>SRSM01000145.1:0-1425284 GCA_019593545.1 Apocynum venetum | reverse complement strand
TACAACCTTCATCAAATTGCAAGGAATTGATGGTCCAATGACTAGGGCAAGGACAAAGAGAATGAAAGAAGCTTTACAATGTTTGATAATGGATGTTCAATATAAAGAAGCTGCAAAACTTGAAGATTCCAAAGCTTCACCAAGAGAGGCTACATATCTATGTGTGCAAGGGTTAAATTTGGAAGATCAACAAGAGTGCACGAGCTAATTAGAGAATTTTTCTTTAATTTTCGTTTTTGGGCTTATATGTTATGATTATCATGTGTAATTTCGTTTTGGACTTTTAGATTCTAAATATCAGATTATGTTTTTTTAAGACTTTTTATTTAAAGAATAATTAGGCACAGTCTACTTGTAATCAGGTCCAAGTCAGTTTAGGGTTTCTTTTAGATGTTTTCTATTTAAGGACATTAACTATGTATTGTTTAGAGATTAATATCAATTCAAAAGAATTATTCAGGAAAAGCCTTAGCTTTTGTTTTCTTGTGTTCTTGATTGAATGCATGAACTTGACTTATCAAAGGAGTGATCAACCTTTGTGGCGTCTTTGAATTAGGGTTTAAAGGCCTTAGTTTCCTTTAGGTTCTAATTCTGATCTTTTTTCAACTCGCTCCTTGTGTAATTAGGGTTTCTAATTCGTTGAGATTTGGGTTCCTAGGGCTAGTCGCCTAGAGGTTCTGTATCACAAAGTCTTGACAATTTATTTGGTGGCCTAATTTCCCCAACTTCGCCACATGTTGCGTCCTCATTGGTCCAAATTGCGGCTTCTAGAAGCGCCACTTGTCATCTTCTCATTGCTCCACGTCATTGGATGACATAGATTTTTTTTTAAAAAAAAAATTCTCCAACATTTCTTCTTCTTCATTTTATCTCCATAATAAACTAAAATACACTGAAAAACTTACAAATAAATAAATAGAAGGGAAACGTGAAATATCCATTAAATAACATAATTAATCAATTTTCAAACAAAATATAGTCATTAAATAACATAAAAATCAGTTAATTTATGAGTACATCAAATTCCCCCACACTATCCCTTTGCTTGCCCTCAAGCAAAATATAAATTCAAAATATACAAGTATAAATAACTTAAACAAGATTAATAAGGTAACAAAGTGTGCTCGTGTGCTTGACCCCTTTTAATTAAAAAACAATTGTGCTCGTGTGCTTGAATATCATTTACAAGTTTAACATTAACATTCAAAGTTAACAAAATGTGACCGTGAAAAACATAAAACTCTTGATAATTTTTTTTTAAAACATTCTATCAATATAATGAAAGGATAATAACAAAGTCACTATGTAAATAAAAATATATTCTTAGTTTTTCAACACAACTTATAAACTTGTAAACTCACATACTCTCCACTAATGATGAAAAATTTTGGTTGATCTAGTTCAAATAGGACTTTTAAGCTTGTAATGTTAGCTACAAACGAAGGATATGAATATACAAAATATATCAAGAGTTTAAATTGAGAATGAATTACCACCTCTTGACGAAAACCTTAGCCATGATATCTTTCATTTCTTTTTCTTTTTTTTTCTTTCTCTTCTTTTTCTCTTTTGTTTTTTGAAGAGATCAAATAAATGAGCTTTATACCTTTCAATTTTGTTTTTGACAATATCTCATCATCCTTTATCAACAGTGTTCATAACTTTTCGATACAGATTAACACATGTTTAATAATACATTCTCAATAAAGTATCTGGATAGAAAAGTAATAAACGAGGCTATTTATCAAAGAAATTAAATGGTAATGAAATCATTCATACATGTTGGCTCAAAGTAGGATCGAGGGATATATATAAGTATGGTTCGTTTAGAAAGGCTCAAACTATTAAAGAAGGCCTTATGTCATCCCTAAATCAACCAAGATCTTAATTAAATTTCGTCTCAAGCATATGAAAGAACAAGTTCTAGTGTGTAGAGAATAACCTTAAATGTACTACAACACATAGTAAACTTACATTATCATCAAATCACAATACTAATGTTTTCAACTTTGGGTTTCATAACATAAAAGATTTAGCCACATTAGTTAAATAAGAATATTTTTGTCAAATTGTTAAGATATTCAATTGATTTACGAAAAAGAAATTTTTACAGAAAGGGGTACAATTATAAAAGGATTGAAAAATTTAACACAAAATTACCTAACATCTTAAAAAGTTATAATACATGCATGATTTATTCAACAATGTTTTTAAAGGTGTGGATCAAAATCAAATGAGATTAATCACTTCACTCTTTACTCAAACCACCCCCCACACTTGGGAATTACATTGTCCTCAATGTAAAAACACACAAAGTTTTAAAAACAAACAACATTATTCCACAGCTTTTAATAAAAAAGAAAATAACACACATTTATTTAAAAAGAAAAACTTACAGCTTTAACTCTAAATCCAGTGAATCTCTTTTCGCTTGTTACCGAAAATTGACCAGTTAATTGGAGGTACTTCTGGATCTGTCTCTCGTACAAAAGTTACTAATTCATCCAATAGCTCATTGGTTGTGGGTGTAGATACAATTATTCTTCGTGCTACTGGAGATAGAAGCTTATGTGTAACAGCTATGTCAAGAAATGCTAACAAACCATTAAAGTAGTGATCAACATTTAAAACACCAATTGGTTTAGTGTGCAGTTTCATGTTAAACGAGAATGTTAAATTGAACAAGCATTCTAATACCTCATATCCTCCTGATATGACTATGAAAGCATCACAGTTATGCAACATGAGTGTCATGCGTTCATAAAATGATTTTATTTGTACCTCATGTCCAATTGTTTTGTCATATATTTGTTTCAGAAGAGTGGGAATTACACCTACTGCGAGAACTTTGTTTGGCTGATTTGTTTCAATCTGAACAAGTGTTTGATATGACTGGTGTGCTTGAGCAACCTCTCTAATTAATCCAGCATTTTCTCCTCCATATACTAGACCGATCTTTCGATAAGCTAGTACTCTTCCCAATTGGATAGCAGCAGTTAGATGTGAAACAATAGCACCCACGGTCGTTCCTCCAAACACTGCGATGTTTGTTAGACTTATGATTGATTAACCTTCCATAGTAACGATTTCAAAAGTGATTCTGTTACACACTAAAAATAAAACAAACAAATAAAATAAAACAAGGAAGAAACAAATAAAAACAAGTAGTTGTGATTGTGGCTCACATCATCCTCTGGTTTTACGTCCAGTAACGGTTTCAAACACCTTCTATGAGTCAGGGGTATGATGCTCATCCAACTTTCTTAAAAACTGGCAAACGGGATCGTTTAAATTCAGATACCGAAGAGTGTACCGGAGTTGTTCAATTTTGAATTGTTTCCATAACCCGAGAATTTTCATTTGAATGTATCCACTAGAATGCAAATCAAGAGTCAGTTTGATATCATCAAATGACTCTTTACTCAGTCCATTCTTAATGAAAGCAATTTTGTCTTCCCGATTATCGGACAAATACCCAAGTGATACGATCCTTGCTTATCTATCAAACAAGACCCGTAACAAACTCTTGATACTATTACCAAAGATCACGAATTAGGAGCCTTTAGTTATCAAACAACTAAGAACCCTAATTATAAGTGGCGAAATTCTTAGAGAATTTCAAAGCAAAGCTCTCACAAGAACTTTTAAGAGAAAACTCAAAATTGTATTCAATCATTATCATCTGAATTGTTCCAATTACATATATAGAAGAAAGAGTTCAAATCCTTGTTTGATTAGGAACTCTACTTATTTAAAAAGGAAACCAAATCTACTAAGATATCAAATCTACCCAGATTTCCTTATTCAAAAAGGAAAACAAATAAAACAATAAATCTAATAGGTACCAAATCTGCCAAGATTTCCAAATTCTTATAGAAAACAAATAAACCCTAAAATCCTTATGGGCTGGACGAAATTCTTAAGTTTGGTGGGCTTGTAATTGGACTTTCTTCTCTTTTGTATCAAATCTAATTAAATTCACAAGTCTTGGACAGCCCATGCAATTTCCCTCTTGAGCAGATTGATCCAAATAACACAAAATAAGCCCATTGAGTGCATCTTTCATCTGTTTAGCTCTAGCTCTTGTAATTGGACCTCCATCATAGCTCAAAGGATCCAGCTTCTTCTTATTTGTGCTTGAACTCGAATTTCCATTAATGACATCTCTATGCTCCGCATCACCAAGTGAACGACAACTGGTATCACAGTTCCATCTAGCACATTTATAACAGACTCTCATTCTTTTACCTCTCCGTTTCTTTGCATAGCTACTATTCCCCAACCCAGGTTGACGTTTGGGAAAAGATGGATGTTCACCACTAATTCGGACCTTAGCTTCAATTATCCACCTAATATCCTCAGGCATTCCAATGGATACTAGTAATTTCATGCGCTCCAATCTCATAAGATAAATTTCTCTCAAATAATTAATAGGGAGGAATGGATAATGAAAAACCTAAGAGGGGGGGTGAATTAGGTTTTTAACCGATTTTTCTTCTTTAAATTAAACAAGCTTTCTAAGATAACAAATATCAAACACTTGGTGTTCAACCAAAGTATGAAAAGATGAGTTCAAGAAAAGAAGCAATGAACACAAAGATTTATAGTGGTTCGGTTTATCCAACAAAACCTAATCCACTACCTTGAGCTATCTACTCAAGGATTTCACAAAACCTTTCACTAATATAGTAAGAGAGAATACAATAGAGGCTCACCCAATTCCCTTAGGGTTTTACAACATAAACCTCTTAACCAACCAAGGTTCACTCAACACTTTGAGTTTTACAATATAACCTTGTCAACACACCTATCTCTATTACAACAATTAATGAAAAAGAAGCTCTTAACACAAACACAGTTTTCTATGGTTCAAGGCTCACTCTAACCCTTAGAGTTTTAAGCTTAATGCAACCTTGAACAAATCAATTAAGATATGAATAAGAAGAGTTTGATATATGAAATCACCTTAATGTGAAGATATATCAATGTAAAGCATAAATACCTCTTTGAGTAATGTTTTCTTGTAAGTTGCTCAAGAACCCCAATGATTTTGTATAAATCTCACTTTGATGAATTTCACAATATGAATGTTAAGATTTGGTTTCAAAATAATCTCCAGAGGTTCTATGAAGTAATAGGATCAGATTTTTGCTCAAAAAGTAGTTCGAATGAGTTGTTTAAACGATTGGGTATTTATATGTATGCACCAACGGTCATAAAAATGGCTGTTTGAATCCCACTCAGGAGAAGTGCGGTCGACCGCAAATCAGGAGGGTCGTCCGCACCATCATCCGCAAATGTTCCAGAGAACTCTTGACAACCTGCGGACGATGACCTCAAAAGTCCGGTCGACCGCTCCATCATCCGCAAGTGTTCCAGAGAACACTTGACAATCTGCGGACGATACTCTGAGAAGTCTGGTCGACCGCATGATTTGTGGTCGTCCACACTTTTGTCAGGTCGACCACAAATGCATTAAAACTATGCAGAACAAGTTTCCAAACAACTCTAAGATTTTGCAAACTATATTTTATGAATTTTGAAGTATGTGCATGTATTTTGAAAATCATTTTACTTTTATTGAGCAACCTATGGAACTCATTACTCAAAGGGATAGACCTAGAGATAATCAAAGATAAATAAAGAATTAAATCTACACCTCTAGATCCTATCTAATCCAGAAACTCTTATCTTCAAGGCTTGACATCAAAAGCTCTTTTCTGAAGAATTGAAACTTTGATCTTGCAAGGATTAGATATATGAATCCTAAGAGATCATCATTAATACAATAAAACCATTAGTCATTGTCAATGTTTGTCATTTAATCAAAATTAAGATATTAAAAGCTTTAAGGCTTTCAATCTCCCCCTTTTTGATGATGACAAATATTGATGCAATATGATGAATATAAGAATTAAGTGCAAGGATTCAAAGTAAGGAAGAGTTTATATAATATGTAATAAAATTATTAAAAGTGCTCCCCCTTACAATATGCTAGGTATTTGTAAGATATCACATATAGCATTTAACCATTTAGTTTGATGATATCAAGAAATATATAGAATGTAACATTTTTCGAATAAATACTGGATCTCAAAATTAACGTATTCAATGTAAGTATACGAGATCACTTCCTAGCTTATATAGGCTTAAAAAAAATATTTTTCCACCTACCTCCGTATCCTCCTTCCTTCCAGAATAACATATAGAAAGACTATAAAAACATTTATAAGGCTCCCCCTATCAATATGCATTAGTTTTGTAAAAAATTTGACAGAGTTTCTTTTATAACTTTTATAAAAACCTTTTTTTTTTCATAAATTCAATCAATGCAAAAAGAGATGAGATAACACATAAAATCACATATAAGGCCAACCCGGCCATCAACACACAATTCCCATTCTCCTTCAATCTCATTATATCATAAACTTAGAAATATATAAATTTTAAACCATGGATAGCCATACTTAACCTTTTAGAGCTATTTCTCCTTTCTCTTGATTTTGATGAGTTTGAGCATTTAAGTTCATCTCAGAAGTTCCTGAAACAAAAAGTTAGTTATACAACATTTATATATTGCAATCAACAGTTGTTTTTCTCTCCCTTTTGTCATCATTCAAAAAGAATGGATAGAAAGGATAGAACAAAGTTAATTAAACAATAAGATCCCTCAACTACCAAGGAGTCATCATGGGGAAAAATATATAAAAATAGAGTCAAGAATACAAACAAGAGATAAGTTGTCTGGATAAAACAAAAGTACAATAAGTGCAGAAAAACACTATCTCCTAGGTCGTCGCATATAAACTTTTGCTGTGGAAGAGGATGGTCCAGCAGGCTGCTCATCAGGCGGGGGCATATCACGTGAAGGTGGTGGTGTAGAAACGTCAACCTGAATGCCATGTAGTGCCTCTAGATGAAATTTGATGTTGATGATCTCAATGCCATGGTACTCCACCCTTGATGCCAGGTCGTCGATCTTGGAGTGAAGTGTCTTGAAATGATTGTCAAACGTGCTAAACATCGAGCCAATCTGAGAAGAAATTTCTTCCAGGGCACCCCAGATGGCAGGTTTTGGAGTGGATACATCTTCCTCTCCAACTTTTTCTTTACCTTTTGCCCTCTTCAAATCTGGAGCCTCAGGAGGAACATCTTCTTCCTTCTAGATGAAGTGATCTTTTCACACCTTGTGAGTCTTCACCTTCTCCAGAAAGGTCGCCTTCATGAAGAATTATCGGTGGTTCTTTTCCCATCAACCTTGCTGTCTCCTTTGTTGCCACAATGATCTCTTTCGAAGTCATATTTTTCTTCAAGTCCCATGTACCATTGAGACATAATGCTTGCATTCTTTTAAAAGAAGCAAAGTTGAACTTAGGCACATGTTTTGTCCCCTTCAGTTCTGGAAATGGGACGTTGAAATGGCGGAAAACTTTGGTTAATAACCGTCCATAGGGTAAGCTTTTCGGAACACCTTTGCCCTTCTCAATGGTAGCCATCATGTGGTGTACCATAATGTAACCAAAATCCACCCGGATTCTCTTCACCAACAAATACATAAGAAACATATGCATAAACGTGACAGTAGTTTTATGGCCTTCAGTGGGGATAAAGATGTTAGTGCACATATGATGAAGAATACGATGTTCAAAACTAAACACATTGGCCTCTCTCTTGACTAAGTTTACAAAAGAGTTTCCTTTAGTGAATATCTTCTCAAAACCCTCAGCAGAAAAATCCTTATGATTTATTCTGTGATGAGTATTAAAATACTCAATCCCATCTATAGGTATCTCTAAGATTTCATCTAAACCAATGGAAGTAAATTTTATATCTATCCCATTGACCCTTGAAACAAAAAGAGTCCTTATAGGTCATCTCTCCCTTCTTTTCTAATACCTCTTCAAGATTAGCATAAAACTGATATACAAGATCAGTATACAAGGATTCTTCATGATCAATTATATTATCCCATCCTTGCCAAGCCATATAGGTAAGAATTCTATCAAAGGGAAATTCATACCTATCAATGGTGCTCCCAGAAATTACTTGGCGATTCTTGAGGTAATCATTGTAACGATCCTCATGATGCTTGCTCCTGAAGAGTTGAGAAGAAGCTTGCATGGTTCTTTTCTTCTTTGGAACATCTTGAACCATTTGTGTTTTCCCCTTGTCACTTTGAGTTTTTGCCATTTCTAGGGTTTTCAAATGCAGCAAACAAGGATATGTAGGATGAATGTATGAATTGGGGAAGAAATGAAGTGTATTTATGGTGGATTGTTCGTGGGTTATGAGAGTTTGAAGAGTTGCGGCTGATAAATGAAGAGGTGGGGATGATTGGAAGATGAAAAGTTGCGTCCGAAAGAGGCATATTTGTAACGGTCCACAGATGTGCGGTCGACCGGATCGTCGTCCGCAGTATCTTCCGCACCTTGATTTTTGTTATTCGGGAACATTTTCGGTCGATACATTTAATCTGCGGTCGACCGGAAGTTTTAATTTGAGTCGTCCGCAAATTCTCTGGAACATTTTCGGTCGATGTGTTTAATCTGCGGTCGACCGGACGATTTGATAAGTGTATCGTCCGCAAGTCCACTGGAACCTCTCCGGTCGATATTTTGAATCTGCGGTCGACCGGTCATCCTGTCATGATCATCCTCAAGTCCACTGTCTGTTCTGTGGATGATTATTTTCTAGCTTGCGGTCGACCGCACCTGCCAATGGTGTTATCCAAACAATGCACAAAAGCATATATTTGACAGACTTCATAAAAACGCACAAGTTAGAAATCAAACATACCAATACCCAAAAGTTTTCTAAGTAAACAAAACCTTTTCTCAGCCAAAGGCTTTGTGAAAATATCAGCTAATTGATCATCCGTAGGAACAAACTCAAGAACAATATCACCTTTTAAAACATGATCACGCAAAAAATGATGTTTAATATCTATATGCTTAGTTTTTGCATGTTGTATAGGATTCTTTGTCAGATTTATGGCACTAGTATTATCGCAGTTGATAGTGGTACAATCAAAGTTCAAGCCATAATCTTGCAAGGTGGTTTTCATCCATAAAACTTGTGCACAACAACTACCAGCAGAAATGTATTCAGCTTCAGTGGTAGAGAGAGAGACACAAGCTTGTTTCTTACTATACCAAGAAACTAAAGAGTAACCAAGAAATTGACAGTGACCACTAGTACTCTTACGTTCTACTCTACAACCTGCATAATCTGCATCAGTAAATGCTACTAGCTCAAAAGATATAGATTTAGGATACCACAAACCAAAATCTATAGTCCCCTTTAAGTATCTAAGAATACGTTTCACAGCAATTAAATGAGATTCTCTAGGAGATGATTGAAATCTAGCACATAGACAAACAGAGAACATAATATCAGGTCTACTAGCAGTTAAATACAAAAGACTACCAATCATTCCTCTGTATATAGTTTGGTCAATCATCTTACCATTCTCGTCTTTGTCTAATTTAATAGATGTGGCCATAGGAGTATCAATCTCCTTTGAATCAGCCATTCCAAACCTTTTCAGTAATTCTTTTGTGTACTTGGCTTGGTTAATGAAAGTACCTTCCTTTGCTTGCTTAATTTGTAATCCAAGGAAAAATGTCAACTCACCCATCATGCTCATTTCAAATTCATCCTGCATTGTCTTAGAGAAATCTTTGCACATATTTTCATTAGTAGCTCCGAAAATAATATCATCAACATATATTTGAACAATCAAAATATCATGAGCTTTATTTTTAATAAAGAGAGTAGTATCAACTATACCTCTAGAAAAACCTTTTTCAATAAGAAAATTGCTAAGTCTATCATACCAAGCTCTTGGTGCTTGCTTTAAACCATATAAGGCTTTGGAGAGCTTGTACACATGATTTACATATGATTCATGAATAAAACCAGGAGGTTGTTCAACATACACTTCCTCTTGAATGACACCATTTAAGAAAGCACTTTTGACATCCATTTGAAATAATTTAAAACCTTTAAAGGAAGCAAATGCAAGTAACATTCTAATGGACTCTAATCTAGCCACTGGAGCAAAGGTCTCATCATAATCAATACCTTCTTCCTGATTATATCCTTGAGCAACAAGTCTAGCCTTATTTCTAGTTACAATACCATGTTCATCAAGTTTGTTTCTAAAGACCCATTTTGTACCAATAATAGTAAGATTTGAAGGTCTAGGTACAAGTTCCCATACTTTGCTCCTTTCAAATTGATTTAACTCATCTTGCATGGCAATAATCCAAAAATCATCATTAAGAGCTTCATCAATGTTCCTAGGTTCTATATGAGATAAAAATGCAAAATCATCAACAAAATTTGTAAAAAATCTTCTAGTTCTTACCCTTTCATTTGGATCACCAATGATTTGATCCTTTGGATGGTTGTGAACATATTTCCATTCTTTTGGAAGATCATACTTTGTTCCTTCTTCAAGTGAGATAGATTCTTGATTTTCAAGGACTTCTCTATTCTCATCCTTTGATGTTGAAGGATTTTCATTTGTTTGAGCAGCATCCTTATTTATTGACTTCAAAGGTATTTCTTGAATATCACCTTCAATCTCATTTCTTGGCAAATAGATGTTAGATTCATCAAAAACAACATGAATAACTTCTTCAATAATCATAGTTCTCTTATTATACACACGATAAGCTTTTCTTATTGAAGAATAGCCAAGAAATATACCTTCATCGGATTTCTTATCAAACTTACCAAGATTGTCTTTGACGTTTAAAACAAAACATTTACAACCAAAAACCTTGAAGTAAGAAATAGGAGTTTTGATACGATCCTTGCTTATCTATCAAACAAGACCCGTAACAAACTCTTGATACTATTACCAAAGATCACGAATTAGGAGCCTTTAGTTATCAAACAACTAAGAACCCTAATTATAAGTGGCGAAATTCTTAGAGAATTTCAAAGCAAAGCTCTCACAAGAACTTTTAAGAGAAAACTCAAAATTGTATTCAATCATTATCATCTGAATTGTTCCAATTACATATATAGAAGAAAGAGTTCAAATCCTTGTTTGATTAGGAACTCTACTTATTTAAAAAGGAAACCAAATCTACTAAGATATCAAATCTACCCAGATTTCCTTATTCAAAAAGGAAAACAAATAAAACAATAAATCTAATAGGTACCAAATCTGCCAAGATTTCCAAATTCTTATAGAAAACAAATAAACCCTAAAATCCTTATGGGCTGGACGAAATTCTTAAGTTTGGTGGGCTTGTAATTGGACTTTCTTCTCTTTTGTATCAAATCTAATTAAATTCACAAGTCTTGGACAGCCCATGCAATTTCCCTCTTGAGCAGATTGATCCAAATAACACAAAATAAGCCCATTGAGTGCATCTTTCATCTGTTTAGCTCTAGCTCTTGTAATTGGACCTCCATCATAGCTCAAAGGATCCAGCTTCTTCTTATTTGTGCTTGAACTCGAATTTCCATTAATGACATCTCTATGCTCCGCATCAAGTTTTGCCAAACATAAGTTCATAGGGGGTTTTCTTCACAAGAGGTCTAAGAAGCACTCTATTTATAATATAGCAAGAGGTGTTTACAGCTTCAGCCCAAAAATACTTTGGCAAATTATTTTCACATAGCATAGAACGAGCCATTTCCTGTAACGTACGATTTTTCCTCTCAACAACACCATTTTGTTGAGGAGTTTTAGCAACAGAAAAATTGTGAGAAATTTCATTCTCATCACACAGTTTAGTGAAGTTAATATTGCAAAATTCTCTACCATTATTACTTCTAATGGAGATGAGTTTGCAACCTATGGTGTTTTGTACTTGTTTAAAAAGCTTGACAAAAGCTCCAAAAGCTTCATCTTTGCCCAACAAGAATAATACCCAAGTAAATCTAGAGAAGTCATCAACTATCACATAAGCATACAATTTTCCACCAAGGCTCATTGTCCTCATAGGACCAAATAAATCCATATGAACAAGTTCAAGAGGTTTTGAAGTTGAAACAATTTTCTTAGGTTTAAAAGAACTCTTGACTTGTTTACCATATTGACACGCATCACAAACACGATCTTTTTCAAAATGAATGGCAGGCAATCCTCTAACATATTCATGTTTAGATAAGCTATGCAAAGTATCCATGCTCACATGTCCTAACCTACGATGCCAAAGATATGCATCATCATCTTTCAAAGCAAGACATTTAACATCTTGTTCAACTAAATCATCAAAGTAAAGATCATACATATTTCCATTTCTATTTCCAACAAAAACAATTTTGTTAGAGCAATCATCAATAATTAAACATGAATCCTTCTTGAAAATAACCTTATAACCATTATCACATAATTGACTAATACTAAGCAAATTATATTTGAGATTATCAATAAGAAGAACATCTTTAATAAAGGGAGAAGTACTTTTACCAACATTGCCAATGCCAATGATTTTCCCTTTTTTTTGTCACCGAAAGTCACAAATCCTTCATCTCTTGGTTTGACATCATTAAGTATGGATGCATTTCCAGTCATGTGTCTTGAGCATCCACTGTCAAGAAACCATTTGTTCTCCTTTGTTTTCAATTGAAAACATACCTACACCAAAGATGTTAATAAGCCTTTTGGTACCCAAATTCTCTTGGGTCCATTGGGGTTAGTTCTTTTAATTACCCAAGTGCTTTTAGCACCATTCTCAATCTTTTTCTTCACATAACATCTAGTCACTTTATGACCATTTTTACCACAATAAGTACAACATATTTTCGAAGAAGTATAGACATGTGAATGATATGCATGAGATACTCTCTTATGTGTATGTGACATATGTGAGTGAGATAAACTCTCATGTGTGTGTGAGACATTATTATAACTATCATCAAAACCAAGACCTCTCTTATCATGAGTGAGTCTTTGCATACCAAGTAGTTTGTTCAAATTGTCCCTACCACACGTAAGTTTTTGCAAGCTAGCACTTAAATCACTCATTCTAATTTTCATGGCATCATAATCACTCATCATATCATCCAACTTCTTGTTTCTAGAAATAAGATCAACATTAGCATTCTCAAGAAATTTAACCTTATCATTTAAACCAATAACATTCTCATCAAGACAAATCTTTGTAGAAGTTAACAAGGCATTTTCATCGATGAGCCTAGTATTATCTAATGATAGCTTCTCTACTTGACATTTCAGGACTTTGTTTTTCTTGATAATCTTTTTCATTTCCTTATAGAGATTGGAGATGAATTCATCTCTATCAAACATGTCACAAATATCATCATCACTTTCATTATCAAAAGAAGGAGTTTTTGGAGTATTTACCTCATCTTCAATGGCCATGGAACAAACATTTGCATGTTCAGTTTGTTCTTCATCTTCACTTCCTTCTTGATCCCAAGTGCAAGCAAGTCCTTTCTTGTTCTTGGACTTGTACTTCTTTTCTTTCTCTCTTAATTTTGGACAGTCCGCTTTGAAGTGATTTGGACTTCCGCATTCATAGCATTGCTTTGAGTTGTTATTTGTAGATGTCGATGGCTTCTTTTTGAATTTGTTGAAATGTCCCTTTTTGAACATTTTCTTGAAGTTCTTCATGACAAGAGCTATTTCCTCATCATCCATTTCTTCCTCATCACTGGAAGATTCATTTTCGTTGTTCTCTTTAGTTTTGAGAGCAATTCCTCTTTTCCCTTTGTCTTCCACTTCTTGATCATTCAACCACTTCATCCTAATCTCATGAGTGAGAAGTGATCCAATAAGCTCTTCCACTGGTTTCTTCTTCAAATCATGAGTTTCCAACATAGCAGTAGTTTTGCCTTCCCAAGCCTTTGGTAAAGCATTGAGTATTTTCATATTTTGTTCTCCTATAGAATAAGACTTGCTAAACACTTTTAAACCGTTAATAATGTTAGTAAAGCGAGTAAACATATCAGTGATGTTTTCATTTGATTTCATAGTGAAAAGTTCATACTCCCTTGTAAGCATACCAAGTTTTGTTTCCTTTACTTGGTTTGTACCTTCATGAGTCACTTCAAGTAGTCTCCACATTTCATGTGCAGATTCACAACATCTTACCCTGTTATACTCATTCATATCAAGTGCACAAGTAAGAGTGTTCATGGCAAGAAAATTAAGGGTCATTTTCTTTTTATCTTCATCATCAAATTCCTCAGAAATTTTATCAATCTTTATACCATCAACAACTTTGAAAGGTACATAGGGACCATTTTCAACAATATTCCATAATTCATAGTTTAGAGAAGATATATAGATTCTAACTCTATTTTTCCAGAAATTATAGTTTGTGCCATTCAACAAAGGAGGTCTAGTAGTAGAGTAACCTTCTACCATCATAGTGTTATCTAGATGAGCCACAGAATCTTTGCTTCAAGGATGTTAAGCCTTATCAACAAGAAGACCTGCTCTGATACCAATTGAAAAACCTAAGAGGGGGGGGGTGAATTAGGTTTTTAACCGATTTTTCTTCTTTAAATTAAACAAGCTTTCTAAGATAACAAATATCAAACACTTGGTGTTCAACCAAAGTATGAAAAGATGAGTTCAAGAAAAGAAGCTATGAACACAAAGATTTATAGTGGTTCGGTTTATCCAACAAAACCTAATCCACTACCTTGAGCTATCTACTCAAGGATTTCACAAAACCTTTCACTAATATAGTAAGAGAGAATACAATAGAGGCTCACCCAATTCCCTTAGGGTTTTACAACATAAACCTCTTAACCAACCAAGGTTCACTCAACACTTTGAGTTTTACAATATAACCTTGTCAACACACCTATCTCTATTACAACAATTAATGAAAAAGAAGCTCTTAACACAAACACAGTTTTCTATGGTTCAAGGCTCACTCTAACCCTTAGAGTTTTAAGCTTAATGCAACCTTGAACAAATCAATCAAGATATGAATAAGAAGAGTTTGATATATGAAATCACCTTAATGTGAAGATATATCAATGTAAAGCATAAATACCTCTTTGAGTAATGTTTTCTTGTAAGTTGCTCAAGAACCCCAATGATTTTGTATAAATCTCACTTTGATGAATTTCACAATATGAATGTTAAGATTTGGTTTCAAAATAATCTCCAGAGGTTCTATGAAGTAATAGGATCAGATTTTTGCTCAAAAAGTAGTTCGAATGAGTTGTTTAAACGATTGGGTATTTATATGTATGCACCTACGGTCATAAAAATGGCTGTTTGAATCCCACTCAGGAGAAGTGCGGTCGACCGCAAATCAGGAGGGTCGTCCGCACCATCATCCGCAAATGTTCCAGAGAACTCTTGACAACCTGCGGACGATGACCTCAAAAGTCCGGTCGACCGCTCCATCATCCGCAAGTGTTCCAGAGAACACTTGACAATCTGCGGACGATACTCTGAGAAGTCTGGTCGACCGCATGATTTGTGGTCGTCCACACTTTTGTCAGGTCGACCACAAATGCATTAAAACTATGCAGAACAAGTTTCCAAACAACTCTAAGATTTTGCAAACTATATTTTATGAATTTTGAAGTATGTGCATGTATTTTGAAAATCATTTTACTTTTATTGAGCAACCTATGGAACTCATTACTCAAAGGGATAGACCTAGAGATAATCAAAGATAAATAAAGAATTAAATCTACACCTCTAGATCCTATCTAATCCAGAAACTCTTATCTTCAAGGCTTGACATCAAAAGCTCTTTTCTGAAGAATTGAAACTTTGATCTTGCAAGGATTAGATATATGAATCCTAAGAGATCATCATTAATAGAATAAAACCATTAGTCATTGTCAATGTTTGTCATTTAATCAAAATTAAGATATTAAAAGCTTTAAGGCTTTCAGATAATATCTTCTCATTTTCATTAGTGAATCATCCATTATGTAACAAAGAGATTCTTTCAAACTAAAATGTAAAAATGAAAGAAATTCCTTGCAGATGGAATTTACTCTTGAAAGGAAATTTGTAGAAATCGTTTGGTGATTCTTTCAACAATTAAGCAAGCTATTTAAAACAGTGTTTAATCACTGTTGGACATTTAATTATCTTGAATACGCCATCTTTTAGTATCCAAGAAGACGCGTATTCAACAATTTCTACTAGACTTGCAAGCTAAAAAGTGAAAAAGGAAAATCAAACAATTCAAAAGTATTTAAGAAAGTGATGGGTTGCCTCCCACACAGCGCTCTTGTTTAACGTCTTACACTCGACGAACACAGATTTCAATTCCTTTCTGGTGGTGGGTCTTCAAAAGCAATGTAATCGATAATTTGTCCGACAAATCCTTCATGAAAAGGTTTTAGGAGACTGACCGTTCACTTTAAAAATTTTGCTCGTTTGAAGACTTTTTACCTCCACTGATCCGTGATTAAAGATATTAATGATAACAAATGGGCCAATCCACCTTTACTTTTTCTTTCCTGGAAACAGTCTCAATCGAGAATTATAGAGTAGAACCTTATCACCAATATTGAAATTTTTCCTTGAAATATTTTTGTCATGGTAATATTTCATCTTTTCTTTTGCAATCCAAGAATTAACATAGGCATCATTTCTAATCTCTTCTAATTCTTGAATTTGCAGTTTTCGATTAGATTGTGCATCATCAAGATTAAGATGACATTGTTTAATGGTCCAAAATGCCTTATGTTCTAATTCCACAGGTAGATGATAGGTTTTACCATAAACCAACCTAAATGGTGACATACCAATAGGGGTTTTGAATGCAGTTCTATATGCCCAAAGAGCATCTCCCAATCTAAGGCTCCAGTCTTTCCTATTAGGATTGACTACTTTAGCTAGAATAGACTTAATTTCCCTGTTAGAGATTTCAGCAAGTTCATTTGTTTGAGGATGATAGGCAGTAGAAACTTTATGAGAAACATGATACTTTTTAAACAGAGTTTCTACTACCTTATTGCAAAAATGCATACCTATGTCACTGATGATGGCCTTTGGTATTCCAAATCTATGGAATATATTGTCCTTGATAAATGTCACAACTGTTTTAGAATCATTCGTACCTATGTCAACCGTTTTGCACTCTAGTAGGAACTTTCTCACCTTTAGAGTTTTCCACAATAGTTATTCCTCTTTTCTTTGGAACATGTACAGGACTTACCCAATGTGAATCTTTGATTGGGTAGATGACACAAGCATCAAGAAGTTTTAGAATTTAAGCTTTTACTACTTCCATCATAGGAGGGTTTAGTCTCCTTTGTGACTCTCTAGTTGGTTTAGCTCCATCTTCTAACAATATACGGTGCATGCATGTTGATGGGCTAATATCTTTAATATCGGCTAAAGTCCACCTGATGGCAGTCTTGTTGTCCCTAAGCATAGAAACTAACTTCTCTTCTTGGGAAGATGAGAGATTGTTAGCAATAATTACATGTAAAGCATTACCTTCACTCAAATATGCATATTTCAAATGAGAAGGTAAAGCTTTAAGCTCAAGTGACGGTGGACAAACAACAAATGGTAAAATTTTGTCATGTGAGCTAAGTAATGCAATTTGAGAATTACTAAAAGGACAAACAGATAAATCCTTGACAGCTTGTTTGAGTTCATTGTCACATTCTACAGATAAAGTGTCAATAAAATTTTCATCTATGCTCAAGTTCATAATGGATTGCATCATTTCAGTGTAGCTCAAATCAAAAATATCTTCAATAAGTGGATCTATAATATCCACAACAGAAACTGTAGAACATTCATCAGAAGGGTACTTCATAGCATCAAATATGTTAAAAGAAAGTTTATCACCATCAATTTCCATTGATAAAGTACTTTCATTAACATCAATCTTAGTTCTAGCAGTTTTCAGAAATGGTCTACCTAACAGAATAGGTGACTGTGATGAACAAGTATTTTGGCTATCCTCAGTTTTCAAAATTTAAAAATCTGCAGGGAATACTAAGTCATTTACTTAACCAGTACATCTTCTATTACTCCTTCTAGATAACCCACAGACCTATCAGCTAAATGAATAACAATTCTAGTAGGCTTCATTGGTCCCAAATTTAAAGAGTTATAGATTGTATAAGACATGACATTAATAGAGGCTCCCAAAATCTAGCATACAACCTGAGACTATCTTATCACCAATTGTACAAGGGATAGCGAACATACCTGGAATCTTTTTGCTTTGGAGGAAGTTTCTATTGGAGAACAGCAGACACACATTCCCTCACACTGATTCTCTCGTTACCTTTAGGCTTCTTCTTGTTGGTACAAAGTTCTTTTAGGAACTTAGCATAACGAGAAATCTGTCTTATTGCCTTTTGAAAAACATTTCACTATAATTGAGCAACCTATAGAATTTATTACTCATAGAGGTAGATCTAGAGATATCTAAGGATGTATAAAATAATATTACACCTCTAGATCCTATCTAAGCCAAAAACCGCTTATCTTCAACGCTAGATAACATCTGATCTTTCTTGAAGACTTGAAACTTTGACCTTGCAAGGATTAGACATAAGAATCATAAAAGACCAACACTTATAAAATTAAGACATTAGTCATCATCAATGTTTGTCAATAATCAAAATTAAGATATTAATAGCTTTAAGACTTTCATAATTAATAGGGAATTGTTTGAAGCAAATTGCATGATTTTAATCAACCGTTAATTTTATGTGATTTGTGTTGATGTTGTCCTCAAATTTAATAACTTGATTGGCTATCTTATGCGAACGATTCAGTAATTTAGTTTAATTAGATTTAAGGTTAATTTGTTGTGCTTCTCAGAAATTAATCTAATTTTATAAGAATCGGAATTTGCGGTGCTAAGCGAAATTCTAAGTCATTACTCAAATAAATTATTATTAATGATTAATCTTGAATAAATAAATCGAAATACAAAGTCCTTACTAACATCTTTCTATTCATTGATTTCTAGTTGTTTTGTGAATTATTCATTATAAAATATTTTTAGATAAAAATCAAATATTTTTCCCTAAACCCCCGATTCAGAGAATTTACAAGTTTCCATGAGTTCGACCATTACTTTTGCATAAGTTGGTTAATCTTATCATTTAATTTGATAGCGTAATGACACGCTTGTCAAATTTTGGCGTCAAATTTTAAGATTAAGTTTATTGATCCTTTTTCTTTGTTTTTAATTTTAGGTTTTTACCTTTGGTGACAAAGTGAAAAGCTTGGAACTTTTTATACTCCTTCGTAGTGGAAAGATTCTTGATGAAACTTCGAAGGAATCAGAATTTTCAAATCTAGTGGAAAACAACAAAGGAGACACAAGTATAGAGATTATTAATCACTCCAATCTATAGGGAGGAATCGATGATATTGTTCCTAACTTTCCTTTCATCATGGCTAATAATAATAATAATAACATTGTTGTTGCTAGAAGGACTTTAAGGGAATTAGCTGCACCTACTATTAGCAATCAACCACTTTACATTGTTTTTTCGAAAGGCAATGAAAATTTTAAACTCCACATTGGTTTTGTGCAAAATATCCCTACTTTTCATGGCATGTATAGTGATAATCCATATAGATTTCTTCAGGAATTTCATACACATTGCACTAATATGAAACCATCTAATGTTACTGATGAGATTATTAAATTACGAGTCT
This sequence comes from Apocynum venetum, assembly GCA_019593545.1. Taxonomy (NCBI): domain Eukaryota; kingdom Viridiplantae; phylum Streptophyta; class Magnoliopsida; order Gentianales; family Apocynaceae; genus Apocynum; species Apocynum venetum. The sequence continues at coordinate 1,405,672 of SRSM01000145.1, read as the reverse complement.
TTCCATTTAGTTTGCAAGGTAATGCTAAAGATTGGTTTTACGAGTTACCGTCTGGGTCGATAACTGAATGGATTGAGATGGAAAATATTTTTCATCTAAAATCTTAAACAGTATATTTTTCATAACAAAGTTTTGGGGAATTATTGTACGATTATTGGGAAAGGTTCAAAAGATTGATTTCTAGTTGTTCTAATTACCAGATTCCGAATCACTTACTTATGCTAGCATTTCTATAAAGGTATGGTTTCTACTAAGAGGACTGCAGTTGATACAACAAGTGGAGATGTTTTCATGGATCAATCTCCTAAAGAAGCTAGAGATTTTATTGCCAATATAGCAAATAACGCTCAACAAGTTAAAAATCTCACTATCATGGTTGCTCAAATGATGGGGAAGCAAATGAATTCACAAGTTAAGATGTGTGGATTTTGGTCAAGTATTGAACACTATACGAACAGTTGTCCCATACTTTTTGAAGATGAGCAGGTCAATGCTGTGGGGAATTTCCAAAATCAACATAGAAGATATAACCCTTATTCTAATACATATAATGAGGTATGGCATTGATAGAGGCTCATAAATCTAGCATACAATCTGAAAAACCTAAGAGGGGGGGTGAATTAGGTTTTTATCCGATTTTTAAACTTAATTCAATAAAACACCTCTTTGACAACAAATATCAAACACTTGGTGTGCTAGTTGTGTGAGAAATAATGTGTTCAAGTAAAATGCAGAAATTAGAGCAATGAACACAATGATTTATAGTGGTTCGGTTTATCCAACAAAACCTAATCCACTACCTTGAGTTACCTACTCAAGGATTTATCAAATCCCTTCACTAATCAAATAAATGAGATTACAAAAGAGGCTCACCCAATTCACCTTAGGGTTTTACAAATAACCTCTCAAACCAATCAAGGCTCACTCAACCCTTGAGTTTTACAACACAACCTTGATTATACAATAATCCCACCACTCTCCTTAGTGAATCCTAACACAACAATTCAATTCAAGGTTCACCCAAAGGTTTTACAAACAAACCTTGAATACAAAACAACCTATACAAGGCTCACCCTAACACTTAAGGTTTTATGCTACTTGCAACCTTGATACAATTACAATCAATAATAATAAGAGAGAGTTTGATAGATATCACCTTAATGTGAAGATATATCAATTTGAATCACAATCACCTCTTTGAGTAATGGCTTGTCAAGATTGCTCAAAATACACCTTTGAATGTAAAAACCCTTCTTTAATGATTTTAACAAGATTGATGTTTAGAAAGGGTTTTGGAATGTTTCTAAGATGTTATAGGATCAAGATATACAATGTTTTTGCTCAAAAAATCTTCTTAGAAAGAATTCCAAAGGTTTTGGTATTTAAAGGTTTGTTCCCAACGGTCAAAAAAGAAGCTGTTGGAAACCCACTCAGGAAGTGCGGTCGACCGCAAATCAGACTTGGTCGTCCGCACTATCATCCTCAAGTTCACTGGACAACCACCGGATGATGATTTTTCATCCTCCGGTCGACCGGACTTCATTTGCGGTCGACCTCATGGTCGTCCACAGGTTGGCAGATGAACAAATTTGACAGCACATGCATCCACAAGATAAACTAACTTATGGACGATACCTGGACCACTTTAGGTCGACTGAAACATGTTCATTTGTGTATCAACAATACTCTAACACACAAATGATGATTTCAATCAACCATATAAGTTATGGTATCAATCCAACAAGAGTTTATGAACCATATAAGTTTTGAAATCAAGATGCATGGTTTTCGAAATACCAAAACATATTTTAACATAAAAAACATTTTGAAATAATGTTTTAAATTCATAGAGCAACCTTTAGAAACCATTACTCAATTAGAGGTAGAACTAGAGATATCAAAATATATAACTCTAAGACTATACCTCTAGTTCCTATCTAATCTAATAAAAGCTAGTCTTCAAATCTTGATAGTCTTGACTTGTATACTTCCTTGAAGACTTGAAATCTTGTTGTTGCATGGATTAGATCATGAATCCAAAAACTCTATCACTTGTACAAATAAGACATTAGTCCTCATCAATGTTTGTCATTAATCAAAATTAAGACATTAAAAGCTTTAGGGCTTTCAATCTCCCCCTTTTTGATGATGACAAATATTGATGCAATGTGATAGGTAAAACAATTAAGTGCAAGGATTCAAAGTAAGAAAGAGTTTATAGAATATGTATCAAACATTGTAAAATGCTCCCCCTTACAATATGCTGGGTATTTGTAAGATATCACATATAGCATATAGCCAATTAGTTTGATGATATCAAGAAATTGAATGAAACAATTTTCGAACAATTATAGGATCTCAAGATGAAAAGATTCATTGTAAGTATATGAGATCACTTCCTAGCTTATATAGGCTTAAAGAAGCCTATTTTTCCACCTACCTCCGTATCCTCCTTCCTTCCAGATTTAAGAGCATATAGATAGACTATAAAAACATTTATAAAGCTCCCCCTATCAATATGCATCAGTTTTGTAAAAAAAATTGACAGAGTTTCCTTTGTAACTTTTATAAAATTCAATATCACAATACAAACTCAACATTGCAAAAGAGATGAGATATATCACACAAAATCACATATGAGGCCAACCCGGCCGTTAACAACACAATTCTCATTCTCCTTCAATCTCAATATCTCAAAAACTTAGAAATACATAAATTTTAAACCAAAGATAGCCATACTTAACCTTTTAAAGTTATTTCTTCTTCTTTTTGATATTGATGAACGTGATCGTCAAGTGCACTTCAAATACTTCAAGTTCCTCAAAATCTCTCCTTTTGTCATTTATTCCCTTTTGTACATATTCTTGATTTTCCTAAAAAATTACTGAGCTTCAAGAATCTTTCTTTTGATGGTTTCTCCTCTTTGCATTAAATTCTCCCCTTTTGTTGTAAGTATTCTTGATCTCCATTTTCCTGCAAAATGTTAGTTTCCAAAAGAATACAACACAAATATAACTCCTAAACATTTGCTATCAACACTTAGTTTTTCTCCCCCTTTGTCATCATTCAAAAAGAATGTTATGAAGGATTAAAATAAGGTCAAAAGCATATAATAAGATCTCTCAATATACCAAGGAGTCATTATGGGGAAATAATCAAACCAATAAACTACATTACTTAAAAATATACGACAAGAAGAGATCATAATGTAGCAGAAAACATATGAAAATAGTGCATTATAGATATAAAAAGAAAATGAAAGGTATAAAGATGATCCTCAAGTAGCCAAAGCTAGAGTGCGAGGCTTCGGAGCACAGACTTTAAACTGCAAAAATGATTATGTTGAAGAAGTGGTCTCTGGAATGATAATAGCTTCAACTGGTAGATCATCAATAGTAGTCACTACAGTGGTATCCTCTGAAATAATGGTGGAGGATGTATCAGCAGCAATAGATGGCTCAATACTACTTGATGACACAACAATAGGAGTAATAGGATTCTTTGTCATATATGTGTGGTCTTCTCATCAAGATGTGAAGAAATATCTATGTGGACTCCATATAATGCCTCAAGATGAGTAGATATATTTCCAACTTTGTGATGAAGGAACTTTACTCTTGATTTCATGTTGAACAACTTCTTCAAACACATCTTGGATTTTAGTATTAAACTTCTCAAAGATAATATCCATATTGTTTGAGAGATGCTCCAAATTATTCCACAAGACATCTTTTGTATGAGGAATAAAACCTATATTCCTCTTGCATCAAACATTTTCGTTCACTCAGTTTCTTTCTAATAGAAGTATCAAAAGGAGTTTCCTTTTCCTTTTTCCATTGATGTCTTCCCTTTCCTTATTCTTTCTCTGGTGGAAGTATCAAGTGATTAGCTTCTTCTTGACCAATTCCTTTCTCATGAATGCTCTTTCAAATAATAATGAGTACATTTTCACCCATCAATCTTGCGATTTCGGATAAGGCTTGGAGTAAATCTTCTTGAGATATTTTCTTTCTCAACTCCCAATCATCATTGAAACATAAGTCATGCACTATCTTGTATGCAACAAAATCACATTTATGAAGAAATCTCATGTCAACAACCTCAAGTAAAGATATTTCAAAATGTTTGAACACTCTTGAAAGCAACCTTCCATAAAGTAGGCTCTTTGCTATTTTCTTAGCCTTCTTAACAAAGAACGATATCCATAAGATAACCAAGATCTACTCATTTTCCTTTGAACATAATTAGCATAATAAACATGTGCAAATGAGTAATAGATGTCCTATGACCATCTATGAGTAAAAATATAGTAGTGCACATAAGACAAAGTATATTATGTTCAAGACTAAAAACAATAGATTCCCTTTTTGCAAAATTCACAAAGGATTCTTTATTTGTAAAAGCATATTCAAAATCTTGAATGGAGAAAGCATAATAATGGCAAATTTTGGTGAGTAAAAAAAAATGTAATCTCATCAATAGGAGCACTCAAAATATCATCCAAGTTATAGTAATTGAAATTTAAAACAATACCATATACTTTAGACACATAATATACAACTTGATATCCTTCAAGAATATTTTTCTCTAGATTAGCATAGCATTGAAGTATATAGTCATAATACATAGGCTCATCATACACAATAATATTATATCATCCTTCCTTAGCAACATACTTCAAAATATTTTCAAAAAGGAAACTTACTAGAATATATGGTACTTTCAAAAATCACATTTCAAAGCTCGAGATAGTCATAGAATCAAATTTAATACTCCTTACTTGTGAATAAGGTAGTGTTGTTCTTCTTCTTCTTTGGTACCATTTGAGATTTGGTTGAACCACCTTTTGATCCAATATATTTATCCCTTGTTATTTCTTCTTTCAGACGATAGAATCAGTTTCTGCGGTTGACCGAACAATTTGATTGTTGTCTTCCGCAAGTTCTCTGCTTACTTTGAGGTCGACGAGTAGTAATCTGCGGTCGACCGGAAATTTGATATTGGTCGTCCGCAAGTCCTCTGTCTACTCTGCGGTCGATGGCTTGTACCATACGGTCGACCGAAGATTTTCTCGAGGTCTTCCGCAAGTCCACTGACCATTCTTCGGATGATACTTCCGTAAGATGTGGTCGACCGCACCTTCTTCAGGTGTCATTTGAAATATCTTCTAAGGAACTTATAATCAACCAAGAATCGTTGTTTTGATAATTAAATGAGTTATACAATGACAAACTCATTAGCAATTGTATATAAACACTCAATAGCTTTCTAAAAATAGAACCTTTTCTCGGCCAATGGATAAACACATCAATTTTAATAACAAAGATCACTCAAATATAATATCAACAAAAATTTGAACAATTAAAATGTCATGCACTTTATTTTTAAAAATAGTGTAGTGTCTACCATTCCTCTAGTCAATCCTTTTTCAATAAGAAAGATGCTAAGCCTTTCATACTAAGCTCTTGAAGCAAGTTTCAAACCATATAAAGCTTTTGAAAGTAAGTAAACATGATTTTCAAAAGATTCATGCACAAAATCAGGAGGTTGTTCAACATAAAATACCTATTGGATGTAACAAACTTAGAAAAGCACTTTTAACATCCATTTGAAATAATTTAAAACCTATAAAATATGCAAATGCAAATAACATGTTAATGGACTCTAATCTAGTAATTGGGGCAAAAAAAAATCTCATCATAATCAATGCCCTCTTCTTGATTATATCTTTGAGCAACAAGTGTAGCCATATTTCTAGTGACAAAACCATGATCAACAAGTATGTTTCTAAAAATCCATTTTGTACCAATAATGATGGGATTTTAACGTTTAGGTACAAGTTCCCAAATTTTGCTCCTTTCAAATTGATTTAACTCTTCATGGATGATAATGATCCAAAAATCATCACTAAAAGCCTCATCAATGTTCCTAGGTACTATATGAGACAATAATGCAAGATTATCAACACAATTTATAAAATGTCTTCTTGTTCTTACCCCTTCATTGGGATTACCAATGATTTGATCATTTGGATGATTATGGATGTATTTCCACTCCTTTGGAAGATCATGATTTGTCTCTCCTTCATGTGAGGTTGATTATTGAATGTCAATGATCTCTTCACTTTCATTCTTAGGTATTGAATGATCTTCATTTGATTGAACAATATCTTTGTTCATTGACTCAATAGATAGCTCTTGAAAATCACCTTCATTCTCATCTCTTGGCAAGTAAATATTAGACTCATCAAATATAACATGAATAGCTTCATCAATAGCCATAGTTCTTTTATTGTAAACACAAAAAGCTTTTCTATTTGAAGAGTAGCCAATGAGCATACCTTCATCGGATTTCTTGTCAAACTTACCAAGATTGTCTTTGACATTTAGAATAAACCATTTACAACCAAACACTTTAAAGTAGGAAATGGAAGGAGTTTTATCAAATATAAGCTCATAAGGGGTTTTATTAACAAAGGATATAAGAAGCATTCTATTAACAATATAGCGAGAAGTATTCATAAATTCAACCCAAAAATATTTTCGCAAATAATTTTCACATAGTATGGAATATGCCATTTCTTGTAAAGTACAATTTTTCCTTTCATCAACACCATTTTGTTGAGGAACTTTTGCAATTGAAAAATTGTGAGATATATTATTCTTATCACATAATTTTGGTTAAAATACTATTGCAAAACTCTCTACCATTATCACTTCCAATGAAGATAAGTTTGCAACTAATAGTGTTTTGTACTTGTTTAAAGAGTTTGACAAAAGCTTTAAAAACTTCATCTTTACTCAACAAGAAATTAATCCAAGTAAATCTATAAAAATCATCAATAGTCACATAGACATATAGTTTGCCACCAATTCACATGGTTCTCATAGCACCAAATAAATCCATATGTACAAGTTCAAGAGGTTTTGAAGTAGACACATTTTCTTTGATTTGAAAGAACTCTTGACTTGTTTACATGCATCACAAATATGATCTTTCTCAAAATTAATGTTAGGAAAAACTCTAACATACTGAAGTTTTGTAAAAATATGCAAAGTATATATGCTAATATGTCCTAATTTACAATGGCAAAGATATGCATCATCAACTTCCAAAGAAAGGCATATAACATTTTGTTCAACTAAATCATCAAAATAGATATCATACATATTTTCATTTCTTCACACTTGCAGATGATCATTCTTGAGCTTGCGGTCGACCAAAACGTTTCCTTGGATCGTCCGCAACCTTACTGTCCACTTAGTGGATGATCTATTTTTCCATGCGGTCGACCGAAACCTTCTCAAGGGTCGTCCGCAAGTTCACCAGAACTACCAGTCTTTACTTAAAGACAAAATCCACTTATATCATGACATTTATAGGATAATCAGTGTTTGTGAGAAAAGTTTGTAAGAGAATTATATCAAACAATATGACAAGACAACTCAATTATCACAATATGCAATTAACATGTTTCGTGAGGAAATAATTTAGCATGAAGAGCATATACAAAATACAAAAACCAATTAGAAAATTTATCAAGTATTTGTATTGAAAACACATTTCAACCACATATAGCATTATGATCTAATTTACAAAATTCATAATCAAGAAATTCTTACTAAAGATTCAATCTCAAAAGAATGAATTTCTTCATGACCTTCATGAAGAACATTGTATCTTAGTATAGCATATTTGATCATGTGGATTGAGCAAATTCTCTTGACATGTTGTATTGCTCCTTCATGATCAACATATTGAGTTACCTACAAAGAAGATGAAACTTTTGGTATCCAAGTGGCTTTGGATCCATGAGAATTAGTTGAATTTGTTTTGACAATCCAAATACTTTTTGTACCATTCTCGATTTTCTTCTTGGCATAACATATATTAACCTTATGGCCATACTTACCACAATAGGTACAACATATTCTTGATGACATATGAGTATGTGTGTGATGTGTATGATGTACTTTATGATGCACATGTGAGATATTCTTGTGTGATATATTTTTGTGTGTATGCAAGGCATCATCATGTGTATCAATAAAACCAATACCTCTCTTATCATTAGAGAATCTTTGAGCACCAAGTAATTTATTTAAATTATCTCTACCACATGTGAGTTTATGTAAGCTAACACTTAAATCATCTATTCTCAACTTCATAGCATCATAGTCACTCATCATGTCATTCAATTTCTTGTTTCTAATAACAAGATCATTATTAGCATTTTCAAGAAATTTGACCTTATCACATAGACCAATAATATTTTCATCAAGAGTCACTTTGGAAGAAAGCAATAAAGCATTTTCATCAAGTAATTTAGCATTTGCCAATAACAAATTTTCAACTTGACATTTCAAGAATTTATTCTTCTTGATGACTTTCTTCATTTCATAATAGAGATTAGCAACAAATTCATCTTGATCAAATATATCACAATTATCATTGCAATCATTTTCACTAATGTGAAAAGTTTGTGAGGTAGAAGTACTTACTTCATCTTCAAGAGCCATAAGACAAATGTTTGCAAATTAGGATTGATCGTTTTCTTCATTTTCACTTTCTTCTTGATTTGATGTGCATGTCAATCCTTCATGTGCAACTTCAAGTAATCTCCACATTTCATATGCGGAACTACAACCACTTACTCTATTGTATTCATCTAAATCAAGAGCACAACAAAGAATATTCATAGCAATAAAGTTTGAAGTCATTTTCTTTTTATCCTCTTCATCAAACTCATTAAGAGTTTTCTCAACACTTCTTCCCTTTATAATCTTAGAAGGAACATAAGGACCATTTATAACAATATTCCATAAATCAAAATCAATGGAGGAAATATAAATATGAATTCTATCTTTCCATAAAGTGTAGTTATAGCCATTCAACAAAGGTGGTCTACTAGTAGAGTAACCCTCACTTATGATATTGTTGTCTATATGAGCCATAAGATCTTTACTTCTAGGTGATTAAACCTTAAACAAGAAGACCTGCTCTGATACCAATTGAAAAACCTAAGAGGGGGGGGGTGAATTAGGTTTTTATCCGATTTTTAAACTTAATTCAATAAAACACCTCTTTGACAACAAATATCAAACACTTGGTGTGCTAGTTGTGTGAGAAATAATGTGTTCAAGTAAAATGCAGAAATTAGAGCAATGAACACAATGATTTATAGTGGTTCGGTTTATCCAACAAAACCTAATCCACTACCTTGAGTTACCTACTCAAGGATTTATCAAATCCCTTCACTAATCAAATAAATGAGATTACAAAAGAGGCTCACCCAATTCACCTTAGGGTTTTACAAATAACCTCTCAAACCAATCAAGGCTCACTCAACCCTTGAGTTTTACAACACAACCTTGATTATACAATAATCCCACCACTCTCCTTAGTGAATCCTAACACAACAATTCAATTCAAGGTTCACCCAAAGGTTTTACAAACAAACCTTGAATACAAAACAACCTATACAAGGCTCACCCTAACACTTAAGGTTTTATGCTACTTGCAACCTTGATACAATTACAATCAATAATAATAAGAGAGAGTTTGATAGATATCACCTTAATGTGAAGATATATCAATTTGAATCACAATCACCTCTTTGAGTAATGGCTTGTCAAGATTGCTCAAAATACACCTTTGAATGTAAAAACCCTTCTTTAATGATTTTAACAAGATTGATGTTTAGAAAGGGTTTTGGAATGTTTCTAAGATGTTATAGGATCAAGATATACAATGTTTTTGCTCAAAAAATCTTCTTAGAAAGAATTCCAAAGGTTTTGGTATTTAAAGGTTTGTTCCCAACGGTCAAAAAAGAAGCTGTTGGAAACCCACTCAGGAAGTGCGGTCGACCGCAAATCAGACTTGGTCGTCCGCACTATCATCCTCAAGTTCACTGGACAACCACCGGATGATGATTTTTCATCCTCCGGTCGACCGGACTTCATTTGCGGTCGACCTCATGGTCGTCCACAGGTTGGCAGATGAACAAATTTGACAGCACATGCATCCACAAGATAAACTAACTTATGGACGATACCTGGACCACTTTAGGTCGACTGAAACATGTTCATTTGTGTATCAACAATACTCTAACACACAAATGATGATTTCAATCAACCATATAAGTTATGGTATCAATCCAACAAGAGTTTATGAACCATATAAGTTTTGAAATCAAGATGCATGGTTTTCGAAATACCAAAACATATTTTAACATAAAAAACATTTTGAAATAATGTTTTAAATTCATAGAGCAACCTTTAGAAACCATTACTCAATTAGAGGTAGAACTAGAGATATCAAAATATATAACTCTAAGACTATACCTCTAGTTCCTATCTAATCTAATAAAAGCTAGTCTTCAAATCTTGATAGTCTTGACTTGTATACTTCCTTGAAGACTTGAAATCTTGTTGTTGCATGGATTAGATCATGAATCCAAAAACTCTATCACTTGTACAAATAAGACATTAGTCCTCATCAATGTTTGTCATTAATCAAAATTAAGACATTAAAAGCTTTAGGGCTTTCACAATCTAAAACTACTTTATCACCAATTGTATAAGGGATAGCAAACATACCTGGATATTTTTGTTTTGGAGGAAGTTTTTGTTGGAGAACAATAGACACACATTCCCACACTAATTCTCTTGTTACTTTAAGCTTTTTCTTGTTGGTACAAAGTTCTTTTAGGAACTTAGCATAACGAGAAATCTGTCTTATTGCATCCAAAAGAGGAATGTTGACTTCAACTTTCTTGAAAACCTCTAGAACATCTTTTTCTTCGTCATCCTTCTTGTTCTTAGTTAACCTATTAGGGGAAGCAGGACTTACCTTGGGAATAGAAGAAGAAGATTCTCCTATCTGAGGGACTTTGTCGAAATGTGTTGGGTTTGGAACATGTGCTTTTTCTATGCCTTTATTCTCCTCTAGTCTTTTGGACTATTCCAACACTTTACCACTTTTCAAGGTTATGAGACTAGCATTCTCTCTAGGATTGAGTGGTTGTGATGGAAGTTTATTGAAAAGTTATGCTTTCAATTGACCTAACTTATAGCCATTTGTCCTATCTGATTTTCCAAATTGTGAATGATGGACTTTGTATCTTTTTGGAAGGGCATGGTATTTCTTTAAAAAGATACAAAACTTGAAACTATGAGATTTCACCATATCTTCTAAAAACATACTCGGTTATTGGTTCTAATGAGGTTGATGAGGATTTTGGTGTTGATTAGCAATAAAATCTGGTGGGTTTATTGGTGGCCTAACCATCTAAAGTTATGATGATCTTTCCACCCTTTATTGTATGTCTTAGAGAATGGATTATGTCTTTTCTGAAATTGGTTCTGGAAATTATCCATGGCACTAGCTGTTCTTCTTGAAAATTTGTAGGACAAGAATTTGTAGAGTCATTGCCTAAACAAATTCCACAGGCTTTTACAGGTACATGGATTCTTTTCTCAACTTATTGATCAACTAAATTGGTAAGATGATATAATATTTGTTCAATTTGTGTAGATGATAATGATGATGATGATTGATGCGGAGCATGGAGATGTCATTAATGGAAATTCGAGTTCAAGCACAAATAAGAAGAAGCTGGATCCTTTGAGCTATGATGGAGGTCCAATTACAAGAGCTAGAGCTAAACAGATGAAAGATGCACTCAATGGGCTTATTTTGTGTTATTTGGATCAATCTGCTCAAGAGGGAAATTGCATGGGCTGTCCAAGACTTGTGAATTTAATTAGATTTGATACAAAAGAGAAGAAAGTCCAATTACAAGCCCACCAAACTTAAGAATTTCGTCCAGCCCATAAGGATTTTAGGGTTTATTTGTTTTCTATAAGAATTTGGAAATCTTGGCAGATTTGGTACCTATTAGATTTATTGTTTTATTTGTTTTCCTTTTTGAATAAGGAAATCTGGGTAGATTTGATATCTTAGTAGATTTGGTTTCCTTTTTAAATAAGTAGAGTTCCTAATCAAACAAGGATTTGAACTCTTTCTTCTATATATGTAATTGGAACAAATCAGATGATAATGATTGAATACAATTTTGAGTTTTCTCTTAAAAGTTCTTGTGAGAGCTTTGCTTTGAAATTCTCTAAGAATTTCGCCACTTATAATTAGGGTTCTTAGTTGTTTGATAACTAAAGGCTCCTAATTCGTGATCTTTGGTAATAGTATCAAGAGTTTGTTACGGGTCTTGTTTGATAGATAAGCAAGGATCGTATCAGTTTGGTATCAGAGCCTAGGTTGCGGGAAACAGGTTGTTCTATAACCTTCTTATCCTTTTGTTTCAGTTTGGAAAAAAAAACGAAAAAAAAAAAAGATTGAGAAAGTTGATTTCAAGTTTCAGAAAAAAAAATCAAAGATTCGTTCTTGTTGTTTGAGTCCAAGTTTGGGGCAAAAAAAAAAAAAAAAAAAAAAGGGTTACAGATTCATTCTTTTCACCAAAGATCCATTCTTTTCGTTTGAGTTTTGGTTATCAAAGACTAAGAACTCATTCTTAGTGATTTGTAAAGGCTTAGCTCAAATAAGAACTTCAAAGAGAGGCTGTTGTGTGGTCAAATTTGGTGAGATCAATAGAGGGATTCAAAAACAGTCGAGTGAAACACGTGAGGGAGAGTTAGTTTAGGATTTTCCTTTTCTAACATTTTTTATTGCAGGTTTTTTACATCATGGAATCAAAAGATAGACTTACCTTAGAGGCAATACAAGGAATGATGCAAAAGATGTTGTCACAACAAGAAGATCTTGCTAGTGACAACCAGAAATTGAAAGAAAGATTGGGGAGAATTGAGCAAGGCACTTCAAGTCGTGCTCAATCTGGAGGAACAAAACGAAATCTCATGGATGAATTAGAAGATGAATTTGACGTAGATTCTACACGTTTCAACAAAGAAAAATCTAAAGATGGGAACTTGGGGTCAATCAAGATGACGATTCCATCTTTCCAAGGCAAGAGCAATCCAGAAGCATATTTAGATTGGGAAAAGAAGGTTGAACGTGTGTTTGAATGTCATAACTACACCGAAGAGAAGAAGGTAAAATTGGCTGTTGTAGGTTTTACTGATTATGCAAGTGTGTGGTGGGATCAGCTCTCAACTTCTAGGCGTAGGAGTGGAGAAGGTTCAATCTCTTCATGGTTTGAGATTAAAACAATTATGAGGAGGAGATTTGTACCACAACATTATTATAGAGAGTTGTACAATCTTTTACAGAGATTGAACCAAGGATCAAAGAGCGTTGAAGAGTATCATCAAGAGATGGAGATGGCCATGATTCGAGCCAATGTTGAGGAGGACAAGGAGGCTACTATGGCACGATTTCTTTCTGGTTTAAATCGTGACATTGCTAACCTGGTTGAATTGCATCATTATGTTGATTTTGAGGATATGGTACACATGGCAATTAAGGTTGAGAAGCAATTAAAGATGAGGAACAAATCTGGTTGGACTTCTACTTCTTCATGGAAGTCGAATTGGAAGGGCAACAAAGGTGGAGATTCAAATTCAAGCAAGGACAGATTTGAAGCAAACAAAAGTAAAGATGTTTCTACAACAAAAATACAACCTAAGGATGATAAATCTAAGGGTTCTTTGAGAGATCTGAAGTGCTTTAGATGCTTGGGATATGGACATAGGCAAGCCCAATGTCCTACTGCAAAGGTGATGGTTATACGAAATGGAGAAGTGGTGAGTGAAGATGAGGGAGATAATTTTGACTACAGTGACATGCCACTATTAGCAGAAGATTCAGAGGAAGCAGATGATGGAGAAACAGCCCCTGAAGGATCAGTTTTCAGCTTGGTCACAAGACGAGCACTAAGCATCCAATCCAAAGAGGATGAGGTACAACGTAAAAACATATTTCATACTAGATGCTTCATACATGATAAACTGTGTAGCATGATCATTGATGGGGGTAGTTGTACTAATGTTGTTAATGCTAGTTTAGTTGATAAATTGGGATTGAAAACAACTAAACACCCTAATCCCTATAGATTGCAATGGCTAAACAATACTGGAGATCTTAGGGTTACAAGGCAATCATTGATATCTTTCTCAATTGGACGTTATTCTGATCGGGTTTTATGTGATGTTGTTCCCATGCATGCTACTCATATATTATTGGGACGACCTTGGCAGTATGATAGGCGAGTTATGCATGATGGCTTCACTAATCGATATTCTTTTGTGATGGATGGACGACCTATTAAGTTGCTGCCCATGTCACCTAAAGAGGTGTTTGAAGATCAGAAAATATTGAGTGAATGTGAGAGTGCACAAAAAAAAAAGAAGATGCACGAGCAAAAGGAGAGCTGTGAGAAAAGCCATGAGAGGCGTGAGAAAAGAGAGGAAAAAGGAGAGGAAACAGAGGGGATGTGCCATGAGGAAAAGAATCTTGAGAGGGCACATGCAAAAGGAGAGAATAGTGTGCAAAGAGTGGCTAAACAAGAGGTAAAAGGCAATTTCTATGCAAGAGAGGGTGAGGTCCGAAAGGCCTATCTATCTAGGCAATCTATGCTTCTTTTGGTATTCAAAGGAGCGAATTTAACTATTTCTTCTAACCCAGATCTCTCTTCTCTTCCTAGTTCTTTTCAAACTTTGTTGCAGGAATTTGAAGAATTGTTTCCTGAAACTATGCCAGAAGGCTTGCCACCACTTAGAGGGATTGAACACCAAATTGACTTCATTGCTGGAGCACAAATTCCAAACCGACCAGCTTATAGAAGCAATCCTGAAGAAACCAAGGAGTTACAAAGGCAAGTGGATGAATTGTTATCTAAGGGTTTGATCAAAGAAAGTATGAGTCCATGTGCAGTACCCGTGTTGTTGGTGCCTAAAAAAGATGGTTCTTGGCGAATGTGTGTTGATTGTCGAGCAATTAACAAAATTACGGTAAAGTATCGCCACCCTATTCCTCGTTTAGATGATATGTTAGATGAATTACATGGTGCCTGCATATTCTCTAAGATTGATTTAATGGCTGGTTATCATCAAATTCGTATGAGAATTGGAGATGAATGGAAAACTGCTTTTAAGACAAAATATGGTTTATATGAATGGTTAGTTATGCCTTTTGGATTAACTAATGCACCTAGTACTTTCATGAGATTAATGAACCATGTTTTACGTAGCTTTATTGGGAAATTTGTTGTTGTCTACTTTGATGATATACTTGTGTATAGCAAGTCACTTGATGAGCATATTGTGCATGTTAAAGCTATTTTTTGTGCTTTGCGAGAACAAAAGTTGTATGCTAAGCTTGCTAAATGTTCATTTTGTGTGCCTAAAGTTATATTTTTAGGATATGTTGTTAGTCAGCATGGAATTGAAGTAGATAATGAAAAGGTTAAAGCTATCGAAACCTGGCCAACACCTAAGAATGTGGGGGAAGTTAGAAGTTTTCATGGTTTGGCAAGTTTTTATAGACGATTTGTTAAGGATTTTTCGAGCATTGCTGCCCCTTTAACTGAAGTTATAAAAAAAAATGTCGAATTTAAATGGGGGGATGAACAAGAAAGAGCATTTAACATGTTAAAGGCAAAATTAACTTCTGCTCCTATTCTTGCTTTACCTAACTTTGATAACGCTTTTGAAATTGAATGTGATGCTTCGGGAGTTGGTATTGGTGCTGTCCTTTTGCAAGGAGGAAAGCCAATCGCTTATTTTAGTGAAAAACTGAATGGCGCTGCATTGAAATATCCAACTTATGACAAAGAGATGTATGCTTTAGTAAGAGCATTGGACACATGGCAGCACTATCTTCTTCCTAAGGAATTTGTTATCCATACTGATCATGAGAGCTTGAAGTATTTGAAGGGACAAAATAAGTTGAATAAACGACATGCTAAATGGAGTGAATTCATTGAATCGTTTCCATACATCATCAAGTACAAGAAGGGAAAGGAAAATGTTGTTGCTGATGCTTTGAGTCGAAGGCATGCACTTATTACCACTTTAGATGCTAAATTGCTAGGCTTTGAGCATATTAAAGAATTGTATGAGAAAGATAGTGATTTTAGTAATGTTTATAATGCATGCGAGAATGCTGGTTTTGATAAGTTCTATAGGCATAATGGTTATCTATTTTGCACGAGACAACTTCGCATTCCTAAGTGTTCTATGCGATTACTTTTGATTCATGAAGGGGGTTTAATGGAACACTTTGGCATATCCAAGACTTTAGATGTTTGCAGGAGCACTTCTTATGGCCTAATATGCGATCAGATGTTTCTAAGTATTGTGCTAATTGTATTACATGCTTACAAGCTAAGTCTAAAGTGCATCAACATGGTTTATACACACCATTACCTGTGTCATATGCACATTGGATAGATGTTTCTATGGATTTTGTTCTTGGTTTACCTAGAACTAGACGTAGATTTGATAGTATATATGTTGTAGTTGATAGGTTTTCTAAAATGGCACACTTCATTTCATGTCATAAAACTGATGATGCTTCACATGTTGCTGAATTGTTCTTTAAAGAAATAGTTCGTTTGCATGGTATGCCTAAGTCCATTGTGAGTGATAGAGATGCTAAATTTTTATCTTACTTTTGGAAAACTTTGTGGGCAAAATTGGGAACTAAATTGCTGTTTAGTACTACTTGTCATCCACAAACTGATGGACAAACTGAGGTAGTGAATAGAACTTTGGGACAATTATTGAGAGCTATCATTAAAAGAATCTGAAATCATGGGATGATTGTTTACCTCATGTAGAGTTTGCATATAATAGGAGTGTGCATTCCTCTACTCATTATTCACCTTTTGAGATTGTTTATGGTTTTAATCCTTTAACACCATTAGATTTATCTCCTTTACCTTTGGATGAACAAGTTAATTTTGATGGAGCTAAAAAGGCAGAATATGTGAGAAAAATTCATGAAACAGTCAAGCAAAATATTGAGAAAAGAAATCAGCAAGTGATGACTCAAAGAAATCATGGAAGAAAGAAAGTGATATTTGAGCCTGGTGATTGGGTATGGTTGCATTTACGCAAGGAAAGGTTTCCTAAGCAAAGGCATTCAAAGCTTCAATCAAGAGGAGATGGTCCTTTTCAAGTTGTTGCAAGGATCAATGACAATGCTTACAAATTAGCTCTTCCTGGTGAGTATAATGTTAGTGCTACTTTTAATGTTTCTGATTTACTTCCTTTCGATTATGCAGGTGATGATTCGAGGGCGAATCCTTTTGAGGAAAGGGGGAGTGATGCGGAGCATGGAGATGTCATTAATGGAAATTCGAGTTCAAGCACAAATAAGAAGAAGCTGGATCCTTTGAGCTATGATGGAGGTCCAATTACAAGAGCTAGAGCTAAACAGATGAAAGATGCACTCAATGGGCTTATTTTGTGTTATTTGGATCAATCTGCTCAAGAGGGAAATTGCATGGGCTGTCCAAGACTTGTGAATTTAATTAGATTTGATACAAAAGAGAAGAAAGTCCAATTACAAGCCCACCAAACTTAAGAATTTCGTCCAGCCCATAAGGATTTTAGGGTTTATTTGTTTTCTATAAGAATTTGGAAATCTTGGCAGATTTGGTACCTATTAGATTTATTGTTTTATTTGTTTTCCTTTTTGAATAAGGAAATCTGGGTAGATTTGATATCTTAGTAGATTTGGTTTCCTTTTTAAATAAGTAGAGTTCCTAATCAAACAAGGATTTGAACTCTTTCTTCTATATATGTAATTGGAACAAATCAGATGATAATGATTGAATACAATTTTGAGTTTTCTCTTAAAAGTTCTTGTGAGAGCTTTGCTTTGAAATTCTCTAAGAATTTCGCCACTTATAATTAGGGTTCTTAGTTGTTTGATAACTAAAGGCTCCTAATTCGTGATCTTTGGTAATAGTATCAAGAGTTTGTTACGGGTCTTGTTTGATAGATAAGCAAGGATCGTATCAATGATGTATCTTCTTTATTAACTTTCCTCACAGTACCATTCCTGGTGTTAAAATATTGTAAAATAGCAGCCATATTATCAATTAATTCACGTGCAACTTTTGAGATTTTATCCGAAAGAGCACCACCACTAGCTACATCAATTATCATCATGTCATAAGAAATCAAACCCTCATAAAAAATATTGAATTAATAATTGTTCAGGTATTTGATGATAAGGGCAACTAGTACATAATCTTTTAAATCTTTCACAATACTCATACAATATTTCACCATTTTGTTGTCTTATGCCACTTATATCTTTACGAACTATTGCAGTTCTAGTGCAAAATAATATTTAGCTAAAAAAGCTCTTTGCATTCTAGTTCAATCTTGAATAGATCCCGAAGGCAAATCATATACTCAATATCTTGCATTATTTTGTAAGGTAAAAGGAAAATAATGCAATTTAATCACTTCATCTCTTATACCTTCTTGTTTCAAATTAATGCATATAACATAAAATTTCTTAATGTGCCTAAGTGGATCTTCTCCAAGTAATCTATTAAAAGTTGGCAAATATTATATAAAAGCAGTATGCATTTTAAAATTAGCATCAACTTGTGAAAAAATAATGCATAATGGTTGTTCATCAAGGGTGGAAGCAGTAAGTTCTTTTAGAGATCTTTGATTTAAAGCCATGTTAAAAAGATGAGCATGAAGAATATCACCAAAAATAAGTTGACTATCCGATTGATTTTCTGCTTTGCCTTCTTCAAAATCTGTAGTTTGGTTTTTTATCTCAACTGGTGTTTTACTCCCTTATTCTTTCCCGGTGATCTTACCACTTCATAAGTGCATACAACAATGAACTTGTTGTCTAGCGTCAATGAAATCTGTGACAAAAGAAAAATATTAACAATTTTAATAGAAGAAATTAAATAAATCCCCGACAACAGCACTAAAATTGGACGAAGTCTGTCGTACGACTCTCAAATTTAAGCATAACAATTCTTATGTATATAGCAAAAGTATGAATTGAATCCACATGGATTTGTCAACTCTTAAATTAAAACAATTAATTGGAAAAGGTTTTGGGAGGTTTTAGTATTTTAAGAACAAGAAAATAAAAATAATTTTTTGGGGTTTTTGGATTTGTAAACAAAATTAAAAACAAATTTGGAATATAAATTATATAAAAAAGGTGTTAGTAAGAAACTAATATCAAGTTATATTTTTCATGGGATTAATCATAGATAAAGACATTATTAAGTAATTGGTTTTAGAATCCCAATCAGTTCATACAGATTCTTATGCTTATAAATTAGATTAATCTTGATCAACTCAGACAGATTAATATTTAATTTAATTAAACATCACTATCAACTAGTGTGTATATGATACTCAATCAAATTGCATTAAGTAAATAAGACATTATCAATATTAAATTGTATATAACAATCAGCTTAATTATATACAATTTAAATTATATAATTCTACTACTAATTTAATTAAGTCAAGAGTTGCAACTCAATTAAACTAGTAGATGCTACTTGAATCATTAACACAAGATTAATAATCCTAGCTATATAATCACATTTATTAACAAGATTGTCAATCCAATTAATTCACACAATTATATTGATTAAAACAAGAATTATATAAATACTCAATTAATATATATATTTCTTTAAATAAAGATTGAATTTATATTAACTAAACAAATTAGACGATTCAACCATCTATTTAAATAAATTAAACTAAAAGTATGGAGGATCAGTCTTTCATAAAAAGAAATTAAAGACATGAAAATAAATTAAACTAGTTAGGAGGTTTAGCCTTCCATAATATAGAAAATAAAATAAAATTACTATTAAATTAATTAGGTAACTCTGCCTTCCATTTGCGATATTTAAAATGCATAAAGTAAAAATAATAAAGAATAGGTGGGTAAACCGACCATAAGTCCAATTAAATAAATCCAAATAGAAATTAAGTAGAAGGAAAATTATCTCATAATCTCATTTATTAATAACTTAACACATATCCTTGATAAAAAAATGAAATTACTCACAATACATATCTAATAAATATAAGATGAAATTTATAAACATTGGAAAAAGAAATTAAAAGATATAACTCTCCAATATTGAAATTATCTAGATAGAATTCCTTTTTTAAATATTACAAAAAGACTTAAAAAATTATTCTAAAAATTCTGAAAAATATATTAATATGAAGATAATAATAAAAGAAAAAAATTTCAAAATAAATGGAGAAGATTGGAGCTAAATTGGTGTCTCAAATGAGAAAAAAAAAAGCTAGCATATTTATAGGGAAATTTTCTATGGGTAAAATGGTCATTTTCCAAGAATGTTGACTTTTGACCTCCGAGTAGTGTAGCGGGTTAAATTGTTGACCTTGACCAATCAATGACAATGTTCATAGTGTAAGCAGTGACATCATCATCGACGATGGTACTGTTCACTAGAGTTATTATTTATCGAAAAAAAAATTCTTCTTCTTTTTTATCTCCAAAATATACTAAAATGCACCAAAAAACTTATAAACAAAGAAATAGAAAGGAAATGTGAAATATATCTATTAAATAACATAATTAATCAAGTTTTAAATAAAATATATTCATTAAATAACATAAAAATCAGTTAATTTATGAGTGCATCATCTATCACATTTAAATTTAAAATTTTCTCATAACTTTATATATAGATACCACATATTCATATCAATAATATTTTTCCTATTACTTTTTAATTAAAACTACAATTCACAACAATTTATTAACTATATTTTATATATTTTATACTATTATCAATAATGTAAAACTCAAAAAAAATCACATCAAAATTTCAATTATTAACAACAAAAGAAAGTATAATCCAACACAAAAAACACTTCTCATATAAAAAACAAAACAAAAAATATTTTCAAATTTCAATCTAAATACACCCTACATTCCGCCCTTTTGACCATAGGGCCTATGCAATCCTCCAACTATATTCCAGGGTAGTTCAAGGTTGCACTATTGTTTTTTTATATTATTATTATTTATTTATTAATGATAGAAAAATAATTTATCTAGGCAATAAAAAATTCTTTACACACAAATATTAAATCGTGTATAATCTATATATGATATTAAGTTCTTTCACCGCTTCATAATCTGGGCAAGTGCCATCGCCATTTTTTTAAAAAAAAAAAGTCAAGTCACTCATTTTAATCATTTATTATCTCACTAATTACTTTCTTTTTTTTAACTACTATACATATTTTGAAATGAGAAATTTTACCTAAGTAGGATTTTTTTTTTGAGGGAAATATGAGAAACACATTTAGCATTAATTGATTGATATATTTCATAAAAAAGATATGTATATTTTTAAATATGAAATTATAATTAAAAACTCAATAAAAATCATAATATGAATTGTATCTAAATTAGGATTTTTTGAAAAACGTTAGAAATACAGTTTTGATTTAACAAAAAAAAATTAAATTCCATAAAAATATATAATTTTGTATATATTTCATAAAAATATATATAAATTTTGGAATATGAAATTTTAATTAAATACTATATTCAAAGGCATAGTATGAAATTATCAAAATTTACTCAATTAATGTTGAGAGTACGAATTAAGCACTAGTTTCTTTTTGATAAATCTTACAAATGTAATTTTATTTAATAAATTTTATATACTCACTAAAGCATATACATATTTTAAAATCATAAATTTTAATTAGATACTCCATTAAAAATTGTAATATGAATCACCTGAAAATTAATCCATTAATGTAGACATTCTACCTAAATTAAGTTTTTGGATAAATATTAGAAATGCAACTTGATTTAATAAATTTTGTATATACCAAAAAATGCTATATTTTTTAAATAATATTTTTTCCTTAGATACTCCACTCAAATACTTTAAAAGAATTAAACAAAATCTAATCCATTAATTTAAGAAGTTTGAATTATATATATGTCAAACCTCTTAGAAATAAACTTTTTAATTATCGCATTGGTGCATACCTATTTAAAAAATTAGTTACTATATTTATACATGAAATTTTATTTTCAGAAATTGAGATTGCTAAATGATTCATATTTCTCAAAATGTAAAATTGATTTTCATTTTAAAGAATTTTTATTTCAAAACTAATAAAATTATATTTCAATATTTGTTAAAAGAACCAACTTTCGTACGTTACACAGATATAAGATTAAATTAGATTAAACAGGAAAAAAATTATTTTTCATCTCAACTATTATCAAAGGTATAATTATAAAAGTACGTACTAAAAATAAAAAATGAACAATTGGAATGGGACACTACAAAATATAAATGTGGATAATTAGAATAAGATAGAGTGAGTATTATATATTACTACTCTATTCATCCGGAATTGTATGTACACATTTATATTTTAAGATTTCCATAATTAAATGACCACTTTTAAAATAAATATAGTTATAGTATAAAATTCAATTGATAATTTCTTTAATTTAAGAAATTTATATCTCTGACGAAGCCTGTCGTACGACTCTCAAATTTAAACCTAACAATTCCTATGTAGATAGGGAAAGTAGGGATCGAATCCACAGAGATTTGTCAACTCTTAAATTAAAATCGTTAATTAGAAAAGGTTTGGGGGGGTTTTTTTTGGTATTTTGAGAATAAAGAAATGACAACAATTAAAATAAATATTTTTGAAGTTTTGGATTTTTGTAAACAGAATTAAAACGAAATTTGGAATACAAATGATATAAAAAGCGTTAGCAAGGAAATAGTATCAAGTTATATTTTTCATGGGATTAATCATAGATAGATACATTATTAAGTAGTTGGTTTTAGAATCCCGATCAGCTCAGACAGATTCCTATCCTTACAAAATAGATTAATCCCGATCAGCTCAAACAGATTAATCACTAATTTAATTAAACACCACTACCAACCAGCGTGTATAGGATGCTCAATCAAATTGCATTAAACAAATAAGGCATCACCAACATTAAATTGTATATAACAATCAGCTTAATTATATACAATTTAAATTATATAATTCCGCTACTAATTTAATTAAGCCAAGAGCTGCAACTCAATTAAACTAGTAGATGCTACTTGAATTATTAATACAAGATTAATAATCCTAGCTATATAATCACATTCATTAACTAGATTGTCAATCCAATTAATTCACACAATTATATTGGTTAAAACAGGAATTATATAAATACTTAATTAATATATATAAGTATATTAAATAAATACACACACATATATATATAGAAAGAAAGATTGGATTTATATTAACTAAAGAAATTAGGCGGTTCAACCGGCCATTTAAATAAATTAAACTAAAAGTATGGAGGCTCGGCCTTCCATAAAAAAAAGAATTAAAGACATAAAAATATATTAAACTAGTTAGGAGGCTCGACCTTCCATAATACATAAAATAAAAGACATAAAAGTAAATTAAACTAATAGGTGGCTCGACCATACATTTGCGATATTTAAAGTGCATAAAGCAAAATAAATAAAGACTAGGCGGGTAAACCGACCATAAGTCCAGTTAAATAAATCTAAATAGAAATTAAGTACAAAGAAAATTATCTCATAATCCCATTTATTAATAACTTAACACATATCTTTGCTAACAAAAGAAAATTACTCACAATACATATTTAATAAATATAAGATGAAATTTATAAACATTAGAAAGAGAATTTGAAAGATAAACTCCTCGAAAATATTGAAATTATCCGGACAGAATTTCTTTACTAAATATTACAAAAAGCCTTGAAATATTATTCTAAAAAATCTGAAAAATATACTAAGATGAAGACAATAATAAAAGAAATAAATTGCAAAAGAAATGGAGAAGATTGGAGCTAAATTGGTATCTAAATCATAAAAATAAGCTCCCTATTTATAGCCACAAAAATCAGGGGCAAAATGGTCATTTTGCACCCCAAAGTCTTGAAAATGTAGTTGGTGGCCTAATTTCCCCAACTTCGCCACATGTCGCATCCTCATTGGTCCAAGTTGCGGCTTCTAGAAGCGCCACTTGTCATCTTCTTATTGCGCCACGTCATCGGATGACATAGATTTTTATTTTTTTATTATTATTTTTTTATTTTTTATCTTCTCCAACATTTCTTTATCTTCTTCTTTTTATCTCCATAATAAACTAAAATACACTGAAAAACTTACAAACAAAGAAATAGAAGGGAAACGTGAAATATATCCATTAAATAACATAATTAACCGATTTTCAAACAAAATATAGTAATTAAATAACATAAAAATCAGTTAATTTATGAGTACATCAAATTCCCCCACACTATCTCTTTGCTTGCCCTCAAGCAAAATATAAACACACAATATACAAGTATAAATAACTTAAACAAGATTAATAAGGTAACAAAGTGTTATATAAATTTCAATACAACTTTCACAATTAACCCCTTTTTATTTGAAAAGCAATTGTGTTCGTGTGCTTGAATATTATTACAAGTTTAACATTAATATTCAAAGTTAACAAAATGTGACTGTGAAAAACATAAAACCCTGAAATTTTTTTTATTTTTTATTTTTATTTTTTAAAAAAACATGCTATCAGTATAATGAAATGATAATAACAAAGTCACTATGTAAATAAAAATACATTCTTAGTTTCTCAACACAACTTATAAGCTTGTAAACTCACATATTCTCCACTAATTATGAAGATTTTGGTCGATCTGGGTCGAATAGGACTTTTTGGCTTGTAATGTTAAGCTCGGGATTTGGTTACAATCGAAAGATAGGGATATACAAAATATTTCAAGAGTTTAAATTGAAAATGAATTACCACATCTTGAAGAAAACCTTAGCCATGATATCTCTTCATTTTTCACACTTTTCTATTTTCTTTTTCTTTTTCTTTTCTTTTCTTTTTTTCTTTCTTTTTCTTCTCTTTTTTTTTTTGAGATCATATCTATGAGCTTTTTTCTTGATGCGGAGCATGGAGATGTCATTAATGGAAATTCGAGTTCAAGCACAAATAAGAAGAAGCTGGATCCTTTGAGCTATGATGGAGGTCCAATTACAAGAGCTAGAGCTAAACAGATGAAAGATGCACTCAATGGGCTTATTTTGTGTTATTTGGATCAATCTGCTCAAGAGGGAAATTGCATGGGCTGTCCAAGACTTGTGAATTTAATTAGATTTGATACAAAAGAGAAGAAAGTCCAATTACAAGCCCACCAAACTTAAGAATTTCGTCCAGCCCATAAGGATTTTAGGGTTTATTTGTTTTCTATAAGAATTTGGAAATCTTGGCAGATTTGGTACCTATTAGATTTATTGTTTTATTTGTTTTCCTTTTTGAATAAGGAAATCTGGGTAGATTTGATATCTTAGTAGATTTGGTTTCCTTTTTAAATAAGTAGAGTTCCTAATCAAACAAGGATTTGAACTCTTTCTTCTATATATGTAATTGGAACAAATCAGATGATAATGGATTGAATACAATTTTGAGTTTTCTCTTAAAAGTTCTTGTGAGAGCTTTGCTTTGAAATTCTCTAAGAATTTCGCCACTTATAATTAGGGTTCTTAGTTGTTTGATAACTAAAGGCTCCTAATTCGTGATCTTTGGTAATAGTATCAAGAGTTTGTTACGGGTCTTGTTTGATAGATAAGCAAGGATCGTATCAGTTTGGTATCAGAGCCTAGGTTGCGAGAAACAGGTTGTTCTATAACCTTCTTATCCTTTTGTTTCAGTTCGGAAAAAAAAAACGAAAAAAAAAAAAAAGATTGAGAAAGTTGATTTCAAGTTTCAGAAAAAATGATCAAAGATTCGTTCTTGTTGTTTGAGTCCAAGTTTGGGGCAAAAAAAAAAAAAGGGTTACAGATTCATTCTTTTCACCAAAGATCCATTCTTTTCGTTTGAGTTTTGGTTATCAAAGACTAAGAACTCATTCTTAGTGATTTGTAAAGGCTTAGCTCAAATAAGAACTTCAAAGAGAGGCTGTTGTGTGGTCAAATTTGGTGAGATCAATAGAAGGGATTCAAAAACAGTCGAGTGAAACACGTGAGGGAGAGTTAGTTTAGGATTTTCCTTTTCTAACATTTTTATTGCAGGTTTTTTACATCATGGAATCAAAAGATAGACTTACCTTAGAGGCAATACAAGGAATGATGCAAAAGATGTTGTCACAACAAGAAGATCTTGCTAGTGACAACCAGAAATTGAAAGAAAGATTGGGGAGAATTGAGCAAGGCACTTCAAGTCGTGCTCAATCTGGAGGAACAAAACGAAATCTCATGGATGAATTAGAAGATGAATTTGACGCAGATTCTACACGTTTCAACAAAGAAAAATCTAAAGATGGGAACTTGGGGTCAATCAAGATGACGATTCCATCTTTCCAAGGCAAGAGCAATCCAGAAGCATATTTAGATTGGGAAAAGAAGGTCGAACGTGTGTTTGAATGTCATAACTACACCGAAGAGAAGAAGGTAAAATTGGCTGTTGTAGGTTTTACTGATTATGCAAGTGTGTGGTGGGATCAGTTCTCAACTTCTAGGCGTAGGAGTGGAGAAGGTTCAATCTCTTCATGGTTTGAGATGAAAACAATTATGAGGAGGAGATTTGTACCACAACATTATTATAGAGAGTTGTACAATCTTTTATAGAGATTGAACCAAGGATCAAAGAGCGTTGAAGAGTATCATCAAGAGATGGAGATGGCCATGATTCGAGTCAATGTTGAGGAGGACAAGAAGGCTACTATGGCACGATTTCTTTCTGGTTTAAATCGTGACATTGCTAACCTGGTTGAATTGCATCATTATGTTGATTTTGAGGATATGGTACACATGGAAATTAAGGTTGAGAAGCAATTAAAGATGAGGAACAAATCTGGTTTGACTTCTACTTCTTCATGGAAGTCGAATTGGAAGGGCAACAAAGGTGGAGATTCAAATTCAAGCAAGGACAGATTTGAAGCAAACAAAAGTAAAGATGTTTCTACAACAAAAATACAACCTAAGGATGATAAATCTAAGGGTTCGTTGAGAGATCTGAAGTGCTTTAGATGCTTGGGATATGGACATAGGCAAGCCCAATGTCCTACTGCAAAGGTGATGGTTATACGAAATGGAGAAGTGGTGAGTGAAGATGAGGGAGATAATTTTGACTACAGTGACATGCCACTATTAGCAGAAGATTCAGAGGAAGCAGATGATGGAGAAACAGCCCCTCAAGGATCAGTTTTCAGCTTGGTCACAAGACGAGCACTAAGCATCCAATCCAAAGAGGATGAGTATGATAGGCGAGTTATGCATGATGGCTTCACTAATCGATATTCTTTTGTGATGGATGGACGACCTATTAAGTTGCTGCCCATGTCACCTAAAGAGGTGTTTGAAGATCAGAAAATATTGAGTGAATGTGAGAGTGCACAAAAAAAAAAGAAGATGCACGAGCAAAAGGAGAGCTGTGAGAAAAGCCATGAGAAAAGAGAGGAAAAAGGAGAGGAAACAGAGGGGATGTGCCATGAGGAAAAGAATCTTGAGAGGGCACATGCAAAAGGAGAGAATAGTGTGCAAAGAGTGGCTAAACAAGAGGTAAAAGACAGTTTCTATGCAAGAGAGGGTGAGGTCCGAAAGGCCTATCTATCTAGGCAATCTATGCTTCTTTTGGTATTCAAAGGAGCGAATTTAACTATTTCTTCTAACCCAGATCTCTCTTCTCTTCCTAGTTCTTTTCAAACTTTGTTGCAGGAATTTGAAGAATTGTTTCCTGAAACTATGCCAGAAGGCTTGCCACCACTTAGAGGGATTGAACACCAAATTGACTTCATTGCTGGAGCACAAATTCCAAACCGACCAGCTTATAGAAGCAATCCTGAAGAAACCAAGGAGTTACAAAGGCAAGTGGATGAATTGTTGTCTAAGGGTTTGATCAAAGAAAGTATGAGTCCATGTGCAGTACCCGTGTTGTTGGTGCCTAAAAAAGATGGTTCTTGGCGAATGTGTGTTGATTGTCGAGCAATTAACAAAATTACGGTAAAGTATCGCCACCCTATTCCTCGTTTAGATGATATGTTAGATGAATTACATGGTGCCTGCATATTCTCTAAGATTGATTTAATGGCTGGTTATCATCAAATTCGTATGAGAATTGGAGATGAATGGAAAACTGCTTTTAAGACAAAATATGGTTTATATGAATGGTTAGTTATGCCTTTTGGATTAACTAATGCACCTAGTACTTTCATGAGATTAATGAACCATGTTTTACGTAGCTTTATTAGGGAAATTTGTTGTTGTCTACTTTGATGATATACTTGTGTATAGCAAGTCACTTGATGAGCATATTGTGCATGTTAAAGCTATTTTTTGTGCTTTGCGAGAACAAAAGTTGTATGCTAAGCTTGCTAAATGTTCATTTTGTGTGCCTAAAGTTATATTTTTAGGATATGTTGTTAGTCAGCATGGAATTGAAGTAGATAATGAAAAGGTTAAAGCTATTGAAACCTGGCCAACACCTAAGAATGTGGGGGAAGTTAGAAGTTTTCATGGTTTGGCAAGTTTTTATAGACGATTTGTTAAGGATTTTTCGAGCATTGCTGCCCCTTTAACTGAAGTTATAAAAAAAAATGTCGGATTTAAATGGGGGGAATGAACAAGAAAGAGCATTTAACATGTTAAAGGTAAAATTAACTTCTGCTCCTATTCTTGCTTTACCTAACTTTGATAACGCTTTTGAAATTGAATGTGATGCTTCAGGAGTTGGTATTGGTGCTAGTCCTTTTGCAAGGAGGAAAGCCAATCGCTTATTTTAGTGAAAAGCTGAATGGCGCTGCATTGAAATATCCAACTTATGACAAAGAGATGTATGCTTTAGTAAGAGCATTGGACACATGGCAGCACTATCTTCTTCCTAAGGAATTTGTTATCCATACTGATCATGAGAGCTTGAAGTATTTGAAGGGACAAAATAAGTTGAATAAACGACATGCTAAATGGAGTGAATTCATTGAATCGTTTCCATACATCATCAAGTACAAGAAGGGAAAGGAAAATGTTGTTGCTGATGCTTTGAGTCGAAGGCAAGCACTTATTACCACTTTAGATGCTAAATTGCTAGGCTTTGAGCATATTAAAGAATTGTATGAGAAAGATAGTGATTTTAGTAATGTTTATAATGCATGCGAGAATGCTGGTTTTGATAAGTTCTATAGGCATAATGGTTATCTATTTCGCATGAGACAACTTTGCGTTCCTAAGTGTTCTATGCGATTACTTTTGATTCGTGAAGCACATGAAGGGGGTTTAATGGGACACTTTGGCATATCCAAGACTTTAGATGTTTTGCAGGAGCACTTCTTTTG
The DNA here is from genome assembly GCA_019593545.1 of Apocynum venetum. NCBI lineage: Eukaryota > Viridiplantae > Streptophyta > Magnoliopsida > Gentianales > Apocynaceae > Apocynum > Apocynum venetum. Next base: position 1,376,350 of record SRSM01000145.1, on the reverse strand, counting down.
GCCTCATATGCGATCAGATGTTTCTAAGTATTGTGCTAATTGCATTACATGTTTACAAGCTAAGTCTAAAGTGCATCCACATGGTTTATACACACCATTACCTGTGTCACATGCACCTTGGATAGATGTTTCTATGGATTTTGTTCTTGGTTTACCTAGAACTAGACGTGGATTTGATAGTATATATGTGGTAGTTGATAGGTTTTCTAAAATGGCACACTTCATTCCATGTCATAAAACTGATGATGCTTCACATGTTGCTGAATTGTTCTTTAAAGAAATAGTTCGTTTGCATGGTATGCCTAAGTCCATTGTGAGTGATAGAGATGCTAAATTTTTATCTTACTTTTGGAAAACTTTGTGGGCAAAATTGGGAACTAAATTGCTGTTTAGTACTACTTGTCATCCACAAACTGATGGACAAACTGAGGTAGTGAATAGAACTTTGGGACAATTATTGAGAGCTATCATTAAAAAGAATCTGAAATCATGGGATGATTGTTTACCTCATGTAGAGTTTGCATATAATAGGAGTGTGCATTCCTCTACTCATTATTCACCTTTTGAGATTGTTTATGGTTTTAATCCTTTAACACCATTAGATTTATCTCCTTTACCTTTGGATGAACAAGTTAATTTTGATGGAGCTAAAAAGGCAGAATATGTGAGAAAAATTCATGAAACAGTCAAGCAAAATATTGAGAAAAGAAATCAGCAAGTGATGACTCAAAGAAATCATGGAAGAAAGAAAGTGATATTTGAGCCTGGTGATTGGGTATGGTTGCATTTACGCAAGGAAAGGTTTCCTAAGCAAAGGCATTCAAAGCTTCAATCAAGAGGAGATGGTCCTTTTCAAGTTGTTGCAAGGATCAATGACAATGCTTACAAATTAGCTCTTCCTGGTGAGTATAATGTTAGTGCTACTTTTAATGTTTCTGATTTACTTCCTTTCGATTATGCAGGTGATGATTCGAGGGCGAATCCTTTTGAGGAAAGGGGGAGTGATGCGGAGCATGGAGATGTCATTAATGGAAATTCGAGTTCAAGCACAAATAAGAAGAAGCTGGATCCTTTGAGCTATGATGGAGGTCCAATTACAAGAGCTAGAGCTAAACAGATGAAAGATGCACTCAATGGGCTTATTTTGTGTTATTTGGATCAATCTGCTCAAGAGGGAAATTGCATGGGCTGTCCAAGACTTGTGAATTTAATTAGATTTGATACAAAAGAGAAGAAAGTCCAATTACAAGCCCACCAAACTTAAGAATTTCGTCCAGCCCATAAGGATTTTAGGGTTTATTTGTTTTCTATAAGAATTTGGAAATCTTGGCAGATTTGGTACCTATTAGATTTATTGTTTTATTTGTTTTCCTTTTTGAATAAGGAAATCTGGGTAGATTTGATATCTTAGTAGATTTGGTTTCCTTTTTAAATAAGTAGAGTTCCTAATCAAACAAGGATTTGAACTCTTTCTTCTATATATGTAATTGGAACAAATCAGATGATAATGGATTGAATACAATTTTGAGTTTTCTCTTAAAAGTTCTTGTGAGAGCTTTGCTTTGAAATTCTCTAAGAATTTCGCCACTTATAATTAGGGTTCTTAGTTGTTTGATAACTAAAGACTCATAATTCGTGATCTTTGGTAATAGTATCAAGAGTTTGTTACGGGTCTTGTTTGATAGATAAGCAAGGATAGTATCATTTCTTTTTTTTTAACCTTTCGGTTTTTTTTTGGCAATATCTCGTAATCCTTTATCAGCAGTGTTCATAACTTTTCTATACAGATTAACACATGGTAATACATTCTCAATAAAATATTTGGATAGAAAAGTAATAAACGTGGCTAATTATCAAAGAAATTAAATGGTAATGAAACCATTCATACATGTTGGCTCAAAGTAGGATCGAGGGATATATATAAGTATGGTTCGTTTAGAAAGGCTCAAACTATCAAAGAAGGCTATGTCATCCCCAAATCAACCAAAATCTTTGATACGGACCCTCTAGGCGACCAGCCCTAGGAACCCAAATCTCAACGGATTAGAAACCCTAATTACACAAAGAGCGAGTTGAATAAAGATCAGAATTAGAACCTAAAGGAAACTAAGGCCGTTAAACCCTAATTCAGAGACGCCACAAAGGTTGATCACTCATTTGATAAGTCAAGTTCATGCATTCAATTAAGAACACAAGAAAACAAAAGCTAAGGTTTTTCCTGAATAATTCTTTTTAATTGATCTTCCAAATTTAACCCTTGCACACATAGATATGTAGCCACTCTTGGTGAAGCTTTGGAATCTTCAAGTTTTGCAGTTTCTTTATATTGAACATCCATTATCAAACCTTGTAAAGCTTTTTTCATTCTCTTTGTCCTTGCCCTAGTCATTGGACCACCAATTCCATGCAGAGGATCTACATAATATTTGAAATCATCAACTTGTTTGCGAACTTCAGATTGGTTAGCACATTGATCTCCATTATTCCCCCCTTCCTCGAAAAGATTCGTCCTCGATTCTCCTGCATCAAACAAAGATAAATCAGCCACATTAAAAGTAGCACTAACATTACCATAATCACTTGGCAGATCTAGTTTGTAAGCATTATCATTGATTCTCTCCAAAACTTGAAAAGGACCATCTCCCCTAGGCTGCAATTTTGATATCCTTTGTAAAGGAAACCTTTCCTTTCGTAAGTGCACCCAAACCCAATCTCCAGATTGGAAAACAACTTTCAAACGCCCCTTGTTGGCTTGCTTGGCATATTGCTCATTCCTCCTTTCAATGTTATCTCGAACCCTTGCATGTAATTCCTTCACAAAATCTGTCTTTTTTTTTCCATCAAAATTAGCATGCTCATTAGCATGTAAAGGAAAAATATCTAAAGGAGTTAAAGGGTTAAAGCCATAAACAACCTCAAAAGGAGAATATGAAGAAGTAGAATGAACAGTTCTATTATATGCAAACTCAATATGTGGCAAGCACTTCTCCCATTGCCTTAAGTTCTTTTGAATAATAGCACGCAACAATGTAGTGAGTGTCCTATTAACTACTTCAGTTTGTCCATGAGGATGTGCAACAGTAGAAAACAAGAGTTTAGTGCCTAATTTATTTCACAAAGTGCGCCAAAAATGACTTAAGAACTTAACATCTCTATCACTGACAATTGTCTTTGGTAACCCATGCAAACGAACCACTTCCTTGAAGAACAAATCAGCAATATGTGTTGCATCATTGGTTTTAGAACATGCAATAAAGTGAGCCATCTTACTAAATCTATCAACAACAACAAATATGCTATCCTTTCCACTTTGAGTCCTGGGCAATCCTAAAACAAAGTCCATAGATATATCAATCAAAGGTTGATTGGGCACAGGTAAAGGGGTGTACAATCCATGAGGTTTAACCTTAGATTTTGCTTGCCTACATGTAATACATTTATCACAAATAGACTGCACATCAAGCTTCATTTTAGGCCAATAAAAATGCTCACGCAAAATATCTAAAGTCTTTTGAACTCCAAAGTGACCCATCAAACCTCCACCATGACTTTCCCTCACAAACATCTCACGAACAGAACAAATAGGCACACATAGTTTGTCTTTTTTGAACAGAAATCCTTTATGCCTATAGAAATCACCAAACGCACACTTAGCACATGCATTCCATGCTTGGCTGAAATCAGAATCATTAGCATACAAATCCTTAAGCAATTCAAAACCAAGCAATTTAGTTTGCAAGGAAGTAAGTAATACGTACCTCCTGGACAATGCATCAGCCACAACGTTTTCCTTCCCATGCTTGTACTTGATTACATAAGGAAACGTTTCTATAAACTCTAGCCACTTAGCATGTCTCTTATTAAGCTTACCTTGGGTCTTCAGAAACTTCAAACTCTCATGATCAGAATGAATAATGAATTCCCTTGGCCACAAGTAATGCTGCCATGTTTGTAGAGTTCTTACTAATGCATAAAGCTCCTTGTCATAAGTAGGATAGTTTAATGCTGCCCTACTTAACTTTTCACTAAAGTAAGCAATAGGTTTGGAATCCTGCATCAAAACAGCCCCTATTCCAATCCCAGATGCATCACATTCTATTTCAAAAGCTTTGTCAAAATTAGGCAAACTCAGCAATGGTGCATTAGTTAGCTTATCTTTCAAAGTGTTAAAAGCCTTTTCATGCACTTCATCCCACTTAAAAACAACATTCTTTTTAACAAGTTCATTCAAAGGTGCAGCAATGGAACTGAAATCCTTAACAAACCTTGGATAAAAACTTGCCAAACCATGAAAACTTCTCAGCTCATTCACATTCTTAGGTGTAGGCCAGTCCCTTATTGCCCTTACCTTCTCTTCATCTACACTTATTCCCTGCGAACTAACAACATATCCAAGAAAAACACAACAGATTCCATGCAAAACGTGCACTTCTTAAGATTAGCATATAATTGGTGCTCCCTTAACACACTAAAAACGGCATGCAAATGTTTCACGTGTTCATCCAAACTTTTGCTGTATACTAAAATATCATCAAAGTAAACTACCACAAATTTTTCCATGAAAGCACGCAAGACATGATTCATTAATCTCATGAATGTACTAGGTGCATTAGTTAAACTAAAAGGCATTACTAACCACTCATACAATCCATGTTTAGTTTTAAATGCAGTCTTCCATTCATCTCCTTCTTTCATGCGAATCTGATGATAACCATTCTTTAAATCTATCTTAGAAAACAATTTAGAGCCATGCAATTCATCTAACATATCATCTAAGCGAGGGATAGGGTGTCTATACTTTACCGTTATCTTGTTAATGGCTCGACAATCCACACACATGCGCCATGCTCCATCTTTATTTGGAACTAAGAGAACAGGAACTGAACATGGGCTAAGACTCTCCCTTAAAAATCCCTTTTGCAGCAGCTCATCCACTTGCCTTTGTATCTCCTTTGTTTCTTCTGGATTAGCTCTATAAGCTGGTCTGTTAGGTATAGTAGAACCAGGTATAAAGTCTATTTGATGCTCAATGCCTCTAAAGGGAGGTAATCCATGGGGAATCTCCTCAGGAAATAGATCTTCAAAGTCCTGCAACAAAGACACAACAACACTAGGCAAAGATGAATTAAGGTCACTAGTAGAAAGATAAACATCCTTGTACATAAGTACAAGTACTGTTTTCCTTGCCATCATTACACTCTTAACCTCATGTTTTTCTGCAAAAACACTAATTCTTTTGCTTACTTCTTTTTCTTCCCCCTCCTCTCGTTTTTGTTCTGATACCAATTGATACGGACCCTCTAGGCGACCAGCCCTAGGAACCCAAATCTCAACGGATTAGAAACCCTAATTACACAAAGAGCGAGTTGAATAAAGATCAGAATTAGAACCTAAAGGAAACTAAGGCCTTTAAACCCTAATTCAGAGACGCCACAAAGGTTGATCACTCCTTTGATAAGTCAAGTTCATGCATTCAATCAAGAACACAAGAAAACAAAAGCTAAGGCTTTTCCTGAATAATTCTTTTTAATTGATCTCCCTTACAAAGTATTATATGAATGATATTTATAATAGTAAAACCCTAAATAATTAAGAAAGCAAATTAAAAAAAATCTAGAACTCCTAAATCACTAAGGAAATCAGATTACAAATTATATTTGGAAGCTACTGAAATTTATTATATAAAATCTTCCAAATCCTATTTAAGATAGAAAATCTTCAAAGCATCCACCAAATTTTCATGCACTCTTATTGATCTTCCTCATATTTTTCTGTCTCTCTCTTTTTGCACTCTCTTGCTATTCTAATCTGGTCTTCATAAGCTTGCAAAAGTTTGAGAGGGGCTAATACAACTTTTCGATTGTTCATGACAAAAGAATATCGATTTTTGTACCCATCATGCAACACCTTCCTATCAAATTGCCATGGACGCCCAAGCAAAATATGACCAGCATGCATTGGTGCCACATCGCAAAGAACCTCATCCTTGTACTTGCCAATTGAGAACAAAACTCGAATTTGCTTGTTCACTTTCACTTCTCCAGAATCATTTAACCATTGTAATTTGTATGGTTTTGGATGTCTCATGGTCTGCAATTTCAATTTTTCTACCAACAAAGTACTAGCAACATTAGTACAACTCCCACTATCAATAATTAGAGTGCATACCTTGTCCTTCACATGGCATCTTGTGTGAAAAATATGCTCCCGTTGCTCCTCATCCCCATCATCCTTAGGTTGTATGCTTAATGCTCTCCTTGTAACTAGCAAATCTCCATGTACTGATTCTTCCACTTCAACATCAGAACCTTCTTCCAATGGTGGCATCTCATCATCACTTGAGATTTCACCATTTGCCCTTACAACCATAATCCTTTTGTTGGAACATTCTGAAGCAATATGTCCAAATCCTTGGCACTTAAAACACTTAATATCACGTGATCTAGAAGGTGGTTTAGATTCAAATTTAATTTCAGAATTACCTTTAAGAGGAATCGAAACAGAATTCTTCAACTTTGCTTCGTCTTTTGTTTTCAATCCAGCTTTGTTGTCCTTCCAATTTGATGCAGAACCATAGGACGAGCTAGATCTGAATCTGTGCTTTGATTTGCTTTTCCACTTTAATAGCCTTGTGCAATAAATCCTCTATCTCTACATAATGTTGCAAGTCAACCACATCAGCAATTTCCCTATTTAATCCACCAATGAATCTAGCCATTGTTGCTTCTCTATCTTCATCTATGTTTGCTCTAATCATGGCGATTTTCATCTCCTTGTAATAATCCTCCACACTTTTAGATCCTTGAACCAGCCCCTGCAACTTTCTATACAAATCTCTATAGTAATGGCTGAGTATGAATCTTTTGTGCATCACTGTCTTCATCTCTTCCCATGACTGAATTGGTCTTTCACCATTCCTGCGTCTATTGATCACCAATTGATCCCACCATATGCTTGCATAATCTGTAAACTCCACAGCCGCTAATTTTACTTTCTTCTCCTCGGAGTAATTATGGCAATCAAATACATGCTCAACTTTTCTTTCCCAATCCAAATACAATTCAGGATCATTCTTTCCTTGAAAGGCTGGGATTTTCATCTTTATGCTGCCTATATTGTTGTCCCTCTTGAAATTGAAATTCTTGTTTTGTCTATGACTTGTCCTTTCCAATTCAGAATCAGCTTCTTCTTCTTCATCAGTTTCATGTTTTGTTTTCGAAACAGAAGAGGATTCCAATTCTCTCATCCTAGCATTCAACAATTTGAATTGATTTTGGACAGCCTTGATGAACAATTTCATGTCAGTATCATGTGATTCGCCTCCTTCCTTACTCATGTTAACCTGTGTAAAAGGAAAAGAAAAAAAACAATGTTGTTCCTCACACTCCCTCACGTGTTTGCACTCAATCAGATAGGTAACCCTCGTGTTTCACTATTTTTTGGCTTTTTCTTTAATGATATTCACTCTTGCCTTTTACCACTCAAAAACCCTAGCTGCCTCCTTTATGTTCTTAACAGAATCACAAACTCAACAAATTCAAAGAAGCAGATAGCGACAATCTCAAAAACCAGAGTGTTAAAAACTTAGTTGAAGCAATTTAGATATTTGAAAATCAAAGATGACCAACTCTATAGAACCAAGAAAAATAATAGAACTTCAAACAGAAGCAAAAGACATATGAAAGAAACCACTAGAATCAGCAAATTGTTGGAAATCCCAAAACACACGGAAACAGCCTTGTTCTTGTTCTTTCCATTCTTCCTTTTTTTTTTTTGCACGATTTTTTTTTAAATCAGAAACAAGGTCCATAAGATTCATGAAAGATAAGAAGAAACGAATTTCACAAATAACTCAAAATCAATAGCAAGATTCAATATTTCAAAGAATTTAGTTCAAGAGTCAATCAAAAATCAAAACTTTTATAAGAAAAAGTTCTGAACAGTGCAAGAATTCAATTCAATTCTCCCTTTCTCAAGATTGTAACTTTTTTTTTTTACTCGAGAATAACAAAGATCAAATTTTTTTTTTTGAATTAAGAATATCAAGAAACGAAAATAAAGGCGATAAACAAACTTGCCTCGGAACCAAAGCTCTGATACCAATTGATACGGACCCTCTAGGCGACCAGCCATAGGAACCCAAATCTCAACGGATTAGAAACCCTAATTACACAAAGAGCGAGTTGAATAAAGATCAGAATTAGAACCTAAAGGAAACTAAGGCCTTTAAACCCTAATTCAGAGACGCCACAAAGGTTGATCACTCCTTTGATAAGTCAAGTTCATGCATTCAATCAAGAACACAAGAAAACAAAAGTTAAGGCTTTTCCTGAATAATTCTTTTTAATTGATCTTCCAAATTTAACCCTTGCACACATAGATATGTAGCCACTCTTGGTGAAGCTTTGGAATCTTCAAGTTTTGCAGTTTCTTTATATTGAACATCCATTATCAAACCTTGTAAAGCTTCTTTCATTCTCTTTGTCCTTGCCCTAGTCATTGAACCACCAATTCCATGCAGAGGATCTACATAATATTTGAAATCATCAACTTGCTTGCGAACTTCAGATTGGTTAGCACCTTGATCTCCATTAATCTTATTTAAATTTCGTCTCAAACATGTGAAAGAACAAGTTCTAGTGTGTAGAGAGTGACCTTAAATGTACTAAAACACATAGTAAACTTACATTATCATCAAGTCAAAATACTAATGTTTTTAACTCTGGGTTTCATAACATAAAACATTTAGCCACATTAGTTAAATAAGAATATTTTTGTCAAATTGCTAAGATATTCAATTGATTTATTCGAAAAAAAATTTACAGAAAGGGGTACAATTATAAAAGGACTGAAAAATTTAACACAAAATTACCTAATATCTTAAAAAGTTATAATACATGCATGATTTATTCAACAAAACAACAAATTATTAAAAACAATGTTTTTAACGGTGTGGATCAAGAATCAAATGAGTTTAATCACTTGACTCTTTACTCAAACCACCCCCCCACACTTGGGAATTACATTGTCCTCAATGTAAAAACACACAAAGTTTTAAAAACAACAATATTATTCCACAGCTTTTAATAAAAAGAAAATAACATACATTTATTTAAAAAGAAAAACTTACAACTTTAACTCTAAATCCATTGAATCTCTTTTTCGCTTGTTACCGGAAATTAACCAGTTAATTGGAGGTACTTCTGGATCTGTCTCTGGTACAAAAGTCACTAATTCATCCAATAGCTCCTTGGTTGTGGGTATAGATACAATTATTCTTCGTGCTACTGGAGATAGAAGCTTATGTGTAACAGCTATGTCAAGAAATGCTAACAAACCATCAAAGTAGTGATCAACATTTAAAAGACCAATTGGTTTAGTGTGCAATTTCATGTTAAACCAGAATGTTAAATTGAATAAGCATTCTAATACCTCATATCCTCCTGGTATGACTATGAAAGCATCAGAGTTATGCAACATAAGTGTCATGCGTTCATAAAATGATTTTGTTTGTACCTTGATACGATCCTTGCTTATCTATCAAACAAGACCCGTAACAAACTCTTGATACTATTACCAAAGATCACGAATTAGGAGCCTTTAGTTATCAAACAACTAAGAACCCTAATTATAAGTGGCGAAATTCTTAGAGAATTTCAAAGCAAAGCTCTCACAGGAACTTTTAAGAGAAAACTCAAAATTGTATTCAATCATTCTCATCTGATTTGTTCCAATTACATATATAGAAGAAAGAGTTCAAATCCTTGTTTGATTAGGAACTCTACTTATTTAAAAAGGAAACCAAATCTACTAAGATATCAAATCTACCCAGATTTCCTTATTCAAAAAGGAAAACAAATAAAACAATAAATCTAATAGGTACCAAATCTGCCAAGATTTCCAAATTCTTATAGAAAACAAATAAACCCTAAAATCCTTATGGGCTGGACGAAATTCTTAAGTTTGGTGGGCTTGTAATTGGACTTTCTTCTCTTTTGTATCAAATCTAATTAAATTCACAAGTCTTGGACAGCCCATGCAATTTCCCTCTTGAGCAGATTGATCCAAATAACACAAAATAAGTCCATTGAGTGCATCTTTCATCTGTTTAGCTCTAGCTCTTGTAATTGGACCTCCATCATAGCTCAAAGGATCCATCTTCTTCTTATTTTTGCTTGAACTCGAATTTCCATTAATGACATTTCCATGCTCCGCATCACTCCCCCTTTCCTCAAAAGGATTTGCCCTCGAATCATCACCGTAATTTTGTTAATTGCTCGACAATCAACACACATTCGCCAAGAACCATCTTTTTTAGGCACCAACAACACGGGTACTGCACATGGACTCATACTTTCTTTGATCAAACCCTTAGACAACAATTCATCCACTTGCCTTTGTAACTCCTTGGTTTCTTCAGGATTGCTTCTATAAGCTGGTCGGTTTGGAATTTGTGCTCCAGCAATGAAGTCAATTTGGTGTTCAATCCCTCTAAGTGGTGGCAAGCCTTCTGGTATAGTTTCAGGAAACAATTCTTCAAATTCCTGCAACAAAGTTTGAAAAGAACTAGGAAGAGAAGAGAGATCTGGGTTAGAAGAAATAGTTAAATTCGCTCCTTTGAATACCAAAAGAAGCATAGATTGCCTAGATAGATAGGCCTTTCGGACCTCACCCTCTCTTGCATAGAAACTGCCTTTTACCTCTTGTTTAGCCACTCTTTGCACACTATTCTCTCCTTTTGCATGTGTCCTCTCAAGATTCTTTTCCTCATGGCACATCCCCTCTGTTTCCTCTCCTTTTTCCTCTCTTTTCTCACGCCTCTCATGGCTTTTCTCACAGCTCTCCTTTTGCTCGTGCATCTTCTTTTTTTTTTGTGCACTCTCACATTCACTCAATATTTTCTGATCTTCAAACACCTCTTTAGGTGACATGGGCAGCAACTTAATAGGTCGTCCATCCATCACAAAAGAATATCGATTAGTGAAGCCATCATGCATAACTCGCCTATCATACTGCCAAGGTCGTCCCAATAATATATGAGTAGCATGCATGGGAACAACATCACATAAAACCCGATCAGAATAACGTCCAATTGAGAAAGATATCAATGATTGCCTTGTAACCCTAAGATCTCCAGTATTGTTTAGCCATTGCAATCTATAGGGATTAGGGTGTTTAGTTGTTTTCAATCCCAATTTATCAACTAAACTAGCATTAACAACATTAGTACAACTACCCCCATCAATGATCATGCTACACAGTTTATCATGTATGAAGCATCTAGTATGAAATATGTTTTCACGTTGTACCTCATCCTCTTTGGATTGGATACTTAGTGCTCGTCTTGTGACCAAGCTGAAAACTGATCCTTGAGGGGCTGTTTCTCCATCATCTGCTTCCTCTGAATCTTCTGCTAATAGTGGCATGTCACTGTAGTCAAAATTATCTCCCTCATCTTCACTCACCACTTCTCCATTTCGTATAACCATCACCTTTGCAGTAGGACATTGGGCTTGCCTATGTCCATATCCCAAGCATCTAAAGCACTTCAGATCTCTCAAAGAACCCTTAGATTTATCATCCTTAGGTTGTATTTTTGTTGTAGAAACATCTTTACTTTTGTTTGCTTCAAATCTGTCCTTGCTTGAATTTGAATCTCCACCTTTGTTGCCCTTCCAATTCGACTTCCATGAAGAAGTAGAAGTCAAACCAGATTTGTTCCTCATCTTTAATTGCTTCTCAACCTTAATTGCCATGTGTACCATATCCTCAAAATCAACATAATGATGCAATTCAACCAGGTTAGCAATGTCACGATTTAAACCAGAAAGAAATCGTGCCATAGTAGCCTCCTTGTCCTCCTCAACATTGGCTCGAATCATGGCCATCTCCATCTCTTGATGATACTCTTCAACGCTCTTTGATCCTTGGTTCAATCTCTGTAAAAGATTGTACAACTCTCTATAATAATGTTGTGGTACAAATCTCCTCCTCATAATTGTTTTCATCTCAAACCATGAAGAGATTGAACCTTCTCCACTCCTACGCCTAGAAGTTGAGAGCTGATCCCACCACACACTTGCATAATCAGTAAAACCTACAACAGCCAATTTTACCTTCTTCTCTTCGGTGTAGTTATGACATTCAAACACACGTTCGACCTTCTTTTCCCAATCTAAATATGCTTCTGGATTGCTCTTGCCTTGGAAAGATGGAATCGTCATCTTGATTGACCCCAAGTTCCCATCTTTAGATTTTTCTTTGTTGAAACGTGTAGAATCTGCGTCAAATTCATCTTCTAATTCATCCATGAGATTTCGTTTTGTTCCTCCAGATTGAGCACGACTTGAAGTGCCTTGCTCAATTCTCCCCAATCTTTCTTTCAATTTCTGGTTGTCACTAGCAAGATCTTCTTGTTGTGACAACATCTTTTGCATCATTCCTTGTATTGCCTCTAAGGTAAGTCTATCTTTTGATTCTATGATGTAAAAAAAACCTGCAATAAAAATGTTAGAAAAGGAAAATCCTAAACTAACTCTCCCTCACGTGTTTCACTCGACTGTTTTTGAATCCCTCTATTGATCTCACCAAATTTGACCACACAACAGCCTCTCTTTGAAGTTCTTGTTTGAGCTAAGCCTTTACAAATCACTAAGAATGAGTTCTTAGTCTTTGATAACCAAAACTCAAACGAAAAGAATGGATCTTTGGTGAAAAGAATGAATCTGTAACCCTTTTTTTTTTTTGCCCCAAACTTGGACTCAAACAACAAGAACGAATCTTTGATCTTTTTTTTCTGAAACTTGAAATCAACTTTCTCAATCTTTTTTTTTTTTTTCGTTTTTTTTTTCCAAACTGAAACAAAAGGATAAGAAGGTTATAGAACAACCTGTTTCCCGCAACCTAGGCTCTGATACCAAACTGATACGATCCTTGCTTATCTATCAAACAAGACCCGTAACAAACTCTTGATACTATTACCAAAGATCACGAATTAGGAGCCTTTAGTTATCAAACAACTAAGAACCCTAATTATAAGTGGCGAAATTCTTAGAGAATTTCAAAGCAAAGCTCTCACAAGAACTTTTAAGAGAAAACTCAAAAATTTTATTCAATCATTATCATCTGATTTGTTCCAATTACATATATAGAAGAAAGAGTTCAAATCCTTGTTTGATTAGGAACTCTACTTATTTAAAAAGGAAACCAAATCTACTAAGATATCAAATCTACCCAGATTTCCTTATTCAAAAAGGAAAACAAATAAAACAATAAATCTAATAGGTACCAAATCTGCCAAGATTTCCAAATTCTTATAGAAAACAAATAAACCCTAAAATCCTTATGGGCTGGACGAAATTCTTAAGTTTGGTGGGCTTGTAATTGGACTTTCTTCTCTTTTGTATCAAATCTAATTAAATTCACAAGTCTTGGACAGCCCATGCAATTTCCCTCTTGAGCAGATTGATCCAAATAACACAAAATAAGTCCATTGAGTGCATCTTTCATCTGTTTAGCTCCAGCTCTTGTAATTGGACCTCCATCATAGCTCAAAGGATCCAGCTTCTTCTTATTTGTGCTTGAACTCGAATTTCCATTAATGACATCTCCATGCTCCGCATCAATCTTGCTAGTGACAACCAAAAATTGAAAGAAAGATTGGGGAGAATTGAGCAAAGCACTTCAAGTCGTGCTCAATCTAGAAGAACAAAACGAAATCTCATGGATGATTTAGAATATGAATTTGACGCAGATTCTACACAGCTTGGGAACTTGGGGTCAATCAAGATGAAAGATTTCAACAAAGAAAAATCTAAATATGGGAACTTGGGATCAATCAAGATGATGATTTCATATTTCCAAGGCAAGAGCAATCTAGAAGCATATTTAGATTGGGAAAAGAAGGTCGAACGTGTGTTTGAATGTCATAATGATGTACTCATAAATTAACTGATTTTTATATTATTTAATGACTATATTTTGTTTGAAAATCGGTTAATTATGTTATTTAATAGATATATTTCACATTTCCCTTCTATTTCTTTGTTTGTAAGTTTTTCAGTGTATTTTAGTTTATTATGGAGATAAAAAGAAGAAGATGAAGAAATGTTGGAGAAGATTAAAAAAAAATAGTTTATATATCATCCGATGACGTGGCGCAATGAGAAGATGACAAGTGGCGCAATTAGAAGGTGACAAGTGGCGCTTCTAGAAGCCGCAATTTGGACCAATGAGGACGCGACATGCGGCGAAGTTGGGGAATTAGGCCACCAACTAAATTTTCAAGACTTTGGGGTGCAAAATGACCATTTTGCCCCTAATTTTTGTGGCTATAAATAGGGAGCTTATTTTTATGATTTAGACACCAACTTGATACTAGTTCCTTGCTAACGCTTTTTATATCATTTGTATTCCAAATTTCGTTTTAATTCTTTTTACAAAATCCAAAACCTCAAAAATATTTATTTTAATTGTTGTCATTACTTTAATCTCAATATTCCAAAACCCCCAAAACCTTTTCCGATTAACGATTTTAATTTAAGAGTTACAAATCTCTGTGGATTCGATCCCTACTTTCCCTATCTACATAGGAATTGTTAGGTTTAAATTTGAGAGTCGTATGACAGGTTTCGTCATATAACTACACTGAAAAGAAGAAGGTAAAATTGGCTATTGTAGGTTTCGCTGATTATGCAAGTGTGTAGTGGGATCAGTTCTCAACTTCTAGGCGTAGGAGTGGAGAATGTTCAATCTCTTCATGGTTTGAGATGAAAACAATTATGAGGAGGAGATTAGTACCACAACATTATTATAGAGAGTTGTACAATCTTTTACAGAGACTGAACCAATGATCAAATTGTGTTGAAGAGTATCATCAAGAAATGGAGATGACCATGATTCGAGCCAATGTTGAGGAGGACAAGGAGGCTACTATGGCACGATTTCTTTCAGGTTTAAATCATGACATTGCTAACCTGGTTGAATTGCATCATTATATTGATTTTGAGGATATGGTACACATGGTAATTAAAGTTGAGAAGCAATTGAAAATGAGGAACAAATCTGGTTGGACTTCTACTTCTTCATGGAAGTCGAATTGGAAGGGGAACAAATGTGGAGATTCAAATTCAAGCAAGGACAGATTTGAAGCAAATAAAAGTAATGTTTTTACAACAAAAGTACAACCTAAGGATGATAAATCTAAGGGTTCTTTGAGAGATCCGAAGTGCTTCAAATGCTTGGGATATGGACATAGGCAAGCCTAATGCCCTACTGTAAATGTGATGGTTATACGAAATGGAAAAGTGGTGAGTGAAGATGAGAGAAATAATTTTGACTACAGTGACATGCCACTATTAACAGAAGATTAAGAGGAAACAGATGATGGAGAAACAACCCCTCAAGGATCAGTTTTCAGCTTGGTCACAAGACAAGCACTAAGCATCCAATCCAAGGTGGATATGGTACAACGTGAAAACATATTTCATACTAGATGCTTCATACATGATAAATTTTATAGCATGATCATTGATGGGGATAGTTGTACTAATGTTATTAATGCTAATTTAGTTGATAAATTGGGATTGAAAATAACTAAACACCCTAATCCCTAAATATTGCAATGATTGAACAATACTGGAGATCTTAGAGTTACAAGGCAATCATTCTAATCAATTGGATGTTATTCTGATCGGGTTTTATATGATATTGTTCCCATCCATGCTACTTATATATTATTGACTGCCAAAGACTTATGAATTTAATTAGATTTGATACAAATGAGAAGAAAATCGAATTTGAAGCCCACCAAGCTTAGGAATTTCATCCATACCATAAGGAATTTATAGTTTATTCATTTTCTATTAGAATTTGGAAATCTAAGCAGATTTGGTATCTACTGATTTATTGTGTTATTTGTTTTCCTTTTTTAATAAGGAAATATGAGTAGATTTAGTTTTTTTTTAAAATAAATAAATAGAATTCCTAATCAAACAATGATTTGAACTCTTTCTTCTATATATATAATTGGAGCAATTCAGATGATTATAATTAAATACAATTTTGAGTTTTTTCTTAAAGTTTTGGTGAGAGCTCTGTTTTGAAATTATCTAATAATTTTTTCACTTATAATTAAGGTTATTAGTTGTTTGATAACTAAAAGATCCTAATTCGTGATCTTTGATAATAGTATCAAGAGGTTGTTACGGTGTGTTTGATAAATAAGCAATGATCATATCACACAAAGTGTTTGATGTTTGTTGTCAAATAGATGTTTTATTAAATTATGTTAAAAAAATCGGATAAAAATCTAATTCACCCCTTTTAGATTTTTTCAGATTTTTATTGCTCAAATTGAAAAATTGATTCTCATCTAAACATATTTTTATTTTAAAATCGATAAAATTATATTTCAATATCGTTAAAAATCCAAATTCCAAGCATTGCATGGGTTTAAGACTAAATCGAAAAAGACACTATATTTTTTATTCTCTTAATTATTATTATTATATAAATAATTATATATCATAATTTTATTATTGCAATTATATAATTTTAATTATATCATATTTATAGCTATAAGATTGTATTCCCTTAAAAATAACTAGTTAGGCATAAACTCATTCTGCCCGATACACATCTCCATGAAAATGATGCAACTTTCTTTGAGCCACTTGATGCAGCAACCTACCATGCTCCGTAGAGCAAAAATAAAGCAAAAATATGGGAACAAATGAGATATGAGATGATCTGCGAAGTTTCGAAATTCTTCCACTTAGCCTCTTATTGTCAATGCGATTGAGCTTGGCCTTGCATGATGCATACACTTGCATGTACCCAATTGAGGATTCCAGAATCAAAGATAGCTAAGAGTTTACTCATAAGAATATGCTATGATCAACGGCTTCTGTATCCTTTTGTATATCTATATTTTTAATATTGTTAAATAAGATGTAACAGAATGACTCATACAAGCAGGTCTGTCAAAGTTTCTGTACATAAGATGATACAAGAAATCGTCTCTAGGACCTAAAAGCTGCCAGAAAGATAAGCCATTTCATGCGCTCTAAGGTCTAGCAAAGTGGAAATGGGCCGGCATGCACATCCTCTCAATGTCTCCCTTGAAGGGTGTCTTCATCGGGTGCAGCTTGATCTCATACAACTTTGGCCATTGTTTTCCTGTCACTGCAGACAAAAATTAACACACTCTTTTCAAGGATAAACATTGATATACATAAAACAGAAGCATACAAAAAGAATAGAACTCATAAATTCATCAAACACGACTAATGAAACATGCAAAAACACAGTATTGAGTTTATATCCAGCTAAGTCAAGCATACCTAGCCATCCATGCTAATTATGTATTTCATGGGGAAATAGGAAATCATATTGTATTTGTCCAGTGACAAGTGTTTCATTAAATTATCCTCATCAAGATACATAAAAGGTACTTGGAAGCTATGTAGTATCTACTTGATAACATAGCAAAACTTTGGCCTTGCAATGTCCTCAAATAACTGGACCATGATTCAAGCAAAGATCTTATGAATAAGCCTCACCAAAAAGACGGTTGCCATCTTTGTCCCATGCTATCCCATTCAAAACATCAATTCCCTGCAAGGTGTGGATCATTCAATTTTAGGCTATTATAAAGCAATTATATAATATGCACAAGTGTAATGCTTACAGCAGCCCCTTCAGTCAGCAATCCTGCCCTGTAAAAAGATAAACCTAATTACCAATCCTCAATACATGTCTATACAGTCAAAAATCTTTATTTGATAGCATCCAATTTGGTTATATTAAAATAAAAACATAAGTTACAGAACCTCAAGTTTGGAAGGAGAATCCATGCAAGCACAGTGCCATCTTTTGGTGATATTCTAGCAATGCAATCAGTCTGCATGGAGCAACAGGACAAAGTGATGTTAAGATGTTAACTTCTGACAGAATTTTACTTCATCTGTTTGCCATGCTAAAAATTAACCCAAGCTGAGGATGTTCCAGCTAAAATTCATAGAAACACAAACATTTCAATTGCCATCCCTCCCAACAACATAGCACACGACAAGCTTCCACCAGCAAGATAAAGAGCCAAAATTACAAATAACACCTATAGCAACCAAGCATATCTTAGTTGCTGCAAATGAAAGGGCTTCCGACTAGGGGATTCATGCAATTCTGTGAACTCAAGTGTAATCATGATATAGGTGCGTTTAGCAGCCAGTCTAAAATCAAGCAAGGTCTTAGCAACCAAAATCCAAGTTGCTAGTCTATAACAACAATCAGTAGCAAATTATAAACACCACAACATCGCACCGACTTTACTTAATCAAGATCCAATCAGTGTAATACCTGCCAAACATTTGCCCAGACTTCACCATTGATATACTCCAATTCATTGAGATTGTGCAGTTCATGATCCTTGTATTTCACAATGTGTTTCCTGATGACTGTTTAGTTTGAAAAGAAAATAAAGATCAAGGATGACAACCAGACAAACAAATGAAAAGGCATCAAGCTTAAACAATTATTTGGAAGGTGATGGGCATCACATAATGCATATATGGTAACAACTTATATGAAGCATTTCTAGGAGAGAAATTTAAGACCAATTCAAGGATGAAATGCGATGCAGATGAAAAACACAATTTTGGGACTCGAAATCAAGTGGAAGTTCATGAGGGTTACCTTTAAAAGTACGAGGATCAATCTGATACAATGTTGAAGTTCCATCACTACCAAATAAAATTTTTCCATCAGTTGCCAACCCCCAACCATCCTCCATTTCATTAGTAAATAGCACAAACTGCAAGAGATCCTTTCAAGAGTTAAAATAACCAGAAGCATCAAATCCACCAAGCAGCAAAATAAGATGACATGGATCTACGAAAGAACATCAATAATACAGCATAACAGTAATCATACTACGAACTTAGTGTTTAGAGATTTCATCTTTTAATGGAGATCAAGGTGCTAACCAATCTGAAGTTCGCAAGCAAGTTGATGATTTCAAATATTATGTAGATCCTCTGCATGGAATTGGTGGTCCAATGACTAGGGCAAGGACAAAGAGAATGAAAGAAGCTTTACAAGGTTTGATAATGGATGTTCAATATAAAGAAACTGCAAAACTTGAAGATTCCAAAGCTTCACCAAGAGTGGCTACATATCTATGTGTGTCAAGGGTTAAATTTGGAAGATCAATAAGAATGCACGAAAATTGGTGGATGCTTTGAAGATTTTCTATCTTAAATAGGATTTGGAAGATTTTATATAATAAATTTCAGTAGCTTCCAAATATAATTTGTAATCTGATTTCCTTAGTGATTTAGGAGTTCTAGATTTTTTTTTAATTTGCTTTCTTAATTATTTAGGGTTTTACTATTATAAATACCATTCATATAATACTTTGTAAGGGATATCAATTCAAAAGAATTATTCAGGAAAAGCCTTAGCTTTTGTTTTCTTGTGTTCTTGATTGAAAGCATGAACTTGACTTATCAAAGGAGTGATCAACCTTTGTGGCGTCTCTGAATTAGAGTTTAAAGGCCTTAGTTTCCTTTAGGTTCTAATTCTGATATTTATTCAACTCGCTCTTTGTGTAATTAGAGTTTCTAATCCGTTGAGATTTGGGTTCCTAGGGCTGGTCGCCTAGAGGGTCCGTATCAATTGGTATCAGAGCTTTGGTTCCGAGGCAAGATTGTTTATCGCCTTTATTTTCGTTTCTTGATATTCTTAATTCAAAAAAAAAAAAATTGATCTTTGTTATTCTCGAGTAAAAAAAAAAAAGTTACAATCTTGAGAAAGGGAGAATTGAATTGAATTCTTGCACTGTTCAGAACTTTTTCTTATAAAAGTTTTGATTTTTGATTGACTCTTGATCTAAATTCTTTGAAATATTGAATCTTGCTATTGATTTTGAGTTATTTGTGAAATTCGTTTCTTCTTGTCTTTCATGAATCTTATGGACCTTGTTTCTGATTAAAAAAAAAATCGTGCAAAAAAAAAAAAAAGGAAGAATGGAAAGAACAAGAACAAGGCTGTTTCCGTGTGTTTTGGGATTTCCAACAATTTGCTGATTCTAGTGGTTTCTTTCACATGTCTTTTGCTTCTGTTGAAGTTCTATTATTTTTCTTCGTTCTATGGAGTTGGTCATCTTTGATTTTCAAATATCTAAATTGCTTCAACTAAGTCTTTTAACACTCTGGTTTTTGAGATTGTCGCTATCTGCTTCTTTAAATTTGTTGAGTTTGTGATTCTGTTAAGAACATAAAGGAGGCGGCTAAGGTTTTTGAGTGGTAAAAGGCAAGAGTGAATATCATTAAAGAAAAAGCCAAAAAAAAGTGAAACACGAGGGTTACCTATCTAATTGAGTGCAAACACGTGAGGGAGTGTGAGGAACAACATTGTTTTTTTTTCTTTTCCTTTTACACAGGTTAACATGAGTAAGGAAGGAGGCGAATCACATGATACTGACATGAAATTGTTCATCAAGGCTGTCCAAGATCAATTCAAATTGTTGAATGCTAGGATGAAAGAATTGGAATCCTCTTCTGTTTCGAAAACAAAACATGAAACTGATGAAGAAGAAGAAGCTGATTCTGAATTGGAAAGTACAAGTCTTAGACAAAACAAGAATTTCAATTTCAAGAGGGACAACAATATATGCAGCATAAAGATGAAAATCCCAGCCTTTCAAGGAAAGAATGATCCTGAATTGTATTTGGATTGGGAAAGAAAAGTTGAGCATGTATTTGATTGCCATAATTACTCCGAGGAGAAGAAAGTAAAATTAGCGACTGTGGAGTTTACAGATTATGCAAGCATATGGTGGGATCAATTGGTGATCAATAGACGTAGGAATGGTGAAAGACCAATTCAGTCATGGGAAGAGATGAAGACAGTGATACACAAAAGATTCATACCCAGCCATTACTATAGAGATTTGTATAGAAAGTTGCAGGGGCTGGTTCAAGGATCTAAAAGTGTGGAGGATTATTACAAGGAGATGGAAATCGCCATGATTAGAGCAAACATAGATGAAGATAGAGAAGTAACAATGGCTAGATTCATTGGTGGATTAAATAGGGAAATTGCTGATGTGGTTGACTTGCAACATTATGTAGAGCTGGAGGATTTATTGCACAACGCTATTAAAGTGGAAAAACAAATCAAAGCAAAGAGATTCAGATCTAGCTCGTCCTATGGTTATGCATCAAATTGGAAGGACAACAAAACTGGATTGAAAACAAAAGACGAAGCAAAGTTGAAGAATTTTGTTTCGATTCCTCCTAAAGAATGTTCCAACAAAAGGGTTATGGTTGTAAGGGCAGATGGTGAAATCTCAAGTGATGATGAGATGCCACCATTGGAAGAAGGTTCTGATGTTGAAGTGG
This sequence comes from Apocynum venetum, assembly GCA_019593545.1. Taxonomy (NCBI): domain Eukaryota; kingdom Viridiplantae; phylum Streptophyta; class Magnoliopsida; order Gentianales; family Apocynaceae; genus Apocynum; species Apocynum venetum. The sequence goes on along the minus strand of SRSM01000145.1, from coordinate 1,354,949 downwards.
AAGAACCAGTACATGGAGATTTGCTAGTTACAAGGAGAGCATTAAGCATACAACCTAAGGATGATAGGGATGAGGAGCAACGGGAGCATATTTTTCACACAAGATGCCATGTGAAGGACAAGGTATGCACTCTAATTATTGATAGTGGGAGTTGTACTAATGTTGCTAGTACTTTGTTAGTAGAAAAATTGAAATTGCAGACCATGAGACATCCAAAACCATACAAATTACAATGGTTAAATGATTCTGGAGAAGTGAAAGTGAACAAGCAAATTCGAGTTTTGTTCTCAATTGGCAAGTACAAGGATGAGGTTCTTTGCGATGTGGCACCAATGCATGCTGGTCATATTTTGCTTGGGCAGTCCATGGCAATTTGATAGGAAGGTGTTGCATGATGGGTACAAAAATCGATATTCTTTTGTCATAGAACAATCGAAAAGTTGTATTAGCCCCTCTCAAACTTTTGCAAGCTTATGAAGACCAGATTAGAATAGCAAGAGAGTGCAAAAAGAGAGAGACAGAAAAATATGAGGAAGATCAATAAGAGTGCACGAAAATTTGGTGGATGCTTTGAAGATTTTCTATCTTAAATAGGATTTGGAAGATTTTATATAATAAATTTCAGTAGCTTCCAAATATAATTTGTAATCTGATTTCCTTAGTGATTTAGGAGTTCTAGATTTTTTTTAATTTGCTTTCTTAATTATTTAGGGTTTTACTATTATAAATATCATTCATATAATACTTTGTAAGGGAGATCAATTCAAAAGAATTATTCAGGAAAAGCCTTAGCTTTTGTTTTCTTGTGTTCTTGATTGAAAGCATGAACTTGACTTATCAAAGGAGTGATCAACCTTTGTGGCGTCTCTGAATTAGGGTTTAAAGGCCTTAGTTTCCTTTAGGTTCTAATTCTGATCTTTATTCAACTCGCTCTTTGTGTAATTAGGGTTTCTAATCCGTTGAGATTTGGGTTCCTAGGGCTGGTCGCCTAGAGGGTCCGTATCAATTGGTATCAGAACAAAAACGAGAGGAGGGGGAAGAAAAAGAAGTAAGCAAAAGAATTAGTGTTTTTGCAGAAAAACATGAGGTTAAGAGTAATGATGGCAAGGAAAACAGTACTTGTACTTATGTACAAGGATGTTTATCTTTCTACTAGTGACCTTAATTCATCTTTGCCTAGTGTTGTTGTGTCTTTGTTGCAGGACTTTGAAGATCTATTTCCTGAGGAGATTCCCCATGGATTACCTCCCTTTAGAGGCATTGAGCATCAAATAGACTTTATACCTGGTTCTGCTATACCTAACAGACCAGCTTATAGAGCTAATCCAGAAGAAACAAAGGAGATACAAAGGCAAGTGGATGAGCTGCTGCAAAAGGGATTTTTAAGGGAGAGTCTTAGCCCATGTTCAGTTCCTGTTCTCTTAGTTCCAAAGAAAGATGGAGCATGGCGCATGTGTGTGGATTGTCGAGCCATTAACAAGATAACGGTAAAGTATAGACACCCTATCCCTCGCTTAGATGATATGTTAAATGAATTGCATGGCTCTAAATTGTTTTCTAAGATAGATTTAAAGAATGGTTATCATCAGATTCGCATGAAAGAAGGAGATGAATGGAAGACTGCATTTAAAACTAAGCATGGATTGTATGAGTGGTTAGTAATGCCTTTTGGTTTAACTAATGCACCTAGTACATTCATGAGATTAATGAATCATGTCTTGCGTGCTTTCATGGGAAAATTTGTGGTAGTTTACTTTGATGATATTTTAGTATACAGCAAAAGTTTAGATGAACACGTGAAACATTTGCATGCCGTTTTTAGTGTGTTAAGGGAGCACCAATTATATGCTAATCTTAAGAAGTGCACGTTTTGCATGGAATCTGTTGTGTTTCTTGGATATGTTGTTAGTTCGCAGGGAATAAGTGTAGATGAAGAGAAGGTAAGGGCAATAAGGGACTGGCCTACACCTAAGAATGTGAATGAGCTGAGAAGTTTTCATGGTTTGGCAAGTTTTTATCGAAGGTTTGTTAAGGATTTCAGTTCCATTGCTGCACCTTTGAATGAACTTGTTAAAAAGAATGTTGTTTTTAAGTGGGATGAAGTGCATGAAAAGTCTTTTAACACTTTGAAAGATAAGCTAACTAATGCACCATTGCTGAGTTTGCCTAATTTTGACAAAGCTTTTGAAATAGAATGTGATGCATATGGGATTGGAATAGGGGCTGTTTTGATGCAGGATTCCAAACCTATTGCTTACTTTAGTGAAAAGTTAAGTAGGGCAGCATTAAACTATCCTACTTATGACAAGGAGCTTTATGCATTAGTAAGAACTCTACAAACATGGCAGCATTACTTGTGGCCAAGGGAATTCATTATTCATTCTGATCATGAGAGTTTGAAGTTTCTGAAGACCCAAGGTAAGCTTAATAAGAGACATGCTAAGTGGCTAGAGTTTATAGAAACGTTTCCTTACGTAATCAAGTACAAGCATGGGAAGGAAAACGTTGTGGCTGATGCATTGTCCAGGAGGTACGTATTACTTACTTCCTTGCAAACTAAATTGCTTGGTTTTGAATTGCTTAAGGATTTGCATGCTAATGATTCTGATTTCAGCCAAGCATGGAATGCATGTGCTAAGTGTGCGTTTGGTGATTTCTATAGGCATGAAGGATTTCTGTTCAAAAAAGACAAACTATGTGTGCCTATTTGTTCTGTTCGTGAGATGTTTGTTAGGGAAAGTCATGGTGGAGGTTTGATGGGTCACTTTGGAGTTCAAAAGACTTTAGATATTTTGCGTGAGCATTTTTATTGGCCTAAAATGAAGCTTGATGTGCAGTCTATTTGTGATAAATGTATTACATGTAGGCAAGCAAAATCTAAGGTTAAACCTCATGGATTGTACACCCCTTTACCTGTGCCCAATCAACCTTTGATTGATATATCTATGGACTTTGTTTTAGGATTGCCCAGGACTCAAAGTGGAAAGAATAGCATATTTGTTGTTGTTGATAGATTTAGTAAGATGGCTCACTTTATTGCATGTTCTAAAACCAATGATGCAACACATATTGCTGATTTGTTCTTCAAGGAAGTGGTTCGTTTGCATGGGTTACCAAAGACAATTGTCAGTGATAGAGATGTTAAGTTCTTAAGTCATTTTTGGCGCACTTTGTGGAATAAATTAGGCACTAAACTCTTGTTTTCTACTGTTGCACATCCTCATGGACAAACTGAAGTAGTTAATAGGACACTCACTACATTGTTGCGTGCTATTATTCAAAAGAACTTAAGGCAATGGGAGAAGTGCTTGCCACATATTAAGTTTGCATATAATAGAACTGTTCATTCTATTTCTTCATATTCTCCTTTTGAGGTTGTTTATGTCTTTAACCCTTTAACTCCTTTAGATATTTTTCCTTTACATGCTAATGAGCATGCTAATTTTGATGGAAAGAAAAAGACAGATTTTGTGAAGGAATTACAAGCAAGGGTTCGAGATAACATTGAAAGGAGGAATGAGCAATATGCCAAGCAAGCCAACAAGGGGCGTTTGAAAGTTGTTTTCCAACCTAGAGATTGGGTTTGGGTGCACTTACGAAAGGAAAGGTTTCCTTCACAAAGGAAATCAAAATTGCAACCTCGGGGAGATGGTCCTTTTCAAGTTTTGGAGAGAATCAATGATAATGCTTACAAACTAGATCTGCCAAGTGATTATGGTAATGTTAGTGCTACTTTTAATGTGGCTGATTTATCTTTGTTTGATCTTTTCGAGGAATGGGGGAATAATGGAGATCAAGGTGCTAACCAATCTGAAGTTCGCAAGCAAGTTGATGATTTCAAATATTATGTAGATCCTCTGCATGGAATTGGTGGTCCAATGACTAGGGCAAGGACAAAGAGAATGAAAGAAGCTTTACAAGATTTGATAATGGATGTTCAATATAAAGAAACTGCAAAACTTGAAGATTCCAAAGCTTCACCAAGAGTGGCTACATATCTATGTGTGCAAGGGTTAAATTTGGAAGATCAATAAGAATGCACGAAAATTTGGTGGATGCTTTGAAGATTTTCTATCTTAAATAGGATTTGGAAGATTTTATATAATAAATTTCAGTAGCTTCCAAATATAATTTGTAATCTGATTTCCTTAGTGATTTAGGAGTTCTAGATTTTTTTTAATTTGCTTTCTTAATTATTTAGGGTTTTACTATTATAAATACCATTCATATAATACTTTGTAAGGGATATCAATTCAAAAGAATTATTCAGGAAAAGCCTTAGGTTTTGTTTTCTTGTTTTCTTGATTGAATGCATGAACTTGACTTATCAAAGGAGTGATCAACCTTTGTGGCGTCTCTTAATTAGGGTTTAAAGGCCTTAGTTTTCTTTAGGTTCTAATTCTGATCTTTATTCAACTCGCTCTTTGTGTAATTAGGGTTTCTAATCCGTTGAGATTTGGGTTACTAGGGCTGGTCGCCTAGAGGGTCCGTATCATCTTTACTTGGTGGAAAAAAATTATATAGGCATACCAGTTTTTCACATTGAACTTCCATTTACTTTCAAGCAGTTCAAAACAAATATATTGGCTTAAGCCCGTTAAAAAGAAATGTGGTGAAGGAAAGTTCTCTGTTATTTAATTCCAACTCTTCCACAGATATTTAAAGGGAAATTCGCACTTCCACAAGCAAAGATGAGATTGAAAATCAAGATCATGCATGACTAGAAAAACAATCAAATGAGTTGAAGCACAAACTTTGCTTAAATCATTTCGGTCATAGATGAAACCTGTTTTATCCAACCAAGTTACTTGAAACAACCTACAAAGTAAATAAAATTGCTAAATCAGAACTCAAGAAACCTTTGGACAAAGAATAACTAATCAAATAAAAAGGTACAAGAATAAAATAAATAAACTAAGAATTTTTTTTTACAAAAACACACTTAAACTTTCAGGATTCATTTTTCTAAAACCTCGTAAATACAAAACTAGTAACGACAAAAACCACACACTTAATCATAAGAATTTCCACAAAGAGGAAGGAAGATGGCCATAGATCTATAGAACTTTTAGGCTTCAGCATAAGTTCTTATTCTGTTATTCCACTAAATTGAATTTTAGAACCACCAAATCTCAAAAGTGTAGAAAAGTAACATTATTATTCAACATATATCCATTCATCTGCTTAGAGAAGATGGGATATGCTCAGAAGATAGTTACTCTTATTCACGAACCTTTCACCAAGAAGAGCTAAACCTTCTCCAAAAAAGGACTTGTGCATTCTCTGAATTGCCTGAATCTGTGAAAACCACAAATACTTAAATTCTAATATCTGATTAATTGTACTGAGCTGGTTTCCAAACTCTGCTCAGTTGTAACCAGAATGACAGCAATTAAGTATTTCTGCCCAAAATATCCTATTCAATAGGAAAATACTCTCTCTGTCTAGAATTGAATATCCAAATTTTTATTTTAAGATGTCTAAATTTGAATGTTCACTTTTCTAAAATAAACATATATTTTTCAGTTAAATATATTTTTAGTTAAAGTTACACTAAAAAACTCCTCAATTTAAGGATTTACATCCCCACTAACTAAATGATCTCACCACTACCAAATTAATAAGAAGGATAATATATTAACTTCGTCAAAGTCAAAAAAAATTCTTATTAAGATTGAGTCAAATGTGTACGTTCAATTCCAAAAATAGAAAATATAATAATTTGCTCATGGAAATAAAAAAATGTAAAATTCAAAGCCATTTCTAAATCTAAACCAAGAGTGACACAAATTTCAATACCTTTCCAGATTGAAGGGCGACTTTGCGAATAGATGACTGTAGTACCAGATCAAAGATATGTTAATTCACAAGTTGTAAGGATGTTCAACAATCAAAATAAACGTCAACCATGACACTTAGCAAACACAACAGCAATGGTACTGAGAGTGAAGGATGGGCATGAGGCCTACAATTGGAAGTGCTAATCCTAGTCAACAACTTGAATAAGTAGATCCAATTGGAAACTCACGTGTCCATAAAGCCCAGTCGATTCAAAAAGAGTATCATTTTCTGCATACAGAAGTCCCTGAAAGCAACTAAAAGAGTATTAATTTCCAAACACATACATGTTACCCAACAAAGTAAAGATATACTGCAGCAAGAACTCTTGAAGTGAAGAAAAATCACACACTGCTTTGAGAACTATCATATTTTAGTTCCCAAAGTTCACTTGACTTTGATCGAGATCATTAATGCAAGCACACAGAAGCAACATAAGAACAACAAACAAATTCTGCTAATGCAAGAAGCCTCAGACTCCAATTAAGAAACTCCTGAGACCCTGACTAGCTATATAAGAAAGTAGCAGTACCTAGCTATGCTCTAATATAAGTTCTCTTAGTAGAAAAAAAAATAACAAAACCACGACAAGCACATATCCTAATCTCTTTTGCAAAATAATTCCTATAAAATTCTTTTTTTTCATCAAACTAACAATTGAATTTACATAATAAAATTGAAGCAAATGCTAAGAAAAAATGCCCGAGAATCGGCAATGGATTAGAATAAATATCTAAAGAAGATAACGGGAAAATGTTATCGAAGCCAAAGGAAATCCAATTGAATTGGAAGAGAATGATGGAATCTGCACCTGAGTGAAGGCCTCGGGGTCGTGAGGAAACTCGTTGATCACTTCGACCGTATAAAAGTTATTGGACTGATGATCGGATTCCAAAGCCTTACTCGAAATCGATGAAGCGCTGAAACAAATTGTTACCAAACAGATGAAAGCAACTGAAATTAATAAAATGATTTTTCTGTAATTTGGACGAAATGGCAACGGGGAAGATGACATCGGGGATTGTTGAGTCTTGGAATTCGAGATCAATCTCTTAGATTTTTTCCTTGCCGATGCACTTCCCATTTGAGAGAGTTTTCATTTCCTGTGAGACTTCTATAAATCCATTAATATGGTGGCGGCAGGTAGAAACTGCGGCCGAGCAACCACAGAAAATTTGCTCTGACTCAGTTTTCAAGTCAGATTTAGTCGTCAACCGGCGGTTCAAGTTTGACAAAAACAAAACTTGGGCCAGAGACCGTCTCCCCCGAAGTCCGAACGCTCACAAGGGCTGCCTAGTTTTTCAAAATTTAATGCAGTAATAATGCTCCATCGTTTTTTTGGGAGAGTTTTGTCTTTTTGTTGATGCGAAAAAAATTGTTATTTAACTTTAAAAAATATATATTGTCATTTTGATATAATCATAAAATGACTAATTTTATATTATTTAATTATATCATTTTGATTAATTTTTATTTAATAAATGTTTTTTTACAAATCCTTTTATATTTTCCAACTAACATCTTTTTTTTTTTGCAAAATTTTTAAATATTTATTGTTCAAAATTTGAAAATGAAAGGAGAAAAAAATTTGATCAAAGTGTTAACTCCACATCAACATATCGCGTCGCGTCCCATTAGGCAATAGAGATCAGGCATCACATCTTCTTAAAAATCATTTCCATATCACGATCCAAATCGCACTACAAACTGTACAATCATAAATTTTATGAAAGCACATCACCGCAACTGCCTCCAATGCACTCGCATCACCTTTGTGGCCCAAAATTTGAAAATTTGATTTTGACCCATAAAACTTTGTAAAAGTTACAATTTAGTCCTGAGTTTTTACCTATAAATACCCCTTAGATTTTAATCATTTTAACCTTTGTTTCTTCTTGAATTTCTTACACTTTTTCTTTCTAAATATCATATATAAACGTTGTAATTATATTTTATGAATTTTCAAGTGAGATTTTGAAGAATTTTTTAGAAGAAATCAATAATATAAATGATGTGTTGTTCGAAATAATTCAAGTATTTCTTTCTTATTCTTGATTTCAAATCTATAATTTTTCATTTGAATTATGTATTGGGAGTAATTAGTTGTCGTTATCAATGACATTGTATTAAAATTATTAATTAATGTAATTTTGAGATAATTACTTTGATATGGACCCTGAAGTTAATGACAACAGAATCTATGGTTTGTTCTACTGCCTATTTTTACTTTTTTGTATAGTGGTGGGCAAAACCTGCCAAATTTACTTTCTCATATTTTAAATATTTTGGTTTATTTTCTATAATTTATTTATTGTAATAGTAGTGGGTAAAAATTTCAAATTTATCCAAATTTCAAACTAATACAATGGGCAAAACTTCGTCTTAATATTGTCTTAATTTTTATATTAAGTCAAATATGAACGTTCAATTATGTATAGAGATGACGAGCGTGTCGTTGCGCTATCAAATTAATATCAAACTCAACCAACTCATGTAATTATGACAAGTAAGGATCAAACTCACGGAAACTTGTAAATTTTTAGATAAAGTAACTAATCAAAATTTTGGGAGAAAAGATTCAATTTTTGTTTAAAAGATTTAAATTTTAAATAAAATAATTCACAAATCAACTTAAAATCAATGGATAAAAAAATGTTAGTAAGGATTTTATATTGTGGTTTTATTTATTTGAGACTAATCATCGATAATATTTTATTTGAGTAATGACTTAAAATTTCGTGTAGTGCTGCAAATTTCAATTCATGTAAATTAGATTAATTTTCAAAAAGCACGACAAATTAATCTTAACCTAATTAAACTAAATTACTTAATCGCTCAAATAAACTAGTCAATTAAGTTATTATGCATAATGATAGCATCAACACAAATTACATAAAATTAATGGTTGATTAAAATCATGCAATTTTCTTCAAACAATTCTCTATTAATTAATCAAACACATATTTAAATTAATCAAAAGTTACTACTTTTGGTTACCGAAAATCAATTATACATAACCTTAGCTAATCAACTATGTAAGACAATTAAGATGACCAATAATAATTGAGAATAAAATCTAGAATTGTTCAAATACTCAAATAAAAATAACAATTCCTTGAAAAGATTGGATTTTTAATAATATAACAAAAATCTCATATTCCCGAATAAAATAAACTAATACAAAGTCCTTACAATTGTTTTTCTATCTATTAATTTTTAGTTGATTTGTGAATTATTTTATTTAAAGTTTAAATCTTTTAAACAAAAATTGAATCTTTTCCTCCAAAATTTTGATCAATTACTTTATCTAAAAATTTACAAGTTTTCGTGAGTTCGGCCCTTGTTTGTCATAACTACATAAGTTGGTTGAGTTTGGTTTTAATTTGATAGTGCAACTACACGCTCATCAAATTTTGGCATCGTTGACGAGGAACTTGTTTAAAATTTTTAAGACCAAATTTACTAATCATTTTTCTTTGTTTTCAAGCTTTATCCCTTTGGTGACAGTAAAAGCTTGGAATTTTTTATGCTCCTTCGTAGTTGAAAGGCTCTTACTGAAATCCCAAAGGAACCGAAATTTTCAAATCTCGTGGAAAACAACGAAGGAAACACGAGCGTAGAGGCTATTAATCACTCCAATCTACAGGGAGAAATCAGTGATATTATTCCTAACTTTCCTTTCATCATGGCTAACAATAATAATAACGACAATGTGGTGGTTATAAGGACTTTACGAGAATTAGTTGCACATACTATTAGCAATTAATCACTTTGCAGTGTTTTTCCTGAAGTCATTGAAAATTTTAAACTTCACATTGGTTTTGTGAAAAATATCCCCACTTTTCATGGCATGCCTGAAGATAATCCATATAGATTTCTTCAGGAATTTCATACTCATTGCACTAATTTGAAACTATCCAATGTTACTGATGAGATTATTAAAATGCGAGCTTTCTCATTTAGTCTGCAAGGTAATGCTAAAGATTAGCTTTATGAATTACCTTCTGGGTGAATAACTAAATAGACTGAGTTGGAAAAGATTTTTCTGAGAAAGTATTTCCTTGTGAAAAACCTAAGAGGGGGGTGAATTAGGTTTTTATCCGATTTTTCAACCTAATTCAATAAAACACCTATTTGACAACAAATATCAAACACTTGGTGTGCTAGTTGTGTGAGAAATAATGTGTTCAAGTAAAATGCAGAAATTAGAGCAATGAACACAATGATTTATAGTGGTTCGGTTTATCCAACAAAACCTAATCCACTATCTTGAGTTACCTACTCAAGGATTTATCAAATCCCTTCACTAATCAAATAAATGATATTACAAAAGAGGTTCACCCAATTCACCTTATGGTTTTACAAATAACTTCTCAACCAATCAAGGCTCACTCAACCATTGATTTTTACAACACAACCTTGATTATACAATAATCTCACCACTCTTCTTAGTGAATCATAACAAAACAATTCAATTCAAGGTTCACCCAAAGGTTTTACAAACAAACCTTGAATACAAAACAACCTATACAAGGCTCACCCTAACACTTAGGGTTTTATACTACTTGATACAATTACAATCAATAATAATAGATAGAGAGTTTGATAGATATCACCTTAATGTGAAGATATATCAATTTGAATCACAATCACCTCTTTGAGTAATGGCTTATCAAGATTGCTCAAAATTCACCTTTGAATGTAAAAACCCTTCTTGATTGATTTTAACAAGATTGATGTTTATAAAGGGTTTTGAAATGTTTCTAAGATGTTATAGGATCAAGATATACAATGTTTTTGCTCAAAAATCATCTTAGAAAGAATTCCAAAGGTTTTGGTATTTAAAGGTTTGTTCCAACGGTAAAAAATGAAGCTATTGAAACCCACTCAGGAAGTGCGGTCGTCCGCACCATCATCCTCAAGCTCACTAGACAACCACCGGATTATGATTTTTCATCTTTCGGTCAACCGGACTTCACCTGCGGTCGACCTCATGGTCGTCCACAGGCTGGCAGATGAACAAATTTGACAGCACATGCATCCACAAGATAAACTAACTTATGGATGATACCTGAACCACTTTAGGTCGACTGAAACATGTTCATTTGTGTATCAACAATACTCTAACACACAAATGATGATTTCAATCAACCATATAAGTTATGGTATCAATCCAACAAGAGTTTATGAACCATTTAAGTTTTGAAATCACGATGCATGGTTTTCGAAATACCAAAACATATTTTAACATATTAAAAATATTTTGAAATAATGTTTTAAGTTCATAGAGCAACCTTTAGAAACCATTACTCAATTAGAGGTAGAACTAGAGATATCAAAATATATAACTCTAAAACTATACCTCTAGTTCCTATCTAATCCAATAAAAGCTTGTCTTCAAATCTTGATAGTCTTGACTTGTATACTTCCTTGAAGACTTGAAATCTTGTTCTTGCATGGATTAAATCATGAATCCAAAAACTCTATCACTTGTACAAATTAGACATTAGTACTTATCAATGTTTGTCATTAATCAAAATTAAGACATTAAAAGCTTTAGGGCTTTCACCTTGCATCTAAAATCTCAAACATTAGGAAATAAATTAGTGGAATACTATAATGTTTGGGGAATCATTATATAACTAGCGGGAAATGTTTAAAGGATTGATTGCTAGTTGTCCTAATCATCATATTCCGGATCACTTACTTATCCAGTATTTCTATAAATGAATGGTTCTTACTGATAAGATTGCGGTTGATGCAGCTAATAGTGGAGTTTTCATGGATCAATTACTTGAAGAAGCAAGGGATTTGATCGCCAATATGGTAGATAATGCTCAATCATTCAACACAAGAAACGAAGTTCCTAGAAAGGTAAATGAGGTAAATTCTTCAAATCTTAAACTACAAGTTAAAAGTCTCACTAACATGGTTGGTCAGATGATGGGAAAACAAATGAATTCACAAGTTAAAATCTGTGGATTTTGTTCAAGTATTGAACGTCATACAAACAGTTGCCCTACACTTTTTTAAAATGAACAGGTTAATGTTGTGGGAAATTTCCAGAATCAACAAAAGAGATATAACTCTTACTCTAATACCTATAATATGGGATAGAAGGATCATCCAAACTTTAGGTGGGAGAATCAAGGGACTAGACCAAATAATTTCCAAAATCAGCATCGACCTGGTATTCTTCCTATTCAACCATCAAATCAACCATCTCCTCACATTCAACCTCAAGGTATGTCCTTAGAAGATATGATCAAATCAATTGCTTCTAACACAATGACTATTTAGAAGGAGACCAAATCCAGTATACAAAACCTTGAAAATCAAGTCAGGCAATTAGCCTAGGAATTTAGTCAAATCAAAACCAATTTATTCACAAAACTTTCTTCCCAACCTATAAACCCTCAAGAAAATGCCAATGCTGTTATTTTTCGGAGTGGAAAGGAGTTAGTTGAGCCTAAACAATTGAAAGATGATGAAAAAGAATTAGAAATTAAATTTAGCTAGGGTCCAAACATTACTAGCAGAAGTGAACCTCCCAAAATTGAACATTTTTCTCAATCTAAAATATCTCACCATTTTCCTTTAAGCCTAGCTAAGAACCAGAAAGAAAAAGAGGAGAAATATGTTCTAAATGTATTCAAGAAAGTAAAGGTAAATATTCCCTTCCTTGATACTATCCGTCAAATTTCTCAATATACTAAATTTCTCAAAGAATTATGCACTAATAAAAATAAGATTAAGTGGAATGAAAATGTGAGTATAGGGGAATGTGTATCTGTTGTCCTTCAACAGAAACTTCCACTGACGAAGTCTGTCGTACAACACTCAAATTTAAACCTAACAATTCCTATGTAAATAGGGAAAGTAGGGATCGAATCCACAGAGATTTGTCAACTCTTAAATTAAAGTCATTAATCGAAAAAGGTTTTGGGGTTTTTGGTATTTTGAGAACAAGAAAATAACAACAATTTAAAATAAATATTTTTGGGGTTTTTGGATTTATGAATAGAATTAAAAAGGAATTTAGAATATAAATGATATAAAAAGACGTTAGCAAGGAACTAGTATCAAGTTATTTTTTTCATGGGATTAATCATAGATAAATACATTATTAAGTAGTTGGTTTTAGAATCTCGATTAACTCAGACAGATTCCTATCCTTATAAATTAGATTAATCTCGATCAGCTCAAACAGATTAATCTCTAATTTAATTAAACACCACTACCAACCAGCGTGTATAGGATGCTCAATCAAATTGCATTAAAAAAATTAGGCATCGCCAACATTAAATTGTATATAACAATCAACTTAATTATATGCAATTTAAATTATATAATTTCGCTACTAATTTAATTAAGCCAAGAGCTGCAACTCAATTAAACTAGTAGATGCTACTTGAATCATTAATACAAGATTAATAATCCTAACTATATAATCGCATTCATTAACTAGATTGTCAATCCAATTAATTCACACAATTATATTGGTTAAAACAAGAATTATACAAGATACTCAATTAATATATATATATATAAGTATATTAAATAAATACACAAATATATATATATATATATATTAGATTTATATTAACTAAACAAATTAGGCGGTTCAACCGACCATTTAAATAAATTAAACTAAAAGTATGGAGGCTCGGCCTTCTACAATAAAGAAAATAAAAGACATAAAAGTAAATTAAACTAATTAGGTGGCTCGGTCATTCATTTGCGATATTTAAAGTGCATAAAGCAAAATAAATAAAGACTAGGCAGGTAAACCGACCATAAGTACAGTTAAATAAATCCAAATAAAAATTAAGTACAAAGAAAATTATCTCATAATCCTATTTATTAATAACTTAACACATATCCTTGCTAAAAAAAGAAAATTACTCACAATACATATTAAATAAATATAAAATGGAATTTATAAACATTGGAAAGAAATTTGAAAGATAAACTCTTCGGAAATATTGAAATTATCCAGACAGAATTTCTTTACTAAATATTACAAAAAGCATTGAAATTATGAAAAATATACTAAGATGAAGACAATAATAAAAGAAAGAAATTGAAAAAGAAATGGAGAAGATTTGAGCTAAATTGGTGTTGAAATCATACAAATAAACTTCCTATTTATAGCCACAAAAATCAGGGGCAAAATGATCATTTTGCACTCCAAAGTCTTGAAAATTTAGTTGGTGGCCTAATTTCTCCAACTTCGCCACGCGTTGCATCCTCATTGGTCCACATTGCGGCTTCTAGAAGTGCCACTTGTCATCTTATAGTTGCAACACGTATCATCTTCTTATTGCACCACGTCATCGGATTACATAGATTTTTTTTTTTAGCTTCTCCAACATTTCTTCTTCTTCTTTTTATCTCCATAATGATTTAAAATACACTGGAAAACTTACAAACAAAGAAATAAAAGTGAAATATGAAATATATCTATTAAATAATATAATTAACCGATTTTTAAACAAAATATAGTCATTAAATAATATAAAAATCAATTAATTTATGAGTACATCATCCACCTAAGCAAAATGACCTATGTATGTTTGTTATCCCTTGTATTATTTGAGATAAAGTTATTTCATGATGCAAGTTAGATTTAGGAGAATCTGTTAATGTTATATCATATTTTATCTATGCTTCATTAAATCTTGGACCATTAAAATCTACTAGAATTATTGTGCAATTAATTTATAGGTCCATTGCATATCCAGAAGAGATAATTAAGGATGTATTGGTCAAGGTAAATAACTTGATATTTTTTGCATATTTTTATATTCTGATAACTGAAGATGGGAATAATTCATCTGCATCTCATTCCCCAATTTTTCTTGGAAGACCATTTTTGAAAACCGCAAGAACCAAAATTGATGTTAATTTAATGAAGGAACTTTGTCAATAGAGTTTGATGATGAAATAATATCATTTAATATTTTTTATGCTATGAAATATTGATTTGATGAGTTTTCTTCAGTTTTTGTGGTTGACATAATTGATCTTTTTGTACAAGATGTTTATGATTTGAGCTATGTTGATATGATGCAATCGATTATGAGAATGAGCATTGGTGAGCATGTTCTTGACACATTATCTGCAGAATGTGATCATGACTTAAAATTTGTTATAAAAGAATTATCTGTAGTTTAAACCTCTGTCTTCACACTTAAAATATGCATATTTAGGTAATGAAGAGGAATTACCCGTTATAATTGCTAATAATCTTACTTCTAATCAAGATGAAAGGTTAATTTCTGTTTTAAGGGAACATAAAACTATCATAAGTTGGACTTTAACTGATATTAAAGGAATTAGTCCTTATACACGCATGCATCGCATATTATTAGAAGACAGCACTCGTACAACTAGGGAATCACAAAGGAGATTAAATCCTCATATGATGGATGTTGTTAAAAAAGAAAATTTGAAATTACTAGATTCTGATATTATATTCCTTATCACTGATTTCCAATAGGTTAGCCCAATTCATGTAGTTCTTAAGAAAACTAGAATTACTGTCATTGACAACAAAGAAGGGGAAAAAGTGCCTACAAGAGTTTAAAATTGTTGGAATGTTTGCATTGATTATAGGAAATTGAACTCAGCTATTAGAAAAAATCACTTTTCCTCTCCCTTTATGGATCAAATACTTGAATGTCTATCTGATAGATCTAACTATTATTTTCTTGATGGTTTTTCTAGTTATTTCCAAATTGCTATTGCCCCTGAGAATCAAGATAAAACCACATTCACATGTCCTTTTGGAACCTATGCATATAGGCGCATGCCTTCACTCGCTACTTTTCAAATATGCATGATGTCTATTTTATCTAATTATGTGACTAACATAATTAAAATCTTTATAGATGACTTTATTGTGTATGGAAATTCTTTTGATGAATGCCTGAGTAATCTAGAACTTATTCTTAAGAGGTGTATTGATTCTAACTTTGTGTTGAATTAAGAAAAATGTCATTTCATGGTTGAGCAAGGAATAGTATTGGGGCATGTGGTTTCAGCAAAAGGCTTTCAGGTAGATAGAGCCAAAATTGATGTAGTAAAATCTATTCCTTATTCTTCCAATGTACGAGAGATAAGAGCCTTCTTGGAGCATGCGGGTTTTTATAAAAGGTTTATCAAAAACTTTTCAAAATTTTCTCAACCCTTGTGCATGTTATTGCAACAGTTGCAATATGCTTTTGATACTTTGAAAGATAAATTGATTTCTACCCCCATAATTCAAGCTCCTGATTAGAATATACATTTTGAAGTCATGTGTGATGTTAGTGATCGTGATGTTGGTGCAGTGCTATGACAAAAAGTAGATAAAGTTTCGCATGTTATTATTATGCTTCTAAAACACTTGATGATGCACAGTACAACCACGCAACAATTGAAAATGAACTTTATGCTATTATTTTTACTCTGGAAAAATTTCATTCATACTTACTGGGAACTAAAGTCATTGTTTTCTCTAATCATGCAATTTTACAAAATCTTTTGAAAAGGAAAGAGTCTAAACTCAAGCTATTAAGGTGGATCTTGATACTTCAGGAATTTGATATAGAAATTTGTGGCAAGAAATGAGCTAAGAATTACGTGGTTGACCACGTCAGTAGACTTACTTATGATAGTGATATATTTCCTATCACTGAATTATTTTCTAATGAGCACTTATATGATTTGCATGGTAGTTTACCTTGGTATACTGATATAGTGAATTATTTGGTTACAATAGAATTGTCTAAAGAACTTTCTAGAGCTCAAAAAGACAAAATTAAAAGTGATGTCAAATACTATTTATGGGATGATTTGTATTGTTTAAGATATGTTCAAATAATATTATTCGTAAGTGTGTGTACCAGGGACTGTTGCATTATATTCTAACTTTTTGTCATGCCTATGAGTGTGAGGGTCATTTTGGTCCTAGAAAAGCGGCTCACAAAGTTCTCGAATGTGGTTTTATTGGCCTAGCTTAAACAAATATGCATACTTGTTTTGTAAGCAATGTAATGAATGCCAGAGAATTGAGAAAATAACTAAGAAGCATGAAATGTCCTTCCAGTCCATCATTGTCACTGAAATTTTTTATGTATGGAGTATTGATTTTATGGGACATTTTCCTTCTTCTAGGTAATAACTATATTTTGTTTGTCGTAGATTATGTGTCTAAATGGGTTGAGGCTAAAGCTTTCAGAACTAATTATGCCAAAGTTGTTGTCTCTTTTGTCAAATATAACATTTTTAACAAGTTCGGTGTTCCGAAAGTAATTATTAGTGACAGAGGCACACATTTCTATAACAAGGTAGTTGAAACTTTATTTGAAAAATACCATGTCACCCACAAAGTTTCTACTGCATATCATCCCTAAATGGTCAAACTAAAGTTTCTAATAGAGAAATTAAATCAATACTAGAAAAAGTGGTCAACCCTAATAGAAAATATTGGAGGATGCATTATGGGCATATAGAACTGCATATAAGACCCCTATTGGAATGTCTCCGTATATAATTGGTGTTTGGTAAAACATGTCATATTTCTGTAGAACTTGAACACAAAGCTTATTGGGCAATCAAACAGACTCAATTGAATTTTCCTGATGCTATAGTCAATAGAAAATTACAAATTCACGAGTTAGAAGAATTAAGGAATTATGCTTACCAAAATGCTCTAATTGTAAGGAGAAAGCACGCATTTATCATGATAAATATATTGCTTGAAAAAGTTTTAATGGAGGTGACAATGTGTTATTGTATAAGTCTATATTGAAACTTTTTCCAGGTAAGTTGATGAGTATACGGATAGAACCTTTTATAGTTATTAATGTTTTTTATCATAGTGTTGTGAAAATTCAAAGTCTTGATACAAGAAAAGCCTTTAAAGTCAATGGTCATCGCTTGAAGCTTTACTATGGTGAATTTGTCAATCAAGAGGTGGAGGTCATCAATTTTCTTCAACCATCCTATTCGGAAGCATAATCATTTCATCACTGTGTTGAGCCATGAGCATTAAAGAAATGCGTTTTTTGGGAGGCAACTGATGTACTCATAAATTAACTGATTTTTATGTTATTTAATGACTATATTTTGTTTGAAAATCGGTTAATTATGTTATTTAATGGATATATTTCACGTTTCCCTTCTATTTCTTTGTTTGTAAGTTTTTCAGTGTATTTTAGTTTATTATGGAGATAAAAAGAAGAAGAAGAAGAAATGTTGGAGAAGTAAAAAAAAGAAAATTTATGTCATCCGATGACGTGACGCAATGAGAAGATGACAAGTGGCGTAATCAGAATGTGACAAGTGGCACAATCAGAATGTGACAAGTGGCGCTTCTAGAAGCCGCAAATTAGACCAATGAGGACGCGACATGTGGCGAAGTTGGGGAAATTAGGCCACCAACTAAATTTTCAAGACTTTGGGATGCAAAATGACCATTTTGCTCCTGATTTTTGTGGCTATAAATAGGAAGCTTATTTTTATGATTTAGACACCAATTTAGCTCCAATATTATCCATTTCTTTTGTAATTTCTTTCTTTTATTATTATCTTCATATTAATCTAATTTCTAGAATTTTTAGAATAGTTTTTCAAGTCTTTTTGTAAAATTTAGTAAAGAAATTCTGTTCGAAAAATTTCAATATTTTCGGGGAGTAGTTTTTTCAAATTTTCGTTCTAATGCTTATAAATTTCATCTTGTATTTATTAAATATGGATTGTGAGTAATTTTCTTTTGTTAGTAAGGATATGTGTTAAGTTATTTATAAATGGGATTATGAGATAATTTTCTTTACACTTAATTTCTATTTGGATTTATTTAACTAAACTTATGGTCGGTTTACTCGCCTAATCTTTATTATTTTTATTTTATGCACTTTAAATATCACAAATGGATGGCCGAGCCACCTAATTAGTTTAATTTCATTGTCTTTTATTTTTTTTATGGAATTTAGTGTTGTTATATACAATTTAATGTTGGTGATGCCTTATTTACTTAATGCAATTTGATTGAGCATCCTATACACGCTGGTTGGTAGTGGTGTTTAATTAAATTAGAGATTAATCTATCTGAGCTGATCGGGATTAATCTAATTTGTAAGGATAGGAATTTGTTTGAGCTGATCGGGATTGTAAAACCAATTACTTAATAATATCTATCTATGATTAATCCCATGAAAATATAACTTGATACTAGTTCCTTACTAACGCTTTTTATATCATTTGTATTCCAAATTTCGTTTTAATTCTGTTTACAAAATCCAAAACCTCAAAAATATTTATTTTAATTGTCGTCATTACCTTATTCTCAAAATTCCAAAACCCCCAAAACCTTTTTTGATTAACGATTTTAATTTAAGAGTTGACAAATCTATGTTGATTCGATCTCTACTTTCCCTATCTACATAGGAATTGTTAGGTTTAAATTTGAGTGTCGTACGACAGGCTTCGTCAAATTTTGGCACCGTTGCCGGGGATTTGTTTTAATTTATTCTATTAAAATTGTTAATCTTTTTATTTTGTTACTGATTTCATTCTTTTGGTGATATTGAGATACAAATTTCATTCCTTTGGTGACACCAGACAACAAGTTCATTGTTGTATGCACTTAAGAAGTGGTAAGATCACCGGGGAAGAACAATAGAGTAAAACACCAGTTGAGATCAGAGAACAAGTTACGGATTTTGAATAAGGCAAAGCAGAAAATCAACCGGATACCCAACTTATTTCTGGAGATATTCTTCTTGCTCATCTTTTTAATATGGCTTTGAATCAAAGATCTCCAAAAGAACTCACTGTTTCTACTCGTGATGAATAACCTTTATGCATTATTTTTCCACAAGTTGATGCTAATTTTAAAATGCATACTGGTTTTATACAATGTTTGCCAACATTTAATGGATTACCTGGAGAAGATTCACTTAAGCACATTAAGGAATTTCATATTATTTGCACTAATTTGAAACAAGAAGGTACAAGAATATTTTTAACATTCATCAGAAGGGTACTTCATGGCATCAAATATGTTAAAAGAAATTTTATCACCATCAAATTCCATTGATAAAGTACCTTCATTTACATCAATTTTAGTTCTAGCAGTTTTCAAAAATGGTCTACCTAACAGAATAGGTGACTGTGATGAACAAGTATTTTGGCTATCCTCAGTTTTCAAAATGTAAAAATCTGCAAGGAATACTAAATCATTTACTTTAACCAATGCATCTTCTATTACTCCTTTTGGATAAGCCACAGACCTATCAGCTAACTGAATAACAATTCTAGTAGGCTTCATTGGTCCCAAATTTAAAGAGTTATAGATTGTATAAGGCATGACATTAATAGATGCTCCTAAATCTAGCATACAACCTGAGACTACCTTATCACCAATTGTACAAGGGATAGCGAACATACCTGGATCTTTCTGCTTTGGAGGAAGTTTCTGTTGGAGAACAGCAGACACACATTCCCCCACACTGATTCTCTCGTTACCTTTAAGCTTCTTCTTGTTGGTACAAAGTTCTTTTAGGAACTTAGCATAATGAGGAATCTGTCTTATTGCATCCAAAAGAGGAATGTTAACTTCAACTTTCTTGAAAATCTCCAGAACATCTTTTTCCTCCTCATCTTTCTTGTTCTTAGTTAACCTATTGGAGAAATGAGGACTTACCTTGGGAATAGAAGAAGAAGATTCTCCTATCTGAGGAACTTTGTCTGAAGATGCTGGGCTTGAAATAGGTGATTTCTCCGTACATTTATTTTCCTCTGGTCTCTTGGATTCTTCCAACACTTTACCACTTCTTAATGTTACGGCACTAGCATTCTCTCTGGGATTGAGTGGTTGTGATGGAAGTTTATTGAAAAACTGTGTTTTCAATTGACCTAACTCAGAAGCCATTTGTCCTACCTGATTCTCCAAGTTGTGAATGGTGGACTTTGTATCCTTTTGGAAGGACATGGTATCTCTCTGAAAAGATATAGAACTTGAAGCTAGAGATTTCACCATATCTTCTAAAGACATACTCGGTTGTTGGTTCTGAGGAGGTTGAAGAGGACTTTGGTGTTGATTAGGAACAAAACTTGGTGGGTTCATTGGTGGCCTAACCCCCTCGTTACTCCATCTAAAGTTAGGATGGTCTCTCCACCCTTCATTGTATGTGTTGGAGAATGGATTGTGTCTTCTCTGGGGTTGGTTCTGAAAATTACCCATGGCATTGGCTTGTTCCTCTTGAAATAATGTAGGACAAGAATCTGTAGGATGATCATTGCCTAAACAAATTCCACATGCTTTTACTGGTGCATTGATTCTTTTCCCAACTAATTGACCAACTAAATTGGTAAGATGATCTAATCTTTGCTCATTTGTGTAGATGATGATGATGATGATGCATCTACTTCATTAACTTTCCTGACAGTATCATTCTTAGTATTAAAAGATTGTGAATTAGCAGTCATGTTAGCTATTAATTCACGTGCAGCTTGTGGGGTTTTATCTGAAAGAGCACTACCATTAGCAGCATCAATAGTCATCCTGTCATAAGAAATCAAACCCTCATAAAAATATTGAATTAATAATTGTTCAGGTATTTGATGATGAGGACAACTAGCACATAATCTTTTAAATCTTTCTCAATATTCATACAATGTTTCACCAGTTTGTTGTCTTATGCCACTTATGTCCTTTCGGACTGTTGCAGTTCTAGATGCAGGATAATATTTAGCTAGAAAAGCTCTTTGCATACCAGTCCAATCTTGAATAGATCCCGAAGGCAAATCATATAACCAATCTTTTGCACTATTTTGTAAGCTAAAAGGAAAAGAACGCAGTTTAATAACTTCATCTCTTGTTCCTTCTTGTTTCAAATTAGTGCAAATAACATGAAATTACTTAATGTGACTAAGTGGATCTTCTCCAGGTAATCCATTAAATGTTGGCAAATATTGTATAAAACCAGTATGCATTTTAAAATTAGCATCAACTTGTGGAAAAATAATGCATAAAGGTTGTTCATCAAGAGTAGAAGCAGTGAGTTCTTTTAGAGATCTTTGATTCAAAGTCATATTAAAAAGATGAGCAGGAAGAATATCACCAGAAATAAGTTGGGTATCCGGTTGATTTTCTGCTTTTCCTTCTTCAAGATCCGTAGCTTGTTCTCTGATCTCAACTGGTGTTTTACTCATTTGTTCTTCCCCGGTGATCTTACCACTTCTTAAGTGCATACAACAATGAACTTGTTGTTTGGTGTCACCAAAGGAATGAAATTTGTAACAAAATAAAAAGATTAACAATTTTAATAAAAGGAATTAAAACAAATCCCCGGCAACGGCGCCAAAATTTGACGAAGCCTGTCGTACGGCTCTCAAATTTAAACCTAACAATTCCTATGTAGATAGGGAAAGTAGGGATCGAATCCACAGAGATTTGTCAACTCTTAAATTAAAATCATTAATCGGAAAGGGTTTTGGGGGGTTTTTGGTATTTTGAGAATAGAATTAAAAAGGAATTTGGAATATAAATGATATAAAAAAAGCGTTAGAAAGTAATTAGTATCAAGTTAGTTTTGGAGCCTCACGCATCCACTTGGACGTTTCTGATTGTCTCACGAGTCCACTTTTGACAGCACGCGCGTCCACTTTCCGAATTGAAGATTTTGGGCAGTTTTTGAGTAGTTTTGAATTAGAACTCTTATGTAACTAACCCTAGGACCTTTTCTAACTAGTTATAGGGTTTATTAGATTAGTTTTTGGGGTGTCAAGCACCTTAGATACTTTCTTCCCGAACATTATAGAAGTTGAAGGGTTGAAGCTTCTCGGGAAATCAGATTTCCAACTAATATGTTTCTCTCTTTCCCTTAATCTTTCTATGATGTTTTCTTTTATGCATTGTGAGTAGTTTTCTTTAGTTGGCAAGGACATGTATTAGGTTTATGTTATTCGGGAATATGAGATTTACGTTTTGTCATTAAAAACTCGATCTTTTCAAGGGATTATTATTTATATTTGAGTATTTAAACAATTCTTGGTTTTTTTTTTTATCAATTGTGTTATTTCAATTATTATTGGCCATCTTAATTGTTTTACATAGGATTAACTAGGGTTATGCAAAATCGGTTTTCGGTAACCAAAAGTAGTAACTAATGATTAATTTAAATCTACGTTTGATTAATTGATAGGGAATTGTTTGAAACGAATTGCATGATTTCAATCGGCCATTAATTTTATGTAATTTGTATTGATGTTGTCCTCGAGCTGAATAACTTAATTAACTATTTTATGCGAGCGATTCGGTAATTTAGTTTAATTAGGTTAAAGTTAATTTACCGTGCTTCTCGGAAATTAACCTAACTTTCACAGAAATCGAAATTTGCTGCGCTACGCGGAATTCTAAGTCATTACTCAAATAAGTTGTTATCGATGATTAGTCCTGAATAAATAAAACCGAAATACAAAGTCCTTGCTAACGTTTTTTTACCCATTGATTTTTAATTGATTTGTGAGTGATTTTATTTAAAGTTTTAATTTTTTAGATAAACATTGAATCTTTCTCCCAAATCTCGATTAGTTTACTTTATCTGAAATTTTACAAATTCCTGTGGGTTCGACCCTTACTTGCCCAAACTGCATAAGTTAGTTAAAGTTCGGAATTTAATTTGATAGCGCAACGACACGCTCGTCATGCCGCTAGTGGTAGTGCTCTTTCAAATAAAACCCCACAAGCTGCACGTGAATTAATAGCTAACATGGCTGCTAATTCACAATCTTTTAACACCAGGAATGATACCGTAACACCAGGCCATCATCAGTGACAGAGGTACACATTTTTGCAACCAGGTAGTGGAAACTCTGTTTAAAAAATATCATGTTTCTCATAAAGTTTCTACTGCCTATCATCCTCAAACAAATGGACTTGCTGAAATCTCTAACAGGGAAATTAAGTCTATTCTAGCTAAAGTAGTCAATACTAATAGGAAAGACTGGAGCATTAGATTGGGAGATACTCTTTGGGCATATAGAACTGCATTCAAAACCCCTATTGGTATGTCACCATTTAGGTTGGTTTATGGTAAAGCCTGTCATCTACTTGTGGAATTAGAACATAAGGCATTTTGGGCCATTCTGCTAATTTCCTTTCAAGAGTAAATTTCATCTGCAAGGTATTTCTTTCCTTTTTACATTTTAGTTTGTCTTTCCATCCCTTCTTTCTTTCTATCTCTTTGTTACATAATGGATGATTCACTAATGAAAATGAGAAGATATTATCCATTGCTCCCTATTAATTATTTGAGAAAAATTTATCTTATGAGATTGGAGCGTATGAAATTACTAGTATTCATTGGAATGTCTGAGGATATTAGGTGGATAATTGAAGCTAAGGTTCGAATTAGTGGTGAACATTCAGCTTTTCCCAAACGTCAACCTAGGTTGTGGAAGAGTAGTTATGCAAAAAAACGGAGAGGTAATGATTGAACCATAATTAGCTTAGTTTTCTATGGGTTATTATGATGTTTATTAAGTTTAAATCTAGCTAATTATGTGTTTTGATGATTTTAATGATTCTTTACACTATTACTTTTGTTTTCAGGTCTTTAGAAGATTTAGAAGATGTTGGAATGAAATTGGAAGAAATCGGGAATTTGAGGATGGATATTTAGAAGAAGGGAGAAGTGGACGCGCAGGACAGTCAAGTGGACGCGCAAGGACAGGAAGTGGACGCGTCCACCAAATTTCACGCGTCCACCCTCAGAAGTTGGACAGTAAAGTGGACGCGCAGGACAGTCAAGTGGACGCGTCAGGCAAGAAAGTGGACGCGTCCACCAAATTTCACGCGTCCACTCTCAGAAGATTGACAGTCAAGTGGACGCGTCTCATCTACTCAGGCGTCCACTTTGAAGACTCGGGCGTCCACTTTCCGAATTTAAAGTTTTAAGATTGTTTTAAGTAGTTTCTAATTAGGATTCTTGTGTAACTAACCCTAGGACCTTTTCTAACTATTATAGGGTTTATTAGCTTAGTTTTGGGGTGTCAAGCACCTTAGATATTTTCTTCCCGAGCATTGTAGGAGATCAAGGGTTGGAGCTTCTCGGGAAATCGGATTTCCAACTAATGAGTTTCTCTCTTTCCCTTAATCTTTTTATGATGTTTTCCTTT
Organism: Apocynum venetum; assembly: GCA_019593545.1. NCBI lineage: Eukaryota > Viridiplantae > Streptophyta > Magnoliopsida > Gentianales > Apocynaceae > Apocynum > Apocynum venetum. The sequence continues at coordinate 1,329,941 of SRSM01000145.1, read as the reverse complement.
ATGCTTTGTGAGTAAACGTTTTTAAGTTAGCAAGGACATGTATTAGGTTTATGTTATTCGGGAATATGAGATTTACGTTTTGTAATTAAAAACCCGATTTTTTCAAGGAATCATTACTTTTATTTGAGTATTTGAACAATTCTTGGTTTTATTCTATCAATTGTGTTATTTCAATTATTATTGGCCATCTTAATTGTTTTGCATAGTTGATTAACTAGGGTTATGCAGAATCGGTTTTCGGATAACCAAAAGTAGTAACTATTGATTAATTTAAATCTGTGTTTGATTAATTAATAGGGAATTGTTTGAAACGAATTGCATGATTTTAATCGGCCATTAATTTTATGTAATTTGTGTTGATGTTGTCCTCGAGCTGAATAACTTAATTGGCTATCTTATGCGAGCGATTCGGTAATTTGGTTTAATCAGGTTAAAGTTAATTTGCCGTGCTTCTCGGGAATTAACCTAATTTTTACAGGAATCGGAATTTGCTGCGCTACGCGGAATTCTAAGTCATTACTCAAATAGGTTATTATCAATGATTAATCCCGAATAAATGAAACCGAAATACAAAGTCCTTGCTAACGTCTTTTTTATCCATTGATTTCTAGTTATTTTGTGAATTACTTATTTTTAAGTTTTAATCTTTTAGATAAAAACCAAATCTTTCCCCCCTAATCTTGATTAGTTTACTTATTCTAAAATTTTACAAATTCCTGTGGGTTCGACCCTTACTTGCCCTAACTGCATAAGTTGGTTGAGTTTGGTATTAATTTGATAGCGCAACGACACGCTCGTCAAATTTTGGCGCCGTTGCCGGGGAATTGTTTAAAATTTTGAGATTAAGTTTTCTAATCTTTTTCTTTGTTTTTGATTTTCAGGTTTTTCTCTTTTATGACAAATTCAAAAGCTTGAATATTAGATATTCCTTTTTTCTATGTTGTTAATTTCTTTCTTTATTTGGTTTTGATTTTTGTATGTATTCCTCTTATTCTCAATATGATGACTCTAGGATGGATGTTGTAGATTATCAATCTTTGCAGAACAAAATAGATAACCTTACTTCTTTGGTAAGGGGCTATATTATTAGAAGAAAGAATGCTAGACCCTTTGAGTGTTCTAATGGATTTAGTGGTTATTCATATCCACTTTCTCATAGGTCTAACCCACATGATTCTATTCCTTATCACATAGAGATGCCTTATTCTCAATCTAGGTGGGATGAATTTGGAAATAGTTATCCTAATTATATCTATGAGCCTAGTTATGATAACTTTCCTAGGAATGACTATACTCCTAATTATTATCTTCCAGATTCCCTTCCTATCTCTCAAGATCAATCTCATAGCATGTCTCTTGAAGAAGTTATCAAGTCCATAGCCTCTAATACTCTTAATTTTCAACAAGAGACCAAATTAAGAATCCAAAATCTGGAGAGTCAATTAGGTCAACTAGCTTCTGAGTTTAGTGAAATTAAGGACTAACTTACTCATGATGCTTCATTCCATTTGTTGAGTCCTAGTGAGGATGAGTCTAATATTGATCTTAGTGAAGCTGAAGAATTAGAGAATGGGCATACTTTTCGTAATAAGGTAGTTCCTAGCATTCATGAGTTTGAAGAATCGCCTATTTCCATTAATAATCCACAATCTCCTTCTTTTGTCATCCAATGTGAGTTTGAGGAATCAAATATTGAAACCATAGAAAAGCCTAACAATGTAGAAGTTGAAACCAATCCTAGTGCCTTACATTCTTCTTTGTGTCATGATGTGTGTAATATTGAACATATTGATTTTATCATGCCACATAATTTTGATGGGTTGAGTTGTACTAACTTGCTAAATATTTATTTGACTTCTACTAATTGTTTGTTTGAGGATTTCATGGTAGGTACTCTATATGAAATAAATAAATTTTGGAAGCATGGAGTAATAAAGCTTAAAGAAGTAAAAATGGATGCTCCTCTATTCCATGAGAGGGAAGGCATTGGATAATTTGGCTCTGGGTGTCGAGCCAAAGACCTTAAACAAAGGCGCTTTTTGGGAGGCAACCAAAACGAATATCCTTTTATTTTCTTCTCTATTTTGTTTACAGGTATATGAAAGGTCTAACATTAATCAAGAGTCTAACCAATGTGGAAATAATAGATTACAGGAACTACTGAGAGTGGACGCACCATTCCCCTCTCATGCGACCAAGTGGACGCGTCAAGCTACTTCACGCGGCCACCTCTGGGAAGAATTACTGAGAGTGGACGCGTCATTCCCATCTCACGCGTCCAAGTGGACGTGCCCATTACTTCACGCGGCCACCAAATTTCACGCGTCCACTTCATGAATTAATACCTGTAATTATTAATAATCATTTGACATTAATTAATAATTAGTTTAGGTCAATTAATGATATTACACCAACTAAGCTATTATTCTGGTGTCAATTAAATATTATTATGGTATTATTAATTAATAATATTAATCAACCAACTTTTTGCAATTATTGTTCCCGGATTTTGCAATTATTAGTGACAGAGGTACGCATTTTTGTAACAAAATAGTTGGGGCTTTATTTGCAAAATACCATATAACCCACAGAGTTTCTACTGCATATCATCCCCAAACTAATGGTCAAGCCGAGGTTTCTAATAGGGAAATTAAATCAATCTTGGAAAAAGTGGTTAACCCTAATAGAAAAGATTGGAGTGTGCGATTGGGGGATGCATTATGGGCATATAGAACAGCATATAAGACACCTATTGGAATGTCTCCATATCGATTGGTGTTCGGGAAAGCATGTCATCTTCCTGTAGAACTTGAACATAGAGCTTATTGGGCTATCAAGAAAACTCATTTGAATTTTCCTGATGCTTTAGTCAATAGAAAATTACAAATTCAGGAATTGGAAGAATTGCGGAATGACGCTTACCAAAATGCTTTAATTTGTAAAGAGAAAGCACGCAGTTATCATGATAAACATATTGTCCGGAAGAGTTTTAATCGGGGTGATAAGGTTTTATTGTACAATTCTAGATTGAAACTCTTTCCAGGCAAGTTGATGAGTAGATGGATAGGACCTTTTCTCGTAGTTAATGTTTTTGATCATGGAGCTGTAGAAATTCAAAGTCTTGATACAGGGAAAGTTTTTAAAGTCAATGGCCATCGCCTGAAGCTTTATTATGAAGAATTTGTCAACCACGAGGTGGAGACCGTTCAGTTTCTTCAACCATCGTCTTTCAAAATCTGAGCATGAACTGTGTCGAGCCAACGACTTTAAACAAAGGCGCTTTTTTGGGAGGCAACCCAAATGAATATTCTTTTATTTTCTTTTATATTTTGTGTCTATTATTTGGTTGTTATTTTATTTTGTTTACAGGTATAGGGAAGGTTTAACATTGGTCCAAAGTCCAATTATTGTGAAATAAACAGAAAACATCAGATGACAGAAACTACTGAGAGTGGACGCGCGAACTTCCTCTCACGCGTCCAAGTGGACGCGTCAAGCTACTTCACGCGGCCACCTCTGGGAAGAATTACTGAGAGTGGACGCGTCATTCCCCTCTCACGCGTCCAAGTGGACGCACCAATTACTTCACGCGGCCACTTTCCAGAAAAGAAAAGAAAAAAACAAAAACGCAATTTCCAGATAAAATCCAACGAAGCTATGTCATTTAAGTAAGTTACATTTTTTTTAATATTCCTTTTTCTTCTTTAATTTCTTTTCTTTTCTTTTCTTCTCTTTTTCTTCTTCTGGTCGCGTCTCTCTTTGCCGTTGCTGCGCTTCTTCCGCGTCCGTTCCTCTGCCTCAACCGTCCACCTTTCACCATCATTGTGCACGTCTCTTTCACTCCCAAATTTAAGCCCGAGATTCCATTCACGGTTTGCTGTGTTTGTAACCTTCCTGGTGAGTTTTCTGGTGCAAAATTCGCAGCTTTCACAGGGAAGTTTCTCTAAACTTTCAATCAGTTGTTTTTGCGAGAGAATTGCTGACTTTTGTGTGGGTTTTGTTTCTTCGTCATTACATTATTGGAATTTTTTGTTAACATCATGCCTAGAACTAAGAATCTTGGTGTTAAACGTGGGAGAACTTCTAGAGCTGTTTATGATCAATCTCGGTTTACTAGTTTGGAAAATTCTGAGTGGTATGATTCCCACAAGGATCGTACATTGTTAATTGAGCATCCCTTGTCTCCTGATGCTGAATCTGTTTTTAATATTCGAGATACTTTCCGCACTTTGGGGTGGGAAGGCATTCTTGATTTGGGTCAGGAATATTACCCTCAAATTATCTGTGAATTCTATGCTAATATAGATAATAAACATAATGAAGATAACAATAGGATCATTTCTTTCGTACGGGGTCATTTAGTTGATATTACATGTGCTTCTTTGTCTAATTTTCTGAATTCTCCTAACGAAGGCCCTTTACCTGCGTTTCATTGGCAGCAAGTTACTAATGATCCGACATATAATTTTGAGGATGCATGCTCTGTTTTTGGTTTATACCAGAGAAAAACTGGAAGAGTGCGTGAAAAGTATAAGCTTATGGCTAAAGATCTTCAGGCTTTTCCACGCCTCATTGTGCATATTCTTGGTCATAATGTTATACCTAAGTCATCATCTCATAATGAAATGCGCTATTCAGATCTTTACTTTCTTTATCGTTTAACTAATGGCTTAGGTGATACATTGTCTGGTATTCCGTTGGCTCGGTTGATTATTGCTAATATACGAGAAGTGGTAAAACAAAAATCTCACAAGAAAACTTTTCCATATGTTTTGTTACTTTCTCGTTATTTTGAGCATCTCAGGATACCTTTGACGGACACGGTTCGTCGGGAACGTATCTCCTCTTCTCGGGTTGTTTCCTTGGACCTCTTACGGTCGTTTGGTTATGAGTATCACCGGGGCGAGTGGATGCACCCTCGGGTTTGTCAAACAGAGCGGGAGCAAGGCCGTCTTCCACCAAAGAGTTCTAGTTCTAAGAGGCCGGTTTCTGAGCCGTCATCGGCAGAGGATTCTGATGATGATGAGGAGATAGAGCCAGGGATTCCGGAGGTGCCTACATCTTCTGCTGGACCGTCTATTTCTCGTGAGGATTTGATTCTTGATCAATTAAATCAGCTGCATATGAATCAGTCAAAAATTCTCGAGAATCAGGCGCGTCAAGACGCACAATTGATTGCTATTGAGGGACGACTTGTGTCTATTGAGGAACAAGTTTCTGCGCTTCGAGCTTCCCTTCCTAGACCTCCCCTCGGGTGACTTCTTTCTTTTTCTCTCTTTGTTTCTTTTTCTTCTCTTACTTGTGTTGTGACATTGAGGACAATGTCTCGTTCCAGTGTGGGGGAGTCTTGTTTTTAATGTTTGTGTTTTTCTGTTTTCGTTTATTGTTATTATTTGTTTATTGTCGTTTATGTAAAAAAAAAAAAGTTTTGTTTTTAAGCATGTTTGTGTGTTTGTTATGCCTATGAGGAAAATTATGCAAGTCTATGTTAATTGATAGAGTTTCGATATTATTTGTGCTTTAAATTCTCTATTTATTATGAGGAATCTTGACACTCTACGATTTGTTTTTGGTAAAAATTCAAAGTTGTTATTTATGGATGATTTGTTGTAGTTAATTTGAATTGACATGGCTTATTTTTAGTAAAAAACTTGATTTTTGAAATCACTTTTGACAAGTTTGAATGAGATTGAGTTTACTTTTGACTTAGATACATTCATGGTCAATTTAGACACTCTAGAACTTGTTTTCTCACACTCTTGAGGCGAAATATGATTGAATTTGGTTGACTTGGGGATGACATAAGGCCTTCTTTGGACGTTTGAGCCTTTCTTGAGCCACCCTTTCTATATTATACCCCTCGATCCTATTTTGAACTTTAATGTTGTGATGGATGAATCCATTATTATCTTTCTTTGTAAGCCTTTGAGAATAGCGTTTAAAACCTTTACATGTTATAATTGTCAAGAGATTTCTTTGAAATATCTTTAGATTGACACTTGTGAAGTTTATGATTATGATAAAAAGGTGTTGAAAAGGTTTTGCAAAGCGTGTTGAGGGTTGATGGAACGTATCTTGGAATTTTTAAAGAGAAAAGGAGTTTGTCTTCTCTACTAAAGAAAAGAGAGCAAAAGTCCAAAAGAAAAGAGAGACATTTGATGAAAAAGAGTGAAGTGCTTAAAAGGAAAGAAAGAAAAAAAAAAAAAGAGAGCACTTGAGAAATAGAGAAAATAAAAGAGTTCCAAGACTGTCCGAAGTATATGAGTTGGTTGATATGGTTGAATGTAAATAAGGAAGAGAAGTGTCAATTGAAGAACTTTGGTTTCAAAAGTTTTTTATCCTTTTGTGTAATTCTCTTGACTACTTTGTTTACCTTACCTTTCTTTGTTAACCAACACCCAAGCCTAGCGTTACGTGCTTCAAGTCCAATTTGACTCAAGTCGACTTTATTCTTTCCATTAGTGGAGAGATGTGTGAGATTTCAAGCCTATGGTAGTGTGAATATTACTTATGGTATGACTATGATGTGTTTAAGTTAGTTGTGACTTGATTGAATTTGTCTTTGTTACTTGTGAACGATTTTAGTTCTAAAATGGATTTTTTTTTTTTTATGGGTTTCTAAAGTTTTTTTTTTCAGCCATGTTAAGGATAGTTAACTTTGACAATGAGTTTGTGAGTAATGATGTTTCACACTTGCACGATTCATTTTTAAAATGTAGAGTTGATAGATGACTTTGAGAATTATTGAAGAGAATTTGGTACAAGTGTATTGAAGTTCTTGAAATTGTTCGATTTGTCCTGAGGCATTTAGTTGTTATTCTATTTTATTTGATTTATAAGTTTTCTTGAGGGCAAGCAAAGGTGTAGTGTGGGGGAATTTGATTGAACCATAATTAGCTTAGTTTTCTATGGATTATTATGATGTTTATTAAGTTTAAATCTAGCTAATTATGTGTTTTGATGATTTTAATGATTCTTTACACTATTACTTTTGTTTTCAGGTCTTTAGAAGATTTAGAAGATGTTGGAATGAAATTGGAAGAAATCGGGAATTTGAGGATGGATATTTAGAAGAAGGGAGAAGTGGACGCGCAGGACAGTCAAGTGGACGCGCAAGGACAGGAAGTGGACGCGTCCACCAAATTTCACGCGTCCACCCTCAGAAGTTGGACAGTAAAGTGGACGCGCAGGACAGTCAAGTGGACGCGTCAGGCAAGAAAGTGGACGCGTCCACCAAATTTCACGCGTCCACTCTCAGAAGATTGACAGTCAAGTGGACGCGTCTCATCTACTCAGGCGTCCACTTTGAAGACTCGGGCGTCCACTTTCCGAATTTAAAGTTTTAAGATTGTTTTAAGTAGTTTCTAATTAGGATTCTTGTGTAACTAACCCTAGGACCTTTTCTAACTATTTATAGGGTTTATTAGCTTAGTTTTTGGGGTGTCAAGCACCTTAGATATTTTCTTCCCGAGCATTGTAGGAGATCAAGGGTTTTAGCTTCTCGGGAAATCGGATTTCCATCTAATGAGTTTCTCTCTTTCCCTTAATCTTTTTATGATGTTTTCCTTTATGCTTTGTGAGTAAACGTTTTTAAGTTAGCAAGGACATGTATTAGGTTTATGTTATTCGGGAATATGAGATTTACGTTTTGTAATTAAAAACCCGATCTTTTCAAGGAATCATTACTTTTATTTGAGTATTTGAACAATTCTTGGTTTTATTCTATCAATTGTGTTATTTCAATTATTATTGGCCATCTTAATTGTTTTGCATAGTTGATTAACTAGGGTTATGCAGAATCGGTTTTCGATAACCAAAAGTAGTAACTATTGATTAATTTAAATCTGTGTTTGATTAATTAATAGGGAATTGTTTGAAACGAATTGCATGATTTTAATCGGCCATTAATTTTATGTAATTTGTGTTGATGTTGTCCTCGAGCTGAATAACTTAATTGGCTATCTTATGCGAGCGATTCGGTAATTTGGTTTAATCAGGTTAAAGTTAATTTGCCGTGCTTCTCGGGAATTAACCTAATTTTTACAGGAATCGGAATTTGCTGCGCTACGCGGAATTCTAAGTCATTACTCAAATAGGTTATTATCAATGATTAATCCCGAATAAATGAAACCGAAATACAAAGTCCTTGCTAACGTCTTTTTTATCCATTGATTTCTAGTTATTTTGTGAATTACTTATTTTTAAGTTTTAATCTTTTAGATAAAAACCAAATCTTTCCCCCCTAATCTTGATTAGTTTACTTATTCTAAAATTTTACAAATTCCTGTGGGTTCGACCCTTACTTGCCCTAACTGCATAAGTTGGTTGAGTTTGGTATTAATTTGATAGCGCAACGACACGCTCGTCAGGTAAAAGAATGCGAGTCTGTTATAAATGTGCTAGATGGAATTGTGATACCAGTTGTCGTTCACTTAGGTATTTATCCGATAATCGGGAAGACAAAATTGCTTTCATTAAGAATGGACTGAGTAAAGAGTCATTAGATGATATCAAACTGACTCTTGATTCGCATTCTAGTGGATACGTTCAAATGGAAATTCTCGGGTTATAGAAACAATTCAAAATTGAACAACTCCGGTACACTCTTCGGTATATGAATTTAAAAGATCCCGTTTGCTAGTTTTTAAGAAAGCTAGATGAGCAGCATACCCTCGACTCATAGAAGGTGTTTGAAACCGTTACTGGACGTAAAATCAGAGGAAGATGTGAGCCACAATCATAGCTACTTGTTTTTATTTGTTTCTTCCTTGATTTGTTTTATTTGTTTGTTTTCTTTTTAGTGTGTAATAGAATCACTTTTGAAGTCATTACTATGGAAGGTTCATCAATCAAAAGTCTAACAAACATCGCTATGTTTGGAGGAACGACAGTGGGTGCTACTGTTTTGCATCTAACTGCTGCTATCCAATTGGGAAGAGTACTAGCTCATCGAAAGATCGGTCTAGTATATGGAGGAGGAAATGTTGGATTAATTGGAGAGGTTGCTCAAGAGGTGAAAGAAATCATGGCTAAGGTTTTCGTCAAGAGGTGATAATTCATTCTCAATTTAAACTCTTGATATATTTTGTATATTCATATCCTTCGTTTATAGCCAAATCCCGAGCTTAACATTACAAGCTTAAAAATCCTATTTGACTCAGATCGACTAAAATTTGTCATTATTAGTGGAGAGTATGTGAGTTTACAAGTTTATAAGTTGTGTTGAGAAACTAAGAATGTATTTTTATTTACATAGTGACTTTGTTATTATCCTTTCATTATATTGATAGCATGCTTAAAAAAAAATTATCAAGGGTTTTATGTTTTTCACGGTCACATTTTGTTAATTTTGAATGTTAATGTTTAACTTGTAAATGATATTCAAGCACACGAATACAATTGTTTTTTTTAAATAAAAAGGGGTTAATTGTGATAGTTGTATTGAATTTTATATAACACTTTGTTACCTTATTAATCTTGTTTAAGTTATTTATACTTGTATATTTTGTGTTTATATTTTGCTTGAGGGCAAACAAAGGGATAGTGTGGAGGAATTTGATGTACTCATAAATTAACTGATTTTTATGTTATTTAATGACTATATTTTGTTTGAAAATCGGTTAATTATGTTATTTAATAGATATATTTCACGTTTCCCTTCTATTTCTTTGTTTGTAAGTTTTTCAGTATATTTTAGTTTATTATGGAGATAAAAAGAAGAAGAAAAAGAAATGTTGGAGAAGTAAAAAAAAGAAAATATATGTCATCCGATGACGTGACGCAATGAGAAGATGACAAGTGGCGCAATCAGAATGTGACAAGTGGCGCTTCTAGAAGCCGCAATTTGGACCAATGAGGACGTGACATGTGACGAAGTTGGGGAAATTAAGCCACCAACTAAATTTTCAAGACTTTGGGGTGCAAAATGACCATTTTGCCCATGATTTTTGTTGCTATAAATAAAAAGATTATTTTTATGATTTAGACACCAATTTAGCTCTAATATTATCCATTTCTTTTGTAATTTCTTTCTTTTATTATTATCTTCATATTAATCTAATTTCTAGAATTTTTAGAATAGTTTTTCAAGTCTTTTTGTAAAATTTAGTAAAGAAATTATGTTCGGAAAATTTCAATATTTCTGGGGAGTATTTCTTTCAAATTTTCATTCTAATGTTTATAAATTTCATCTTATATTTATTAAATATGGATTGTGAGTAATTTTCTTTTGTTAGCAAGGATATGTGTTAAGTTATTTATAAATGAGATTATGAGATAATTTTCTTTACACTTAATTTCTATTTGGATTTATTTAACTAAACTTATGGTCGGTTTACTCGCCTAGTCTTTATTATTTTTATTTTATGCACTTTAAATATCACAAATGGATGGCCGAGCCACCTAATTAGTTTAATTTCATTGTCTTTTATTTTTTTTTATGGAAGGCCGAGCCTCCATACTTTTAGTTTAATTTATTTAAATGGCCGGTTGAACCGCCTAATTTGTTTAGTTAATATAAATCCAATCTTTCTTTATATATATATAATATATATATATATATATATATATTTGTGTATTTATTTAATATACTTATATCTATATATTAATTAAGTATTTATATAATTCATGTTTTAATCAATATAATTATGTGAATTAATTGGATTGACAATCTAGTTAATAAACGTGATTATATAGTTAGGATTATTAATCTTGTATTAATGATTCAAGTGGCATCTACCCGTTTAATTGAGTTGTAGCTCTTGGCTTAATTAAATTAGTAGCAGAATTATATAATTTAAATTGTATATAATTAAGTTGATTGTTATATACAATTTAATGTTGGTGATGCCTTATTTACTTAATGCAATTTGATTGAGCATCCTATACACGCTGGTTGGTAGTAGTGTTTAATTAAATTAGAGATTAATCTGTCTGAGCTGATCGGGATTAATCTAATTTGTAAGGATAGGAATCTGTTTGAGCTGATCGGGATTGTAAAACCAATTACTTAATAATATCTATCTATGATTAATCCCATGAAAAATATAACTTGATACTAGTTCCTTACTAACACTTTTTATATCATTTGTATTCCAAATTTCGTTTTAATTCTGTTTACAAAATCCAAAACCTCAAAAATATTTATTTTAATTGTTGTTATTACCTTATTCTCAAAATTCCAAAACCCCCAAAACCTTTTTCGATTAACGATTTTAATTTAAGAGTTGACAAATCTCTGTGGATTCGATCCCTACTTTCCCTATCTACATAGGAATTGTTATGTTTAAATTCTAGAGTCGTACAACAGGCTTCGTGAGTAACTTTTCTTTTCTTCTCTATTTTTTTTTACCACATTTAGGAGTTTTTCTATTATTTTTTTAGGTATGGGAAAGGTTTAGATCAAGAGTTCAAAAATTGTGAAAATAACAAATTGCAGGAACTATTGAGAGTGGACACGTCATTCATTCTTTCCGCGTCCATGTGAACGCGTCGCTCTTCTCTTCACGCATCCAAGTAGACATTTTCGCAGAATCGCGCGACCACTTTCCAAAAAAAAAAATGCAAACAAAAAAATCAAAAACCCGAACTATGTCATTTCATAAAATGATATCAACAACATAAACCCTTTTCCTTTTTCTTTTTCTCTTCTTTGCTTTTCTTTTCATCTCCTGGCCGCGCCTCTTCTTCTTCCTCTCCTTGCGTCCACTTCTTCTACAAAGTAAACGTCCCTCTCTCACGTCCTCCGTGTAGCCATTCCTCTGCTCCACGTTAAAGCCAGTTGTTTCCAACTACGGTTTGTGGGCTTCTTGGTGTTGTTGATCTCAGAGTCTTCAAAGGGGAGTTCTTTTTAATTTCTCAAAAACTGCATTTTTGTGTTAAGATTGATTGGATTTTGTTATGGGCATTGTTTCTTTATCCTTGAATTTTTTTTTACTTGTTTAATCATGCCTAGAACAAATAAGCTTGGTGTTAAACGTGGGAGAAGTTCTAGGCTACAATTTGATTAATCTTGTTTTACCAGTTTAGATAATTCTAATTTGTATGATTCTCACAAAGACCGAACTTTGTTAATTGAGCACCCTTGTTCCCTAATGTTGAAACTGTTTTTCATATTCGGGATACTTTTTGAACTCTTGGTTGGGATGGAATTTTTCATTTGGGTTAAGACTATTATTTTCAGCTTATCTGTGAGTTTTATTCTAATATAGAGTACAAACATAATGAAGGTAATAACAGGATTGTATCTTTTGTGTAAAGTCATTTGATTGATATTACATGTGCTTCTTTGTCAAGTTTCCTAAATTCTCCTAATGAAGGTCCTCTTTCTAAGTTTCATTGGCAAAAAGTTTTCACTGACCAGACTTATAATTTTGAAGATGTTTGTTTTGTGTTTAGATTGTATCAAAGAAAAACTAGAAGAGTGCGTGAAAAGTATAAGCTAATGGCTAAGGATCTTCAAGCTTTTCTACGCCTTATTGTGCATATTCTTGGTCATAATGTTTTACCTAAGTCATCATCTCATAATGAAATGCACTATTCAGATCTTTATTTTTTGTATCGTTTAACTAATAGCTTGGGTGAGACATTATCTGGTATTCCTTTGACTTATTTACTTATTGCTAACATACGAGAAGTTGTTAAACAAAAATCTCAAAAGAAACTTTTTCACATGTTTTGCTTCTATCTTATTATTTTGAGCATCTCAAAATACCTATTGCTGACACAGTTCGTCGGGAGTGCATTTCATCATCCCAGGTTGTTTCTTTGGATATTTTGGTTACAAGTATCAACATGGTCAGTGGATGCATCCTCGTGTTTGTTAGACAGAACGAGAGCAAGAACGTCTACCACCAAAGAGTTCCAGTTCTAAGCGGTTGGTTTCTGAACCTTATTTTGAGGAGGATTCTGATGATGAGGAGGAGATGGAACCCGACATTCCTGATGTGCCCAGATCTTCAGCTGGTCCATCCACTTCTCGTAAGGATATGATTCTTGATCAACTAAATCAAATGCATATGAATCAGTCCAAGATTCTCGAGAATTAAGTGTTTTAGGAGGCCTAGTTGAATGCCATTGAGAGGCGACTTGTGGCTATTGAAGAACAAGTCTCTGCACTTCGAGCTTCCTTTTCTCGATCTTTCCTTGGGAGGCATATTTCTTTTTCTCTTCTTCTTTTTGGTTTTGTTGGTTGGTTTTTGTTTGTTTTTCTTGTATTGTTAATGTTGTGATATTGAGGACAATGTCTTGTTCCAGTGTGGGAGAGTTTTGTTTTTAATGTTTGTATTTTTCTGTGTTTGTTTATTGTTGTCTGTTATGTTAAAAAATGGAAAAAACATTGTTTTGTTTTATGCATGTTTTGTGTTTTCTTTAATGCCTATGATGAAAATTATACAAGTCTATGTTAATTGATAGAATTTCAATATTATTTATGCTTAAAATTCTCTATTGATTATGAGGAATCTTCATACTCTATGAATTTTTGTAAAAATTTTACAATTGTCATTTATAGATGAACTGTGGATATAAGATTTGAATTGACATGACTTATTTTTAGAAAAAATCTTGTTTTTAGAAAACACTTTTGACAAGTTTAAATGAGATTAAGTTTTCTTTTGACTTAGATACATTTATGGTCACTTTAGGCACTCTAGAACTTGTTTTTTCACACTCTTGAGGCGAAATATGATTGAATTTGATTGACTTGGGGATGACATAAGGCATTCTTTGGACATTTGAATCTTTCTTGAGCTACATTTTCTATATTATACCCTTCGGTCATATTTTTGAGCTTTAATGATATGATGGTTTAATCCATTATTATATTTCTTTGTAGCCCTTGAGAATAATGTTTAAATCATTTACATTTCATGATTGTCAAGAGATTTCTTTGAAGTATCTTTAGATTGACACTTGTGAAAGCTTATGGTTGTGATAAAAATGTGTTGAAAAGGGTTTACAAAATTGTGATTGAGGGATGATATAAAGTGTCTTGGAACGGGAAAAATGAAAAAATAGGAGTCTGTCTTCTCTAATATAAAAAAAGAGTAAAAGTGCAAAAGAAAGAGGGACATATATAAAAAAAAAGTGAGTGAAGTGCTATGTTAAAGAGAAATAAAGGGTTTTAAAAAAAAGCACTTGAAAAAAGAAAAAACAATTCATAGATTGTTTGAAGTTATGAGTTGGTTTATGTGATTAAATGTGAAAAATGAGAAAAGTGTCAATTGAAGAACTTTGGTTTCAAATCTTTTATCCTTTTGTGTAATTTTCCTTTTATTTGTTAACCAAATCTCAAGCCTAACGTTACGTGCTTCAAGTCCAATTTGACTCAAGTCAACCTTATTCTTTCCATTAGTGGAGAGATGTGTGAAATTACAAGTCTATGGTAGTGTGAACATTACTTTTCATATGACTATGATATGTTTGAGGTGATTGAGGTTTGATTGAATTTTTTATTTTCACTTGTGTGAGGTTTATAAATTTTTAAAATGGATTTTGATAGGATTTCAAAGTTTTTGGTCATGTCAAGGATGATTGACTATTTGCAAAGAGTCCTTAGTGATGATTTATCGCACGTGCACGTTTTGTTTCTAAAGTAGAATTGACAAGTGTGTCATTGCGCTATCAAATTAATAACTAACTCAACCAACTTATAGTTAGGGCAAGTAAGGGTCGAACCCACATAAACTTGTAAATGAATTAATTAAACTAATCAAGATTTTGGAAGGAAAGATTCGAGTTTTATCTAAAAGATTAAAACTTTAAATAAAATAACTCACAAATCAACTAAAAATCAATGGATAGAAAAACGTTAGTAAGGACTTTGTATTTCGATTTTATTTATTTGGGATTAATCATTGATAATAACTTATTTGAATAATGATTTAGAATTCTGCGTAGCGCCGCAAATTCTAATTCCTGTAAATTTAGATTAATTCTCGAGAAGCACACAAATTAACCATAAACTTAATTAAACTAAATTATTGAATCGCTCGCATAAGATAGCTAATCAAGTTATTAAGCATAAGGACAACATTAACATAAATTACATAAAATTAATGGCCGATTAAAATCATGCAATTTGTTTCAAACAATTCCCTATTAATTAATCAAACACCAATTTAAATTAATCAATAGTTACTACTTTTGGTTATCGAAAACCGATTCTGCATAATCCTAGTTAATCAACTATGTAAAAAAATTAATATGGCCAATAATAATTTAAATAACATAATTGATAGAATAAAATCTAGAATTCTTCAAATACCCAAATAGAAATAATGATCCCTTAAAAAGATCAAATTTTTAATGACATAACAAGAATCTCATATTCCCAAATAAAGTAAATCATGTCATTGCCAACTATAAATGTTTACTCACAATTCATAAAAGAAAACATCATGAAAAAATCAAGGGAAAGAGAGAAACTCATTAGTCGAAAATTCAATTTTCCGAGAAGCTTAAACCCTTGATCTTCTACAATGCTTGGAAACAAAGTATTTAAGGTGCTTGACACCCCTAAAACTAAGCTAATAAATCTTATAAATAGTTAGAAAATGTCATAGGGTCAATTACATAAGAGTCCTAAATAGAAATTACTTAAAAATAGCTTAAAAACTTCAACTCGAAAAGTGGATGCTTAAGAGACACTGACGCGTCCACTTGGACGCTTGCAGCTGTCAAACTTTTGAGGGTGGATGCTTGAGGTCTGATGAACGCATCCACTTTCTGGCATTGCATGTCCACTTCCTCTTCTCACGTGTCCACTTCTTATTTCTTCCAAATATCCATCTTCAAGCTTCCAATCTTTTCCAATTCCGTCTAAACATCTTCTAAAACCTCAAATAGACCTGAAAACAAAAGTATAAGTGTAAAGAATCATTTAAAGTAAAAAACACATAATTAGCTAGATTTAAACTCAATAAACAACACGATAAACACTAGAAAACCAAACTAGTTATGGTTCAATCAAGAGTTGATGGATGACTTTGAGGATTATTGGAGAGAATTTGATATAAATAGATTGAGATTCTTGTGATTCTTTAACTTGTTTTCTAAGGCATTAAATTGCTATTCTATTTATTTGAATTGTAAATTTGCTTGAGGGCAAGCAAAAGTATAGTATGGAGGAATTTAATTGAACCATAATTAGTTTGTTTTTTAGTGTTTATTGTGTTATTTATTGAGTTTAAATATAGCTTTTGTGCTTTAAATGATTATTTATACTTTTACTTTTGTTTTTAGGTCTTTGGAGGTTTTAAAGATGTCTAGATGGAGTTGGATGAAATTGGGAGCTTGAAAAGTAGTATTTGATATAAAAAGGAACTGAATGCTCAAGGCTAGAAAGTGAATACGTCTAGTAGGCCTCACGCGTCCACCTTAAAAGGTTTGACAGTAACAAACATCCAAATAGACGTTTCTCTCCTTTGCAAGTGTCTCAATATTGAAGTTTTAAGTTATGTTTAAGTAGTTTCTAATTAGGACTTTTGTGTAATTAACATTAGGACATTTTCTAAAAATTTATAGGGCTTTATAATTTAGTTTTGAGTGTGAAACATCTTAGATATTTTATTCCTGAGTATTGTATAAGATCAATGGTTGGAGCTTATTGGGAATTCGAATTTCCGATTAATGAGTTTATTTTTTCTCCTTAATCTTTTTATAATGTATTATTTTATGAATTGTAAGTAATTTCTTTTATTGGGTCGTTATGTCTTTCGCAATAATAGAAATATATTTATTATGAGAAATGAAGAATTTAAATTTAAGTTTTAATCTAAATATAATGGTTGAAATCTAATAAGTATCATTAAGAGCATCTCTCTAATGGTATTCATGTCAAACAAAAGTCATATCACGTAAATATAGTTGATAGTGCAATCAATTTTGTCAATTTAATGTATAAAGTTATTTTTATTACAGTGTCATGAAGACTTTACAAGCTGACTTATTTACAAGTAGTGAGACACAAAAATTTTGACAAAAGAAATTGAGAGAAAATATGTGAGATTTTTAATTGATTGACCGACATATTTTATTAACAAAATATTTTTTATTTAAATGTATACTTACCTGACATGGCATTTGAGCGGATGATTACAATCGGAGATGCCGAGCAAGAGCAAATCAAGGTCCGGAGTCTAGAAAAGGAGAGAGTGAGGTGGAAACTCCAAACGCTAAAGATTGGACTTTTCCAATTGGAGTTTTCTCCATCCAATGATTTAAAGTTTTATTCCCTTTCAATTATTTCTTGCCAACCCTAAACAGCCAAGACGCCTGTTTTACCCTTCAAAAAGTAGAGGGCTACGAGCTCAAAGTTGTATTATCCACGCCTTTACTAAAGTTCCCTTTGGATTCTATTTCATGTTCAATCGATACCATAAATTTGATAACTGATTAGTTCTAAGAATTGGACAACTTTGTTTTTCTTTGTCAGAGTCGAAAAGGAGAAATATTATGTTTCATGTTCAATCGATACCATAAATTTGATAAATAATTAGTTCCAAGAATTAGACAACCTTGTTTTTCTTTGTCAGAGTCGAAAAGGAGAAATATTGTAGAGGTTTCTTGAAATTTTGGGGGAATGAGAAGTGATGGTGGATGATGGAGAAATTTTT
This sequence comes from Apocynum venetum, assembly GCA_019593545.1. Classification (NCBI taxonomy): domain Eukaryota; kingdom Viridiplantae; phylum Streptophyta; class Magnoliopsida; order Gentianales; family Apocynaceae; genus Apocynum; species Apocynum venetum. The sequence goes on along the minus strand of SRSM01000145.1, from coordinate 1,312,326 downwards.
ACAGAAGGGGTTTGTGATATTGAAAATTCGATATATGTTGCAGTGGGCAAGAATTTGAAGGATGGCAAGTCTTTACTGTCGTGGGCACTGACGAGCTTTACCGGGAAAAATATCTGTCTTCTTCACGTTCATCAGCCTTCTCCGCCTGTCTCACACAGTAAGTTCTTGAACTAGTCAATTTTTGTGTACATTTATGGTCATATTATGCTATGTACATAAATAGTATATTAGAAGTTGATATGAAGGTAAGATATGTAATTTGGAACTTGAGATGAAAACCAGGGAAAAGTCACTCTGAGTTGAATCTGATCCCTATTTGTATGATGACTTTGGTCATTGGGTTTATAAAAGGTTAAAAGAATACGAACTGAATTTTGTTATTTGAGAAATTGGGTTTAAATGGGTAAGCTACAGCATATTAATTGAGCCGAGGTGCTTGCAGAATAATGGGGTCGACGAAGATTTTTCAACTTTCTTAGTTGGTCTTGGGATGATAGGATTTTTTTAAAAACAAAATTCTCAGTCTTATTAATGCTGCTAGCAAAAATATATGTTGATGGTGTATGAATTAAACGAGTCTCTTAAGAGATTAGTAGATGTCAAAAGACTCGATGTAAAAGACTTATGCCGGTGTTACATAACTTATATTGGTATTAGAAAGATTACTTTCTTCAGCTGACAAAGGTCATCAAATATCTTGGGTGTAATATAGAAATGGTTTCATCTGCTTTGCTGCTAGGCTTTAGAGCAGGGTTTTGGTGCATTTAACACTTTCTGTTCTAAAAGCGCCTTTACAAGAGGGAATATTGATTTTCAGGTTAACACAAACAAAGTTAATTGAAGAAAAAAGGAAGTTGTCTTTAAGAATGTTATATTTTCTCTTTTTATTTGTTACCGTGACAATTCTCTATTCTTTTCTCTTGTATGTTGGCTTCTCTTCAGCAGTAATTAGGAAATTTCACAAGAATAGGAAATTAGGGTGTCTACCTTTTTTTCATAAAAACCACTGATATGTGTGTGTTAACTCCTATCTTGCTTTTACTCATGAACTTTGCTTAACTTGATGGTTACTTTTTATTGCTGAATCTCATTTATTCTTCAGATAAGCATGCTTATTTTCTTGTTAAATGTTAGTTAGCAGAAGGTTTTCAGTTGCCAAGGCAGGAAAAACATGTCAGGAACTTGAACTCGACAAGGCTGACAAACTTCTGAATCAGTACCTTCACTTTATTGAACAGTCTGGGGTACTATCTTCATCGTTTTTTGCACCATTTTAACTTTTTATCTGCTTTATGGGTTTCTTCATATGGGCATCAGATTTGGATGTCATTTATATGAGAGATTATCTGTCTGTTCTTTCATAGTAATATTATTTCATTGCTGCCCGCAGATTTTGTCAGGTAAAGTTTGGATTGAAATGAACAATATTGAGAAAGGTATTATTCAGATTGTCACTCAACATGGAGTTAAATGGCTAGTTATGGGAGAAGCTGCAGAAAAACACTATACGAAGGAGGAACTATTTGTTTATAGCTGATTAATTTGCTTTTATCCTCATTTTGTAGCAAGCTGGGGAAGGAGGTATCTGAAGTTGCTTGTAAAAATAATGTTGGTTGGTCTGGATGGATTCTCATGATCCTAATGTTGATCACTTTTATTCAACTGATAAAGAATGTACTAGATTGCAGGCAATTGTCGGAACTCAAGTCCAGTAAAGCTATCTTTTTATGTCAGCAAGTGCCAGTTCCATGTCAGATTTGGTTTGCTTGCAAAGGTTACCTCATTAATACGAGGTAATTTGATGAGCAGAAGGCATACCTGAGTCCTGATGCTAATGAATCTCATAAGGATTTGAAGTGTTTAGTTGCTGCTTCTTTTGATGCACTTAGCAAGTTTTGAAATCACTAATGCAGATATATTCCCTTTCTGAACAAAGGTTTAACAGCATTGGCTCTTATTCAGCTAGCACTGTCAAACTGTCTTCTCAAACAAATAAACATACGACACTTTTACCTGATCAAGAAGAGGATTCTGACAAAGAGATCAAGAGTTTTCAGTGTTTGGAGTCACAAGAAAAAGTCAATGGTGAAGTGAGTTCACCTACTCTGATGGCAAGGGAGAGAAAGGAAGATGTTTCATTATTGTACTCACTGAACAAATCTCACAACTCATCTAATCCTCCATCTGAAACTTTACTGGTATGCATTCTTTTTACAGCAAACATTGTTTAGTCAGATCCGGCAACACTCATAGGTTTCAAAACTTATGCAACTCTTACAGCAAACAGTGGAAGGAACAATACCTGATAAATTAGAGCATGCTATGACAGATGCAGAAAGCTCAAAGCAAAGGGCATTTGAAGAGTCAGTAAGGCGATGGAGAGCTGAAGACAATGCAGATGCAATGAAGGCTATGCATGCGGTAACTTTTAAGTCTTGAAAATGTGACCTTTATTTGCCTTTATTTATCCACTTTATTTCTTTATCTTTTTGGCGGTTATATCTCTATACACACTCTTCAAAAAGGAAACCATGCAAGATGGACTTTGCCCATGACAAATATAGCATACTCCTTTCTTTGCATGCAGAATGCCAAATGGCTATTAACATTTAAGTTTTTGAATGAGCTTTTTCTTTCTGATTTACTGCTGGTATGAGTCTCATTTGAAACTTTCTTCTCGCCAAACACTATGCTATCACGTGCCTTAACATTCTTGTCTATTGTCTGGCAATCATGGCTGTGCTGTTAGTATTTGTTCCATTTTGGTTATACCAAATCAATGAAATCCAACTAAGTTATGAAGAAGACGAATATCCTCTAACTTCCCATGATTCCTTGATTGTTTTTTTTCCATATCATAGGCTGAAGCATCTGAAAGTTTGTGTTTGAAGGAGATACACCAAATAAAAGAAATGGAATATTTATTGGTCAGACATGACCAAGAACTAGAAAGGATGAAAAATCAGCATGGCCAACTTTTAAAAGAAATTCAGATGATCCAGGACCAGAATTCTGTTCTGGAAAGGCAAATTTCAGAAAACTGCTATGCTGAGAAGGAGCTAGAGGAGAAAATTATTCAGGCAGTGGAACTGTTGATTAGATTTAAGGAAAGATGTGATGTGATGTTGGTAGAGCGTGATAATGCAGTCAAAAGAGCTCATCAATTTAGGAAATTGGTAAAAGAAGATGCTGCTAGTTTATGTATCTCACAGTCCTTCGACTTCTCTTTCTTGGATATCATTGAGGCAACCCAAAATTTTGATCCATCCTTGAAGATAGCTGAGGGAAGTTTTGGGAGTGTCTATAAGGGCATGATACGCCAAACTAAGGTAGCTATTAGAATGCTGCCCTCTTACAGTTCTCAAAGTGATGCTGAATTCAACCATGAGGTAAATACATAATTATACTCAATAACTCTGAATCTATATTTATATGGTATTGCTAATTTGAATATTTTTGTTGCTGTCTTCATTGATCTAGGATAGTATTATTTTATCTTTGGATTTAGGGCTTAAACCATTCTTTCCTGAAATACTCAACTTTTTTTTTGTGGATGATACTGCCATATGTATGGACCTATGGTATGGATATATGTGTCTCTATGCATTGTATTTCTATTAACTGGACTACTGACTCTATTATCTTCCCAAAGAGGTAAAAAATTTATTCAACCTGCTCGCAAAATCTTAGTTCAGATCCATGATTTTCATTTCCATACAAGGTGGACAAACCTTATTTATTTCATCCTTTACATTGGTTGATAGTATTTGCTGATGTTACTGAAACTATTTTTCGATTGACTACAGCAACTCTCTATATTTGCCTCTTTATCTCCTTGACCTCTACTTTTAAAATTTAAACATAATGAGACCCTAAATTTCAGAAGTATCATGTCAACATCTTGACCGAGCAGATTCCTTGTTTTGCAAAATTCTCACGCTGCAATATGCTTAAAAACACCCTTAATCGTTTCAAGAGATCATCAATACCCTGTCATCTCCTGAATGGTGATCTTGAGAGTTATATGTGGAGGGCATGGGGGACAATATTCAAACTGAGGGTGCAGTGGAAATAGGTGATGTTAAACAACAGGTGAAAAAGTGTTGCCCTCACCTAAGGTCTTCTGTTACTGTTACATCCATGTTTCTTCCTGATTCTGTAGCTGCCAAGAATTTCTGAAGCGTAATAGAGCATAAGGAATTGCTTGCTTAATTACTCTTAGAATTTACCATTATGGATGGTTTGATTGCTTGAGTATCATATACTTCTCTATTGGCTGAGAAATTCTAGGGTGAGTTATTCATTCTAAGGGTTAATTTCATCATTGCTTAGTCAGATTTATTATTGTTACTACTATAGTCATGGTACTTCTTGACTCATTTCATTTTCAATGATTGGACACAGGTAGAAGTTTTAAGCAGGGTGAGGCATCCAAATCTTGTGATGTTGATTGGGACCTGTATGGAATCTAGGTCAATTATTTATGAGTATCTTGAAAATGGAAACCTCGAATATCACCTTGCTAGACGCTCTAAGAGTTGTGCTCTATCATGGCAAGCTCGCATAAGAATTGCAAGTGAGATATGCTCAGTTCTTGTCTTCCTTCATGCAATGGACAACTGCATTGTCCATGGGAATTTAAGACCTGACAAGGTCCTCTTTGATGCCAATTTGGTCAGCAAAATAAGTGACTTGGGCATCCACCAGTTGGTTTCCCAAAATGATACTGGAAAAGATACTGAAAAGTTCTGTATTAAGAATGACCTGGAGACTAATATTTATTTGGACCCTGAACTTATTGAGGGTAGAGGGCTTTCCCCAGAATCCGATGTCTACTCTTTTGGGTTTGTACTACTGCATCTGTTAGCAGCAAGACCAGCTTCCAGTATAATTAGGGATGTTAAATGTGCCATAGAAGCTGGAAACTTAAATACAGTTTTGGACTATTCAGCTGGTGACTGGCCACTTGAGCTAGTGGATCCATTAGCTCACTTGGCATTGAGGTGCTGTGAACAGAAGCGAGTGAACCGACCTGACCTTGTGGCGGAAGTTTGGCCTGTAATTGAGCCAATGAGAGATATGTGCACTGTGCTGCGTATGGAGACAACTTCATGCCTGGATTGGAAGGGTCAACATCGAGCTCCTAATCATTTTGTCTGCCCCATATTCCAGGTATACAAATTCTATGAGCTATGCTTCAAGATTTGCTTTTATTTTTATCCCATGTCTTCTATCTCTTTGTCCCCTTCTCTGTCCCATCTATAAAAAAAGTCACATGTCCCCCCCCCCCTATTGTCTTAAAACTGTTACAGCATTACGTAAAAAACTATCACGAAGATATACTTGTCAAATTATCATGGTGATACAGAAGATACTAAATGTATTTCTGTTGGTTAACTGTTACGTTGTGATGGTTGCATTGGCAGGAAGTAATGAAGGATCCATACACAGCAGCAGATGGTTATACCTATGAAGCAGATGCTATAAAAGAATGGATAAATAGTGGTCACAAGACATCACCTATGACCAACCTTGAACTCGAGTACTTGGATCTAACTCCAAATTATGCCCTTTATTATGCAATTCAGGAGTGGCAGCAAAAGTCGTCATGAAAATTCTCTTGTTTTTGGACTTGCTAGAATATGCACACTTGCTACTCTTACTACTTGTAGAGCCATCTAGTGCAACCTATTGATTATATATGTAAAATGAAAATAAATGAATAAATATGTATATACTATTACCAACTATATTGTTACACTAATTTATTGAATTTCCTTTTACAATTTTATCAGTCCCGTTTATGATAATGATCCTTCAATAATATGGATTCTTGAAGATCACATTATTATATAATGAAGTATCCATTTCACGAATAACATAAAATACTTTACGTCAAAATTATTTTACGTATTAAACTCTAGTCTTCTGTATAAGAGTGAGTCAATGTGATTGGCATTTTTGCGGTCTTGAATTCCAGTTGATTGGATTTCGCCTCTTCGGAGAAAGATCAAACAAATTTCAATCGTGGTCCTTGCCGGTCGGTATACTTTAGATGTTTGAGATCTCTCTTTGAATAAGATCTCAATTCCAATGACAGTTTCATTATATATCTTACAACTAGATTTTTTTTTTTTCTTTTTTTCTGATCTAGTTCCTCTACCACCGTGAACCCCTCTTAGATTCAGAGATGCTACACTTTATAGTTAACCTGAGTACTCTCTTTTAGATTCAAGAAACAATCTTCACAAATCTTTTTTCCATTTGGAAGATACAGAAGCAAAACAATCAACCTATTGATATTGGAAGACCCCACGGTTTCTTCCAATGTATTATTTCTGGATCCAATGAAATTCATAGGTATATGAAGAAGTCCTATTAAATAGATACTTTTTCTTTCAGACCATATTTTTTATTGTTAATAGGATATATAAGGAACCCTTATCACCAATTATGTCCAAGCGTGAAAATATTGTATGTCTTTGCCCTCTTCCCCAATTGAATCATAAGAGTTACTACTCAAAATGTCCGTATAAAAGTTAACAAATATGAAATGTCTATGAAATACATTCATAAAATACAAAATAAAATAATTTCATAAAAGATATTTATATTACATATTTTATTTTATTATCATCAAATTTTTGTATAAATTTGTATACAATATCATTTTAGGTAAAATTTTCAAGATTATAACGTTATTATTTATATTTGAATTTATTATATAGTTTGAGAAATTATCATTGAACATTTCTACAATTATATATATTAAGAGTCAATTGGATGTCATCCAACGAGTTACTCAATCCATCATTTATAAAAGTAATTTTATTTTATCGATTTCTACATATCCAATGGAATGACATTTTGTATTGCAATTCTACCTGACACATCTGTAACATATTTCTAATATCTTACATTTCATTTTTTTGACAAACCTATTTTTACTCAAATCAGGTAGACATTTGGGAAAAATATGTAGATGTTAACCATTTAGTTGAATATTAGCTTCAATTAACTATCTAATATCCTCGTACATTCTTTTGAATATTAACAATCTCAATCTCTTCATTCTCATATGATATATTTTTGTCAATGGATTAATAAATAACAAAGAGTAATACTTTTGAAATTTACGGATTGAATCATCTATTTTGTAAAGAAATGAAAAAGTGAAAAAGAAGAATAAGTGATGAATCTTGGGTTGAAAAATAAGAGATTTTTGCTAAGAAACAAACTATCTATATAGACACACACACACACACACATATTTACATATATTTTCACTTTCATATTTTACCATTAAATTCAAATCCTTTTGAATTTAATATCAAATCATCTCTTTTCTTTTGTCTTTATCATTATTTTCAACAATTGTAAAAATATGGCATAAAATGATGAAATGGTAAAGTAAATTCAAATAAGTGTCAAAAATAATGATAAAGACAAAAGAAAAAATAGATGATTTGATATTAAATTCAAATGTATTTGAATTTAATGGTAAAATATGAAAGTGAAAATATATGTATATTCACACACACACACGTGTGTGTTTCTCATATAATTGTTGGCAAAACTATGTTCTTCACTTATTTTTCTTCTTCACATTTTATATTTCTTCTCTACCATATCATTTTTATCATTTCAACACTAAGAATGGAAGACACTTTTACAAATATTTTGTTAGCAAGAATATTAAAAGCCATTGGTTTTTTTTTGCAGGACAAACCTTTGAAACAACCATCCTTATATTAATGACGCAATTGATTTGAAAAGAATGTTAGTTCAATGAAAGATGAATTTAATTTATGGTGGATGTCATGCTAGATTAGTCGACGTTGTTGCTTAAGCAACATACTAAGAAAAATCTAAAATTGTAGTTATCATGATGCAAAAATTTGATGCATTAATTACCAAGATCGTATGACAAATTAGAACAATTATTCAATACACTTTATTGGTTAAACTTGAATTTTCATAATAAACAGATTGGTTTATTTAATGTCAATCATTTCTTTGATGGTTTATTAACATTTATTGACAAATATGTAGAACTTAGGTTTCTATCTCCAATTTCACGAAACATTCTTATTTCAGCAACTATCATGTGGGAATTGATGTTTAAATTATAGTCTTTTGTTCTTATCGTAGATCATGAAGTATCTCTAATTAACTAATCCATTCAATATAACAAACGTAATAAAAAAACACACATATAAATTTGATTTGGAGCTATGATTGTAGAGGTACTTTATAGATGTATTGTGTATTTTTTGAACTTTATGTATGCATTGTATATTTTATGATTTTAATGATGGTAGAGATTATTTAATGTAATTTTTTTTTAATGTTGACATGTTTTATATTTTATTCTTAAGAATGTTTATTTAACTTTTTTTTTAAAAACATTGTAGTATATATACACACACACATAAATCTAATTAAATATAAGTAATTAATAAAAATGAAGTAAAAATATGTGTGGTACAATACGAGTATGAAGTGAGTGCGGATATAAATGAGTAACCAGTGAATACAACAATATCTTCATCTTCATCCCCATTCTTGTAAAAACATGTAATAATAAATTCATCCATACATATGTCCTTGAATAAATCGAGTAATTTCCATTCCCGGGATTGGTTGAGTGGGTATCCACTTTTATCGGATTTTTTGCCATCCTTTTGTGTTCACATCTAGGGCAATTTTGGGGAGTTTATGCCATTGGCATTATTGCTGTGTCACAAATCTCATGTAAGAATAGAAACTAAGAATATAATATTGGTGTAAAAAATTCTAATATAAACGAGCATGAGCGAATGTCGACTTTGTTTTGCCCACAAGATTTTAGAAAAATATTTTCATGAATTTAAGTTATATAAACTTTATAATATTAAATTTGAAAAACCTAAAAGGGGGGTGAATTAGGTTTTTATCAAATTTTTCAATCTAATTCAATAAAAAACCTTTTTGACAAAAAATATCAAACACTTGGTGTGCTAGTTGTGTGAGAAATAATGTGTTCAAATAAAATTCAGAAATTAAAGCAATGAACACAATGATTTATAGTGGTTCGGTTTATCCAACAAAACCTAATACACTACCTTGAGTTACCTACTCAAAGATTTACCAAATCCATTCACTAATCAAATAAATGATATTACAAAAGAGGTTCACCCAATTCACCTTACGGTTTTACAAATAACTTCTCAACCAATCAAGGCTCACTCAACCTTTGAGTTTTACAGCACAACCTTGATTATACAATAATCTCACCACTCTCCTTAGTGAATCCTAACAATACAATTCAATTCAAGGTTCACCCAAAGGTTTTACAAACAAACCTTGAATACAAAACAACCTACACAAGGCTCACCCTAACACTTAGGGTTTTATGCTACTTGCAACATTGATACAATTACAATCAATAATAAAAGATAAAGAGTTTGATAGATATCACCTTAATATGAAGATATATCAATTTGAATCACAATCATCTCTTTAAGTAATGGCTTGCCAAGATTGCTCAAAATTCACCTTTGAATATAAAAACCCATCTTGAATGATTTTAACAAGATTGATATTTAGAAAGGACTTTGAACTGTTTCTAATATGTTATAGAATCAAGATATACAATGTTTTTGCTCAGAAATTGTTTTTAGAAATAATTCCAAAGGTTTTGGTATTTAAAGGTTTGTTTCCAACGGTAAAAAATAAAGTTGTTGGAAACCCACTTATGAGAAGTGCGGTCGACCGCATACCAGACGGGTTGTCCGCACCATCATCCGCAAGTGTTCAAGAGAGCTTTGGACATACTACGGACGATGTTCTGAGTAGTCCAATTGATCGCACCATCATCTGCAAGTGTTCCAAAGAGCTCTGGACATTCGGCGAACGATAAGTTGAGAGGTCTGGTCGACCGCATGATCTCAACTCCCAATCATCATTGAAACATAAGTCATGCATCCTCTTATATTTAACAAAATCATGTTTATGAAGATATCTCTTGTCAACAACCTCAAGTAAAGGTATCTAAAAAAAATTGAGCACTCTTTAAAGCAACTTTCAATTAAGTAGACTATTTGCTATTTTCTTAGCTTTCTTATCAATGAAAGATATCCATAAGATAACCAAGATCTACTCGTTTTCCTTTGAACATAATTAGCATAATAAACATGTGCAAATGAGTAATAGATATCCTATGACCATCTATGAGTACAAATATAGTGGTGCACATATGACAAAGTATATTATTTTCAAGACTAAAAACAATAGATTCCCTTTTTGCAAGATTCACAAAGGACTCTTCATTTGTAAAAACATCTTCAAAATCTTGAATGGAGAATGCATAATAATAGCAAACTTGGTGAGTATTAAAAAAAAAATGTAATCTCATCAACAGGAGCACTCAAAATATCATTCAAGTTATAGTGATTGAAATTTAAATCAATACCATATACTTTAGACACATAATATACAACTTGATATCCTTCAAGATGAAGCATATAGTCATAGTACATAGGCTCATCATGCACAATAATATCATATCATCCTTCATTAGCAAAATACTTCAAGATATTTTCAAAAATGAAACTTACTGGAATTGATGGCACTTTCAAGAATCACATTTCAAAGCTTGAGATAGTCATAGAATCAAATCTAATTCTCTTTACTTGTGAATAAAGAAGTAGTGTTGCTCTTTTTCTCCTTTGGTACCATTTGAGATTTGGTTGAACCACTTTTTGATCCAATTTGCTTATCCCTTGTTATTTCTTCTTTCGGACTATAGAATCAGTTTGTGCGGTCGACCGAACAATTTGATTGTGGTCATCCGCAAGTTCTCTGCTTACTTTGCGGTCGATGAGTAGTAATCTGCGATCGACCGGAAATTTGATCCGCAAGTCCTCTATCTACTTTGCGGTTGATCACTTGTGATCTGCGGTCGACCGGTGATCTTATTATGATCATCCGCAAGTCCACTGTCTATTTTATGGACGACAATTATTTTATATGCGGTCAACCGGTGATCTTATTATGATCATCCGCAAGTCCACTGCCTGTTCTGTGGACGACAATTATTTTATATATGGTCGATCGCATCTGCACTAGGAGTTACAAGAAATTTGTTTTTGGCATGCTCTGTATGTAGTTTGATCAACCATCTTACCATTTTCATCTTTGTCCAATTTAATAGATGTGGCCATAGGAGTATCAATCTCATTTGAATAAGACATTCCAAACCTCTTTAGTAGTTCTTTTGTGTACTTGGTTTGGTTAATTAATGTACCTTCTTTTGCTTTGTTAATTTGTTACCCAAGGAAGAATGTCAACTCACCCATCATGCTCATTTTAAATTCATCATGTATTGTCTTAGAGAGATCTTTGCACATATTTTCATTAGTAGCTCCAAATATGATATCATCAATATATGTTTGAACAATCAAAATATCATGTGCTTTGTTTTTAATAAAAAGTGTAGTATCTACTATTCCTCTAGAAAAACCTTTTTCAATGAGAAAATTGCTAAGTCTTTCATACCATGCTCTTGGTGCTTGCTTTAAACCATATAAAGCTTTAGAAAGTTTGTACACATGATTTGCATAAGATTCATGAATGAAACCAGGAGGTTGTTCAACATACACTTCCTCTTGGATGAAACAATTTAGAAATGCACTTTTAGCATCCATTTGAAATAATTTAAAACTTATAAAATATGCAAATGCAAGTAATATTCTAATGGACTCTAATATAGTAACTGGGGCAAAAATCTCATCATAATCAATGCCCTCTTCTTGATTATATCTTTGAGCAACAAGTCTAGCCTTATTTCTAGTGACAATACCATGTTCAACAAGTATGTTTCTAAAAACCCATTTTGTACAAATAATGGTGTGATTTGAAGGTTTAGGTACAAGTTTCCAAACTTTGCTCCTTTCAAATTGATTTAGCTCTTCTTAGATGACAATGTTCCAAAAATCATCACTAGGAGGCTCATCAATGTTCCTAGGTACTATATGAGACAATAATGCAAGATTATCAACACAACTTATAAAGTGTCTTCTTGTTCTTACCCCTTCATTGGGATTACTAATGATTTGATCATTTGGATGATTATGGACGTATTTCAATTCCTTTGCAAGATTATGACTTGTCTCTCCTTCATGTGAGGTTGATTATTGAATGTCAATGATCTCTTCACTTTCATCCTTAGGTAGAATGATCTTCATTTGATTGAACAATATCTTTGTTCGTTGACTTAATAGGTAGCTCTTGAAAATCACCTTCATTCTCATCTCATGGCATGTAAATGTTAGACTCATCAAATACAACATGAATAGTTTCATCAATAACCATAGTTCTTTTATTTTAAACACGAAAAGCTTTTCTATTTGAAGAGTAGCCAAGGAACATACCTTCATCGAATTTCTTGTCAAACTTACCAAGATTGTCTTTGACATTTAGAATAAACCATTTACAACCAAACACTTTACAGTAGGAAATGGAATGAGTTTTGTCAAACATAAGCTCATAAGGGGGTTTTTTAACAAATTATCTAAGAAGCACTCTATTAACAATATAGCGAGAAGTATTCATAAATTCAACCCAAAAATATTTTTGCAAATAATCTTCATATAGTATGGAACATGCCATTTCTTGTAAAGTACGATTTTTCCTTTCAACAACACCATTTTGTTGAGGAGCTTTTGCAACTAAAAAATTGTGAGATATATCATTCTCATCACATAATTTTGTATATTTCAAGGGTAAATGGGATATATTTGCATTTTACTTCCATTGGCTTAGATGAAATTTTAGAGATTCCTTTTGATGGGGTTGAGTACTTTAATACTCTTCAAAGGATCAGACACAAGGACTTTTCTACTGAGGGGTTTGAGCAGATTTTCACTCAAGGCAAACCTTTTGTAAACTTAGTCAAGAGAGAAGCAAATGTGTTCAGTTTTGAGCATCACATTCTTCATCATATGTGCACTAACATTTTCATCCCAACTGAAGGCCATAAAACTGCAGTCACGTTTATGTATATGTTTCTTATGCATTTGTTGGTGAAGAGAATATGGGTGGATTTTGGATATATAATGGTACAACACATGATGGCTACAATTGAGAAGAGCAAAGGTATTCCCAAAAGCTTACCCTACGGACAGTTGTTAACCAAAGTCTTCTGACACTTCAATGTTCCATTCCCAGAATTGAAGGGGACAAAATATGTGCCTGATGTACACATAAATTAACTGATTTTTATACTACTTAATGACTATATTTTGTTTAAAAATCAGTTAATTGTGTCATTTAATGGATATATTTCACATTTCCTTTCTATTTCTTTGTGTTATAAGTTTTTTTGGAGATAAAAAGAAGAAGAAGAAATGAAGATGAAGATGAAGAAGAAAAAAAAAAAAAAAGATGAACAGTAACTCCGGTGAATAGTACCACCGTCGATGATGACGTCACTGCTTACGTCATGAACAGTGTCCGTCGGCTGGTCAAAGTCAACAAGTCAACCTGCTACAGTACCCGGAGGTCAAAATGACCATTTTACCCCTAGAAATTTCCCTATAAATATGCTAGCTTCATTTCTCATTTGAGACACCAATTTAGCTCCAATCTTCTTCATTTCTTTTGTAATTTCTTTCTTTTATTATTATCTTCATATTAATATAATTTTTAGAATTTTTAGAATAGTTTTTCAAGTTTTTTTGTAAAATTTAGTAAAGAAATTCTGTCCGGATAATTTCAATATTTTCGGGGAGTATTTCTTTCAAATTTTCGTTCTAATGTTTATAAATTTCATCTTATATTTATTAAATATGGATTGTGAGTAATTTCCTTTTGTTAGTAAGGATATGTGTTAAGTTATTAATAAATGGGATTATGAGATAATTTTCTTTGTACTTAATTTCTATTTGGATTTATTTAACTGGACTTATGGTCGGTTTACCCGCCTAGTCTTTATTTATTTTACTTTATGCACTTTAAATATCGCAAATGGATGGCCGAGCCACCTATTAGTTTAATTTACTTTTATGTCTTATATTTTCTTTTTTTTATGGAAGGCCGAGCCTCCATACTTTTAGTTTAATCTATTTAAATGGCCGGTTGAACCGCCTAATTTGTTTAGTTAATATAAATCCAATCTTTCTTTATATATATATATTTTTATATTTATTTAATATACTTATATCTATATATTAATTAAGTATTTATGTAATTCCTGTTTTAATTAATATAATTATGTGAATTAATTGGATTGACAATCCAATTAATAAACGTGATTATATAGCTAGGATTATTAATCTTGTATTAATGATTCAAGTGGCATCTACTAATTTAATTGAGTTGCAGCTCTTGGCTTAATTAAATTAGTAGTGGAATTATATAATTTAAATTGTATATAATTAAGCTGATTGTTATATACAATTTAATGTTGGTGATGCCTTATTTACTTAATGCAATTTGATTGAACATCCTATACACGCTGGTTGGTAGTGGTGTTTAATTAAATTAGAGATTAATCTGTCTGAGCTGATCGGGATTAATCTAATTTGTAAGGATAGGAATTTGTCTGAGCTGATCGGGATTCTAAAACCAATTACTTAATAATGTCTTTATCTATGATTAATCCCATGAAAAATATAACTTGATACTAATTCCTTGCTAACGCTTTTTTTTTATATCATTTATATTCCAAATTCCTTTTTAATTCTATTCTCAAAATACCAAAAACCCCCCAAACCCTTTCCGATTAATGATTTTAATTTAAGAGTTGACAAATCTCTGTGGATTCGATCCCTACTTTCCCTATCTACATAGGAATTGTTAGGTTTAAATTTGAGAGCCGTACGACAGGCTTCGTCAAATTTTGGCGCCGCTGCCGGGGATTTGTTTTAATTTCTTCTATTAAATTATTAATCTTTTTCTTTTGTTACAAATTTTATTCCTTTGGTGACACCAAACAACAAATTCATTGTTGTATGCACTTAAGAAGTGGTAAGATCACCGGAGAAGGACAAGGGAGTAAAACACCAGTTGAGATCAGAGAACAAGCTACGGATCTTGAAGAAGGCAAGGCAGAAAATCAACCGGATACCCAACTTATTTCTGGTGATATTCTTCCTACTTATCTTTTAAATATGGCTTTGAATCAAAGATCTTTGAAAGAACTCACTGCTCCCACTCTTGATGAACAACCTTTATGCATTATTTTTCCACAAGTTGATGCTAATTTTAAAATGCATACTGGTTTTATACAATGTTTGCCAACTTTTAATGGATTACCTGGAGAAGATCCACTTAGGCACATTAAGGAATTTCATGTTATTTGCACTAATTTGAAACAAGAAGGTACAGGAGATGAAGTTATTAAACTGCGTTCTTTTCCTTTTAGTTTACAAAATAGTGCAAAAGATTGGTTATATGATTTGCCTTCGGGATCTATTCAAGATTGGACTGGAATGCAAAGAGCTTTTCTAGCTAAATATTATCCTGCATCTAGAACTGCAACAGTCCGAAAGGATATAAGTGGCATAAGACAACAAACTGGTGAAACATTGTATGAATATTGGGAAAGATTTAAAAGATTATGTGCTAGTTGTCCTCATCATCAAATACCTGAACAACTATTAATTCAATATTTTTATGAGGGTTTGATTTCTTATGATAGGATGACAATTGATGCTGCTAGTGGTGGTGCTCTTTCAGATAAAACCCCACAAGTTGCACGTGAATTAATAGCAAACATGGCTGCTAATTCACAATCTTTTAACACCAGGAATGATACTGTCAGGAAAGTTAATGAAGTAGATGCATCATCATCATCATCATCTACACAAATTGAGCAAAGATTAGATCATCTTACCAATTTAGTTGGTCAATTAGTTGGGAAAAGAATCAATGCACCAGTAAAAGCATGTGGAATTTGTTTAGGCAATGACCATCCTACAGATTCTTGTCCTACACTATTTCAAGAGGAACAAGCCAATGCCATAGGTAATTTTCAGAACCAACCTCAGAGAAGACACAATCCATTCTCCAACACATACAATGAAGGGTGGAGAGACCATCCTAACTTTAGATTGAGTAACCAAGGGGTTAGGCCACCAATGAACCCACCAGGTTTTGTTCCTAATCAACACCAAAATCCTCCTCAACCTCCTCAGAACCAACAATAGAGTATGTCTTTAGAAGATATGGTGAAATCTCTAGCCTCAAGTTCTATATCTTTTCAAAGAGATACCATGTCCTTCCAAAAGGATACAAAGTCTAGCATTCACAACTTGGAGAATCAGGTAGGACAAATGGCTTCTGAGTTAGGTCAATTGAAAACACAGCTTTTCAATAAACTTCCATCACAACCACTCAATCCTAGAGAGAATGCTAGTGCCGTAACACTAAGAAGTGGTAAAGTGTTGGAAGAATCCAAGAGACCAGAGGAAAATAAAGGCACGGAGAAAGCACCTATTTCAAGCCCAGCATCTTCCGACAAAGTTCCTCAAATAGGAGAATCTTATTCTATTCCCAAGGTAAGTCCTCCTTTCCCTAATAGGTTAACTAAGAACAAAAAAGATGAGGAAGAGAAAGATGTTCTTGAAATCTTCAAGAAAGTTGAAGTCAACATTCCTCTTTTGGATGAAATAAGACAGATTCCTCGTTATGCTAAGTTCCTAAAAGAACTTTGTACCAACAAGAAGAAGCTTAAAGGTAACGAGAGAATCAGTGTGGGGGAATGTGTATCTGCTGTTCTCCAACAAAAACTTTCTGCAAAGCAAAAAGATCCAAGTATGTTTGTTATCCCTTGTACAATTGGTGATAAGGTAGTCTCAGGTTGTATGCTAGATTTAGGAGCCTCTATTAATGTCATGCCGTATACAATCTATAACTCTTTAAATTTGGGACCAATGAAGCCGACTAGAATTGTTATCAGTTAGCTGATAGGTCTGTGGCTTATCCAGAAAGAGTAATAGAAGATGTACTGGTTAAAGTCAATGATTTAGTATTCCCTGCAGATTTCTACATTTTAAAAACTGAGGATAGCCAAAATACTTGTTCATCACAGTCACCTATTCTGTTAGGTAGACCATTTCTGAAAACTGCTAGAACTAAGATTGATGTAAATGAAGGTACTTTATCAATGGAATTTGATGGTGATAAAATTTCTTTTAACATATTTGATGCCATGAAGTACCCTTCTGATGAATGTTCTACAGTTTCTGTTGTGGATATTATAGATCCACTTATTGAAGATACATTTGATTTGAGCTACACTGAAATGATGCAATCCATTATGAACTTGAGCATAGATGAAAATATTCTTGACACTTTATCTGTGGAATGTGATAATGAACTTATCTGCATGTCCTGTTAGTAATTCTAAAATTGCATTACCTAGCTCACATGATAAAATTTTACCATCGGTTGTTTGTCCCCCGTCACTTGAGCTTAAAGCTTTACCTTCTCATTTGAAATATGCATATTTGAGTGAAGGTAATGCTTTACCTGTTATTATTGCTAACAATCTCTCATCTTCCCAAGAAGAGAGGTTAGTTTCTGTGCTTAGGGACAACAAAACTGCCATCGGCTGGACTTTAGCCGACATTAAAGGTATTAGCCCATCAACATGCATGCACCGTATATTGTTAGAAGATGGAGCTAAACCAACCAGAGAGTCACAAAGGAGACTAAACCCTCCTATGATGGAAGTAGTAAAAGCTGAAATTCTAAAACTTCTTGATGCTGGTGTCATCTATCCAATCACAGATTCACATTGGGTAAGTCCTGTGCATGTTGTTCCAAAGAAAAGTGGAATAACTATTATGGAGAACTCTGAAGGTGAGAAAGTTCCAACTAGAGTGCAAAATGGTTGGAGAGTCTGTATAGACTACAGGAAACTTAATGCATCCACTAGGAAAGACCATTTTCCCCTTCCTTTCATGGATCAAATGTTAGAACGTCTATCTGGTCGTTCTCATTATTGTTTCCTTGATGGTTATTCTGGTTATTTTCAGATTGCTATTGCCCCAGAGGACCAAGGTAAGACTACTTTTACATGCCCATTCGGTACTTATGCTTATAGAAGAATGCCTTTTGGTCTATGCAATGCACCTGCTACATTTCAAAGATACATGATGTCCTTATTTTCTGATTTTGTCACGAATATCAGTGCCTAAGTTCAATTTTGCGTCTTTTAAAAGAATGCAAGCTTTGTGTCTCAATGGCACATGGGACTTGAAAAAAAAAATGTCTTCAGAAGAGATCTCTGTGGCAACAAAGGAGACAGCGAGGCTGATGGGAAAGGAACCACCAATAATTCTCAAAGAAGGCGTTTTTGCTAGCGAATTTGACTCAAATGAAGGTGAGAGCTCCCAATGTGTTAAAAGATCACTGCATTTAGATGAGGAAGAAGATGTTCCTCCTGAGGCCCCAGATTTGAAAAAGGCTAAAGGTAAAGAAAAAGTTGGAGAGGAAAACGTTTCCACTCCACATCCTGCCATCTGGGGTGCACTGGAAGAAATCTCATCTCAGATAGGTTTGATGTTTAGCACTTTTGACAATCACTTCAAGACACTTCACTCCAAGATCGACGATCTGGCATCACGGGTGGAGTACCATGACATCAAGATCATAAATATCAAATATCATCTAGAGGCGCTTCATGGCATTCCGGTTGATATCTCTACACCGACACTGACGAAGCCTGTCGTACGGCTCTCAAATTTAAACCTAACAATTCCTATGTAGATAGGGAAAGTAGGGATCGAATCCACAGAGATTTGTCAACTCTTAAATTAAAATCGTTAATCGGAAAAGGTTTGGGGGGTTTTTTGGTATTTTGAGAATAAGGAAATGACAACAATTAAAATAAATATTTTTTAGGTTTTGGATTTTGTAAACAGAATTAAAACGAAATTTGGAATACAAATGATATAAAAAACGTTAGCAAAGAACTAGTATCAAGTTATATTTTTCATGGGATTAATCATAGATAGATACATTATTAAGTAGTTGGTTTTAGAATCCCGATCAGCTCAGACAAATTCCTATCCTTACAAAATAGATTAATTCCAATCAGCTCAGACAGATTAATCACTAATTTAATTAAACACCACTACCAACCAGCGTGTATAGGATGTTCAATCAAATTGCATTAAACAAATAAGGCATCACCAACATTAAATTGTATATAACAATCAGCTTAATTATATACAATTTAAATTATATAATTCCGCTACTAATTTAATTAAGCCAAGAGCTGCAACTCAATTAAACTAGTAGATTCTACTTGAATTATTAATACAAGATTAATAATCCTAGCTATATAATCACATTCATTAACTAGATTGTCAATCCAATTAATTCACACAATTATATTGGTTAAAACAAGAATTATATAAATACTTAATTAATATATATAAGTATATTAAATAAATACACACACATATATATATAGAAAGAAAGATTGGATTTATATTAACTAAAGAAATTAGGCAGTTCAACCGGCCATTTAAATAAATTAAACTAAAAGTATGGAGGCTCGGCCTTCCATAAAAAAAAAGAATTAAAGACATAAAAATATATTAAACTAGTTAGGAGGCTCGGCCTTCCATAATACATAAAATAAAAGACATAAAAGTAAATTAAACTAATAGGTGGCTCGGCCATCCATTTGCGATATTTAAAGTGCATAAAGCAAAATAAATAAAGACTAGGCGGGTAAACCGACCATAAGTCCAGTTAAATAAATCCAAATAGAAATTAAGTACAAAGAAAATTATCTCATAATCTCATTTATTAATAACTTAACACATATCCTTGCTAACAAAAGAAAATTACTCACAATACATATTTAATAAATATAAGATGGAATTTATAAACATTAGAAAGAGAATTTGAAAGATAAACTCCCCGAAAATATTGAAATTATCCGGACATAATTTCTTTACTAAATATTACAAAAAGCCTTGAAATATTATTCTAAAAAATCTGGAAAATATACTAAGATGAAGACAATAATAAAAGAAATAAATTGCAAAAGAAATGGAGAAGATTGGAGCTAAATTGGTATCTAAATCATAAAAATAAGCTCCCTATTTATAGCCACAAAAATCAGGGGCAAAATGGTCATTTTGCACCCCAAAGTCTTGAAAATGTAGTTGGTGGCCTAATTTCCCCAACTTCGCCACATGTCACGTCCTCATTGGTCCAAGTTGCGGCTTCTAGAAGCGCCACTTGTCACCTTTTGATTGCGCCACTTGTCATCTTTTGATTGCGCCACGTGTCATCTTCTCATTGTGCCACGTCATCGGATGATATAGATTTTTATTTTTTTATTTATTTTTTATCTTCTCCAACATTTATTCATCTTCTTCTTTTTATCTCCATAATAAACTAAAATACACTGAAAAACTTACAAACAAAGAAATAGAAGGGAAACGTGAAATATATCCATTAAATAACATAATTAACCGATTTTCAAACAAAATATAGTAATTAAATAACATAAAAATCAGTTAATTTATGAGTACATCAGACACCTTCACGTGATATGCCCCCACCTGATGAGCCGCATGCTGGACCATCCTCTTCCACGGCCAAAGTTTATGTGCGACGGCCTAAGAGATAGTTTTTGTCTTTCTTGTACTTTTGATTTGGCTAGACATTTTATCTCTCTATTGTATCTTTGAATATTCTATTTTTAAATGCATTTTTTCCCCATTGACTTAGTTCTATCCTTTCTATCCATTCTTTTTGAATGATGACAAAGGGGGAGAAAAACTACTGTTAATTGTAATACATAAATATTATGAAACTAACCTTGTGTTTCAGGAAAATTGAGATGAACTTAAAAGTTCAACTTCATCAAAATCAAGAGAAAGAAGAAACAACTCTAAAAGGTTAAGTGTGGCTATCATTGGTTTAAAATTCTGTTTTTGATTAAAGGAGAATGTGAATTGTGTGTTGATGGCCGGGTTGGCCTTATGATTGAACCATAATTAGCTTGGTTTTCTATTGTTTATTATGATGTTTATTGAGTTTAAATCTAGCTAATTATGTGTTTTGGTGATTTTAATGATTCTTTACACTATTACTTTTGTTTTCAAGTCTTTAGAAGATGTTGGAATGAAATTGGAAGAAATTGGAAACTTGAAGATGGATATTTAGAAGAAAGAAGAAATGGACGTGCAGAGAGGGGAAGTGGACGCGCAAGGCCAGAAAGTGGACGCGTCCACCCTCAGAAGTTGGACAGGAAAGTGGACGCGCAAGGCCAAAAAGTGGACGCGTCCATCAGATTTCACGCGTCCACCCTCAGAAGATTGACAGTCAAGTGGACGCGTCTCATTTACTCAGACGTCCACTTTTAGGTTTACTTTTGTTTTGTCATTAAAAACCTGATCTTTTCAAAGAATCATTATTTCTATTTGAGTATTTGAACAATTCTTGGTTTTATTCTATCAATTATGTTATTTCAATTATTATTGGCCATCTTAATTGTTTTACATAGTTGATTAACTAAGGTTATGCAGAATCGGTTTTCGGTAACCAAAAGTAATAACTATTGATTAATTTAAATCTGTGTTTGATTAATTAATAGGGAATTGTTTGAAGCGAATTGCATGATTTTAATCGGCCATTAATTTTATGTAATTTGTGTTGATGTTGTCCTTATGCTTAATAACTTAATTGACTATTTTATGTGAGCGATTCGGTAATTTGGTTTAATCATGTTAAAGTTAATTTGTCGTGCTTCTCGGGAATTAACCTAATTTTTACAGGAATTGGAATTTGCTGCTGCGCTACGCGGAATTCTAAGTCATTACTCAAATAAGTTGTTATCGATGATTAATCCCGAATAAATAAAACCGAAATGCAAAGTCCTTGCTAACATCTTTTTATCCTTTGATTTCTAGTTATTTTGTGAATTACTTATTTTTAAGTTTTAATCTTTTTAGATAAAAACCAAATCTTTTCCCCCCAAAGTCGTGATTAGTTTACTTAATCAAAGAATTTACAAGTCTCTGTGGGTTCGACCCTTACTTACCCTAACTATATAAGTTGGTTGAGTTTGGTATTAATTTGATAGCGCAACGACACGCTCGTCACCTTATGTGTGATTTTATGTGATATATCTCATCTCTTTTTGCATTGTTGAGTTTGTGTTGTGAAATTGGATTTTATAAGAGTTACAAAGGAAACTTTGTCAAATTTTTTACAAAACTCATGCATATTGATAGGGGGAGCTTTATAATTGTATTATAAATGTTTTTAATTCTGGAAGAAAAGAGGATACGGAGGTTGGTGGAAAAATAGGCTTTTTAAAGTCTATATAAGCTAGAAAGTGATCTCATATACTTACAATGAATTCTTTCATTTTGAGATCCAATCCTTGTTCGAAAAATGTTACATTTTATATATTTCTTGATATCATCAAACTAAATGGCTATATGCTATATGTGATATCTTACAAATACCTAGCATATTATAAGGGGGAGCATTTTTCAAAGTTTCATTACATATTATATAAAATCTTCCTTACTTTGAATCCATGCACTTAATTGTTTTATCCATCACACTGCATCGATATTTGTCATCATCAAAAAGGGGGAGATTGAAAGCTCTAAAGCTTTTAATGTCTTAATTTTGATTAAATGACAAACATTGATAAGAACTAATGGCTTAATTGTATTAGTGTTGGTCTTTTAGGATTCATATATCTAATCCTTGCAAGATCGAAGTTTCAAGTCTTCAGGAAAGAGCGTTTGGTGCCGAGCGTTGAAGATGTTTCTGGATTAGATAAGATCTAGAGGTGTAGTGTTAATTCTTTATATATCCATTAGGTGTCTCTAAGTCTACCTCTATGAGTAATAAGTTCTGTAAGTTGCTCAATAAAAGTGAAATGTTTTTCAAAATGCATTTCATTTAGATAAAACATGAGTTGGGTATTTGAAATGATTCTCAAAATACATGCACATACTTTAAAATTCATAAAATGTATTCCACAAACTCTTAGAGTTGCTTGGAATCTTGTTTTGCATAGTTTTAAAGCATGTGCAGTCGACCTAACTGAAGTGTGGTCAACCACAGATCATGCGGTCAACCAGACCTCTCAGCTTATCATCCGCTGAATGTTCAGAGCTCTCTGAAACACTTGCGGATGATGGTGCAGTCGATCGGACTTCTCAGCTTATCGTCCGCAGTATGTCCAGAGTTCTCTGGAACACTTGCGGATGATGGTGCAGACGACCTTTCTGATATGCGATCGACCGCACTTCTCCTAAGTGAGATTCAAATATCCATTTTTATGATCGTTGGTGCATACATATAAATACCCAATTATTTAAAAAACTGATAACTACGACTTTTTGAGCAAAAATATGATTCTTACACTTCATAGAATATCTTGAGATCATCTTGAAACCCATATATAACATTCACATTGTGAAATTCATCAAAGTGGGGTTGATACTAAAATCATTGGTGTTTTTGAGCAATTTAAAGGAAAATATTACTCAAAGAGGTATTTATGCTTTATATTGATATATCTTCACATTAAGGTGATAAAACTCATTTTTTTCATATCTTGTTTGTTTTGTTCAAGGTTGCATTGAGCTTAAAACTCTAAGGGTTAGAGTGAGCCTTGAATCATAGAAAATTGTGATTGTATTAAGAGTATCTATTTCATTAATTGTTGTATTAGAGATAGGTGTGTAATCAAGGTTATATTGTAAAACTCATAGAGTTGGGTGAACCTTGTTTGGGTAAGAGGTTTCTGTTGTAAAACCCTAAGGGAATTGGGTGAGCCTCTATTGTAATCTCTTGTACTAAATTAGTGAAATGTTTTGTGAAATCCTTGAGTAGATAGCTCAAGGTAGTGGATTAGGTTTTGTTGGATAAACCGAACCACTATAAATCATTGTGTCCTTTGTCTATTTCTTGAACACATTATTTCACACACTGTTTGAGCACCAAGTGTTTGTTATTTGTTGTCTTAGAAAGCACTGTTTGATTTAAAGTTAGAAAAATTGGTTAAAACCTAATTCACCCCCCCCCTTAGGTTTTTCATATCTAACCTCTCTGACCGTAGAAAGATAAGGAATAGATTTAATCGCATCAATCTTAGCTTTGTCATCAGCTAGTCCTTTTGGTGAAACTACATGCCCTAAAACAATTCCTAGTTCTACCATAAAATAACACTTTTCATAATTGAGAACAAGGTTAGTTTCAACACACCGTTTAAGCACAAGTTCCAGATTTTCTAAACATGAATCAAATGAATTTCCATAGACAGTGAAATCATCCATGAAAATTTCAATGATATTCGTGACAAAATCAGAAAATAAGGACATCATGCATATTTGAAAGGTAGCAGGTGCATTGCATAGACCAAAAAGCATTCTTCTATAAGTATAAGTACCAAATGGACATGTAAAATTAGTCTTACCTTGGTCTTCTGGGGCAATAGCAATATGAAAATAACCAGAATAACCATCAAGGAAACAATAATGAGAATGACCAGATAGACGTTCTAACATTTGATCCATGAAAGGAAAGGGAAAATGGTATTTCCTAGTTGATGCATTAAGTTTTTTGTAGTCTATGCAAACTCTCCAACCGTTTTGCATTCAAGTAGGAACTTTCTCACCTTAGAGTTTTCCACAATAGTTATTCCACTTTTCTTTGGAACAACATGTACAGGACTTACCCAATGTAAATCTGTGATTGGATAGATTACACCAGCATTAAGAAGTTTTTGAATATCAGCTTTTACTACTTCCATCATAGGAGGGTTTAGTCTCCTTTGTGGCTCTCTGATTGGTTTAGCTCCATCTTCTAACAATATAAGGTGCATGCATGTTGATGGGCTAATACCTTTAATGTCGGCTAAAGTCCAGCCGATGGTAGTCTTGTTGTCCCTAAGCACAGAAACTAATCTCTCTTATTGGGAAGATGAGAGATTGTTAGCAATAATTACAGGTAAAGCATTACCTTCACTCAAATATGCATATTTCAAATGAGAAGGTAAAGCTTTAAACTCAAGTGATGGTGGACAAACAACATATGGTAAAATTTTATCATGTGAGTTAGGCAATGCAATTTTAGAATTACTAACAGGACATGTAGATAAATCATTGACAGCTTGTTTGAGTTCATTGTCACATTCTACAGATAAAGTGTCAAGAACATTTTCATCTATGCTCAAGTTCATAATGGATTGCATCATTTTAGTGTAGCTAAAATAAAAAATATCTTCAATAAGTGGATCTATAATATCCACAACATAAATTGTAGAACATTCATCAGAAGAGTACTTCATGGCATCAAATATGTTAAAAGAAATTTTATCGCCATCAAATTCCATTGATAAAGTACCTTCATTAACATCAATCTTAGTTCTAGCAGTTTTCAAAAATGGTCTACCTAACAGAATAGGTGACTGTGATGAACAAGTATTTTGGCTATACTCAGTTTTCAAAATGTAGAAATCTGCAGGGAATACTAAGTCATTTACTTTAACTAGTACATCTTCTATTACTCCTTCTGGATAAGCCACAGACCTATCAGCTAACTGAATAACAATTCTAGTAGGCTTCATTGGTCCTAAATTTAAAGAGTTATAGATTGTATGAGGCATGACATTAATAGAGGCTCCTAAATCTAGTATACAACCTGAGACTACCTTATCACCAATTGTACAAGGGATAGCGAACATGCCTGGATCTTTCTGCTTTGGAGGAAGTTTCTGTTGGAGAACAGCAGACACACATTCCCCCACACTGATTCTCTCGTTACCTTTAAGCTTCTTCTTGTTTGTACAATTCTTTTAGGAACTTAGCATAACGAGGAATCTGTCTTATTGCATCCAAAATAGGAATGTTGCATTCAACTTTCTTGAAGATCTCCAGAACATCTTTTTCTTCCTCATCTTTCTTATTCTTAGTTAACCTATTAGGGAAAGAACAACTTACCTTGAGAATAGAAGAAGAAGATTCTCCTATTTGAGAAACTTTTTCGAAAGATGTTGGGCTTGAAATAGGTGCTTTTTCCGTGCCTTTATTTTCCTCTGGTCTCTTGGATTCTTCCAACACTTTACCACTTTTTAATGTTGCCACACTAGCATTTTCTCTGGGATTGAGTGGTTATGATGGAAGTTTATTGAAAATCTGTGTTTTCAATTTACCTAACTCAGAAGGCATTTGTCGTACATGATTCTCCAAGTTGTGATTGCTGGACTTTGTATCATTTTGGAAGATATAGAACTTGAGGCTAGAGATTTCACCATATCTTCTAAAGACATACTTTGTTGTTGGTTCTGAAGAGGTTGAGGAGGATTTTGGTGTTGATTAGGAACAAAACCTGGTGGGTTCATTGGTGGCCTAACCCCTTGGTTACTCCATCTAAAGTTAGGATGGTCTCTCCACCCTTCATTATATGTGTTGGAGAATGGATTGTGTCTTCTCTGAGATTGGTTATGAAAATTACCAATGACATTGGCTTGTTCCTCTTAAAATAGTCTAGGACAAGAATCTGTAGGAGGGTCATTGCCTAAACAAATTCCACATGCTTTTACCGGTGCATTGATTCTTTTCCCAACTAATTGACCAACTAAATTGGTAAGATGATCTAGTATTTGCTCAATTTGTGTAGATGATGATGATGATAATAATGATGCATCTACTTCATTTACCTTTTGATGCGGAGCATGGAGATGTCATTAATGGAAATTCGAGTTCAAGCACAAATAAGAAGAAGCTGGATCCTTTGAGCTATGATGGAGGTTCAATTACAAGAGCTAGAGCTAAACAGATGAAAGATGCACTCAATAGGCTTATTTTGTGTTATTTGGATCAATCTGCTCAAGAGGGAAATTGCATGGGCTGTCCAAGACTTGTGAATTTAATTAGATTTGATACAAAAGAGAAGAAAGTCCAATTACAAGCCCACCAAACTTAAGAATTTCGTCCAGCCCATAAGGATTTTAGGGTTTATTTGTTTTCTATAAGAATTTGGAAATCTTGGCAGATTTGGTACCTATTAGATTTATTGTTTTATTTGTTTTCCTTTTTGAATAAGGAAATCTGGGTAGATTTGATATCTTAGTAGATTTGGTTTCCTTTTTAAATAAGTAGAGTTCCTAATCAAACAAGGATTTGAACTCTTTCTTCTATATATGTAATTGGAACAAATCAGATGATAATGATTGAATACAATTTTGAGTTTTCTCTTAAAAGTTCTTGTGAGAGCTTTGCTTTGAAATTCTCTAAGAATTTCGCCACTTATAATTAGGGTTCTTAGTTGTTTGATAACTAAATGCTCCTAATTCGTGATCTTTGGTAATAGTATCAAGAGTTTGTTACGGGTCTTGTTTGATAGATAAGCAAGGATCGTATCACCTTTCTTACGGTATCATTCCTAGTGTTAAAAGATTGTGAATTAGCAGTCATGTTAGCTATTAATTCACGTGCAGCTTGTGGGGTTTTATTTGAAAGAGCACCACCACTAGCAGCATTAATTGTCATGTTGTCATAAGAAATCAAGCCCTCATAAAAATACTGAATTAATAATTGTTCAGTGAGGACCACTAGCACATAATCTTTTAAATCTTTCCCAATATTCATACAATGTTTCACCAGTTTGTTATCTTATGCCACTTATGTCTTTTCGAACTGTTACAGTTCTAGATGCAATATAATACTTAGCTAGAAAAGCTCTTTGCATTCCAGTCCAATCTTGAATAGATCCCGAAGCAAATCATATAATCAATCTTTTAAACTATTTTGTAAGCTAAAAGGAAAATAACGCAATTTAATAACTTCATCTCTTGTACCTTCTTGTTTCAAATTAGTACAAATAACATGAAATTCCTTAATGTGCCTAAGTGGATCTTCTCCAGGTAATCCATTAAATCTTGACAAACATTATATAAAACTAGTATGCATTTTAAAATTAGCATCAACTTGTGGAAAAATAATGCATAAAGGTTGTTCATCAAGAGTAGGAGCAGTGAGTTTTTTTAAATATCTTTGATTGAAAGCCATATTAAAAAGATGAGCAGGAAGATATCACCAAAAATAAGTTGGGTATCCGTAGCTTGTTCTCTGATCTCAATTGGTGTTTTACTCCCTTGTTCTTCTTAAGTGCATACAACAATGAACTTGTTGTCTGGCGTCACCAAATGAATGAAATCTGTATCTCAATATCACCAAAGGAATGAAATTTGTAACAAAATAAAAAGATTAACAATTTTAATAAAATAAATTAAAATAAATTCCCGGCAACGGCGCCAAAATTTGACAAAGCATGTCGTACCACTCTCAATAAACCTAACAATTCCTATGTAGATAGGGAGAGTAGAGATCGAATCCACAGAGATTTATCAACTTTTAAATTAAAATCATTAACAGGAAAAGGTTTTGGGGGTTTTAGTATTTTGAGAATAAGGTAATGACAATAATTAAAATAAATATTTTTTTTAGGTTTTCGATTTTGTAAACAGAATTAAAATGAAATTTGGAATACAAATGATATAAAAAGCGTTAGCAAGGAACTAGTATCAAGTTATATTTTTCATGGGCTTAATCATAGATAAATACATTATTAAGTAGATGGTTTTAGAATCTCGATCAGCTCAGACAGATTCCTATCATTACAAAATAGATTAATCCCGATCATCTCAGACAGATTAATCTCTAATTTAATTAAACACCATTACCAACCAGCGTGTATAAGATGCTCAATCAAATTTCATTAAACAAATAAGGCATCACCAACATTAAATTGTATATATCAATCAGCTTAATTATATACAATTTAAATTATATAATTTCACTACTAATTTAATTAAGTCAAAAGCTGCAACTCAATTAAACTAGTAGATGCTACTTGAATCATTAATACAAGATTAATAATCCTAGCTATATAATCACATTCATTAACTAGATTGTCAATCCAATTAATTCACACAATTATATTAGTTAAAACATTAATTATATAAATACTCAATTAATATATATATATATATATGTATTTATTTAATATACTTATATATATATAGAAAGAAATATTGGATTTATATTAATTAAATAAATTAGGCAGTTCAACCGCCCATTTAAATAAATTAAACTAAAAGTATGTAGCATCGGCCCTCTATAAAAAGGAATTAAAGACAAAAAAATATATTAAACTAGTTAGGATGCTCGACTTCTATAATACATAAAATAAAAGACATAAAAATAAATTAAATTAATAGATTGCTCGGGCATCCATTTGCGATATTTAAAGTACATAAAACAAAATAAATAAATAAAGATTAGACAGGTAAACTGACCATAAGTCCAGTTAAATAAATCCAAATAGAAATTAAGTACAAAGAAAATTATCTCATAATCTCATTTATTAATAACTTAGCACATATCCTTACTAACAAAATAAAATTACTCACAATACATATTTAATAAATATAAGATGAAATTTATAAACATTAGAAAGAAACTTTGAAAGATAAACTCCCCGGAAATATTGAAATTATTCGAACAGAATTTCTTTACTATATTATTATAAAAAGCCTTGAAATATTATTCTAAAAAATCTGAAAAATATACTAAGATGAAGGAAATAATAAAAGAAATAAATTGCAAAAGAAATGGAAAAGATTGGAGCTAAATTGGTATCTAAATCATAAAAAGAAGCTTCCTATTTATAGCCACAAAAATCAGGGGCAAAATGGTCATTTTGCACCCCAAAGTCTTGAAAATTTAGTTGGTTGCCTAATTTCCCCAACTTCACCACGTGTCACGTCCTCATTGGTCCAAATTGCAGCTTCTAGAAGCGCCACTTGTCATCTTCTTATTGCGCCACGTCATCAAATGACATTGATTTTTTTTATTAATCTTCTCCAACATTTCTTCTTCTTCTTTTTATCTCCATAATGAATTAAAATACACTGAAAAACTTACAAACAAAGAAATAGAAGGAAACGTGAAATATATCTATTAAATAATATAATTAACCGATTTTTAAACAAAATATGGTCATTAAATAACATAAAAATCAGTTAATTTATAAGTACATCAACAAGCTCATTTAAACATGTCTCATACTAAAATTTAAATACTTGTAACTCAATAAATTCAAAGTAAAAAAAATAAAGCTTCCAAGCTAAAAAACTTCAAATACAAAATAATGAAATATTTCATATATTAAATATAACCACTAATATAAATATAAATAATTTCATCCTTAAAAGATATTAACAAACACCATCTTCCAAGATTCAGGTTTCACTATTCAGTTCAACACATGCCCTTTAATGCAATGACGTTCTGCAGACTAAAATGCATTACAATCAACCATAAGCAACTGTTGAAGAAAAAAGAAAAAGAAACAAAATTCATGAACAATATTATGCAAATTCAGGAAGACCATGTCCTACTTTAATTTTAAAAAAATTTACAAAAAAAAAAGAAAGAAAGGAAAACTGATTCTTTTAGTTCTAGGCATCTCAATCCATAATTTCATATACAACCTTGTGATAATCTCCCAAAGTAAAACTACAAGAATAACAACAAAAAGAAAATATTAGATTTGCATTGATTGACCTTGAAAACCTATAAACAACAAAACATTTTGTAAATATAATAATAGGAACTGTCAAACTTAGAAGAATTATATAGTAAAGAATTTAGTCATAGATCAATTTAATTGAAACAGTGACCAATAATGTTTTCCCATTATGAATCATTCACCATTAAGTGCAAATCTCGATCACCTAAATAATATATAAATAATTAATAATACTTTATTGTTAAGTAATTCATATACCATAACAAAATAATAATATATTAAACCAATGTACAAATTAATAGAGTTTACCACCTCATTATCATCCACATCACCTAAAATATTCATAAGCTCCCCATCCCATTAGAAGCTGTAAAAAAACATAAGCATAATTAATTAAAATTTAATAAACTAATTATAAAGTTAATTTCACAATAAATGAACTAGTTTTTTTTAAATAAATACCTTTCAATTTTTCCATGATAACCAATTTTGACCACACATTAATGCTTCAAGTGTAGTTGGAAGAAGTCTGCTACGATGTGGATTCACCATCCTCCCTCCCGTACTAAAAGCAAACTCAGATGCTACTATAGAAATTGGAACAGAAAAAATGTCTCTAACAATCATCTGAAGAACAGGATATTTAGTTCCATTGTTCTTCCACCATACCAAAATATCAAATTCTGAATTTCTTGGTAAATGTTCTTCTACCAAATATCTATCTAATTCTGATTTTTCTTGCAAAGTACTATTTGTAACTACTACAAGTTCATCAAATCCAGCAAAATCATCTTCTTCTTCCATTTCTTCACCCCTTGACCGCTTTCCAAGCAAAGTATAACTTCCCTCCTTGTTGGACCTCTTCATTTTAGACTTGTATTTATTATACAAGTCAACACATAAATTCTTAATATGCTCAATTCTAGTTGTAGACTCACCAACAAATATTTTAGGAAACATAAAAGCCATCAAAGTCATCTAATATCTAGGATCCAAAACTATAGCCACACTCATAATGCCATGAACAACATTCCAATATTTTTCAAATTTAACAATCATTTTTTCAGCCATGATCTTCACCAATTCATTTTCACTACTAACTAACTTATTAAGCTTAACTTTAATTTCACAAATAGTAGTGAAAAATTCATTAATTAGGAGACTTAATATTTGAAAATATATTTGTAGCTTTATAAAACAGACGTAAATGATCACATATTTCTTGTGCCAAAGACCATTCTTCTTTAGTTGGCAAGCAAGTAAATAGACGCTCTCTTTTCAATCTATAGAATACATTTTTGTACAACAAAGTTGTAGAAAGCATCAAGAATGTCGAATTCCATCTAGTTTTGCAATCTAAAGCAAGCTTCTTGGTATGTGGAGAATCTAGTTGACATGCTGCTTTTTCGAATTTTTGTTCTCTCTTCGGTGAGGCTATCCGAAATTTAACACTTTCATGAACTTTCTCAATCTCTTCACTGATTACTGATATTCCATCTTGAACTATCAAGTTCAAAATGTGTGCACAACATCTCATATGAAATAGGCTACCATGCAAAATAAGTGAACTCTTGTCAAGTGTTCCCATAATATCATGAATAATTGCATCATTTGTTGAATACTTATCAAGAGTCATTGTTGATAATTTTCTATCAATGTTCCAATAAAAAAAAGTATCATCCAATACTTTACTTAACACATTATTAGTGTGTGGAAAGGGAACATAAACAAACCTGTTAATAGTATAAAAAAAGAAGAAATTTAGTTATATTTTAAAATAAATGAAAATCACTAAATAATCATTATAATATAAGTTTCTATTAATTTACCTTAAAATTATGTGTTGTAGCAGCCATGCTTTATCAATAAAATGTGCAGTAACAGTCATATAAGATCTATTCTGGTAATTAGTAGTCCACATATCACAAGTAAATAAAATCCTCTCAAGATTCTTGTTCAACAAGTCAAACATCTTCTTTTTCTCATCAATGTAAATCTTCAATATATCACTTTTCAAAGTATTTCATGAGATAATTTTGAACATAGGTTGTACATTTGTAATAAACCTTCGAAAACCATAATGATCAACCATAGACAAATGATAGTCATGTATAATTACCATTTCAACCAAATCTTTCCTTGACACTTCAGGACTAAAATGGATTGTTTCTAAAGTTGTCACATTAGAAGATGAACTACTTTTATGTCCAGCCAACAAATATTGTCTAATATCTTGATTCTTTTTCTTTGGACATAATTTGAAATGATCAGTTACGTGAGTTGTACCATTTTTAGAACCATTGACAAGTGAGAGGTTACAATATATATACTCAGCTCTAGGCTTGCCATTAATTGTGACTTGCCTAAAATGATACCATGCCTTTGATTTCTGCCTTCCTTTAGGTCCAACATCATCTTTGAATTTTGTCACTTGATTTGCTACATCATTTTCACTACTAATATTCACTTTATCAACAAGGCAATTAGATTGATTAGTACTATCTGTTTCAACAAATTTAACTGAACTTTGACTTTGTTCAGTTTCTTCCATATGTGAAGATTAACCCATTAAAAACAGAAAAAAGATCATTTTGAAAGACCAAAAAGTTGAACCAGAGATTGAAAATAGAAATTCAACAGTGATTGAACAGATAAACAGATTGAAAATAGAAATACAAGTGATGCTCAATTATCAACCAGAAATTAAACAGAGAAACTAGATTAGGGTGAAACAGATCAAACAGAAATATTGCTTAGTATTTAATTAAACAGAGAAGCAGAAATTAAACAGAGAAACAGAGAGACAGAAACAGAAACAGAAATTATCCGATTATCTGTTCTTGAATGACAGAGAGAAAACAGATAAACTGAAATATTGTTGCAGATAAAAAAATGAAAACAGAAAGTGCAGGATATAGTATTGTTCTCTTATCTGGTTCTTGTTCTTGAATGACAGAGAGAAAACAAAACCAAAAAAAAGAAAAAAATAAGGGAAACAGATTACTGAATCTTCAAGCTCAACTGGCTTGACTTGTATGTCATATATACATCATGAATTTGTTTTTTTTCTCCCTCGATTATCATTTGAAAGCAAATTAGGGAGGCAAATCCCAAAGAATAACAAAGTGACTGAGTAATAGAATGTTAAAGAGAAAATGAATTGATCAAGGAAATCAACTGAAGGTATCTTTATATTGATGAAAAGTTTAACCAGTATCACCCCACAGATACAAAAGTCCAAAACCCCATCATTTCCCCTTGGAAAAAAAAGGCACAATATATCCCTATATACACAAAACATAATCAACACCGGTGACGCAGATTTATTCAAAATTAATGATCACCCATCCAAAATTTACCAACTCTTCCAAATTTATTCATGTGCACACCAAAAACCTAGAAAATATTACTTTCAACTAGCGACTGGCGACGCAGATGGAGGAGGTCGATCGAAAATGATGGGAGCTCTCAACGACTGGCGACGTAGATGGAAAAGGGCGACTTGCTCAGTGATTGGGGCTCTCGACGCTGCGACAGAGAGATGAGCTTGCCTACCGAAGCTGGAGCTAGAGGCTAACTAGAGTGAGACCGAGAGACAAAGATAACTGGCGGATGAAAGAATGAAGAAACTCAGCAGGGGCGGAAGAGAATAAAGATTGAAGACTGAATAGTTAGGGCTCAGTATTCAGTAATTAGTATTTAGTCTTTAGATTTAATTTCATTTTTTATATTATTTTTTTCTTTTAAGAAATTAAAAGAAAATATAGTAATTTTCACTATATATTTTTGAGTTTCAAGTACTTTGAAAATAATTCATAGGTTGAAAAAAATAAATATTTTAGTTACATAGTTTTTTTTATTTATATAATTAATAATGTAACTCAAAGTTAGATATATAGTTATTATATAATTTATGATCACATAGTTTTTTTTATTCATATATAGTTAATAATGTAACTCATAGTTAGTTAGGTATATAGTTAATATTATAAATTTATTTAAATAAATGTAATAGTTATATATATATATTTTTAATCTTCACATATGACTCATGGTTATTATATGATTCATAATTACTTACTCAATAATATAAACTCATTTTAATCTACATAGTTAATAATATAAACTCATTTAATCAATACAGTTAATAATATAATTTATAGTTAGTTAAGTATATATTTAAAAATATAAACTCATTTAAATCAATATAGTTAATAATCATAGTTATATAGTTTTTTTAATGTTAATATATAGTTACATAAATAATAATATAAATATTTAAATTTACATTTTTAATAATATAATTCATAATTAATTAGTCAATAATATAAACTCATTTGAATATACATAGTTAATAATATAAAGTTATAGTTAATTAGGTATAATAATGTAAACTTCTTTAATAATATAACTCAATTTATTTTAATTTTTTTAAAAGTAATCAAATGGATAAAATGATTTTCTTTTTAAAAAAAATGAATAAAATATTATTTTATTAGAGATAGAACTGAAGCCAAAATCAATGATTTACGAGAATCATGTGGAGATTCACTGGGGACAAATCAATATCTGATCCCATTCTACTAATTCCCACATTTTTAGAATTCGCCCCCACCCTGGCCTCCGTCCTATTGAAGTCGGAGAATCCTAAATCTAAAAAATGAATCGAATCCCCAGCTTAATGACATCCTAAACATCACCCTAACAACCGAGGTTGTAAAGATTCTAATAAACGCCAATTAGACCAATTAGACAAAGGTCCCTCGGTCAAATGTCATACTTTAGCGCGTGCAACACGCGATGTGGTCCGCGAGGTGAATATTCTATCAAGACTTACAATTTCATTTTTTCGGAAAAAAAAAAAGCAAATAATATTTGTTTCCTTACCTGCGGAAAAGGGTTCCATTTCCGCCTTTATAAATTTGCTCTCCTTTTCACCCTCTTCTCACTTCACAGTCTTCTTCTCTCCATATTGCCGACTTAAATTTAATCGTAATAGGAAAGGGTAATTCACCGGCGGCTTTAATCAGGCGATCACCGGCGATCTCTTTAATCATCCTCCTTGCTTGGTACGTGAGCTAGAAAAGGTTGCTAATGGTTTCTGCAGGACACGTTCTTGCAGGACACGTGCTGATCACAGATCACGTGACCCCAAACCCTAGCTGAATCTTCTTTCCCTGTTAATTTGTTGTTCTCCCATGAGTTCCTGGCTTGGTCCATCTTTATTTTTAAAATTTTTTTTGGGTGAGAGTTTAACGTGATCCGGTATATTCGCGTCACTGACTTTCCCTTTTCGGGTGAATTTTGATCTGCTTTTTATTTACTAATTCGTTTTTGTTGTTTAATCATTTGGCATTGCTGTGTATAGGCGATTTGAGTTTGTTTCTTTATCAAGTTTTATGAATGTGAAGTTAGAAGGGTATCTAGGGCCTGTTATATTTGTGTCTTTTTGTTGGCACGAGATACCGAGGCTAGATCTCCTGTTTGTTGGATTTGAAATTGGAAGAACCTTATTTTCTTGAATAGCATTCATGCATTTTCTAGCAATGCCCATTTGTCAGAGGCAGGATCATCCGATCCACAGGTTGATGTTGGGCATTATTTCTTTTGGGAAATCTTTACAGGATGACTAATGACATTGCGGCATGTATCCTTATTGTGGTTATTTCACAAATATAAGACCCTTGGAAGAGGAATGCATATGTAGAATGAGAAGATGGATTTAGTTTGACGGAGTCTGGAAACCCTTAATGTGCAGTTAGGTTTCAAGACATTGCTTTAGAGATCCTCATTTGCGCTTTATGTTGGGAGAATTGTCTCAAGTATTTCTTGTCACGTGCCTTGATGCATTCTGTTTGGTTTCTCTTGCATCGTTTTTCTGTTATTAGTTTCTTATAATCAGCATTGGTCACATATCCAAATATGGAATATCAGTAAATTCCAATGTTCACTAGTGTTGTTGATCAATAAATACTTATGGAAAAGAATCTGCTAGAAGGTTTTGCTTTCTTTACTCTGATTCCTTATCTTTTAGGAGAGTTGGAAAAGATATTTTCTATGTGCTGGACATCAATAAATATAAACTTTATGCCTATGAGAGACAGCTTATTCTAACCTGCTTTCTCATCTAGGGCTGTGTTGTTTCCTCAAACACAGCACCAATTGTGTGTGTATAATTTTATTTTTTGGATAATTAACTCTCAATAATTGTCAATTGTCTGCTTTTTAAAGGTGAAATCTCTTCAATTTGACATTTTCTCTGTATTAACATTTTTGCTCTCTTACAACCCAGAGAAGCTTTGAATAATTGATGCCAGTTGCAAAGCTCCGCACAACTGGTACTCTTGATCCAATGAGATCAAGTGATGGGAATGAAGGTATTGAAACTTATGGCAGGCAATCCATCGGAAAGGAGCCTCTTCTTTCCTTTTCTAGGACAGGAGACAGCCCGGTGCAATGGATTCAATTGCTTCATGCCTTGGACCAGCAAGGTACTATAGAAATTCTCTTCTGGCCCATAGTAAACCAGATGGAAGGCAGCATTGTGGCCTACATGCTGTAGGCCTCTTTAGCATAAGCCTATGTCTGTGTGTTAATAGTTGAAATCAAAATTGATGACTATGATTCTTGAAGCTTGAATAGTTGTTTTATTTTAATTACATATGTTGGGATATTGATTGGTTCTGCCTACTCTCTGGCAGAGCTCCCTGGTTGGCCCTTGCTGACACCTCTTAAGGTTCAGATGCAGAAGTGTGAGAAGTGCTCCAGGGAATTTTGCTCGCCTATTAACTATCGCAGGCACATCCGAGTGCATCGTCGGTCACTAAATGTTGACAAGGTTCTATTCTGGCCTTACTATTGAGTTAAACTTTGCACTTACACATCTTGTATTTATATAATGTATTTTCTTTCTAATTTGACTTCATCAATGTGTCAAAAAATACATCCAAATTGTGCAGGAATCTCACAAGATAAGGGGCATCCTGGCAGCTTTTTGGGATAAGGTAATGAATTTTCTTTAGTTTTGTTTTTCTAACTCTAGTTCTCTGTCTTACACTATGCCTTTGTCAAGGAATCCACTGATTTCGCCATGATTATATGAACTTCTTAATGTTCAGCTCTCATTAGAGGAAGCAAAGGAAGTTGTATCGATTAGTGATGTGATGCTAAAGGTACAGACGCCAACTCTCTTCCACATTCATGTGCCGTAGTTTTACGCTCTTCTTATCATTCAACCCTCAAAATAATGTTAGATTTCGCTTTGTGATTTTACTGTGTCTTTCTGAAATTTTTTCATTTGCTAAACTCTGTTAACCACTTGTAGCCTTTGAGTGTTAATGTGGCTCTCTACACATGTCAATCAGTCGTGCAGGTTTTAGGAACAGTCACTGTGACAAGTACTAAGTAGTTCAAAGGAATTAGCAGAGCTTACAGAATTCAGTATCGAAACTGGTGATCCAAAGATTATAGATATGCAAATTAGAGAACGTTAACTAGGATAAACACAATATTGCGATCAAAATCTGTGTAGGCATATCATAAGCAATCTTACTAAAGTATGGGGGTAGAAGAAGAGTGAATCTTAGCACTAATGATCTAAAAGGCAGCAGCATTAAACTACTCATGTTTAACCCTGTGAAATTACGACGCTGGTCAAGTTTCTAGTCAAACTGATCACACTTACATTTTGATAAATCATCCGTTGGATCCTTATCTCTTGAAAAAAAATTTAGCCTGCACTCTTTTTTGGGTAAATATTACTGTTTCAAAATTGAATCTCTTCTTGTTGTTGATATCTTTTTAGCAAAATTACTGAGGAATAACTTATTTGCACTTGCTACATTTTGCATCTTCTTCAGTGCTCACTTGGTTTGGAATGATTTTATGTATACAGGAAGTTCCAGGGCCTTCAGTTTCCAAAGCATTGGCAGCATCTCTTCGCAAGCCAGGGGTTTGGACACTCCCGCAGGTTTATGTGAAGTCTGGCACTACCTTACTGGTTAGTTTGGATTGTTATGCTCTAAATGGCATCTTGGCTCACTTGATTTCTGCATCATGGTGTCAATATCCTGCTGTTTCAGTGCTGACAAATGTTTACATTACTTGCAGGATATCATCCATGCTAAACCATCCAAATTTCCAATATCCTCACAAGAATTATTCAGTATTCTTGATGATGCAAGTGAAAGAACATTCTTATGTGCGGGCACTGCTGAATCAGTGCAAAAGTATGTCTTTGATGGGCAACCTGGAAAAGTTGCTTTCGAGTTGAAGAACTTAGTTTCTTGCACTTGCTTCCTTTTTGAACTCAAACTGGTACTTTTTGGGACTTCTAATTCCTGTATTTATTTATTTATTTTTCTCTTAGTGCCTAATGACTTCTGAATGGCATATGGTCCTGATATTGTTATTTGATTGCTTGTGACCATCACATAGCAAATGTGGTTTTAGGCCGTGAATTTAAAGAAATTTATCTAGGATGTAGCAAAGTTTGGAAACTATGGGATATAGTCTTAAATTTCAAACATCAATTCTTCTCTGAGAATTAAATAAATTTGTATTAGATTTATGAGGACTTAAATTGCCAGGTAACATGAAAAACTGAGTGGAAGCTTCATTGGATATTTCAAAAGCCTTTTTGGTGATATTTTGAGGTGCTGATTTATGATTCTTGCATTGAGGAGTTATGCATAAAATATTTTAACTACAAGGACTTCCATGGATTTCAGCTGCACACAAAGGACCTAAAATCTTGATAAGAGTATTGAACCACGGAAAATTATCAATAAACATGCAATGGGCTTTTAGGAAAAAAACATAATGCAATGTACTGTTCTGTTGTACTAGTTGAAAGCATGGCTTGCTGACAAGGATGCTGAGGCTTTGAGATGCCAAAAGTTACTTGTGGAGGAGGAAGAAGCTGCTCAGAAAAGGTAATGATGGTTCACTTGACATGTCAATTTGATGCTTTATCACTATTATTTAGTTGACTGGTATGCACTTCTCCATTATAGGGTGACTATACTTTCATTCCATTTGATAAACTAATCTTTTATTGCACAAGTAATTGATAAAGTTGCTTGTTTTAGAAGGCATTTTTATGTTTTACCAAGTGTTTCAAGGTGGATCATGTCTCTTTTTTCCTGTGTAATTGAGTGAGTTGCATTTGCATTTCTTTTTTTAATAATAATAAAATCATTCGTGGAAAGTACTCCTTGGTTGTCCTCTAGGACATTAACTTCTATTCTTTTTCTATACCCTTCAGAGTTTTGAGGGTAAAGTTTGGGCTAATCGTGGATGCTATTTGAATCTTTCCCCTCCCAGCGTTACTACTAATTTATACTCAAGAAATCAGGCTAGAACCTGATGTGTTATAGTTCTGAAATACATATCTGCTTAAGATTGTATATTGAATGTGAGCTCTGTTCTCTGCTGCGTTTTTAATGTTGTCAGCATCCTTTGATTTCTTGCTGCATCCGTAATTGAGAAACTATTTTCTTTAGTCAATGCATAACACTTTCCCAAAATCATAACAGACAAGCTGAGCTGTTAGAGAGAAAAAAGCAGAAAAAACTTCGGCAGAAGGAACAGAAAGAGAGAGAGCAATCAAATGGGGAAAATGTGGTTTCAAGCTTTGTTGATTCATTAGAGGAATCACTTCCAGCAGAAACCTACAGTCCAACAGCTTTGCCTGGAATTGTTACCGATGCTCTGGAAATATTGCCAGACATCACTTCTTTTCCTGGTTTGGTTCAGTTCTCAAGCAATGAACAAATTGAAGATATTGATTTTCAACATGATTCCAACAATGAGTGCTTAGAAAATTTTGAGGTTCAGAATGTTGAACAGCCTGTGGTGTCAGTGAATGTTCGCCGCCGGTGGCAGGCACCTAAATCACAAAGGATTGTAAGAAATGGCTTCCATGGTAATCATAATCTTCAATTGTCGAAACCTGAACCTCCAGTACAAAAGCATGCCCCTCTCAAAGATCGAGGTGCCCTGGTTAACAACAGTAAAGTATGGGCCAAGAAATTTAAATTGGAAAATGATGAGGACAGCCTGAGACTGAGATCAGAGGAGGAACTGAATCAACTGGATGAAAAGAAGTGTGAGCTGATGATTGGTTCCATATCTGTGCCTGTTAGGAACTGCTTTCCAAAGAATAAGAGTCTTGCTTCAGAAGAAGCCAAATGTAGTCATAGCACAGGGCGAGGCAAGCATAAGAACAGCAATTATGAGGAGGAACAAGACAACAATGATGACCTTCAGAATGGCATAAGTCAAGCTGCTGCCAAGCAATGTAGGCATGCGAGTCAACATGAAACAAGAGGATTAATGCCAGTTCAAAGAATCCCAAGATGTTCTGAGAAAAATTTCACACATGAAAAACTTGACGATCGCACTACTGCTGATGGTGGTTGCATGCAGTCATCTTCTTTGGAGGATGACTATAGCAAGTGGAGGGAATGTTTTGATTATCCTATGGAAGGAGCAGCAGTGCCTTCACAGTTCTCGAGTGATGCTGCAAAAGCTTTTCTTGCGCAGAGTATGTTTGTCCTATATTTTGAATTTGTTCCTTTTGTTATTCTGTGTTCTTTTTCATTGCCAATTAAGTTAATAGGTCAAAATATTCTCAGGATGGAAGGAAGCTATTTCCTCAGATCATGTAACGTTGGTGCTCTCTGCTGAGCCTGAACCTCCAGGTGGCACTCAAACTCAAAATGATTTTTCGATAGCTGTTTCTATGGCTTCAGACATTTGTGAAAAATCCGTTCTTGGTGATGCCGGAAACCAGGTGTCTGTTGTGGGTCTTTTTTCATCCAACAGCAGAAATGCTAAAGGAAAAGTTAGAAAAAATCCCAACAAGAGTGTTCAGGTCAATTACATCCCAAAGCAAAAGGTTGCTGGGTAGGATAAAGGAGAAGATTCTGGATTTTGTTTTGTTACACCAGTTGTGCAGTTCAACCCATTGCCATTTCTTCCATAGTGGAGATTCAGGTTTTACCATAGGTATTCTGTCAGAAGTCACTTTCTAGGAAATATAGTTTCCATCCATTGTCTCCGAAATGGCATAGCAGATCAATGAAGAGAGATTTTGCTCTTACTAATGTTCTGTAATAATTGGGTCTTTGCTGGGTAGCCTCGAGTCTTGGCTTCATGCTTTGCGAGACGCTGCAAGAATATAATCAATTGAATGGTCCCCAAGTTTTCGCAGAGATTTGTTTTGGTTGCCATGCCATGAGAATTGTTGATTGTTGTCTCCTTCCCTCTCGAGCCACAGTCGGGATTTGGGAATAGAGACAGATATTTGACTATTGGCAAAAGGATTTCTGTTCTCTTTTTCGCTAGCAAGCGTGTTGCTTTACTTAGCTTGAGGAAGATAAACTGTCACTGAAGTGATTACATAACAAAACTTTGGCAATGTTATCGTAGCACTCGACTTATTTTTGGGAAAATTCAGTATTAGCTTTTCCTTTTGGGTTTTTTTTGGGGGGGGGGGGGGGGGGCGGTGGTGGGGGTGTTAGTTTAGTACTTCTTTGTTATAGAGATTAGCATTTTGTCTTAAATTCACCCTATTCATTAATTTAACGAAACTAGCCTTACATTTCTCCTTCACCTAAAGCCATTTTCCTTCTTTTTCTCCCCTACTTCACGTCTCAAACATATCTAAAAGAATTCCAAGTTAGTAGCTTTTGTGTTTTAAAATACAAGTTTTTTCATAGTAGAAAAGTTATTTTAAATATAATCCTTTTGCAAAATTTGATCAGTATTTGTTATTATTTTCAATAATATCTCTTATTAATCTTTTTTACTCTAATTTTTTCTGTGATTAAGCTAAAAAAGTATTAATTTTTTTAATGTATAATTCACATGCAAAAGCCTAAAATGTAATAGAGATGGTAACTAGATTTTCCATTGCCTCTTCTCATCCAACTGCGATTTCGGATCTCTTTTAAATTATTCCCTGACTAGCTACAATGACTGGAGGTAACCAGGAAATTCTTTTAACTAATGTATTTAATATTTGTACTTGGAACACAATGCTTTTTGTTTACTCTAGAGGTAGTGAACAAGAAATGTTTCCATTGTATGATTTCTCGACCATCTAGTGAGTATCTTAATTACGAAAAGCCTTGAAAGAAAAGGATAAACATGCTAATTGGGATTTGGAATCATGGAGTGAATATGTCCTTATTCTTTGTGCGCAATAAGTCTAAATAGAACACTGCAACCAGAAGCATATTTTGCGATTTACTTTACTTGCCCTTGCCCAATACATCGTTAAAAGGCAAGTTCAAAATCTATATCATAAAAAAAAAATGCCCTTATGCTTGTGGATCCGAAGTTAAAGGCAAATATATAGACATATAGATAAGAAAATAATAATAATTCACACAAAACAATAACTTCGTCCCATTCCCTTTCCATGACACGTAAGCTTCCTCCAGCTTTGTCTTGAGCGACATTTGTACACCTATTTAACCTTAACCTCCTCCTCTTCCCCGTCCGATCTCCTCAAACCTCGCTCACAAACATTATCTTCTTCGACCTTTTTGCACAGACAGCTTTAATCAAATTCTGATCCTGCCGAAGCAATAACAGAAAACTATCGGAAGCCCTTACAAGAACTGGTAAAAATGTCCTGTGGGGTTGGTCCAAGTGATGATATACTAGTCCCTGAAGAACCGAAACTGGAAACGACTCAAAGGCCAAATCTCCAAAATTTCGCATCTCATTCTGGCATCTAAATTCACTAGCAGTCATGATTGTTCTCTCCGCTACTGGCATGGTTAGTATTGAAGATTTTGGTTTCGTGGTATTTTCTATAGTCTACATGTATTTCCTATCAAAAATTGCCTTTCCAAGAGTTTCTGACCACGTGGAACCCCCAGTCTTTGGGGAAAAGAACAAGATTTTAAATCTATATGTGTTGTTTGCGGGCGTAGTCGGATTGTTCCTTCCGATCGCTTACATTTTCGAAGGAGTATATGAAGGAGATAAGGAGGGTATAAAGGTAGCTGCGCCGCACCTCTTTCTTCTTTCTAGTCAGGTTTTCATGGAAGGAGTTTCTTTTAGTGGTGGGTTTTCGCTACCCGTTCGTGCTTTTGTGCCGGTTTCCTATAATTCAAGAAGGATCTTCACCCTTGTGGAGTGGTTGAGGAATGAGATTTACAAGGCGGAAACGGGAGACAGCAGCAGTGGCAAATACGACCTTGTGGTGCTTCAATTTGTTTGGATTCTTGTTGCCAGTTTACCTCCCCAAGGTCTTCAAGATATATTACTCCCCTCACAAAGCTAAGACAGAACGATAAAGCCTTGCCACTTTCCTTCTAAATCATGTTCGTTTTGCCTTCTTATTTTGATAGTATTTCTTTTTTAGTATCACCTTTTTTATTTGTCTAATCAATAAATAATTTCCAACTTCGCTTTTTGTTGCCGTACCAAAAAGCAATTATTACATTGTTAATGATGCCAATCCCATGTTACGAATTACTAGCAATGATATGTCTATCTCTTGCAATAACAATCTGGGAAAGAGATCATCAGTCATGAGGCAAAACAGAAAGTAACAAAAGGTGTCTTTGCTAATGGCATAAGTGCTACTTTTCGGGGAAGCAAGTGAAAGGCAAGCGAAGGTAATTGAGCAAATTCTCAAGAGAGTTCTGGGGTGAATTCCGGACAAAAGGTGAAATTGGCAAAGTCAAAAAATTTCTCTCTTCCCAAAATACAGAGCTTAACAGAGGTGATCTGTAAAAACTTTGAGGTGCGGGAGGTGCCTATGGTGACTGGATGAGTGGGTGGGAAAGAACACTTTGTCTCGAACTGCCCTTGCTTTGTTGATACAATTTATAACTTCAACAATTTCAACTTATGTTATGCAAACATCCCGACAT
Source organism: Apocynum venetum (assembly GCA_019593545.1). NCBI lineage: Eukaryota > Viridiplantae > Streptophyta > Magnoliopsida > Gentianales > Apocynaceae > Apocynum > Apocynum venetum. Next base: position 1,267,858 of record SRSM01000145.1, on the reverse strand, counting down.
CCCCAAAAAACCATTAATGATGAGAAATTCAATCCAAAATTCCAGTGGGGAGATGATGATTGATCAACAGCAGAAAAAGCATCCTATTTCTTGGAACAACTATGTCGACCAAAAGCTAAGGGGAGTCTTGGCCTTTGTCCTCTTAAAGCTTCCAATAAATTATTCTTAGCCAAACTTTTCTGGAGACTGCTTTTGGACCTCAGACCCTCTGGAGCCGAGTAAGAACATTGCAAAGTTGACATATTATACTACGGGCATCACATTTTATATGGCAGTTCAACTTTTTGGGCATGTTATTTTGAGTAATTGTTCCTCTTGGTGACAGCTCAGTGCAAAACCCGAAATTGCTTAACTTTCACAAAGTCAGTAGTCGAGCCATCGCATACCACGACGAGAGGTGTGGCTCTGATACCACTGCACCACAAAAGCTGTAGCTGACGTAGAGAGGCCCAGATTACTCCTTAACTCCAAATGTGTTTATAATGGAAAATTGGCGATGGATGTAGTCGAAACCCTGCACTTGGAGCTGGATGAGATCTCTGGAAGGGAGAAAGAATGCCATGCTCGAGATTTGTGGGATTATCATTAACGCTGGTAGCTTGATAGACTGGAACATCTGATATCTTCCAACGTCGTCAGTGAACTCAACAAGACCATTTTGTGCCCTCAAGGCACTAATCCTAACAGGTTATTCTGGTCTAACTCCTTCAAAGGACAATTTACCATGAGGTCTGCCTATGATCTTTTATTGAACCTCTCACTTGTCTTAGCAGTGAATGTATATTTTGAGAACCATACTTTGCCATCTGAGTAATCGGGAGTCTAGGATCATCCTCTTCTTAAAGTGAATCTAGGGAAATGAAAACATATCCATTTCAATCACGAACTTGTGTCCAATGAGAAAGAGCTCAAACTTTTCAATGCCTCTTTTAACAGCTAAGATTTCTTTAAAGGCGTAAATAAACTAACATGAAAAAGAGTAAATAAACTAAGACAACTGAAGCAAAGAGTAAACAAAATGAGGTTTTTGGGCAAGACAAGTTTTATTGATATAGAAGGTTTTACAATACAATACTTCCTGGTAATCTTCATTTTCCTGGAATTTATAAACACTAGTGTATTTCAAGTCCAAATTTTATTTCCGAACTTCAATTTAGAATTTTAGAAATAATAAAATAAAGACAAATAGACATACGTTATAAAATGTACTTTATAAAACAATTTTGACATGAAAAAAAAGCATTAGAATGAGTTCCACAACTAAATTCAAAGGATTTAAATATGAGATATGGATTTATGTTGGGCCTTCAAAGAATTAGTTTGAATTTGAAGGGTAAATTTGTAATTTATTCCTTTTTGTGGGAAAGTGATGGAATTACTTATTGAGTTTTCTTATCTCATTCATATTTTATCATGTGTTTTGCAGGCACTTTAAGTTTGAGTAAGACTTGAGGGCATTTGGTCATTTAGTTTTTATTATTTGGATTGTAAGATTATCTCCATTTGTATTTTTACGAATTGAATGTCTTTAGATTGTTTAAGATTATGTAATGATTATTAATCTTGAATTGAGGATTGTTGTAATATTTAAGATGTTCTACTTGAGCCTTTGATGCTTATAAATGATTTATGTTTTCATTTTGAAGCCTTACATATTGAGTTAGTAACGTGATGCGTTATACTTTCGGAAGTGGGGTCGCAACAAAGACTATCTTCTATTGCACATTCATATTCTGACTTATAATGCGGCATACACTTGAAGTTTTGATGTTCATTATTCGTGCTTTCTGAATCAGCATAGATAGAATTTCTATGTCCCGTGTCTAATAGTACTTGTGATTTTTGGAGAGATTCCAAATAAATAAGGTGCTCAACATGACCAAAGGAAATGATTGTGGTCCTGTGGAAGTTGTTGCCCCAAGGAAAGCATGCTGGACCTTGTTTCCAGGCATAAGCTTTTGACTATTGACAGTTTATGGGCAAGACCAGTGGTTTTAGCAGGAATGATACAGAGACGAACCTACACTTCCTCAAGGACTGCCAAATTGCTAAATGCACACATCCTCAAGGAATCTGTCTAGCAACTTCTCCTGGAGACCCTTTTGGAAAGAAGTCTCTATTCAATCATGGAAGATATGAATATTGGTAGGATTTTTATTTCTTTATTTGCTAAATAATGGTAGGGAGGTTGGGCATCACTCATTCATAAATATATATATATATATATATATATATGTATATTCATAATTTTTTCTTAGGTAACGATTTTATACTTAAAACGATTTATATTTAAAAATTAAAAGAATAAATAAAATAAATTTTAATTTCTAAGGTCTAAAAGTATGGTCGTACTATAACTTTATGGAGGAGCTTCCATTCCTTTCCCAGACAGCGTAAGTGCGTAACTTCCTTGGACTTGTCCTTGAGCGACGTTTGTACACTTCCTAAACCTTAAACTCATTATCTTCCCCCACTGTTTTACACATACAAGCAAAAAAGCAACTTTTAATAGAAAACCATCGGAAACCCTTCCAAGAACTGGTAACAATGTCTGGTGGGGTTGGGCCAAGTGATGATCTACTGCTACTCCCCAAGGAACCAAAACAGGAAATGACTCAAAGGGCTGAAAAATCTCCGAGGTTTCTCATCTCGTTCTGGCATCTGAATTCACTGGCAGTCATGGTTTTTCTCTCCGCTAGTGGCATGGTTAGTGCTGAAGATTTTGCTTTCGTGGTGTTTTCTATAGTCTACATGTATTTCCTATCAAGAATCGCCTTTCCAAAAGTTTCACACTATGTGAATCCCCCAGTCTTTGATAAGAAAAGGAAGATTATGAATCTGTACGTGCTGATTACGCTCGTAATCGGATTGATTCTTCCAATTGCTTACATTTTCGACGGTGTATATGAAGGAGATAAGGAGGGTATAAAGGCAGCCGCACCACACCTCTTTCTTCTTTCTAGTCAGGTATTCATGGAAGGAGTGGCTTATAATGCTGGGTTTTCGCTACCCATTTTCTCTTTTGTGCCGGTTTTTTATAATTCAAGAAGGATCTCCACCCTTGTGGAGTGGTTGAGGAATGAGATTTACAATGCGGAAACGGGAGACAGCGGCAGTGCTAGGAGGTTGTACTTTGGACGGACTATAGCTGTGGCAAATATGTCCTTGTGGTGCTTCAATTTGTTTGGATTCTTGTTGCCAGTTTACCTCCCCAAGGTCTTCACGATATACTACTCCCCTCGCAAAGCTGAAGACTGAAGAAAGAGGCTGACACTTTCCTTCCCATGTTGTGAAATGCAGCGAAAGCAATGTTTTGCCTTCTGCTTTTGAGATCTCTTTAGTATCTATCTTGTTTTTGTTTGTTTAATCAATCAGTGTGTGTCTGAGTACGACAATTGTTGCTGTACCAAAGCAGCGAAAGCAATGTTTTGCCTTCTGCTTTTGAGATCTCTTTAGTATCTATCTTGTTTTTGTTTGTTTAATCAATCAGTGTGTGTCTGAGTACGACAATTGTTGCTGTACCAAAGAGCAATTGTTACAGTGTTAATGTGTCAAATCCATGTTACGAAATTGCGATGATATAACAATCTTGGGAAGAGATTTAAGCATATTTAGTTTCAAGCAGTAAAGAGGGAAAGTTGAAAGTGGCCAAAGGTAAAGGAGTGAGCAGCCAATATATCATAGTATAAATGATAAATCAGCATGTAGGGAGCGAACATTCGAACATTGCTATTGAATTCTGACATGTTTACCAGAGATACAACCAAATTTACAATGTTAAAATGGAGAGGATCGGCAACAATCCACAACACAGCCTATGCTCAACCTAAAAAACTTGTTACAGAAGATAATTTCTCACAGCTCTCATTTCTATATCTTCATTTCCGGAGGAACCTAGATCTAAGGGCGGGGAACCAAGAAAGGAAAAGAGAGAAAAATTAGAACCCTTCTCAGCAAATTCTATGGTCCCCATTTCCTGATGGAACTCAAAGCTACGTGGGATCTAGGCACTAAAACACAATGGAAGTTTCTTCATATGCCTCCCCACCAATAGATAGAGACATGGTCAAAGTGGCAAGACGGCACCATCCATCCCAAAGGTGAATACTGCACAAATTCGCCCCCTCATGTACAATTAACTCGGGCTGTGCTCGGAAATGAGTCTACTGGTCAGATTGTCATCTCCTGTCTACACCTGATAAAAGGTACAATGTAAGTGGAAACCAGTTGTTCCCTCCTTTATATGTCTTGCATTAAAAAGGAACATGGCTCACCTGTACATTTTTTCAGTGCTCCATTTCCATTCAAAGATACTGGTACAAGTCTCCTATCTTGACCCAAAGAAAAAATCTCTTGCATCCTTTCTGGCCAAACTGAATTCAATCTCCGAGCAAAATCCTCCACTTCCCTGTGATAAATAATTAATATAAAAAAAAACAACCTAAAATGACAAATCTTGCATGTATGAAATGAAACCTTCACTGAAAATGAATGCATAAGTTGTCAGAAGTACAATATAGAGAAACAGTTATTCACACCATGAGGCAATGATTGAATATTGCCAAACAATGCAACAATATCTTTAGCAAAGGAAAAAATTTGAACAAGATAGAAATCTTCCCTTTTTCCGAAATCAAAGGAGATCAGGAGACAGCAAAAGAGGGCAAGTCAGGAAGAACATTCAAAGATTTTTTTCGTGTTTAGTTCAGTTTAAATATCAACTTCAAATCTAGTTCATTCAAATAATGCAATGTCCCCGATAACACATTAGTGAATGTGAAAGCCTTGCCAATTTTTTGAGAATGTATTTAATAGTGAGTGCGTTTAGCCTATTTTTTAAACAGCTACTTAGGGAGTTCTCTTCAAAAAATGGGGTTAAATTTGACAAACCTTGCATTCAAAGAAACAATTAATAAAAATAAAAACACAAAAAATGCTAGATGTACCTGTCAAGTTCTTCCTTCATTGCAGGATCTAACTCATCATCAATGTCGGCATCGTCAAACTCAAGCTTTGGGGAAAATTCAACAGATGGTGATTCTTGAGATATCAAATCTTTGCTTACTGAGGGCGCATTGTCACTATCATATTTGGGGCAGCTAGAAGGGATATAATTTGACTCCTAAATTGTTGAGGAACATAAGTGAAATCAGTAATAATGCAGATATTATTTACTACACGAGGACAATAGATATATAACTGGAATACCACTCAGAGAAAGAGGGGAAGAGGGAGGGAAGAAAAGAGATATGGGATGCTACCTCATTGCTGTTGGACCCATTCTCATTATTTGACAAAGAGTTTTTTCTCCTTCGATTTTTCTTTTTATTCCTACTTGCCTTTACTCCTTTAGAATCTGCAACAAAGAATGGGGCAAAGCAAATTCAGAGAGTAATAACAATATGAACCAGCAGACTGACCTGAAAATACTTTTTTAAAAATGAAAAACACAAACAAGGTTAACTTCCAAATTCTTGGATCAATGAGAGGAAAAGTTTACGGGTCGTATTAGATAGCACTTAGAATTAAAGGCACAACAATATAGATAGAGTATTCTATTGCATCATATGTCAAATGCATCTCCCCACTTATTAACTTTAAACATGGATTGTCATCAAAGATGGCTGCTAAATATTTAGCACTCTTTTACAGCCACATTTTCTCAATCACGTGCAGTGTCGGGGTGTTTGGGGGGAATTTAAATATGTTAATTGAGCAATTACAGAGAAGAAAGTAAGACTTCACGAAACAGAATTTGTAAAAAAGAAGAAAAAAAATATTTTCAAGCATACCTCTGTCTTCACCATTTATAAATGACAAAAGGTCATCAACAGAGCGTTCATCCACACGCTGCTCTTCTTCCACCTCAGCATTCTGAAAAGCAAATGAGTTCATTAGCACATTTTAGGTAATGAGATTTCATTACCATATTGACGTATTTTCTAAAAGTATCTAACATAGTGAATTGGTTAGCAAAGCAACAACAGTGCAAAAAATTAAATGAGAATAGTTTTGTTGGATTAGAATATGAAAAGTGTTTTTTTATTTGTTTTTTAAAAGAGAATAGTTTTTTATGTTTGGATAAGAATTTTTTTATTGGGAATTGAAAGTTTGATATGATATTTCTTGGGATCCCACATTATTAAAAATAGTATAAAATAAATAAAATATAATTAATAAATTGTTTGAGATTGTATTTTTAATTAAAAATTAATGAAAAAAATATTGTTTATGTGAATATGTGGGTCAGGAGAAAATTTAAAATTTGGATGTGATAGAAATTTTGTAAATAAAAAGTTGTTTGAAAGATAGTTTTTATGAGGAATGATGAATTTGATTTTAAATTCCAAACCAAATATAGCCTAAGTTATTAATAAGAGGAAAGCACCTTATGTTTATCTCTCTCCTTTAACTCTTTCCTTTTTCTTGCATATAATCGATTTAAAAGTCGAATACGAGGATCATCAGTCAAATTTCTTAGAGGCTCTAGTTTTTCCTCCTGCAATCAACAAAATCTGATGAGGAATATAAAGTTACAGGACCACTGACCACATGGACTTAACAAATTTTATCTTAACAGTAGCTACCTCTGTTAGATCATCAGGTAAATGGAAGGTTTCACGTATCTCCTCAGGTGTTTTCCCTTCAATCATCCGAGCAAGTGCACGGCTGGTAAGATCAACCAAAGGCCTTAATTGAAGGCTATCAGCAGCCGAAGTCAACTCACATAATTTCTTGGTATCTAAGCGGATAAATTTCTCATCAAAAGTTTTGCGTTCCTGGATAGGATGGATAGTCACCGTCAGACAGAGAGCACCCTTCTTATTCAAAGGGACACTTCAAAATACCAATAGAATGCAATAGGTATGATATACTAGAATGAGTAACTTCAAAGTAACATCAACGCAATGTAAAAAAAAGGGTTGACCAAGAAAAAGCCAAGTATGACACAGCAAACCTTATTAGAACGGCCAGGTACTTGATGAAACCGACAATAGTCAAGTATTAAACCCAAGATAGCAGGATTGACTCGTTGAGGAAGAGTTATAGCATAATTTTTGGATGAGCCCATTCCCGTTTGAAGAACTTCTCGGCATATCATGGGACAAAACATGGCAACCTCTTCCTCAACTTGTTGAATTGAACCATCAGCAGTTTGGAGCCAAATGTATGATTTCATCTTGATAGCCAAAAAGTAATTACAGATGAGAGGGAATTTCCCATCATCCAAAACAGAAACAAGCAAAAAATCTAATGGTACAATATATGCTGTTTTGATTAATTTCCCAAATTGTGTGAACATATGCCCTAATGTGGAACAAAGACCACTTGCAAAGAAGAATAAGAGGGCAACAAATGGCCATCATTTCAAGAGAGAAGAAAAAGTCCAAGGAAAACCATTCATACTAGACCAAAGAACAAAACTGAAAAATAAAAAATGTGCGGAGAACTTCTATATTCAATAGCTCAGTAGATAATAGAAATGTCCAACAAACACTGAGTCACCAAAACTTAGCAGCATTGATGTGAACCTAAAATAATGATCAGTTAGAATCAATCTTGTGCATCCAAGACCCCCCACATTTTTCTGCTATAGACAATGCCATTAACAACCCAAAAACAAAAAAACAGAGAAAAAGAGGAAAAGGATTTGCATCAGCCAAGAGTGAGAATCAGAAGGATTACAACCAAGCCTTCTAGCAGAAGGAAATCATGTCTTTTAATTTCCTTAATGTTTAATGGCATGATTCTCACTCTTTTAATTAAAAGACAATGATGAGAACATGAGGTACAACATTCATTAAACATTAAGGAAATTAAAATTTGAATCACATACAACTGAATCTTATCAATAACTCCCTTTATGGGTATAAAAATCCATAATACACACCTCCGGTTTGACAACAGCCATAGGTCTTTCAGACATCAGAAGATCCAACGAGTCTGATTGTAGTCAGCTAGTAAAACTGAGATCCAATGATGCTGCCACCCCCCCCCCCCCCAGCACGGGAAGAAAAAAAGGAAGCAAAAGAAGAAATTGAATATCCTCCTGCTGCAACAGAGAATTTATGACAACTGAAGTACACAATTCAGTAACACGTATACACAAAGTTGTTGCAAGAAGAAAGCTTCAACAGACCTAAAAAACCTGTTCATTGGTAATGAGAGAGCCATAAGACACTAACAATGAGGATCTATAAAATTCAACTAACTGATAACAGAATTTTAGAGGGGAGGGAGGAAAAACTATAGATTTTTCTAGTGTAGGAAATGCCAGTGTAGGATTTTGATCTTCCAATGTCAGAGAAAATGCCAATATAGAATTTTGATCTTGTGACATCAGATAAAATGCCAAGGTGTCTGTAGGGTGAATTAAACTGATTAGCATTCTTATCTGGCACGCCCGACGAGAGACAGGATTGGCTTAAGGGGCCAAGCCGGCTAATTTGCATGCAATCATTGAACACAAATAGCGCATGCATTGCAGGCAGAGTGCTAAAAGATTTAATATATACATATATATATTATATATTGCACTTTGATAAGGAAATTAGAAAAGGACACGCTGATCCTTGCTGACACACTTTTCTTTACATGAATCTTAGTTTGCTGACTGACACTCCTGAATCCAAAACATGGCAGAAAAAGTATACTAACCATTAAATAAAAAACTACTCATTTATGAAACTCTATCCTAATATGGTAACTAACAGAATAAAATTGACGATGGCTTTATCCATGCTGTATCTTGCTAGCTACCTACCAGCCCCTGAGCTATTCTCAGGCTCTAAATGCTAAAAAATCCCGTTGCTTAACACTTCCCACAGTGAAACAGGACATGGAAAACTTATCCCAATCATACTGTATTCTGAGCATAAATTAAACTATTACATAAATAAGAAATGCCACTCAGTTGCAGTTCCACAAGGAAACTCCAGTACTGCTTGACATTTTACAGACCAAAGAAACCCTTAAAACTTCTGAAATTGAAAAGCTTCTCAATCTAAATACAACTCAAATGCATAATTCATTCTTGAAGCGAGTAATTTTCAGTCAAAACACTAGTAGCAAGTCAAACATGAAAATCATACACCCCCACAATCAATCAATAAAAAATATAATATTTCACACAAATTTCAAGTAAAAGAAAGAAAAAGTCAAATTTCTCCCGTCCTCGCCATTGCAATTAAAGAGCAAAAAAAAAAAAAGGTGTTAATTCTGGTAAGAAATGAAAGTAGCTTAATTCACATCACTTCTCATTTCTTCGGGAAAAAAGGAAAAAAATAAAAATTAAAAAAAGGAAAGGATTGCATGCCTGGGGTGAAAATCAATGATGTTGAGGACCAAGCAGATAAGAGGTAAGAGCAGCTCCAGTTAGGGTTTACAGTCAACCGAAATGTTCTTAATTATTTTCCTTTTTTTTTCACAAATGAGAATTACCTTCTTTTTCTTAAAAATGTTCACTGTATCCTTGACACGTGGTTACTGTAATTTTCATTACTTTTTACCTGAATCGCACGTGCTGGCGGTTACGGCTTCTTTTCATTATCTTTTTTCCTTAATTTTTTTTTAAAAAATCTTTTTCTTCTCTTGAACTCTCAGTTTTTCAAATGGAAAAGTATAAAATAAAAGGGCCCAATCAGATTTTCTGTGCTTAGGCCCATTTATCTACCACTAGAGCTGTACTAGCCCAAGCCCATTTTTCATTTTTATACTTGACAAAAAATTACTTAAAGTAGGAATTGTTTTATCTGGAACAAATTTGAATTACAGTAAACAAAATTTATAAATTAATAATGTTGGGATAATAAATTTTTTTAAAATTATAGAAATATTAATGAATTAATAAATTAATAATATATTAATTCAAAGGTGCCTTTTCAATTCAACAAATATACATTAATTACATTAAAAATTTCATTGTGTATATCACTGATATGCAATCCTATTCATGAATTAAGTTTTAGAAAAACATTGTACATATTTATTTTATTAAAATAATTCAATGTATTTGTTGATAGCGAAATTTTGAGAAAATGTTATATACATAGTCTTGATTATTTAAACTAAATTTATGAAGGTAACTATAACCTAGTCACTTTAAATACTTTAAAAAATTGATAAATCGATTATCAAAAATACTTTTAATGAGAAAATTTGAGATGAAGTGTATAAAAAACAACCAAGTATAGGTTTATATTTGACTAATGTTTTAATCATGTTTGTAATTTTAAAGAATTATTCATTTATGATATTGATGGAACTATATAATTATATAAGAGATTTTATAAAAAATTATTATTATATTATTTTATCAATATTACACATTTTTAAAATGGGCCCAAGTTGGGACCGACAAAAAATACTATTTTAGAAATGTGATTAATTTATAAAAGTTTTAAAATGTGCAACACTTCATTTAGAAAATTACTTAAGTTTAATCATTTATCTTTTAAATATTAATTTGTATCACCTAAGTAGATTTATTTGTTAATTAATATAAATGAAATTACATTAGAGAAGACATATAATACTAAATTTTGTAATAACTCAAAAAAAAAAATTTAACAAAGTATATATAGTCTAATTGGTTAAACGGGTATTACCTACAATTGTAAAGTCATGGATTTATAATCATACTTCTAACATTTATCAAATATTTCAAAATAATAATAATAATAATAAATTGAGATTGGAGAAATGTTAAAAAATAATTGCAAACATAATCATACTTCTAACATTTATCAAATATTTCAAAACAATAATAATAATAAATTGAGATTGGAGAAATGTTAAAAAATAATTGCAAACTTATGCTAAAATTGATATTTAAACTTATTTTTTCCTTTCAAAATTTGTATTTAAAGTTTTAGCTCTCAAACTTACGTTCTCTTGATTTCCTCAAAAAAAGAAAAAAGAAAACAAAAGACTTACTTCTCTTTTTATTTTCTTTTTTCGAGGGAAGACTTGGTTATCTTGATATTCAAAAACTGAAAAAGAAAGTAATACTTTTGAAATTTATAATGCATATATATATTTTTTTTGAGGGGATATAAATGCATATATGTTAATTTAATCAAAATTTGGAAATTCACACTACGAGTTTCTTAGCCAAATTTCGACTCTTTGCTGTTTCCAGAGCAACCGTTAATCCCGTCAGGGAAAATGAATTTTGAGTTGATAACTTCTGACTGGTAAATTGTGTTTGGTTCTAAATGAAAAGTGGATAACTTCTGTAGGTGGGAGGTTCTGCCATATCGAGAAAGAGAAGAGATGTGGTTCTTTAGGAGTAAAGGGCCATCTGGGTTCTCATATTTTTCCACCGCCGAGGAAGTTACCGAGGGAATTGATGGCTCTGGTCTCACCGCCATACAGGTGACAAATTTTCTTCAACATCCAATGGCGCCGCTCTGTCCTTTGTTAAAATCTTGACTAAGAATTTTTTTTCCCTTCCTTTTGTGTTAGGTTTGATTTTTGTTTTATAGGTTTTTTATGCTTTGTTATATCATCTCCTTCAGTGGTTCTCATTGATTCAATTCCGCAAGAGACCTGGAAGTCTGCTATATGTCATCCTTTATCTTCTTTTTTCGCGGTTCTAGAATATGAGAGTCATTCAGAAATTGATGCACGAAATTGTCTGCTTGGGAAGCTTGTTCTTCCGTATCTATTTTTATTATGGATTTTAGTGTAAATCTAGTGGAGTGGAGGTATGGTAATGTAAAATTGCTGGCATGAAAGGACTTTGCAACACCACCAGATTCTTTCTGATGGTGATAAGATTGCAGGGGCATCAAGTGGTATTGGGACTGAAACAGCTCGTGTTCATGCGCTGCGTGGTGTGCATGCTGCTATGGGCGTCAGAAATGTGGCTGCCGGAAATGATGTAAAGGAAGCAATAGTCAAGGAAATTCCTGCTGCCAAAGTTGATGCAATGGAGTTAGATCTCAGTTCAATGGCATCTGTAAAAAAGTTTGCATCTGAGTTCAATTCCAGAGGTCATTCATTGAATATTTTGGTGTAAGTAAAGGAAAGTCGTTGTAATTATATTTCAGAAAATTTGCTTGTTTCTTGTGGTATTGAATATGTGTTTGATTCAGCTAGCGCTCTCTCCTTATAGTATGTATGTTTGGCCTGAGATTGCACTTCATTGCTTAACTACTTTACATTGTTTAACAATTGAGAGTAGTCTTTGGTCTTGTTTTTTTCAAGTAATAATGCAGGAGTAATGGCAAACCCATTTATGCTTTCCAAGGACAATATAGAACTACAGTTCGCCATAAACCATTTGGGTAACTCTTTTATCCATTGAGTGTATGACCAACAGTTGATCCACAAGTTCTTTTCATTTTAGAAAAATGTATCTACCAGAAGTAGTGAGTTTGGAATAACTAGATGATGCATTTCTATCCTTCATATATATTAAAGAAAAAGGAAAAAAAACTGATATACATGAAAAAAAATGATGTAGAAAAACCTATCTATTGCAAGCTTTTGCTCATATCCTCCCCCTCTCTTTCTTTCTGTGTGACTTTTGCAGGTCATTTTCTGTTGACAAATCTGTTGTTGGATACCATGACGAAAACAGCTAAGAGAACTAAGGAGGAGGGAAGGATTGTGACTGTCTCATCAGAAGCTCACCGGCTTCCATATAGTGAAGGCATTAGATTTGATAAATTAACTGATCAACAAGGGTAGTTTTTATCAATTTTTTTATAACCTCATGTCTCAGATATTTTCATATATTAGCTCTATGCTCACTTAATTTGAGCATATTGTCCAAGAGAGGAGCTGCTACTTCTACTCTTTTCCTTTTTCCCTTTTCCCTTTGTCGCCTCACACACATTCTTGTACTTGTAATATGCAGGTATAACAGGTTCGCTGCTTATGGTCAATCAAAGCTCGCTAATATACTGCATTCTAATGAGCTTGCAAGATGCTTAAAGGTATAACTCTGATAATGAATTTTGTGAAAGTTTAGAGAGAAATGATTCTTTTTGTGTATTCCTATGACAATATGGTTACATATATATATATACACATAAGAATGTTGAGACAGCCTAACATATTCTCTTTTAGGCTGTCTACCTACTCTATGTTAGGCTGTCTAATATAATGGCAAACATCTACCTAATCTATGTTAGGCTGTCTAACACTCCCCCTCAAGTTGAAGCATAGATGTTAATCATGCCCAACTTGTTACAAAGATAATCAACCCTAACCCCATTGAGAGCCTTTGTGAAGATGTCTCCTAATTGTTCTCCAGTTTTCACATAACCTGTAGAAATCAAGCCTTGTTGAACCTTCTGACGAATGAAATGACAATCAATCTCGATATGTTTAGTTCGCTCATGAAAAACTGGATTAGAGGTAATATGAAGTGCAGCTTGATTGTCACACCATAACTTTGCTGGCATTGAGACTTTAAAACCTATTTCATTAAGAAGCTGATATATCCACATTATCTCACATACAGACTTAGCCATAGCCCTGTATTCAAATTCTGCACTTGACCGTGAAACTACATTCTGTTTCTTGCTTTTCTATGAAACCAAATTGCCTCCAACAAAGACACAATACCCAGTAGTGGATCTTCGATCTTCCTTGGATCCTGCCCAATCAGCATATGAAAAACATTCAATCTTAGTATGACCATGATCATCATCATACAAAATTCCACTTCCAGGTGCTCTTTTTAAATAGCACAAAATTTGTTCCACTGCCTTCCAGTGATCAACAGTTGGAGATGACATATACTGACTTACCACACTAACTGAGTAGGCAATATCTAGACGAGTCACAGTAAGATAATATAACTTTCCAACTAATCTTCCATATCTCTCAGGATCACCAAATAATTCACCATCTTTTGTGAGTTGCATATTCGGAGTCATTGGGACATTACATGGTTTAGCCCCCAACTTTCCTGTTTCAGATAGTAAGTCAAGTACATACTTCCTTTGAGATAAGTATATTCCTTTCTTACTTCTATTCACTTCAACTCCTAAGAAGTACCTTAGTTTTCCTAAGTCTTTGGTATGAAACTGAGTGTGAAGAAAGGTTTTAAGAGATGAAATCCCTGTATAGTCATTACCAGTGATTACAATATCATCCACATACACAACTAACAGAATAATGCCTCCACCAGATCTTTTGTAGAAAACAGAGTGATCAGACTTACTTCTCTTCATGCCAAATTTCTCAATAACTTGACTAAATTTACCAAACCAAACACGAGGACTTTGTTTCAAGCCATATAAAGATTTACGAAGACAACACACTTTCCCATACTCCCCCTGAGCAACAAAACCAGGTGGTTGCTCCATATAGACTGTCTCCTGAAGATCACCATGAGGAAAAGCATTCTTGATGTCTAACTGATACAAAGGCCCATAGAAATAAAGAGCCGCACAGATGTAAGTTTAGCAACAGGAAAGAAGGTATCAAAATAATCCACACCATATGTCTGAGCATATCCTTTAGCAACAAGGCGAGCTTTCAAGCGAGCAATAGAGCTATCAGGATTAACTTTAACTGCAAACGCCCATTTACATCCAATAGTCTTGCTTCCTACATGTAACTGTTCCAAGGTCCAAGTACCATTTGCATCCAAAGCATTCATCTCTTCAATCATAGCAGTGCGCCAGCCAGAATGAGCTAAAGCTTCATGAACAGTTTTAGGAACAAAGATAGAATCTAGAGATGTAATAAGCGAACAAGAAGAAGATGACAGATGGTGATAAGAAACAAAGGAAGATATAGGATAGGTGCATTTACGTTTACCTTTACGAAGAGCAATAGGTAGATCATCACTAGAGACCGGATCCGATGACGAAGAAGCTGTGGTATCAGGACATGGAGATGGAGCGGGAACAGGGGCAATAATAGGTTCAGGGACTGTAGTTGAGTTAAGAGTAGGTGGTGCCCGTCGGGAATAGGTTTATGTTATAGGAGGACGAACAGAAGCGGTGATAGGGGAATCAAGTGTTTGTGTGACGTGATAGATAAGCACCTCATCATCCTCCCCCTGACTAGTTGAACTAGATAAGGGAGAAAATGGTGTATGTTCAAAAAATATAACATCATGTGACACAATGTACCTATTAAGACTAGGACAATAACACTGATATCCTTTTTGGACACGAGAATATCCAAGAAAGATACACTTCAAAGATTTAGGATCAAGTTTAGTAACTTGAGGACGGACATCGCGAACAAAACAAGTACAACCAAATATCTTAGGTTCAATAGGAAACAAGTTCCTATGAGGAAAAAGAGTAAGAAAAGGGGATTGACCAGATAGGACGGAAAAGGGCATTCGCTTGATTAAAAAATAAGCTGTAGAAATAGCATTAGCCCAGAAATGTTTAGGAACTTGCATTTGAAATAACAAAGCTCTAGCAGTTTCAAGAAGATGTCTATTCTTTCTTTCAGCAACACCATTTTGAGAAGGTGTGTCTACACAAGATGTTTGATGAAGAATACCTTGTTGGACCATATATGTATGAAAAGTGTCAGATAGATATTCTTTAGCATTATCACTTCTTGAAATTTGCACAGGAACACTAAATTGAGTATGAATCTCAGCACAAAAACTAGAAAAATGAGAGAACAATTCTGAACGATTTTTCATCAAATATAACCATGTCATTCGGGAATAATTATCAACAAAAGTAACAAAGTAGCGATGCCCAGTTTTAGATAGAACTGGACAAGAACCCCAAACATCATAATGTACTAACTCAAAGGGAGCAGTTGTTCGTTTATTAACTCTTGGACTAGAACTTAGATGATGATGTTTGGCAAATTGACAAGACTCACAATCAAAAGAAGATAAACTAGAAAATTGAGGACAAAGTTTCTTAAGCATAGGAAAATAAGGATGACTCAACCGACAGTGTGCTTCAAATGGAGTGACACTTCCACTACAGGCTAGAGATTTTGGTATTGATGTATCAAGAATGTAGAGACCTCCAGACTCATGTCCCTTACTAATAATCTTCTTCGTCACGAGATCCTGAAATAAGCAATGATCAAGAAAAAATGAGACACAATAATTGAGAGTATGAGTGAGTTTACTAACAGAAATCAAATTAAATGACAACTGAGGGAGACTAAGAACTGATGACAACGAGAGAGATGGTGTGGGATTAATGGTGCCAGAACCAATAACATGAGAAGTTGAACCATCAACTAAAGTAACATGAGGGGTAGATTTATGTGACTGAAAGGTAGAGAATAAGTTAGAATTACCTGTCATGTGATCTGTAGCACTTGAATCAATGACCCATTTTGAAGAGGAGGAAACAAGACATTTATTAGGTTTACCTGACTCAACAATAGCAGTAACAGGATTAGATTGACTTTTGTGAAATTGAGTCAATCTGGCATACTCTGCTGCAGATATTACAACAGACTGTTCAAGAATGTCAGGAGTAGATGCAACATGGGCAAATTGAGCCCTCTTATTCTGTACAAGTACTGTTTTCCTTGCCATCATTACACTCTTAACCTCATGTTTTTCTGCAAAAACACTAATTCTTTTGCTTCCTTCTTTTTCTTCCCCCTCATTCTCTCGTTTTTGTTCACTTTTCTCTCCATTCTTTTTCTTAATATCACTCGCTCTCCTTTTATTTTCTTGCTCATATTTTTTCTGTCTCTCTCTTTTTGCACTCTCTTGCTATTCTAATCTGGTCTTCATAACCTTGCAAAGGTCTAAGATGGGCTAATACAATTTTTCGATTGTTCATGACAAAAGAATATCGATTTTTGTACCCATCATGCAACACCTTCCTATCAAATTGCCATGGACGCCCAAGCAAAATATGACCAGCATGCATTGGTGCCACATCGCAAAGAACCTCATTCTTGTACTTGCCTATTGAGAACAAAACTCGAATTTGCATGTTCACTTTCACTTCTCCAGAATCATTTAACCACTGTAATTTGTATGGTTTTGGATGTCTCATGGTCTGCAATTTCAATTTTTCTTCCAACAAAGTACTAACAACATTAGTACAACTCCCACTATCAATAATTAGAGTGCATACCTTGTCCTTCACATGGCATCTTGTGTGAAAAATATGCTCCGTTGCTCCTCATCCCCATCATCCTTAGGTTGTATGCTTAATGCTCTCCTTGTAACTAGCAAATATTCATGTACTGGTTCTTCCACTTCAACATCAGAACCTTCTTCCAATGGTGGCATCTCATCATCACTTGAGATTTCACCATCTGCCCTTACAACCATAACCCTTTTGTTGGAACATTCTTTAGGAGGAATCGAAACAGAATTCTTCAACTTTGCTTCGTCTTTTGTTTTCAATCCAGCTTTGTTGTCCTTCCAATTTGATGCATAACCATAGGACGAGCTAGATCTGAAGCTCTTTGCTTTGATTTGCTTTTCCACTTTAATAGCCTTGTGCAATAAATCCTCCATCTCTACATAATGTTGCAAGTCAACCACATCAGCAATTTCCCTATTTAATCCACCAATGAATCTAGCCATTGTTGTTTCTCTATCTTCATCTA
Organism: Apocynum venetum; assembly: GCA_019593545.1. Lineage (NCBI taxonomy): Eukaryota > Viridiplantae > Streptophyta > Magnoliopsida > Gentianales > Apocynaceae > Apocynum > Apocynum venetum. Next base: position 1,250,329 of record SRSM01000145.1, on the reverse strand, counting down.
TGTTTGCTCTAATCATGGCGATTTCCATCTCCTTGTAATAATCCTCCACACTTTTAGATCCTTGAACCAGCCTCTGCAACTTCCTATACAAATCTCTATAGTAATGGCTGGGTATGAATCTTTTGTGCATCACTATCTTCATCTCTTCCCATGACTGAATTGATCTTTCACCATTCCTACGTCTATTGATCACCAATTGATCCCACCATATGCTTGCATAATCTGTAAACTCCATAGCCGCTAATTTTACTTTCTTCTCCTCGGAGTAATTATGGCAATCAAATACATGCTCAACCTTTCTTTCCCAATCCAAATACAATTCAGGATCATTCTTTCCTTGAAAGGCTGGAATTTTCATCTTTATGCTGCCTAAATTGTTGTCCCTCTTGAAATTGAAATTCTTGTTTTGTCTATGACTTGTCCTTTCCAATTCAGAATCAGCTTCTTCTTCTTCATCAGTTTCATGTTTTGTTTTCGAAACAGAAGAGGATTCCAATTCTCTCATCCTAGCATTCAACAATTTGAATTGATCTTGGACAGCCTTGATGAACAATTTCATGTCAGTATCATGTGATTCGCCTCATTCCTTACTCATGTTAACCTGTGTAAAAGGAAAAGAAAAAAAAACAATGTTGTTCCTCACACTCCCTCACGTGTTTGCACTCAATCAGATAGGTAACCCTCGTGTTTCACTCTTTTTGGCTTTTTCTTTAATGATATTCACTCTTGCCTTTTACCACTCAAAAACCCTAGCTGCCTCCTTTATGTTCTTAACATAATCACAAACTCAACAAATTCAAAGAAGCAGATAGCGACAATCTCAAAAACCAGAGTGTTAAAGACTTAGTTGAAACAATTTAGATATTTGAAAATCAAAGATGACCAACTCTATAGAATCAAGAAAAATAATAGAACTTCAAATAGAAGCAAAAGACATATGAAAGAAACCACTAGAATCAGCAAATTGTTAGAAATCCCAAAACACACAGAAACAGTCTTGTTCTTGTTCTTTCCATTCTTCCTTTTTTTTCGTTTTTTTTTTTGCACGATTTTTTTTAATAAAAAACAAGGTCCACAAGATTAATGAAAGACAAGAAGAAACGAATTTCACAAATAACTCAAAATCAATAGCAAGATTCAATATTTCAAAGAATTTAGATCAAGAGTCAATCAAAAATCAAAACTTTTATAAGAAAAAGTTCTGAACATTGCAAGAATTCAATTCAATTCTCCCTTTCTCAAGATTGTAACTTTTTTTTTTTACTCGAGAATAACAAAGATCAGAATTTTTTTTTTTTGAATTAAGAATATCAAGAAACGAAAATAAAGGCGATAAACAAACTTGCCTCGAAACCAAAACTCTGATACCAATTGATACAGACCCTCTAGGCGACCAGCCCTAGGAACCCAAATCTCAACGGATTAGAAACCCTAATTACACAAAGAGCGAGTTGAAGAAAGATCAGAATTAGAACCTAAAGGAAATTAAGGCCTTTAAACCCTAATTCAGAGACGCCACAAAGGTTGATCACTCCTTTGATAAGTCAAGTTCATGCATTCAATCAAGAACACAAGAAAACAAAAGCTAAGGCTTTTCCTGAATAATTCTTTTGAATTGATATTAATCTCTAAACAATACATAGTTAATGTCCTTAAATAGAAAACACCTAAAAGAAACCTTAAATTAACTTGGACCTGATTACAAGTAGACTGGGCCTAATTATTCTTTAAATAAAAAGTCTTAAAAAAACATAATCTGACATTTAGAATCTAAAAGCCCAAAACGAAATTACACATGATAATCATAACATATAAGCTCAAAAACGAAAATTAAAGACAAATTCTCTAATTAGCTCGTGCACTCTTGTTGATCTTCCAAATTTAACCCTTGCACACACAGATATGTAGCCTCTCTTGGTGAAGCTTTGAAATCTTCAAGTTTTGCAGCTTCTTTATATTGAACATCCATTATCAAACCTTGTAAAGCTTCTTTCATTCTCTTTGTCCTTGCCCTAGTCATTGGACCACCAATTCCATGCAGAGGATCTACATAATATTTGAAATCATCAACTTGCTTGCGAACTTCAAATTGGTCAGCACCTTGATCTCCATTATATCCTTTTTGTGTGATGCAGGTTTTGTTGGTAATCTTGGTAAATTTTTGCTTAAGAATCATCAAGTAAGTTATATAGAGCTTGTGCATGTTTATTTATAACATTTTTGACTAGTTTCTATGGTAAGCTTATTATTTGTTCTTCACTTCTTTATTCAAATTAGGAAAATATAAATTCCAAATTCTTTTCTAGTTGATCAGTGTGGTAGTGATAATATTTTTTCAGTTCCTATCAAGTGGATTTATTTGGCTTTCTCTGGAGAAGCCCCATGTCTTGCAATTAATATTAAAAACGATAGTGTTTTTTTTTTTTTTTGAAAAAAAAAAGTTGAAAGTGTCCTTTGGTGACTAAATTTTCCAGGAGTTCAAGTTCTGAAGTTAATTTGCTTCATTTTACATGATGGTTTCAGGGTGCATCCACAACCTGCTATGTAGCGCTGCACCCGCAAGTGAAGGGGCTTAGTGGTGAATATTTTTTTGACAACAACATAAGCAAGGCATCCTCAATGGCTCGGAACTCTGATTTAGCAAAGCGGCTCTGGGATTTTAGCTCAAATTTAGTGAAGCCAAAGATAGGTGATTTTTAATACATCAAAACATATCCACAAGCTAAACTTCAATAGTAGTTGCATACTACTATGCCATATGCTGTACTTAGCACTGAAATCAGAGAAAATGCCAATCGGCTTCAACTGTCAGTGAACAGTAATACATTTAATGGAGCACTGACAGTAATGTACACAATGCCATACTAAATTTACTTAATACATTGCCATACTCTCTGTTTCTTTATTTTTTTTGGTCAAGTAATGGAGTACTTATTTCGTCCATTGATTCTTATCCGATGATTTTAGTTGATTGGTTAGTGGTACCCTGGACTGCAGCAGGTTGTATGAGCAGACACAAGAAGTGTACATAGCTAGTAAAATAAATGGAACAATGTTAGTAAGATAAGAGACTACTAATAATGTAGTTTTTTATTTTGTATAAAAGAATTTGGAAAATCTAGAAAAATAGGATTATAAAGTTGGTGTTCCTTTAATCATATGTTCACATTATGATTATTTGTCTTGAGAAAAAATAAATTAATATTTACATAATATTAAGTTAATTATTAAAGTACATAATATTTTTCAAAGTCCACTAGAATTTAAAAAATTATTGTAATTGATAAAATGTAACTAAACTTTTCAAATAACCCTTATTAATAATTAGTATGTTACCAAGAAATGTATTTCCGAAAAAATGAACAATTCATTCAAAAATTGTAAAAGTGCCTATTAAAATTAAAAATTGGATAATTGAAATAAGACACTTCAAAAAAGAAATATGAACATTTGGAATGAGACGGAGCGAGTATATGGAATGGATATAAATGTGAGTGATATATTCATAAATTAACTTATTTATATATCATTTAATGATTATATTTTATTTAAAAATCAATTAATTGTGTTATCTAATAGATATATTTCACATTTCATTTCTATTTCTTTGTTTATAAATTTTCAGTGTATTTTAATTCATTTTAGAAATAAAAAATGTTGAAAAAGTTTTTTTAAAAAAAATCACATCAACAAATGATGTGCCATAACCAAAAGAAGCCACATCATCTATCCAGTCAGCACTATCTCGCGAACTAGGCAACAACCTGAAGAGGTGCGCATAAGTATTCGTTCATACGATGTCATTTCAATCAAGAGAAAAATAAAAAAAATAATATAATTGAACTGAGAATGCGTTCTCACCAAATGTCAGGCGCGTCAAGTGGCACCTTCCAGAGGACGCAACACATGGCGCAACGTGATGAAATCGATCACTTGCCACAATTTGAAGGAAATTGGGACGCAAATGATCATTTTGTCCCTGGTTTTTGTGTCCATTGCTAGATACTTGTTTTTATCATTTCTTTACCAATTTAGTTTTAATCTTCTCCATTTCTTTTGCAATTTCTTTCTTTTATTATTATCTTTATATTAATATAGTTTCCAAAAATTTTAGAATAGTTTTTCAAGACTTTTTGTAATATTTAGAAAAAACATCATGTCCGGATAATTTCATCTTTTTATAATATCTTTTAATTTCTCTTTCCAATATTTATAAATTTCAACTTATATTTATTAAATATGTATTGTGAGTAATTTTCTTTTGTTAGTAAGGATATGTGTTAAGTTATTAATAAATAGGATTATGAGATAATTTTCTTTGCATTTAATTTATATTTGGATTTAATTAACTGAACTTATGGTCGGTTTACCTGCCTAGTCTTTATTATTTTTACTTTATGCACTTTAAATATTGTAAATGACTGGCCAAGCTACCTAATTATTTTTTTATTTTTTATGTATTTTATTTCTTTATTTTGTATTTTTTTATGAAAGGATGAGCCTCCTAACTAATTTAATTTCTTTTTATAGAAGGTCGAACCTCCATATTTTTAGTTTAATTTATTTAAATATTCAATTGAATCGTCTAATTTGTTTAGTTCATATAATCCAATTTTTCTTTATAGAAATATATATATATATATATTTATATGTGTGTGTGTATATATATTTTTATTTAATATACTTATATATATATTAATTGAGTATTTATATAATTCATGTTTTAATTCATATAATTGTGTGAATTAGTGTATTAACAATCTAGTTAATAAATGTGATTATATAGCTATGATTATTAATCTTGTATTAATGATTCAAGTAGCATCTACTAGTTTAATTGAATTGCAGCTCTTGGCTTAATTAAATTAGTAGCAGAATTATATAATTTAAATTGTATATAATTAAACTGATTGTTATATGCAATTTAATGTTGGTGATGTTTTATTTACTTAATGCAATTTGATTGAGCATTCTATACACGTTGGTTAGTAGTGGTGTTTAATTAAATTAGATATTAATCCATCTGAGTTGATCGGGATTAATTTAATTTGTAGGAATAAGAATTTGTTTGAGCTTATTAGGATTCTAAAACCAACTACTTAATAATGTTTTTATCTATGATTAATCCCATGAAAATATAACTTGATACTAGTTCATTGTTAATGCTTTTTATATAATTTGTATTCCAAATTATTTTTAATTTTGTTTATAAGTCCAAAAACCTTAAAAATATTTCTTTTAATTATTATTATTTTCTTGTTCACAATATTCAAAACCCCCCAAAACTTTTTTCGATTAATTGTTTTAATTTAAGAGTTTTCAATCTCTAATTTCCCTATCTACATAGGAATTGTTATACTTAAATTTGAGAGTTGTACGACAAGCTTCGTCAATGAGTTACTAAATCTCACAGTACCACAATTCATCTTAGATTTGGATATCAATACCTTTTGTGCAAATCATAATCTAATACAATTAAAATTTTTAAAACTTATTCTATAAAAACAATTATTACAATATTTTGATTGTGTTTATTCGTGATAATAGAAGATTCAACAACAAGAGTCAATATTCATCAGTCTATGGTATTAAACAACAATAATTTTGGAGTAAATTTGTTTTAAATCATTGAAATTTTTTTTTCTTATGTTATGACAGAGTTCCGTGTACACACTACCAAAACTCCTGAATGAGTTTCGTGCACAAAACTCCTTCAGGAGTAGGGGTGTTCACTATTTGGTTTAGACAAAAATACCAAATTGGACCAAATCATTTTTTGAAATTTATTTTAGATTTTTTTTTGTTTTTGGGTCCAGTTCGGTTCAATTCCAAAAGAAATTTAGAAATTTGGTTCAATTTTCGATTATAAGATTAAGAAACTAAACTGAACCGAAAATCAAAATTATAGAATTAAATAATTAATATATTTGTTTTAATAAAATATAAAATATATTAAAGGAAAAAACCCCTAACTACTACTCCAGCCTAACCATTCTTTTCTTTCTTCCTCTTGCATTTTGATTTGGGAGACTAAGAATATTTTTTTTCTAAATTTTTAAATGAAGTTTTGATTTTTTAATTAAAAAAATCAGTTTTGAATCGACCTAAATTGGACCAAACCAAAATAATTTGGTTATTGGTTTTTCAGTTTTATAAGAAATATGGTTTGGTTCGATTAATCGAAATCCTAATAAAAAAATCGAATGCACACCCCTATTCAAGAATTCTGCATTCTCGTACACGAAACTACTTTTAATATATATTTTTAAAAATTTTAATATTGATTCTTTATTTTTTTTATTACTTAGTTTTATTTTTTAAAATTATTTATGATTTTTTTCTTATTTTTTCAAATTAATATTTTGTGTTTATGTTATTTATAAACTATTAGAGAATATTATACTCAACATTTCACAACAGAAATGACAGTTCCCGGTTGTGAGAAATTAATTAAATGGGCAAGAGAAAGAGCAAAAAAGGTTAACACCTACTCATCAATTTTCTGAACAAATCTTCCTCAAAATGGTGGTCGTGGAAGTGTGTGACTTGCATGTAAGCATTTTGAAAAGTACATAAAAAAGACAACTATTTGAGAATCTCAAAAAGTTCACATATACTAAATCATGCGCTTGGATTTTATCGAGAGGGGTCATACTTCAGCACCAGGGTTAACTAATGAAGAATTTCAGCTAGTTAAACATTTATCTGAAAGCCATATGAATCCCCAATTTATTTTAGATCTTATGAAGAAAGAGAATCCTACAAATGTTTTCGCGATAAGAAACGTCTACAACGTTAAAAGCAAGATCAGAATTTTGGGAATGCAAGATTGAAACGTGATGCAACTTCTAAAGTTTTTGAAAGAGAATGACTATATGATGCGGAGCATAGAGATGTCATTAATGGAAATTCGAGTTCAAGCACAAATAAGAAGAAGTTGGATCCTTTGAGCTATGATGGAGGTCCAATTACAAGAGCTAGAGCTAAACAGATGAAAGATGCACTCAATGGGCTTATTTTGTGTTATTTGGATCAATCTGCTCAAGAGGGAAATTGCATGGGCTGTCCAAGACTTGTGAATTTAATTAGATTTGATACAAAAGAGAAGAAAGTCCAATTACAAGCCCACCAAACTTAAGAATTTCGTCCAGCCCATAAGGATTTTAGGGTTTATTTGTTTTCTATAAGAATTTGGAAATCTTGGCAGATTTGGTACCTATTAGATTTATTGTTTTATTTGTTTCCTTTTTGAATAAGGAAATCTGGGTAGATTTGATATCTTAGTAGATTTGGTTTCTTTTTTAAATAAGTAGAGTTCCTAATCAAACAAGGATTTGAACTCTTTCTTCTATATATGTAATTGGAACAAATCAGATGATGATGATTGAATACAATTTTGAGTTTTCTCTTAAAAGTTATTGTGAGAGCTTTGCTTTGAAATTCTCTAAGAATTTCGCCACTTATAATTAGGGTTCTTAGTTGTTTGATAACTAAAGGCTCCTAATTCGTGATCTTTGGTAATAGTATCAAGAGTTTGTTACGGGTCTTGTTTGATAGATAAGCAATGATCGTATCAGTTTAGTATCAGAGCCTAGGTTGCGGGAAACAGGTTGTTCTATAACCTTCTTATCCTTTTGTTTCAGTTCGGAAAAAAAACGGAAAAAAAAAAAAGATTGAGAAAGTTGATTTCAAGTTTCAGAAAAAAAAAAAGATCAAAGATTCGTTCTTGTTGTTTGAGTCCAAGTTTGGGGCAAAAAAAAAAAAAAAAAAAAGGGTTACAGATTCATTCTTTTCACCAAAGATCCATTCTTTTCGTTTGAGTTTTGGTTATCAAAGACTAAGAACTCATTCTTAGTGATTTGTAAAGGCTTAGCTCAAATAAGAACTTCAAAGAGAGGCTGTTGTGTGGTCAAATTTGGTGAGATCAATAGAGGGATTCAAAAACAGTCGAGTGAAACACGTGAGGGAGAGTTAGTTTAGGATTTTCCTTTTCTAACATTTTTATTGCAGGTTTTTTACATCATGGAATCAAAAGATAGACTTACCTTAGAGGCAATACAAGGAATGATGCAAAAGATGTTGTCACAACAAGAAGATCTTGCTAGTGACAACCAGAAATTGAAAGAAAGATTGGGGAGAATTGAGCAAGGCACTTCAAGTCGTGCTCAATCTGGAGGAACAAAACGAAATCTCATGGATGAATTAGAAGATGAATTTGACTCAGATTCTACACGTTTCAACAAAGAAAAATCTAAAGATGGGAACTTGGGGTCAATCAAGATGACGATTCCATCTTTCCAAGGCAAGAGCAATCCAGAAGCATATTTAGATTGGGAAAAGAAGGTCGAACGTGTGTTTGAATGTCATAACTACACCGAAGAGAAGAAGGTAAAATTGGCTGTTGTAGGTTTTACTGATTATGCAAGTGTGTGGTGGGATCAGCTCTCAACTTCTAGGCGTAGGAGTGGAGAATGTTCAATCTCTTCATGGTTTGAGATGAAAAGAATTATGAGGAGGAGATTTGTACCACAACATTATTATAGAGAGTTGTACAATCTTTTACAGAGATTGAACCAAGGATCAAAGAGCGTTGAAGAGTATCATCAAGAGATGTAGATGGCCATGATTCGAGCCAATGTTGAGGAGGACAAGGAGACTACTATGGCACGATTTCTTTCTGGTTTAAATCGTGACATTGCTAACCTGGTTGAATTGCATCATTATGTTGATTTTGAGGATATGGTACACATGGCAATTAAGGTTGAGAAGCAATTAAAGATGAGGAACAAATCTGGTTTGACTTCTACTTCTTCATGGAAGTCGAATTGGAAGGGCAACAAAGGTGGAGATTCAAATTCAAGCAAGGACAGATTTGAAGCAAACAAAAGTAAAGATGTTTCTACAACAAAAATACAACCTAAGGATGATAAATCTAAGGGTTACTTGAGAGATCTGAAGTGCTTTAGATGCTTGGGATATGGACATAGGCAAGCCCAATGTCCTACTGCAAAGGTGATGGTTATACGAAATGGAGAAGTGGTGAGTGAAGATGAGGGAGATAATTTTGACTACAGTGACATGCCACTATTAGCAGAAGATTCAGATGAAGCAGATGATGGAGAAACAGCCCCTCAAGGATCAGTTTTCAGCTTGGTCACAAGACGAGCACTAAGCATCCAATCCAAAGAGGATGAGGTACAATGTGAAAACATATTTCATACTAGATGCTTCATACATGATAAACTGTGTAGCATGTTCATTGATGGGGGTAGTTGTACTAATGTTGTTAATGCTAGTTTAGTTGATAAATTGGGATTGAAAACAACTAAACACCCTAATCCCTATAGATTGCAATGGCTAAACAATACTGGAGATCTTAGGGTTACAAGGCAATCATTGATATCTTTCTCAATTGGACGTTATTCTGATCGGGTTTTATGTGATGTTGTTCCCATGCATGCTACTCATATATTATTGGGACGACCTTGGCAGTATGATAGGCGAGTTATGCATGATGGCTTCACTAATCGATATTCTTTTGTGATGGATGGACGACCTATTAAGTTGCTGCCCATGTCACCTAAAGAGGTGTTTGAAGATCAGAAAATATTGAGTGAATGTGAGAGTGCACAAAAAAAAAAAGATGCACGAGCAAAAGGAGAGCTGTGAGAAAAGCCATGAGAGGCGTGAGAAAAGAGAGGAAAAAGGAGAGGAAACAGAGGGGATGTGCCATGAGGAAAAGAATCTTGAGAGGGCACATGCAAAAGGAGAGAATAGTGTGCAAAGAGTGGCTAAACAAGAGGTAAAAGGCAGTTTCTATGCAAAAGAGGGTGAGGTCCGAAAGGTCTATCTATCTAGGCAATCTATACTTCTTTTGGTATTCAAAGGAGCGAATTTAACTATTTCTTCTAACCCAGATCTCTCTTCTCTTCCTAGTTTTTTTCAAACTTTGTTGCAGGAATTTGAAGAATTGTTTCCTGAAACTATGCCAGAAGGCTTGCCACCACTTAGAGGGATTGAACACCAAATTGACTTCATTGCTGGAGCACAAATTCCAAACCGACCAGCTTATAGAAGCAATCCTGAAGAAACCAAGGAGTTACAAAGGCAAGTGGATGAATTGTTGTCTAAGGGTTTGATCAAAGAAAGTATGAGTCCATGTGCAGTACCCGTGTTGTTGGTGCCTAAAAAAGATGGTTCTTGGCGAATGTGTGTTGATTGTCGAGCAATTAACAAAATTACGGTAAAGTATCGCCACCCTATTCCTCGTTTAGATGATATGTTAGATGAATTACATGGTGCCTACATATTCTCTAAGATTGATTTAATGGCTGGTTATCATCAAATTCGTATGAGAATTGGAGATGAATGGAAAACTGCTTTTAAGACAAAATATGGTTTATATGAATGGTTAGTTATGCCTTTTGGATTAACTAATGCACCTAGTACTTTCATGAGATTAATGAACCATGTTTTACGTAGCTTTATTGGGAAATTTGTTGTTGTCTACTTTGATGATATACTTGTGTATAGCAAGTCACTTGATGAGCATATTGTGCATGTTAAAGCTATTTTTTGTGCTTTGCGAGAACAAAAGTTGTATGCTAAGCTTGCTAAATGTTCATTTTGTGTGCCTAAAGTTATATTTTTAGGATATGTTGTTAGTCAGCATGGAATTGAAGTAGATAATGAAAAGGTTAAAGCTATTGAAACCTGGCCAACACCTAAGAATGTGGGGGAAGTTAGAAGTTTTCATGGTTTGGCAAGTTTTTATAGACGATTTGTTAAGGATTTTTCGAGCATTGCTGCCCCTTTAACTGAAGTTATAAAAAAAAATGTCGAATTTAAATGGGGGGATGAACAAGAAAGAGCATTTAACATGTTAAAGGCAAAATTAACTTCTGCTCCTATTCTTGCTTTACCTAACTTTGATAACGCTTTTGAAATTGAATGTGATGCTTCGGGAGTTGGTATTGGTGCCGTCCTTTTGCAAGGAGGAAAGCCAATCGCTTATTTTAGTGAAAAGCTGAATGGCGCTGCATTGAAATATCCAACTTATGACAAAGAGATGTATGCTTTAGTAAGAGCATTGGACACATGGCAGCACTATCTTCTTCCTAAGGAATTTGTTATCCATACTGATCATGAGAGCTTGAAGTATTTGAAGGGACAAAATAAGTTGAATAAACGACATGCTAAATGGAGTGAATTCATTGAATCGTTTCCATACATCATCAAGTACAAGAAGGGAAAGGAAAATGTTGTTGCTGATGCTTTGAGTCGAAGGCATGCACTTATTACCACTTTAGATGCTAAATTGCTAAGCTTTGAACATATTAAAGAATTGTATGAGAAAGATAGTGATTTTAGTAATGTTTATAATGCATGCGAGAATGCTGGTTTTGATAAGTTCTATAGGCATAATGATTATCTATTTCGCATGAGACAACTTTGCGTTCCTAAGTGTTCTATGCGATTACTTTTGATTCGTGAAACACATGAAGGGGGTTTAATGGGACACTTTGGCATATCCAAGACTTTAGATGTTTTGCAGGAGCACTTCTTTTGGCCTCATATGCGATCAGATGTTTCTAAGTATTGTGCTAATTGCATTACATGTTTACAAGCTAAGTCTAAAGTGCATCCACATGGTTTATACACACCATTACCTGTGTCACATGCACCTTGGATAGATGTTTCTATGGATTTTGTTCTTGGTTTACCTAGAACTAGACGTGGATTTGATAGTATATATGTGGTAGTTGATAGGTTTTCTAAAATGGCACACTTCATTCCATGTCATAAAACTGATGATGCTTCACATGTTGCTGAATTGTTCTATAAAGAAATAGTTCGTTTGCATGGTATGCCTAAGTCCATTGTGAGTGATAGAGATGCTAAATTTTTATCTTACTTTTGGAAAACTTTGTGGGCAAAATTGGGAACTAAATTGCTGTTTAGTACTACTTGTCATCCACAAACTGATGGACAAACTGAGGTAGTGAATAGAACTTTGGGACAATTATTGAGAGCTATCATTAAAAAGAATCTGAAATCATGGGATGATTGTTTACCTCATGTAGAGTTTGCATATAATAGGAGTGTGCATTCCTCTACTCATTATTCACCTTTTGAGATTGTTTATGGTTTTAATCCTTTAACACCATTAGATTTATCTCCTTTACCTTTGGATGAACAAGTTAATTTTGATGGAGCTAAAAAGGCAGAATATGTGAGAAAAATTCATGAAACAGTCAAGCAAAATATTGAGAAAAGAAATCAGCAAGTGATGACTCAAAGAAATCATGGAAGAAAGAAAGTGATATTTGAGCCTGGTGATTGGGTATGGTTGCATTTACGCAAGGAAAGGTTTCCTAAGCAAAGGCATTCAAAGCTTCAATCAAGAGGAGATGGTCCTTTTCAAGTTGTTGCAAGGATCAATGACAATGCTTACAAATTAGCTCTTCCTGGTGAGTATAATGTTAGTGCTACTTTTAATGTTTCTGATTTACTTCCTTTCGATTATGCAGGTGATGATTCGAGGGCGAATCCTTTTGAGGAAAGGGGGAGTGATGCGGAGCATGGAGATGTCATTAATGGAAATTCGAGTTCAAGCACAAATAAGAAGAAGCTGGATCCTTTGAGCTATGATGGAGGTCCAATTACAAGAGCTAGAGCTAAACAGATGAAAGATGCACTCAATGGGTTTATTTTGTGTTATTTGGATCAATCTGCTCAAGAGGGAAATTGCATGGGCTGTCCAAGACTTGTGAATTTAATTAGATTTGATACAAAAGAGAAGAAAGTCCAATTACAAGCCCACCAAACTTAAGAATTTCGTCCAGCCCATAAGGATTTTAGGGTTTATCTGTTTTCTATAAGAATTTGGAAATCTTGGCAGATTTGGTACCTATTAGATTTATTGTTTTATTTGTTTTCCTTTTTGAATAAGGAAATCTGGGTAGATTTGATATCTTAGTAGATTTGGTTTCCTTTTTAAATAAGTAGAGTTCCTAATCAAACAAGGATTTGAACTCTTTCTTCTATATATGTAATTGGAACAAATCAGATGATAATGATTGAATACAATTTTGAGTTTTCTCTTAAAAGTTCTTGTGAGAGCTTTGTTTTGAAATTCTCTAAGAATTTCGCCACTTATAATTAGGGTTCTTAGTTGTTTGATAACTAAAGGCTCCTAATTCGTGATCTTTGGTAATAGTATCAAGAGTTTGTTACGGGTCTTGTTTGATAAATAAGCAAGGATTGTATCAAGTTTTTCTCCCCCTTTGTCATCATTCAAAAAAAAAATGGATAGAAGGGATATATAACTAAGTCAATAAATAATAAAGTCCCTCAACTACCAAGGAGTCATCATTGGGAAAAAGTATATATAAACAAAATGACAAATTATACAATAGAGTTCAAAGTTAGATAGCTTGAAAAGAGTAGGAAAAAAATAGACAGAAATTATATCCTATGCCTTCTCACATAAACCTTGGCCGTGGAAGATGATGGTCTAGCAGGCGGCTCTACAGGCGTGGGCATGTCACCTGAAGGTGGTGGCGGTGTAGAGATATCAACCTAAACACAGTGAAGCGCTTCAAGATGATACTTGATATTGGTAATTTCAATGTCATAGTACTCCACCCGTGATGCCAGATCGTCGATCTTGACATTAAGGTTCTTGAAGTGATTGTCGAAGGTGCTGAACATTGAAAAACCAATCTGAGATGACAATTCTTCCAATGCACTCCAGATGGCAGAATGTGGAGTGGATTCTTTTTCCTCATCAACTTTTTCTTTACCTTTTTCCTTCTTTAATTCTGGGGCCTCGGGGAGAATATCTTCTTCCTCATCAAGACGAAGTGATCATTTAACCCCTTGGGAACCCTCAGCTTCTTTCGGGATAGATTCGTCTCCAAAAACATCTTCTGCAAGGATAATTGGTAGATCTTTGCCCATCAACTTCGCTGTCTCCTTTGTTGCCATAGAGATCTCTTCCGGAGACATTCTTCTTCAAATCCCATATGCCATTGAGACACAAAGCCTGCATTCTCTTGAAGGATGCAAAATTGAATTTGGGCACATATTTTATGTCCTTCAATTTTGGGAATGGAACGTTGAAGAACCGGAAGACTTTGGTTAATAATCGTCCATAAGGCAAGCTTTTGGGAACACCTTTACTTTTCTCGATGGTAGCCATCATATGTTCTACCATGATATAGCCGAGATCCACCATAATTCTCTTGACCAACATAAGTATGAGAAACATATGCATAAAAGTAACTATAGTTTTATGTCCTTCAGTTGGTATGAAAATGTTAGTACATATATGATGAAAGATGTGATGCTCAAAACTAAACACATTGGCTTCTCTCTTGAATAAGTTGACAAATCAGTTTCCTTGGGTGAATATCTTCTCAAAAGCCTCAGTGGAGAAATCCCTGTATCTGATCTTTTGGTGAGTATTGAAGTACTCAATCCCATCAATAGGAATTTCTAATATTTCATCCAAGCCAATGGAAGTAAAATGCATATCTATCCCATTTACTCTTGAAGCATAAGTAGTCCTTATGATGCTTGCTCCAGAAGAGTTTATTAGAGGCTTGCATGGTTCTTTTCATCTTTGGAACTTCTTGAGTCATTTGAGTTTGCCCTTGGTAGTATTGATTTTTGCCATTTCTAGGGTTTTGAAATTCAGAAATCAAGGATATGTAAGATGAATAGGTGAATTGAAGAAGAGATGAAGTGTATTTATGGTGGATTTGAAGAGATGCGGCTGATAGGTGAAGAGGTGGGGATGATTGGAAAATGAAAGGTTGCGTCCGAAAGAGGTATTTTTGTAACAGTCCTACAGGTGCTGATACGATCCTTGCTTATCTATCAAACAAGACCCGTAACAAACTCTTGATACTATTACCAAAGATCACGAATTAGGAGCCTTTAGTTATCAAACAACTAAGAACCCTAATTATAAGTGGCGAAATTCTTAGAGAATTTCAAAGCAAAGCTCTCACAAGAACTTTTAAGAGAAAACTCAAAATTGTATTCAATCATTATCATCTGAATTGTTCCAATTACATATATAGAAGAAAGAGTTCAAATCCTTGTTTGATTAGGAACTCTACTTATTTAAAAAGGAAACCAAATCTACTAAGATATCAAATCTACCCAGATTTCCTTATTCAAAAAGGAAAACAAATAAAACAATAAATCTAATAGGTACCAAATCTGCCAAGATTTCCAAATTCTTATAGAAAACAAATAAACCCTAAAATCCTTATGGGCTGGACGAAATTCTTAAGTTTGGTGGGCTTGTAATTGGACTTTCTTCTCTTTTGTATCAAATCTAATTAAATTCACAAGTCTTGGACAGCCCATGCAATTTCCCTCTTGAGCAGATTGATCCAAATAACACAAAATAAGCCCATTGAGTGCATCTTTCATCTGTTTAGCTCTAGCTCTTGTAATTGGACCTCCATCATAGCTCAAAGGATCCAGCTTCTTCTTATTTGTGCTTGAACTCGAATTTCCATTAATGACATCTCTATGCTCCGCATCAGGTGCAGTCGATTGGATCGTCGCCCGCTGTATCGTCTGTACATTGACTTTTGTTTCTCTGCAACCTTTGCGGTCGATGAGTTGAATCTGCGGTCGGTCGGAAGTTTTGATATGAGTCATCCGCAAGTACTCTAGAAGCTTTGCGGTCGATGAGTAATAATAAGTAGCGGTCGACTAGTGGTCTTGTCATGATCTTCCGCAAGTCCACTGTTTGTTATGGGGGGCGACTTTCACTCATATGAAGTCGACCGCATCTGCACTGGGTATCATTCGAACAAAAAAAATAAGGTAGTTTCGACATGCTATACAATAACACATAAATTAGAAATTGAAAGTACCAATACCCAAGAGTTTTCTAAGTAAACAAAACATTTTCTCAGCCAAAGGCTTTGTGAATATATCAGCTAATTGATCATCCGTAGGAACAAAATCAAGTGATATTTCACCTTTTAACACATGGTCACACAAGAATTGATGTTTTTGCATGTTGTATAGGATTCTTTGTCAGATTGATGGCACTAGTGTTATCACAGTTGATAGAGATACAATCAAAATTCAAGTCATAATATTTCAAAGTAGTTTTCATCCATAAAACTGGTGCACAACAACTACCAACATAAATGTATTCAACTTGTGCACAAGCTTGTTTCTTGCTATACCATGAAACTAAGGAATAACCAAGAAATTGACAGTGAACACTAGTACTCTTACGTTCTACTCGACATCCCTCATAATCTGCATCAATATATGCTATTAACTCAAATGACACATATTTAGGATACCATAAACCAAAATGATACGATCCTTGCTTATCTATCAAATAAGACCCGTAACAACCTCTTGATACTATTACCAAATATCACGAATTAGGAGCCTTTAGTTATCAAACAACTAAGAACCCTAATTATAAGTGGCGAAATTCTTAGAGAATTTCAAGGCAAAGCTCTCACAAGAACTTTAAGAGAAAACTCAAAATTGTATTCAATCAATAATCATCTGAATTGTTCCAATTACATATATAGACGAAAGAGTTCAAATCCTTGTTTGATTAGGAACTCTACTTATTTAAAAAGAAAATAACCAAATCTACTAAGATCTATCAAATCTACCTAGATTTCCTTATTCAAAAAGGAAAACAAATAACACAATAGATACCAAATCTGCTAAGATTTCCAAATTCTTATAGAAAACGAATAAACCCTAAATTCCTTATGGTATGGACGAAATTCCTAAGATTGGAAGTCTTGGACAGTCCATGCAATTTCCCTCTTGAGCAGATTTATCCAAATAACACATAATAAGCCCATTAAGTGCATCTTTCATTTGTTTAGCTCTAACTCTTGTAATTGAACCTCCATCATAGCTCAAAGGATCCAGCTTCTTCTTATTTGCACTTGAACTCCAATTTTCGTTAATGATATCTCCATGCTCCGCATCACAAAATCTATAGTCCCTTTCAAGCATCTAAGAATACGTTTGACAGCAATTAAATGAGATTTTCTAGGAGATGATTGAAATCTAGCACACAAACAAACAGAGAACATAATATCAGGTCTACTAACAGTTAAATATAAAAGACTACCAATCATACCTCTATATTTAATTTGATCAACCATCTTACTATTTTCATCTTTGTCCAATTTAATAGACGTGGCCATAGGAGTATCAATCTCCTTTGAATCAGCCATTCCAAACTTTTTAAGTAGTTCTTTTGTGTACTTGGCTTGGTTAATGAATGTACCTTCTTTTGCTTGATTAATTTATAACCCAAGGAAGAATGTCAACTCACCCATCATGTTCATTTCAAATTCATCATGCATTATCTTAGAGAAATATTTGCACATATTTTCATTAGTAGCTCCAAATATGATATCATCAACATATATTTGAACAATCAAAATATCATGTGTTTTGTTTATAATAAAAAGTGTAGTATCTACTATTCCTCTAGAAAAACCTTTTTCAATGAGAAAATTACTAAGTCTTTCATACCATGCTCTTGGTGCTTGCTTTAAACCATATAAAGTTTTAGAAAGCTTGTAAACATGATTTGCATAAGATTCATGAATAAAACCAGGAGGTTGTTCAACATACACTTCCTCTTGGATGAAACCATTTAAAAAGACACTTTTAACATCAATTTGAAATAGTTTAAAACCTTTAAAGGAAGCAAATGTAAGTAGAATTCTAATGGACTCTAATCTAGCAACCAGAGCAAAAGTCTTATCATAATCAATGCCCTCTTCTTGATTATATCTTTGAGCAACAAGTCTAGCCTTATTTCTAGTCACAAAACCATGTTCATCAAGTTTGTTTCTAAAAACCTATTTTGTACCAATAATGGTGTGATTAGAAGGTCTAGGTATAAGCTCCCAAACTTTGCTTCTTTCAAATTGATTTAATTCATCTTACATGGCAATAATTCAAAAATCATCACTAAGAGCTTCATCAATGTTGATGTCTAGTATCAAGTGATTAGCTTCTTCTTGACCAATTCCTTTCACCCATAAATCTTGCGATGTCGGTAATGGCTTGGAGTAAATCTTCTTGATATATTTTTTTCTCAACTCCCAATCATCATTGAAACATAAGTCATGCATCCTTTTGTATGCAACAAAATCATGTTATGAAGATATCTCATGTCAACAACCTCAAGTAAAGATATTTCAAAATGTTTAAAGCAACCTTTAAAGCAATGAACGATAAAGTAGACTCTTTGCCATTTTCTTAGATTTCTTATCAATGAACGATATCCATAAGATAACCAAAATCTTCTCGTTTTCCTTTGAACATAATTAGCATAATAAACATGTGCAAATGAGTAATAGATGTCCTATGACCATCTATAAGTACAAATATAGTGGTGCACATATGATAAAGTATATTATTTTCAAGACTAAAAACAATAGATTCCCTTTTTGCAAGATTCACAAAGGACTCTTCATTTGTAAAAGCATCTTCAAAATCTTGAATGGAGAATGCATAATAATAGCAGCAAACTTGGTGAGTAATAAAAAATATGTAATCTCATCAACAGGAGCACTCAAAATATTATCCAAGTTATAGTGATTGAAATTTAAATCAATACCATATACTTTAGACACATAATATATAACCTAATATCCTTCAAGAATATTTTTCTCTAGATTAGCATAGCATTGAAACATATAGTCATAATACATAGGCTCATCATGCACAATAATATCATATCATCCTTCATTAGCAAACTACTTCAAGATATTTTCAAAAAGGAAACTTACTGGAATTGATGGTACTTTCAATAATCACATTTCAAAGCTCGAGATAGTCATAAAATCAAATTTAATTCTCCTTGTGAATAAAGTAGTATTGCTCTTCTTCTTCTTTGGTACCATTTGAGATTTGGTTGAACCACTTTTTGATACAATTTGCTGATCCCTTGACGTTTCTTCTTTTGGACGATAGAATCATTTTGTGCACTCGACCGAACAATTGATTGTGGTCGTGTACAAATTCTCTGTCTACTTTGCGGTCGATGGCTTGTATCATGTGGTCGACCGAAGATTTTTTCAAGGTCTTCCGCAAGTCCATTGACCATTCTTCGAACCATTCTACAAATTCTCTTTCTTCGGGTGTCATTTGAAATTTCTTCTGAGCAACTTATAAGCAATCAATAATCGTTGTTTTGATAATTAAAAGAGCTATACAATAACAAACTCATTAGTAATTGTATATAAACACTCAATAGCTTTCTAAAATAGAACCTTTTCTCGGCCAATGGATAAATAAATACATCAATTTTAATAATAAAGTTCACTCAAATATAATATCAACATAAATTTGAACAATTAAAATGCCATGCACTTTATTATTTAAAAATAGTGTAGTGTCTACAATTCCTTTTTCAATGAGGAAGTTGCTAAGCCTTTCATACTAAGCTCTTAGAGCTTGCTTCAAACCATATAAAGCTTTTGAAAGTTTGTAAACATGATTTTCAAAAGATTCATACACAAAACCAGGGGGTTGTTAATGGAGATCAAGGTGTTGACTAATCTAATGTTCGCAAGCAAGTTGATGATTTCAAATATTATGTAGTTCTTCTGCATGGAATTGGTGATCAATAGACGCAAGAATGGTGAAAGACCAATTCAGTCATGGGAAGAGATGAAGACGGTGATGCGCAAAAGATTCATACCCAGCCATTACTATAGAGATTTGTATAGGAAGTTGCAGGGGCTGGTTCAAGGAGATGGAAATCGCCATGATTAGAGCAAACATAGATGAAGATAGAGAAGCAACAATGGCTAGATTCATTGGTGGATTAAATAGGGAAATTGCTAATGTGGTTGAGTTTCAACATTATGTAGAGATGGAGGATTTATTGCACAAGGCTATTAAAGTGGAAAAGCAAATCAAGGCAAAGAGATTCAGATCTAGCTCGTCCTATGGCTCTGCATCAAATTGGAAGGACAACAAAGCTGGATTGAAAACAAAAGACAGAGCAAAGTTGAAGAATTCTGAAACTAAATTTGAATCTAAACCACCTTCTAGATCACGTGATATGCTAATCTTGATGGAAAGAAAAAGGCAGATTTTGTGAAGGAATTGCATGCAAGGGTTTGAGATAACATTGAAAGGAGGAATGAGCAATATGCCAAGCAAACCAACAAGGGGCGTTTGAAAGTTGTTTTCCAACCTGGAGATTGGGTTTGGGTGCACTTACGAAAGGAAAGGTTTCCTTCACAAAGGAAATCAAAATTGTAGCCTAGGGGAGATGGTCCTTTTCAAGTTTTGGAGATAATCAATGATAATGCTTACAAACCGGATCTGCCAAGTGATTATGGTAATGTTAGTGCTGCTTTTAATGTGGCTGATTTATCTTTGTTTGATGCAGGAGATTCGAGGACGAATCCTTTCGAGGAAGGGGGGAATAATGGAGATCAAGGTGCTGACCAATCTGAAGTTCGCAAGCAAGTTGATGATTTCAAATATTATGTAGATCCTCTGCATGGAATTGGTGGTCCAATAACTAAAAGAGAATGAAAGAAGCTTTACAAGGTTTGATAATGGATGTTCAATATAAAGAAGCTGCAAAACTTGAAGATTTCAAAGCTTCACCAAGAGAGGTTACATATCTATGAGTGCAAAGGTTAAATTTGGAAGATCAACAAGAGTGCACGAGCTAATTAGAGAATTTTTCTTTAATTTTCGTTTTTGGGCTTTTATGTTATGATTATCATGTGTAATTTCGTTTTGGACTTCTAGATTCTAAATATCAGATTATGTTTTTTTAAGACTTTTTATTTAAAGAATAATTAGGCCCAGTCTACTTGTAATCAGGTCCAAGTCAGTTTAGGGTTTCTTTTAGGTGTTTTCTATTTAAGGACATTAACTATGTACTGTTTAGAGATTAAAAATATCAATTCAAAAGAATTATTCAGGAAAAGCCTTAGCTTTTGTTTTCTTGTGTTCTTGATTGAATGCATGAACTTGACTTATCAAATGAGTGATCAACCTTTGTGGCGTCTCTGAATTAGGGTTTAAAGGCCTTAGTTTCCTTTAGGTTCTAATTCTGATCTTTCTTCAACTCGCTCCTTGTGTAATTAGGGTTTCTAATCCGTTGAGATTTGGGTTCCTAGGGTTGGTCGCCTAGAGGGTCTGTATCAGGAGATCTTAGGGTTACAAGGCAATCATTGATATCTTTCTCAATTGGATGTTATTTTGATCGGGTATGTGATGTTGTTCTCATGCATGCTACTCATATATTTTTGGGATGGCCTTGGCAGTATGATAAACGAGTTATGCATGATGGCTTTACTAACCGATATTCTTTTGTGATGGATGGGTAACCTATTAAGTTGCTGCCCATGTCACCTAAAGAGGTGTTTGAAGATCAGAAAATTTTAAGTGAATGTGAGAGTATATAAAAGAAAACGAAGATGCACGAGCAAAAGGAGAGTTGTGATAAAAACCATGAGAGACGTGACAAAAGAGAGGGAAAATGAGAGGAAACGGAGAGGATGTGCCATGAGGAAAAGAATATTAAGAGAGCACATGTAAAAGGAGAGAATAGTGTGCAAAAAGTGGTAAAACAAAATGTAAAAGACAGTTTCTATGCAAAAGAGGGTGAGATCCGAAAGGCTTATCTATCTAGGTAATCTATACTTCTTTTAGTATTCAAATGAGCGAATTTCACTATTTCTTTTAACCCAGATCTCTCTTCTCTTCCTAGTTCTTTTCAAACTTTATTGCTAGGAATTTGAAGAATTGTTTCTCGAAACTATGCCAGAAGGATTGCCACCACTTAGAGGGATTGAACACCAGATTGACTTCATTGCTAGAGCATAAATTCCAAATCAACCAGCTTATAGAAGCAATCCTAAAGAAAACAAGGAGTTACAAAGGCAAGTGGATGAATTGTTGTTTAAGGGCTTGATCAGAGAAAGTATGAGTCCATGTGCAGTACCCGTGTTGTTGGTGCCTAAAAAAGATGGCTCTTGGTAAATGTGTGTTGATTGTCGAGCAATTAACAAAATTACGGTAAAGTACCGCCACATTATTCATCGTTTAGATGATATATTAGATGAATTACATGGTGCCTGCATATTCTCTAAGATTGATTTAATGGCTGGTTATCATCAAATTCGTATGAGAATTGGAGATGAATGAAAAACTACTTTTAAGACAAAATGTGGTGTATATGAATGGTTAGTTATGCCTGTTGGATTAACTAATGCACCTAGTACTTTCATGAGATAATCATGTTTTGCATAGTTTTTTTGGAAAATTTGTTGTCTACTTTGATGATATACTTGTGTATAGCAAATCACTTGATGATCATCTTTTGCATGTTAAAGATGTTTTTGGTGCTTTGCAAGAACAAAAGTTGTGTGCTAAGCTTGCTAAATGTTCATTTTGTGTGCCTAAAGTTATATTTTTAGGATATGTTGTTAGTCAACATGGAATTGAAATAGATAATGAAAAGGTTAAATCTATTGAAATCTGGCCAACACCTAAGAATGTGGGGGAAGTTAGAAGTTTTCATGGTTTGACAAGTTTTTATAGACAGTTTGTTAAGAATTTTTCTAGCATTGCTGCCCCTTTAACTGAAAATATAAAAAAAATGTGAAATTTAAATGGGGGGATGAACAAGAAAGAGCATTTAACATATTAAAGGCAAAATTAACTTCTGCTCCTATTCTTGTTTTACCTGACTTTGATAACACTTTTGAAATTGAATGTGATGCTTCAGGAGTTGGTATTGGTGATGTCCTTTTGCAATGAGGAAAGCCAATTGCTTATTTTAGTGAAAAGTTGAATGGGGAGTTGCATTGAAATATCCAATTTATGATAAAGAGATGTATGCTTTAGTAAGAGCATTGGAAACATGACAGCACTATCTTCTTCCTAAAAAGTTAGTTATCCATATTGTTCATCCGAGCTTGAAGTATTTGAAGGGACAAAATAAGTTAAATAAACGACATGCTTAAATGGAGTGAATTTATTGAATCATCTCCATGCATCATCAAGTACAAGAAGGGAAAGGAAAATGTTGTTGTTGATGCTTTGAGTTGAAGGTATGCCCTAATTACCACTTTAGATGCTAAATTGCTAGGTTTTGAGCATATTAAAGAATTGTATGAGAAAGATAGCGATTTTAGCAATGTTTATAATGCATGTGAGAATGCTGGTTTTGATAACTTCTATAGGCATGATGGTTATCTATTTCGCATTCCTAAGTGTTCTATGCAATTACTTTTGATTCGTGAAGCACATGAAGGGAGTTTAATGGGACACTTTGGTATATCCAAGACTTTAGATATTTTGCAAAAGCACTTTTTTTGGCTTAATATGCAATCAGATGTTTCTAAGTATTGTGCTAATTGTATGACATGTTTGCAAGCTAAGTCTAAAGTGCATCCACATGGTTTATACACACCATTACCTGTGTATTGGATAGATGTTTCTATGGATTTTGTTCTTAGTTTACCTAGAACTAGATGTGGATTTGATAGTATATTTGTGGTAGTTGATAGGTTTTCTAAAATGGCACACTTCATTCCATGTCATAAAGCTGATGATGCTTCGCATGTTGTTGATTTGTTCTTTAAAGAAATAGTTTGTTTGCATGATATGCCTAAGTCCATTGCAAGTGATAGAAATGCTAAATTTTTATCTTACTTTTGGAAAACTTTGTGGGCAAAATTAGGAATTAAATTGTTGTTTAGTACTACTTGTCATCCACAAACTGATGGACAAAACTGAGGTAG
This sequence comes from Apocynum venetum, assembly GCA_019593545.1. Taxonomy (NCBI): domain Eukaryota; kingdom Viridiplantae; phylum Streptophyta; class Magnoliopsida; order Gentianales; family Apocynaceae; genus Apocynum; species Apocynum venetum. Next base: position 1,226,519 of record SRSM01000145.1, on the reverse strand, counting down.
TGAATAGAACTTTGGGACAATTATTGAGAGCTATCATTAAATAGAATATGAAATCATGGGATGATTGTTTACCTCATGTAGAGTTTGCATATAATAGGAGTATGTATTCCTCTACTCATTATTCACCTTTTGAGATTACTTATGGTTTTAATCCTTTGGCACCATTAGATTTAGCTCCTTTACCTTTGGATGAACAAGTTAATTTTGATGGAGCTAAAAAGGCAGAATATGTGCGAAAAATTCATGAAACAATCAAGCAAAATATTGAGAAAAGAAATCAGCAAGTGATGACTCAAAGAAATCATGGAACAAAGAAAGTGATTTTTGAGCCTGGTGATTGGGTACGGTTGTATTTATGCAAGGAAAGGTTTCCTATGCAAAGACGTTCAAAGCTTCAATCAAGAAGAGATAATCCTTTTCAAGTTGTTGCATGGATCAATGACAATGTTTACAAATTAGCTATTCCTGATGAGTATAATGTCAGTGCTACTTTTAATGTTTTTGATTTACTTCTTTTCGATTATGCAGGCGATAATTCAAGGGCGAATCCTTTTAAGGAAAGAGGGAGTGATGCGGAGCATAGAGATGACATTAATGGAAATTCGAGTTCAAGCACAAATAAGAAGAAGTTGGATCCTTTGAGCTATGATGGAGGTTCAATTACAAGAGCTAAAGCTAAACATATGAAACATGCACTTAATGAGCTTATTTTGTGTTATTTGGATCAATCTACTCAAGAGAGAAATTGCATGGGCTATTCAAGACTTGTGAATTTAATTAGATTTGATACAAAGGAGAAGAAATTCTAATTACAAGCCCGCCAAATTTAAGAATTTTGTCCAGCCCATAAGGATTTTAGAGTTTATTTGTGAAAATAAGAATTTGGAAATCTTGGCATATTTGGTATCTATTAGATTTATTGTTTTCTTTGTTTTTCTTTTTGTTGAATAAGGAAATCTGGATAGATTTGATTTCTTTTTTAAATAAGTAGAGTTCATAATCAAACAATGATTTGAACTCTTTCTTTGATATATGTAATTGGAACAAATCAGATGATTATCATTGAATACAATTTTGAGTTATTTCTTAAAGTTCTTGTGAGAGCTTTGCTTTGAAATTCTCTAAGAATTTCACCACTTATAATTAGAGTTCTTAGTTGTTTGCTTACTAAAGGCTCATAATTTGTGATATTTGGCAATACTATCAAGTGGTTGTTACAAGTTTTGTTTGATAGATAAGCAAAAATCGTATCAGTTTGGTATCATAGCCTAGTTTGCGGGAAACAGGTTATTCTACCTTCTTATACTTATGTTTCAGTTTGGAAATTTTTTTTTATTATAAATACTATTCATACAAGACTTTGTAGGATGAGAATATCAGTTTATCAATAAAGATGTAGAGATTATTTCTCTTTGGTTCTTTAAAGAACTTGTGTTCTTGAACTTATCAAGTCTTGTACTTGTGGCATTCGTTCTAGACTTATCAATCAATGCTTGATAGGTTGATTGTGATGTCTTTCTTATATCATGTTTCATTGCTTGTCATATAAGAAATGGATCATGGTTCCACCATAGCAGCCATCTAAAAACCATTTTGAAAGATAAGCTAACTAATGCACCATTGTTGAGTTTGGCTAACTTTTGAAATAGAATGTGATGCATTTGGGATTGTAATAGGGGTTGTTTTGATGCAGGATTTCAAACCTATTGCTTACCTTAGTGAAAAGCTAAGTGTGGCAGCATTAAACTACCCTACTTATGACAGAGAGCTTTATGCATTAGTGACAACTCTACAAACATGGACACATTACTTGTGGCCAAGGGAATTCATTATTCATTATGATCATGAGAGTTTGAAGTTTCTGAAGACCCAAGGTAAGCTTCATAAGAGACATGCTAAGTGGTTCAAGTTCATAGAAACGTTTCCTTATCAAGTACGAGCATGGGAAGGAAAACGTTGTGGTTGATGCATTGTCCACGAGGTATGTTAATAGAGATTAAGGTGTTAACCAAGCTGAAATTTTCAAGCAAGTTGATGATTTCAAATATATATAAATCCTCTCCATGGAATTGGTGCTAGGGCAAGGACAAAGAGGATGAAAAAAGCTTTACAAGGTTTGATAATGAATGTTTAATACAACGAAGCTATAAAACATGAAGATTCCAAAGTTTCACCAAATGAGGCTACATATCTATGTGTGCAAGGGTTAAATATGGAAGATCAACATGAGTGCTTGAGCAAATTAGAGAATTTTCCTTTAATTTTCATTTTTGGGTCTTTATGTTATAATTATAATGCGTAATTTCGTTTTGGTCTTTTAGATTGTAATTATCATATTATGTTTTTAATACTTTTTATTTAGATTGTAATACTTTTTATAATTATCAATCTACTTGTAATCAGGCCCAAGTCAGTTTATGGTTTCTTTTAGGTGTTTTGTATTTAAGGAAATTAACTACGTAATGTTTAGAGATAAACATCAATTCAGAAGAATTATTGAGGTTTTGCCTTAGCTTTTGTTTTATTGTATTATTGATTGAATGCATGAACATGACTTATCAAAGAAGTGATCAACTTTTGTGGCGTCTCTGAATTAGGGTTTAAAGGCCTTAGTTTCATTTAGGTTCTAATTCTGATCTTTTCCAATTAGGTCCTAGTGTAATTAGGGTTTCTAATCCATTGAGATTTGGGTTCCTAGGGTTGGTCGGCTAGAGGGTCCGTATCAATTGGTATCAGAGCTCTAGTTCCAAGACAAATTTGTTTATAGTCTTTTTTCGTTTCTTGATATTCTTAATTAAAAAAAAATTTGATTTTGTTATTATTGAGTAAAAAAAAAGTTACAATCTTGTGAAAAGTTCTTCAATTTGATTGAATTCTTGCACTCTTCAAAACTTTTTCTTATAAAACATGAAACTGATGAAGAGAAAGAAGCTGATTCTGAATTGGAAATGACAAGTTAGACAAAACAAGAAGTTCAATTTCAAGAGGGATAACAATTTATGCAGCATAAAGATGAAAATTCCATCCTTTCAAGGAAAAAATGATCCTGAATTGTACTTGTATTGGGAAAGAAAGGTTGATCATGTATTTGATTGTCAAAATTACTTTGAGGAGAAGAAAGCAAAATTTTGCGGTTGTGGAGTTTACAGATTATGCAAGCATATGGTGGGATTTGTTGGTGATCAATAGTAGGAATGATGAAAGACCAATTCAGTCATGGAAAGAGTAAAATAGATGGTGATGCGTAAAAGATTCATACCCAGCTATTACTATAGAGATTTGTATAGGAAGTTGCAGGGACTAGTTTAAGGATCTAAAAGTGTGGAGGATTATTACAATGAGATGGAAATTGCCATGACTAAAGTAAACATAGATGAAGACAGAGAAGCAACAATGGCATTGGCGGATTAAATAAGAAAATTGCTGATGTGGTTGAGTTGCAACATTATGTAGAGATGGAGGATTTATTGCACAAAACTATTAAAGTGGAAAAGCAAATCAAGGCAAAGAGATTCATATCTAACTTGTCCTATGATTCTTATCAAATTGGAAGAACAACAAAAATGGATTGAAAACAGAAGACAAAGCAAAGTTGAAGAATTAAGTTTCTATTCCTCCTAAAGGTAAATCTGAAATTAAATTTGAATCTAAACCACTTTCTAGGTCACGTGACATTAAGTGTCAAGGATTCAGATATTGCTTCATAATGTTCCAACAAAAAGATTATGGTTGTAAGGGAAGATGGTGAACTCTCAAGTGATTATGAGATGTCACCATTGGAAAAAGGTTCTGATGTTGAAGTGGAAGAACCAGTACATGGAGATTTATTAGTTACAAGGAGAGTGTTAAGCATACAACCTAAGGATTATGGGAATGAGGAGCAACAGGAGCATATTTTTCATAGAAGATGCCATGTGATGTACAAGGTATGCACACTAATTATTGATAGTGGGAGTTGTACTAATGATACGAACTTCATTCTAACCTGTAGAACAAAACTCAAATCAATAAAGTTGTCAAATAATCATTCTAGGTGGTTGCTATGGTGGAATTGCAACCCATTGCTTATATGACAAGCAAGAACCTTGGTATAAGAAAGACGCCACAATCAACCCACCAAATATTGATTGATAAGTCAAGAACAAATGTTTTTCAAAGAATCGAAGAGAAATAATCTCTACATCTTTATTGATAAACTGATATTCTCTTCCTTACAAAGCATTATATGCAGGGTATTTATAATAGTAAAACCCTAAATAATTAAGAAAGCAAATTAAAGAAAACCTAAATCACTAAGGAAATCATATTACAAATTGTATTTTGGAAGCTACTAAAATTTATTGTATAAAATCTTCCAAATCCTATCTAAGATAGAAAATCTTCAAAGAATCTTCCAATTTTAGTGCATCTTCCATAAGGAATCAAAATAGATTTTAACTTGGATTACAAGAATCAAGCATCGCAAAATAGTTGATTGTTTGACCTCCAACTTAATTTGAATTCATACTGGGCTTTTCTAAGCACGAAATTATTCAATAATAAGCCGTTAAAAAAATCTTTGAACATTTTGTCATCATTCTCCCCCTCTTGAAAAAGATTTGTCCTCAAATCTTCAGCATCATCATCATTGTAGCCTTGACTTTTGATAAGTCTTTTCACAACTTGAAATAAAATCATGTTAATGGGAAAAACAATTCTAAACAAAATCTCTGGCCTCTTTTTTTTCCAGATCTTTTGTCTGTTTTTTTTTACAAGAAGAATGAAAAGAAGATTACTCAATCTCCAAACCCACTGATAAGAACCTTACCAACATCAAAACTCATTATCAATAGTGTGATAAGAAACTTGCCAACTTGTGACAAAACCAGTGTCAATAATGTGAAATCTAAATATCAAGAAATCCAAAACACGAAGAAAAAAAATAATAAAAAGAAGGATATGCAAACCTAACTAGAAATTAGCTCTGATACCAAATGATACGAACCCCATTCTAACCTGTAGAACAAAACTCAAATCAATAAAGTTGTCAAATAATCGTTCTAGGTGGTTACTATGGTGGAATTGCGACCCATTGCTTATATGACAAGCAAGAACCTTGGTATAAGAAAGACGCCACAATCAACCCACAAAATATTGATTGATAAGTCAAGAACAAATGTTTTTCAAAGAATCGAAGAGAAATAATCTCTACATCTTTATTGATAAACTGATATTCTCTTCCTTACAAAGCATTATATGCAGGGTATTTATAATAGTAAAACCTTAAATAATTAAGAAAGCAAATTAAAGAAAACCTATGACTCCTAAATCACTAAGGAAATCATATTACAAATTGTATTTTGGAAGCTACTAAAATTTATTGTATAAAATCTTCCAAATCCTATCTAAGATAGAAAATCTTCAAAGAATCTTCCAATTTTAGTGCATCTTCCATAAGGAATCAAAATAGATTTTAACTTGGATTACAAGAATCAAGCATCGCAAAATAGTTGATTGTTTGACCTCCAACTTAATTTGAATTCATACTGGGCTTTTCTAAGCACGAAAATTATTCAATAATAAGCCGTTAAAAAATCTTTGAACATTTTGTCATCATTCTCCCCCTCTTGAAAAAGATTTGTCCTCAAATCTTCAGCATCATCATCATTGTAGCCTTGACTTTTGATAAGTCTTTTCACAACTTGAAATAAAATCATGTTAATGGGAAAACAATTCTAAACAAAATCTCTGGCTCTTTTTTTTCCAGATCTTTGTCTGTTTTTTTTTACAAGAAGAATGAAAAGAAGATTACTCAATCTCCAAACCCACTGATAAGAACCTTACCAACATCAAAACTCATTATCAATAGTGTGATAAGAAACTTGCCAACTTGTGACAAAACCCAGTGTCAATAATGTGAAATCTAAATATCAAGAAATCCAAAACACGAAGAAAAAAAATAATAAAAAGAAGGATATGCAAACCTAACTAGAAATTAGCTCTGATACCAAATGATACGAACCCCATTCTAACCTGTAGAACAAAACTCAAATCAATAAAGTTGTCAAATAATCGTTCTAGGTGGTTACTATGGTGGAATTGCGACCCATTGCTTATATGACAAGCAAGAACCTTGGTATAAGAAAGACGCCACAATCAACCAACCAAACATTGATTGATAAGTCAAGAACAAATGTTCTTTTCATAGAACCGAAGAGAAATAATCTCTACATCTTTATTGATAAACTGATATTCTCTTCCTTATTTGCACTTGAACTCAAATTTCCATTAATGACATCTTCATACTCCGCATCACTCCCCATTTCCTCAAAAGGAATCGCCCTCGAATCATCACCTGTATAATCAAAAGAAAGTAAATCAGAAACATTAAAAATAGCACTAACATTATACTCACCAGGAAGAGATAATTTGTAAGCATTGTCATTGATCCTTGCAACAACTTAAAAAGGACCATCTCCTCTTGGAAAGGAAGAGCTATCATTAAAAAGAAAGTGATTTTTGAATGTCTTTGCTTAGGAAACCTTTCCTTGCGTAAATGCAACCATACCCAATCACCAGGCTCAAAAATCACTTTCTTTCTTTCATGATTTCTTTGAGTCATCACTTGCTGATTTCTTTTCTCAATATTTTGCTTGACTGTTTCATGAATTTTTCTCACATATTCTGCCTTTTTAGCTCCATCAAAATTAACTTGATCATCCAAAGGTAAAGGAGATAAATCAAATGGTGTTAAAGGATTAAAACCATAAACAATCTCAAAAGGTGAATAATGAGTAGAGGAATGCACACTCCTATTATATGCAAACTCTACATGAGGTAAACAATCATCCCATAATTTCAGATTCTTTTTAATGATAGCTCTCAATATTGTCTCAAAGTTCTATTCACTACCTCAGTTTGTCCATCAATTTGTGGATGACAAGTTGTACAAACAGCAATTTAGTTCCCAATTTTGCCCACAAAGTTTTCCAAAAGTAAGATAAAAATTTAGCATATCTATCACTCACAATGGATTTAGGCATACCCTGCAAACAAACTATTTCTTTAAAGAACAAATTAGTAACATGTGAAGTATCATCAGTTTTTTGACATGGAATGAAGTGTGCCATTTTAGAAAACCTATCAACTACAACATATATACTATCAAATCCACGTCTAGTTCTAGGTAAACCAAGAACAAAATCCAAGGTGCATGTGACACAGGTAATGGTGTACTTAGCTTGTAAACATATAATGCAATTAGCACAATACTTAGAAACATCTGATCACATATTAGGCCAAAAGAAGTGCTTCTGCAAAACATCTAAAGTCTTAGATATGCCAAAGTGTCCCATTAAACCCCCTTCATGTGTTTCACGAATCAAAAGTAATCGCATAGAACACATCATGCGAAATAGATAACCATTATGCCTATAGAACTTATCAAAACCAACATTCTCGCACGCATTATAAACATTACTAAAATCACTATCTTTCTCATACAATTCTTTAATATGTTCAAAGCCTAGCAATTTAGCATCTAAAGTGGTAATAAGTGCATACCTTCGACTCAGAGAATCAGCAACAACATTTTCCTTTCCCTTCTATTAACTTGATGATGTATGGAAACGATTCAATGAATTCACTCCATTTAGAATGTCGTTTATTCAACTTATTTTGTCCCTTCAAATACTTCAAGCTGTCATGGTCAGTATGGATAACAAATTCCTTAGAAAGAAGATAGTGCTACCATGTGTCCAATGTTCCTACTAAAGCATACATCTCTTTGTCATAAGTTGGATATTTCAATGCAGCACCATTCAGCTTTTCACTAAAATAAGCGATTGGCTTTCCTCCTTGCAAAAGGACATCACCAATTCCAATTCCTGAAGCATCACATTCAGTTTCAAAAGTGTTATCAGAGTTAGGTAAAGCAAGAATAGGTGATGGCCAGGTTTCAATAGCTTTAACCTTTTCATTATCTACTTCAATTCCATGCTGACTAACAACATATCCTAAAAATATAACTTTAGGCACAAAAAATGAATATTTAGCATGCTTAGCATACAACTTTTGTTCTCGCAAAGCACAAAAAACAGCTTTAACATGCAAAATATGCTCATCAAGTGACTCATATACACAAGTATATCATCAAAGTAGACAACAATAACCATGCCAAAAAACATGGTTTATTAATCTCATGAAAGTACTAGGTACACTAGTTAATCCAAAAGGCATAACTAACCATTTATATAAACCATATTTTGTCTTAAAAGCAGTTTTCGTTTCATCTCCAATTTTCATACAAATTTGATGATAACCAGCCATTAAATCAATCTTAGAGAATATGTAGGCACCATGTAATTCATCTAACATGAGGAATAGGGTGGTGATACTTTACTGTAATTTTGTTAATTGCTCTACAATCAACACACATTTGCCAAGAACCATCTTTTTTAGGCACCAACAACACGGGTACTGCACATGGACTCATTCTTTCTCTGATCAAACCCTTAGACAACAATTCATCTAATTGCCTTTGAAACTCCTTGGTTTCTTTAGGATTGCTTCTATAAGCTGGTCGGTTTGGAATTTGTGCTCCAGCAATGAAGTCAATTTGGTGTTCAATCCCTCTAAGTGGTGGCAATCCTTCTGGCATAGTTTCGGGAAACAATTCTTCAAATTCCTGCAACAAAGTTTGAAAAGAACTAGGAAGAGAAGAGAGATCTGGGTTAGAAGAAATAGTTAATTTCGCTCCTTTGAAAACAAAACGAAGCATGGATTGCCTAGATAGATATGCCTTTCGGACCTCACCCTCTCTTGCATAGAAACTGCCTTTTACCTCTTGTTTTGCCACTCTTGGCACACTATTCTCTCAATTTGCATGTGCCCTCTCAAGATTCTTTTCCTCATGACACATCCCCTCTGTTTTCCCTCCTTTTTCCTCTCTTTTCTCATGCCTCTCATGGCTTTTCTCACAGCTCTCCTTTTGCTCGTGCATCTTCTTTTTCTTTTGTGCACTCTCACATTCACTCAATATTTTCTAATCTTCAAACACCTCTTTAGGCGACATGGGTAGCAACTTAATAGGTCGCCCATCCATCACAAAATAATATCAGTTAGTGAAACCATCATGCATAACTCGGCTATCATACTGCCAAGGTCATCCCATATATATGAGTAGCTGGCATAGGAAACACATCACATAAAACCCGATCAGAATAATGTCAAATTGAGAAAGATATCAATGATTACCTTGTAACCTTAAGATTTCCAGTATTGTTCATCCATTGCAATCTATAGGGATTAGGGTGTTTAGTTGTTTTCAATCCCAATTTATCAACTAAACTAGCATTAACAACATTAGTACAACTACCTCCATCAATGATCATGCTACACAATTTATCATGTATGAAGCATCTAGTATGAAATATGTTTTCACGTTGTACCTCATCCTCCTTGGATTGGATGCTTAGTGCTCGTCTTGTGACCAAGCTGAAAACTGATCCTTCAGGAGCTGTTTCTCCATCATCTGCTTCCTCTAAATCTTCTGCTAATAGTGGCATGTCATTGTAGTCAAAATTATCTCCCTCATCTTCACTCACCACTTCCCCATTTCATATAACCATCACCTTTGCAGTAGGGCATTGGGCTTGCCTATGTCCATATCCCAAGCATATGAAGCACTTCAGATCTCTCAAAGAACCCTTAGATTTATCATCCTTAGGCTGTACTTTTGTTGGCTTCAAATCTGCTCTTGTTTGAATTTGAATCTCCATTTTTGTTGCCCTTCCAATTCGTCTTCCATGAAGAAGTAGAAGTCAAACCAGATTTGTTCCTCATCTTCAATTGCTTCTCAACCTTAATTGCCATGTGTACCATATCCTCAAAATCAACATAATGATGCAATTCAACCAGGTTAGCAATGTCACGATTTAAACCAGAAAGAAATCGTGCCATAGTAGCCTCCTTGTCCTCCTCAATATTGGCTCGAATCATAGCCATCTCCATCTCTTGATGATACTCTTCAACACTCTTTGATCCTTGGTTCAGTCTCTATAAAAGATTGTACAACTGACGAAGCCTGTCGTACGGCTCTCAAATTTAAACCTAACAATTCCTATGTAGATAGGGAAAGTAGGGATCGAATCCACAGAGATTTGTCAACTCTTAAATTAAAATCGTTAATCGGAAAAGGTTTTGGGGGTTTTGGTATTTTGAGAATAAAGAAATGACAACAATTAAAATAAATATTTTTGAGGTTTTGGATTTTGTAAAAAGAATTAAAAACGAAATTTGGAATACAAATGATATAAAAAGCATTAGCAAGGAACTAGTATCAAGTTATATTTTTCATGGGATTAATCATAGATATATACATTATTAAGTAGTTGGTTTTAGAATCCCGATCAGCTCAGACAGATTCCTATCCTTACAAAATAGATTAATCCCAATCAGCTCAGACAGATTAATCACTAATTTAATTAAACACCACTACCAACCAGCGTGTATAGGATGCTCAATCAAATTGCATTAAACAAATAAGGCATCACCAACATTAAATTGTATATAACAATCAGCTTAATTATATACAATTTAAATTATATAATTCCGCTACTAATTTAATTAAGCCAAGAGCTGCAACTCAATTAAACTAGTAGATGCTACTTGAATTATTAATACAAGATTAATAATCCTAGCTATATAATCACATTCATTAACTAGATTGTCAATCCAATTAATTCACACAATTATATTGGTTAAAACAGGAATTATATAAATACTTAATTAATATATATATATAAGTATATTAAATAAATACACACACACACACACACATATATATATAGAAAGAAAGATTGGATTTATATTAACTAAAGAAATTAGGCGGTTCAACCGGCCATTTAAATAAATTAAACTAAAAGTATGGAGGCTCGGCCTTCCATAAAAAAAGAATTAAAGACATAAAAATATATTAAACTAGTTAGGAGGCTCGGCCTTCCATAATACATAAAATAAAAGACATAAAAGTAAATTAAACTAATAGGTGGCTCGGCCATCCATTTGCAATATTTAAAGTGCATAAAGCAAAATAAATAAATACTAGGCGGGTAAACCGACCATAAGTCCAGTTAAATAAATCCAAATAGAAATTAAGTACAAAGAAAATTATCTCATAATCCCATTTATTAATAACTTAACACATATCATTGCTAACAAAAGAAAATTACTCACAATACATATTTAATAAATATAAGATGGAATTTATAAACATTAGAAAGAGAATTTGAAAGATAAACTCCCCAGAAATATTGAAATTATCCGGACAGAATTTCTTTACTAAATATTACAAAAAGCCTTGAAATATTATTCTAAAAAATCTGGAAAATATACTAAGATGAAGACAATAATAAAAGAAATAAATTGCAAAAGAAATGGAGAAGATTGGAGCTAAATTGGTGTCTAAATCATAAAAATAAGCTCCCTATTTATAGCCACAAAAATCAGGGGCAAAATGGTCATTTTGCACCCCAAAGTCTTGAAAATGTAGTTGGTGGCCTAATTTCCCCAACTTCGCCACATGTCGCGTCCTCATTGGTCCAAGTTGCGGCTTCTAGAAGCGCCACTTGTCACCTTTTGATTGCGCCACTTGTCATCTTCTCATTGCGCCACGTCATCGGATGACATAGATTTTTATTTTTTATTTTTTTATCTTCTCCAACATTTCTTCATCTTCTTCTTTTTATCTCCATAATAAACTAAAATACACTGAAAAATTTACAAACAAAGAAATAGAAGGGAAACGTGAAATATATCCATTAAATAACATAATTAACCGATTTTCAAACAAAATATAGTCATTAAATAACATAAAAATCAGTTAATTTATGAGTACATCAAATTCCCCCACACTATCTCTTTGCTTGCCCTCAAGCAAAATATAAACACACAATATACAAGTATAAATAACTTAAACAAGATTAATAAGGTAACAAAGTGTTATATAAATTTCAATACAACTTTCACAATTAACCCCTTTTTATTTGAAAAGAAATTGTGTTCGTGTTCTTGAATATCATTACAAGTTTAACATTAATATTCAAAGTTAACAAAATGTGACTGTGAAAAACATAAAACCTTGAATAAAATTTTTTTTTTTAAAAAAAACATGCTATCAGTATAATGAAAGAATAATAACAAAGTCACTATGTAAATAAAAATACATTCTTAGTTTCTCAACACAACTTATAAGCTTGTAAACTCACATATTCTCCACTAATCATGAAGATTTTGGTCGATATGGGTCAAATAGGACTTTTAGGCTTGTAATGTTAAGCTCGGTATTTGGTTACAATCGAAAGATAGGGATATACAAAATATTTCAAGAGTTTAAATTGAAAATGAATTACCACCTCTTGAAGAAAACCTTAGCCATGATATCTCTTCATTTTTCACACTTTTCTATTTTCTTTTTCTTTTCTTTTATTTTTTTCTTTCTTTTTCTTTTTTTTTTTTTTTGGCAATATCTCGTAATCCTTTATCAACAGTGTTCATAACTTTTCTATACATATTAACACATGGTAATACATTCTCAATAAAATATTTGGATAGAAAAGTAATAAACGAGGCTAATTATCAAAGAAATTAAATGGTAATGAAACCATTCATACATGTTGGCTCAAAGTAGGATCGAGGGATATATATATAAGTATGGTTCGTTTAGAAAGGCTCAAACTATCAAAGAAGGCCTTATGTCATCCCCAAATCAACCAAGATCTTATTTAAATTTCGTCTCAAACATGTGAAAGAACAAGTTCTAGTGTGTAGAGAGTGACCTTAAATGTACTAAAACACATAGTAAACTTACATTATCATTAAGTCAAAATACTAATGTTTTTAACTCTGGGTTTCATAACATAAAACATTTAGCCACATTAGTTAAATAAGAATATTTTTGTCAAATTGCTAAGATATTCAATTGATTTATTCGAAAAATTTTTTTACAGAAAGGGGTACAATTATAAAAGGACTGAAAAATTTAACACAAAATTACCTAATATCTTAAAAAGTTATAATACATGCATGATTTATTCAACAAAACAACAAATTATTAAAAACAATGTTTTTAAAGGTATGGATCAAGAATCAAATGAGTTTAATCACTTGACTCTTTACTCAAACCACCCCCACACTTGGGAATTACATTGTCCTCAATGTAAAAACACACAAAGTTTGAAAAAAATAAAATAAAATCACATTATTCCACAGCTTATAATAAAAAGAAAATAACACACATTTATTTAAAAAGAAAAACTTACAACTTTAACTCTAAATCCACTGAATCTCTTTTTCGCTTGTTACCGGAAATTGACCAGTTAATTGGAGGTACTTCTGTAATGGAGATCAAGGTGCTAACCAATCTGAAGTTCGCAAGCAAGTTGATGATTTCAAATATTATGTAGATCATCTGCATGGAATTGGTGGTCCAATTACTAGGGCAAGGACAAAGAGAATGAAAGAAGCTTTACAAGGTTTGATAATGGATGTTCAATATAAAGAAACTGCAAAACTTGAAGATTCCAAAGCTTCACCAAGAGTGGCTACATATCTATGTGTGCAAGGGTTAAATTTGGAAGATCAATAAGAGTGCACGAAAATTTGGTGGATGCTTTGAAGATTTTCTATCTTAAATAGGATTTGGAAGATTTTATATAATAAATTTCAGTAGCTTCCAAATATAATTTGTAATCTGATTTCCTTAGTGATTTAGGAGTTCTAGATTTTTTTAAATTTGTTTTCTTAATTATTTAGGGTTTTACTATTATAAATACCATTCATATAATACTTTGTAAGGGATATCAATTCAAAAGAATTATTCAGGAAAAGCCTTAGCTTTTGTTTTCTTGTGTTCTTGATTGAATGCATGAACTTGACTTATCAAAGGAGTGATCAACCTTTGTGGCGTCTCTGAATTAGGGTTTAAAGGCCTTAGTTTCCTTTAGGTTCTAATTCTGATCTTTATTCAACTCGCACTTTGTGTAATTAGGGTTTCTAATCCGTTGAGATTTGGGTTCCTAGGGCTGGTCGCCTAAAGGGTCCGTATCAATTGGTATCAGAGCTTTGGTTCCGAGGCAAGTTTGTTTATCGCCTTTATTTTCGTTTCTTGATATTCTTAATTCAAAAAAAAAAAATCTGATCTTTGTTATTCTCGAGTGAAAAAAAAAAAGTTACAATCTTGAGAAAGGAAGAATTGAATTGAATTCTTGCACTGTTCAGAACTTTTTCTTATAAAAGTTTTGATTTTTGATTGACTCTTGATCTAAATTCTTTGAAATATTGAATCTTGCTATTGATTTTGAGTTATTTGTGAAATTCGTTTCTTCTTGTCTTTCATGAATCTTATGGACCTTGTTTCTGATTAAAAAAAAAAAAAGGAAGAATGGAAAGAACAAGAAAGGCTGTTTCCGTGTGTTTTGGAATTTCCAACAATTTGCTGATTCTAGTGGTTTCTTTCATATGTCTTTTGCTTCTGTTTGAAGTTCTATTATTTTTCTTGGTTCTATAGAGTTGGTCATCTTTGATTTTCAAATATCTAAATTGCTTCAACTAAGTCTTTAACACTCTGATTTTTGAGATTGTCGCTATCTGTGATACGATCCTTGCTTATCTATCAAACAAGACCCGTAACAAACTCTTGATACTATTACCAAAGATCACGAATTAGGAGCCTTTAGTTATCAAACAACTAAGAACCCTAATTATAAGTGGCGAAATTCTTAGAGAATTTCAAAGCAAAGCTCTCACAAGAACTTTTAAGAGAAAACTCAAAATTGTATTCAATCATTATCATCTGATTTGTTCCAATTACATATATAGAAGAAAGAGTTCAAATCCTTGTTTGATTTGTTCACAAGAACTTGTTTCGATTATGCAAGTGATGATTCGAGGGCGAATCCTTTTGAGGAAAGGGGGAGTGATGCGGAGCATGGAGATGTCATTAATGGAAATTCGAGTTCAAGCACAAATAAGAAGAAGCTGGATCCTTTGAGCTATGATGGAGGTCCAATTACAAGAGCTAGAGCTAAACAGATGAAAGATGCACTCAATGGGCTTATTTTGTGTTATTTGGATCAATCTGCTCAAGAGGGAAATTGCATGGGCTGTCCAAGACTTGTGAATTTAATTAGATTTGATACAAAAGAGAAGAAAGTCCAATTACAAGCCCACCAAACTTAAGAATTTCGTCCAGCCCATAAGGATTTTAGGGTTTATTTGTTTTCTATAAGAATTTGGAAATCTTGGCAGATTTGGTACCTATTAGATTTATTGTTTTATTTGTTTTCCTTTTTGAATACGGAAATTTGGGTAGATTTGATATCTTAGTAGATTTGGTTTCCTTTTTAAATAAGTAGAATTTCTAATCAAACAAGGATTTGAACTCTTTCTTCTATATATGTAATTGGAACAAATCAGATGATAATGATTGAATACAATTTTGAGTTTTCTCTTAAAAGTTCTTGTGAGAGCTTTGCTTTGAAATTCTCTAAGAATTTCGCCACTTATAATTAGGGTTCTTAGTTGTTTGATAACTAAAGGCTCCTAATTCGTGATCTTTGGTAATAGTATCAAGAGTTTGTTACGGGTCTTGTTTGATAGATAAGCAAGGATCGTATCACAAACCATGAAAACTTCTCAACTCATTCGCATTCTTAGGTGTAGGCCAATCCCTTATTGCCCTTACCTTTTCTTCATCTACACTTATTCCCTGCGAACTAACAACATAACCAAGAAACACAATAGATTCCATGCAAAACGTGCACTTCTTAAGATTAGCATATAATTGGTGCTCCCTTAACACACTAAAAACAGCATGCAAATGTTTCACGTGTTCATCCAAACTTTTGCTGTATACTAAAATATCATCAAAGTAAACTACCACAAATTTTCCCATGAAAGCACGCAAGACATGATTCATTAATCTCATGAATGTACTAGGTGCATTAGTTAAACCAAAAGGCATTACTAACCACTCATACAATCCATGCTTAGTTTTAAATGCAGTCTTCCATTCATCTCCTTCTTTCATGCGAATCTGATGATATCCATTCTTTAAATCTATCTTAGAAAACAATTTAGAGCCATGCAATTCATCTAATATACCATCTAAGCGAGGGATAGAGTGTCTATACTTTACCGTTATCTTGTTAATGGCTCGACAATCCACACACATGCGCCATGCTCCATCTTTCTTTGGAACTAAGATAACAGGAACTGAACATGGACTAAGACTCTCCCTTAAAAATCCCTTTTGCAGCAGCTCATCCACTTGCCTTTGTATCTCCTTTGTTTCTTCTGGTTTAGCTCTATAAGCTGGTCTGTTAGGTATGGCAGAACCAAGTATAAAGTCTATTTGATGCTCAATGCCTCTAAAGGGAGGTAATCCATGGGGAATCTCCTCAGGAAATAGATCTTCAAAGTCCTGCAACAAAGACACAACAACACTAGGCAAAGATGAATTAAGGTCACTAGTAGAAAGATAAACATCCTTGTACATAAGTACAAGTACTGTTTTCCTTGCCATCATTACACTCTTAACCTCATGTTTTTCTGCAAAAACACTAATTCTTTTGCTTACTTCTTTTTCTCCCCCCCCCTTCTCTCGTTTTTGTTCACTTTTCTCTCCATTTTTTTTTCTTAATATCACTCGCTCTCATTTTATTTTCTTCCTCATATTTTTCTGTCTCTCTCTTTTTGCACTCTCTTGCTATTCTAATATGGTCTTCATAAGCTTGCAAAGGTCTGAGAGGGGCTAATACAACTTTTCGATTGTTCATGACAAAAGAATATCGATTTTTGTACCCATCATGCAACACCTTCCTATCAAATTGCCATGGACGCCCAAGCAAAATATGACCAGCATGCATTGGTGCCACATCGCAAAGAACCTCATCCTTGTACTTGCCAATTGAGAACAAAACTCGAATTTGCTTGTTCACTTTCACTTCTCCAGAATCATTTAACCATTGTAATTTGTATGGTTTTGGATGTCTCATGGTCTGCAATTTCAATTTTTCTACCAACAAAGTACTAGCAACATTAGTACAACTCCCACTATCAATAATTAGAGTGCATACCTTGTCCTTCACATGGCATCTTCTGTGAAAAATATGCTCCCGTTGCTCCTCATCCCCATCATTCTTAGGTTGTATGCTTAATGCTCTCCTTGTAACTAGCAAATCTCCATGTACTGGTTCTTCCACTTCAATATCTGAACCTTCTTCCAATGGTGGCATCTCATCATCACTCGAGATTTCACCATCTTCCCTTACAACCATAACCCTTTTGTTGGAACATTCTGAAGCAATATGTCCGAATCCTTGGCACTTAAAACACTTAATATCACGTGATCTAGAAGGTGGTTTAGATTCAAATTTAATTTCAGAATTACCTTTAGGAGGAATCGAAACAGAATTCTTCAACTTTGCTTCGTCTTTTGTTTTCAATCCAGCTTTGTTGTCCTTCCAATTTGATGCATAACCATAGGACGAGCTAGATCTGAATCTCTTTGCTTTGATTTGCTTTTCCACTTTAATAGCCTTGTGCAATAAATCCTCCATCTCTACATAATGTTGCAAGTCAACCACATCAGCAATTTCCCTATTTAATCCACCAATGAATCTAGCCATTGTTGCTTCTCTATCTTCATCTATGTTTGCTCTAATCATGGCGATTTCCATCTCCTTGTAATAATCCTCCACACTTTTAGATCCTTGAACCAGCCCCTGCAACTTTCTATACAAATCTCTATAGTAATGGCTGGGTATGAATCTTTTGTGCATCACTGTCTTCATCTCTTCCCATGACTGAATTGGTCTTTCACCATTCCTACGTCTATTGATCACCAATTGATCCCACCATATGCTTGCATAATCTGTAAACTCCACAGCCGCTAATTTTACTTTCTTCTCCTCGGAGTAATTATGGCAATCAAATACATGCTCAACTTTTCTTTCCCAATCCAAATACAATTCAGGATCATTCTTTCCTTGAAAGGCTGGGATTTTCATCTTTATGCTGCCTATATTGTTGTCCCTCTTGAAATTGAAATTCTTGTTTTGTCTAAGACTTGTCCTTTCCAATTCAGAATCAGCTTCTTCTTCTTCATCAGTTTCATGTTTTGTTTTCGAAACAGAAGAGGATTCCAATTCTCTCATCCTAGCATTCAACAATTTGAATTGATCTTGGACAGCCTTGATGAACAATTTAATGTCAGTATCATGTGTTTCGCCTCCTTCCTTACTCATGTTAACCTGTGTAAAAGGAAAAGAAAAAAAAATGTTGTTCGTCACACTCCCTCACGTGTTTGCACTCAATCAGATAGGTAACCCTCGTGTTTCACTCTTTTTTTGGCTTTTTCTTTAATGATATTCACTCTTGCCTTTTACCACTCAAAAACCCTAGCTGCTTCCTTTATGTTCTTAACAGAATCACACACTCAACAAATTCAAAGAAGCAGATAGCGACAATCTCAAAAACAAGAGTGTTAAAGACTTAGTTGAAGCAATTTAGATATTTGAAAATCAAAGATGACCAACTCTATAGAACCAAGAAAAATAATAGAACTTAAAACCGAAGCAAAAGACATATGAAAGAAACCACTAGAATCAGGAAATTGTTGGAAATCCCAAAACACATGGAAATAGCCTTGTTCTTGTTCTTTCCATTCTTCCTTCTTTTTTTTTGCACGATTTTTTTTTTTTAATCAGAAACAAGGTCCATAAGATTCATGAAAGACAAGAAGAAACGAATTTCACAAATAACTCAAAATCAATAGCAAGATTCAATATTTCAAAGAATTTAGATCAAGAGTCAATCAAAAATAAAAACTTTTATAAGAAAAAGTTCTGAACAGTGCAAGAATTCAATTCAATTCTCCCTTTCTCAAGATTGTAACTTTTTTTTTTTTTTACTCGAGAATAACAAAGATCAAATTTTTTTTTTTTTTGAATTAAGAATATCAAGAAACGAAAATAAAGGCGATAAACAAACTTGCCTCGGAACCAAAGCTCTGATACCAATTGATACGGACCCTCTAGGCGACCAGCCCTAGGAACCCAAATTTCAACGGATTAGAAACCCTAATTACACAAAGAGCGAGTTGAATAAAGATCAGAATTAGAACCTAAAGGAAACTAAGGCCTTTAAACCCTAATTCAGAGACGCCACAAAGGTTGATCACTCCTTTGATAAGTCAAGTTCATGCATTCAATCAAGAACACAAGAAAACAAAAGCTAAGGCTTTTCCTGAATAATTCTTTTGAATTGATATCTCTTACAAAGTATTATATGAATGGTATTTATAATAGTAAAACCCTAAATAATTAAGAAAGCAAATTAAAAAAAAATCTAGAACTCCTAAATCACTAAGGAAATCAGATTACAAATTATATTTGGAAGCTACTGAAATTTATTATATAAAATCTTCCAAATCCTATTTAAGATAGAAAATCTTCAAAGCATCCACCAAATTTTCGTGCACTCTTGTTGATCTTTCAAATTTAACCCTTGCACACATAGATATGTAGCCACTCTTGGTGAAGCTTTGGAATCTTCAAGTTTTGCAGTTTCTTTATATTGAACATCCATTATCAAACCCTGTAAAGCTTCTTTCATTCTCTTTGTCCTTGCCCTAGTCATTGGATCACCAATTCCATGCAGAGGATCTACATAATATTTGAAATCATCAACTTGCTTACGAACTTCAGATTGGTTAGCACCTTGATCTCCATTAAAAATTTTGCTCGTTTGAAGACTTTTTACCTCCACTGACCCGTGATTAAAGATATTAATGATAACAAATGGGCCAATCCACCTTGACTTTAGCTTTCATGGAAACAGTCTCAGACGATAATTATAGAGTAGAACCTTATCACCAATATTGAAATTTTTCCTTGAAAGATTTTTGTCATGGTAATATTTCATCTTTTCTTTTGCAATCCAGGAATTAACATATGCATCATTTCTAATCTCTTTAGTTCTTGAATATGCAGTTTTCGATTAGATTGTGCATCATCAAGATTAAGATGACATTGTTTAATGGCCCAAAATGTCTTATGTTCTAATTCCACAGGTAGATGACAGGCTTTACCATAAACCAATCTAAATGGTGACATACCAATAGGGGTTTTGAATGCTGTTCTGTACGCCCAAAGAGCATCTCCCAATCTAAGGCTCCAGTCTTTCTATTAGGATTGACTACTTTAGCTAGAATAGACTTAATTTCCCTGTTAGAGATTTCAGCAAGTCCATTTGTTTGAGGATGATAGGCAGTAGAAACTTTATGAGAAACATGATATTTTTTAAACAGAGTTTCCACTACCTTGTTGCAAAAATGCGTACCTCTGTCACTGATGATGGCCTTTGGAATTCCAAATCTATGGAATATGTTGTCCTTGATAAATGTCACAACTGCTTTGGAATCATTCGTTCGAGTGGCCTTAGCTTCAATCTATTTGGACACATAATCCACTGCAAGCAAGATGTAAGTATTTCCAAAAGATGAAGGAAAAGGTCCCATGAAATCAATACCCCATACATCAAAAAGTTCACAAACTAAGATAGTTTTCAAAGGCATTTGATCTCTCTTGGATATATTACCAACTCTTTGACATTCATTGCAAGATTTAACAAAGTAATATGCATCTTTGTTAAGAGTAGGCCAATAAAATCCACTTTCCAGAATTTTTCTAGCAGTTTGTTTTGGTCCAAAATGACCTCCACATTCAAAAGTATGACAAAAATTCAATATGGATTGAATTTCGTTATTTGGAACACATCTGCGTATGACATTGTCTGCACAGCTTTTGAAAAGGTAGGGGTCATCCCAAAGGTAGTGTTTTGAGTCATTCCTAATTTTATCCTTTTGAGGCTTAGATAAATGATTTGGAAATAATTTGGTAACAATATAATTAACCATATCAGCATACCAAGGTATAATTCCATGCAATGCATAAAGATGCTCATCAGGAAATAAATCAGAGATAGGAGATACTTCCCCGTCATATGTCAGTCGACTCAAATGATCAGCAACAAGATTCTCTGCTCCCTTCTTATCTCGGATTTCAAGGTCAAATTCCTGGAGTAAGAGAATCCATCTCAGTAGTCTTGGTTTAGACTCCTTCTTCTTTAACAGGTACTTTAGAGCTGCATGATCTGAATAAACAATCACTTTTGTTCCCAACAGATAAGATCTAAATTTTTCTAGAGCAAAAATAACATAGTAGAGTTCCTTCTCAGTTGTGGTATAATTGCATTGGGCATCATCAAGTAATTTAGATGCATAATATATCACATGAGGAACTTTATCTATTTTCTAACCTAGAACAGCTCCAACTGCTTTGTCACTAGCATCACACATTATCTCAAAAGGAAAATTCCAATTAGGGGGCTGAATGATAGGTGATGAAATCAATTTCTCTTTTAACAGTTTAAATGCATGTTTACAACCTTCATCAAAATTGAATTTATGTTCTTTTTGTAATAACTTGCATAAAGGTTGAACAGTTTTAGAGAAATCCTTAATAAATCTTCTATAGAATTCAGCATGGCCTAAGAAAGATCTTACATCTCTTACCGTAGAAGGATAAGGAATAGATTTAATCACATCAATCTTTGCTTTGTCAACAGCCAGTCCTTGTGGTGAAACTACATGCCCTAAAACAATTCCTTGTTCTACCATAAAATGACACTTTTCATAATTGAGAACAAGGTTAGTTTCAACACACCGTTTAAACACAAGTTCCAAATTTTCTAAACATGAATCAAATGAATTTCCATATACAGTAAAATCATCCATGAAAATTTCAATGATATTCGTGACAAAATCAGAAAATAAGGACATCATGCATCTTTGAAAGGTAGCAGGTGCATTGCATAAACCAAAAGGCATTCTTCTATAAGCATAAGTACCAAATGGGCATGTAAAAGTAGTCTTACCTTGGTCTTCTGGGGCAATAGCAATCTGAAAATAACCAGAATAACCATCAAGGAAACAATAATGAGAACGACCAGATAGGCGTTCTAACATTTGATCCATGAAAGGAAGGGGAAAATGGTCTTTCCTAGTTGATGCATTAAGTTTCCTGTAGTCTATACAGACTCTCCAACCATTTTGCACTCTAGTAGGAACTTTCTCACCTTCAGAGTTCTCCACAATAGTTATTCCACTTTTCTTTGGAACAATATGCACAGGACTTACCCAATGTGAATCTGTGATTGGATAGATGACACCAGCATCAAGAAGTTAAGAATTTCAGCTTTTACTACTTCCATCATAGGAGGGTTTAGTCTCCTTTGTGACTCTCTGGTTGGTTTAGCTCCATCTTCTAACAATATACAGTGCATGCATGTTGATGGGCTAATACCTTTAATGTCGGCTAAAGTCCAGCCGATGACAGTTTTGTTGTCCCTAAGCACAGAAACTAACCTCTCTTCTTGAGAAGATGAGAGATTGTTAGCAATAATAACAGGTAAAGCATTACCTTCACTCAAATATGCATATTTCAAATGAGAAGGTAAAGCTTTAAGCTCAAGTGACGGGGGACAAACAACAGATGGTAAAATTTTATCATGTGAGCTAGGTAATGCAATTTTAGAATTACTAACAGGACAAACAGATAAATCATTGACAGCTTGTTTGAGTTCATTGTCACATTCTACAGATAAAGTGTCAAGAACATTTTCATCTATGCTCAAGTTCATAATGGATTGCATCATTTCAGTGTAGCTCAAATCAAAAATATCTTCAATAAGTGGATTTATAATATCCACAACAGAAACTGTAGAACATTCATCAGAAGGGTACTTCATGGCATCAAATATGTTAAAAGAAATTTTATCACCATCAAATTCCATTGATAAAGTACCTTCATTTACATCAATCTTAGTTCTAGCAGTTTTCAGAAATGGTCTACCTAACAAAATAGGTGACTGTGATGAACAAGTATTTTGGCTATCCTCAGTTTTTAAAATGTAGAAATCTGCAGGGAATACTAAATCATTGACTTTAACCAGTACATCTTCTATTACTCCTTCTGGATAAGCCACAGACCTATCAGCTAACTGAATAACAATTCTAGTCGGCTTCATTGGTCCCAAATTTAAAGAGTTATAGATTGTATACGGCATGACATTAATAGAGGCTCCTAAATCTAGCATACAACCTGAGACTACCTTATCACCAATTGTACAAGGGATAGCGAACATACCTGGATCTTTTTGCTTTGGAGGAAGTTTTTGTTGGAGAACAGCAGATACACATTCCCCCACACTGATTCTCTCGTTACCTTTAAGCTTCTTCTTGTTGGTACAAAGTTCTTTTAGGAACTTAGCATAACGAGGAATCTGTCTTATTGCATCCAAAAGAGGAATGTTGACTTCAACTTTCTTGAAGATTTCAAGAACATCTTTCTCTTCCTCATCTTTCTTGTTCTTAGTTAACCTATTAGGGAAAGGAGGACTTACCTTGGGAATAGAAGAAGAAGATTCTCCTATCTGAGGAATTTTGTCGAAAGATGTTGGGCTTGAAATAGGTGCTTTCTCCGTGCCTTTATTTTCCTCTGGTCTCTTGGATTCTTTCAACACTTTACCACTTCTTAGTGTTACAGCACTAGCATTCTCTCTGGGATTGAGTGGTTGTGATGGAAGTTTTATTGAAAAGCTGTGTTTTCAATTGACCTAACTCAGAAGCCATTTGTCCTACCTGACTCTCCAAGTTGTGAATGCTGGACTTTGTATCCTTTTGGAAGGACATGGTATCTCTTTGAAAAGATATAGAACTTGAAGCTAGAGATTTCACCATATCTTCTAAAGACATACTAGGTTGTTGGTTCTGAGGAGGATTTTGGTGTTGATTAGTAACAAAACCTGGTGGGTTCATTGGTGGCCTAACCCCTTGGTTACTCCATCTAAAGTTAGGATGGTCTCTCCACCCTTCATTGTATGTGTTGGAGAATGGATTGATTTTTCTCTGAGGTTGGTTTTGAAAATTACCCATGGCATTGGCTTGTTCCTCTTGAAAGAGAGTAGGACAAGAATCTGTAGGATGGTCATTGCCTAAACAAATTCCACATGCTTTTACTGGTGCATTGATTCTTTTCCCAACTAATTGACCAACTAAATTGGTAAGATGATCTAATCTTTGCTCAATTTGTGTAGATGATGATGATGATGATGCATCTACTTCATTTACCTTTCTTACGGTATCATTCCTGGTGTTAAAAGATTGTGAATTAGCAGTCATGTTAGCTATTAATTCACGTGCAGCTTGTGGGGTTTTATCTGAAAGAGCACCACCACTAGCGGCATCAATAGTCATCCTGTCATAAGAAATCAAACCCTCATAAAAATATTGAATTAATAATTGTTTAGGTATTTGATGATGAGGACAACTAGCACATAATATTTTAAATCTTTCCCAATATTCATACAATGTTTCACCAGTTTGTTGTCTTATGCCACTTATGTCCTTTCGGACTGTTGCAGTTCTAGATGCAGGATAATATTTGGCTAGAAAAGTTCTTTGCATACCAGTCCAATCTTGAATAGATCCCGAAGGCAAATCATATAACCAATCTTTTGCACTATTTTGTAAGCTAAAAGGAAAAGAACGCAGGTTTAATAACTTCATCTCTTGTACCTTCTTGTTTCAAATTAGTGCAAATAACATGAAATTCCTTAATGTGCTTAAGTGGATCTTCTCCAGGTAATCCATTAAATGTTGGACAAACATTGTATAAAACCAGTATGCATTTTAAAATTAGCATCAACTTGTGGAAAAATAATGCATAAAGGTTGTTCATCAAGAGTAGGAACAGTGAGTTCTTTTAGAGATCTTTGATTCAAAGCCATATTAAAAAATGAGCATGAAGAATATCACCGGAAATAAGTTGGGTATCCGGTTGATTTTCTGCTTTGCCTTCTTCAAGATCCGTAGCTTGTTCTCTGATCTCAACTGGTGTTTTACTCCTTTGTTCTTCCCCGGTGATCTTACCACTTCTTAAGTGCATACAACAATGAACTTGTTGTCTGGCGTCACCAAAGGAATGAAATCTGTATCTGAATATCACCAAAGGAATGAAATCTGTAACAAAATAAAAAGATTAAAAATTTTAATAGAAGAAATTAAAACAAATCCCCGGCAACGGCGCCAAAATTTGACGAAGCCTGTCGTACGGCTCTCAAATTTAAACCTAACAATTCCTATGTAGATAGGGAAAGTAGGGATCGAATCCACAGAGATTTGTCAACTCTTAAATTAAAATCGTTAATCGGAAAAGGTTTTGGGGGTTTTGGTATTTTGAGAATAAAGAAATGACAACAATTAAAATAAATATTTTTGAGGTTTTGGATTTTGTAAAAAGAATTAAAAACGAAATTTGGAATACAAATGATATAAAAAGCGTTAGTAAGGAACTAGTATCAAGTTATATTTTTCATGGGATTAATCATAGATAGATACATTATTAAGTAGTTGGTTTTAGAATCCCGATCAGCTCAGACAGATTAATCACTAATTTAATTAAACATCACTACCAACCAGCGTGTATAGGATGCTCAATCAAATTGCATTAAACAAATAAGGCATCACCAACATTAAATTGTATATAACAATCAGCTTAATTATATACAATTTAAATTATATAATTCCGCTACTAATTTAATTAAGCCAAGAGCTGCAACTCAATTAAACTAGTAGATGCTACTTGAATTATTAATACAAGATTAATAATCCTAGCTATATAATCACATTCATTAACTAGATTGTCAATCCAATTAATTCACACAATTATATTGGTTAAAACAGGAATTATATAAATACTTAATTAATATATATATATAGAAAGAAAGATTGGATTTATATTAACTAAAGAAATTAGGCGGTTCAACCGGCCATTTAAATAAATTAAACTAAAAGTATGGAGGCTCGGCCTTCCATAAAAAAAAGAATTAAAGACATAAAAATATATTAAACTAGTTAGGAGGCTCGACCTTCCATAATACATAAAAGTAAATTAAACTAATAGGTGGCTCGGCCATCCATTTGCGATATTTAAAGTGCATAAAGCAAAATAAATAAATACTAGGCGGGTAAACCGACCATAAGTCCAGTTAAATAAATCCAAATAGAAATTAAGTACAAAGAAAATTATCTCATAATCTCATTTATTAATAACTTAACACATATCCTTGCTAACAAAAGAAAATTACTCACAATACATATTTAATAAATATAAGATGGAATTTATAAACATTAGAAAAAGAATTTGAAAGATAAACTCCCCGGAAATATTGAAATTATCCGGACAGAATTTCTTTACTAAATATTACAAAAAGCCTTGAAATATTATTCTAAAAAATCTGGAAAATATACTAAGATGAAGACAATAATAAAATAAATAAATTGCAAAAGAAATGGAGAAGATTGGAGCTAAATTGGTGTCTAAATCATAAAAATAAGCTCCCTATTTATAGCCACAAAAATCAGGGGCAAAATGGTCATTTTGCACCCCAAAGTCTTGAAAATGTCGTTGGTGGCCTAATTTCCCCAACTTCGCCACATGTTGCGTCCTCATTGGTCCAAGTTGCGGCTTCTAGAAGCGCCACTTGTCATCTTCTCATTGCGCCACGTCATCGGATGACATAGATTTTTATTTTTTATTTTTTATTTTTTTTTATCTTCTCCAACATTTCTTCATCTTCTTCTTTTTATCTCCATAATAAACTAAAATACACTGAAAAACTTACAAACAAAGAAATATAAGGGAAACGTGAAATATATCAATTAAATAACATAATTAACCGATTTTCAAACAAAATATAGTCATTAAATAACATAAAAATCAGTTAATTTATGAGTACATCAACAACTCTCTATAATAATATTGTGGTACAAATCTCCTCCTCATAATTGCTTTCATTTCAAACTATAAAGAGATTGAACCTTCTCCACTCCTTTGCCTAGAAGTTGAGAGCTGATTCCACCGCACACTTGCATAATCAGTGAAACCTACAACGGCCAATTTTACCTTCTTCTCTTCGGTGTAGTTATGACATTCAAACACACGGTCGACCTTCTTTTCCCAATCTAAATATGCTTCTGAATTGCTCTTGCCTTGGAAAGATGGAATTTTCATCTTGATTGACCCCAAGTTGCCATCTTTAGATTTTTCTTTGTTGAAACGTGTAGAATATGTGTCAAATTCATCTTCTAATTCATCCATGAGATTTCATTTGTTCCTCTAGATGGAGCACGACTTGAAGTGCCTTGCTCAATTCTCCCCAATCTTTCTTTCAATTTCTGGTTGTCACTAGCAAGATCTTCTTGTTGTGACAACATCTTTTGCATCATTCCTTATATCGCCTCTAAGGTAAGTCTATCTTTTGATTCCATGATGTAAAACCTGCAATAAAGATGCTAGAAAAGAAAAATCCTAAACTAACTCTCCCTCACGTGTTTCACTCGACTGTTTTTAAATCCTTCTAATGATCTCACCGAATTTGACCCCACAATAGCCTCTCTTTGAAGTTCTTATTTGAGCTAAGCCTTTACTAATCACTAATAACACGTTCTTAGTCTTTCTTAACCAAAACTCAAAAAAAAAAAATGCATCTTTGGTGAAAAGGGGGAGTGATGCAGAGGATTGAGATGTCATTAATGGAAATTTGAGTTCAAGTGCAAATAAGAAGAAGCTGGATCCTTTGAGCTATAATGGAGGTCCAATTACAAGAGTTAGAGCTAAACAAATGAAAGATGCACTTAATGGGCTTATTATGCTTTATTTGGATCAATTTGCTCAAAAGGAAAATTGCATGAGGTGCACAAGGCTTGTGAATTTAATTAGATTTGATACAAAAGAGAAGAAAGTTCAATTACAAGCCCACCAAACTTAAGAATTTCATCCAGCCCATAAGGATTTTAGGGTTTATTTGTTTTCTATAAGAATTTGGAAATCTTGGCAGATTTGGTACCTATTAGATTTATTGTTTTATTTGTTTTCCTTTTTGAATAAGGAAATCTGGGTAGATTTGATATCTTAGTAGATTTGGTTTCCTTTTTAAATAAGTAGAGTTCCTAATCAAACAAGGACTTGAACTCTTTCTTCAATATATGTAATTGGAACAATTCAGATGATTATGATTGAATACAATTTTGAGTTTTCTCTTAAAGTTCTTGTGAGAGCTTTGCCTTGAAATTCTCTAAAAATTTCGCCACTTATAATTAGGGTTCTTAGTTGTTTGATAACTAAAGGCTCCTAATTTGTGATCTTTGGTAATAGTATCAAGAGGTTGTTACGGATCATGTTTGATAGATAAGCAAGGATCGTATAACTTAACACACTAAAAAAGGCATGCAAATGTTTCATGTGTTTATCCAAACTTTTGCTGTATACTAAAATATCAGCAAAGTAAACTACTACAAATTTTCCCATGAAGACATGATTCATTAATCTCATGAATGTACTAGGTGCATTAGTTAAACCAAAAGGCATTGCTAACCACTCATACAATCCATGTTTAGTTTTAAATGCAGTCTTCCATTCATCTCCCTCTTTCATGCGAATCTGATGATATCCATTCTTTAAATCTATCTTAGAAAATAATTTAGAGCAATGCAATTCATCTATCATATCATCTAAGCGAGGGATAGGGTGTCTATACTTTACCGTTATCTTGTTAATGGCTCGATAATCCACACACATGTGCCATACTCCATCTTTCTTTGGAACTAAGATAGTAGGAACTGAATATGGGCTAAGACTCCCTTAAAAATCCCTTTTGCAGCAGTTCACTTACTTGCCTTTGTATCTCCTTTGTTTATTTTGGATTAGCTCTATAAGCTGGTTTGTTAGGTATGGCAGAACGAGGTATAAAGTCTATTTGATGCTCAATGCCTCTAAAAGGAGGTAATCCATGGGGAATTCCTCACGAAATAGATCTTCAAAATCCTGTAATAAGGTCACAACAACACTAGGCAAAGATGAATTAAGGTCATTAGTAGACAGATAAACATCCTTGTACATAACTACAAGAACTGTTTTCCTTGCGATCATTACACTTTTAACCTCATGTTTTTTTGCAAAAACACTCATTCTTTTGCTTGCTTCTTTTTCTTCCTCCTCCTCTCGTTTTTGTTCACTTTTCTTTGCATTCTTTTTCTTAGTCTCACTCACTCTCCTTTTATTTTCTTACTCATATTTTTCTGTCTCTCTCTTTTTGCACTCTCTTGCTATTCTAGTGTGTTCTTCATAAGCTTGCAAAGGTATGAGAGGTGCTAATACAACTTTTCGATTGTTAATGACAAAAGAATATCGATTTTTGTACCCATCATGCAACACCTTCCTATCAAATTGCCATGGACGCCCAAGCAAAATATGACCAGCATACATTGGTGACACATCACATAGAACTTCATCCTTGTACTTGCCAATTGAGAAAAAAACTCGAACTTTCTTATTCACCTTCACTTCTCCAGAATCATTTAACCACTGTAACTTGTATTTGGATGTTTGGTCTGCAATTTCAATTTTTCTACCAACAAAGTACTAGCAACATTAGTACAACTCCCACAGTAACTTGTCCTTCACATTGCATCTTGTGTGAAAAATATGGTCCCGTTGCTCCTCATCCCCATCATCCTTAGGTTGTATGCTTAACGTTCTCCTTGTAACTAGCAAATCTCCATGTACTGGTTCTTCCACTTCAACATTAGAATCTTCTTCCAATGGTGGCATCTCATCTTCACTTGAGATTTCACCATCTTCCCTTCCAACAAAAACCCTTTTGGTGGAACATTCTGAAGCAATATGTCCGAATCCTTAACACTTAAAGAACTTAATATCACGTGACCTAGAAGGTGGTTTAGATTCAAATTTACCTTTAGGAGAAATAGAAACTGAATTCTTCAACTTTGCTTCGTCTTGTTGTCCTTCCAATTTGATGAAGAACCCATAAGATGAGCTATATCTGAATCTCTTTGCCTTGATTTGCTTTTCCACTTTAATAGCTTTATGCAATAAGTCCTCCATCTCTACATAATGTTGCAACTCACCACATCAACAATTTCCCTATTTAATCCGCCAATGAATCTAGCCATTGTTGCTTCTCTATCTTCATCTATGTTTCCTCTAATCATAGCGATTTTCATGTCCTTGTAACAATCCTCCACACTTTTAGATACAACTTCCTTTACAAATCTCTATAATAATGGTTGGGTATGAATTTTTTGCGCATCACCGTGTTCATCTTTTCCCATGACTGAATTGGTCTTTCACCATTCCTGCGTCTACTGATCACCAATTGATCCCATCATGTGCTTGCATAATCTGTAAACTCCACATCCGCTAATTTTACTTTCTTTTCCTCAGAGTAATTATGGCAATCAAATACATGCTCAATCTTTCTTTCTCAATCCAAATACAATTCAGGATCATTCTTTCCTTGAAAGCCTGGGATTTTCATCTTTATGCTGCCTAAATTGTTGTCCCTCTTGAAATTGAACTTCTTGTTTTGTCTATGACTTGCCTTTTCCAATTCAGAATCAGCTTCTTCTTCTTCATCAGTTTCACGTTCTGTTTTTGAAACAAAAGAGGATTCTAATTCTCTCATCCTAACTTTCAACAATTTGAATTGATCTTGGACAGCCTTGATGAACAATTTCATGTTAGTATTATGTGATTCGTCTTCTTCCTTACTCATGTTGTTAAGCTGTGTAAAAGGAAGAGAAAAACAATGTTGTTCCTCACACTCCTTGACATGTTTGCACTCAATCAGATAGGTAACCCTCGTGTTTCACTCTTTTTGGCTTTTTCTTTAATGATATTTACTCTTGCCTTTTACCATTCAAAAACCCTAGCTGCCTCCTTTACGTTCTTAACGAAATCACAAATTCAAAGAAGCATAGCAACAATCTAAAAAACCTGACTGTTGAAGCAATTTAGATATTTGAAAATCAAAGATGCCCAACTCTACAGAACCAAGAAAAATAATAGAATTTCAAATAGAAACAAAAGACATGAAAGAAACCACTAATCAACAAATTGATGGAAATCCCAAAACACACGGAAACAGCCTTATTCTTGTAACTTTTTTTTTGAGAATAACAAAGATCAGATTTTTTTTTTTGAATTAAGAATATCAAGAAAAGAAAAAAAAAGCCGATAAACAAACTTGCCTCGAAATCCAAGCTCTGATACCAATTGATACGGACCATCTAGGCGACCAGCCCTAGGAACCGAAATCTCAACGGATTAGAAACCTTAATTACACAAGGAACGAGTTGAAGAAGATCAGAATTAACGGAAAGGAAACTAAGGTCTTTAAACCCTAATTTAGAGACGCCACAAAGGTTGATGACTCCTTTGATAAGTCAAGTTCATGCATTCAATCAAGAACACTAGAAAACAAAAGCTAAAGCTTTTCTCAGATAAGTCAGGCTTTCCTCAGTTCATGCATTCAATAATTCTTCTGAATTGATGTTAATCTCTAAAACATTGCATAGTTAATGTCCTTAAATAGAAATCACCTAAAAGAAACCCTAAATTGACTTGGACCTAATCATTCTTTAAATAAAAAGTTTGAAGGCATAATCCGATAATTAGAATTTAAAAGCCCAAAACGAAATTACACATGATAATTATAACATAAAGGCCCAAAAACGAAAATTAAAGAAAAATTCTCTAATTAGCTCGTGCACTATTGTTGACCTTCCAAATTTAACCCTTGCACATAGATATGTAACCTCCCTTGGTGAAGCTTTGGAATCTTCAAGTTTTGCAGCTTCTTTCATGCTCTTTGCCCTTGCCCTAGTCATTAGACCACCAATTCCATGCAAAGGATCTACATGATATTTGAAATTATCAACTTGCTTGGGAACTTCAGCTTGGTCAGTACCTTGTTCTCCATTATTAATGATGCCCCACATAACTTTTCACTTAATAAGCAATAGGTTTGGAATTCTGCATCAAAACACCGCCTATTCCAATCCCTGTTCTATTTCAAAAGCTTTGTCAAAGTTAGGCAAACTCAGCAATGGTGGATTAGTTTGCTTATCTTTCAAAGTATTTAAAAGCCTTTTCATGCACTTTATCCCACTTAAAAACAACATTCTTTTTAACAAGTTCATAAAGGTGCAGCAATGGAACTAAAATCCTTAACAAACTTTCGATAAAAACTTGTCAAACCATGAAAACTACTCACCTTGTTCGCATTCTTAGGTGTAGGCCAGTCCTTTATTGCCCTTGCCTTCTCTTCATCTACATTTATTCCCTGTAAACTAACAACATATTGCATGCAAAATGTGCAGTTCTTAAGATTAGCATATAATTGGTGCTCCCTTAACACACTAAAAGAAGCATTGCAAATGTTTGTGTTCATCCAAACTTTTGCTGTATACTAAAATATTATCAAAGTAAACTATCACAAATTTTCCCATGAAAGCACGCAAGATATGATTCATTAATCTCATGAATGTACTAGGTGCATTAATTAACCCAAAAGGCATTACTAACCACTCATACAATCCATATTTAGTTTTACATAGATCTCCATCTTTCATGCGAATCTAATGATATCTGATACGATATTTGCTTATCTATCAAACAAGACCCATAAAAACCTCTTGATACTATTACTAAAAATCACGAATTAGGAGCCTTTCGTTATCAAACAACTAAGAACCCTAAAATTATAAGTGGCGAAATTCTTAGAGAATTTCAAAGAAGCTTTCTCACAAGAACTTTAAGAGAAAACTCAAAATTGTATTCAATCATAATCATCTGAATTGTTCCAATTACATATATAGAGAAAGAGTTCAAATCCTTGTTTGATTAGAAACTCTACTTATTTTTTAAAAAAAGGAAACCAAATCTACCCAAATTTCCTTATTCAAAATGGAAAACAAATAACACAATAAATCAGTAGATACCAAATTTGCTTAGATTTCTAAATTGTAATAGAAAACAATTAAACCCTAAATTCCTTATGGTATGGACGAAATTCCTAATCTTGGTGGGCTTTGAATTCAACTTTATTCTTATTTGTATCAAATCTAATTAAATTCACAAGTCTTTGGCAGCCAATGCAATTTCTCTCTTGAGTAGATTAATCCAAATAACACAAAATTAGTCTATTAAGTGCATCTTTCATTTGTTTAGCTTTAGCTCTTGTGCTTAGAAAAGCCCAATATAAATTCAAATCAAGTTGAAAGTCAAACGGTCAACTATTTTGCAATGTTTAATTCTTGTAATCCAAGTCAAAGTCTATTTTGATTCCTTATGGAAGATGCACTAAAATTGGAGGATGCTTTGAAGATTTTCTATCTTAAATAGGATTTGGAAGATTTTATAGAATAAATTTTATAAGCTTACAAAATACAATTTGTAATATAATCCCTTAGTGATTTAGGAGTCCTAGGTTTTCTTTAATTTGCTTTCTTAATTATTTAGGGTTTTACTATTATAAATACCATGCATATAATACTTTGTAAGGGAGAAAATATCAGTTTATCAATAAAGATGTAGAGATTATTTCTCTTTGATTCTTTGAAGAGCATTCGTTCTTGACTTATCAATCAATGTTTGGTGGATTGATTGTGGCGTCTTTCTTATACCAAGGTTCTTTGATATGGACCCTCTAGGAACCCAAATCTCAATGGATTAGAAACCCTAATTACACAAGCAACAAGTTAAAAAAGATCAGAATTAGAACATAAAGGAAACTAAGATCTTTAAACCCTAATTCAGACACGCCACAAAGGTTGATGACTCATTTGATAAGTCAAGTTCATGCATTCAATCAAGAGCACAAGAAAACAAAAAGCTAAGGCTTTTCCTGAATAATTCTTCTGAATTGATGTTAATCTAAAAAAAAATACATAGTTAATGTCCTTAAATAGAAAACGCCTAAAAGAAACCCTAAACTGACTTGGGCCTAATTATTCTTTAAATAAAAAGTCTTAAAGCATAATATGATAATTAGAATCTAAAAACCCAAAACGAAATGATACATGATAATTATAACATAAAGGCCCAAAAAATCGAAAATTAAAGAAAAATTCTCTAATTAACTCATGCACTCTTGTTAACCTTCCAGATTTAACCCTTGCACACATAGATATGTAACCTCCCTTGGTGAAGCATTGAAATCTTCTAGTTTTGCAACTTCTTTGTACTGAACATCCATTATCAAACCTTGTAAAGCTTCTTTCTTCCACTTTATCCTTGCCATAGTCATTATTGGACCACTAATTCCATACAGAGGATCTACATGATATTTGAAATCATCAACTTGCTTGGGAACTTCAGCTTAATCTCCATTAATCCCCCCTTCCTCGAAAGGATTCGTCCTCGAATCATCAAAGATAAATCAGTCACATTAAAAGTAGCACTAACATTACCATAATCACTTGGCAAATCCAGTTTGTAGGCATTATCATTGATTCTCTCCAAAACTTGAAAAGGGCCATCTCCCTTGGGCTACAATTTTGATTTCCTTTGTGAAGGAAACCTCTCCTTTTGTAAGTGCACCCAAACCCAATCTTCAGGTTGGAAAACAACTTTCAAACGCCCCTTGTTGGCTTGCTTAGCATATTGTTCATTCCTCCTTTCAATGTTATCTCGAACTCTTGCATGCAATTCCTTCACAAAATCTGCTTTTTTCTTTCCATCAAGATTAGCATGCTCATTAGCAGGTAAAGGGAAATATATCCAAAGGACTTAAAGGGCTAAAGCCATAAATAACCTCAAAAGGAGATTAGGAAGAAGTAGAATGAATAGTCCTATTATATGCAAACTCAATATGTGGCAAGCACTTCTCCCATTGCTTTAAGTTCTTTTGAATGATAGGCAACAATGTAGTTTAGTGAGCCAAAAATGACTTAAGAACTTAACATCTCTATAACTGACAATTGTCTTTGGTAACACATGCAAACGAACCACTTCCTTGAAGAACAAAGCAGCAATATGTGTTGCATCATTGGTTTTAGAACATGCAATAAAGTGAGCCATCTTACTAAACCGATCAAAATGCAATAAAAATGCTCACGCAAAATATCTAAAGTCTTTTGAACTCCAAAGTTACCCATCAAACCTCCACCATGACTTTCCCTAACAAACATCTCACAAACAGAACAAATAGGCACACATAGTTTGTCTTTTTTGAAAAGAAATCCTTCATGCCTATAGAAATCACCAAAGGCACACTTAGCACATGCATTCCATGCTTGGTTGAAATCAGAATCATTAGCATACAAATCCTTAAACAATTCAAAACCAAACAATTTAGTTTGCAATGAAGTAATACATACCTCCTGGATAATGCATCAGCCACAACTTTTTCCTTCCCATGCCTATACTTGATTACATAAGGAAACGTTTCTATGAACTCTATCCACTTAGCATGTCTCTTATTAAGCTTATCCTGGGTCTTCAGAAACTTCAAACTCTCAAGATCATAATGAATAATGAATTCCCTTGGCCACAAATAATGCTACCAAGTTTGTAGAGTTCTCACTAATGCATAAAGCTCATTGTCATCCCAGATGCATCACATTTTATTTCAAGAGCTTTGTCAAAGTTAGGCAAACTCAGTAATAGTGTATTAGTTAGCTTATCTTTCAAAGTGTTAAAAGCCTTTTCAAACACTTCACTCCACTTAAAAACAACATTTTTTTTAACAAATTCATTCAAAGGTGTGTGGCAATGGAACTGAAATCCTTAACAAACCTTTGATAAAAACTTGCCAAACCATGAAAACTTCTCACCTCATTCGCATTCTTAGGTGTAGGCCAGTCCCTTATTGCCTTTACCTTCTCTTCATCTACACTTATTCCCTGCGAACTAACAACATATCCAAGAAACACAACAGATTCCATGCAAAATGTGCACTTCTTAAGATTAGCATATAATTGGTGCTCCCTTAACACACTAAAAACGGCATGCAAATGTTTCACGTGTTTATCCAAACTTTTGCTGTATACTAAAATATCATCAAAGTAAATGACCACAAATTTTCCCATGAAAGACATGCAAAAGTACTAGGTGTATTAGTTAAACCAAAAGGAATTACTAACTACTCATACAATCCATGTTTAGTTTTAAATGCAGTCTTCCATTCATCTCCCTCTTTCATGCGAATCTGATGATATCCATTCTTAAAATCTATCTTAGAAAACAATTTAGAGCCATGCAATTCACCTAGCATATCAATTAAGCGAGGGATTGGTGTTTATATTTTACCGTTATCTCGTGAGAACAAAACCAGAACTTGCTTGTTCACCTTCACTTCTCCAGAATCATTTAACCACTATAACTTGTATGATTTTGGATATCTCATTATCTGCAATTTCAATCTTTCTACCAGCAAATTAATCGCAACATTAATACAACTCTCCTTGTCCTTCACATGGCATCTTGTGTGAAAAATATGGTCTCGTTACTCCTCATTCCCATCATCCTTAGGTTGTATGCTTAATACTCTCCTTGTAACTAGCAAATCTTCATGTACTAGATCTTCCACTTCAACATCAGAACCTTCTTCCATGGTGGCATCTCATCTTCACTCGAGATTTCACCATCTGCCCTTATAACCATAACCCTTTTGTTGGAACATTCTGAAGCAATATGTTCGAATCCTTGACACTTAAAGCACTTAATATCATGTGACCTAGAAGGTGGTTTAGATTCAAATTTAATTTCTGAATTACCTTTAGGAGGAATCGAAACAGAATTTTAATTTCCAACTTTGCTTCATCTTTTGTTTTCAATCCAGCTTTGTTGTCCTTCCAATTTGATGCAAAACCATAGGATGAGCTAGATCTGAATCTCTTTGCCATGATTTGCTTTTCCACATTAATAGCCTTGTGTAATAAATCCTCAATCTCTACATAATGTTGCAACTCAACCACATCAACAATTTCCCTATTTAATCCACCAATGAATCTAACCATTGTCGCTTCTCTATCTTCATCTATGTTTGCTCTAAGCATGGAAATTTCCATCTCTTTGTAATAATTCTCCACACTTTTAGATCCTTGAACCAGCCCCTGCAACTTCCTATCAATCTCTATAGTAATGGCTGGGTATGAATCTTTTGTGCATCACCGTCTTCATCTCTTCCCATGATTGAATTGGTCTTTCGCCATTCCTGCGTCTATTGATCCCACCATATGCTTACATAATTTGTGAACTCCACAGCTGCTAATTTTACTTTCTTTTCCTTGGAGTAATCATGGCAATCAAATATGTGCTCAACCTTTCTTTCCCAATCCAAATACAATTTTGGATCATTCTTTCCTTGAAAGGCTGGAATTTTCATCTTTATGCTGCCTAAATTGTTGTCCCTCTTGAAATTGAACTTCTTGTTTTGTCTATGACTTCTCCTTTCCAATTCAGAATCAACTTCTTCTTCTTCATCACTTTCATGTCTTGTTTTCGAAACAGAAGAGGATTCCAATTCTCTCATCTAGCATTCAACAATTTGAATTGATCTTGGACAGCCTCGATGAACAATTTCATATCAGTATCATGTGATTCGCCTCCTTCCTTACTCATGTTGTTAACCTGTGTAAAAGGAAAAAAAAAATACAATTTTGTTTCTCACACGATACAATCCTTGCTTATCTATCAAACAAGACCCGTAACAGCCTCTTGATACTATTACGAAAGATCACAAATTATGAGCCTTTAGTTATCAAACAACTAAGAACCCTAATTATAAGTGGCGAAATTCTTAGAGAATTTCAAGGCAAAGCTCTCACAAGAACTTTAAGAGAAATCCTCTGAATTGTTCCAATTACATATATAGACGAAAGAGTTCAAATCCTTGTTTGATTAGGAACTCTACTTATTTAAAAATAAAATAACCAAATCTACTAAGATATCAAATCTACCTAGATTTCCTTATTCAAAAAGGAAAACAAATAACACAATAAATCCAATAGATACCAAATCTGCTAAGATTTCCAAATTCGTATAGAAAACGAATAAACCCTAAATTCCTAAGATTGGTGGCCTTGGAATTTATCCTTCTTCTCATTTGTATCAAATTTAATTAAATTCACAAGTCTTGGACAGCCCATGCAATTTCCCTCTTGAGCAGATTTATCCAAATAACACATAATAAGCCCATTAAGTGCATCTTTCATTTGTTTAGCTCTATCTCTTGTAATTGGACCTCCATCATAACTCAAAGGATCCAGCTTCTTCTTATTTGCACTTGAACTCCAATTTTCATTAATGACATCTCCATGCTCCGCATCACTCCCTCTTTCCTCAAAACGATTCGCCCTCGAATCATCACCTGTATAATCGAAAGGAAGTAAATCAGAAATATTAAAAGTAGCACTAACATTATACTCACCAGGAAGAGCTAATTTGTAAGCTAATTCATTGATCCTTGCAACAACTTGAAAAGGACCATCTCCTCTTGGTTGAAGTTTTGAATGCCTTTGCTTAGGAAACCTTTCCTTGCGCAAATGCAACCATACCCAGTCACCAGGCTCAAAAATCACTTTCTTTCTTCCATGATTACTTTGAGTCATCACTTGCTGATTTCTTTTCTCAATATTTTGCTTAACTGTTTCATGAATTTTTCTCACATATTCTGCCTTTTTAGCTCCATCAAAATTAACTTGTTCATCCAAAGATAAAGGAGATAAATCTAATGGTGTTAAAGGATTAAAACCATAAACAATCTCAAAAGGTGAATAATGAGTGGAGAAATGCACACTCCTATTATATGCAAACTCTACATGAGGTAAACAATCATCCCATGATTTCAGATTCTTTTTAATGATAGCTCTCAATAATTGTCCCAAAGTTCTATTCACTACCTCAGTTTGGCCATCAGTTTGTGGATGACAAATAGTAGTACTAAACAGAAATTTAGTTCCCAATTTTGCCCACAAAGTTTTCCAAAAGTAAGATAAAAATTTAGCATCTCTATCACTCACAATAGATTTAGGCATACCATGCAAACGAACTATTTCTTTAAAGAACAAATCAACAACATGTGAAGCGTCATCAGTTTTATGACATGAAATGAAGTGTTCCATTTTAGAAAACCTATCTACTACAACATATATACTATCAAATCCACGTCTAGTTCTAGGTAAACCAAGAACAAAATCCATAGAAACATCTATCAAAGGTGCATGTGACAGGTAATGGTGTGTATAAACCATGTGGATGCACTTTAGACTTAGCTTGTAAACATGTAATACAATTAGCACAATACTTAGAAACATCTGATCGCATATTAGGCCAAAAGAAGTGCTCTTGCAAAACATCTAAAGTCTTGGATATGCCAAAGTGTCCCGTTAAACCCCCTTCATGTGTTTCACGAATTAAAAGTAATCGCATAGAACACTTAGGAATGCAAAGTTGTCTCATGTGAAATAGATAACCATTATGCCTATAGAACTTATCAAAACCAGCATTCTCGCATGCATTATAAACATTACTAAAATCACTATATTTCTCATACAATTCTTTAATATGCTCAAATCCTAGCAATTTAGCATCTAAAGTAGTAATAAGTGCATACCTTCGACTCAAAGCATCAGCAACAGCATTTTCCTTTCCCTTCTTGTACTTGATGATGTATGGAAACGATTCAATGAATTCACTCCATTTAGCATGTTGTTTATTCAACTTATTTTGTCCCTTCAAATACTTCAAGCTCTCATGATCAATATGGTAACAAATTCCTTAGGAAGAAGATAGTGCTGCCATGTGTCCAATGCTCTTACTAAAGCATACATCTCTTTGTCATAAGTTGGATATTTCAATGCAGCGCCATTCAGCTTTTCACTAAAATAAGCGATTGTCTTTCCTCCTTGCAAAAGGACAGCACCAATACCAACTCCCAAAGCATCACATTCAATTTCAAAAGTGTTATCAAAGTTGGGTAATGCAAGAATAGGAGCAGAAGTTAATTTTGCCTTTAACATGTTAAATGCTCTTTCTTGTTCATCCCCCCATTTATATTCGATTTTTTTTATGACTTCAGTTAAAGGGCCAGCAATGCTAGAAAAATCATTAACAAAATCGCCTATAAAAACTTGTCAAACCATGAAAACTTCTAACTTCCCCAACATTCTTAGGTGTGGGCCAGGTTTCAATAGATTTAACCTTTTCATTATCTACTTCAATTTCATGCTGACTAACAACATATCCTAAAAATATAACTTTAGGCACACAAAATGAACATTTAGCAAGCTTAGCATACAACTTTTGTTCTCGCAAAGTACAAAAAACAGCTTTAACATACAAAATATGCTCATCAAGTGACTTGCTATACACAAGTATATCATCAAAGTAGACAACAACAAATTTCCCAATAAAGCTACTTAAAACATGGTTCATTAATCTCATGAAAGTGATAGGTGCATTAGTTAATCCAAAAGGCATAACTAACTATTCATATAAACCATATTTTGTCTTAAAATCAGTTTTCCATTCATCTCCAATTCTCATACGAATTTGATGATAACCAGCCATTAAATCAATCTTAGAGAATATGCAAGCACCATGCAATTCATCTAACATATCATCTAAACGAGGAATAGGGTGGCGATACTTTACCGTAATTTTGTTAATTGCTCTACTGATACACACATTCACCAAGAACCATCTTTTTTAGGCACCAACAACACAGGTACTGCACATGGACTCATACTTTTTTTGATCAAATCCTTAGACAACAATTCATCTACTTGCCTTTGTAACTCCTTGGTTTCTTCAGGATTGCTTCTATAAGCTGGTCGGTTTGGAATTTGTGCTCCAGCAATGAAGTTAATTTGGTGTTCAACCCCTCTAAGTGGTGGCAATCCTTCTGGCATAGTTTTGGGAAACAATTCTTCAAATTCCTCTAACAAAGTTTGAAAAGAACTAGAAAGAGAAGAGAGATCTGGGTTAGAAGAAATAGTTAAATTCGCTCCTTTGAATACCAAAAGAAGCATGGATGTGCCATGAGGAAAAGAATCTTGAGAGGGCACATGCAAAAGGAAAAAATAGTGTGTAAAGAGTGGCAAAAAAAGAAGTAAAAGGCAGTTTCTATGCAAGAGAGGGTGAGGTTCGAAACAAGACCCGTAACAACCTCTTAATACTATTACCAAAGATCACAAATTAGGAGCCTTTAGTTATCAAACAACTAAGAACCCTAATTATAAGTAGCGAAATTCTTAGAGAATTTCAAGGCAAAGCTCTCACAAGAACTTTAAGAGAAATCCTCTGAATTGTTCCAATTACATATATAGACGAAAGAGTTCAAATCCTTGTTTGATTAGGAACTCTACTTATTTAAAAAGAAAATAACCAAATCTACCTAGATTTCCTTATTCAAAAAGGAAAACAAATAACACAATAAATCCAATAGATACCAAATCTGCTAAGATTTCCAAATTCTTATAGAAAACGAATAAACCCTAAATTCCTTATGGTATAGACGAAATTCCTAAGATTGGTGGTCTTGGAATTTATCCTTCTTCTCATTTGTATCAAATTTAATTAAATTCACAAGTCTTGGACAGCCCATGCAATTTCTCTCTTGAGCAGATTTATCCAAATAACACATAATAAGCTCATTATGTGCATCTTTCATTTGTTTAGCTCTAGCTCATGTAATTGGACCTCCATCATAGCTCAAAGGATCCAGCTTCTTCTTATTTACACTTGAACTCCAATTTTTATTAATGATATCTCCATGCTCCGCATCATCACACTCCCTCACATGTTTGCACTCAATCAAATAGGTAACCCTCTTGTTTCACTCATTTTGGCTTTTTCTTTAATGATATTCACTTTTGCCTTTTACCACTCAAAAACCCTAGCTGCCTCCTTTATGTTCTTAACGGAATCACAAACTCAACAAATTCAAAGAAGTAGATAGCGATAATCTCAAAAACCAAAGTATTAAAGACTTAGTTGAAGCAATTTAGATATTCGAAAATCAAAGATGACCAACTCTATAGAACCAAGAAAAATAATAAAACTTCAAACAGAAGCAAAAGACATATGAAAGAAACCACTAGACTCAGCAAGTTGTTGGAAATCCCAAAACACACCAAAACAACCTTGTTCTTGCTCTTTTCTTTCTTTTTCTTTTTTTTTTCAGCAATATTGACTCAAATTCAATAGCAAGATTCAATATTTCAAAGAATTTAGATCAAGAGTCAATCAAAAATCAAAACTTTTATAAGAAAAAGTTCTGAACAGTGCAAGAATTCAATTAAATTCAAGAGCCTTTCTCAAGATTGTAACTTTTTTTTTCGAGAATAACAAAGATCAGATTTTTTTTTTGAATTAAGAATATCAAGAAACGAAAAAAAATAGGCGATAAACAAACTTGCCTCGGAACCAAAGCGCTGATACCAATTGATACGGACCCTTAGGCGATCCGCCCTAGGAACCCAAAACTCAATGGATTAGAATTAGAACCTAAGGAAACTAAGGCCTTTAAACCCTAATTCAAAGACACCATAAAGGTTGATCACTCCTTTGATAAGTCAAGTTCATGTATTCAATCAAGAACACAAGAAAACAAAAGCTAAGGTTTTTCCTGAATAATTCTTTTGAATTGATGTTAATCTCCCAAACAATACATAGTTAATGTCCTTAAATAGAAAACACCTAAAAGAAATCCTAAACTGACTTGGGTTTGATTACAAGTAAATTGGACCTAATAATTCTTTAAATAAAAGTCTTAAAAACATAATTTGATAATTAGAATCTAAAAGCCTAAAACGAAATTACACATGATAATTATAACATAAAGGCCCAAAAAACGACAATTAAAGAAAAATTATCTAAATAGCTCGTGCACTCTTGTTGACCTTCCAGATTTAACCTTTGCACATATAGATATGTAACATCCCTTGGTAAAGCTTTGGAATCTTCAAGTTTTACAACTTCTTTGTTTTGAACATCCATTATCAAACACTGTAAAGCTTCTTTCATCCTCTTTGTCCTTGCCCTAGTCATTGGACCACCAATTCTATGCAGAGGATCTACATGATATTTGAAATCATCAACTTGCTTGGGAACTTTAACTTGGTTAGCACCTTGATATCC
Source organism: Apocynum venetum (assembly GCA_019593545.1). Classification (NCBI taxonomy): domain Eukaryota; kingdom Viridiplantae; phylum Streptophyta; class Magnoliopsida; order Gentianales; family Apocynaceae; genus Apocynum; species Apocynum venetum. The sequence goes on along the minus strand of SRSM01000145.1, from coordinate 1,183,413 downwards.
ATTATTTGTTCCCCTTCCTTGAAGAAGTAGAAGTCAAACTAGATTTGTTCCTCATCTTCAATTGCTTCTCAATCTTTATTTCCATGTGTACCATATCCTCAAAATCAACATAATGATGCAATTCAACTAGGTTAGCAATGTCACGATTTAAACCAAAAAGAAATCGTGCCATAGTAGCCTCATTGTCCTCCTCAACATTGGCTCGATTCATGGCCATCTCCATATCTTGATGATACTCTTCAACACACTTTGATCCTTGGTTCAGTCTCTGTAAAAGATTGTACAACTCTCTATAATAATGTTGTGGTACAAATCTCCTCATAATTGTTTTCATCTCAAACCATGAAGAGATTGAACCTTCTCCACTCCTAGGCCTAGAAGTTGAGAGCTGATCCCACCACATGCATAAATAATCAGTGAAACCTACAACAACCAATTTTACCTTTTTCTCTTCGATGTACTTATGACATTCAAACACACGTTCGACCTTCTTTTCCCAATCTAAATATGCTTCTGGATTGCTCTTGCCTTGGAAAGATGGAATCGTCATCTTGATTGACCCCAAGTTCCCATCTTTAGATTTTTCTTTGTTGAAATGTGTAGAATCTGCGTCAAATTCATCTTCTAATTCATCGATGAGATTTCGTTCCTCCATATTGAGCACAACTTGAAGTGCCTTGCTCAATTCTCCCCAATCTTTCTTTCAATTTTTAATTGTCACTAGTACGATTTTCTTGTTGTGACAACATCTTTTGTATCATTCCTTGTATCGCCTCTAGGGTAAGTCTATCGTTTGATTTCATGATGTAAAACCTGCAATAAATGATACGATCCTTGCTTATCTATCAAACAAGACCCGTAACAAACTCTTGATACTATTACCAAAGATCACGAATTAGGAGCCTTTAGTTATCAAACAACTAAGAACCCTAATTATAAGTGGCGAAATTCTTAGAGAATTTCAAAGCAAAGCTCTCACAAGAACTTTTAAGAGAAAACTCAAAATTGTATTCAATCATTATCATCTGATTTGTTCCAATTACATATATAGAAGAAAGAGTTCAAATCCTTGTTTGATTAGGAACTCTACTTATTAAAAAGGAAACCAAATCTACTAAGATATCAAATCTACCCAGATTTCCTTATTCAAAAAGGAAAACAAATAAAACAATAAATCTAATAGGTACCAAATCTGCCAAGATTTCCAAATTCTTATAGAAAACAAATAAACCCTAAAATCCTTATGGGCTGGACGAAATTCTTAAGTTTGGTGGGCTTGTAATTGGACTTTCTTCTCTTTTGTATCAAATCTAATTAAATTCACAAGTCTTGGACAGCCCATACAATTTCCCTCTTCAGCAGATTGATCCAAATAACACAAAATAAGCCCATTGAGTGCATCTTTCATCTGTTTAGCTCTAGCTCTTGTAATTGGACCTCCATCATAGCTCAAAGGATCCAGCTTCTTCTTATTTGTGCTTGAACTCGAATTTCCATTAATGACATCTCCATGCTCCGCATCACTCCCCCTTTCCTCAAAAGGATTCGCCCTCGAATCATCACCTGCATAATCGAAAGGAAGTAAATCAGAAACATTAAAAGTAGCACTAACATTATACTCACCAGGAAGAAGCTAATTTGTAAGCATTGTCATTGATCCTTGCAACAACTTGAAAAGGACCATCTCCTCTTGATTGAAGCTTTGAATGCCTTTGCTTAGGAAACCTTTCCTTGCGTAAATGCAACCATACCCAATCACCAGGCTCAAATATCACTTTCTTTCTTCCATGATTTCTTTGAGTCATCACTTGCTGATTTCTTTTCTCAATATTTTGCTTGACTGTTTCATGAATTTTTCTCAAATATTCTGCCTTTTTAGCTCCATCAAAATTAACTTGTTCATCCAAAGGTAAAGGAGATAAATCTAATGGTGTTAAAGGATTAAAACCATAAACAATCTCAAAAGGTGAATAATGAGTAGAGGAATGCACACTCCTATTATATGCAAACTCTACATGAGGTAAACAATCATCCCATGATTTCAGATTCTTTTTAATGATAGCTCTCAATAATTGTCCCAAAGTTCTATTCACTACCTCAGTTTGTCCATCAGTTTGTGGATGACAAGTAGTACTAAACAGCAATTTAGTTCCCAATTTTGCCCACAAAGTTTTCCAAAAGTAAGATAAAAATTTAGCATCTCTATCACTCACAATGGACTTAGGCATACCATGCAAACGAACTATTTCTTTAAAGAACAATTCAACAACATGTGAAGCATCATCAGTTTTATGACATGGAATGAAGTGTGCCATTTTAGAAAACCTATCAACTACCACATATATACTATCAAATCCACAGTCTAGTTCTAGGTAAACCAAGAACAAAATCCATAGAAACATCTATCCAAGGTGCATGTGACACAGGTAATGGTGTGTATAAACCATGTGGATGCACTTTAGACTTAGCTTGTAAACATGTAATGCAATTAGCACAATACTTAGAAATATCTGATCGCATATGAGGCCAAAAGAAGTGCTCCTGCAAAACATCTAAAGTCTTAGGATATGCCAAAGTGTCCCATTAAACCCCCTTCATGTGCTTCACGAATCAAAAGTAATCGCATAGAACACTTAGGAACGCAAAGTTGTCTCATGCGAAATAGATAACCATTATGCCTATAGAACTTATTAAAACCAGCATTCTCGCATGCATTATAAAGAAATAGTTCTTTAAAGAAATGTATTCAATGGAATTTTGAGTGATGCGGAGCATGGAGATGTCATTAATGGAAATTCGAGTTCGAGCACAAATAAGAAGAAGCTGGATCCTTTGAGCTATGATGGAGGTCCAATTACAAGAGCTAGAGCTAAACAGATGAAAGATGCACTCAATGGGCTTATTTTGTGTTATTTGGATCAATCTGCTCAAGAGGGAAATTGCATGGGCTGTCCAAGACTTGTGAATTTAATTAGATTTGATACAAAAGAGAAGAAAGTCCAATTACAAGCCCACCAAACTTAAGAATTTCGTCCAGCCCATAAGGATTTTAGGGTTTATTTGTTTTCTATAAGAATTTGGAAATCTTGGCAGATTTGGTACCTATTAGATTTATTGTTTTATTTGTTTTCCTTTTTGAATAAGGAAATCTGGGTAGATTTGATATCTTAGTAGATTTGGTTTCCTTTTTAAATAAGTAGAGTTCCTAATCAAACAAGGATTTGAACTCTTTCTTTTATATATGTAACTGGAACAAATCAGATGATAATGATTGAATACAATTTTGAGTTTTCTCTTAAAAGTTCTTGTGAGAGCTTTGCTTTGAAATTCTCTAAGAATTTCGCCACTTATAATTAGGGTTCTTAGTTGTTTGATAACTAAAGGCTCCTAATTCGTGATATTTGGTAATAGTATCAAGAGTTTGTTACGGGTCTTGTTTGATAGATAAGCAAGGATCGTATCAATAAAGATGTCAGAAAAGACAAATCCTAAACTAACTCTCCCTCACGTGTTTCGCTCGACTGTTTTTAAATTTCTCTATTGATCTCACCAAATTTGACCACAAAAGAGCCTCTCTTTGAAGTTCTTATTTGAGCTAATCCTTTACTAATTACTAAGAATAAGTTCTTAGTCTTTGCTAACCAAAACTCCAATAAAAAGAATGAATCTGTAACCCTTTTTTTTCTTTGAAATTCGAAACCAAAATCTCTCTTCTTTTTCTACCCACAAACTTGGACTCAAACAACAAGAACGAATCTTTGATCTTTTTTTTTCTTTTTCCAAATTGAAACAAAAGGATAAGAAGGTTATAAAATAACCTATTTCCCGCAACCTAGGCTCTGATACCAAACTTATATGATCATTGTTTATCTATCAAACAAGGCCCATAACAACCTCTTAATACTATTACTAAAGATCACGAATTCCGCCTTTAGTTATCAAAATAACTAAGAACCCTAATTATAAGTGATACAGACCCTCTAGGCGACCAGCCCTAGGAACCCAAATCTCAACGGATTAGAAACCCTAATTACACAAAGAGCGAGTTGAAGAAAGATCAGAATTAGAACCTAAAGGAAACTAAGGCCTTTAAACCCTAATTCAGAGACGCCACAAAGGTTGATCACTCCTTTGATAAGTCAAGTTCATGTATTCAATCAAGAACACAAGAAAACAAAAGCTAGGCTTTTCCTGAATAATTTTTTTGAATTGATATTAATCTCTAAACAATACATAGTTAATGTCCTTCAATAGAAACCCTAAATTGACTTAGACCTGATTACAAGTAGACTGGGCCTAATTATTCTTTAAATAAAAAGTCTTAAAAAAACATAATCTAATATTTAGAATCTAAAAGCCCAAAACGAAATTACACATGATAATCATAACATATAAGCCCAAAAACGAAAATTAAAGACAAATTCTCTAATTAGCTCGTGCACTCTTGTTGATCTTCCAAATTTAACCCTTGCACACATAGATATGTAGCCTCTCTTGGTGAAGCTTTGGAATCTTCAAGTTTTGCAGCTTCTTTATATTGAGCATCCATTATCAAACCTTGTAAAGCTTCTTTCATTCTCTTTGTCCTTGCCCTAGTCATTGGACCACCAATTCCATGCAGAGGATCTACATAATATTTGAAATCATCAACTTGCTTGCGAACTTCAGATTGGTCAGCACCTTGATCTCCATTATTCCCCCCTTCCTCGAAAAGATTCGTCCTCGAATCTCCTGCATCAAACACAGATAAATCAGCCACATTAAAAGTAGCACTAACATTACCATAATCACTTGGCAGATCCAGTTTGTAAGCATTATCATTGATTCTCTCCAAAACTTGAAAAGGACCATCTCCCCTAGGCTGCAATTTTGATTTCCTTTGTGAAGGAAACCTTTCCTTTCGTAAGTGCACCCAAACCCAATCTCCAGGCTGGAAAACAACTTTCAAACGCCCCTTGTTGGCTTGCTTGGCATATTGCTCATTCCTCCTTTCAATGTTATCTCGAACCCTTGCATGCAATTCCTTCACAAAATTTGCCTTTCTCTTTCCATCAAAATTAGCATGCTCATTAGCAGGTAAAGGGAAAATATCCAAAGGAGTTAAAGGGTTAAAGCCATAAACAACCTCAAAAGGAGAATAGGAAGAAGTAGAATGAACAGTCCTATTATATGCAAACTCAATATGTGGCAAGCACTTCTCCCATTGCTTTAAGTTCTTTTGAATGATAGCACGCAACAATGTAGTGAGTGTCCTATTAACTACTTCAGTTTGTTCATCTGTTTGAGGATGTGCAACAGTAGAAAACAAGAGTTTAGTGCCTAATTTATTCCACAAAGTGCGCCAAAAATGACTTAAGAACTTAACATCTCTATCACTGACAATTGTCTTTGGTAACCCATGCAAACGAACCACTTCCTTGAAGAACAAATCAGCAATATGTGTTGCATCATTGGTTTTAGAATATGCAATAAAGTGAGCCATCTTACTAAACCTATCAACAACAACAAATATGCTATCCTAAAACAAAGTTCATAGATTTTGCTTGCCTACATGTAATACACTTATCACAAATAGATTGCACATCAAGTTTCATTTTAGGCCAATAAAAAAGCTCACGCAAAATATCTAAAGTCTTTTGAACTCCAAAGTGACCCATCAAACCTCCACCATGACTTTCCCTAACAAACATCTCACGAACAGAACAAATAGGCACACATAGTTTGTCTTTTTTGAACAGAAATCCTTCATGCCTATAGAAATCACCAAACGCACACTTAGCACATGCATTCCATGCTTGGCTGAAATCAGAATCATTAGCATACAAATCCTTAAGCAATTCAAAACCAAGCAATTTAGTTTGCAAGGAAGTAAGTAATACGTACCTCCTGGACAATGCATCAGCCACAACGTTTTCCTTCCCATGCTTGTACTTGATTACATAAGGAAACGTTTCTATAAACTCTAGCCACTTAGCATGTCTCTTATTAAGCTTACCTTGGGTCTTCAGAAACTTCAAACTTTCATGATAAGAATGAATAATGAATTCCCTTGGCCACAAGTAATGCTGCCATGTTTGTAGAGTTCTCACTAATGCATAAAGCTCCTTGTCATAAGTAGGATAGTTTAATGCTGCTCCACTTAACTTTTCACTAAAGTAAGCAATAGGTTTGGAATCCTGCATCAAAACAGCCCATATTCCAATCCCAGATGCATCACATTCTATTTCAAAAGCTTTGTTAAAGTTAGGCAAACTCAGCAATGGTGCATTAGTTAGCTTATCTTTCAAAGTGTTAAAAGCCTTTTCATGCACTTCATCCCACTTAAAAACAACATTCTTTTTAACAAGTTCATTCAAAGGTGCAGCAATGGAACTGAAATCCTTAACAAACCTTCGATAAAAACTTGCCAAACCATGAAAACTTCTCAGCTCGTTCACATTCTTAGGTGTAGGCCAGTCCCTTATTGCCCTTACCTTCTCTTCATCTACACTTATTCCCTGCGAACTAACAACATAACCAAGAAACACAACAGATTCCATGCAAAACGTGCACTTCTTAAGATTAGCATATAATTGGTGCTCCCTTAACACACTAAAAACGGCATGCAAATGTTTCACGTGTTCATCCAAACTTTTGCTGTATACTAAAATATCATCAAAGTAAACTACCACAAATTTTCCCATGAAAGCACGCAAGACATGATTCATTAATCTCATGAATGTACTAGGTGCATTAGTTAAACCAAAAGGCATTACTAACCACTCATACAATCCATGCTTAGTTTTAAATGCAGTCTTCCATTCATCTCCTTCTTTCATGCGAATCTGATGATATCCATTCTTTAAATCTATCTTAGAAAACAATTTAGAGCCATGCAATTCATCTAATATACCATCTAAGCGAGGGATAGGGTGTCTATACTTTACCGTTATCTTGTTAATGGCTCGACAATCCACACACATGCGCCATGCTCCATCTTTCTTTGGAACTAAGATAACAGGAACTGAACATGGACTAAGACTCTCCCTTAAAAATCCCTTTTGCAGCAGCTCATCCACTTGCCTTTGTATCTCCTTTGTTTCTTCTGGATTTAGCTCTATAAGCTGGTCTGTTAGGTATGGCAGAACCAAGTATAAAGTCTATTTGATGCTCAATGCCTCTAAAGGGAGGTAATCCATGGGGAATCTCCTCAGGAAATAGATCTTCAAAGTCCTGCAACAAAGACACAACAACACTAGGCAAAGATGAATTAAGGTCACTAGTAGAAAGATAAACATCCTTGTACATAAGTACAAGTACTGTTTTCCTTGCCATCATTACACTCTTAACCTCATGTTTTTCTGCAAAAACACTAATTCTTTTGCTTACTTCTTTTTCTTCCCCCCCCCCTTCTCTCGTTTTTGTTCACTTTTCTCTCCATTTTTTTTTCTTAATATCACTCGCTCTCCTTTTATTTTCTTCCTCATATTTTTCTGTCTCTCTCTTTTTGCACTCTCTTGCTATTCTAATATGGTCTTCATAAGCTTGCAAAGGTCTGAGAGGGGCTAATACAACTTTTCGATTGTTCATGACAAAAGAATATCGATTTTTGTACCCATCATGCAACACCTTCCTATCAAATTGCCATGGACGCCCAAGCAAAATATGACCAGCATGCATTGGTGCCACATCGCAAAGAACCTCATCCTTGTACTTGCCAATTGAGAACAAAACTCGAATTTGCTTGTTCACTTTCACTTCTCCAGAATCATTTAACCATTGTAATTTGTATGGTTTTGGATGTCTCATGGTCTGCAATTTCAATTTTTCTACCAACAAAGTACTAGCAACATTAGTACAACTCCCACTATCAATAATTAGAGTGCATACCTTGTCCTTCACATGGCATCTTGTGTGAAAAATATGCTCCCGTTGCTCCTCATCCCCATCATCCTTAGGTTGTATGCTTAATGCTCTCCTTGTAACTAGCAAATCTCCATGTACTGGTTCTTCCACTTCAACATCAGAACCTTCTTCCAATGGTGGCATCTCATCATCACTTGAGATTTCACCATCTGCCCTTACAACCATAACCCTTTTGTTGGAACATTCTTTAGGAGGAATCGAAACAGAATTCTTCAACTTTGCTTCGTCTTTTGTTTTCAATCCAGCTTTGTTGTCCTTCCAATTTGATGCATAACCATAGGACGAGCTAGATCTGAATCTCTTTGCTTTGATTTGTTTTTCCACTTTAATAACGTTGTGCAATAAATCCTCCATCTCTACATAATGTTGCAAGTCAACCACATTAGCAATTTCCCTATTTAATCCACCAATGAATCTAGCCATTGTTGCTTCTCTATCTTCATCTATGTTTGCTCTAATCATGGCGATTTCCATCTCCTTATAATAATCCTCCACACTTTTAGATCCTTGAACCAGCCCCTGCAACTTTTTATACAAATCTCTATAGTAATGGCTGGGTATGAATCTTTTGTGCATCACTGTCTTCATCTCTTCCCATGACTGAATTGGTCTTTCACCATTCCTACGTCTATTGATCACCAATTGATCCCACCATATACTTGCATAATCTGTAAACTCCACAGCCGCTAATTTTACTTTCTTCTCCTCGGAGTAATTATGGCAATCAAATACATGCTCAACTTTTCTTTCCCAATCCAAATACAATTCAGGATCATTCTTTCCTTGAAAGGCTGGGATTTTCATCTTTATGCTGCCTATATTGTTGTCCCTCTTGAAATTGAAATTCTTGTTTTGTCTAAGACTTGTCCTTTCCAATTCAGAATCAGCTTTTTCTTCTTCATCAGTTTCATGTTTTGTTTTCGAAACAGAAGAGGATTCCAATTCTCTCATCCTAGCATTCAACAATTTGAATTGATCTTGGACAGCCTTGATAAACAATTTCATGTCAGTATCATGTGATTCGCCTCCTTCCTTACTCATGTTAACCTGTGTAAAAGGAAAATAAAAAAAACAATGTTGTTCCTCACACTCCCTCACGTGTTTGCACTCAATCAGATAGGTAACCCTCGTGTTTCACTCTTTTTTGGCTTTTTCTTTAATGATATTCACTCTTGCCTTTTACCACTCAAAAACCCTAGCTGCCTCCTTTATGTTCTTAACAGAATCACAAACTCAACAAATTCAAAGAAGCAGATAGCGACAATCTCAAAAACCAGAGTGTTAAAGACTTAGTTGAAGCAATTTAGATATTTGAAAATCAAAGATGACCAACTCTATAGAACCAAGAAAAATAATAGAACTTCAAACAGAAGCAAAAGACATATGAAAGAAACCACTAGAATCAGCAAATTGTTGGAAATCCCAAAACACACGGAAACAGCCTTGTTCTTGTTCTTTCCATTCTTCCTTTTTTTTTTTTTTGCATGATTTTTTTTTAATCAGAAACAAGGTCCATAAGATTCATGAAAGACAAGAAGAAACAAATTTCACAAATAACTCAAAATCAATAGCAAGATTCAATATTTCAAAGAATTTAGATCAAGAGTCAATCAAAAATCAAAACTTTTATAAGAAAAAGTTCTGAAAGTGCAAAAATTCAATTCAATTCTCCCTTTCTCAAGATTGTAACTTTTTTTTTTTTTACTCGAGAATAACAAAGATCAGATTTTTTTTTTTTGAATTAAGAATATCAAGAAACGAAAATAAAGGCGATAAACAAACTTGCCTTGGAACCTAAGCTCTGATACCATTGATACGGACCCTCTAGGCGACCAACCCTAGGAACCCAAATCTCAACGGATTAGAAACCCTAATTACACAAAGAGCGAGTTGAATAAAGATCAGAATTAGAACCTAAAGGAAACTAAGGCCTTTAAACCCTAATTCAGAGACGCCACAAAGGTTGATCACTCCTTTGATAAGTCAAGTTCATGCATTCAATCAAGAACACAAGAAAACAAAAGCTAAGGCTTTTCCTGAATAATTCTTTTGAATTGATATCCCTTACAAAGTATTATATGAATGGTATTTATAATAGTAAAACCCTAAATAATTAAGAAAGCAAATTAAAAAAAATCTAGAACTCCTAAATCACTAAGGAAATCAGATTACAAATTATATTTGGAAGCTACTGAAATTTATTATATAAAATCTTCCAAATCCTATTTAAGATAGAAAATCTTCAAAGCATCCACCAAATTTTCGTGCACTCTTATTGATCTTCCAAATTTAACCCTTGCGCACATAGATATGTAGCCACTCTTGGTGAAGCTTTGGAATCTTCAAGTTTTGCAGTTTCTTTATATTGAACATCCATTATCAAACCTTGTAAAGCTTCTTTCATTCTCTTTGTCCTTGCCCTAGTCATTGGACCACCAATTCCATGCAGAGGATCTACATAATATTTGAAATCATCAACTTGCTTGCGAACTTCAGATTGGTTAGCACCTTGATCTCCATTAAAAGGTGAAAGCTCTAAAGCTTTTAATGTCTTAATTTTGATTAAATGACAAACATTGATAAGGACTAATGGCTTTATTGTATTAGTGATGATCTTTTAGGATTCATATATCTAATCCATGCAAGATCGAAGTTTCAAATCTTCAGGAAAGAGCTTTTGATGTCAAGCATTGAAGATAAGCGTTTCTAGATTAGATAGGATCTAGAGGTGTAGCTTTATTTCTTTATTTATCTTTAGATATCTCTAGGTCTACCTCTATGAGTAATAAGTTCTATAGGTTGCTCAATAAAAGTGAAATAATTTTCAAAATGCATTTCATTTAGATAAAACATGAGTTGGGTATTTGAAATGATTTTCAAAATACATGCACATACTTCAAAATTCATAAAATGTATTTCACAAACTCTTGGAGTTGTTTGGAAACTTGTTTTGCATAGTTTTAATGTATGTGTGGTCGACCTAACTAAAGTGTGGACGACCACAAATCATGCGGTCGACCAGACCTCTCAGAGTATCGTCCACTGAATGTCCAGAGCTCTCTGGTCAACACTTGCGGATGATGGAGCGGTCGACCGGACTTCTCAGCTCATCGTCCGCAGTTTTGTCCAGAGTTCTCTGGAACATTTGCGGATGATGGTGCGGACGACCCTTCTGATATGCGGTCTACTGCACTTCTCCTGAGTGTGGATTCAAACAGCTATTTTTATGACCATTGGTGCATACTTATAAATACCCAATTGTTTAAAAAACTTGTCAACACGACTTTTTGAGCAAAAATCTGATTCCAACACTTCATAGAACCTCTGGAGATTATTTTAAAACCATATCATAACATTCATATTGTGAAATTCATCAAAGTGGGATTCATACTAAATCATTGGGGTTCTTGAGCAACTTAGAAGAAAATATTACTCAAAGAGGTATTTATGCTTTATATTGGTATATCTTCACATTAAGGTGATTTCTATATCAAACTCTTAATTTTCATATCTTGATTGCTTTGTTCAAGGTTGCATTGAGCTTAAAACTCTAAGGGTTAGAGTGAGCCTTGAATCATAGAAAATTGTGATTGTTTTTAGAGTATCTTTTTCATTAATTGTTGTAATAGAGATAGGTGTGTAAACAAGGTTATATTGTAAAACTCAAAGTGTTGAGTGAACCTTGATTGGTTAAGAGGTTTGTGTTGTAAAACCCTAAGGGAATTGGGTGAGCCTCTATTGTATTCTCTCTTACTAAATTAGTGAAAGGTTTTGTGAAATCCTTGAGTAGATAGCTCAAGGTAGTGGATTAGGTTTTGTTGGATAAACCGAACCACTATAAATCTTTGTGTTCTTTGCCTATTTCTTGAACTCTTTATTTCACACTTTGTTTGAGCACCAAGTGTTTGATATTTGTTATTTTAGAAAGTCTGTTTCTTTTAAATTAGGAAAAATCGTTTTAAAACCTAATTCACCCCCCTCTTAGGTTTTTCAAAAGGCATTCAAAACTTCAACCAAGAGGAGATGGTCCTTTTCAAGTTGTTGCAAGGATCAAAGACAATGTTTACAAATTAGCTATTCCTGGTGAGTATAATGTTAGTGCTACTTTTAATGTTTCTTATTTATTTCCTTTCGATTATACAGGTGATGATTCGAGAGTGAATCCTTTTGAGGAAAGGGAGAGTGATGCGGAGCATGGAGATGTCATTAATGAAAATTGGAGTTCAAGTGCAAATAAGAAGAAGCTGAATCCTTTGAGCTAAACTTAACACATATCCTTGCTAACAAAAGGAAATTACTCACAATACATATTTAATAAATATAATATGGAATTTATAAACATTGGAAAGAAAATTTGAAAGATAAACTCCTCGGAAATATTGAAATTATCCAGACATAATTTCTTTATTAAATATTACAAAAAGCCTTGAAATATTATTCTAAAAATTATGAAAAATATACTAAGATGAAGACAATAATTAAAGAAAGAAATTGAGAAGATTGAAGCTAAATTGCTGTTAAAATGATAAAAATAAGCTTCCTATTTATGGGCACAAAAATCAGGGGCAAAATGGTCATTCGCACCCCCAAAGTCTTGAAAATTTAGTTGGTGGCCTAATTTCCCCAAACTTCGTCAGGTGTCGCATCCTCATTGGTCCACATTGCAGCTTCTAGAAGCATCACTTGTCATCGGATGACATGGATTTTTTTTACTTCTCCAACATTTGTTCTTCTTTTTATCTCTATAATGAATTAAAATACATTGGAAAACTTACAAACAAATAAATAGAAGTAAAACGTTAAATATATATATATACATTAAATAACATAATTAACCGATTTTTAAACAAAAATATAGTTATTAAATAATATAAAAATCAATTAATTTATGAGTACATTAGTAAGCAATGCAATGAATGTCAAAGAGTTGAGAAAATCTTTAGGAAAGATGAGATGCCCTTTCAATCTATTTTGGTAAGTGAAATTTTCGATGTTTGGGGCATTGATTTCATGGGACATTTTCCTTCTTCTTTGGGTAATAATTATATCTTGCTTGCAGTTGATTATGTTTCTAAGTGGGTTGAAGCAAAAGCTACTAGAACTAACAATTCTAAAGTTGTTGTTTCCTTTGTTAGAGATCAAATCTTGAATAGGTTTAGAATTCCAAAAGCAATCATAAGTGATAGAGGTACACACTTTTGCAATAAGGTAGTTGGAGCTTTATTTCAAAAATATCATGTCACCCACAAGGTATCCATTGCATATCATCCCCAAACCAATGGTCAAGCTAAAGTTTCTAATAAGGAAATTAAATCAATTTTGGAAAAAATGGTTAACACTAATAGAAAGGATTGGAGTCTTAGGTTAGGGGATGCATTATTGGCTTATCGGACTGCATTCAAGTCACCAATTGGGCTATCACCATACAGGCTTTATCTATGGTAAAGCTTGCCACCTTCCTGTTGAATTAGAGCACAAAGCTTATTGGGCCATAAAACAAATTCACTTGAATTTAATGATGCACTGTCACATAAAAAATTACAGATTCAAGAATTGAAGGAATTAAGAAATAATTCATACCAAAATGCTTTAATCTATAAAGAGAAGGCGCGTATTTATCATGATAAAAATCTTTCTCAGAAAAATTTTAATGTGGGTGATAAGGTTTTACTCTATAACTCTAGTTTAAAGTTTTCCCCTGGAAAATTGATGACTCAATAGATTGGCCCATTTATTATAACTAATGTTTTTAACCATGGTGTTGTAGAAATCAAAAGTACTGACACAGGAAAGGTATTCAAAGTTAACGGCCATCGTTTGAAAATATATTATGAACATAATGGGGTCTACATGGTGGAAGACTTCAAACTTGACAAACCAACCTACGTTGAGAAATGAGCACCAAAAGTCTTGTTGAGCAAACGGCGTTAAACAACAACGCTATATGGGAGGCAACCCATCTTTTCACTTTTTCAGTTTTTGTCTTTTACTTTTTGTTTGATTTCTTTATGCTTGTCTTTTTCTTTTAATTGGTTCCACTTTCGCCGATATAGTAACTTAATTTAATGAATACACATTTTCTCGATCTTCGAGATACGACTTATTCTTTCTGAATGGTTGGGGATTGAGTAGTGATCAAACACGGTTTTAAATAACTTGGTTATTTACTATAACAACCCACTGCATGATTCTAGCTATTTCTCTCCGAAAGCAATCAATAATTTAGGTATTTTGATTCTTCTTTTGTTCATTTTTCAACCCTTCCTCTTCTAAGCTTCCATTCCAAAATGGAAAATTCAGTTCTTTGTTTGAAAAAATACTTTCTGAGAGTCAATTGAGAAAAGTTTATCTTTTGAGGGTACTAATGTTTAAAGGAATACTTGAAGACATTAGATAGTTGATTGAAGTAAAGGTTCAAATGAGTGGTGAACTTCTAGCTACAACTCCCAAACTTTTACCTGGGTTAGGGAATAGTAGTTTTGCTAAGAAACGAAGAGGAAAAAGGATGGAAGTGTAACATAGGTTGTCGTTCTCTTGGTTTTATATCTAGAAATCAAGAAGATAAGATTCAATTTATAAAGGATAGACTGAGTAAGGAGTCGTTAGATGATATATGATTGACTCTTGAGATGTATCCTAGTGGTCAGGTTCAATGCGAACTTCTCGCTTTATGGAATCAGTTTAAAAATGAAAAACAACGATACAGTTTTGGGAATCTGACTTTAAAAGACCCTGTTTGCCAATTTATAAGAAAATTGGATGGGAAGCAAATCCTCAACTCATAGAAGTTGTTTAAGCTTTACTTGTACGTACGTTTATTATTATCATTATTATTGAGATTTTATTTTCCTTTTCTCTTCTAATTTATTTTCTTATTTTGTTTCAGTTATCCTTTTAGTATATGTGTAGCCGAGGTAATTTTATAGTTGTCGACATGAAAAAAACCACCACCAAGTAGATTGAAAAACATCGGTCTTCTTGGTGGAATTACTCTTGGAAATCAAGATTCCAACTTGAATGCCATTTTTTAACTTGGTATCTTAGCTAATCGAAAGATTAGTTTAACGTACGGAGAAGGGAGTTCTAGACTGATTGAAGAAGTTGCCCGAGCACATCAGTCAAATAAAGCACTAACGGTAAGTGTACTTCCACATCCTATGACAGAAGCTTTTGGTAAGACAGTGGGATTTGAGGTACAAACTAATTCGCTTTATGAACGCATTGCTATCATGATAAAACATTGTGATGCGTATAGGAGGTTACGAAATGTTAGAACTGCTCTTTAATATAACTGTTTGGTCACATCTGAATTTGCATTGGGTCACATCATATATGTGTATATGGTTTATTAGCATTTTTAGATATTGATGTTGCACATATGATGATCTCACCCAATGCAAGAAGAATTTTGTTGATAGCACCCTTAGTTGAAGAATTATTATTTTTATTAGAGACTCATGTCTCAATAGCAGATCCTGAAGTGCCTACAATAGATTGGTCCTGTAAAAAAAATAAGCGCAAAAGAGATTCAGGTGAGCTCGATTGGAATTTACATTTGTAATTATATTTTTTTTGTTTGTAAGTATAAATATATATATATATATATATATTTCTTTTCTTTCTTGTTTTATGTACAATTTGTTTGGCATATTGATGATGGCAGTGTAAAGGTTCGTTTCTTGTAACGCATCATTATATGTTAATGTCTCTTTTCTATTTATGTGTTATTATTTAGATTTTGTATTTCTTTTGCATTTAGTATGCCTATCTTAAGAACTGGTATATGAGATGGATAAAAGTTAGTCTGGATCCGAGAGTTTACTCTCAGAAGTTGACGAGAATGTCATTGCGCTATCAAATTAAATTTCAAACTTTAACCAACTTATGCAGTTAGGGCAAGTAAGGGTCGAACCCACAGAAACTTGTAAAATCTCAAAATAAGTTAACTGATCAAGATTTGGGGGGAAAGTTTCAATTTTTATCTAAAAGAATAAAACTTTAAATAAAATAACTTACAAACAAATCAATTAAGAATCAATGGATAGAAAAACGTTAGTAAGGATTTTGTATTTCAGTTTTATTTATTCGGGACTAATCATTGATAATAACCTATTTGAGTAATGACTTAGAATTTCGTGTAGCGCAGCAAATTCTGATTCATGTAAATTTAGGTTAATTCTCGAGAAGCACGACAAATTTACTTTAACCTAATTAAACTAAATTACCGAATCGCTCGCATAAAATAGTCAATTAAGTTATTCAACTCAAGAACAACATCAACACAAATTATATAAAATTAATGGCCGATTAAAATCATGCAATTTATTTCAAACAATTCCCTATCAATTAATCAAACAAATATATAAATTAATCAACAGTTACTACTTTTGGTTATAGAAAACCGATTCTGTATAACTCTAGTTAATCAACTGTGTAAAACAATTAAGATGACCAATAATAATTGAGATAACACAATTGATAGAATAAAACCAAGAATTGTTCAAATACCCAAATAGAAATAATGATTCCTTAAAAAGATCGGATTTTTAATGACAAAACAAAAATCTCATATTCCCGAATAAAGTAAACCTAATACATGTTCTTGATAACTATAAGCATTTACTCACAATCTATAAACGAAAACATCATAAAAAGATTAAGGGAAAGAGCGAAACTCATTAGTCGGAAATCCGATTTCCCGAGAAACTCCAACCATTAATCTCCTACAATGCTTGGGAACAAAGTACCTAACGTGTTTCACCCCCCGAAACTAAACTATTAAGTCCTATAAATAGTTATAAAAGGTTCTAGGGTTAATTACACAAGAGTTCTAAAAGGTCCTAGCTTAAAAACTTTAATTCGGAGAGTAGATGCTCGAGAAAGCACAGTGTATGCCTGAGAGTCACTGACGCATCCACTTGGACGCGTGATGCTGTCAAACTTTTGAGAGTCGACGCGTGAGGTCTGATGGATGTGTCCACTTCCTCTTCCCAAGCGTCCACTTCTTCTTTCTTCCAAAAAATCATCTTCAAGCTTATCTCTTTCAATTCCGTCTAAATATCTTCTAAAACCTTCAAAGGAATCATTTAAAGCATAAAAAAACACATAATTAACTAGATTTAAACTCAATAAACAACATTATAAACACTAGAAAACTAAGCTAATTATGGTTCAATCAAATTCCCCCACACTACACCTTTGCCCTCAAGCAAACTTATAAATCAAATAAAATAATAACTCAATGCCTCAGGAAACAAGTTAATCAATATCAAGAACTTCAATACATTTGCACCAAATTCTCTTCAATAATTCTCAAAGTCATCCATCAAATCTACTTTTTAAAAATAAATCGTGAATGTGTGATAGATCATTACTTATAGTTGACTCATTGTAACAGTCAACTATCCTTAACATGGCCAACAACCTTGAAAACCAATCAAAATCCATTTTAAAATAAAAAACCGTACACAAATAACAAGAACAAATTCAATCAAGCCACAATCAACTCAAACACATCATAGTCATATGAAAAGTAATGTCCACATTACGATAGGCTTGTAATCTCACACATCTCTCCACTAATGGAAAGAATAAGGTCAACTTGAGTCAAATTGGACTTTAGGCTTCGGATTAGGTTAACAAAAAAAGGTAAGAAAAACAAAGTAGTCAAGATAATTAGAACAAGATGATAGAGAATTTAAAACTAAAGTTCTTCAATTGACACTTCTCTCTCTTTTTTCACATTTAACCACATCAACCAACTCATAAACCTTGGACAATCTTGGAACTTTTTTTTTTCTTTAAACTTTTCATAGCACTTCACTTTTTTTTTCCCATCATATGTCTCTCTTTTTTGCTCTCTTTTCTTTTTTTAGAGAAGACAAACTCTTTCTCTTTAAAATTCCAAGATACGTTTCATCAACCCTCAACACAACTTTGCAAAACCTTTTCAACACCTTTTTATCACAACCATAAACTTCACAAGTGCCAATCTAAAGATATTTCAAAGAAATCTCTTGACAATTATGACATGTAAAGGTTTTAAACATTATTCTCAAAGGCTTACAAAGAAAGATAATAATGGATTTATCCATCACAACATTAAAGCTCAAAAATAGGATCGAGGGATATAATATAGAAAGGGTAACTTAAGAAAGGCTCAAACGTCCAAAGAATGCCTTATGTCATCCCCAAGTCAACAAAATTCAATCATATTTTGCCTCAAGAATGTGAGAAAACAAGTTCTAGAGTGTCTAAATTGACCATGAATGTATTAAGTCAAAAGTAAACTCAATTTCATTCAAACTTGTCAAAAGTGTTTTAAAAAATCAAGATTTTTTATACTAAAACTAAGTAATGTCAATTCAAATTAACTATCACAAATCATCCATAAATGACAATTTTGACGTTTCACAAAAACTCGTAGAGTGTCAAGATGCCTCATAATAAATAGAGAGTTTAAAGCACAAATAATATTGAAATTCTATCAATTAACATAGACTTGTACAATTTTCATCATAGGCATAACAAACATGCATAAAAAATAAAACCTTTTTTTTAACCTAACAGTCAATAAACAATAACAACAATAAAGGAAAACAGAAAAACACAAATATTAAAAACAAGACTCCCCCACACTGGAACGAGACATTGTCCTCAATATCACAACATAATCAAGACAAGAAAAATAACAAAAACAAACAAACAAATCCAAGAGCAAGTAGATAAAAAGAAGGATGTCACCCAAGGGAAGATCTAGGAAGGGAAGCTCGAAGTGCAAAGACTTGTTCTTCAATAGACATAAGTCGCCCCTCAATGCATTCAACTGCGCCTCCTGATGCACTTGGTTCTCGAGAATCTTGGACTGATTCATATGCAGCCGATTCAATTGATCGAGAATCAAATCCTCACGAGAAATAGACGGAACAGTCGTAAATGTAGGCACATCCGGAATCTCAGGCTCTATCTTCTCATCATCATCGGAATCCTCCGCCGAAGAAGGCTCAATCACCGGCCTCTTAGAACCTGAACTCTTTGGTGGAATACAGCCTTGCTCCCGCTTTGTCTGACAATCCCGAGGATGCATCCACTCACCTCGGTGATACTAGTAACCAAAAGACAGTAAAAGGTCTAAGGAAACAACTCGAGAAGATGAGATGCGCTCCCGACGAATTGTGTCAGCAATAGGTATCCTGAGATGCTCAAAATAACGAGAAAGTAGCAAAACATATGGAAAAGTTTTCTTTTGAGATTTCTGTTTAACTTCTCGCATATTAGCAATAAGTAAATGAGCCAAAGGAATACCAGATAATGTATTACCTAAGCCATTAGTTAAACGATAAAGAAAATAAAGTTTTGAATAGCGCATTTCATTATGGGATGATGACTTAGGTAAAACATTATGACCAAGAATATGCACAATAAGGAGTGGACAAGCCTGAAGATCTTTAGCCAGGAGCTTATACTTTTCACACACTATTCCAGTTTTTCTTTGGTACAAGCCAAAAACAGAACATGCATCCTCAAAATTATAAGTCGTATCAGTAATAACTTCCTACCAATGAAACTCAGGAAGAGGACTTTCGTTAGGGGAATTCAGAAAATTTGACAACGAAGCAAATGTAATATCAACTAAATGACCCCGAACAAAAGAGATGATCCTGTTGTTACACTATGTTTATTATCTATATTAGCATAGAATTCACAAATAAGTTGAGGATAATAATCCTGACCCAAATTAAGAATACCTTCCCCACCAAGAGTTTAGAAAGCATCCCGAATATGAAAAACAGATTCAGCATCAAGGGCCAGGGGATGCTCAATTAACAAAGTGCGAGCCTTGTGAGATTCACACCAATTAGGATTATCTAGACTAGTAAAACGAGATTGATCAAATTGATCTCGAGAAGTTCTCCCACGTTTGACACCAAGATTCTTAGTTCTAGGCGTAATGTAAACAAGAAATCCAACAATGCAATGAAAAAGAAACAAAGCCCACAACAAAATTCAAACAATTCTAACACAATTTTCAACTTTTGAAAAGTTAAGAAAAACTCCATTTTTTAAAGCTGCGAATTTTGCACCACCAAGAGTACCAAGAAGGCCACCAAAATAACAACCTTGGAATGGAATCCGCTAACTTGATCATAGGGCAGAGAAAAAAAAGTGCATCTTCCACGTTCACTGGACAGTTTTTTTTTTTTTGCAAAGAAACGGATGCAGGAAGAGGAAGAGATGCGGCCAAGAGAAAGAGAAAAGAAAATAAAAGAAGAAGAAGAAGAAAGAAAGAAAATAAGGAAAAAGAGTTTATATTATTGGTTTCACTTAATGAAACGACATAGTTTCATAGTTTTCATCAAGTGAAACTGATACGATCCTTGCTTATCTATCAAACAAGACCCGTAACAAACTCTTGATACTATTACCAAAGATCACGAATTAGGAGCCTTTAGTTATCAAACAACTAAGAACCCTAATTATAAGTGGCGAAATTCTTAGAGAATTTCAAAGCAAAGCTCTTACAAGAACTTTTAAGAGAAAACTCAAAATTGTATTCAATCCTTCTAAGTGGTGGCAAGCCTTCTGGCATAGTTTCAGGAAACAATTCTTCAAATTCCTGCAACAAAGTTTGAAAAGAACTAGGAAGAGAAGAGAGATCTGGGTTAGAAGAAATAGTTAAATTCGCTCCTTTGAATACCAAAAGAAGCATAGATTGCCTAGATAGATAGGCCTTTCGGACCTCACCCTCTCTTGCATAGAAACTGCCTTTTACCTCTTGTTTAGCCACTCTTTGCACACTATTCTCTCCTTTTGCATGTGCCCTCTCAAGATTCTTTTCCTCATGGCACATCCCCTCTGTTTCCTCTCCTTTTTCCTCTCTTTTCTCACGCCTCTCATGGCTTTTCTCACAGCTCTCCTTTTGCTCGTGCATCTTCTTTTTTTTTTGTGCACTCTCACATTCACTCAATATTTTCTGATCTTCAAACACCTCTTTAGGTGACATGGGCAGCAACTTAATAGGTCGTCCATCCATCACAAAAGAATATCGATTAGTGAAGCCATCATGCATAACTTGCCTATCATACTGCCAAGGTCGTCCCAATAATATATGAGTAGCATGCATGGGAACAACATCACATAAAACCCGATCAGAATAACGTCCAATTGAGAAAGATATCAATGATTGCCTTGTAACCCTAAGATCTCCAGTATTGTTTAGCCATTGCAATCTATAGGGATTAGGGTGTTTAGTTGTTTTCAATCCCAATTTATCAACTAAACTAGCATTAACAACATTAGTACAACTACCCCCATCAATGATCATGCTACACAGTTTATCATGTATGAAGCATCTAGTATGAAATATGTTTTCACGTTGTACCTCATCCTCTTTGGATTGGATGCTTAGTGCTCGTCTTGTGACCAAGCTGAAAACTGATCCTTGAGGGGCTGTTTCTCCAGATTGAGCACGACTTGAAGTGCCTTGCTCAATTCTCCCCAATCTTTCTTTCAATTTCTGGTTGTCACTAGCAAGATCTTCTTGTTGTGACAACATCTTTTGCATCATTCCTTGTATTGCCTCTAAGGTAAGTCTATCTTTTGATTCCATGATGTAAAAAAACCTGCAATAAAAATGTTAGAAAAGGAAAATCCTAAACTAACTCTCCCTCACGTGTTTCACTCGACTGTTTTTGAATCCCTCTATTGATCTCACCAAATTTGACCACACAACAGCCTCTCTTTGAAGTTCTTATTTGAGCTAAGCCTTTACAAATCACTAAGAATGAGTTCTTAGTCTTTGATAACCAAAACTCAAACGAAAAGAATGGATCTTTGGTGAAAAGAATGAATCTGTAACCCTTTTTTTTTTTTTTTTTGCCCCAAACTTGGACTCAAACAACAAGAACGAATCTTTGATCTTTTTTTTTTGAAACTTGAAATCAACTTTCTCAATCTTTTTTTTTTTTTCGTTTTTTTTCCGAACTGAAACAAAAGGATAAGAAGGTTATAGAACAACCTGTTTCCCGCAACCTAGGCTCTGATACCAAACTGATACGATCCTTGCTTATCTATCAAACAAGACCCGTAACAAACTCTTGATACTATTACCAAAGATCACGAATTAGGAGCCTTTAGTTATCAAACAACTAAGAACCCTAATTATAAGTGGCGAAATTCTTAGAGAATTTCAAAGCAAAGCTCTCACAAGAACTTTTAAGAGAAAACTCAAAATTGTATTCAATCCTTCTAAGTGGTGGCAAGCCTTCTGGCATAGTTTCAGGAAACAATTCTTCAAATTCCTGCAACAAAGTTTGAAAAGAACTAGGAAGAGAAGAGAGATCTGGGTTAGAAGAAATAGTTAAATTCGCTCATTTGAATACCAAAGAAGCATAGATTGCCTAGATAGATAGGCCTTTCGGACCTCACCCTCTCTTGCATAGAAACTGCCTTTTACCTCTTGTTTAGCCACTCTTTGCACACTATTCTCTCCTTTTGCATGTGCCCTCTCAAGATTCTTTTCCTCATGGCACATCCCCTCTGTTTCCTCTCCTTTTTCCTCTCTTTTCTCACGCCTCTCATGGCTTTTCTCACAGCTCTCCTTTTGCTCGTGCATCTTCTTTTTTTTTTGTGCACTCTCACATTCACTCAATATTTTCTGATCTTCAAACACCTCTTTAGGTGACATGGGCAGCAACTTAATAGGTCGTCCATCCATCACAAAAAAATATCGATTAGTGAAGCCATCATGCATAACTTGCCTATCATACTGCCAAGGTCGTCCCAATAATATATGAGTAGCATGCATGGGAACAACATCACATAAAACCCGATCAGAATAACGTCCAATTGAGAAAGATATCAATGATTGCCTTGTAACCCTAAGATCTCCAGTATTGTTTAGCCATTGCAATCTATAGGGATTAGGGTGTTTAGTTGTTTTCAATCCCAATTTATCAACTAAACTAGCATTAACAACATTAGTACAACTACCCCCATCAATGATCATGCTACACAGTTTATCATGTATGAAGCATCTAGTATGAAATATGTTTTCACGTTGTACCTCATCCTCTTTGGATTGAATACAATTTTGAGTTTTCTCTTAAAAGTTCTTGTGAGAGCTTTGCTTTGAAATTCTCTAAGAATTTCGCCACTTATAATTAGGGTTCTTAGTTGTTTGATAACTAAAGGCTCCTAATTCGTGATCTTTGGTAATAGTATCAAGAGTTTGTTACGGGTCTTGTTTGATAGATAAGCAAGGATCGTATCAGAAACCAATAATAACTTCTGCATACGTCCACTTGGACGCATGAAGAGAAGATTGACGCGTCCACTTGGGCGCATGCAGAGAACTAGGTCGCGTCCACACTCCGTATTTTTCACAGAAGTGACCGTGTGAAGTAGTTTGACGTGTGAGAGGAAGATCGCGCGTCTACTCTCAGTAGTTTCTGCAATCTGTTATTTCCACAATAGTTGGACTCTTGATGTATGTTAGACTGTTCCCTTACCTAAAAAACAAATAATAGAAAACACTTAAATGTTATAAAAAAAACAAAAAAAAGAAGAAAAAGAAAAGTATACTCATTTGGGTTGCCTCTCAATAAGCGCCTTTGTTTAATGTCCATGGCTCGACACAATTCATGTTCATGCTTCTGAATAGGATGGTTGAAGAAACTTAACGGCCTCTACCTTGTGATTGACAATTTCATCATAATAAAGCTTTAAGCGATGGCCATTGACTTTAAAAACTTTCCCTGCATCAAGACTTTGAATTTCGACAGCTCATAAAAAACATTTATAACTATAAAATGTCCTATCCCGATTGATAAACATTGATAAACATTTACTCATCAACTTTCCTGGAAAAAGTTTCAATCTAGAATTGTACAATAAAACCTTGTCACCCCGATTAAAACTCTTTCGAGCAATATATTTATCATGATAAATTTGTGCTTTCTCTATACAAATTGAAGCATTTTTGTAAGCATCATTTCTTAATTCTTCCAATTCCTGAATTTGTAATTTCCTATTGACTATAGCATCAAGAAAATTCAAATGAGTTTGCTTGATAGCCTAATAAGTTTTGTGTTCAAGTTCTACAGGAAGATGACATGATACAGACCCTCTAGACGACCAACCCTAGGAACCCAAATCTCGACGGATTAGAAACCCTAATTACACAAGGAGCGAGTTGAAGAAGATCAGAATTAGAACCTAAAGGAAACTAAGGCCTTTAAACCCTAATTCAGAGACGCCACAAAGGTTGATCACTCTTTTGATAAGTCAAGTTCATGCATTCAATCAAGAACACAAGAAAACAAAAGCTAAGGATTTTCCTGAATAATTCTTCTGAATTGATGTTGATCCCCAAACAATACATAATTAATGTCCATAAATAGAAAACACCTAAAAGAAACCCTAAACTGACTTGGTCCTGATTACAAGTAGACTGGGCCTAATTATTCTTTAAATAAAAAGTCTTAAAAAAAACATAATCTGATATTTAGAATCTAAAAGCCCAAAACGAAATTACACATGATAATTATAATATAAAAGCACAAAAATGAAAATTAAAGAAAAATTCTCTAATTAGCTCGTGCACTCTTGTTGATCTTCCAGATTTAACCCTTGCACACATAAATATGTAACCTCTCTTGGTGAAGTTTTGGAATCTTCAAGTTTTGCAGCTTCTTTATATTGAACATCCATTATCAAACCTTGTAAAGATTATTTCATCCTCTTTGTCCTTGCCCTAGTCATTGGACCACCAATTCCATGCAGAGGATCTACATAATATTTGAAATCCTCAACTTGCTTGCGAACTTTAGATTGGTCAGCACCTTGATCTCCATTATGACATGTTTTACCAAACACCAATCTATATTGAGACATTCCAATAGGAGTCTTATATGCAGTTCTATATGCCCATAATGCATCTCCTATCCGTATACTCCAATCTTTCCGATTAGGATTGAGTACTTTTTCGAGAATTGATTTAATTTCGCTATTGGAAATCTCAGCTTGACCATAGTTTGGGGATGATATGCAGTAGAAACTTTGTGGGTTATATGGTATTTATCAAACAAAGCCCCAACTACCTTATTACAGAAATGCGTGCCTCTGTCACTAATAATTACTTTTGGAACACTGAACCTGTTAAAAATATTATCCTTGACAAAAGAGACAACAACTTTAGCATCATTAGTTCTGGAGGCTATAGCCTCAACCCACTTAGACACATAATCTACGGCAAGCAAAATATAGTTATTACCTTGGGACAAAGGAAAATGACCTATGAAATCAATAGATACATCAAAAATTTCTATTACCAAGATAAACTGGAAGGGATCATGCTTCTTAGTTATTTTCCCAATTCTTTGGCATTCATTACATTGCTTACAGAATAAATATGTATCCTTGTTTAAACTAGGCCAATAGAAACCACATTCAAGAACTTTATGAGCCATCCTTCGAGGACCAAAATGATCTCCACACTTATAGGCATGACAAAAAGTTAGAATATAATGAATTTCAGTCTCTGGTACACACGTACGAATAATATTATCAAAACATATCTTAAACAAATACGGATCATCCCAAAGATAGTATTTGTCATCACTTTTAATTTTGTCCTTCTGAGCTCTAGGGAGTTCTTTAGGCAATTCCCTTGTGACTAGATAATTCACTATATCAGCATACCAAGGTAAACAGTCGTCAAAGCATATAAATGCTCATTAGGAAATAATTCAGTTATAGGAAATACCTCGCCATCGTAAGTAAGCCTACTGAGGTGGTTAGCCACATAATTTTCAGCACTCTTCTTGTCACGAATTTCGATGTCAAATTCCTGGAGTAACAAGATGTCGTAGAGCTGCATGATCAGAGAAAACTATGACTTTGGTTCCTAGCAGATACGAACGAAATTTTTCCAGAGCAAATATGATAGCATAGAGTTCCTTTTAAGTGGTTGTATAATTACACTGTGCATCATCAAGTGTTTTAGAAGCATAGTAAATAATATGAGGAACTTTATCTACTCTTTGTCCTAATACTACACCAACTGCACGATCACTAGCATCACACATGATTTCAAAAGGTAGATTCCAATAAGGAGCTTGAATGATGGGGGCAGAAATTAATTTCTCTTTTAAAGTTTCAAAGGCATTCTTACAACCATTATTGAAATTAAAAGACACATCTTTTTGCAATAACATGCACAAGGGTTGAGAAATCTTTGAAAAGTTTTTAATAAACCTTCTATAAAAACCTGCATGGCCTAAGAAAGCTCTTACCTCTCGTACATTAGAAGGATAAGGAAGAGATTTTACCACATCAATTTTGGCTGTCTACTTGAAGACCTTTTGCTGATACCACATGTCCCAATACTATACCTTGCTCAACCATGAAATGACACTTTTCATAATTTAATACAAGGTTAGAATCAATGTACCTCTTAAGAATAAGTTCTAGATTGTCCAGACATTCATCAAAAGAATCTCCATACACAGCAAAGTCATCCATAAAGATCTCAATTATGTTAGTCACATAATCAGAGAAAATAGACATCATGCATCTTTGAAAAGTAGCGGGTGCATTACATAACCCAAAAGGCATGTGCGTGTATGCATAGGTTCCAAAATGACATGTGAATGTGGTTTTATCGTGATCCTCAAGGACAATTGCAATTTGAAAATAACCAGAAAAACCATCAAAAAAACAATAGTTAAATCTACTCAATAAACGTTCAAGCATTTGATCCATAAAGGGAAGGGAAAAATGATGTTTGCTAGTAGCTGAGTTCAATTTTCGGTAATCAATACAAACACGCCAATCATTTTGAACTCTTGTAGGTACTTTTTCTCCTTCCTTGTTTTCAATGATAGTAATTCCAGTTTTCTTAGGAACTACATGAACTAAGCTAACCCATTGGGAATCAGTAATAGGGAATATTATACCAGCATCTAATAATTTCAATATATTTTTTTTAACAACATCCATCATAGGAGGGTTTAATCTCCTTTGTGATTCCCTAGTTGCACGAGTGCCATCTTCTAATAAAATACGATGCATGCATGTACAATGACTAATTCCTTTTATATTAGCTAATGTCCAACCTATGGCAATTTTATGTTCCCTTAAAATAACAATTAACCTTTCCTCCTGTTTGGAAGTAAGATTATTAGCAATTATAACAAGCAATTCCTCTCCATTACCTAAATATGCGTATTTCAAGTGTGAAGGCGGAGGTTTTAGCTCAAGGGAAGGTGGACATACAACATATGAAAGCATCTTATC
Source organism: Apocynum venetum (assembly GCA_019593545.1). Taxonomy (NCBI): domain Eukaryota; kingdom Viridiplantae; phylum Streptophyta; class Magnoliopsida; order Gentianales; family Apocynaceae; genus Apocynum; species Apocynum venetum. The sequence goes on along the minus strand of SRSM01000145.1, from coordinate 1,156,212 downwards.
ATGAAAAGTGGGTAAGCAATAGTAGATTCTACTTTTGGACATGCAAACAATTCTTTAACAGCCATTTTTAAATCATGATCATATTCTACAGATAATTTGTCATGTTCATGATTATCAATACTCATGCTCATAATCGTTTGCATCATGTCAACATAGCTCAAATTATAAACATCTTGTACAAGAGGATCAATTATGTCAACCACAGAGATCGAATAAAACTCATCACATGGATATTTCTTGGCGTCAGATATTTTTATGATATGATTTCCCCATCAAATTCCATTGACAATGTTCCTTCATTAACATCAATTTTAGTTTTTGCGGTTTTTAAAAATGGTTTTCCAAGTAGAATTGGGAATGAGATGTAGATGATACGATCCTTGCTTATCTATCAAACAAGACCCGTAACAAACTCTTGATACTATTACCAAAGATCACGAATTAGGAGCCTTTAGTTATCAAACAACTAAGAACCCTAATTATAAGTGGCGAAATTCTTAGAGAATTTCAAAGCAAAGCTCTCACAAGAACTTTTAAGAGAAAACTCAAAATTGTATTCAATCATTATCATCTGATTTGTTCCAATTACATATATAGAAGAAAGAGTTCAAATCCTTGTTTGATTAGGAACTCTACTTATTTAAAAAGGAAACCAAATCTACTATGATATCAAATCTACCCAGATTTCCTTATTCAAAAAGGAAAACAAATAAAACAATAAATCTAATAGGTACCAAATCTGCCAAGATTTCCAAATTCTTATAGAAAACAAATAAACCCTAAAATCCTTATGGGCTGGACGAAATTCTTAAGTTTGGTGGGCTTGTAATTGAACTTTCTTCTCTTTTGTATCAAATCTAATTAAATTCACAAGTCTTGGACAGCCCATGCAATTTCCCTCTTGAGCAGATTGATCCAAATAACACAAAATAAGCCCATTGAGTGCATCTTTCATCTGTTTAGCTCTAGCTCTTGTAATTGGACCTCCATCATAGCTCAAAGGATCCAGCTTCTTCTTATTTGTGCTTGAACTCGAATTTCCATTAATGACATCTCCATGCTCTGCATCAGTAGATGAATTATTTCCCTCTTCAGTTTTCAAAATATAAAAATCTACGGGAAATATCAAATTATTTACCTTAACCAAAACATCTTCAATTACCCCTTCTGGATATGCAATGGTTTTATCAACTAATTGCACAATAATTCTAGTAGATTTTAATGGTCCAAGATTTAATGAAGCATAGATAGAATATGGCATAACATTGATAGATGCTCCTAAATCTAACATGCATCCTGAAATCACTTTATCACCAATAACACAAGGGATAGCAAACATACCTGGGTCCTTTTGCTAGGGTGGAAGTTTCTATTGAAGGATTGCAGAAACACTCCCCCATACTTACCTTTTCATTCCGCTTTAGCTTCTTTTTATTAGTGCATAATTCATTGAGAAAATTTGGCATAACGAGGAATTTAACGGATAGCATCAAAGAGGGGAATGCTTACCTCAACTTTCTTGAATACATCTAGAACATCTTTCTCCTCTTCTTCTTTTCTGTTCTTAGCTAGCCTTAAAGGAAAAGGGAGCGATATTTTAGATCGAGAAGAAGGTTCAAGTTTTGGAGGTGCACTATCACTAGTTATGTTTGGACCCTGGCTGGAGTTAATCTCTAATTCTTTCTTAGCATCTTGCAATTGTTTAGGTTCAACTAGCTCTTTTCCACTCCGCAGGATAACAACATTGGCATTTTCTCGAGGGTTTATAGGTTGAGAAGGAAGCTTTGTGAACAAATGAGACTTAATTTGACTAACTTCGGAGGCCAATTGTTCGATTTGATTTTCAAGATTCTATATACTGGAATTGGTCTCCTTCTGAAAAGTCAGATATGAAAAGTCATTCCATATCTTCTAAGGTTGAGCTTGATGAGGTGGTTGATTTAATGGTTGAACAGGAAGAATACCATGTGGATGTTGATTCTGGAAATTATTTGGTTTGGTACCTTGATTCCCCCACCTAAAATTTGGATGATCCTTCCATCCCTCATTATAGGTATTAGAATAAGGATTATATCTTCTTTGTTGATTCTGAAAATTTCCCACAGCATGAACTTGTTCATCTTCAAAAAGCGTAAGGCAACTGTCCCTATGATGTTTAATACTTGAACAAAATCCACACTTCTTAACTTGTGGATTCATTTGTTTGTCCATCATTTGTCCAACCATGTTGGTAAGATTTTTAACTTGTAATTCAAGATTTGAAGAACTTACCTCATTTACCTTCCTAGGAGCTTTGTTCCTCGTGTTGAATGATTGGGCGTTATCTGCCATATTAGCAATCAAATCTCTTGCTTCTTTAGGTGATTGATCCATAAAGACTCTGATACGATCCTTGCTTATCTATCAAACAAGACCCGTAACAAACTCTTGATACTATTACCAAAGATCACGAATTAGGAGCCTTTAGTTATCAAACAACTAAGAACCCTAATTATAAGTGGCGAAATTCTTAGAGAATTTCAAAGCAAAGCTCTCACAAGAACTTTTAAGAGAAAACTCAAAATTGTATTCAATCATTATCATCTGATTTGTTCCAATTACATATATAGAAGAAAGAGTTCAAATCCTTGTTTGATTAGGAACTCTACTTATTTAAAAAGGAAACCAAATCTACTAAGATATCAAATCTACCCAGATTTCCTTATTCAAAAAGGAAAACAAATAAAACAATAAATCTAATAGGTACCAAATCTGCCAAGAATTCCAAATTCTTATAGAAAACAAATAAACCCTAAAATCCTTATGGGCTGGACGAAATTCTTAAGTTTGGTGGGCTTGTAATTGGACTTTCTTCTCTTTTGTATCAAATCTAATTAAATTCACAAGTCTTGGACAGCCCATGCAATTTCCCTCTTGAGCAGATTGATCCAAATAACACAAAATAAGCCCATTGAGTGCATCTTTCATCTGTTTAGCTCTAGCTCTTGTAATTGGACCTCCATCATAGCTCAAAGGATCCAGCTTCTTTTTATTTGTGCTTGAACTCGAATTTCCATTAATGATATCTCCATGCTCCGCATCACTCCCCTTTCCTCAAAAGGATTCGCCCTCGAATCATCACCGTAATTTTGTTAATTGCTCGACAATCAACACACATTCGCCAAGAACCATCTTTTTTAGGCACCAACAACACGGGCACTGCACATGGACTCATACTTTCTTTGATCAAACCCTTAGACAACAATTCATCCACTTGCCTTTGTAACTCCTTGGTTTCTTCAGGATTGCTTCTATAAGCTGGTCGGTTTGGAATTTGTGCTCCAGCAATGAAGTCAATTTGGTGTTCAATCCCTCTAAGTGGTGGCAAGCCTTCTGGCATAGTTTCAGGAAACAATTCTTCAAATTCCTGTAACAAAGTTTGAAAAGAACTAGGAAGAGAAGAGAGATCTGGGTTAGAAGAAATAGTTAAATTCGCTCCTTTGAATACCAAAAGAAGCATAGATTGCCTAGATAGATAGGCCTTTCGGACCTCACCCTCTCTTGCATAGAAACTGCCTTTTACCTCTTGTTTAGCCACTCTTTGCACACTATTCTCTCCTTTTGCATGTGCCATCTCAAGATTCTTTTCCTCATGGCACATCCCCTCTGTTTCCTCTCCTTTTTCCTCTCTTTTCTCACAGCTCTCCTTTTGCTCGTGCATCTTCTTTTTTTTTTGTGCACTCTCACATTCACTCAATATTTTCTGATCTTCAAACACCTCTTTAGGTGACATGGGCAGCAACTTAATAGGTCGTCCATCCATCACAAAAGAATATCGATTAGTGAAGCCATCATGCATAACTCGCCTATCATACTGCCAAGGTCGTCCCAATAATATATGAGTAGCATGCATGGGAACAACATCACATAAAACCCGATCAGAATAACGTCCAATTGAGAAAGATATCAATGATTGCCTTGTAACCCTAAGATCTCCAGTATTGTTTAGCCATTGCAATCTATAGGGATTAGGGTGTTTAGTTGTTTTCAATCCCAATTTATTAACTAAACTAGCATTAACAACATTAGTACAACTACCCCCATCAATGATCATGCTACACAGTTTATCATGTATGAAGCATCTAGTATGAAATATGTTTTCACGTTGTACCTCATCCTCTTTGGATTGGATGCTTAGTGCTCGTCTTGTGACCAAGCTGAAAACTGATCCTTGAGGGGCTGTTTCTCCATCATCTGCTTCCTCTGAATCTTCTGCTAATAGTGGCATGTCACTGTAGTCAAAATTATCTCCCTCATCTTCACTCACCACTTCTCCATTTCGTATAACCATCACCTTTGCAGTAGGACATTGGGCTTGCCTATGTCCATATCCCAAGCATCTAAAGCACTTCAGATCTCTCAAAGAACCCTTAGATTTATCATCCTTAGGTTGTATTTTTGTTGTAGAAACATCTTTACTTTTGTTTGCTTCAAATCTGTCCTTGCTTGAATTTGAATCTCCACCTTTGTTGCCCTTCCAATTCGACTTCCATGAAGAAGTAGAAGTCAAACCAGATTTGTTCCTCATCTTTAATTGCTTCTCAACCTTAATTGCCATGTGTACCATATCCTCAAAATCAACATAATGATGCAATTCAACCAGGTTAGCAATGTCACGATTTAAACCAGAAAGAAATCGTGCCATAGTAGCCTCTTTGTCCTCCTCAACATTGGCTCAAATCATGGCCATCTCCATCTCTTGATGATACTCTTCAACGCTCTTTGATCCTTGGTTCAATCTCTGTAAAAGATTGTACAACTCTCTATAATAATGTTGTGGTACAAATCTCCTCCTCATAATTGTTTTCATCTCAAACCATGAAGAGATTGAACCTTCTCCACTCCTACGCCTAGAAGTTGAGAGCTGATCCCACCACACACTTGCATAATCAGTAAAACCTACAACAGCCAATTTTACGTTCTTCTCTTCGGTGTAGTTATGACATTCAAACACACGTTCGACCTTCTTTTCCCAATCTAAATATGCTTCTGGATTGCTCTTGCCTTGGAAAGATGGAATCGTCATCTTGATTGACCCCAAGTTCCCATCTTTAGATTTTTCTTTGTTGAAACGTGTAGAATCTGCGTCAAATTCATCTTCTAATTCATCCATGAGATTTCGTTTTGTTCCTCCAGATTGAGCACGACTTGAAGTGCCTTGCTCAATTCTCCCCAATCTTTCTTTCAATTTCTGGTTGTCACTAGCAAGATCTTCTTGTTGTGACAACATCTTTTGCATCATTCCTTGTATTGCCTCTAAGGTAAGTCTATCTTTTGATTCCATGATGTAAAAAACCTGCAATAAAAAATGTTAGAAAAGGAAAATCCTAAACTAACTCTCCCTCACGTGTGTCACTCGACTGTTTTTGAATCCCTCTATTGATCTCATCAAATTTGACCACACAACAGCCTCTCTTTGAAGTTCTTATTTGAGCTAAGCCTTTACAAATCACTAAGAATGAGTTCTTAGTCTTTGATAACCAAAACTCAAACGAAAAGAATGGATCTTTGGTGAAAAGAATGAATCTGTAACCCTTTTTTTTTTTTTTTTTTTTTGCCCCAAACTTGGACTCAAACAACAAGAACGAATCTTTGATCTTTTTTTCTGAAACTTGAAATCAACTTTCTCAATCTTTTTTTTTTTTTTTCGTTTTTTTTTCCGAACTGAAACAAAAGGATAAGAAGGTTATAGAACAACTTGTTTCCCGCAACCTAGGCTCTGATACCAAACTGATACGATCCTTGCTTATCTATCAAACAAGACCCGTAACAAACTCTTGATACTATTACCAAAGATCACGAATTAGGAGCCTTTAGTTATCAAACAACTAAGAACCCTAATTATAAGTGGCGAAATTCTTAGAGAATTTCAAAGCAAAGCTCTCACAAGAACTTTTAAGAGAAAACTCAAAATTGTATTCAATCATTATCATCTGATTTGTTCCAATTACATATATAGAAGAAAGAGTTCAAATCCTTGTTTGATTAGGAACTCTACTTATTTAAAAAGGAAACCAAATCTACTAAGATATCAAATCTACCCAGATTTCCTTATTCAAAAAGGAAAACAAATAAAACAATAAATCTAATAGGTACCAAATCTGCCAAGAATTCCAAATTCTTATAGAAAACAAATAAACCCTAAAATCCTTATGGGCTGGACGAAATTCTTAAGTTTGGTGGGCTTGTAATTGGACTTTCTTCTCTTTTGTATCAAATCTAATTAAATTCACAAGTCTTGGACAGCCCATGCAATTTCCCTCTTGAGCAGATTGATCCAAATAACACAAAATAAACCCATTGAGTGCATCTTTCATCTGTTTAGCTCTAGCTCTTGTAATTGGACCTCCATCATAGCTCAAAGGATCCAGCTTCTTCTTATTTGTGCTTGAACTCGAATTTCCATTAATGACATCTCCATGCTCCGCATCAGACTCCACCACTAGCTGCATCAACTGCAGTCCTATCAGTAGGAACTATTCCTTCATAGAAATACTGGATAAGTAAATTATTTGGAATTTGATGATTAGGACAACTAGCAATCAATCTTTTAAATCTCTCCCAATAGTCATATAATGATTCCCCATAGCCTTGGCGTATTCCACTAATTTCCTTCCTATTGTTTGAGATCTTAGAAGTAGGAAAATACTTTCTTAGAAATATCTTTTCCATCTTAGTCCGTTCAGTTATTGACCCCGAAGGTAGTTCATAAAGTCAATCTTTAGCATTACCTTGTAGACTAAATGGAAAAGCTCGCACTTTAATAATCTCATCAGTGAAATTAGATGGTTTCAAATTAGTGCAATGCATATGAAATCCTGAAGAAATCTATATGGATTATCCCCGGGCATACCATGGAAAGTAGGAATATTTTGCACAAAACCAGTGTGAAGTTTAAAATTTTCACACTTAGCACATGCATTCCATGTTTGGCTGAAATCAGAATCATTAGCATACAAATCCTTAAGCAATTCAAAACCAAGCAATTTATATTGCAATGAAGTAATACGTACCTCCTGGACAATGCATCAGCCACAACATTTTCCTTCCCATGCTTGTACTTGATTACATAAGGAAACGTTTCTATGAACTCTAGCCACTTAGCATGTCTTTTTTCAAGCTTACCTTGGGTCTTCAGAAACTTCAAACTCTCATGATCAGAATGAATAATGAATTCCCTTGGCCACAAGTAATGCTGCCATGTTTGTAGAGTTCTCATTAATGCATAAAGCTCCTTGTCATAAGTAGGATAGTTTAATGCTGCTCCACTTAACTTTTCACTAAAGTAAGCAATAGGTTTGGAATCAAAACAGCCCCTATTCCAATCCCAAATGCATCACATTCTATTTCAAAAGCTTTGTCAAAGTTAGGCAAACTCAGCAATGGTGCATTAGTTAGCTTATCTTTCAAAGTGTTAAAAGCCTTTTCATGCACTTCACCCCACTTAAAAACAACATTATTTTTAACAAGTTCATTGAAAGGTGCAGCAATGGAACTAAAAGCCTTATCAAACCTTCGAAAAAACTTGCCAAACCATGAAAACTTCTCACCTCGTTCGCGTTCCTAGGTGTAGGCTAGTCCCTTATTGCCCTTACCTTCTCTTCATCTACACTTATTCCTTGCGAACTAACAACATATCCAAAAACACAACAGATTCCATGCAAAACGTGCACTTCTTAAGATTAGCATATAATTGGTGCTCCCTTAACACACTAAAAATGGCATGCAAATGGTTTACATGTTCATCCAAACTTTTGTTGTATACTAAACTATCATCAAAGTAAACTACCACAAATTTTCCCATGAAAGCACGCAAGACATGATTCATTAATCTCATGAATGTACTAGGTGCACGCCATGCTCCATCTTTCTTTGGAATTAAGATAAGAGGAACTGAACATGGGCTAAGACTCTCCCTTAAAAATCCCTTGTGCAGCAGCTCATCCACTTGCCTTTGTATCTCCTTTGTTTCTTCTGGATTTGCTCTATAAGCTGGTCTGTTAAGTATGGTAGAACCAGGTATAAAGTCTATTTGATGCTCAATGCCTCTAAAAGGAGGTAATCCATGGGGAATCTCCTCAGGAAATAGATCTTCAAAGTAATGCAACAAAGACACAACAACATTAGGCAAAGATGAATTAAGGTCATTAGTAGAAAGATAAACATTCTTGTACATAAGTACAAGTACTGTTTTACTTGCCATCATTACACTCTTAACCTCATGTTTCTCTGCAAAAACACTCATTCTTTTGCTTACTTCTTTTTCTTTCTCTTCCTTCTCTCGTTTTTGTTCACTTTTCTGTCCATCCTTTTTCTTAGTATCACTCGCTCTCCTTTTATTTTCTTGCTCATATTTTTGTCTCTCTTTTTGCACTCTCTTGCTATTCTAATCTGGTCTTCATAAGCTTGCAAAGGTCTGAGAGGGGTTAATACAACTTTTCGATCATTCATGACAAAAGAATATCGATTTTTGTACCCATCATGCAACATCTTCCTATCAAATTACCATGGACGCCCAAGCAAAATATGACCAACATGCATTGGTGCCATATCACAAAGAACCTCATCCTTGTACTTGCCAATTGAGAACAAAACTCGAATTTGCTTGTTCACCTTCACTTCTTCAGAATCATTTAACCACTATAAGTTGTATGGTTTTGGATGTCTCATAGTCTGCAATTTCAATTTTTCTAGCAACATTAGTACAGCTCCCACTATCAATAATTAGAGTGCATACCTTGTCCTTCACATGGCATCTCGTGTGAAAAATATGCTCCCGTTGCTCCTCATCCCCATCATCCTTTAGGTTGTATGCTTAACGCTCTCCTTGTAACTAGCAAATCTCCATGTACTGGTTCTTCCACTTCACCTTCTTCCAATGGTGGCATCTCATTATCACTTGAGATTTCACCATCTGCCCTTACAACATAACCCTTTTGTTGGAACATTCTAAAGCAATATGTCCGAATCCCTGGCACTTAAAGCACTTAATATCACGTGATCTAGAAGGTGGTTTAGATTCAAATTTAGTTTCAGAATTCTTCAACTTTGCTCTGTCTTTTGTTTTCAATCCAGCTTTGTTGTCCTTCCAATTTGATGCAGAGCCATAGGACGAGCTAGATCTGAATCTCTTTGCCTTGATTTGCTTTTCCACTTTAATAGCCTTGTGCAATAAATCCTCCATCTCTACATAATGTTGAAACTCAACCACATTAGCAATTTCCCTATTTAATCCACCAATGAATCTAGCCATTGTTGCTTCTCTATCTTCATCTATGTTTGCTCTAATCATGGCGATTTCCATCTCCTTGAACCAGCCCCTGCAACTTCCTATACAAATCTCTATAGTAATGGCTGGGTATGAATCTTTTGCGCATCACCGTCTTCATCTCTTCCCATGACTGAATTGGTCTTTCACCATTCTTGCGTCTATTGATCACCAATTCCATGCAGAAGAACTACATAATATTTGAAATCATCAACTTGCTTGCGAACATTAGATTAGTCAACACCTTGATCTCCATTAACAACCCCCTGGTTTTGTGTATGAATCTTTTGAAAATCATGTTTACAAACTTTCAAAAGCTTTATATGGTTTGAAGCAAGCTCTAAGAGCTTAGTATGAAAGGCTTAGCAACTTCCTCATTGAAAAAGGAATTGTAGACACTACACTATTTTTAAATAATAAAGTGCATGGCATTTTAATTGTTCAAATTTATGTTGATATTATATTTGAGTGAACTTTATTATTAAAATTGATGTATTTATTTATCCATTGGCCGAGAAAAGGTTCTATTTTAGAAAGCTATTGAGTGTTTATATACAATTACTAATGAGTTTGTTATTGTATAGCTCTTTTAATTATCAAAACAACGATTATTGATTGCTTATAAGTTGCTCAGAAGAAATTTCAAATGACACCCGAAGAAAGAGAATTTGTAGAATGGTTCGAAGAATGGTCAATGGACTTGCGGAAGACCTTGAGAAAATCTTCGGTCGAACCACATGATACAAGCCATCGACCGCAAAGTAGACAGAGAATTTGTACACGACCACAATCAATTGTTCGGTCGAGTGCACAAAATGATTCTATCGTCCAAAAGAAGAAACGTCAAGGGATCAGCAAATTGTATCAAAAAGTGATTCAACCAAATCTCAAATGGTACCAAAGAAGAAGAAGAGCAATACTACTTTATTCACAAGGAGAATTAAATTTGATTTTATGACTATCTCGAGCTTTGAAATGTGATTATTGAAAGTACCATCAATTCCAGTAAGTTTCCTTTTTGAAAATATCTTGAAGTAGTTTGCTAATGAAGGATGATATGATATTATTGTGCATGATGAGCCTATGTATTATGACTATATGTTTCAATGCTATGCTAATCTAGAGAAAAATATTCTTGAAGGATATTAGGTTATATATTATGTGTCTAAAGTATATGGTATTGATTTAAATTTCAATCACTATAACTTGGATAATATTTTGAGTGCTCCTGTTGATGAGATTACATTTTTTTTAATACTCACCAAGTTTGCTGCTATTATTATGCATTCTCCATTCAAGATTTTGAAGATGCTTTTACAAATGAAGAGTCCTTTGTGAATCTTGCAAAAAGGGAATCTATTGTTTTTAGTCTTGAAAATAATATACTTTATCATATGTGCACCACTATATTTGTACTTATAGATGGTCATAGGACATCTATTACTCATTTGCACATGTTTATTATGCTAATTATGTTCAAAGGAAAACGAGAAGATTTTGGTTATCTTATGGATATCGTTCATTGATAAGAAATCTAAGAAAATGGCAAAGAGTCTACTTTATCATTCATTGCTTTAAAGGTTGCTTTAAACATTTTGAAATATCTTTACTTGAGGTTGTTGACATGAGATATCTTCATAACATGATTTTGTTGCATACAAAAGGATGCATGACTTATGTTTCAATGATGATTGGGAGTTGAGAAAAAAATATATCAAGAAGATTTACTCCAAGCCATTACCGACATCGCAAGATTTATGGGTGAAAGGAATTGGTCAAGAAGAAGCTAATCACTTGATACTAGACATCAACATTGATGAAGCTCTTAGTGATGATTTTTGAATTATTGCCATGTAAGATGAATTAAATCAATTTGAAAGAAGCAAAGTTTGGGAGCTTATACCTAGACCTTCTAATCACACCATTATTGGTACAAAATAGGATTTTAGAAACAAACTTGATGAACATGGTTTTGTGACTAGAAATAAGGCTAGACTTGTTGCTCAAAGATATAATCAAGAAGAGGGCATTGATTATGATAAGACTTTTGCTCTGGTTGCTAGATTAGAGTCCATTAGAATTCTACTTACATTTGCTTCCTTTAAAGGTTTTAAACTATTTCAAATGGATGTTAAAAGTGTCTTTTTAAATGGTTTCATCCAAGAGGAAGTGTATGTTGAACAACCTCCTGGTTTTATTCATGAATCTTATGCAAATCATGTTTACAAGCTTTCTAAAACTTTATATGGTTTAAAGCAAGCACCAAGAGCATGGTATGAAAGACTTAGCAATTTTCTCATTGAAAAAGGTTTTTCTAGAGGAATAGTAGATACTACACTTTTTATTAAAAACAAAGCACATGATATTTTGATTGTTCAAATATATGTTGATGATATCATATTTGGAGCTACTAATGAAAATATGTGCAAAGATTTCTCTAAGATAATGCATGATGAATTTGAAATGAACATGATGGGTGAGTTGACATTCTTCCTTGGGTTATAAATTAATCAAGCAAAAGAAGGTACATTCATTAACCAAGCCAAGTACACAAAAGAACTACTTAAAAAGTTTGGAATGGCTGATTCAAAGGAGATTGATACTCCTATGGCCACGTCTATTAAATTGGACAAAGATGAAAATAGTAAGATGGTTGATCAAATTAAATATAGAGGTATGATTGGTAGTCTTTTATATTTAACTGTTAGTAGACCTGATATTATGTTCTCTGTTTGTTTGTGTGCTAGATTTCAATCATCTCCTAGAAAATCTCATTTAATTGCTGTCAAACGTATTCTTAGATGCTTGAAAGGGACTATAGATTTTGTGATGCGGAGCATGGAGATATCTGATGCGGAGCATGGAGATGTCATTAATGGAAATTCGAGTTCAAGCACAAATAAGAAGAAGCTGGATCCTTTGAGCTATGATGGAGGTCCAATTACAAGAGCTAGAGCTAAACAGATGAAAGATGCACTCAATGGGCTTATTTTGTGTTATTTGGATCAATCTGCTCAAGAGGGAAATTGCATGGGCTGTCCAAAACTTGTAAATTTAATTAGATTTGATACAAAAGAGAAGAAAGTCCAATTACAAGCCCACCAAACTTAAGAATTTCGTCCAACCCATAAGGATTTTAGGGTTTATTTGTTTTTCTATAAGAATTTGGAAATCTTGACAGATTTGGTACCTATTAGATTTATTGTTTTATTTGTTTTCCTTTTTGAATAAGGAAATCTGGGTAGATTTGATATCTTAGTAGATTTGGTTTCCTTTTTAAATAAGTAGAGTTCCTAATCAAACAAGGATTTGAACTCTTTCTTCTATATATGTAATTGGAACAAATCAGATGATTAATTGATTGAATACAATTTTGAGTTTTCTCTTAAAAGTTCTTGTGAGAGCTTTGCCTTGAAATTCTCTAAGAATTTCGCCACTTATAATTAGGGTTCTTAGTTGTTTGATAACTAAAGGCTCCTAATTCGTGATATTTGGTAATAGTATCAAGAGTTTGTTACGGGTCTTGTTTGATAGATAAGCAAGGATCGTATCAGTTTGGTATCAGAGCCTAGGTTGCGGGAAACAGGTTGTTCTATAACCTTCTTATCCTTTTGTTTCAGTTCGGAAAAAAAAACAAAAAAAAAAAAAAAAAGATTGAGAAAGTTGATTTCAAGTTTCAGAAAAAACGATCAAAGATTCGTTCTTGTTGTTTGAGTCCAAGTTTGGGGCAAAAAAAAAAAAAAAAAAAAAAAGGGTTACAGATTCATTCTTTTCACCAAAGATCCATTTTTTCGTTTGAGTTTTGGTTATCAAAGACTAAGAACTCATTCTTAGTGATTTGTAAAGGCTTAGCTCAAATAAGAACTTCAAAGAGAGGCTGTTGTGTGGTCAAATTGGTGAGATCAATAGAGGGATTCAAAAAACAGTCGAGAGTGAAACACGTGAGGGACAGTTAGTTTAGGATTTTCCTTTTCTAACATTTTTATTGCAGGTTTTTTACATCATGGAATCAAAAGATAGACTTACCTTAGAGGCAATACAAGGAATGATGCAAAAGATGTTGTCACAACAAGAAGATCTTGCTAGTGACAACCAGAAATTGAAAGAAAGATTGGGGAGAATTGAGCAAGGCACTTCAAGTCGTGCTCAATCTGGAGGAACAAAACGAAATCTCATGGATGAATTAGAAGATGAATTTGACGCAGATTCTACACGTTTCAACAAAGAAAAATCTAAAGATGGGAACTTGGGGTCAATCAAGATGACGATTCCATCTTTCCAAGGCAAGAGCAATCCAGAAGCATATTTAGATTGGGAAAAGAAAGTCGAACGTGTGTTTGAATGTCATAACTACACCGAAGAGAAGAAGGTAAAATTGGCTGTTGTAGGTTTTACTGATTATGCAAGTGTGTGGTGGGATCAGCTCTCAACTTCTAGGCGTAGGAGTGGAGAAGGTTCAATCTCTTCATGGTTTGAGATGAAAACAATTATGAGGAGGAGATTTGTACCACAACATTATTATAGAGAGTTGTACAATCTTTTACAGAGATTGAACCAAGGATCAAAGAGCGTTGAAGAGTATCATCAAGAGATGGAGATGGCCATGATTCGAGCCAATGTTGAGGAGGACAAGGAGGCTACTATGGCACGATTTCTTTCTGGTTTAAATCGTGACATTGCTAACCTGGTTGAATTGCATCATTATGTTGATTTTGAGGATATGGTACACATGGCAATTAAGGTTGAGAAGCAATTAAAGATGAGGAACAAATCTGGTTTGACTTCTACTTCTTCATGGAAGTCGAATTGGAAGGGCAACAAATGTGGAGATTCAAATTCAAGCAAGGACAGATTTGAAGCAAACAAAAGTAAAGATGTTTCTACAACAAAAATACAACCTAAGGATGATAAATCTAAGGGTTCCTTGAGAGATCTGAAGTGCTTTAGATGCTTGGGATATGGACATAGGCAAGCCCAATGTCCTACTGCAAAGGTGATGGTTATACGAAATGGAGAAGTGGTGAGTGAAGATGAGGGAGATAATTTTGACTACAGTGACATGCCACTATTAGCAGAAGATTCAGAGGAAGCAGATGATGGAGAAACAGCCCCTCAAGGATCAGTTTTCAGCTTGGTCACAAGACGAGCACTAAGCATCCAATCCAAAGAGGATGAGGTACAACGTGAAAACATATTTCATACTAGATGCTTCATACATGATAAACTGTGTAGCATGATCATTGATGGGGGTAGTTGTACTAATATTGTTAATGCTAGTTTAGTTGATAAATTGGGATTGAAAACAACTAAACACCCTAATCCCTATAGATTGCAATGGCTAAACAATACTGGAGATCTTAGGGTTACAAGGCAATCATTGATATCTTTCTCAATTGGACGTTATTCTGATCGGGTTTTATGTGATGTTGTTCCCATGCATGCTACTCATATATTATTGGGACGACCTTGGCAGTATGATAGGCGAGTTATGCATGATGGCTTCACTAATCGATATTCTTTTGTGATGGATGGACGACCTATTAAGTTGCTACCCATGTCACCTAAAGAGGTGTTTGAAGATCAGAAAATATTGAGTGAATGTGAGAGTGCACAAAAAAAAAAAAGATGCACGAGCAAAAGGAGAGCTGTGAGAAAAGCCATGAGAGGCGTGAGAAAAGAGAGGAAAAAGGAGAGGAAACAGAGGGGATGTGTCATGAGGAAAAGAATCTTGAGAGGGCACATGCAAAAGGAGAGAATAGTGTGCAAAGAGTGGCTAAACAAGAGGTAAAAGGCAGTTTCTATGCAAGAGAGGGTGAGGTCCGAAAGACCTATCTATCTAGGCAATCTATGCTTCTTTTGGTATTCAAAGGAGCGAATTTGACTATTTCTTCTAACCCAGATCTCTCTTCTCTTCCTAGTTCTTTTCAAACTTTGTTGCAGGAATTTGAAGAATTGTTTCCTGAAACTATGCCAGAAGGCTTGCCACCACTTAGAGGGATTGAACACCAAATTGACTTCATTGCTGGAGCACAAATTCCAAACCGACCAGCTTATAGAAGCAATCCTGAAGAAACCAAGGAGTTACAAAGGCAAGTGGATGAATTGTTGTCTAAGGGTTTGATCAAAGAAAGTATGAGTCCATGTGCAGTACCCGTGTTGTTGGTGCCTAAAAAGATGGTTCTTGGCGAATGTGTGTTGATTGTCGAGCAATTAACAAAATTACGGTGATGATTCGAGGGCGAATCCTTTTGAGGAAAGGGGGAGTGATGCGGAGCATGGAGATGTCATTAATGGAAATTCGAGTTCAAGCACAAATAAGAAGAAGCTGGATCCTTTGAGATATGATGGAGGTCCAATTACAAGAGCTAGAGCTAAACAGATGAAAGATGCACTCAATGAGCTTATTTTGTGTTATTTGGATCAATCTGCTCAAGAGGGAAATTGCATGGGCTGTCCAAGACTTGTGAATTTAATTAGATTTGATACAAAAGAGAAGAAAGTCCAATTACAAGCCCACCAAACTTAAGAATTTCGTCCAGCCCATAAGGATTTTAGGGTTTATTTGTTTTCTATAAGAATTTGGAAATCTTGGCAGATTTGGTACCTATTAGATTTATTGTTTTATTTGTTTTCCTTTTTGAATAAGGAAATCTGGGTAGATTTGATATCTTAGTAGATTTGGTTTCCTTTTTAAATAAGTAGAGTTCCTAATCAAACAAGGATTTGAACTCTTTCTTCTATATATGTAATTGGAACAAATCAGATGATAATGATTGAATACAATTTTGAGTTTTCTCTTAAAAAGTTCTTGTGAGAGCTTTGCTTTGAAATTCTCTAAGAATTTCGCCACTTATAATTAGGGTTCTTAGTTGTTTGATAACTAAAGGCTCCTAATTCGTGATCTTTGGTAATAGTATCAAGAGTTTGTTACGGGTCTTGTTTGATAGATAAGCAAGGATCGTATCAATATCATTAACGAAAATTGGAGTTCAAGTGCAAATAAGAAGAAGCTGGATCCTTTGAGCTATGATGGAGGTCCAATTACAAGAGCTAGAGCTAAACAAATGAAAGATGCACTTAATGGGCTTATTATGTGTTATTTGGATAAATCTGCTCAAGAGGGAAATTGCATGGACTGTCCAAGACTTCCAATCTTAGGAATTTCGTCCATACCATAAGGAATTTAGGGTTTATTCGTTTTCTATAAGAATTTGGAAATCTTAGCAGATTTGGTATCTATTGTGTTATTTGTTTTCCTTTTTGAATAAGGAAATCTAGGTAGATTTGATAGATCTTAGTAGATTTGGTTATTTTCTTTTTAAATAAGTAGAGTTCCTAATCAAACAAGGATTTGAACTCTTTCGTCTATATATGTAATTGGAACAATTCAGATGATTATTGATTGAATACAATTTTGAGTTTTCTCTTAAAGTTCTTGTGAGAGCTTTGCCTTGAAATTCTCTAAGAATTTCGCCACTTATAATTAGGGTTCTTAGTTGTTTGATAACTAAAGGCTCCTAATTCGTGATATTTGATAATAGTATCAAGAGGTTGTTACGGGTCTTATTTGATAGATAAGCAAGGATCGTATCATTTTGGTTTATGGTATCCTAAATCTGTGTCATTTGAGTTAATAGCATATATTGATGCAGATTATGGGGGATGTCGAGTAGAACGTAAGAGTACTAGTGTTCACTGTCAATTTCTTGGTTATTCCTTAGTTTCATGGTATAGCAAGAAACAAGCTTGTGCACAAGTTGAATACATTTATGTTGGTAGTTGTTGTGCACCAGTTTTATGGATGAAAACTACTTTGAAATATTATGACTTGAATTTTGATTGTATCTCTATCAACTGTGATAACACTAGTGCTATCAATCTGACAAAGAATCCTATACAACATGCAAAAACATCAATTCTTGTGTGACCATGTGTTAAAAGGTGAAATATCACTTGATTTTGTTCCTACGGATGATCAATTAGCTGATATATTCACAAAGCCTTTGGCTGAGAAAATGTTTTGTTTACTTAGAAAACTCTTGGGTATTGGTACTTTCAATTTCTAACTTATGTGTTATTGTATAGCATGTTGAAACTACCTTTTTTTTTTTTGTTCGAATGATACCCAGTGCAGATGCGGTCGACTTCATATGAGTGAAAGTCGCCCCCATAACAAACAGTGGACTTGCGGAAGATCATGACAAGACCACTAGTCGACCGCTACTTATTATTACTCATCGACCGCAAAGCTTCTAGAGTACTTGCGGATGACTCATATCAAAACTTCCGACCGACCGCAGATTCAACTCATCGACCGCAAAGGTTGCAGAGAAACAAAAGTCAATGTACAGACGATACAGCGGGCGACGATCCAATCGACTGCACCTGTAGGACTGTTACAAAAATACCTCTTTCGGACGCAACCTTTCATTTTCCAATCATCCCCACCTCTTCACCTATCAGCCGCATCTCTTCAAATCCACCATAAATACACTTCATCTCTTCTTCAATTCACCTATTCATCTTACATATCCTTGATTTCTGAATTTCAAAACCCTAGAAATGGCAAAAATCAATACTACCAAGGGCAAACTCAAATGACTCAAGAAGTTCCAAAGATGAAAAGAACCATGCAAGCCTCTAATAAACTCTTCTGGAGCAAGCATCATAAGGACTACTTATGCTTCAAGAGTAAATGGGATAGATATGCATTTTACTTCCATTGGCTTTGATGAAATATTAGAAATTCCTATTGATGAGATTGAGTACTTCAATACTCACCAAAAGATCAGATACAGGGATTTCTCCACTGAGGCTTTTGAGAAGATATTCACCCAAGGAAACTGATTTGTCAACTTATTCAAGAGAGAAGCCAATGTGTTTAGTTTTGAGCATCACATCTTTCATCATATATGTACTAACATTTTCATACCAACTGAAGGACATAAAACTATAGTTACTTTTATGCATATGTTTCTCATACTTATGTTGGTCAAGAGAATTATGGTGGATCTCGGCTATATCATGGTAGAACATATGATGGCTACCATCGAGAAAAGTAAAGGTGTTCCCAAAAGCTTGCCTTATGGACGATTATTAACCAAAGTCTTCCGGTTCTTCAACGTTCCATTCCCAAAATTGAAGGACATAAAATATGTGCCCAAATTCAATTTTGCATCCTTCAAGAGAATGTAGGCTTTGTGTCTCAATGACATATGGGATTTGAAGAAGAATGTCTCCGGAAGAGATCTCTATGGCAACAAAGGAGACAGCGAAGTTGATGGGCAAAGATCTACCAATTATCCTTGCAGAAGATGTTTTTGGAGACGAATCTATCCCGGAAGAAGCTGAGGGCTCCCAAGGGGTTAAATGATCACTTCGTCTTGATGAGGAAAAAGATATTCTCCCCGAGGCCCCGGAATTAAAGAAGGAAAAAGGTAAAGAAAAAGTTGATGAGGAAAAAGAATCCACTCCACATTCTGCCATCTGGAGTGCATTGGAAGAATTGTCATCTCAGATTGGTTTTTCAATGTTCAGCACCTTCGACAATCACTTCAAGAACCTTAATGTCAAGATCGACGATCTGGCATCACGGGTGGAGTACTATGACATTGAAATTACCAATATCAAGTATCATCTTGAAGCGCTTCACTGTGTTTAGGTTGATATCTCTACACCGCCACCACCTTCAGGTGACATGCCCACGCCTGTAGAGCCGCCTGCTAGACCATCATCTTCCACGGCCAAGGTTTATGTGAGAAGGCATAGGATATAATTTCTGTCTATTTTTTTCCTACTCTTTTCAAGCTATCTAACTTTGAACTCTATTGTATAATTTGTCATTTTGTTTATATATACTTTTTCCCAATGATGACTCCTTGGTAGTTGAGGGACTTTATTATTTATTGACTTAGTTATATATCCCTTCTATCCATTTTTTTTGAATGATGACAAAGGGGGAGAAAAACTACTGTTGATTGCAATATAAAATTGTTATGAAACTAACCATTTGTTTCAGAAAAATTTGAGATGACCTTAATAGATAAAGTTCATCAAAACCAAGATAAAGAAGAAACAACTCTAAAAGGTTAAGTATGACTATCCTTGGTTTTCAATTCTGTTTTTTGATTGATTGAAGGAAAATGGGAATTGTGTGCTGATGGCCAAGTTGGCCTTATGCGATATATTTCATTCCTGTTTGCTTGTTAAACTTGGTGTTGTAAAAATGGTTTTTATAAGAGTTACAAAGGAAACTGTCAAAATTTTTATAAAACTGATGCATATTGATAGGGTGATTGAACCGTAATTAGCTTGGTTTTCTAGTATTTATTGAGTTTAAATCTAGCTAATTATGTGTTTTGTGCTTTAAATGATTCTTTACACTTATACTTTTATTTTCAGGTCCTTGAAGGTTTTAGAAGATATTTAGACAGAATGGGAAAAGATTGGAAGCTTGAAGATGGTGTTTTGGAAGAAATAGGAAGTGAACGCGTGGGAAGAGAAAGTGGATGCGCAAGGCCAGGAAGTGGACGCGTCCATCAGACCTCACGCATCCACCCTCAGAAGTTTGACAGCATAAGACGCGTCAATTACTCTCAGGCGTCCACTCTCCGAATTAAAGTTTTTAAGTAGTTTCTATTTAGGACTCTTGTGTAATTAACCCTAGGACTTAATAGTTTAGTTTTAGGGGGTGAAGCACCTTAGGTACTTTGTTCCCGAGCATTGTAGGAGATCAAGGGTTGGAACTTCTCGGGAAATCAGATTTCCGACTAATGAGTTTCTCTCTTTCCCTTAATCTTTTTATGATGTTTTCTTTTATGGATTGTGAGTAAACGTTTATAGTTGGCAATGACATGTACTAGGTTTACTTTATGATGTTTTCTTTTATGGATTGTGAGTAAACGTTTATAGTTGGCAATGACATGTACTAGGTTTACTTTATTCGGGAATATGAGATTTTTGTTTTGTCATTAAAAATCCGATCTTTTCAAGGAATCATTATTTCTATTTGAGTATTTGAACAATTCTTGGTTTTATTCTATCAATTGTGTTATTTCAATTATTATTGGCCATTTTAATTGTTTTACACAGTTGATTAACAAGGGTTATGCAAAATCGATTTTCGGTAACAAAATGTAGTAACTATTGATTAATTTAAATATTTGTTTGATTAATTGATAGGGAATTGTTTGAAACAAATTGCATGATTTTAATCGGCCATTAATTTTATGTAATTTGTGTTGATGTTTTCCTCGAGTTGCTATTTTATGCGAGCGATTCGGTAATTTAGTTTGATTAGGTTAAAGTTAATTTGTCGTGCTTCTCGGGAATTAACCTAAATTTACACGAATCGGAATTTGCTGCGCTACGCGTAATTCTAAGTCACGACTCAAATAGGTTATTATCAATGATTAGTCCCGAATAAATAAAATCAAAATACGAAGTCCTTGTTAACGTTTTTCTATCCATTGATTCTTAATTGATTTGTGAGTTATTTTATTTTAAGTTTTATTCTTTTAGATAAAAATTGAATATTTTTCCCCAAATCTCGATCAGTTTACTTATTTTGAGATTTTACAAGTTTCTGTGCATTCGACCCTTACTTGCCCTAACTACATAAGTTGGTTAAAGTTTGGAATTTAATTTGATAGCGCTACGACACACTTGTCAAATTTTGGCACCGTTGCCGGAGAACTTGTTTGAAATTTTTTTTTTTAAGATCAAGTTTACTGATCCTTGTGCTTTGTTTTCAGGTTTTATTCCTTTGGTGACAAAGTACAGTTTGGAATTGTTTTATGCTCCTTCGTAGTGGAAAGGCTTTTGGTGAAATTTCAAAGGAATCGGAATTTTCAAATCCTGTGGACAATAACGAAGGAAATACGAGCATAGAGTCCATTAATCATTCCAATTTACAGGGAGACATCGGTGATATCATTCCTAACCTAACTTACATTATGACTAATAATAATAATAATAATGTGATGGTTAGGAGGACTTTGAGGGAATTAGCTGCACCTACTATTAGCAATCAACCACTTTGCATTGTTTTTCCTGAAGTTAATGAAAATTTTAAACTTCACACTGGTTTTGTGCAAAATATTCCTACTTTCCATGGCATGCTCGGGGATAATCCATATAGATTTCTTTAGGAATTTCATACGCATTGCACTAATTTGAAACCATCTAATGTCACTGATGAGATTATTAAACTGAGAGCTTTTCCAATTAGTCTGCCAGGTAATGCTAAATATTGGCTTTATGAACTACCTTCGGGGTCAATAAATGAATGGACTGAGATGGAAAAGATCTTTCTGAGAAAGTATTTTCCTGCTTCTAAGATCTCAAGCATTATGAAGGAAATTAGTAGAATACGCCAAGGTTTTGGGGAATCATTATATGACTATTGGAAGAGATTTAAAAGATTGATTACTAGTTGTCCTAATCATCAAATTCCGTATCATTTACTTATCCAATATTTCTATGAAGAAATGGTTCCTATTGATAGGACCACAATTGATGCAGCTAGTGGTGGAGTCTTTATGAATCAATCACCTGAAGAAGCAAGAGATTTGATTGCTAATATGGCAAATAACGCCCAATCATTCAACATGAGGAGCGAAGCTCCTAGGAGGGTAAATGAGGTAAGTTCTTCAAATCTTGAATTACAAGTTAAAAATTTTACTAACATGGTTGGACAGATGATAGGCAAACAAATGAATCCACAAGTTAAGATGTGTGGATTTTGTTCAAGTATTGAACATCATACGGACAGTTGCCCTACGCTTTTTGAAGATGAACAGGTTCATGCTGTGAGAAATTTTCATAATCAACAAAGAAGATATAATTCTTATTCTAATACCTATAATGAGGGATGGAAGGATCATCCAAATTTAAGATGGGGGAATCAAGGTACCAAACCAAATAATTTCCAGAATCAACATCCACCTGATATTCTTCCTGTTCAACCATTAAATCAACTACCTCATCAAGCTCAACCTTAAGGTATGTCTTTAGAAGATATGGTTAAATCAATTGTTTCTAACACAATTACTTTTTAGAAGGAGACCAAATCCACTATACAGAATCTTGAAAATCAAGTCAGACAATTGGCCTCCAAAGTTAGTCAAATTAAGTCTCGTTTGTTCACAAAGCTTCCTTCTCAACCTATAAAACCCTCGAGAAAATGCCAATGCTGTTATCCTGCGGAGTGGAAAGGAGTTAGTTGAACCTAAACAATTGCAAGATGCTGAGAAAGAATTAGAAATTAACTCTAGCTAGGGTCCAAACATAACTAGTGATAGTGCACCTCCAAAACTTGAACCTTCTTCTCATTCTAAAACATAGCCCCCTTTTCCTTTAAGGCTAGCTAAGAACCGAAAAGAAGAGGAAAAAAATGTTCTAGATGTATTCAAGAAAGTTGAGGTAAACATTCCCCTCCTTGATGCTATCTGTCAAATTCCTCGTTATGCTAAATTTCTCAAAGAATTATGCACTAATAAAAAGAAGCTAAAGGGGAATGAAAAGGTAAGTGTGGGGGAGTCTGTTTCTGCAGTCCTTCAATAGAAACTTCCACCCAAGCAAAAGGACCCAGGTATGTTTGCTATCCCTTGTGTTATTGGTGATAAAGTGATCTCATGATGCATGTTAGATTAGGAGCATCTATCAATGTTATGCCATATTCTATCTATGCTTCATTAAATCTTGGACCATTAAAATATACTAGAGTTATTGTGCAATTAGCTGATAGATCCATTGCATATTCAGAAGGGGTAATTGAGGATGTTTTGGTTAAGGTAAATAATTTTATATTTCCTGTAGATTTTTATATTTTGAAAACTGAAGAGGGAAATAATTTATCTACATCTCATTCCCCAATTCTACAAGATGTTTGATGCCATGAAATATCCATGTGATGAGTTTTCTTCGATCTCCGTGATTGACATAATTGATCCTCTTGTACAAAAATGTTTATAATTTGAGTTATGTTGAGAGCAAACGATTATGAGCATGAACTTGACAAATTATCTGTAGAATGTGATCATGATTTAAAAATGGATGTTAAAGAATTGTTTGCATGCCCAAAAGTAAAATCTACTATTGCCTTACCCACTTTTCATGATAAGATGCTTCCATATGTTGTATGCCCACCTTCCCTTGAGCTAAAACCTCTGTCTTCACACTTGAAATATGCATATTTAGGTAATGGAGAGGAATTACTTGTTATAATTGCTAATAATCTTACTTCCAAACAGGAGGAAAGGTTAATTGCTGTTTTAAGGGAACATAAAATTGCCACAGGTTGGACATTAGATGATATAAAATGAATTAGTCATTCTACATGCATGCATCATATTTTATTAGAAGATGGCACTCGTGTAACTAGGGAATCACAAAGGAGATTAAACCCTCCTATGATGGATGTTGTTAAAAAAGAAATATTGAAATTATTAGATGCTGGTATAATATTCCATATTACTGATTCCCAATGGGTTAGCCCATTTCATGTAGTCCCTAAGAAAACTAGAATTACTGTCATTGAAAACAAGGAGAAAAAGTACCTACAAGAGTTCAAAATGATTGGCGTGTTTGCATCGATTACCGGAAATTGAACTCAGCTACTAGAAAAGATAACTTTCCCCTTCCCTTTATGGATCAAATGATTGAACATTTATCGAGCAGATCTAACTAATGTTTTCTTGATAGTTTTTCTAGTTATTTTCAAATTGCAATTGTCCCTAAGGATCAAGATAAAACCACATTCACATGTCCTTTTGGAACCTATGCATATAGGTGCATGCCTTTTGGGTTATGTAATGCACCCGCTACTTTTCAAAGATGCATGATATCTATTTTCTCTGATTATGTGACTAACATAATTGAGATCTTCATGGATGAATTTACTGTGTATGGAGATTTTTTTGATGAATGTCTGGACAATCTAGAACTTATTCTTAAGAGGTGCATTGATTAGAACCTTGTATTAAATTATGAAAAGTGTCATTTCATGGTTGAGTAAGGTATAGTATTGGGACATGTGGTATCAGCCAAAGGTCTTCAAGTAGACAGAGCCAAAATTGATGTGGTAAAATCTCTTCCTTATCCTTCTAATGTACTAGAGGTAAGAGCTTTCTTAGGCCATGCAGGTTTTTATAGAAGTTTTATTAAAGACTTTTCAAAGATTTCTCAACCCTTGTGCATGCTATTGCAAAAAGATGTTTCTTTTAATTTCAATGATGGTTGAAACATTAAAAGAGAAATTAATTTCTGCCCCTATCATTCAAGCTCCTGATTGGAATCTACCTTTTGAAATCATGTGTGATACTAGTGATCGTGCAGTTGGTGTAGTATTAGGACAAAGAGTAAATAAAGTTCCTCATGTTATTTACTATGCTTCTAAAACATTTGATGATGCACAGTGTAATTATACAACCACTGAAAAGGAACTCTATGCTATCATCTTTGCTTTGGAAAAATTTTGTTCGTATCTACTAGGAACCAAAGTCATAGTTTTCTCTGATCATGCAGCTCTATGGCATCTTTTGAAGAAGAAATAGTCCAACCCATGTTACTCCAGGAATTTGACATCAAAATTCGTGACAAGAAAGGAGTTGAAAATTATGTAGCTGACCACCTCAGTAGGCTTACTTACGATGGTGAGGTATTTCCTATAACTAAATTATTTCCTAATGAGCATTTATATGCTTTGCATGGTAGTTTACCTTGGTATGCTAATATAGTGAATTATCTAGTTACAAGGGAATTGCCTAAAGAACTCCCTAGAGCTCAAAAGGACAAAATTAAAAGTGATGCCAAATACTATCTTTGGGATAATCCATATTTGTTTAAGATATGTGTTTTGATAATATTATTCGTAGGTGTGTACCAGGGACTGAAATTCATTTTATTCTAACTTTTTGTCATGCCTATGAGTGTGGGGGTCATTTTGGTCCTCGATGGACGGCTCATAAAGTTCTTGAATATGGTTTCTATTGGCCTAGTTTAAACAAGGATGCATATTTATTTTGTAAGCAATGCAATGAATGCCAAAGAATTGGGAAAATAACTAAGACGCATGAAATGCCCTTCCAGACTATCTTGGTAACATAAATTTTTTATGTATGGGGTATTGATTTCATGGGTCATTTTCCTTTGTTCCAAGGTAATAACTATATTTTGCTTGCCGTAGATTATGTGTTTAAGTGGGTTGAGGCTAAAGCCTCCAGAACTAATGATGCTAAAGTTGTTGTCTCTTTTGTCAAGGATAATAATTTTAACAGGTTCGGTGTTCCAAAAAAAATTATTAGTGACAGAGGCACGCATTTCTGTAATAAGGTAGTTGGAACTTTGTTTGATAAATACCATATAACCCACAGAGTTTCTATTGCATATTATCCCCAAACTAATGGTCAAGCTAAGGTTTCCAATAGGGAAATTAAATCAATTCTCGAAAAAGTAGTCAATCCTAATCCGAAATATTGGAGTATACGGTTGGGAGATGCATTATGGGCATATAGAACTGCATATAAGACTCCTATTGGAATGTCTCCATATAGATTGGTGTTTGGTAAGGCATGTCATCTTCCTGTAGAACTTGAACACAGCTTATTGGGCCATCAAGCAAACTCATTTGAATTTTCCTAATACTATAGTCAATAGGAAATTACTAATTTAGGAATTGGAAGAATTAAGAAATGATGCTTACCAAAATGCTTCAATTTGTAAAGAGAAAGCACGAATTTATCATGATAAATATATTGCTCGAAAGAGTTTTAATCGGGGTGACAAGGTTTTATTGTACAATTCTAGATTGAAACTTTTTCCAGGAAAGTTGATGAGTAGATGGATAGGACCTTTTATAGTTATAAATGTTTTTTATCATGGAGTTGTCGAAATTCAAAGTCTTGATAGAGGGAAAGTTTTTAAAGTCAATGGCCATCGCTTAAAGCTTTATTATGATGAAATTGTCAATCACGAGGTAGAGGCCGATAAGTTTCTTCAACCATCCTATTTGGTAAGTGTTTTCTATTATTTGTTTTTTAGGTAAGGGAACGGTCTAACATACATCAAGAGTCCAACTATTATGGAAATAACAGATTGCAGAAACTACTGAGAGTGGACGCGCGTTGTTCCTCTCCTACGTCCGTGAAAAATATTGAGTGTGGATGCATCCTAGTTCTCTGCATGCGTCTAAGTGGACGCGTCAATCTTCACTTCACGCTTCCAAGTGGACGTTTCCGCAGAGTCATGCGTCCATATAAAAAAACAAGTTCCGAGATTGTCCAAAGTATATGAGTTGGTTGATATGGTTGAATGTAAATAAGGAGAGAAGTGTCAATTGAAGAACTTTGGTTTCAAATTATTTTATCCTTTTGAGTAATTCTCTTGACTATTTTGTTTTCCTTACCTTTCTTTGTTAACCAACACTCAAGCTTAATGTTACGTACCTCAAGTCTAATTTGACTCAAGTCGACTTTAATTTTACCATTCGTGGTGAGATGTGTACAAGCCTATGGTAGTGTGGACATTACTTTTCATATGACTATAATGTGTTTGAGTTGATTGTGGCTTGATTGAATTTGTTCTTGTTATTTGTGTACGGTTTTTTATTTTAAAATGGAGTTTGAAGGTTGTTGGCCATGTTAAGGATAGTGACTATTACAATGAGTCTATAAGTGATGATCTATCACACATGCACGATTTATTTTAAAAAGTAGAGTTGATGGATGACTTTGAGGATTATTGAAGAGAATTTGGTGCAAATGTATTGAAGTTCTTGATATTGATTAACTTGTTTCCTGAGGAATTGAGTTATTATTTTATTTGATTTATAAGTTTGCTTAAGGGCAAGCAAATGTGTAGAGTGGGGGAATTTGATTGAACCATAATTAGCTTGGTTTTCTAGTGTTTATCGTGTTGTTTATTGAGTTTAAATCTAGCTAATTATGTGTTTTTGTGCTTTACATGATTTTTCACACTTATACTTTTGTTTTCAGGTCCTTTGAAGGTTTTAGAAGATATTTAGACAGAATGGGAAGAGATTGGAAGCTTGAAGATGATTTTTTGGAAGAAAGAAAAAGTTGACGCGCAAGGCCAGGAAGTGGACGCGTCCATTAGACCTCACGGGTCCATCCTCAGAAGTTTGACAGCATCACGCATCCAAGTGGACGCGTCAGTTACTCTCAGGATTCCACTTTGCTTTCTCGGGTGTCCACTCTCCTAATTAAAGTTTTCAAGCCATTTTTAAGTAGTTTCTATTTAGGACTCTTGTGTAATTAACCCTAGGACCTTTTATAACTATTTATAGGACTTAATAGTTTAGTTTCGAGGGGTGAAACACCTTAGATACTTTATTCCCGAGCATTTGTAGGAGATCAAGGGTTGAAACTTCTCGAGAAATCGAATTTTCGACTAATGAGTTTCTCTCTTTCCCTTAATCTTTTTATTATGTTTTCTTTTATGGATTGTGAGTAAACGTTTATAGTTGGCAATGACATGTACTAGGTTTACTTTATTCGGGAATATGAGATTTTTGTTTTGTCATTAAAAATCCGATCTTTTCAATGAATCATTATTTCTATTTGAGTATTTGAACAATTCTTGATTTTATTCTATCAATTGTGTTATTTCAATTATTATTGGCCATCTTAATTATTTTTGCGAAGTTGATTAACTAGGATTATGCAGAATAAGTTTTCGATAACCAAAAGTAGTAACTATTGATTAATTTAAATACGTGTTTGATTAATTGATAGGGAATTGTTTGAAACAAATTGCATGATTTTAATCGGCCATTAATTTTATGTAATTTGTGTTGATGTTTTCCTCGAGTTGCTATTTTATGCGAGCGATTCGGTAATTTAGTTTGACTAGGTTAAAATTAATTTGTGGTGCTTCTCGGGAATTAACCTAAATTTACAAGAATCAGAATTTGGTGCGCTACGCGGAATTCTAAGTCACTACTCAAATAGGTTATTATCAATGATTAGTCTCGAATAAATAAAATCGAAATATGAAATCCTTATTAACGTTTTTCTATCCATTGATTCTTAATTGATTTGTGAGTTATTTTATTAAGTTTTATTCTTTTAGATAAAAATTGAATCTTTTCCCCCAAATCTCGATCAGTTTACTTATTTTGAGATTTTACAAGTTCCTGTGGGTTCAACCCTTACATGCCTTAACTATATAAGTTGGTTAAAGTTTGGAATTTAATTTGATAGCTACGACACGCTTGTCATAGGGGGAGCTTTATAAATGTTTTTATAGTCTATCTATATGTTCTTAAAACTGGAAGGAAGGAGGATACGAAGGTTTGTGGAAAAATAGACTCCTTTGAGCCTATATAAGCTAGGAAGTGATCTCATATACTTACTGAAAGCCCTAAAGCTTTTAATGTCTTAATTTTGATTAATGACAAACATTGATGAGGACTAATGTCTTATTTGTACAAGTGATAGAGTTTTTAGATTCATGATTTAATCCATGCAAGATCGAAGTTTCAAATCTTCAGGAAAGAGCTTTTGATGTCAAGCATTGAAGATAAGCGTTTCTGGATTAGATAGGATCGAGAGGTGTCGCATTATTTCTTTATTTATCTTTAGATATCTCTAGGTCTACCCATTTGAGTAATAAGTTCTATAGGTTGCTCAATAAAAGTGAAATGATTTTCAAAATGCATTTCATTTAGATAAAACATGAGTTGGGTATTTGAAATGATTTTCAAAATACATGCACATACTTCAAAATTCATAAAATATATTTTGCAAACTCTTGAAATTGTTTGGAAACTTGTTCTGCATAGTTTTAATGCATGTGTGGTCGACCTGACAAAAGTGTGGACGACCACAGATCATGCGGTCGACCAGACTTCTCAGAGTATCGTCCGCTGTATGTCCAGAACTCTCTGGAACACTTGCGGATGATGGAGCGGTCGACCGGACTTTTGAGCTCATCATCCGCAGGTTGTCCAGAGTTCTTTGGAACATTTGTGGATTATGGTGCGGACGATCCTCCTGATTTGCGATTAACCGCACTTCTCCTGAGTGGGATTCAAACAACCATTTTTATGACCGTTGGTGCATACATATAAATACCCAATCGTTTAAAAAATTCATTAACACTACTTTTTGAGCAAAAATCTGATCTTAATACTTCATAGAACCTCTGGAGATTATTTTGAAACCAAAACATAACATTCATATTGTGAAATCCATCAAAGTGAGATTCATACAAAATCATTGGGGTTCTTGAGCAACATACAAGAAAATATTACTCAAAGAGGTATTTATGCTTTATATTGATATATCTTCACATTAAGGTGATTTCATATATCAAACTCTTCTTATTCATATCTTGATTGATTTGTTCAAGGTTACATTGAGCTTAAAACTCTAAGGGTTAGAGTGAGCCTTGAATTATAGAAAATTGTGATTGTATTTAGAGTATCTTTTTCATTAATTGTTGTAATAGAGATAGGTGTGTAAACAAGGTTATATTGTAAAACTCAAAGTGTTGAGTGAACCTTGGTTGGTTAAGAGGTTTGTGTTGTAAAACCCTAAGGGAATTGGGTGAGCCTCTATTGTATTCTCTCTTACTATATTAGTGAAAGGTTTTGTGAAATCCTTGAGTAGATAGCTCAAGGTAGTGGATTAGGTTTTGTTGGATAAACCGAACCATTATAAAACTTTGTATTCTTTGCCTTTTTTCTTGAACTCATCATTTCACACTTTGTTTGATCACCAAGTGTTTGATATTTGTTATCTTAGAAAGCCTGTTTATTTTAAAAGAGGAAAAATCGGTTAAAACCTAATTCACCCCCTCTCTTAGGTTTTTCACTTACAATGAACCGTTTCATTTTGAGATCCAATATTTGTTCAAAATTGTTTCATTCAATATATTTCTTGATATCATCAAACTAAATGGTTATATACTATATGTGATATCTTACAAATATCTAGCATATTGTATGGGGAAGCATTGTACAATGTTGAATACATATTCTACAAATTCTTTTTTATTTTGAATCCTTGCACTTAATTGTTTTACCTATCACATTGCATCAATATTTTCCATCATAAAAAATGGGGAGATTGAAAGCCCTAAAGCTTTTAATGTCTTAATTTTGATTAATGGCAAACATTGATAAGATCTAATGGCTTAATTGTATAAGTGTTGGTCTTTTAGGATTCATATGTCTAATCCATACAAGATCGAAGTTTCAAGTCTTCAAGAAAGATCGTTTGTTGTCAAGCGTTATAAGCAATTTTTGGATTAGATAAGATCTAGAGGTATAGTGCTATTTCTTTCTATATCTATTAGGTATGAGTTGGGTTTTTGAAATGATTTTCAAAATACATGCACTTAAAATTCTATGTAATGTATTCCACAAACTCTTGGAGTTGATTGGAATATTGTTTTGCATAATTTGGATGCATGTGCGGTCGACTAGACCTCACAGCTCATTGTCCGCAGAATGTCCAGAGCTCTCTGGATCACTTGCACATGATGGTGCGGTCGACTCGTCTGATATGCGGTGGACCGCACTTCTCCTGAGTGAGATTCAACAAACATTTTTATGATAGTTGGAGCACACATATAAATACCTAATTGTTTGAAAAACTTAGTCCAATGACTTTTTGAGCAAAAATCTTATTCTTAATCTATATAGAACATCTTGAAATCATTTTGGAATCCAAATATAACATTTACATTGTGAAATTCTCAAAAAAAGGGTTTATACTAAATCATTGGTGTTCTTGAGCAATTTAGAAGAAAGTATTACACAAGGAGGTATTTATGCTTTAAATTGATATATCGTCACACTAAGGTGATATCTATATCAAACTATTCCTTTTCTTATATTGTATGTATTCAAGGTGCATTGAGCTTAAAACTCTAAGGGTTAGAGTGAGCCTTGAATCATAGAAAATTGTGGTTGTATTAAGTGTATCTATTTCATTAATTGTTTGTATTAGAGATAGGTGTGTAATCAAGGTTGTTATGTAAAACCCAAAGAGTTGAGTGAACCTTGATTGGGTAAGAGGTTTGTGTTGTAAAACCCTAAGGGAATTGGGTGAGCCTCTATTGTAATATCTTGTACCAATTTAGTGAAAAGTTTTGTGAAATCCTTGAGTAGATAACTCAAGGTAATAGATTAGGTTTTGTTGGATAAACCGAACCACTATAAATCATTGTGTTGTTTGTCAATTTCTTGAACACATTATTTCACACACTGGTTGAGCACCAAGTGTTTGTTATTTATTGTCTTAAAAAGTAGTGCTTGAATTAAGTTTGGAAAAATATGTTAAAACCTAATTCACCCCTCTTAGGTTTTTCACACACCTATCATGAGTCGTTGAAGCACTTGAAAAGCCAACACAAGGTGAACAAAAGGCATGCTCAATAGGTAGAATTCATAGAGACTATTTCATGTCATTCGATACAAGTATGTCTTAATCTCAACTGTTGATGCTAAATTGATGGGATTTGAATATATTAAGGAATTATATGCTGAAGACAATGATTTTAGTGTTGAGTACCAAGCATGCCAAAAATTTGCTAATGTTAAGTACTTTAGGCATGAGGGAGACTTGTTCCAAAAAAATAAATTGTGTACCTAATTGTTCATTGAGAGACTTGTTGGTGAGAGGATTCCTTGGGGGAGGATTAATGGGACATTTTGGGGTGCTAAAGACTTTAGCAACTTTGCAAGAACACTTGCAGGCAAGCTAAATCAAGAGTTCAACCCAATGGTTTGTACATCCCTTTACCAATACCTAGGAAGCCTTGGACTGAAATTTCAATGGATTTTGTGTTAGGTTTGTCCAAGTCAAAATGGGGGAGAGATTCGGTATTTATGGTTGTTGATAGATTTTCTAAGATGACACATTTTATTCTATGCCACAAGACAGATAATACTACTAATGTTGCTGATTTATTCTTTAGGGAGATTGTAAAACTTCATGGTATGCTTAGAACAATTGTTTATGATAGAGATGCTAAGTTCTTAAGGCTAAGTTAGGGACTAAGTTGTTATTATCAACCACTTGTCACCCTCAAACCGATGGCCAAACAGAAATTGTAAATAGGACTTTATCTACTTTGTTGCAATCATTAAAAAGAATATTAAAACTTGGGAAGATTGTTTGGTACACGTTGACTTTGCAGACAATCGTTCTGTTCATTTTGCTACTCAATTTTTACCATTTGAAATTTTTTATGGTTTTAATAATTTGCCTTGTTTGGATTTAATCACTTTCACCTATATATGAGCGTGTGAACTTAGATAGCAAAAAAAAAAGCTGAACTTGTTAAGCAGATACATGAGAAGGCAAGACTCAATATCGAACAAGGAACTGTGCAATATGCTAAACAAACTAACAAAGGGAGACACAAGAAAGTTCTCAAGCC
The DNA here is from genome assembly GCA_019593545.1 of Apocynum venetum. Classification (NCBI taxonomy): domain Eukaryota; kingdom Viridiplantae; phylum Streptophyta; class Magnoliopsida; order Gentianales; family Apocynaceae; genus Apocynum; species Apocynum venetum. The sequence goes on along the minus strand of SRSM01000145.1, from coordinate 1,123,496 downwards.
AAGCAACTGGCTATGGTTGCATTTATGCAAGGAAAGATTTCCAAATTATTGCCTAGAGGGACAATCTTTTTCATATTCTTAAAAGAATTAATGATAATTCATACAAGCTAGACTTGCCAGGTGAGTATAGTGTAAGTGCAACTTTTAATGTACCTAATTTAAGCCCTTTTGATGCAGGTGACGATTTGATGACAAATCATTTTCAAGAAGAGGGGAATAATGAGGACAAGGATAACATAAACAAGAGCATGTGAGATGAGACATATTCAGATCCAATTCAAGTTCTCATTAGACTCATTACAAGAGCTTGTGCCAAGAAATTCAAATAAGCACTTAGCGGGGCTGATTCAAGGAATTTGGACTCAAACTAGTTTATGAAGGCCCATTGAAGGAATTGGTAATCTGAAACTAATATGCATGATTCAAGCTCTAGAATCTTCCAAATAATCATGCTCACAAAGTCAAAGATAAGGTGGCAAAAAACAAGTAACTTGTTTTGGGAGACAAAGCTGAAAGCAATGAACTTGTTTTGTGGAAGGAAACAAGACTGAAAATAAAGAACTTGTTTTATAGAGGAGACAAGACTGAATATAAGGATCTTGTTTTAAGGCTCTACTTTTCTCTTATTTTAGTAGTGAGTTTATTTCAAAATATTGTAAAACTTCAATCCATTTAGGAACTTTCTTTATTTTGTCTTTGAGTGAAACGCATTCCTTTGTTTAAGGGTCTATTTCATAATATTCCAAGGCTAATTAGGGCATGAAAATTTGTGGGAAATGCCTATATATATTATTGAGAAATCAAATCAGTTTGAAATCAAAATATTGAGAGTTGCTTCTCTTTAGTTCTTAAACGAACTTCTTGAACTTATCGAATTTTTGTGGCATTCATTTCAGAATTATCAATTAGACCTTCCATAGACGATTATGACATCATTACATACCAAGATTCATGCTTTTTGATTAGCACCGGGTCGAGGTTCCATTTCAAAACCGCTTATAATCGATCTTGGAGACTGATTTGACCTTGTGCATGTGTATGACCAGCTTATTGGTTTGCATCACTCTGATAGAGGAGATGGGGCATATGTTGATTAGAGAATTGAAGGAGGTGCATGATAAGTTAGACAATGTGAAGAATGCAAGACATGCATAGGCGTGGAAGGCCTAGGGCTGATAAAAAAGATGATGGCGATGATTGGGAAATATTTGACGATTAAGATGGTCAAAGGAGGAATGCACAAAATAAAGGTAATAGAAGTAGATAAGATAACAATTTGGTAGGCATAAAAATGAAGATTCCTCATTTCAAGGCAAGAATGATCCAAAGGTATATCTTGAATAGGAGAAGGTAGAACTGATATTTGATTGTCACAACTACTCCAAGTTAAAGAAGGTAAAACTTGCTGCCATTGAATTTTTTTTATTATGCTATTGTTTGGTGGGATCAATTAGTGTCAAATAGGAGGTGTAAAAGGGAAATATCTCTAGAAACATGAGAGGAGATGAAAGTTGTGAATAGAAAATGGTTTGTACCCAACCACTACTATCACAAATTCTACAAAAAATTACAAAACTTCAAACAAAGTAATTGCAGCATTGAGGACTATTATAAGGAAATTGAGATTTCTATGATTCGAGTTAATGTAGAGGAAGACAACAAAATTACAATGACCAGATAGGGTAGAGAATCTGACACACCCCACTCCTGTACCTTCTTAGACTTGGAAGGTGGGGTACATGCGTAGGGGGAGATGCGAACATAAAGATAATACTAACTAGGTAACCATAAATACACAACGGAAGATTGTATTCATATGATGATGAATACGTCATAGCATAGTACAAACTATCGCCCTTCACTATTACAAAATATCAAATACATGTTATAAAGTACATCATTATAACATATGTAATACAATATATCATTCTAAAGATGCAAAAACTAGATCATGCACATGCCAATGGTCTTCATCATAACTTCCATTAATTTGAAAAGATTTAAGAAAAATAGCGTGAGCAAACAAATAGCCTAGTGAGCGAGAATAAGGGATGCAGTTTGGTAAACCTTTTTGGAAAAGTCTCAAGAATACCCATTCTTGAAACCATGTACTAAACAATACATTTCAAGTTCAAGAACTTATCATGTACATTGATCTTTTGAAAAAAAAAAAGGATTGAAAACTTAATCATGATTATAATTCGCTTCAAACTTGTCAAGACATCACTTGAAGGATTCAAGGATTTCCACTTACAAATGGAAATTTTTTGCTTTGATTCACATGTCACAAGCTAACCTTATTACATTAATTGCATACGTATGACTTTGCAACCACAAAACCATAAACAAATAGGCACATTGTTCCCCAGTACCATGGGGTCAAAACACAAATCGCTTCTCCAAAGTTAAACATCCTAACCCCGATAGGTGTCTGCCGCACATAAACACTAGTCGAACACATTCCTAAGAGCATTAGCAGGAGGGTAATGTTGGCCATGACTAGGGCTAACAAGTCAAGATCAACCTCAAATAGTCACTGGACCAGTCACAAGAGCTCGTGCCACATGATTCAAGAAAGCACTTATTGTATTAAATTAGAATGTATAGATTAGAGAAGAGCATGTAATTAAAAAGGGAGGTGAACCAAAGCTTGCTAATGTCATCAGGACCATCATTGTGGAAGATAGTTATTAGATTGTCATTAATAAGTTAATTTTCATTCATAGGACATGAATAGTTATATATTTGTAATATGAGAGGGTTAATGTGTTATTTTCATTTTCTTAAGGATATGTTTTTGTTATTTTCATTTTTCAACTTGTAAAACCAATAAGGCTTGAGTTGACTTAAACATTTCATATTATTCATTTTTAGAAAATTTCTCTTTAGATTCTTTAAGAACTTCTTCATTCCTGACTTATCAACAAATTTCCACCATTGTTGTGGCGTCAACAACATATCGAGGTTCTTACTTCAATTATAGGCATCAGGTCAAGGTTCAATTTTATCTAAATTTGTTTAGAAATGATTTTGGATCCATTTTGTGTTACAAGTTTCGTCGAGTTTATGGCGAAGTTCGTATCATTTCTTGTCTCTCTTTATCTTCTTTATTTAGTTGTTCTTCTAGATTCTTGTTATTTTATAATGGATGTCTCACTTCAACAAATTTATAACAATGATAGGTGAAATTAGGGCCAAAACATTATTGTGCACATTTTAGAGGTGAAAAACGACATTGTACACATTTGGGTCCAAATTATAATTTCCTCAAACTTTTGGGTTTCTTTTAACAAGTTCCACAATTTTTATTCATTCGCGCCCAAAATTCCTTCCTCTGCTAGACTGCTACCAACCGGAACTCCCCTGGTTCCTATGACTGGTAGTTGCTACGTTTCAGTACCCCAACCCCCCCCCCCCCCCACCTCACCGGCACCCTTCCTTCTCCACATCATCCCCATGGATTTGTCAAAATTGACATCATGGACTCCCTGGAAACCTCCACGAGCAATCCAATCAACGGCCAAGGGTCACCGGAGAAATCCTCCGATGAGCTTGATGAGATACTTTCAGAAAATGTTTCCCTCAGGACAGAGCTCGAAGTTCTTCACATGTCCTATCGAAAGCTTCATTCGATATGTAGGGAGAGAGAGGAACTTATTATCCAAATTCAGCAGCAAAAAAGTGAGGTTTTGAAGCAAAATAGTGATCTGATAGAAGCTATTAAAGAGTTATCAAGTGAAAGAGACTATTATCGTGATGAGTTTTACAGAATCAAATATACTTTGCGAGAGCGTGAAGATGAGTTATGGATGAAAAAAGAGGAAATCGAGAAAGAGGTTAAAAATTACAATGACAAAATCAAGGAGTTGTTGAACGAGAAGAGCGAGATAATTACGGTTTTTTCGGAGAATTTGGAGGTGGTCAAGTTGATTAAGGAGGGATTGGTGAGAGTAATTGAGAGTTTGGAGGAGGATGAGGTTGGAAGTTTGGATATGGTAGACCAGGAGAAGAATGAGGAACTGTATTTAGATGGGAAGTTGGGGAACTTTTTGTGGGAACTGAAAGGGGTTTCTTGGTTTTTGAATAAAGCTGGGTTGAAACTGGAAGCATATAAGGAGAAGAGGAAGAAAGAGAGGAAGGAATTGGAGAACAGTGTGGTGAGTTTGACAGAAGAGAATAGAGATACGAATAGCCTACTGAGGATTGCTTTGGTGGAAAAAGAGGCAGTGGAGAGAAGTTTGAATAAGTTAAAGGGGAACAATGAACACAAGAGAGCAGCAATCTTGCAAATTGCAGAAAGAGGGTTGCAAAGAGTTGGATTTGGATTCATGGTGGGAGCTGCAGGAAATGAACAGTCACCTGAAAATTCCTGTGCTAATAGTGCCAAATCTGATAGCAGCGAATGCGAGGAAGAGGCTGTCAACCTGGTAATTCTGCTTTCCATTTCCAAAGGTTTCCAAATCTGCTTTCCATTTTCAAGTGGTAATTATGATTTGCCAAGAAGTTTCTCATATTCCATTGCTTTCTTTTTCTCATGAGCTTTTAAGGTATCAAGATGCTTACCACATGACATGATGTTATTTAGCTAGAGTTAAGGTCAAATCAGGGCTGCAACTGGGAGCTAGTTTTAGGTTCTTTGTCGCATTACTGAAGATTATTGATAGAAATGAAGACACTTTACCGTAGGAGATTGAGGAAACACAAGTCATTTATCTAATAAAATATAATTCCGTAATTTTGCTTCCGAAGCTTCAAGCCTTGATTCTGGCGACTTACATTATGCCCTTGTGATTCGAGGAGACAATAAAACAGCACATGAAAGGAAACTGACGCAATTGCTTCTTGGAAAGAAACATTAAAATCCTGTTACTGGACAAATAGTTTAATCAAGAGGAACACATTGTCTTGCTCTTCAATATCTAACCTTGTTTACTGATGAACCAATAAGTGTGAACAATTGCTGTGTCTTTCACTTACTGTTTTCCCTTTGGAAAATTTTATCTGCTGAGTGAAACATGTTATTGAGTCAATATCTGCTGTTTGAAGATGGGATGCTAGTTACAAATCTTCTTACACTTGTATTGAGTCCTATTAAACAAGTTGTGACACATATTGGCACTTCTACTTTTGAACATTTTTCAGTTACCAAGAATGTTATACTATGCTTCTGGTTCACAAGATTGCTCTGTAAGATTTTATGCTCTATGCTATTGTGGTTCATCTTTAATTGTGGCGTCTACTCATCAGTCTTTGCCTTCTAGTTTTTCTCCAAGTTTCTGGACTGCATATTGATCAGGATTATTTGTATAACAGTGCAATTGCCTGAGAGAGATTTGTGATGTATCAAGCTTTATCACTAAAATTATTATAGGATTATGTGAATTTCCTGAAAGAATTTTTGCAGTGCTAACAGCAGGTATGCTTCTTATGATGTTTCCTACCAGGCATCAACTATGGAGAGAATAATGAAGAAATTGCGACTTGAAATCACCCAATTGAGGAGGTCTTTGGATGAATCTAGGTATCTATTTCGCATTCTCAAAAATAGAGGGGGAGGGGGACTTGGGAATGGAGGATTAAAAAAATCCTAGTCAGGTACTTCATCAGAAGTCTAATTCTTCACTTCTGGAATCTGGTTTAGTCAAGTAATTTTGGACCCATTAAACAGATTTATAATTACATGAAAGAATAAATTCACACGTTTTGGTTGTCTTTATAAAGCTTACAATGTCCTTTATAAAGCTCTTTTAGTCAGTATTTAGTCTTCATTTCTATGGGTTAAATAATTCTGTATTGCATTTCTTGTTTGGAATAAAGTGTTATGTAAAATCATGTATACCTGGAAATTTGGGGATTTAATTTAGTCTTTCTGTAGTAATTTTCAAGTGGGAAATATTTCAGTCAATAGCCCCTCACCTATTCAACCCCCACCCCCCGAAAAAAAAAAGAAAAGAAAAAGAAGAAAGAATCCCAAAAGATAATGAAAGGCAAAACATGAAGAGACTTTTAAATAGCTTTGCAACCCAGGGTGCCTCTTTGAACAGAGGTGCAAAACATGAAGAATGTGATTTTGTGGGACCATTTTTTCCACTTCTGTTACGAAAATCAGAGTACAAATGTAATTCCTATATTGACTGTCAGGTCGTGCCCATGGGAGCAACTAATAAGAAAGTTCTAAGGAGATGTACTTGATTATTTCTTTTAATCTCCAGTCCTGGGCACTGAAATATCTATTCTATGTCATAAATAAATTGTGTATGATTATTTTGGTAAGTTATGTAACATAATCTACCAACTGTCAGGTCAGAAACTGAACGACTACAAAGTCTTACAGAGCAGCAATCTAGCAAACTAGCAGAAAGCATGATCTATATAAAAGAGCTTGAGAATAGAGAGCTGATATTGACTCAGAATGTAAGAATCAGTTTCTTTGTTTGTTTTTTGTAGCTGTTTAACAGCAACATTTTCTTTTCTCACCTCCTTCAATCCTTCAAGATTGAACAACTCCAAATACAAGTAAAAGAAAATGAGGAAGAGATTACAAGGTGGAGGGAAGCTTGTGAATTGGAGGTGGAAGCTGGAAAGAATGCTATTGAAGAACATGAAAAAGTGGTAATTCACTTTTATCTCTTATCAATCTTCATCCATTAGCTTCTGCGGCTACACATTTGTCCGACAGTATATATATGGTATGTGCCGAAACTTTAAACACAATAATCTAGGATCTGGTAAAATGTCTAATTCAATAGCAATATTGTGCACTGCTCCTGGCTTTCATTCTACCAGAGATCAAAGTACCATGTACCTTAATGACTGGTCACAATATTGATAAAAATACTGGAACGCCATTCTTCATGTCGTTACCCTCTTCCCCCCCCCCCCCTAAAAAAAACATTATTTAGATGGAAGTGAAAGGTAATTTCGCAAGCTCAAATTTAACCTTTTGAATCTGAATTTGAATCTGATATTGAATATTAGTGACCCAATGTTCACATTCTATCAGGTTGACATTCTAAAACAAGAATTGGTGAAAATACGGGCTGCTTTAGTTTTATCCAATGGAAAACTTAACTTGAAGGAGGAGCTAGTTGCCACTGCCATTGCTGCAAGGGAAGCAGCTGAGAGGTCCCTCCAGCTAGCTGACAGCCGGGTGGCAGGACTTCATGCAAGAATAGAGGTGCTCACAAGACAGCAAGAAGCAGTGGAAAAGAGGAGGACTAATAAGATTAGAGTCAGACATATCTGTTGGCCATGGCGAGCTCTCAAATTCAATGCTGCTAATACTACCACCAGTGGGGTTAGGAATGTCAAACGAATGCTACCAGAAATGCAAGCCTTGCTTCATTAGCATCTATGGATCTTATTTTCTTTTCGCTTTTCTTGTTTTAAGTACTGAAGTGAAATTAATTTGTTTTCTGGAATATTTTTTTCTCTAGTCTAGATGTACTGAAATTTGTTGCTATCTGAAGAACGCATGTTTCCTAGAATAATTATTCATCAGTCTGTGTTAAAACTGTTAAAATTAATCTAATGGTAACAGCTTCAAATATCGCTACTACGTGGATTAAGATTCACCTGGATGTCCCTCTTCACAATTGGAAATCAAACTAGTCATTTTATGGGGCTGTGCTCAGCATCAGCTTGTTTTTGGGGAACTCAAAGGGAAACTCTGATATATCAAAAAGCTGGTTGGTTTTGTCTTAGGGGTCTGTTTGGTTCAAAAAAGGGGAGGGGAGGGGAAGGAAGGGGAGATTACCTTGTTTGGTTTGATCTGAAGGGAGGGAAAATAAAATTCTTTGTTTGGTTGGGTAAGGGAAGGGAAGGAAAAATAAAATAAAATAAAACATACTATTATACCATTCCAAACAAATGAAAGAGGAAACCAGGATCAAGAACTGTCATTCTCCATTTCTCCCAGTTCGCGACCAAAACCACTGCGTCTTTTCCCACCGCAAGGAGCTGGAGTGAAGCATGGCTGAGACCAGTTGACCCAAACAATTAGACGAGTAATCAACGAAATTGAGTGGAATTTTTAGAACTCAAGTCAATTGGAGGAGTAAATTCACCTTTGTCATACACTCACATCTATCCAGATCTTTTGCATTACCCAAACCATAGCTGCAAAAGTTTTCCCCATGAGCTTCTTCTTGTCTTCACACAAAGAACATGTCCAAATACTTCCTCTTCACTCAAACGGCCAGCTTAAGCTTTGATCATATCATCCTGGTTCTGAATTGAAATATAAAATCTTTCGATTTCCTCCTCTACTGGCAGGCGATAGCGACAACTAACAGCAGGAAGCCACTCTTTGTAATTATGAAAATTTGGTCAGGCTAATTTAGTAACTTTGACACGCTCATTTTCCCTCCCCTCCAAAAATCCCCAATTTCGGAGGTGAGCTGCACAGAGGGAGGGGAGGGATTTTGATGATGAATTTTCCTTCCCCCCCCCCCCACCACCTGCGGGACCCCTTCAAAATGTTGAACCAAACAAGGAAAACTTTAAAACTGCCTCCCCTCTCCTCCCCTCCAAATCCCTCCAACTAAACATAGGCTAAGTATCAGAACATGAGCACCTACTAAAAAATCGTAATAGTATTTCATAGCACAAGACATTGCGAGCTGCTGCACAATTCTTTCACGATATCTAGCGTTACATGTTAAAAACTGAAGAAACAATCTGCTATATAAAGAAACAATTAAGGATAGCAGAGAGAATCTGCACTGAATCAAGTGAAGTTGTCCAAGATATTCATACATTGTGACACCAATATATAAGGTGAAAGATTCTTTCAATACAAACTCCTGAGTGTTAATTCAACTGAAAAGTGTGCCGGCCACTGTCTTCATCATGCCCTTGATCTGCAAATCCAAACGAAAGAATAAGAGAATTTTGTGCATGCTATGCAAGAAAAGAGAAAGTGTCAAGAAAGAATGCACCAAACAGTACACAAAAACAAAAGATAACTCTATATATCCATTAAATTTTAAAACTTTTATTACAAATCAACCTGCCGAATAACTAAGGTGTTATAAATATATAGAATGAAATGGAGAAAGTAGAGGGCACAATAAACTGCTCATTGAAGATACCTGCTTAGCTGAAAGGCCAATGTCTTCTAGATCTTCAAGCTGTGAAAGCAAGTACTTGCAATGTCAATACAAAATTCATTTGTCCCTTTTTTGTCAATAGAAGGATCTTACCTTCTTGAAAGGCTCTTCAGATTCTTCACGGCGTTCAAGAATGTATGTGGCTCTCTTTTCTCCAATTCCCTGTACAAGGAAAAAATAAATTAGATTTTGAATAATACATCAAATACACAAATAGATTTGAAAAATGTAATTACCTTTAATCTTTTCAACTCTTCTCTGTAATTACAAAAGCAAAACAACATATAAAGCATTAGATCCAGTACAATGACATTCATGGAAAAGATACAGAACAAAGAAACCTTACCTAATTCAAGAGAACTAATGTTCCAAGATGAAATTTCATAACCAATAGGGACATTGCTAATCATAGGTCATAAAAAAATGATATATCCTTCCTAGATAGAGCATGGTTACTATACTTTTTTGTAACTAAAACTGCAGTCTGCTATAATCATTATGGGTAGACACTGGACAAGTCTTAAGTGGCTAATAAACTTCATGCTTCTTGCGATTTCTATTGGAGGAAGAGCCTAGGGTATAGGAACATGAGGAAAGGGGGAAAAGGGATAAAAGAGTACATTACTAATACTATGGCACATCAGAGTAGAAAGACTTAACAAATAGTCTGGAGAAAAAGGAGGAAAGAATTCTATTGCTTCAGCTTGTCTTCCCAAATAATATGTTTAAAGAATGTTTATGATAAATAACTATTTACTTGCTAGCTGTATTCAGGAACTCCAAGCAATCGTCAACAAGGGTATTCTGCAAGAAAAGATATGGAACAAAAATTAGCAAAATGTGACAAACCACAATTTAAGAAAACAAAATGCTTCAACCTTCATCCCAGAGCTGCGCTGACTGAATTTTTCCCAGGGACTGTGATATTTTGTTATCTCCAGCTTTTCATTAAATCTGGTGCAACTTTCAGCTGTTGGAGTCTTTGGTTCAATGGTATCAGTAATGGCCATTCCAGCACTGTGTTGTTTATCAACCTCTTCTGGCATCTTCACGCGCAATGGAGTTGCAGAACAAAACAATTTTAAGTTGTTTGATATTTCTCGTAGTCTCTCACTGAGTGGAGGTGATGCTCTATCAGTTTTTTGCAAACAATTATCCTGTTTTCCTGTGCCATCATTTATACAACAATAAATAAGAAAATTGAAAACATAATCCCCTACTCTATTTCTGGATAAACTTTGTCTACTACCATTTTCCAATGGAGATATATCACGAGTAACAGGAGTATTGGCTTCCAAATTGTTGCTTTTGTTGTTTGCAGATATACCCTGAGAGATCAAAAAATATCTCCAAAATACAAATCGTTTCTCGAGATTTTGAGAAAATGAAATAGTCGTTGTATGACTAACAGGAAATGGGTATCTGATGGCATGGAATTACATAACTAATACTAAATAATAGTGCAGTCCAGGCATATAAACCTGTTTTAGTTCATTTAGTTTTATCTTAGAAAGAAGCAAATGAAAAAATAATCCTACCACCTCTGCAAGTCCCTCAACCAAAGAATAATTGACAATAGATTTATCTTCAAAAACCTGCAAAACAGAAAGCCATTATTTTTAGCTGATCCATTGGATCCCTCAAAAGTTTCAACTATCTTAAGCTTAGAATGAAGCTAATCTTACAACTTGATTGCTGGGGACTAACGCCAAAGCAGAATCATCTGGAACAGGCTGACCCCCTGAAGGCTGCAGTATAAAGAAATCAAACCTTAATTTTGTCAACCTTTCCATTCTCTCCGATAAATTCAGATCAAACATACTATCCTTAAGTTATACCTCTTTCAGGCAGGATTGTGTCACAGCTACATCAGAATTAGAATCAGATTCATGAGGATGCTCAAACATCTTGATTGGGTCAGCATCTTTTGTGCACTTTGCCTTTATTACAAAGAAGAACATAATATACATCGACATTATACTCTTTCAGAAAGCAATAGTAATTTTCACATTAAGAGAATAAAACTACAAGCGATATTACTTGAATAGAGTGGAAGATATGCAGTGAAATGATTCTTAAAAGCAAATTGATGTGCATCATAAAATTATTATTTATGATATAAGACTAAAAGTAGAAAATGAAACATTTTGTATAAAGAGAGGAACTATTTAAAACCACTCCATATTTAAAACTGGTTTCTAGATGGTTACCTTATTAGAGTTCACTTTCTTTCCATCATCAAAAAGTACCCTTCAAACAGGTCCAGATACAAAAAAATTTGGTTAATGTTTGCATCAAATAGTCTCTCAACATGACATAAGGTTAATCTGGTAATACCTTCCCTTCAACTTGGCACTGCCTTTCTTTGCAGATAACTGCACGCTGCAGGCTACTTGTTTTTTCATAACTGCTGGAGTAGTTGCTGGTTTCACAATTTTTTGTGAGGAAAGCACTTGAGGTCTGGCTGAACTTTTAGTTTTCATTTTAGAGTTTGCTGATACATGATTGATGTTTTGACATGATCGAGAAGCTAAACTTAGTGTATGAACAGTATCTTGGCAAAGGACAGGGTTCTACAAAGAGGGGAAACAACAAATGAGAAACCATTTTAATTACCATAAGAAAGATAGCAAAATAATAACTCCTGTAGTGATACTAATAACTAAAAACCATACCAAGCAAGTGAGCATTAAAACATGATTTCTGCCTCCAAGAGATTCTTTTAGCATGTGTGTTAGTTTGCTCGCCCTATATGGGACATGGTTTTCATTGGTGTTAAGAGCATAAACAACATTTAATACAGCATTCAAGGACTTGTTGATTCTGATACTCTCTGTTAGAATACTTCCATAAGATGTACTTGATCTTCTAGCATCACTATAACCTAGCAAAATGGCAGTAGACATGAGTTGTTATATTGATAACATGATACGAGATATTTAAAACTGCATTGAATTGAGAAGCACCTGCTAAATCAACAAAATTCATCTTTCCCACAAGCTTGCAATTTGAATTGTCAGACACATTTATTATCATAACTTTGTGGCTTCTTTTTCCCTGTTCAAACAGTATCTTCTGTGCTGATTTCCCAAAGTTAGAACTATTACAGTATTTATTTTGAATCTCCAAAATTGATTTCACAGAGACCTAAAGAAAAAATACGCTGCATGAGCCATAATATAAGGTAACGCTTGCTCGATATTTTAGTTCCATGATTCAATTGACAAAAACATGTTCCTAGTCACCACCTGAGAAAGCCGTTTGAGATTAATTTTTCCTTGAGCATCTTCCAATACTTGAACCTCTGAATGGTTGAAGTCTAGAAGATCATAGACGTGCTCCAGAGAAACCTCACATAAAGATAGAGAAACTGACTTCTTAGTCTCCTCTGCTTCTGAAAGTAAATCAGTTAATGCCATCATAGCTAAACCTGGATTCTTCTCTGTACCCTTTAGTAGAATAAAAACACCAGAATAAAAATGGTCAGAAAAAAAATCCTAAAATCATGACCTTGACAAGGACTTAAAAGACATACAAAAAACCTGAATTGTAGAAGTTTTCCCACTTCCTCTTGCACCATAAGCAATAACAGATGCACTTTTACCACCAAAAACATCTGAAATTAAAGGCTTTATCTCCCTTGAATATATCATTTTCACGTCCTCATCTTGTTCATAACAGTTATCCAGATAATATGACACATCTTTTCTACTGCAAGTGGGAAAACAAATACTTCGCTTTTATTGACAATAAGAAAAAGAATCATAACTTTAAGTCACACTTTCCAGTAGAGTTTTTTTTCCCTAAGTATCTATTCAATGGTGGTCGTAATCAACATATGTTGGATGAAAACAGAAGAAAATTATGAGTGCTAAGAGAAACCAGCAATGAAGAAAGTAAATATGACCGTCAAAGTAAACGCCATCCAAAAGAAAGGACATAGACAGTATCCTAGCAAGGAGCCTCAAGTAAATCAGACATATTCAAGATGGCCGCAAAATTCATTGGTTAACTCAAATAACTGAAAACATAACATCAAAATTTAGCTGCAGAATGACAAATTGAGCAAAAAATAAAATAAAATTCCTTTTTCCAAATTTTGGGTTCTCCTTTTGGATTTAGGACAAGAAAAGAACACTTGATAAGAAGGGGTGGAGAAAGCATACAACGTTGGGGTTACCAAAAACCAGCCCTTACAAGGGTTATTGAAAAACGCCGCAAATATCATTTTACACAACTATGACCTATGATCATTTTACCAATCTGATGGCTTGCATAATCTTCAACCAAGAAGTAAAATTATAGGGCAAAATCATTCAATAAATTGAAAGAACAAGAAATACCTAAGAGATTGGTCCAAGAACGAGATTCTGACTCTATTTTCAGATGAACCAACGTCTTGAGGTTTGTAGATAGAAATCCAAGTCTTTGTATCTTGTCTCAAAGATTCAGATTCTTGATCAGTAAAAGCCCGAATTTTTCCTACAATTCTTACTCTCCGAGATGGGTTCGAGCACATCATTTCCCTGTGGCGATCTGGGTCCTCTGTGAATGAAGCCATAGGAGATTTGGGTTGAGAATTGAGGAGGAAGAAGCAGTGAGGATTTGTTTCACAGAGAGGAATGATTTGTCGAAAGAAAGAGTAGCCGTTGTAAGTTATGTCGTATGTGTTTTTGGATTTCAAATTATTTGCCTTTGGGCGGTCACCCCGCTCTTGGTCCTCTTTTGTTTTTTTTTTTTCCCCCGAAAATTAACTCACCTAGTAAGGTAAGTTTGAGACGTAGTCATTTAACTCCAAAATATTTAATATTAACCTATAAAATCTTATATATTTTAGTATTGGTAAAAAAAATCCTTTTGATTGGAATTATGTCAATTCCGGCCAATAATGTCTCGTGCTCATCATATCACTAATTATGTATATATATGACAAATAATTATTTAAAAGTTTAATTTTTTTTTTTAAAAAAAGCTACAAGTGTCTTTTTCTCCCTCTTTGTTTTATTCTTTTCCCTATCTCATTCGTCCTTTATCTCTTCCCTCTTCTAGTTCCTTTCCTTAAACCCCCAACAAGATTGTTAGCTAAACTTCCCAAAAACCCGTATCGAGTTTTTGCCTTTTGATACAAACCTTTTAGGCGACCAGTCCTAAGAACCCAAATCTCAACGAATTAGAAACACTAATTAGCGAGTTGAAGAAGATCAGAATTAGAACCTAAAGGAAACTAAGACCTTTAAACCCTAATTCAGAGACTCCACAAAGATTGATCACTCCTTTGATAAGTCAAGTTCATGCATTCAATCAAGAACACAAAAAAACAAAAGCTAAGGCTTTTCCTGAATAATTTTTTTGATTTGAAGTTGATCCCCAAACAATACATAGTAAATGTCCTTAAATAGAAAATATATAAAAAAACCCTAAACTGACTTGGGTCTGATTACAAGTAGACTGGACTAATTATTTTTTAAATAAAAAGTCTTAAAAAAAACATAATCTGATATTTAGAATCTAAAAGCTCAAAACGAAATTACACATGATAATTATAACATAAAAGCCCAAAAACGAAAATTAAAGAAAAATTCTCTAATTAGCTCGTGCACTCTTGTTGATCTTCCAGATTTAACCTTTGCACACATAGATATGTAAATTCTCTTGGTGAAGCTTTGGAATCTTCAAATTTTGCAACTTCTTTATAATGAACATCCATTATCAAACCTTGTAAAGCTTCTTTCATCCTCTTTGTCCTTGCCCTAGTCATTGGACCACCAATTCCATACAGAGGATCTACATAATATTTGAAATTATCAACTTGCTTGCGAACTTCAGATTGGTCAGCACCTTGATCTCCATTACCTTTTCATCTTCTTTCTCATAAAAGCCATCCAAAAATGGATTTATTTTTTTAAAAAAACACTTTATTTCAAAGATCAGATGGAAATAGTTTCACATTTGAAAAAGTTGTACAAAGTCATGGCATTGTAAGAACTTTCACAAAAAGAAGTCGTAAGTAATGTGTGAGTATAGAGTTCAAGTGAAAATACGAAGAAGTTGGATCCTTTGAGTTATGATAAATGTTCAATTACAAGAGCTAGAATTAAAAAGATAAAGATGCACTTAATGGACTTATTTTGTGCTATTTGAATCAATCATCTCAAGAAGAAAATTGTATAGGCTGGCTAAGACTTGTGAATTTAATTAGATTTGATACAAAGGAGAAGAACGTCAAATTCCAAGCCCACCAAGCTTAGGAATTTTGTTCAACACATAAGAATTTTAAGATTTATTTTTTTTCTATAAGAATTAGGATATCTTGGCAGATTTGGGGTGTATTTGGAACGCACAGAATACCAATAATGCAACCCAATATTTCAATCAACTCTAAAAGTTGTGGAATCGATTTCATAAAACGTTTAAGCATATTCATGTATATTTAAAAACATTTCAAATACCCAAATCATATTTTAACTTATAAAACTCATTTTGAAAAATATTTTAAGTTCATTGAGCAACTGACGAGCGTATCATTGCACTATCAAATTAATATCAAACTCAACCAACTTATGTAGTTATGACAAGTAAGGGTCGAACCCATAGAGACTTATAAATTCTTTAATTAAGTAAACTAATCAGGATTTTTGGGAAAAATATTTGATTTTTATCTAAAAATATTAGAACTTTAAAATAAATAGTTCACAAATCAACTAAAAATCAATGGATAAAAAGAAGTTAGTAAGGACTCTGTATTCCACTTTATTTGTTCGAGATTAATCATTGATAATAATTTATTTCCGCGTAGTGCCACAAATTGCGATTCCTATAAAATTAGGTTAATTCTTGAGAAGCATGACAAATTAACCCTAACTTAATTAAACCAAATTACCAAATCGCTCGCATAAGATAGTCAATCAAGTTATTAAGCTCAAAGACAACATCAACACAAATTACATAAAATTAACGACCAATTAAAATCATTCAATTCGCTTCAAAAAATTCTCTATTAATTAATCAAACACGAATTTAAATTAATTAATAGTTATTGCTTTTAGTTACTGGAAACCAATTTTACATAACCCTAGTTAATCAACTATGTAAGATAATCAAGATGGTCAATAATAACTGAAATAACACAATTAATAGAATTAACACAAGAATTGTTCGAATACTCAAATATATATATATATATATATATATATTAATATCTAGAAAGATTAGATTTTTAATGAAATAACAAAATCTCATATTCCCAAATAAAATAAACCTAATGCATATCATTGCCAACTATGGTAAAAGGTGCAGATATAACAAACTTGGAAAATGTGGAGTAACTTAAACCATGCCCAAATTGATAGATGGCCTTCCCATTGTAGAATCTGTAAGTTCTCCCCGGAAAGCTTCGCGAGGCATTGGCTCTCATGTTCATGTCTGTCATAGGCACTTTATCTACATATTCTTGGGGATACCAAGAAAAAGGAGACCTTCCCCCTGAAAATTAAAGAAACAAGTCAATATCCTATTAGGATAATCCTATTTTCACTAGGAAGATTATTTGCAGTTAAATTTTTAGTTGAGCATGAGAGCATGTCAATTTGAGAGGGGGTAAAGGAGCTAAGACCTGGATTATAATCTCTAAAAATGATTTGGGCTAAAGCATCACCTCCATCTTGACCCGAATAGCCAACCCACAAGATTGCTCTAATTTTCTTATAGTTATTTGCAAAAGAGATATCCACAGGGCCAACAGACATGATAACCAGTATAACAGATCCATTTGTAGCATTAGAGACTTCCATCACTAGCTTCTCTTGGAATCCCGGCAATGTTAAGTTCACTCTGTCTAGGCCTTCAGTTTCAATTGACTCATCAAGTCCCACTATAAGTACCACTGTGTCCGAATCAGCTGCAACTTTAGTTGCTGCCTCAATCTGGCTTGAATCATCACAACGTGGATTCCTACATCCAGACACATATGTTATGTTTGAAACATATTTCTGCAGACCTTGTAAAGGGGTAGTGTAACGGCAGGGCACCCCTGCATACATACATATCATAACAAACACACAAACATGTATAAAAACAAAACTTGTTTTTTTTTTAACATAACAGTCAATAAGCAATAACAACAATAAACGAAAACAGAAAAACACAAACATTAAAAACAAGATGCCCCCACACTGGAACGAGACATTGTCCTCAATGTCACAACACAAGTAAGACGAGAAAAATAACAAAAACAAACCAACAAAATAAAAAAAGAGAGAAAAAGAAAGATATCACCCGAGGGAAGATCTAGGAAGGGAAGCTCGAAGCGCAGAAACTTGTTCTTCAATAGACACAAGTCATCCCTCAATAGCAGTCTGAAAAACCTAAGAGGGGGGGTGAATTAGGTTTTAACCGATTTTTTTTCTTTAAATTAAACAAGCTTTCTAAGATAACAAATATCAAACACTTGGTGTTCAACCAAAGTATGAAAAGATGAGTTCAAGAAAAGAAGCAATGAACACAAAGATTTATAGTGGTTCGGTTTATCCAACAAAACCTAATCCACTACCTTGAGCTATCTACTCAAGGATTTCACAAAACCTTTCACTAATATAGTAAGAGAGAATACAATAGAGGCTCACCCAAATCCCTTAGGGTTTTACAACATAAACCTCTTAACCAACCAAGGTTCACTCAACACTTTGAGTTTTACAATATAACCTTGTCTACACACCTTTCTCTATTACAACAATTAATGAAAAAGAAGCTCTTAACACAAGCACAGTTTTCTATGGTTCAAGGCTCACTCTAACCCTTAGAGTTTTAAGCTCAATGCAACCTTGAACAAATCAATCAAGATATGAATAAGAAGAGTTTGATATATGAAATCACCTTAATGTGAAGATATATCAATGTAAAGCATAAATACCTCTTTGAGTAATGTTTTCTTGTAAGTTGCTCAAGAACCCCAATGATTTTGTATAAATCTCACTTTGATGAATTTCACAATATGAATGTTAAGATTTGGTTTCAAAATAATCTCCAGAGGTTCTATGAAGTGTTAGGATCAGATTTTTGCTCAAAAAGTAATTAATATGAGTTGTTTAAACGATTGGGTATTTATATGTATGCACCAACGGTCATAAAAATGGCTGTTTGAATCCCACTCAGAAGAAGTGCGGTCGACCGCAAATCAAGAGGGTCGTCCGTACCATCATCCGCAAATGTTCCAGAGAACTCTGGACAGCCTGCGGACGATGAGCTCAGAAGTCCGGTCGACCGCTCCATCATCCGCAAGTGTTCCAGAGAACTCTGGACAGCCTGCGGACGATACTCTGAGAAGTCTGGTCGACCGCATGATTTGTGGTCGTCCACACTTTTGTCAGGTCGACCACAAATGCATTAAAACTATGCAGAACAAGTTCTCAAACAACTCTAAGAGTTTGCAAACTATATTTTATGAATTTTGAAGTATGTGCATGTATTTTGAAAATCATTTCAAATACCCAACTCATGTTTTATCTAAATGAAATGCATTTTGAAAATCATTTCACTCTTATTGAGCAACCTATAGAACTCATTACTCAAAGGGATAGACCTAGAGATAACCAAAGATAAATAAAGAATTAAAGCTACACCTCTAGATCCTATCTAATCCAGAAACGCTTATCTTCAAGGCTTGACATCAAAAGCTCTTTCCTGAAGATTTGAAACTTTGATCTTGCAAGGATTAGATATATGAATCCTAAAAGATCATCACTAATACAATAAAGCCATTAGTCCTTATCAATGTTTGTCATTTAATCAAAATTAAGATATTAAAAGCTTTAAGGCTTTCACAGTCAATTGTGCCTCCTGACGCACTTGATTCTCGAGAATCCTGGACTGATTCATATGCAGCTAATTCAATTGATCGAGAATCAAATCCTCACGAGAAATAGATGGTCCAGTAGAAGATGTAGGCACATCCGGAATCTCGGACTCCATCTCCTTATCATCATCAGAATCCTCTTCCGAAGAAAGCTCAGAAACCGGCCTCTTAGAACTAGAACTCTTTGGGGGAAGACGGCCTTGCTCCTGCTCTGTCTGACAAACCCGAAGATGCATCCACTTGCCACGGTGATATTCGTAACCAAACGACCGTAAAAGGTCCAAGGAAACAACCTAGGAAGATGAGATGCGCTTCCGACGGACTGTGTCCGCAATAGGTATTCTGAGATGCTCAAAATAACAAGAAAGTAACAAAACATATGGAAAAGTTTTCTTTTGAGATTTTTGTTTAACAACTTCTCGCATATTAGCAATAGTTAAACGAGTCAAAAGAATACCAGACAATGTATCAGCTAAGCCATTAGTTAAAAGATAAAGAAAGTAAATATCTGAATAGCGCATTTCATTATGAGATAAGGACTTAGGTAAAACATTATGACCAAGAATATGCACAATGAGGCGTGGAAAAGCCTGAAGATCTTTAGCCATGAGCTTATACTTTTCACGCACTCTTCCAGTTTTTCGTTGGTATAAACCAAAACAGAGTATGCCTTCTCAAAATTATACGTCCTATCAGTAGTAACTTGCTGCCAATGAAACTTAAGAAGAGGACCTTCGTTAGGAGAATTTAGAAAATTTGACAACGAAGCACATGTAATATCAACTAAATGACCCCAAGCGAAAGAGATGATTCTGTTGTTATCTTCACTATGTTTATTATCTATATTAGCATAGAATTCACAAATAAGTTGAGGATAATATTCCTGGCCCAAATTAAGAATACATTCCCAACCCAAAGTGCGGAAAGTATCTCGAATATTAAAAACGGAGTCAGCATCCGAGACAAGGGATGCTCAATTAACAAAGTACGAGCCTTGTGGGTATCATACCAATTAGAATTGTCCAAACTGGTAAAACGAGATTGATCATAGTGAACTCTAGAAGTTCTCCCACGTTTGACACCAAGATTCTTAGTTCTAGGCATGATGTAAACAAGAAATCCAACAATGTAATGACAAAGAAACAAAGCCCACAACAAAATTCAAACAATCATAACACAAAATCAACTGCTAAAAAGTTCAGAGAAACTCCCCCGTTAAAGCTGCAAAATTTTCACCACAAAGATCACCAAGAAGGCCACCAAAACAACAAACCGTGAATGGAATCTCGGGCGTGATCGTGGGTGTGAAGGAGACGTGCACAATGATCGTGGGAAATGGATGGTTTTGTTGCAGAGAAAACGGATGCGGGAAGAGGAAGAGACGCAGCCAAGAGAAGAAGAAAAAAAAAGAAAGAAAATAAGGAAAAGGGTTTATAATATTGGTTCACTTAACAAAACGACGTAGTTTCATAGGTTTTTTTTTCTTTTGTTTGAAAGAAATTTTATTTTTCTGGAGGGTGGACGCGTGACTTTGCGTAAACGTCCACTTGGACGCGTGAGAAGACAGGGACGCGTCCACTCTCAGTAATTCCTCCCAAAAGTGGTCGCGTGAAGTAGCTTGACGTGTCCACTTGGACGCATGAGAAGGGATTGGCGCGTCCACTATCAGTAGTTCCTATAATCTGTTATTTCCACATTGGTTGGACTCTTAATTAATGTTAAACCTTTCATATACCTATAAACAAAATAATAAAACACACCTAAATGATAAAAACAAAATAGAGAAGAAAATAAAAGGATATTTATTTGGGTTGCCTCCCAAAAAGCGCCTTTGTTTAAGGTCTTTGGCTCGACACAGTTCATGCTCATGCTTCTTAATAGGATGGTTGAAAAAACTTAACGGCCTCCACCTCGTGGTTGACAAATTCATCATAATAAAGCTTCAAGCGATGACCATTGACTTTAAAAACTTTCCCTGTGTCAAGACTTTGAATTTCTACAGCTCTATGATCAAAAACATTTATAACTATAAAAGGTCCTATCCATCTACTCATCAACTTACCTGGAAAAAGTTTCAATCTAGAATTGTACAATAAAACCTTGTCACCCCGATTAAAACTCTTTCGAACAATATATTTATCATGATAAATGCGTGCTTTTTCTTTACAAATTGAAGCATTTTGGTAAGCATCATTTCTTAATTCTTTCAATTCCTGAATTTGTAATTTCCTATTGACTATAGTATCAGGAAAATTCAAATGAGTTTGCTTGATAGCCCAATAAGCTTTGTGTTCAAGTTCTACAGGAAGATGACATGTTTTCCCAAACACCAATCGATATGGAGACATTCCAATAGGGGTCTTATATCCAGTTCTATATGCCCATAATGCATCCCCCAACCGTACACTCCAATCTTTTCTATTAGGGTTAATCACTTTTTCTAGGATTGATTTAATTTCCCTATTAGAAACCTCAGCTTGACCATTAGTTTGGGGATGATATGCAGTAGAAACTCTGTGGGTTATATGGTATTTTGCAAATAAAACCTCAACTATTTTGTTACAGAAATGCTTACCTCGGTCACTAATAATTGCTTTCAGAACACCGAACTTGTTGAAAATATTATCCTTGACAAAAGAGACAACAACTTTAGCCTCAACCCACTTAGACACATAATCTAAGGCAAGCAAAATATAGTTGTTACCTTGGGAGGAAGGAAAAGGGCCTATGAAATCAATCCCCATACATCAAAAATTTCGGTTACCAAGATAGACTGGAAGGGCATCTCATGCTTCTTAGTTATTTTCCCAATTCTCTGGCATTCATTACATTGCTTACAGAACAAATATGCGTCTTTGTTTAAACTAGGCCAATAGAAACCACATTTGAGCACTTTATGAGCCGTCCTTCTAGGACCAAAATGACCCTCACATTCATAGGTATGACAAAAAGTTAGAATAGAGTGAATTTCAGTTCCTGCTACACACCTACGAATAATATTATCTGAACATATCTTAAACAAATACGGATCATCCCACAAATAGTATTTGGCATCACTTTTAATTTTGTCCTTCTAAGATCTAGAAAGTTCTTTAGGCAATTCCCTTGTAACCAAATAATTCACTATATCAACATACCAAGGTAAACTACCATGCAAAACATATAAGTGCTCATTAGGAAATAATTCAGTGATAGGATCCACATAATTTTCAACTCCTTTCTTGTCACGAATCTCTATGTCAAATTCCTGAAGTAACAGGATCCATCTTAATAGCCTGAGTTTGGACTCTTTCTTTTTCAAGAGATGTCGTAAAGCTGCGTGATCAGAGAAAACAATGACTTTAGTTCCTAGTAGATACGAACGAAATTTTTCCAGAGCAAAAATGATAGCTGATGTACTCATAAATTAAGTGATTTTTATGTTATTTAATCACTATATTTTGTTTGAAAATCGGTTAATTATGTTATTTAATGGATATATTTCACGTTTCCCTTCTATTTCTTTGTTTGTAAGTTTTCCAGTGTATTTTAGTTCATTATGGAGATAAAAAGAAGAAGAAGAAATGTTGGAGAAGTTAAAAAAAAGAATCTATGTCATCCGATGATGTGGCGCAATCAGAAGATGACAAGTGGCGTAATAAGAAGGTGACAAGTGGCGCTTCTAGAAGCCTCAATTTGGACCAATGAGGACGCGACATGTGGCAAAGTTGGGGAAATTAGGCCACCAACTAAATTTTCAAGACTTTAGGGTGCAAAATGACCATTTTGCCCCTGATTTTTGTGGCTAAAAATAGGAAGCTTATTTTTATGATTTAGACACCAATTTAGCTCCAATCTTCTCCATTTCTTTTGCAATTTATTTCTTTTATTATTGTCTTCATATTAGTATATTGTCCATATTTTTTTAGAATAATATTTCAAGGCTTTTTGAAATAATATAGTAAAGAAATTCTGTCCGAATAATTTCAATATTTCCGAGTTTATCTTTCAAATTTTCTTTCTAATGTTTATAAATTTCATCTTATATTTATTAAATATGTATTGTGAGTAATTTTCTTTTGTTAGCAAGGATATGTGTTAAGTTATTAATAAATGGGATTATGAGATAATTTTGTTTGTACTTAATTTCTATTTGGATTTATTTAACTGGACTTATGGTCGGTTTACCCGCCTAGTCTTTATTTATTTTGCTTTATGTACTCTAAATATCGCAAATGGATGGCCAAGCCACCTATTAGTTTAATTAACTTTTATGTCTTTTATTTTCTTTATTATGGAAGGCCGAGCCAACTACTTAATAATGTATTTATCTATGATTAATCCAATGAAAAATATAATTTGATACTAGTTCATTGCTAACACTTTTTATATCATTTGTATTCCAAATTTCATTTTAATTTTGTTTACAAAATCCAAAACCTCAAAAATATTTATTTTAATTGTTGTCATTAACTTATTCTCAAAATACCAAAACCCCCAAAACCTTTTCCGATTAATGATTTTAATTTAAGAGTTGACAAATCTCTATGGATTCGATCCCTACTTTCCCTATCTACATAGGAATTGTTAGGTTTAAATTTGAGAATCGTACAACAGGCTTTGTCAAATTTTGGCGTCATTGCCGGGGATTTGTTTTAATTTCTTCTATTAAAATTGTTAATATTTTTATTTTGTTACAAATTTCATTCCTTTGGTGATATTGAGATACATATTTCATTCCTTTGGTGATATTGAGATATAGATTTCATTCTTTTGGTGACGCCAGACAACAAGTTCATTGTTGTATGTACTTAAGAAGTGGTAAGATTCCGAGGAAGAACAAGGGAGAACAAGCTACGGATCTTGAAGAAGGCAAAGCAGAAAATCAACCGGATACCCAACTTATTTCTGGTGATATTCTTCCTGCTCATCTTTTTAATATGGCTTTGAATCAAAAATCTCTAAAAGAACTCACTGCTCCTACTCTTGATGAACAACCTTTATGCATTATTTTTCCACAAGTTGATGCTAATTTTAAAATGCATACTGGTTTTATACAATGTTTGCCAACATTTAATGGATTACTTGGAGAAGATCCACTTAGGCACATTAAAGAATTTCATGTTATTTGCACTAATTTGAAACAAGAAGGTACAAGAGATGAAGTTATTAAACTGCGTTACTTTCCTTTTAGCTTACAAAATAGTGCAAAAGATTGGTTATATGATTTGCCTTCAGGATCTATTCAAGATTGGACTGGAATGCAAAGAGCTTTTCTAGCTAAATATTATCCTACATCTAGAACTGCAACAGTCTGAAAGGATATAAGTGGCATAAGACAACAAACTGGTGAAACATTGTATGAATATTGGGAAAGATTTAAAAGATTATGTGCTAGTTGTCCTCATCATCAAATACCTGAACAACTATTAATTCAATATTTTTATGAGGGTTTGATTTCTTATGACAGGATGACAATTGATGCTGCTAGTGGTGGTGCTCTTTCAGATAAAACCCCACAAGCTGCACGTGAATTAATAGCTAACATGGCTGCTAATTCACAATCTTTTAACACCAGGAATGATACTGTAAGAAAGGTAAATGAAGTAGATGCATCATCATCATCATCATCATCATCATCATCATCTACACAAATTGAGCAAAGACTAGATCATCTTACCAATTTAGTTGGTCAATTAGTTGGGAAAAGAATCAATGCACCGGTAAAAGCATGTGGAATTTGTTTAGGCAATGACTATCCTACTGATTCTTGTCCTACATTATTTCAAGAGGGACAAGCCAACGCTATGGGTAATTTTCAGAACCAACCTCAAAGAAGACACAATCCATTCTCCAACACATACAATGAAGGGTGGAGAGACCATCCCAACTTTAGATGGAGTAACCAAGGGGTTAGGCCACCAATGAACCCACTAGGTTTTGTTCCTAATCAACACCAAAATCCTCCTCAACCTCCTCAGAACCAACAACAGAGTATGTCTTTAGAAGATATGGTAAAATCTCTAGCCTCAAGTTCGATATCTTTTCAGAGAGATACCATGTCCTTCCAAAAGGATACAAAGTCTAGCATTCACAACTTGGAGAATCAGGTAGGACAAATGGCTTCTGAGTTAGGTCAATTGAAAAAACACAGATTTTCAATAAACTTCCATCACAACCACTCAATCCTAGAGAGAATGCTAGTGCCGTAACACTAAGAAGTGGTAAAGTGTTGGAAGAATCCAAGAGACCAGAGGAAAATAAAGGCACGGAGAAAGCACCTATTTCAAGCCCAACATCTTCCGACAAAATTCCTCAAATAGGAGAATCTTCTTCTTCTATTCCCAAGGTAAGTCCTCCTTTCCCCAATAGGTTAACTAAGAACAAAAAAGATGAGGAAGAAAAAGATGTTCTGGAGATCTTCAAGAAAGTTGAAGTCAACATTCCTCTTTTGGATGCAATAAGACAGATTCCTCGTTATGCTAAGTTCCTAAAAGAACTTTGTACCAACAAGAAGAAGCTTAAAGGTAACGAGAGAATCAGTGTGGGGGAATGTGTGTCTGCTGTTCTCCAACAGAAACTTCTTCCAAAGCAGAAAGATCCAGGTATGTTCGCTATCCCTTGTACAATTGGTGATAAGGTAGTCTCAGGTTGTATGCTAGATTTAGGAGCATCTATTAATGTCATGCCTTATACAATCTATAACTCTTTAAATTTGGGACCAATGAAGCCTACTAGAATTGTTATTCAGTTAGCTGATAGGTCTGTGGCTTATCCAGAAGAAGTAATAAAAGATGTACTGGTTAAAGTAAATGACTTAGTATTCCCTGCAGATTTCTACATTTTGAAAACTGAGGATAGCCAAAATACTTGTTCATCACAGTCACCTATTCTGTTAGGTAGACCATTTCTGAAAACTGCTAGAACTAAGATTGATGTTAATGAATGTACTTTATCAATGGAATTTGATTGTGATAAAATTTCTTTTAACATATTTGATGCCATGAAGTACCCTTCTGATGAATGTTCTACAGTTTCTGTTGTGGATATTATAGATCCACTTATTGAAGATATATTTGATTTGAGCTACACTGAAATGATGCAATCCATTATGAACTTGAGCATAGATGAAAATGTTCTTGACACTTTATCTGTGGAATGTGACCATGAACTTAAACAAGCTGTCAATGATTTATCTGCATGTCCTGTGAGTAATTCAAAAATTGCATTACTTAGCTCACATAATCAAATCTTACCATCTGTTGTTTGTCCCCCGTCACTTGAGCTTAAAGCTTTACCTTCTCATTTGAAATATGCATATTTGAGTGAAGGTAATGCTTTACTTGTTATTATTGCTAACAATCTCTCATCTTCCCAAGAAGATAGGTTAGTTTCTGTGCTTAGGGACAACAAAACTGCCATCGGCTGGACTTTAGCCGACATTAAAAGTATTAGACCATCAACATGCATGCACCGTATATTGTTAGAAGATGGAGCTAAACTAACCAAAGAGTCACAAAGGAGATTAAACCCGCCTATGATGGAAGTAGTAAAAGCTAAAATTCTAAAACTTCTTGATGCTGGTATCATCTACCCAATCACAGATTCACATTGGGCAAGTCCTGTACATGTTGTTCCAAAGAAAAGTGGAATAACTATTGTGGATAACTCTGAAGGTGAGAAAGTTCCTACTAGAGTGCAAAATGGTTGGAGAGTCTGCATAGACTACAGGAAACTTAATGCATCGACTAGGAAAGACCATTTTCCCCTTCCTTTCATGGATCAAATGTTAGAACTTCTATCTGGTCGTTCTCATTATTGTTTCCTTGATGGTTATTCTGGTTATTTTCAGATTGCTATTGCCCCAGAAGACCAAGGTAAGACTACTTTTACATGCCCATTTGGTACTTATGCTTATAGAAGAATGCCTTTTGGTTTATGCAATGCACCTGCTACTTTTCAAAGATGCATGATGTCCTTATTTTCTGATTTTGTCACGAATATCATTGAAATTTTCATGGATGATTTTACTGTCTATGGAAATTCATTTGATTCGTGTTTAGAAAATTTGGAACTTGTGCTTAAACGGTGTGTTGAAACTAACCTTGTTCTCAATTATGAAAAGTGTCATTTTATGGTAGAACAAGGAATTGTTTTAGGGCACGTAGTTTCACCAAAAGGACTGGCTGTTGACAAAGCCAAGATTGATGTGATTAAGTCTATTCCTTATCCTTCTACGGTAAGAGAGGTAAGATCCTTCTTAGGCCATGCTGGATTCTATAGAAGGTTTATTAAGGATTTCTCTAAAACTGTTCAACCTTTATGCAAGCTATTACAAAAAGAACATAAATTCAATTTTGATGAAGGTTGTAAACATGCATTTAAACTGTTGAAAGAGAAATTGATTTCATCACCTATCATTCAACCCCCTAATTGGAATTTTTCCTTTTGAGATAATGTGTGATGCTAGTGACAAAGCAGTTGGAGCTGTTCTAGGTCAGAAAATAGATAAAGTTCCTCATGTGATATATTATGCATCTAAATTACTTGATGATGCCCAATGCAATTATACCACAACTGAGAAGGAACTCTACTCTATTATTTTTTCTCTAGAAAAATTTAGATCTTATCTGTTGGGAACAAAAGTGATTGTTTATTCAGATCATGCAGCTCTAAAGTACTTGTTAAAGAAGAAGGAGTCTAAACCAAGACTACTGAGATGGATTCTCTTACTCTAGGAATTTGACCTTGAAATCCGAGATAAGAAGGGAGCAGAGAATCTTGTTGCTGATCATTTGAGTCGACTGACATATGACGGGGAAGTATCTCCTATCTCTGATTTATTTCCTGATGAGCATCTTTATGCATTGCATGGAATTATACCTTGGTATGCTGATATGGTTAATTATATTGTTACCAAAGTATTTCCAAATCATTTATCTAAGCCTCAAAAGGATAAAATTAGGAATGACTCAAAACACTACCTTTGGGATGACCCCTACCTTTTCAAAAGCTGCGCAGACAATGTCATACGCAGATGTGTTCCAAATAACGAAATTCAATCCATATTGAATTTTTGTCATACTTTTGAATGTGGAGGTCATTTTGGACCAAAACGAACTGCTAGAAAAATTCTGGAAAGTGGATTTTATTGGCCTACTCTTAACAAAGATGCATATTACTTTGTTAAATCTTGCAATGAATGTCAAAGAGTTGGTAATATATCCAAGAGAGATGAAATGCCTTTGAAAACTATCTTAGTTTGTGAACTTTTTTATGTATGGGGTATTGATTTCATGGGACATTTTCCTTCGTCTTTTGGAAATACTTACATCTTGCTTGCAGTGGATTATGTGTCCAAATGGATTGAAGCTAAGGCCACTCAAACGAATGATTCCAAAGCAGTTGTGACATTTATCAATGACAACATATTCCATAGATTTGGAATTCCAAAGGCCATCAACAAGGTAGTGGAAACTCTGTTTAAAAAATATAATGTTTCTCATAAGGTTTCTACTGCCTATCATCCTCAAACAAATGGACTTGCTGAAATCTCTAACAGGGAAATTAAGTCTATTCTAGCTAAAGTAGTCAATCCTAATAGGAAAGACTGGAGCCTTCGATTGGGAGATGCTTTTTGAGCGTACAGAACAGCATTCAAAACCCCTATTGGTATGTCACCATTTAGATTGGTTTATGGTAAAACCTGTCATCTACCTGTGGAATTAGAACATAAGGCATTTTGGGCCATTAAACAATGTCATCTTAATCTTGATGATGCACAATCTAATCGAAAAATGCAGATTCAAGAACTAGAAGAGATTAGAAATGATGCATATGTTAATTCCTGGATTGCAAAAGAAAAGATGAAATATTACCATGACAAAAATCTTTCAAGGAAAAATTTCAATATTGGTGATAAGGTTCTACTCTATAATTCTCATCTGAGACTGTTTCCAGGAAAGCTAAAGTCAAGGTGGATTGGCCCATTTGTTATCATTAATATCTTTAATCACGGGTCAGTGGAGATAAAAAGTTTTCAAACGAGCAAAATTTTCAAAGTGAACGGTCATCTCCTTAAACCTTTTCATGAAGGTTTTGTCGGACAAATTATCGATTCCGTTGCTTTTGAAGACCCACCACAAGAAAGGAATTGAAATCTGTGCTGGTCGAGTCTAAGACGTTAAACAAGGGCGCTGTGTGGAAGGCAACCCATCGTTTTCTTTAATACTTTTGAATTGTTTGATTTTCCTTTTTCACTTTTTAGCTTGCAGGCCTAGCAGAAATTGTTGAATACGCGTCTTCTCGGATACTGAAAGACGGCGTATTTAAGTTAATTAAAAGTCCAACAGTGATTAAACTCGACTTTAAATAGCTTGCTTAATTGTTGAAAGAATCACCAAATGATTTCTGCTAATTTCCTTTCAAGAGTAATTTCATCTGCAAGGTATTTCTTTCCTTTTTACATTTCAGTTTGTCTTTCCATCCCTTCTTTCTTTCTATCTCTTTGTTACATAATGGATGATTCGTTAATGAAAATGAGAAGATATTATCCATTGCTCCCTATTAATTATTTGAGAAAAATCTATCTGATGAGATTGGAGCGTATGAAATTACTAGTATCCATTGGAATGCCTTAGGATATTAGGTGGATAATTGAAGCTAAGGTCCGAATTAGTGGTGAACATCCAGCTTTTCCCAAACGTCCACCTGGGTTGGGGAAGAGTAGTTATGCAAAGAAACGGAGAGGTAAAGGAATGAGAGTCTGTTATAAATGTGCTAGATGGAACTGTGATACCAGTTGTCGTTCACTTGGGTATTTATCCAATAATCGAGAAGACAAAATTGCTTTCATTAAGAATGGACTGAGTAAAGAGTCATTAGATGATATCAAATTGACTCTTGATTCGCATTCTAGTGGAACGTTCAAATGGAAATTCTCGAGTTATGGAAACAATTCAAAATTGAACAACTCCGGTACACTCTTCGGTATCTGAATTTAAACGATCCCGTTTGCCAGTTTTTAAGAAAGCTAGATGAGCAGCATACCCCCGACTCATAGAAGGTGTTTGAAACCGTTACTGGACGTAAAACCAGAGGAAGATGTGAGCCACAATCACAACTACTTGTTTTTATTTGTTTCTTCCTTGATTTTTTTTTATTTGTTTGTTTTCTTTTTATTGGGTAACAAAATCACTTTTGAAGTCGTTACTATGGAAGGTCCATCAATCAGAAGTCTAACAAACATCGCAGTGTTTGGAGGAACGACTGTAGGTGCTACTGTTTCGCATCTAACTGCTGCTATCCAATTGGGAAGAGCACTAGCTCATGGAAAGATCGGTCTAGTATACGGAGGAGGAAATGCCGGTTTAATTGGAGAGGTTGCTCGAACACACCAGTCATACCAAACACTTGTTCAAATTGAAACAAATCAACCAAACAAAGTTCTCGCGGTAGTTATAATTCCCACTCCTCTGAAAGAAGTATATGGCAGAACAATTGGATATGAGGTACAAACAAAATCATTTTATGAACGCATGACACTCATGTTGCATAACTCTGATGCTTTCATAGTCATACCAGGAGGATATGAGGTATTAGAATGCTTGTTCAATTTAACATTCTGGTTTAACATGAGATTGCACACTAAACCAATTGGTCTTTTAAATGTTGATCACTACTTTGATGGTTTGTTAGCATTTCTTGACATAGCTGTTACACATAAGCTTCTATCTCCAGTAGCACGAAGAATAATTGTATCTGCACCCACAACCAAGGAGCTATTGGATGAATTAGTGACTTTTGTACCAGAGACAGATCCAGAAGTACCTCCAATTAACTGGTTAATTTCCGGTAACAAGCGAAAAAGATATTCAATGGATTTAGAGTTAAAGTTGTAAGTTTTTCTTTTTAAATAAATGTGTGTTATTTTCTTTTTATTAAAAGCTGTGGAATAATGTTGTTGTTTTTAAAACTGTGTGTTTTTACATTGAGGACAATGTAATTCCCAAGTGTGGGGGGTGGTTTGAGTAAAGAGTCAAGTGATTAAACTCATTTGATTCTTGATCCACACCTTTAAAAACATTGTTTTTAATAATTTGTTGCTTTGTTAAATAAATCATGCATGTATTATAACTTTTTAAGATATTAGGTAATTTTGTATTAAATTTTTCAGTCCTTTTATAATTGTACCCCTTTCTGTAAAATTTTTTTTCAAATAAATCAATTGAATATCTTAGCAATTTGACAAAAATATTCTTATTTAACTAATGTGGCTAAATGTTTTATGTTATGAAACCCAGAGTTAAAAACATTAGTATTTTGGCTTGATGATAATGTAAGTTTACTATGTGTTTTAGTACATTTAAGATCACTCTCTACACACTAGAACTTGTTCTTTCACATGTTTGAGACGAAATTTAAATAAGATCTTAGTTGATTTGGTAATGACATAAGGCCTTCTTTGATAGTTTGAGCCTTTCTAAACGAACCATACTTATATATATCCCTCGATCCTACTTTGAGCCAACATGTATGAATTGTTTCATTACCATTTAATTTCTTTGATAATTAGCCTCGTTTATTACTTTTCTATCCAAATATTTTATTGAGAATGTATTACCATGTGTTAATCTGTATAGAAAAGTTATGAACACTGCTGATAAAGAATTACGAGATATTGCTAAAACAAACCGAAAGGTAAAAAAAAAAAAAAAAGCTCATAGATATGATCTCAAAAAAAAAAAGAGAAGAAAAAGAAAGAAAAAAAGAAAAGAAAAGAGAAAGAAAAAAAGAAAAGAAAAAAAAAGAAAAAGAAAATAGAAAAGTGTGAAAAATGAAGAGATATCATGGCTAAAGTTTTCTTCAAGAGGTGGTAATTCATTTTCAATTTAAATTCTTGAAATATTTTGTATATCCCTATCTTTCGATTGTAACCAAATCCCGAACTTAACATTACAAGATTAAAAGTCCTATTTGACCCAAATCGACCAAAATCTTCATGATTAGTGGAGAATATGTGAGTTTATAAGCTTATAAGTTGTGTTGAGAAACTAAGAATGTATTTTTATTTACATAGTGACTTTGTTATTATCCTTTCATTATACTGATAGCATGTTTTAAAATTAAAAAAAAAAAAAATTATTCAGGGTTTTATGTTTTTCACAGTCACATTTTGTTAACTTTGAATATTAATGTTAAACTTGTAATGATATTCAAGCACACGAACACAATTGATTTTCAAATAAAAAGGGGTTAATTGTGAAAGTTGTATTGAAATTTATATAACACTTTGTTACCTTATTAATCTTGTTTAAGTTATTTATACTTGTATATTGTGTGTTTATATTTTGCTTGAGGGCAAGCAAAGAGATAGTGTGGGGGAATTTGATGTACTCATAAATTAACTCTTTTTTATGTTATTTAATGACTATATTTTATTTGAAAATCGGTTAATTATGTTATTTAATGGATATATTTCACGTTTCCCTTCTATTTCTTTGTTTGTAAGTTTTTCAGTGTATTTTAGTTTATTATAGAGATAAAAAGAAGAAGATGAAGAAATGTTGGAGAAAAAAAAAATTTTAAAAAATAAAAATCTATGTCATCAGATGACGTGGCGCAATGAGAAGATTACACGTGGCGTAATGAGAAGATGACAAGTGGCGCTTCTAGAAGCCGCAACTTAGACCAATGAGGACGCGACATGTGGCGAAGTTGGGTAAATTAGGCCACCAACTACATTTTCAAGACTTTGGGGTGCAAAATGACCATTTTGCCCCTGATTTTTGTGCCTATAAATAGGAAGCTTATTTTTATGATTTAGAGACCAATTTAGCTCCAATCTTCTCCATTTCTTTTGCAATTTATTTCTTTTATTATTGTCTTTGAAAAACCTAAGAGGGGGGGGGGGGGTGAATTAGGTTTTAACCGATTTTTCCTCTTATAAAATAAACAAGCTTTCTAAGATAACAAATATCAAACACTTGGTGTTCAACCAAAGTATGAAATGATGAGTTCAAGAAAAGAAGCAATGAACACAAAGATTTATAGTGGTTTGGTTTATCCAACAAAACCTAATCCACTACCTTGAGCTATCTACTCAAGGATTTCACAAATCCTTTCACTAATATAGTAAGAGAGAATACAATAGAGGCTCACCCAATTCCCTTAGGGTTTTACTACACAAACCTCTTAACCAACCAAGGTTCACTCAACACTTTGAGTTTTACAATATAACCTTGTCTACACACCTATCTCTATTACAACAATTAATGAAAAAGAAGCTCTTAACACAAACACAGTTTTCTATGGTTCAAGGCTCACTCTAACCCTTAGAGTTTTAAGCTCAATGCAACCTTGAACAAATCAATCAAGATATGAATAAGAAGAGTTTGATATATGAAATCACCTTAATGTGAAGATATATCAATGTAAAGCATAAATACCTCTTTGAGTAATGTTTTCTTGTAAGTTGCTCAAGAACCCCAATGATTTTGTATAAATCTCACTTTGATGAATTTCACAATATGAATGTTAAGATTTGGTTTCAAAATAATCTCCAGAAGTTCTATGAAGTGTTAGGATCAGATTTTTGCTCAAAAAGTAGTGTCATTGAGTTGTTTAAACGATTTGGTATTTATAAGTATGCACCAACGGTCATAAAAATGGCTGTTTGAATCCCACTCAGGAGAAGTGCGGTTGATCGCAAATCAGGAGGGTCGTCCGCACCATCATCCGCAAATGTTCCAGAGAACTCTGGACAGCCTGCGGACGATGAGCTCAGAAGTCCGGTCGACCGCTCCATCATCCGCAAGTGTTCCAGAGAGATCTGGACATACAGCGGACGATAAGCTCAGAAGTCCGGTCGACCGCTCCATCATCCGCAAGTGTTCCAGAGAGATCTGGACATACACCGGACGATACTCTGAGAAGTCTGGTCGACCGCATGATCTGTGGTCGTCCACACTTTTGTCAGGTCGACCACAAATGCATTAAAACTATGCAGAACAAGTTTCCAAACAACTCTAAGAGTTTGCAAACTATATTTTATGAATTTTGAAGTATGTGCATGTATTTTGAAAATCATTTCAAATACCCAATTCATGTTTTATCTAAATGAAATGCATTTTGAAAATCATTTCTCTTTTATTGAGCAACCTATAGAACTCATTACTCAAAGGGATAGACCTAGAGATATCTAAAGATAAATAAAGAATTAAAGCTACACCTCTAGATCCTATCTAATCCAGAAACGCTTATCTTCAAGGCTTGACATCAAAAGCTCTTTCCTGAAGATTTGAAACTTTGATCTTGCATGGATTAGATATATGAATCCTAAAAGATCACCACTAATACAATAAAGCCATTAGTCCTTATCAATGTTTGTCATTTAATCAAAATTAAGATATTAAAAGCTTTAAGGCTTTCAGTCTTCATATTGGTGTATTTTTCAGATTTTTTAGAATAATATTTCAAGACTTTTTGTAATATTTAGTAAAGAAATTCTGTCCGGATAATTTCAATATTTCCGGGGAGTTTATTTTTCAAATTCCCTTTCTAATGTTTATAAATTCCATCTTATATTTATTAAATATGTATTGTGAGTAATTTTCTTTTGTTAGCAAGGATATGTGTTAAGTTATTAATAAATGGGATTATGAGATAATTTTGTTTGTACTTAATTTCTATTTGGATTTATTTAACTGGATTTATGGTCGGTTTACCCGCCTAGTCTTTATTTATTTTGCTTTATGTACTCTAAATATCGCAAATGGATGGCCGAGCCACCTATTAGTTTAATTTACTTTTATATATTTTATTTTTTGTATTATGGAAGGCTGAGCCTCCTAACTAGTTTAATATATTTTTATGTCTTTAATTCTTTTTTTTTATGGAAGGCCGAGCCTCCATACTTTTAGTTTAATTTATTTAAATGGCCGGTTGAACCGCCTAATTTCTTTAGTTAATATAAATCCAATATTTCTTTCTATATATATATATGTGTGTGTATTTATTTAATATACTTATATATATTAATTAAGTATTTATATTATTCCTGTTTTAACCAATATAATTGTGTGAATTAATTGGATTGACAATCTAGTTAATGAATGTGATTATATAGTTAGGATTATTAATCTTGTATTAATAATTCAAGTAGCATCTACTAGTTTAATTGAGTTGCAGCTCTTGGCTTAATTAAATTAGTAGCGGAATTATATAATTTAAATTGTATATAATTAAGCTGATTGTTATATACAATTTAATGTTGGTGATGCCTTATTTGTTTAATGCAATTTGATTGAGCATCCTATACACGCTGGTTGGTAATGGTGTTTAATTAAATTAGTGATTAATCTGTCTGAGTTGATCGGGATTAATCTATTTTGTAAGGATAGGAATCTGTCTGAAATGATCGGGATTCTAAAACCAACTACTTAATAATGTATCTATTTATGATTAATCCCATGAAAAATATAACTTGATACTAATTCCTTGCTAATGCTTTTTTTTTATATCATTTATATTCCAAATTCCTTTTTAATTCTATTCTCAAAATACCAAAAACCCCCCAAAACCCTTTCCGATTAATGAGTTTAATTTAAGAGTTGACAAATCTCTGTGGATTCGATCCCTACTTTCCCTATCTACATAGGAATTGTTAGGTTTAAATTTGAGAGCCGTACGACAGGCTTCGTCACTTATAAACTTGTAAAGTCACATGCTCTCCACTAATGATGAAAATTTTGGTTGATTTGGGTCAAATAGGACTTTAAAGCTTGTAATGTTAAGCTCGGGATTTGGCTACAAACGAAGGATAGGAATATACAAAATATTTCAAGAGTTTAAATTGAGAATGAATTACACTTCTTTGAAGAAAACCTTTTCAATAATATCTCTTCATTTCTTTCTTTTTTTTTCTTTTTTTTTTGAAGAGATCACATCTATGAGCTTTTTACCTTTCGGTTCTTTTTTACAATATATCGTAATCCTTTATCAACAGTCCTCACAACTTTTCAATACAGATTAACACATGATTAATACATTCTCAATAAAGTATCTGGATAGAAAAATAATAAACGAGGCTATTTATCAAAGAAATTAAATGGTAATGAAACCATTCATGCATGTTGGCTCAAAATAGGATCGAGGGATATATATAAGTATGGTTCGTTCAGAAAGGCTCAAACTATCAAAGAATGCCTTATGTCATCCCCAAATCAACCAAAATCTTAATTAAATTTCGTCTCAAGCATGTGAAAGAACAAGTTCTAGCGTGTAAAATAACCTTAAATGTACTAAAACACACAGTAAACTTACATTATCATCAAATCACAATACTAATGTTTTTAACTTTGGATTTCATAACAAAAAGGATTTAGCCACATTAGTTAAATAAGAATATTTTTGTCAAATTACAAAGATATTCAATTGATTTATTCGAAAAGGTTTTTACAGAAAGGGGTACAATTATAAAAGGATTGAAAAATTTAACACAAAATTACCTAACATCTTAAAAAGTTATAATACATGCATGATTTATTCAACAAAATAACAAGTTATTAAAAACAATGTTTTTAAAGGTGTAGATCAAGAATCAAATGAGATTAATCTCTTGACTCTTTACTCAAACCACCCCCCCACACTTGGGAATTACATTGTCCTCAATGTAAAAACACACAAAGTTTGAAAAACAAAAAATAAAATAACATTATTCCACAGTTTTTAATAAAAAGAAAATAACACACATTTATTTAAAAAGAAAAACTTACAACTTTAACTCTAAATCCACTGAATCTCTTTTTCGCTTGTTACCGGAAATTTACCAATTAATTGGAGGTACTTCTGGATCTGTCTCTGGTACAAAAGCTACTAATTCATCCAATAGCTCCTTAGTTGTGGGTGCAGATACAATTATTCTTCGTGCTACTGGAGATAGAAGCTTATGTGTAACAGCTATGTCAAGAAATGCTAATAAACCATCAAAGTAGTGATCAACATTTAAAAGACCAATTGGTTTAGTGTGCAGTTTCATGTTAAACCAAAATGTTAAATTGAACAAGCATTCTAAAACCTCATATCCTCCTGGTATGACTATGAAAGCATCACAGTTATGCAACATGAGTGTCATGCGTTCATAAAATTATTTTGTTTGTACCTGAAAGACCTAAAGCTTTTAATGTCTTAATTTCGATTAATGGCAAACATTGATGAGGACTAATGTCTTATTTGTACAAGTGATAGAGTTTTTGGATTCATGATCTAATTCATGCAACAACAAGATTTCAAGTCTTCAAGGAAGTATACAAGTCAAGACTATCAAGATTTGAAGACAAGCTTTTATTGGATTAGATAGGAACTAGAGGTATAGTTTTAGAGTTATATATTTTGATCTCTAGTTCTACCTCTAATTGAGTAATGGTTTCTAAAGGTTGCTCTATGAACTTAAAACGTTATTTCAAAATGTTTTTAATATGTTAAAATATGTTTTGGTATTTCGAAAACCATGCATCGTAATTTCAAAACTTAAATGGTTCATAAACTCTTGTTGGATTGATACCATAACTTATATGGTTGATTGAAATCATCATTTGTGTGTTAGAGTATTGTTGATACACAAATGAACATGTTTCAGTCGACCTAAAGTGGTCCAGGTATCGTCCATAAGTTAGTTTATCTTGTGGATGCATGTGCTGTCAAATTTGTTCATCTGCCAACCTGTGGACGACCATTAGGTCGACCGCAGGATGAAAAATCATTATCCGGTAGTTGTCCAGTAAGGTTGAGGATGATGGTGCGGATGACCAAGTCTGATTTGCGGTCGACCGCACTTCCTGAGTGGGTTTCCAACAGCTTCATTTTTGACCGTTGGGAACAAACCTTTAAATACCAAAACCTTTGAAATTCTTTCTAAGAAGATTTTTTGAGCAAAAGCATTGCATATCTTGATCCTATAACATCTTAGAAACATTCCAAAACCCTTTCAAAACATCAATGTTGTTAAAATCAATCAAGAAGGGTTTTTACATTCAAAGGTGAATTTTGAGCAATCTTGACAAGCCATTACTCAAAGAGGTGATTGTGATTCAAATTGATATATCTTCACATTAAGGTGATATCTATCAAACTCTCTCTTATTATTATTGATTGTAATTGTATCAAGGTTGCAAGTAGCATAAAACCCTAAGTGTTAGGGTGAGCCTTGTGTAGGTTGTTTTGTATTCAAGGTTTGTTTGTAAAACCTTTGGGTGAACCTTGAATTGAATTGTTGTGTTAGGATTCACTAAGGAGAGTGGTGGGATTATTGTATAATCTAGGTTGTGTTGTAAAACTCAAGGGTTGAGTGAGCCTTGATTGGTTGAGAGGTTATTTGTAAAACGCTAAGGTGAATTGGGTGAACCTCTTTTGTAATCTCATTTATTTGATTAGTGAAGGGATTTGATAAATCCTTGAGTAGGTAACTCATGGTAGTGGATTAGGTTTTGTTGGATAAACCGAACCACTATAAATCTTTGTGTTCAAAGCTCTAATTTCTGCATATTATTTGAACACATTATTTCTCACACAACTAGCACACCAAGTGTTTGATATTTGTTGTCAAAGAGGTGTTTTATTGAATTAGGTTGAAAAATCGGATAAAAACCTAATTCACCCCCCTCTTAGGTTTTTCAATTGGTATTAGAGCAGGTCTTCTTGTTTAAGGTTTAATCACTTAGAAGTAAAGATCTTATGGCTCATATAGACAACAATATCATAAGTGAGGATTACTCTACTAGTAGACCACCTTTATTGAATGGCTATAACTACACTTTATGGAAAGATAGAATTCATATTTATATTTCCTCCATTGATTTTGATTTATGAAATATTGTTATAAATGGTCCTTATGTTCCCTCTAAGATTATAAAGGGAAGAAGTGTTGAGAAAACTCTGAATGAGTTTGATGAAGAGGATAAAAAGAAAATGACTTCAAACTTTATTGCTATGAATATTCTTTGTTGTGCTATTGATTTAGATGAATACAATAGAGTAAGTGGTTGTAGTTCCGCATATGAAATGTGGAGATTACTTGAAGAAGAAAGTGAAAATGAAGAAAACGATCAATCGGAGTTTGCAAACACTTGTCTTATGGCTCTTGAAGATGAAGTAAGTACTTCTACCTCACAAACTTTGCACATTAGTGAAAATGATTGCAATGATAATTGTGATATATTTGATCAAAATGAATTTGTTGCTAATCTCTATTATGAAATGAAGAAAGTCATCAAGAAGAATAAATTCTTGAAATGTCAAGTTGAAAATTTGTTATTGGCAAATGCTAAATTACTTGATGAAAATTCTTTATTTCTTTCTTCCAAAGTGACTCTTGATGAAAATATTATCGGTTTATGTGATAAGGTGAAATTTCTTGAAAATGCTAATAATGATCTTATTATTAGAAACAAGAAATTGAATGACTATGATGATATGAAGTTGAGAATAGATGATTTAAGTGTTAGCTTACATAAACTCACATGTGGTAGAGATAATTTAAATAAATTACTTGGTGCTCAAAGATTCTCTAATGATAAGAGAGGTATTGGTTTTATTGATACACATGATGATGCCTTGCATACATACAAAAATATATCACACAAGAATATCTCACATGTACATCATACACATCACACACATACTCATATGTCATCAAGAATATGTTGTACCTATTGTGGTAAGTATGGCCATAAGTTAAATATATGTTATGCCAAGAAGAAAATCGAGAATGGTGCAAAAAGTATTTGGATTGTTAAAACAAATTCGACTAATTCTCATGGATCCAAAGTCACTTGGATACCAAAAGTTTCATCTTCTTTGTAGGTAACTCAATATGTTGATCATGAAGGAGCAATACAACATGTCAAGAGAATTTGCTCAATCCACATGATCAAATATGATATACTAAGGTACAATGTTCTTCATGAAGGTCATGAAGAAATTCATTCTTTTGAGATTGAATCTTTAGTAAGAATTTCTTGTTTAAGAATTATGTAAATTAGATCATAATGCTATATGTGGTTGAAAAGTGTTTTCAATACAAATACTTAATTAATTTTCTAATTGGTTTCTGTATTTGTTATATGCTCTTCATGCTAAATTATTTCCTCATGAAACATGTTAATTGCATATTGTGATAATTGAGTTGTCTTGTCATATTGTTTGATATAATTCTCTTACAAATTTTTCTCACAAACACTGATTATCTTAAATATCATGATATAAGTGGATTTTGTCTTTAAGTAAAGACTGGTAGTTCTGGTGAACTTGTGGACGACCCTTGAGAAGGTTTCGGTCGACCGCATGGAAAAATAGATCATCCACTAAGTGGACAGTAAGGTTGTGGACGATCTAAGGAAAAGTTTGGTCGACCGCAAGCTCAAGAATGATCATCTGCAAGTGTGAAGAAATGAAAATATGTATGATATCTATTTTGATGATTTAGTTGAACAAAATATTATATGCCTTTCTTTGAAAGTTGATGATGCATATCTTTGGCATTGTAAATTAGGACATGTTAGCATATATACTTTGCATATTTTTTCAAAACTTTAGTATGTTAGAGGTTTGCCTAACATTAATTTTGAGAAAGATCATATTTGTGATGCATGTAAACAAGTCAAGAGTTCTTTCAAATCAAAGAAAATGTCTCTACTTCAAAATCTCTTGAACTTGTACATATGGATTTATTTGGTGCTATGAGAACCATGAGAATTGGTGGCAAACTATATGTCTATGTGACTGTTGATGATTTTTATAGATTTACTTGGATATTATTCTTGTTGAGTAAAGATGAAGTTTTTGAAGCTTTTGTCAAGCTCTTTAAACAAGTACAAAACACCATTAGTTGCAAACTTATCTTCATTGGAAGTGATAATGGTAGAGAGTTTTGCAATAGTATTTTTACAAAATTATGTGATGAGAATGATTTATCTCACAATTTTTCAATTGCAAAAGTTCTTCAACAAAATGGTGTTGTTGAAAGGAAAAATCGTACTTTACAAGAAATGACATGTTCCATACTATGTGAAAATTATTTGTAAAAATATTTTTGGGTTGAATTTATGAATACTTCTCGCTATATTGTTAATAGAGTGCTTCTTATATCCTTTGTTAATAAAAAACCCCTTATGAGCTTATATTTGACAAAACTCCTTCCATTTCCTACTTTAAAGTGTTTGGTTGTAAATGGTTTATTCTAAATGTCAAAGACATTCTTGGTAAGTTTGACAAGAAATCCGATGAAGGTATGTTCCTTGGCTACTCTTCAAATAGAAAAGCTTTTTGTGTTTACAATAAAAGAACTATGGTTATCGATGAAGCTATTCATGTTGTATTTGATGAGTCTAATATTTACTTGCCAAGAGATGAGAATGAAGGTGATTTTCAATAGCTATTTATTGAGTCAACGAACAAATATATTGTTCAATCAAATGAAAATCATTCAATACCTAAGGATGAAAGTGAAGAGATCATTGACATTCAATAATCAACCTCACATGAAGGAGAGACAAGTCATGATCTTCCAAAGGAATGGAAATACGTCCATAATCATCCAAATGATCAAATCATTGGTAATCCCAATGAAGGGGTAAGAACAAGAAGACATTTTATAAATTGTGTTGATTATCTTGCATTATTGTCTCATATAGTACCTAGGAACATTGATGAGGCTCTTAGTGATGATTTTTGGATCATTATCATCCATGAAGAGCTAAATCAATTTGAAAGGAGCAAAGTTTGGGAACTTGTACCTAAACCTTCAAATCACATCATTTTTGGTACAAAATGGATTTTTAGAAGCATACTTGTTGATCATGGCTTTGTCACTAGAAATATGGCTACACTTGTTGCTCAAAGATATAATCAAGAAGAGGGCATTGTTTATGATGAGATTTTTGCCCCAATTACTATGTTAGAGTCCATTAGAATATTACCTGCATTTGCATATTTTATAGGTTTTAAATTATTTCAAATGGATGTTAAGAATGCATTTCTATATTTGTTACATCCAATAGGTATTTTATGTTGAACAACCTCCTGATTTTGTGCATGAATATTTTGAAAATCATGTTTACATACTTTCAAAAGCTTTATATGGTTTGAAACATGCTTCAAGAGCTTAGTATGAAAGGCTTAGTATCTTTCTTATTGAAAAAGGATTGACTAGAGGAATGGTAGACACTACACTTTTTTTAAAAATAAAGTGTATGACATTTTAATTGTTCAAATTTATGTTGATATTATATTTGAGTGATCTTTGTTATTAAAATTGATGTGTTTATCCATTGGCCGAGAAAATGTTCTATTTTTAGAAAGCTATTGAGTGTTTATATACAATTGCTAATGAGTTTGTCATTGTATAGCTCTTTTAATTATCAAAACAACGATTCTTGGTTGATTATAAGTTGCTTAGAAGAAATTTCAAATGACACCTGAAGAACGTGCGGTCGACCGCATCTTACGAGAGTATCATCCGAAGAATGGCCAGTGGACTTGCGGAAGACCTCGAGAAAATCATCGGTCGACCGTATGGTACAAGCCATTGACCGCAAAGTAGACAGAGGACTTGCGGACGACCAATATCAAATTTCCGATCGACCGCAGATAACTCATCGACCGCAAAGTAAGTAGAGAACTTGCGGATGACCACAATCAAATTGTTCGGTCAACCATAGAAACTGATTCTATCGTCCGAAAGAAGAAATAACAAGGGATAAGCATATTGGATCAAAAGGTGGTTTAACCAAATCTCAAATGGTACCAAAGAAGAAGAAGAGCAACACTACCTTATTCAGAAGTAAGGAGAATTAAATTTGATTCTATGACTATCTCGAGCTTTGAAATGTGATTCTTGAAAGTACCATCTATTCTAGTAAGTTTCCTTTTTGAAAATATCTTGAAGTATTTTGCTAAGAAAGGATGATATGATATTATTGTGCATGATGAGCCTATGTATTATGACTATATACTTCAATGCTATGCTAATCTAGAGAAAAATATTCTTGAAGGATATCAAGTTGTATATTATGTGTCTAAAGTATATGGTATTGTTTTAAATTTCAATTACTATAACTTGGATGACATTTTGAGTGCTCCTATTGATGAGATTACATTTTTTTTTACTCACCAAATTTTCCATTATTATGCATTCTCCATTCAAGATTTTGAATATGCTTTTACAAATAAAGAATCCTTTGTGAATTTTGCAAAAAGGGAATCTATTGTTTTTAGTCTTGAACATAATATACTTTGTCTTATGTGCACTACTATATTTGTACTCATAGATGATCATAGGACATCTATTACTCATTTGCACATGTTTATTATGCTAATTATGTTCAAAGGAAAATGAGTAGATCTTGGTGATGGATATCGTTCTTTGTTAAGAAGGCTAAGAAAATGGCAAAGAGCCTACTTTATGGAATATTGCTTTAAAGAGTGTTCAAACATTTTGAAATATCTTTACTTGAGGTTGTTGACATGAGATTTCTTCATAAATGTGATTTTGTTGCATACAAGATGGTGCATGACTTATGTTTCAATGATGATTGGGAGTTGAGAAAGAAAATATCTCAAGAAGATTTACTCCAAGCCTTATCCGAAATCGCAAGATTGATGGGTGAAAATGTACTCATTATTATTTGAAAGAGCATTCATGAGAAAGGAATTGGTCAAGAAGAAGCTAATCACTTG
This sequence comes from Apocynum venetum, assembly GCA_019593545.1. NCBI lineage: Eukaryota > Viridiplantae > Streptophyta > Magnoliopsida > Gentianales > Apocynaceae > Apocynum > Apocynum venetum. The sequence goes on along the minus strand of SRSM01000145.1, from coordinate 1,079,825 downwards.
ATACTTCCACCAGAGAAAGAATAAGGAAAGGGAAGACATCAATGGAAAAAGGAAAAGGAAACTCCTTTTGATACTTCTATTAGAAAGAAACTGAGTGAATGAAAATGTTTGATGCAGAAGGAATATAGGTTTTATTCCTCATACAAAAGATGTCTTGTGGAATGATTTGGAGCATCTCTCAAACAATATGGATATTATCTTTGAGAAGTTTAATACTAAAATCTAAGATGTGTTTGAAGAAGTTGTTCAACATGAAATCAAGAGTAAAGTTTCTTTATCACAAAGTTGACAATATATCTACTCATATTGAGGCATTATATGGAGTCCACATAGATATTTCTTCACATTTTGATGAGAAGACCACATATATGACAAAGAATCCTATTACTCCTATTGTTGTGTCATCAAGTAGTATTGAGCCATCTATTGCTGCTGATACATCCTCTACCATCATTTCAGAGGATACCACTGTAGTGACTACTATTGATGATCTACCAGTTGAAGCTATTATCATTCCAGAGACCACTTCTTCAACATAATCATTTTTGCAGTTTAAAGTCTATGCTCCCAAGCCTCGCACTCTAGCTTTGGCTACTTGAGGATCATCTTTATACCTTTCATTTTCTTTTTATATCTATAATGCACTATTTTCATATGTTTTCTGCTACATTATGATCTCCTCATGTAGTAAAATTTTAAGTAAGGTAGTTTGTTGGTTTGATTATTCCCCATGATGACTCCTTGGTAAATTGAAAGATTTTCTTATATGCTTTTGACCTTATTTTAATCCTTCATATACATTATTTTTGAATGATGACAAAGGGGGAGAAAAACTAAGTGTTGATAGCAATGTTTAGGAGTTATATTTGTGTTATGTTCTATTGGAAACTAACATTTTGCAGGAAGATGAAGATCGAGAACACTTACAACAAAAGGGGAGAATTCAATGCAAATTGGAAAAACCATCTAAAGAAAGATACTTGAAGTTCAATCATTTTTGAGGAAAATCAAGAATAGGTACAAAAGGGAAGACACGTCCAAAAGAGGAGTGTTTGAGGAACTTGAAGTATTTGAAGTGCACTTGACGATCACGTTCATCAAAACCAAGAAGAAGAAGAAATAACTTTAAAAGGGTAAGTATGGCTATCCTTGGTTTAAAATTTATGTATTTCTAAGTTTTTGAGATATTGAGATTGAAGGAGAATGAAAATTGTGTTGTTAATGGCCGGGTTGGCCTTATATGTGATTTTGTGTGATATATCTCATCTCTTTTGCATTGTTGAGTTTGTATTGTGATATTGAATTTTATAAGAGTTACAAAGGAAACTTTGTCAAATTTTTTACAAAACTGATGCATATTGATAGGGGGAGCTTTATAAATGTTTTTATAGTCTATCTATATACTCTTAATTCTGGAAGGAAGGAGGATACGGAGGTTGGTGGAAAAATAGGCTTCTTTAAGCCTATATAAGCTAGGAAGTGATCTCATATACTTACAATGAATACTTTCATTTTGAGATCCAATATTTATTCGAAAAATGTTACATTCTATATATTTCTTGATATCATCAAACTAAATGGTTATGTGATATCTTACAAATACCTAGCATATTGTAAGGGGGAGCATTTTACAATGCTTGATACATATTCTATAAACTCTTCCTTACTTTGAATCCTTGCACTTAATTGTTTTACCTATCACATTGCATCAATATTTGTCATCATCAAAAAGGGGGAGATTGAAAGCCCTAAAGCTTTTAATGTCTTAATTTTGATTAATGGCAAACATTGATGATGACTAATGTCTTATTTGTACAAGTGATAAAGTTTTTGGATTCATGATCTAATTCATGCAACAACAAGATTTCAAGTCTTCAAGGAAGTATACAAGTCAAGACTATCAAGATTTGAAGACAAGCTTTTATTGGATTAGATAGGAACTAGAGGTATAGTTTTAGAGTTATATATTTTGATCTCTAGTTCTACCTCTAATTGAGTAATGGTTTCTAAAGGTTGCTCTATGAACTTAAAACGTTATTTCAAAATGTTTTTAATATGTTAAAATATGTTTTGGTATTTCGAAAACCATGCATCGTAATTTCAAAACTTAAATGGTTCATAAACTCTTGTTGGATTGATACCATAACTTATATGGTTGATTGAAATCATCATTTGTGTGTTAGAGTATTGTTGATACACAAATGAACATGTTTCAGTCGACCTAAAGTGGTCCAGGTATCGTCCATAAGTTAGTTTATCTTGTGGATGCATGTGCTGTCAAATTTGTTCACCTGCCAACCTCTGGACGACCATTAGGTCGACCGCAGGATGAAAAATCATTATCCGGTGGTTGTCCAGTAAGGTTGAGGATGATGGTGCGGATGACCAAGTCTGATTTGCGGTCGACCGCACTTCCTGAGTGGGTTTCCAACAGCTTCATTTTTGACCGTTGGGAACAAACCTTTAAATACCAAAACCTTTGAAATTCTTTCTAAGAAGATTTTTTGAGCAAAAGCATTGCATATCTTGATCCTATAACATCTTAGAAACATTCCAAAACCCTTTCAAAACATCAATGTTGTTAAAATCAATCAAGAAGGGTTTTTACATTCAAAGGTGAATTTTGAGCAATCTTGACAAGCCATTACTCAAAGAGGTGATTGTGATTCAAATTGATATATCTTCACATTAAGGTGATATCTATCAAACTCTCTCTTATTATTATTGATTGTAATTGTATCAAGGTTGCAAGTAGCATAAAACCCTAAGTGTTAGGGTGAGCCTTGTGTAGGTTGTTTTGTATTCAAGGTTTGTTTGTAAAACCTTTGGGTGAACCTTGAATTGAATTGTTGTGTTAGGATTCACTAAGGAGAGTGGTGGGATTATTGTATAATCTAGGTTGTGTTGTAAAACTCAAGGGTTGAGTGAGCCTTGATTGGTTGAGAGGTTATTTGTAAAACGCTAAGGTGAATTGGGTGAACCTCTTTTGTAATCTCATTTATTTGATTAGTGAAGGGATTTGATAAATCTTTGAGTAGGTAACTCAAGGTAGTGGATTAGGTTTTGTTGGATAAACCGAACCACTATAAATCTTTGTGTTCAAAGCTCTAATTTCTGCATTTTATTTCAACACATTATTTCTCACACAACTAGCAGACCAAGTGTTTGATATTTGTTGTCAAAGAGGTGTTTTATTTAATTAGGTTGAAAAATCGAATAAAAACCTAATTCACCCCCCCCCTCTTAGGTTTTTCAGTACCTCATGTCCAATTGTTTTTCCATATATTTGTTTCAGAGGAGTGGGAATTACACCTATCGTGAGAACTTTGTTTGGTTGATTTGTTTCAATTTGAACAAGTGTTTGGTATGACTGGTGTGCTTGAGCAACCTCTCCAATTAATCCAGCATTTCCTCCTCCGTATACTAGACCGATCTTTCGATGAGCTAGTACTCTTCCCAATTGGATAGCAGCAGTTAGATGCGAAACAGTAGTACCCACGGTCGTTCCTCCAAACACTGCGATGTTTGTTAGACTTCTGATTGGTGAACCTTCCATAGTAACGACTTCAAAAGTGATTATGTTACACAATCTTCCTCTGGTTTTACGTCCAGTAACGGTTTCAAACACCTTCTATGAGTCTGGGGTATGCTGCTCATCCAACTTTCTTAAAAACTGACAAACGGGATCGTTTAAATTCAGATACCGAAGTTGTTCAATTTTGAATTGTTTCCATAACCCGAGAATTTCCATTTGAACGTATCCACTAGAATGCGAATCAAGAGTCAGTTTGATATCATCTAATGACTCTTTACTCAGTCCATTCTTAATGAAAGCAATTTTGTCTTCTCGATTATTGGATAAATACCCAAGTGAACGACAACTGGTATCACAGTTCCATCTAGCACATTTATAACAGACTCTCATTCTTTTACCTCTTCGTTTCTTTGCATAACTACTCTTCCCCAACCCAGGTGGACGTTTGGGAAAAGCTGGATGTTCACCACTAATTCGGACCTTAGCTTCAATTATCCACCTAATATCCTCAGGCATTCCAATGGATACTAGTAATTTCATACGCTCCAATCTCATCAGATAGATTTTTCTCAAATAATTAATAGGGAGCAATGGATAATATCTTCTCATTTTCATTATTGAATCATCCATTATGTAACAAAGAGATAGAAAGAAAGAAGGGATGGAAAGACAAACTAAAATGTAAAAAGAAAAGAAATACCTTGCAGATGGAATTTACTCTTGAAAGGAAAATAAGCAGAAATCGTTTGGTGATTCTTTCAACAATTAAGCAGGCTATTTAAAGCCGTGTTTAATCACTGTTGGACATTTAATTAACTTGAATACGCCATCTTTCAGTATCTGAGAAGACGCGTATTCAACAATTTCTGCTAGGCCTGCAAGCTAAAAAGTGAAAAAGGAAAATCAAACAATTCAAAAGTATTTAAGAAAGCGATGGGTTGCCTCCCATACAGCGCCCTTGTTTAACGTCTTAGACTCGACGAGCACAGATTTCAATTCCTTTCTGGTGGTGGGTCTTCAAAAGCAATGGAATCGTAATTTGTCCAACAAATCCTTCATGAAAAGGTTTCAGGAGATGACCGTTCACTTTAAAAAATTTTCTCGTTTGAAGACTTTTTACCTCCACTGACCCGTAATTAAAGATATTAATGATAACAAATGGGCCAATCCACCTTGACTTTAGCTTTCCTGGAAACAGTCTCAGACGAGAATTATATAGTAGAACCTTATCACCAATATTGAAATTTTTCCTTGAAAGATTTTTGTCATGGTAATATTTCATCTTTTCTTTTGCAATCCAGGAATTAACATAGGCATCATTTATAATCTCCTCTAATTCTTGAATTTTCAGTTTTCAATAAGATTGTGCATCATCAATATTAAGATGACATTGTTTTATGGCCCAAAATGCCTTATGTTCTAATTCTACAGGTAGATGACAGGCTTTACCATAAACCAACCTAAATGGTGACATACCAATAGGGGTTTTGAATGTTGTTCTGTATGCCCAAAGAGCATCTCCCAATCGAAGGCTCCAGTCTTTCCTATTAGGATTGACTACTTTAGCTAGAATAGACTTAATTTCCCTGTTAGAGATTTCAGCAAGTCCATTTGTTTGAGGATGATAGGCAGTAGAAACCTTATGAGAAACATGATATTTTTTAAACAGAGTTTCTACTACCTTGTTGCAAAAATGCGTACCTCTGTCACTGATGATGGCCTTTGGAATTCCAAATCTATGGAATATGTTGTCCTTGATAAATGTCACAACTTCTTTGGAATCATTCGCTCGAGTGGCCTTAGCTTCAATCCATTTGGAAACATAATCCACTGCAAGTAAGATATAAGTATTTCCAAAAGACGAAGGAAAAGGTCCCATGAAATCAATGCCCCATACATCAAAAAGTTCACAAACTAATATAGTTTTCAAAGGCATTTCATCTCTCTTAGATATATTACCAACTCTTTGACATTCATTGCAAGATTTAACAAAGTAATATGCATCTTTGTTAAGAGTAGGCCAATAAAATCCACTTTCAAGAATTTTTCTAGCAGTTCTTTTTGGTCCAAAATGACCTCCACATTCAAAAGTATAACAAAAATTCAATATGAATTGAATTTTATTATTTGGAACACATCTGCGTATGACATTGTCTGCGCAGCTTTTGAATAGGTAGGGATCATCCCAAATGTAGTGTTTTGAGTCATTCCTAATTTTATCCTTCTGAGCCTTAGATAGATTATTTGGAAATACTTTGGTAACAATATAATTAACCATATCAGCATACCAAGGTATAATTCCATGCAATGCATAAAGATGCTCATCAGGAAATAAATCAGAGATAGGAGATACTTCTCCGTCATATGTCAGTCGACTCAAATGATCAGCAACAAGATTCTCTGCTCCATTCTTATCTCGGATTTCAAGGTCAAATTCCTGGAGTAAAAGAATCCATCTGAGTAGTCTTGGTTTAGACTCCTTCTTCTTTAACAGGTACTTTAGAGCTGCATGATCTGAATAAACAATCACTTTTGTTCCCAACAGATAAGATCTAAATTTCTCTAGAGCAAAAATAACAGAGTAGAGTTCCTTCTCAGTTGTGGTATAATTGCATTGGGCATCATCAAGTAATTTAGATGCATAATATATCACATGAGGAACTTTATCTATTTTCTGACCTAGAACAGCTCCAACTGCTTTGTCACTAGCATCACACATTATCTCAAAAGGAAAATTCCAATTAGGAGGTTGAATGATAGATGATGAAATCAATTTCTCTTTCAACAGTTTAAATGCATGTTTACAACCTTCATCAAAATTGAATTTATGTTCTTTTTGTAATAGCTTGCACAAAGGTTGAACAGTTTTAGAGAAATCCTTAATAAACTTTCTATAGAATCCAGCATGGCCTAAGAAAGATCTTACCTCTCTCACCGTAGAAGGATAAGGAATAGATTTAATCACATCAATCTTGGCTTTCTCAACAGCCAATCCTTTTAGTGAAACTACGTGCCCTAAAACAATTTCTTGTTCTACCATAAAATGACACTTTTCATAATTGAGAACAAGGTTAGTTTTAACACAACGTTTAAGCACAAGTTCCAAATTTTCTAAACATGCATCAAATGAATTTCCATAGACAGTGAAATCATCCATGAAAATTTCAATGATATTCGTGACAAAATCAGAAAATAAGGACATCATGCATCTTTGAAAGGTAGCAGGTGCATTGCATAGACCAAAAGACATTCTTCTATAAGAATAAGTACCAAATGGGCATGTAAAAGTAGTCTTACCTTGGTCTTCTGGGACAATAGCAATATGAAAATAACCAGAATAACCATCAAGGAAACAGTAATGAGAACGACCAGATAGACGTTCTAATATTTGATCCATGAAAGGAAGGGGAAAATGGTCTTTCCTAGTCGATGCATTAAGTTTCCTGTAGTCTATGCAGACTCTCCAACCATTTTGCACTCTAGTAGGAACTTTCTCACCTTCAGAGTTATCCACAATAGTTATTCCACTTTTCTTTGGAACAACATGTACAGGACTTACCCAATGTGAATCTGTGATTGGGTAGATGATACCAGCATCAAGAAGTTTTAGAATTTCAACTTTTACTACTTCCATCATATGAGGGTTTAGTCTCCTTTGTGACTCTCTGGTTGGTTTAGCTCCATCTTCTAACAATATACGATGCATGCATGTGATACGATCCTTGCTTATCTATCAAACAAGACCCGTAACAAACTCTTGATACTATTACCAAAGATCACGAATTAGGAGCCTTTAGTTATCAAACAACTAAGAACCCTAATTATAAGTGGTGAAATTCTTAGAGAATTTCAAAGCAAAGCTCTCACAAGAACTTTTAAGAGAAAACTCAAAATTGTATTCAATCATTATCATCTGATTTGTTCCAATTACATATATAGAAGAAAGAGTTCAAATCCTTGTTTGATTAGGAACTCTACTTATTTAAAAAGGAAACCAAATCTACTAAGATATCAGTTTGGTATCAGAGCCTAGGTTGCGGGAAACAGGTTGTTCTATAACCTTCTTATCCTTTTGTTTCAGTTCGGAAAAAAAAAACAAAAAAAAAAAAAAGATTGAGAAAGTTGATTTCAAGTTTCAGAAAAAAGATCAAAGATTCGTTCTTGTTGTTTGAGTCCAAGTTTGGGGCAAAAAAAAAAAAAAAAAGGGTTACAGATTCATTCTTTTCACCAAAGATCCATTCTTTTCGTTTGAGTTTTGGTTATCAAAGACTAAGAACTCATTCTTAGTGATTTGTAAAGGCTTAGCTCAAATAAGAACTTCAAAGAGAGGCTGTTGTGTGGTCAAATTTGGTGAGATCAATAGAGGGATTTGATGCGGAGCATGGAGATGTCATTAATAGAAATTCGAGTTCAAGCACAAATAAGAAGAAGCTGGATCCTTTGAGCTATGATGGAGGTCCAATTACAAGAGCTAGAGCTAAACAGATGAAAGATGCACTCAATGGGCTTATTTTGTGTTATTTGGATCAATCTGCTCAAGAGGGAAATTGCATGGGCTGTCCAAGACTTGTGAATTTAATTAGATTTGATACAAAAGAGAAGAAAGTCCAATTACAAGCCCACCAAACTTAAGAATTTCGTCCAGCCCATAATGATTTTAGGGTTTATTTGTTTTCTATAAGAATTTGGAAATCTTGGCAGATTTGGTACCTATTAGATTTATTGTTTTATTTGTTTTCCTTTTTGAATAAGGAAATCTGGGTAGATTTGATATCTTAGTAGATTTGGTTTCCTTTTTAAATAAGTAGAGTTCCTAATCAAACAAGGATTTGAACTCTTTCTTCTATATATGTAATTGGAACAAATCAGATGATAATGATTGAATACAATTTTGAGTTTTCTCTTAAAAGTTCTTGTGAGAGCTTTGCTTTGAAATTCTCTAAGAATTTCGCCACTTATAATTAGGGTTCTTAGTTGTTTGATAACTAAAGGCTCCTAATTCGTGATCTTTGGTAATAGTATCAAGAGTTTGTTACGGGTCTTGTTTGATAGATAAGCAAGGATCGTATCAGTTCAAAGCAAAGCTCTCACAAGAACTTTTAAGAGAAAACTCAAAATTGTATTCAATCATTATCATCTGATTTGTTCCAATTACATATATAGAAGAAAGAGTTCAAATCCTTGTTTGATTAGGAACTCTACTTATTTAAAAAGGAAACCAAATCTACTAAGATATCAAATCTACCCAGATTTCCTTATTCAAAAAGGAAAACAAATAAAACAATAAATCTAATAGGTACCAAATCTGCCAAGATTTCCAAATTCTTATAGAAAACAAATAAACCCTAAAATCCTTATGGGCTGGACGAAATTTTTAAGTTTGGTGGGCTTGTAATTGGACTTTCTTCTCTTTTGTATCAAATCTAATTAAATTCACAAGTCTTGAACAGCCCATGCAATTTCCCTCTTGAGCAGATTGATCCAAATAACACAAAATAAGCCCATTGAGTGCATCTTTCATCTGTTTAGCTCTAGCTCTTGTAATTGGACCTCCATCATAGCTCAAAGGATCCAGCTTCTTCTTATTTGTGCTTGAACTCGAATTTCCATTAATGACATCTCCATGCTCCGCATCAGCATGTTGATGGGCTAATACCTTTAATGTCGGCTAAAGTCCAGCCGATGGCAGTTTTGTTGTCCCTAAGCACAGAAACTAATCTCTCTTCTTGGGAAGATGAGAGATTGTTAGCAATAATAATAGGTAAAGCATTACCTTCACTCAAATATGCATATTTCAAATGGGAAGGTAAAGCTTTAAGCTCAAGTGACGGGGGACAAACAACAGATGGTAAGATTTGATTATGTGAGCTAGGTAATGCAATTTTTGAATTACTCACAGGACATGCAGATAAATCCTTGACAGCTTGTTTAAGTTCATGGTCACATTCCACAGATAAAGTGTCAAGAACATTTTCATCTATGCTCAAGTTCATAATGGATTGCATCATTTCAGTATAGCTCAAATCAAATATATCTTCAATAAGTGGATCTATAATATCCACAACAGAAACTGCAGAACATTCATCAGAAGGGTACTTCATGGCATCAAATATGTTAAAAGAAATTTTATCACAATCAAATTCCATTGATAAAGTACATTCATTAACATCAATCTTAGTTCTAGCAGTTTTCAGAAATGGTCTACCTAACAGAATAGGTGACTGTGATGAACAAGTATTTTGGCTATCCTCAGTTTTCAAAATGTAGAAATCTGCAGGGAATACTAAGTCATTTACTTTAACCAGTACATCTTTTATTACTCCTTCTGGATAAGCCACAGACCTATCAGCTAACTGAATAACAATTCTAGTAGGCTTCATTGGTCCCAAATTTAAAGAGTTATAAATTGTATAAGGCATGACATTAATAGATGCTCCTAAATCTAGCATACAACCTGAGACTACCTTATCACCAATTGTACAAGGGATAGCGAACATACCTGGATCTTTCTGCTTTGGAGGAAGTTTCTGTTGGAGAACAGCAGACACACATTCCCCCACACTGATTCTCTCGTTACCTTTAAGCTTCTTCTTGTTGGTACAAAGTTCTTTTAGGAACTTAGCATAACGAGGAATCTGTCTGATTGCATCCAAAAGAGGAATGTTGACTTCAACTTTCCTGAAGATCTCCAGAACATCTTTTTCTTCCTCATCTTTCTTGTTCTTAGTTAACCTATTGGGGAAATGAGGACTTACCTTGGGAATAGAAGAAGATTCTCCTATCTGAGGAACTTTGTTGGAAGATGTTAGGCTTGAAATAGCTGCTTTCTCCGTGCCTTTATTCTCCTCTGGTCTCTTGGATTCTTCCAATACTTTATCACTTCTCAATGTTACGGCACTAGCATTCTCTCTGGGATTGAGTGGTTGTGATGGAAGTTTATTGAAAAGCTGTGTTTTCAATTGACTTAGCTCAGAAGCCATTTGTCCTACCTGATTCTCCAAATTGTGAATGCTGGACTTTGTATCATTTTGGAATGACATGGTATCTCTCTGAAAATATATAGAACTTGAAGCTAGAGATTTCACCATATCTTCTAAAGACATACTCGGTTGTTGGTTCTGAGGAGGTTGAGGAGGACTTTGGTGTTGATTAGGAACAAAACCTGGTGGGTTCATTGGTGGCCTAACCTCTTGGTTACTCCATCTAAAGTTAGGATGGTCTCTCCACCCTTCATTGTATGTGTTGGAGAATGGATTGTGTCTTCTTTGAGGTTGGTTCTGAAAATTACCCATGGCATTGGCTTGTTCCTCTTGAAATAGTGTAGGACAATAATCTGTAGGATGGTCATTGCCTAAACAAATTCCACATGCTTTTACTGGTGCATTGATTCTTTTCCCAACTAATTGACCAACTAAATTGGTAAGATGATCTAATCTTTGCTCAATTTGTGTAGATGATGATGATGATGATGCATCTACTTCATTAACTTTTCTGACAGTATCATTTCTGGTGTTAAAAAATTGTGAATTAGCAGCCATGTTAGCTATTAATTCACGTGCAGCTTGTGAGGTTTTATCTGAAAGAGCACCACCACTAGCAGCATCAATTGTCATCCTATCATAAGAAATCAAACCCTCATAAAAATATTGAATTAATAATTGTTCAGGTATTTGATGATGAGGACAACTAGCACATAATCTTTTAAATATTTCCCAATATTCATACAATGTTTCACCAGTTTGTTGTCTTATGCCACTTATGTCCTTTCGGACTGTTGCAGTTCTAGATGCAAGATAATATTTAGCTAGAAAAGCTCTTTGCATACCAGTCCAATCTTGAATAGATCCCGAAGGCAAATCATATAGCCAATCTTTTGCACTATTTTGTAAGCTAAAAGGAAAAGAACGCAGTTTAATCACTTCATCTCTTGTTCCTTCTTGTTTCAAATTAGTGCAAATAACATGAAATTCTTTAATGTGCCTAAGTGGATCTTCTCCAGGTAATCCATTAAATGTTGGCAAACATTGTATAAAACCAGTATGCATTTTAAAACTAGCATCAACTTGTGGAAAAATAATGCATAAAGGTTGTTCATCAAGAGTAGGAGCAGTGAGTTCTTTTAGAGATCTTTGATTCAAAGCCATATTAAAAAGATGAGCAGGAAGAATATCACCAGAAATAAGTTGGGTATCCGGTTGATTTTATGCTTTGCCTTCTTCAAGAACCGTAGCTTGTTCTCTAATCTCAACTGGTGTTTTACTCATTTGTTCTTCCCCGGTGATCTTACCACTTCTTAAGTGCATACAACATTGAACTTGTTGTCTGGTGTCACCAAATGAATGAAATTTGTATCTCAATATCACAAAAGGAATGAAATCTGTAACAAAATAAAAAGATTAACAATGTTAATAAAAGAAATTAAAACAAATCCCCGGCAACGGCGCCAAAATTTGACGAAGCCTGTCGTACGGCTCTCAAATTTAAACATAACAATTCCTATGTAGATAGGGAAAGTAGGGATCGAATCCACAGAGATTTGTCAAATCTTAAATTAAAATCTTTAATCGGAAAAGGTTTGGGGGGGTTTTTTGGTATTTTGAGAATAAGGAAATGACAACAATTAAAATAAATATTTTTGAGGTTTTGGATTTTGTAAAAAGAATTAAAACGAAATTTGGAATACAAATGATATAAAAAGCGTTAGCAAGGAACTAGTATCAAGTTATATTTTTCATGGGATTAATCATAGATAGATACATTATTAAGTAGTTGGTTTTAGAATCCCGATCAACTCAAACAGATTCCTATCCTTACAAAATAAATTAATCCCGATCAGCTCAGACAGATTAATCACTAATTTAATTAAACACCACTACCAACCAGCGTGTATAGGATGCTCAATTAAATTGCATTAAACAAATAAGGCATCACCAACATTAAATTGTAAATAACAATCAGCTTAATTATATACAATTTAAATTATATAATTCCGCTACTAATTTAATTAAGCCAAGAGCTGCAACTCAATTAAACTAGTAGATGCTACTTGAATTATTAATACAAGATTAATAATCCTAGCTATATAATCACATTCATTAACTAGATTGTCAATCCAATTAATTCACACAATTATATTGGTTAAAACAGGAATTATATAAATACTTAATTAATATATATAAGTATATTAAATAAATACACACACACACACACACACACATATATATATATATATACAAAGAAATATTGGATTTATATTAACTAAAGAAATTAGGCGGTTCAACAAGCCATTTAAATAAATTAAACTAAAAGTATGGAGGCTCGGCCTTCCATAAAAAAAAAAGAATTAAAGACATAAAAATATATTAAACTAGTTAGGAGGATCGGTCCTTTCATAATACAGAAAATAAAAGATATAAAAGTAAATTAAACTAATAGGTGGCTCGGCCATCCATTTGCGATATTTAAAGTGCATAAAGCAAAATAAATAAAGACTAGGCGGGTAAACCGACCATAAGTCCAGTTAAATAAATCCAAATAGAAATTAAGTACAAAGAAAATTATCTCATAATCTCATTTATTAATAACTTAACACATATCCTTGCTAACAAAAGGTAATTACTCACAATCCATATTTAATAAATATAAGATGAAATTTATAAACATTAGAACGAAAATTTGAAAGAAATACTCCCCGAAAATATTGAAATTATCCGGATAGAATTTCTTTACTAAATTTTACAAAAAGACTTGAAAAACTATTCTAAAAATTCTATAAATTATATTAATATGAAGATAATAATAAAAGAAAGAAATTACAAAAGAAATGGAGAAGATTGGAGCTAAATTGGTGTCCCAAATGAGAAATGAAGCTAGCATATTTATAGGGAAATTTCTAGGGTTAAAATGGTACTGTAGCAGGTTAACTTGTTGACTTTGACCAGCCGATGGATACTGTTCATGACGTAAGCAGTGATGTCATCATCGACGGTGGTACTGTTCACCGGAGTTACTGTTCATCGATTTTTTTTTTCATCTTCACTTCTTCTTTTTATCTCCAAAATTTACTAAATTTACAAGGAAAAACTTATAAACAAAGAAATAGAAAGGAAATGTGAAATATATCAATTAAATGACACAATTAACCAAAATATAGTCACTAAATAGTATAAAATTTAGTTAATTTATGAGTACATCAAATTCCCCACACTATCTCTTTGCTTGTCCTCAAGCAAAATATAAACACACAATATACAAGTATAAATAACTTAAACAAGATTAATAAGGTAACAAAGTGTTATATTAATTTCAATACAACTTTCACAATTAACCCCTTTTTATTTGAAAAGCAATTGTGCTCGTGTGCTTGAATATCATTTACAAGTTTAACATTAATATTCAAAGTTAACAAAATGTGACCGTGAAAAACATAAAATCCTTATTAAATTTTTTTTTTTTTTTTTGAAAACTTGAAATCAGTATAAGGAAAAGATAACAACAAAGTCACTATGTAAATAAAAATACATTTTCAGTTTCTCAACACAACTTATAAACTTGTAAAGTCACATGCTCTCCACTAATGATGAAAAATTTGGTTGATTTGGGTCAAATAGAACTTTAAAGCTTGTAATGTTAAGCTCGGGATTTGGCTACAAACAAAGGATAGGAATATACAAAATATTTCAAGAGTTTAAATTGAGAATGAATTACACTTCTTTGAAGAAAACCTTTTCAATAATATCTCTTCATTTCTTTCTTTCTTTCTTTCTTTCTTTCTTTTTTTTTTTTTTTGAAGAGATCACATCTATGAGCTTTTTACCTTTCGGTTCTTTTTTACAATATATCGTAATCCTTTATCAGCAGTCCTCATAACTTTTCAATACAGATTAACACATGATTAATACATTCTCAATAAAGTATCTGAATAGAAAAATAATAAACGAGGCTATTTATCAAAGAAATTAAATGGTAATGAAACCATTCATGCATGTTGGCTCAAAATAGGATCGAGGGATATATATAAGTATGGTTCGTTCAGAAATGCTCAAACTATCAAAGAAGGCCTTATGTCATCCCCAAATCAACCAAGATCTTAATTAAATTTCGTCTCAAGCATGTGAAAGAACAAGTTCTAGCGTGTAGAAAATTGAACAAGCATTCTAAAACCTCATATCCTCCTGGTATGACTATGAAAGCATCAAAGTTATGCAACATGAGTGTCATGCGTTCATAAAAGGATTTTGTTTGTACCTCATGTCCAATTGTTTTGCCATATATTTGTTTCAGAGGAGTGAGAATTACACCTACCGTGAGAACTTTGTTTGGTTGATTTGTTTCAATTTGAACAAGTGTTTGGTATGACTGGTGTGCTTGAGCAACCTCTCCAATTAATCCAGCATTTCCTCCTCCGTATACTAGACCGATCTTTCGATGAGCTAGTACTCTTCCCAATTGGATAGCAGCAGTTAGATGCGAAACAGTAGTACCCATGGTCGTTCCTCCAAACACTGCGATGTTTGTTAGACTTCTGATTGGTGAACCTTCCATAGTAACGACTTCAAAAGTGATTCTGTTACACAATCTTCCTTTGATTTTACGTCCAGTAATGGTTTCAAACACCTTCTATGAGTCTGGGGTATGCTGCTCATAGAATTAATCTCTAATTTAATTAAACACCACTACCAACCAGCGTGTATAGAATGCTCAATCAAATTGCATTAAGTAAATAAGGCATCACCAACATTAAATTATATATAAAAATCAGCTTAATTATATACATTTTAAATTATATAATTCCACTACTAATTTAATTAAGCCAATAACTGCAACTCAATTAAATTGGTAGACGCCACTTGAATCATTAATACAAGATTAATAATGCTAGCTATATAATCACGTTTATTAACTAGATTGTCAATCCAATTAATTCGCACAATTATATTGATTAAAACAGGAATTATTTAAATACTTAATTAATATATAGATATAAGTATATTAAATAAATACACAAATATATATATATATATAAAGAAAGATTGGATATATATTAACTAAAGAAATTAGGCGATTCAACCGGCCATTTAAATAAATTAAACTAAAAGTATGGAGCCTCGGCCTTCCATAAAAAAGAAAATAAAAGACATAAATAAATTAAACTAATTAGGTGGATCGGCCATCCATTTGCGATATTTAAAGTGCATAAAGTAAAAATAATAAAGACTAGGCGAGTAAACCGACCATAAGTCTAGTTAAATAAATCCAAATAGAAATTAAGTGTAAAGAAAATTATCTCATAATCCCATTTATAAATAACTTAACACATATCCTTGCTAACAAAAGGAAATTACTCACAATCCATATTTAATAAATATAAGATGAAATTTATAAACATTATAACGAAAATTTGAAAGAAATACTCCCCGAAAATATTGAAATTATTCGGATATAATTTCTTTAATAAATTTTACAAAAAGACTTGAAAAACTATTCTAAAAATTCTAGAAATTATATTAATATGAAGATAATAATAAAAGAAAGAAATTACAAAAGAAATAGAGAAGATTGGAGCTAAATTGGTGTCTCAAATGAGAAAGAAAGCTAGCATATTTATAGGAAAATTTCTAGAGGTAAAATGGTCATTTTGACTTACGGGTACTGTAGATGGTTGACTTATTGACTTTGACCAGCCGATGACACTGTTCATGACATAAGCAGTGACGTCATCATCGACGGCGGTACTGTTCATCAAAGTTACTATTCACCATTTTTTTTTTCTTCTTCTTCATCTTCATTTCTTCTTCTTCTTTCTTTATCTCCAAAATGTACACTAAAATACACTGAAAAACTTATAAACAAAGAAATAGATATGAAATGTGAAATATATCCATTAAATAACACAATTAACCGATTTTTAAACAAAATTTAGTCATTAAATAACATAAAAATTAGTTAATTTATGAGTACATCAATATATCTAAAGCTATCTTCCTAAAACTTTGGTATCAGCTAAGGGAAGATAACTTTTATTTTGTTGATTTCATGATCACTAAGTATAGTTCTTCTCAAAGTTTGGCTATAGTGGATCGTCCTTGGGGTTCAGTTACTTGGAGAAAACTAATTGAGGATAGGGATCTTGCGGAACAACATATTAGATGGTGAGTGGGTAAATGATTTATTGATTTTTGGTTTGATAGGTGCATAGGAGAAGGACCTATAATTGATTATTCTCTTGTTTCCAATCCTCCTCATTTTTTAGTTGCTGATTTTTTTACTCTCTTCGGATGGGATAAGGCACGATTGCTATGTTGGCTGCCTTTACATGTTGTGGAGAAGATTGTGAACATTCCTATTGCTAGTGATGTGAATGATCAACTGGTTTGGTTCGTCATAAACGCTCTTCTTCTTTGGTTCTCCCTCGAGTTTGGAAGAATTCCTTGCCTTTAAAAATGAGTTTTCTCACATAGAGAGTTTTATATGGATTCATTCATTTGGATACTATCATTCAATGACATGGTATCCATCTTGCATCTTGTTTCTTGTGTTGTTTAGATGTTAAAACTATCAACCATTTGTTCATTAACGGCAAGGTAGCTAGGGGGGTTTGGAAGCATTATTTTAGGCCTTTTGGTTTGAACCATCATGCTTACTCTTGTGTTTCATCTCTTTTTATGGAATGGTTTCTTTTTGTTCATTATTTGGTTCCTTTGGCTTGGCAGAAATGCAGCCCGATTTTAAAGAACATTTTTTTCAGCCAATGGTTCATATTTCGAGTTGATATTTTTTTTCCTCCTCTTATGAAAATCCTCAGTTTTCTAGGCTAAGCAGCTACAAGATGATTCATCTATTCTTTTTCTTCTTAGATATTGTTTGCATACTCCTCGGAGAAAATGATGGTGTTTAGTTGTTTAGGTGAAACCAAAGAAAGGCAAGCTTAAATTGAATACAAATACTAGCGTTGTGAACAAGAAGGCTTCTGGAGGTGGTGTTTTGAGAGATAGCAATATGAATGTTATTTTTGCCTTTATAAGTGAAAAACCTAAGAGGGGAGGGGTGAATTAGGTTTTTATCTGATTTTTTAAACCTAATTCAATAATACATCTCTTTGACAACAAATATCAAACACTTGGTGTGCTAGTTGTGTGAGTAAAAATGTGATTAAATAAAATGCAGAAAGTAGAGCAATGAACACAATTATTTATAGTGGTTCGGTTTATCCACAAAACTTAATCCACTACCTTGAGTTACCTACTCAAGGATTTTATCAAATCTCT
The DNA here is from genome assembly GCA_019593545.1 of Apocynum venetum. NCBI lineage: Eukaryota > Viridiplantae > Streptophyta > Magnoliopsida > Gentianales > Apocynaceae > Apocynum > Apocynum venetum. Next base: position 1,062,023 of record SRSM01000145.1, on the reverse strand, counting down.
TCACTAATCAAATAAATGAGATTACAAAAGAGGCTCACTCAATTCACCTTAGGGTTTTACAAATAACCTCTCAATCAATCAAGGTTCACTCAACCCTTGAGTTTTACTACATAACCTTGATTATACAATAATCTCACAACTCTCCTTAGTGAATCCTCACAATACAATTCAATTCAAGGTTCACCCAAACACTTAGGTTTTATGCTACTTGTAACCTTTATACAATTACAATCAATAATAAAGGATAGAGAGTTTGATAGATATCACCTTAATGTGAAGATATATCAATTTGAAGCATAAATATCTCATTGAATAATTTGTTTCTCTAGATTGCTCAAGAACACAAATGATTTAGTAAAGACCCTTCTAGGATGATTTTCACAATGTAAATGTTATGAAAGGGTTTCAAAATGATTTCAAGATATTCTATCAAGAGTAAGAATCAGGTTTTGCTTGAAAAGCCGTTAAATTGAGTTTTTCAAACAATTGGGTATTTATATGTATGCTCCAACGGTCATAAAATGATTGTTGGAATCCCATTCAGGAGAAGTGCGGTCGACCGCATATTAGACGGGTCGTCCACACCATCATACGCAAGTGTTGCCAAGAGCTCTGGACATACTGCGAATGATGAGCTGAGTAGTCCGATCGACCGCATGATTATGGGGTCAACCACATATGTAGTCAGGTCGACCGCACATGCATCCAAACTATGCAATACAAGATTCCAATCAACTCTAAGAGTTGTGGAATATATTTTATGGAATTTTAAGTATATGCATGTATTTTGAAAAATTATTTCAAATATCCAACTCATGTTTTATCTTTATAAAGTGCATTTTGAAAAATGTTTCACTTTTATTTAGCAACCTATTGAAATTATTTCTCATAGAGATAGATCTACAGATGTCTAAGGATATAAAAAAAAACACTATACCTTTAGATCCTATCTAATTTAGAAATCGCTTATCTTCAATGCTTGATAACATTCGATTTTTCTTGAAAATTTGAAACTTCGATCTTGTATGCATTAGACATATAAATCCTAAAAGATCAACACTTATTCAAATAAGACATTAGTTCTCATCAATGTTTGTCATTAATCAAAATTAAGACATTAAAAACTTTAAGGCTTTCAACAAGGAATTTGGTGATGTATGGATTCTTTATGTGTAAACATTGGCTTTGTTGTTTGGACTTCAAATTTGTGTGCTTAGATGTATATCTAGTTTTGAGGCTGAGGTGGACAATTCTATTATGTTATATTTGTTTTGAAAGCCTTAAAGCTTTTAATGTCTTAATTTTGATTAAATGACAAACATTGATAAGAACTAATGACTTAATTGTATTAGTGTTGGTCTTTTAGGATTCATATATCTAATCCATGCAAGATCGAAGTTTCAAGTCTTCAGGAATGAGCGTTTGGTGTCAAGCGTTGAAGATAAGCAGTTTCTGGATTAGATAGGATCTAGATGTGTAGTGTTATTTCTTTATATATCTATTAGATGTCTCTAGGTCTACCTCTATGAGTAATAAATTTTATAGGTTGCTCAATGAAAGTGAAATGTTTTTCAAAATGCATTTCATTTAGATAAAACATGAGTTGGGTATTTGAAATGATTTTCAAAATACATGCACATACTTTAAATTTCTTTAAATGTATTCCACAAACTCTGAAGTGTGGTCGACCACAGATCATGCGGTCGACCAGACCTCTCAGCTTATCGTTCGCTGAACGTCTAGAGCTCTCTGTAACACTTGCGAATGATGGTGCGGTCGACCGGACTTCTTAGCTCATCGTCCGCAGTATGTCCAGAGTTATCTGGAACACTTGCGGATGATGGTGCGGACGACTAGTCTGATATGCGCTCGATCGCACTTCTCCTGAGTGGGATTCAAACAGCCATTTTTATGACCGTTGGTGCATATATATAAATACCCAATTGTTTAAAAAATACAAATACATGATTTTCTGAGCAAAAATCTGATTCCTATTCTTCATAGAACATCTTGAAATCATTTTGAAACTCTTTCATAACATTTACATTGTGAAAATCATCCAAAAAGGGTCTTTACAAAATCATTGGTGTTCTTGAGCAATCTAGAGAAACATATTACTCAAGGAGGTACTTATGCTTCAAATTGATATATCTTCACATTAGGGTGATATCTATATCAAACTCTTCCTATTCTTATCTTGTTAGTTTTATTCAAGGTTGCATTGAGCTTAAAACTCTAAGGGTTAGAGTGAGCCTTGAATTATAGATAATTGTGATTATCTTAAGTGTATGTATTTCATTAATTGTTGTATTAGAGATAAGTGTATAATCAAGGTTGTAGTGTAAAACTCAAAGTGTTGAATGAACCTTGATTGGGTAAGAGGTTTGTGTTGTAAAGCCTTAAGGTGAATTGGGCGAGCCTCTATTGTAATATCTTGTACTAAATTATTGAAAGGTTTTGTGAAATCCTTGAGTAGATAGCTCAAGGTAGTGGATTAGATTTTGTTGGATAAACCGAACCACTATAAATCGTTGTGTTCTTTGCAAATTTCTTGAAAACATTATTTCACACATTGTTTGAGCACCAAGTGTTTGATATTTGTTATCTTAGAAAGCATTGTTTGTTTTAAAGAGGAAAAATCGGTTAAAAACCTAATTCATCCCCCTTTTAGGTTTTTCATGTTTCATTATGCAAATGTGGGTCATTGGTTATTATGTTATGACTTAGTTCGTGTTCGCTAGATTATTTGTGATTTACTTATGACTATGGTTCATGTGTTTCGTCAAGCTAATCAGCTTGCATATGGCTTAGCTGGTCTAGGTATGGTTGGTACAGTTTTTTTCAATCAAGAGAATATACTACATTAGGTGTTAAGAATCCAAATGGTAGACTCTATTGGCTTGCCCTTTCTTCGAAATATCGATCAGTTTTAGTTTTAGCTTTCTTTAAGTTTTCTTGTAAAGGTGAAGTACTATTTATTTATTGCTTTCAAGTGGAGCCTTGCTCTTTACTTTTGTACTTTTTTATTTTTTTTATTAATAAAATTTGAGGTGTCATCCTTCACCTAAAGGATTTTGTCAAAAAAAACAAAATAAAATATACATCTTATTTATATATAAGAAAAAGAATATGAGAAAAAAAATACTAAAATAAACTATAACAACATAAGAATAACTCTTAAAATCAAACTTTTTGAAGGTTTCATTGTCGTAATTATGCATTTTAAAATTTTAGCGCCAAACTCCTAAAAGAAGCTTTAAGGGCTAAAGTCAAAATCTTGTAAAGTTTAGAACACTAACATATTTTGTCCTATTTAAAAATATTTTACAAATATATAAAATATAATGATATATGAATCGATAATATATGTATAAAAGATATAAATATGTTTTATGAAACAAAAATAGTTCATACATACATTTCACAAATTTCATTTATTTTTCCATTGAAAGGGAAAAAGGAAGGAAATAAAGATGTGGTTGGGTCCTTCGGGCCATAGACCAGTTGACACATTTAATTATAAAAGTCTTATTAGCAATGATAAAGTAAAAGTTTGAATCTTACTAAGTTCGAATGTTACTAAGGGGAGTTAGTGTTGATTTGTTTATTTTATGCGTATCAATGTACGGTCTAGTGGACTCACGATTTAACTTGTTTTTGAGGGATCCTAAGTACTTATCCGATATATTTGGTTGAATAAAAGTTCAAATTTGAATTATAAAAAAATATATAAAAAAAAAAAAGATGTGGTTGGCAATTGAGTGACGACTCTCTGCAGTGGGACGTCATGCATAACAAAGAGGGTCAGGCAAAGTAACGAAATTGGGGCAACTTGACTAATTGACTTACAGAACTGACCGTTAAATGACGGCATAATAGGCGGTCCCTGTCGGCTTGTCGGTTTCCTTATTCATATTCCTTTCAAATCTTCCTTTCTTTCTTCACTCACAAAGGCGAAACAGAAAACAACCACATATGGCCCACTTTCTGCCACTATAATCAACTTTTTTACTTTTTCATGTAATTATTTATTTGAAATATTGATTTTTTCGTTTTAGTAACATAACATAGAGGAGTATTAATTATACTAAAAACTTGATAAACAAAATATTTCCTTTTAATAAAAACATTTAGGGTAAATTCATACTTAATAATACTAAAAGTAAATAAATTTGAAGAGAAATTAAAAATAAATTATTAAAATTTACAATTAAATGAATATTTATCCAAAGTTAATTAAAGTGGTAACTTTTTTGAATCTTATAAATTTACATTTCTATTTATTAAATATTCAAATGATTTTGATTCTCAAACAATCAAAGTAGCATTTAGAGTTTAAAAGCCCATTTAATTTATGTAAATACATAAGTAGAAGGCATTGTAATTGTTTTTTTTTTAATTTCATCTCATTATAGAACCATTTTTAGCTAATTATTCTTTTTATTTATACTTCCATATTTTGGTCCTTATATTTCATCTCTTGAATTAGAAGCTAAGGATTTTTAACTATACTAGTAGCTAAACACTTTAGTTAATTATTCTTCTTCGATTTCAATTATATATATTGAAATAAATTTTTTTAAAAGAAACTAAATAATTACCATACTTCTCCCCCACCGCCGCCCCCCCCAAAAAAAGAAAAGAAAATGCTATCATGTTGCAGTTCAATTTCTTTTATTTTTCCCCTTTGAGAAAAATTTAAATTTTAAAAAGATGATTTTTTTTAATGTAATCCTATAATATATGATTTCTTTAGTTTACTTCCCAAGTTAATATATTATGGTTTTGTCTCTGAATTGCAAAAGCAACATTGTACTAGAAAAGATACCTCACGAAATTGCTCATAATATTCTCTATTTTATCTATGAATAAAGAAAGCCCATACTCTGTCTATGGATCATGTCATATTGAATCAATCTTCATTTGTACTTCATAATATGTCTTCCCTTTCCTTCCTTTGGTTAATTTGGCAACTATGCGCTGAAGAGTAGCATTTTTTATTCCTATTTGATAAACGTTAATATGTGTTTTTTTTCAGTAATAATCAGAAATCCTCTTTTTTCCTTTGATATCATTTCCTCCCAATCTTTGCACGAAACGTCACTCAGTAATTAATATATGGGTTTTATGTAATTCTTTTGATTCTCTACTTAGTTATACAATTTTATAGCCAATCTAATTACTTTGCTTCTGACTTGTTTAATTTTTTATATATTTCCACGTCTAATATGATGTATTGGACACAAGAAAATAGACTGAGTAATTTTCTATTTTTTTTAAAACAGTTTCTTTTAGAAGGTATGGAAGAAAATAAGGAGCAACATAGAAAAATAAAGTTATTCCAATATGTATAAGCTATTTTGACTGATTGAGTGATCCATTCACATAGAAAAATTCTAATATAGACCAATTGGAATGAACCTTGTAGGTTCTTAAATCAAGTATACAATAAAGATGACTCTATAATAAACCACGATGTGCATATTAACTTGGGTTCATGAAGTTGCCTTCGTGATTAGCTGAGTGATCTTTAAATAAGAAATAGCAGGAGAAGGGGCAAAGACATGGCATGAAGGATAAAGAAATAGATGGAACTTAATTCAATATCAAACGCCAAACTTAATCTCTAAACAATATTAAATCTTCCACTTTAAAAGAAACTATTTCTACATAGGGATCTTTTTACATCGAAGTTTCTGAAAAAGCTTTAAAATTCCCAACATCCATATTCTTTTTTTGTTACTCAATTTATCAAACTTTAATCACCACTTTTTATTTAATATAAAAATTAAGGAGAAGTTTGAAGTAGTTATTAGATAATCCTCCCTCTTTAGTAAATGTTAGTAATGGAATGACAAAGATGTAAATCTCTTAAATTAAGACATTGTTAATATAATTTATATAAAAATATGTTTATTTTTTTAAAAACTAGACATTTAATCTTTAATATTTTTTTTAAAAAATTCTTAGTTTTTTCTATAGTTTCCCATGATAATATCACTAGCAAGACCTTAAAAAGTTTATACAAACATAAGAAATATTCTTTTTAATCATATATATTCACTTAATCATAAGCATATGATATAGAATATCATTTGAAAAGGACTCTCTCTCTCTCTCTCTTACATCTCTTACATGGGCATTGCTCACACCTTTAAAGCAAGTCATTGTACTGAGAGCTCAACTCTCAGTCTGTCGTCCCTGAGCTAATAACACTTGTCCTCTTCATTGCTTCTCTCTTTCTCAGCCAATTTCAATGACCAACTGCAAAAATATTTTTCCGTTGGGATTTTGATAGTCCTCCTCCTTTGGGTAAAAATTTCAGATATGCCACTCTCACCATGTACTCATTTCCAGCAAGCATCGCCATCCCCTGGCGGAGGCGAGTGGTCAAAAACAAGAAGAAAATAACAGGTGGTTTTGTACTGTTACATTACATAAGCCTTGCAGATATGCATGCATTAATTATTACCCAACAAAATTAATGTTTCGGAAAGAAAAAAGAAAAAATAAGAAGAAATTAATTAATAAATTAATGCTCTATTACATTTATATGAAATGAAAAGCATCCAGATAAGAAAGGCATGTATGCAGGGTTGTATGAATGGGAAAAGAATTGGTAAGTACTGATTCCTGTTAAAGATGGTGAGATCAAAGCCGTCAGACTTTGTCGGGTACAGCCTTAGCCCTATAATCTGCTTCTTCCAGCCCTCTCTTTCTCTTTCTCTCTCTCTCACACAGACCACACACTGGTCGCTTTAAATGTATACGATCCCTAGAAGACGTTTGGTCTTTCAGTTTTTTTGTAACTTACTATTGTACCCAAACCCCTTTTAATTTGTCCCTTCAAATTCTTGAATCTGAATCACTTAATTTTCCCCTTGTTGGTTTTAGCTAGCACAAAGGAAAGAAGTAGATAGAAAGCAATGCAGGTGGTGAAAGAGAGGAGTATTGGGACAATGGATGATAAGGAAATGGAGTCGACCTATGAAAAACTGCGCCTTTTGGCTTCTGGAAATGCGGTGGTGATCTTCAGCATGAGCGGGTGCTGCATGTGCCATGTCGTCAAGCAGCTTCTCTTTGGCCTTGGAGTCGGCCCCACCATAGTGGAACTCGACCGCGATAATACCGCTGGCGGCCGCGAAATCCATTCCCTTCTGTTTCAGCTCGCCGGAAATAATATTAGCCAGCAACAGCCTCTCCCGGCAGTGTTTGTCGGCGGGAAGTTCTTGGGTGGAATTGAAACCGTCATGGCTTGCCATATCAATGGCACTCTGGTTCCTCTCCTCAAGGACGCCGGCGCTCTCTGGCTCTGATTCAATCAAATCAATATATACCGTTACTGTTTTATCATCTTAATTACAATCTCCATATTCGATAATCATCATTTATATTATATTATAGCTTATTACGTTGTATAGATCAGTTGTGCCAGTGTAGATGGCAGAGACAAGCATCTAGGATTTGTCTTGGTCCTTGACTGCTTTTATGAACTATGAGTTAGGACTACTGATCAGGGCTAAGTATGTTGTTCAAACCCTGACTATAAAATCGAAATCCTAATTAGTAATTCGTGGTATATATTTTATGTTTCTATTTTTCTCCTTTTTTTTAAATTTTATTTAGTAGCATTCTATTTTGCATTACCTCCTGTAGAACAATAATGGCCAAACCAAGTCCATGCCTGTTTTTGCAAGGGATATACTAAATTAGTTACATTCATTTTTTCTTTTTGGGAATTTGTTATCAATATTAAAATGGTAAGTGACGAATAGAAGAATTTGAAATTCAAGCAATCCTTCATTTTGTTATGTTTCTTTATTTCCATTATTTTTCTTTAACATCTAGCGAAAATGAATTTGATGAATTTCAGCTTTTTTCCACACTAAATTCAAATTTTTCCTTTTTTTTTATTGAGGTGTAAATTCAAGTTCTAAAATAATCGTAAGAGTTCAAAACCCAGCCAGAAAAGTTCTTTTTCCCCTTTTTCAGGAGAGTAATACAACAAATTTTTCATTTATCTAAAGAAAGTTGAACATTGTGGTGACACATAATGTAATTATAATGGAAATGAAAAACAATATTGAGGACCCTTTCCATGTTATATTTTTCTCGTCAGATCAGATGACATAAATGACATTTATATGTGATGTATGAACGTTATTTTTCTTTTTCTGTTCTACATTAATCTTTTACTGGTTGTTGGGGGATAACGGCAAATTTTGATTGTTCAGGGAGCCTTTTGACACCCATTTAAGTAGAAAAAACAAGTGTTTCTTTTTTCTATCGTAAACAGAAAATTACTGATTTGGATAAACAATTATAGATTGATTGAATGTGAAGTATAGTAGGTTTCATACCTTGAATAGATTAAAAAAGTAATTAAATGTAGTTATAAAATTAGTGAATATTTGGAATTAATTTGAATTAAAAATATGTAAATGAAGCTTTAGGAAGTAAATGTGAGATCATTTGTAGGAAACCAATTTTTAAGAAAAAAGAATGTTGAAAAAAATTTTAGAATGAGAATTTATTTGGGTAAAAATGTTTACTCAAATACACCCTAAAATATTCTCCAAACAGGGGAAAAACAAATAAATAATAATGAGATATCAACGTCAAACCAAAGAACACTGTCTTTAACTGTTTCAAAATCTTCTGTCCTTTTTTGTATTAAGTGGCTCGTAATATATAGTTGATATAAGATGGGATAAAAAATTTTAAAAAACATAAGACGGGATAAATTTTTTTTAAAAAAAAACCGGATAAATTTTTTTTTTTTTAAAAAAGACGGGATAATTTCTGTTTTCAAACGGTAAATTGTGAATGTAATATCATCAAAGAACACAGTGAGCAGTCCAATAAGTGATTTTTTAAGAAAAAAGAATGTTGAAAAAAATTTTAGAATGAGAGTTTATTTGGGTAAAAATGTTTACTCAAATACACCCTAAAATATTCTCCAAAGAGGGGAAAAACAAATAAATAATAATGAGTTATCAACGCCAAACCAAAGAACACTGTCTTTAACTGTTTCAAAATCTTCTGTCCTTTTTTGTATTAAGTGGCTCGTAATATATAGTTGATATAAGATGGGATAAAAAATTTTAAAAAACATAAGACGGGATAAATTTTTTTTAAAAAAAAACCGGATAATTTTTTTTTTTTTAAAAAAAGACGGGATAATTTCTGTTTTCAAACGGTAAATTGTGAATGTAATATCATCAAAGAACACAGTGAGCAGTCCAATAAGTGATTAATTTAGTGACCAGCAATTTGTTTTCTTGAATAGTTTCTTCTTTCTTTGAAGAAAATTTCCTTAAATACTCTATTTTTCCAACATTGTATTTATTTTTTAAATTTGTACGAAAATTAAATCTTCAATAAATTTGATTTTATAGATCAGACAATTTATTTTGAATATAAAAGATATCTTATATATTTGTATGAGTTATCTTTGGAAACAAATCTTTATTGGTTAAACATTAAGAAGTCTACGTGAATAAGATAAATGGTAAGAGATATGAAAGATTTTGCAAGATATCTTTGATTGATTATTACAAGGATTTATGAAGTCTTTGAAAATACTTTCAATTCTATATTAAGAAGACTTTGTGCAGAACAAAGTGGACCGAATACATCCAAGAAAAACAATGTGAAGGTTATCATTGTGAGATTCAATATAGAGATTGTGAAGCAATGATTAGTCTCCAAATGCTGAGAAATTGCTAACCAATATGTTCGAGTTTATTCAATATTCATGTGAGCTTATTTGTGATACTTCGACAATTAAGTACTTATTCATTGTATTAAACAATTCCCTTTGCTGTTGAAGAGAATTCTTGAGTTAACTACTTAATCAAGTTGTTGGATTAAGTAGATTGTTGAATTGTTTGAAATCGAGGCTGTGATATCAGCATAAACTATAGTGAGAAGCTATAGTGAACGAGTGATTAGTTTGTAAGGGGTAGTCATAGAGAAAATTTGTATTTAATTCCTTTGTACTTTGAAGAAGCAAACTAATTTGGGTGAGGGCTCCGCAGATGTAGACAAGAGGATTGTTATTTACTTTCCGTTCATTTGTTTCAGGTTAAGTCATAATTATAACTTCCAACGAGTTATAACTAATTGTCTTTATATTCAGCATTTTTGTCAAGTGGTATCAGAGCAGAGTCACCAACGTTGCATTTTTTGCCAATTGGTGAGATCGTGGGAGAAATAGGCGTTGAGTTTCCAACATGAATACACAAGGACCACCTTTATCCAAGCCTCCTATCTTGACAAGTACAAATTATTCCTTCTGGAAATCTTGTAGGTATGATTACATCAGTGCACAAGACAATTATGCATGGAGAACAGTTGTGAATGGATGGATAGAACCAGTGGAGACTGAATCTACCGCTTTAGGAGGCCACTAAAGAAAAAACTCCAGATAAGTGAACTGAACTTGAGAATGCCATGTGTCATGGAAATTTCAAAGCATTAAATGTCATATTTGGAGCTATTGATCAAGATCAGTTCAGACATATTCAAGGATGTAAACTTGCAAATGATGCATAAGAAAAACTATATATTATACATGAAGGTACTGAGTTGATTCGTGATGTCAAACTTTAACAGTTAAATGTTGTCTTTGAATATTTGAACATGAAAGAAGATGAAACTGTTGTTGAGTTTACACTTACACTCAGAAATATGTCAAATCAAGCATGTGGATTGGGACAAAGTTGGGATGAATCTAAGCTTGTCAAGAAATTGCTTAGATCTTTACCCAAGAGATTTAATCCAAAAATTTTTGTTTTTCAAGAAATCAAGAAGACTATGATATTAAGTGGGATAATCTAGTTGATTTTTTACAGCAGTTTGAGACCTAATTTTACAGTCATAAAGAATTAAAGGGAATTGCATTAGTTGCTGATGCTATGAAAGGACTTCATGAATCAAATATGGATGATGATGAGAAGATTGCTATGATCACCGAAAACATCACAAAGTTTCTGAAAAGAAGGAATCCAACGAAGAAGGATGATAAAATCAAGTCAAATTGGAAATAAGAGAAATCATCAATACCTAGGGAAGATAAACACAATTACCCAAAGGATGATAAGTTTGGAGAGAAGAAAAAAAATTTGTCAAAAATTCAGTGCCGTGAATACCATGGTTATGGGCATGTTCAAGCTTTTTGTGGAAACAAATTTATGAACCAACAATAAGAGAAATCTTTGAATACTTCTTGGAATGATGACATTAGGAATGAAAACGATAATGATGAGCAACAAAATGATGCTGTTAGTAATTTTGTTGCTCTCACTGCCGCAGTTGTAATTGAGGATACAGTTGAAACTGTCAAAACAAGCATTGAAACTGACAACTCTTATGTCACTGATGAAATAAAAGTTGATACTGATGATGAAGCTAGTGATGTTAACATTGATGAATTGGAATTTTCTTATGAAATGTTTGGTAATGAATATGTTGAACAAAGTAAGAAATACACATTGGTCAGAAAAGGCTATATGAAGATGAAACTGGAGAAGAACACACTGGAAAATGGGCTACTTCAGCAAAATGAGAAGTACAAAGTCATTGAGTTGCAACTCAAAGGAGCAGAAACTTGTATCAACTGTTTGAATACTGGAAATGCTAAACTGTATAAAGTTATGTCATTTGGGAGGTTATCACATAATAAAATTAAATTAAGGACAAAGTATTGTAATTGTTCAGAAAGGAAATCAAATAGCAATTTATACTTGGTTTGTAGTTCAAACAATGAATGGTACACATGAGGCAATAAATAAATCTATATGTTTTTACTGTTCCAGAATTGGTTATATTCAATATACCTACAAAATTAGATATTCTGATTTGCTGAGTGGAGTAAGTTTGATGTATCCTAAACAGAATTAGAAATCATTGAAACCCTAGATAAAAAATATATGGGTTAAAAAGTAAGATTATCAAGCCTTTGTGACACATGTTGCTTTTACAGTTTGTATTAATGATGTCTGGTAGTTGGATAGTGAATGTTCTTGTCATATGATTGGTAGTAGACACTTGCTTACAAATTACAAAGCTTGCTCATTTGGTCATGTTACTTTTGGTAATGGTACTTGAAAAACCTAAGAGGGGGGTGAATTAGGTTTTTATCCGATTTTTCAACCTAATTCAATAAAACACCTCTTTGACAACAAATATCAAACACTTGGTATGCTAGTTGTGTGAGAAATAATGTGTTCAAATAAAATGTAGAAATTAGAGCATTGAACACAATGATTTATAGTGGTTCGGTTTATCCAACAAAACCTAATCCACTACCTTGAGTTACTTACTCAAGGATTTATCAAATCCCTTTACTAATCAAATAAATGAGATTACAAAAGAGGCTCACCCAATTCACCTTAGGGTTTTACAAATAACCTCTCAAACCAATCAAGGCTCACTCAACCCTTGAGTTTTACAACACAACCTTGATTATACAATAATCTCACCACTCTCCTTAGTGAATCCTAACAATACAATTCAATTCAAGGTTCACCCAAAGGTTTTACAAACAAACCTTGAATACAAAACAACTTACACAAGGCTCACCCTAACACTTAGGGTTTTATGCTACTTGCAACCTTGATACAATTACAATCAATAATAAAAGATAGAAAGTTTGATAGATATCACCTTAATGTGAAGATATATCAATTTAAATTACAATCACCACTTTGAGTAATGGCTTGTCAAGATTGCTCAAAATTCACCTTTGAATGTAAAAGCCCTCATTTAATGATTTTAACTAGATTGATGTTTAGAAAGGGTTTTGGAGTGTTTCTAAGATGTTATAGGATCAAGATATTCAATGTTTTTGCTCAAAAAATCTTCTTAGAAAGAATTCCAAAGGTTTTAGTATCTAAAGGTTTGTTCCCAACGGTAAAAAATGAAGCTGTTGGAAACCTACTCAGGAAGTGCGGTCGACCACATATTAGACTGGTCGTCCGCACCATCATCCTCAAGCTCACTGGACAACCACCGGATGATGATTTTTCATCTTTCGGTCGACCTCACTTCACTGCGGTCGACCTCATGGTCGTCCACAGGTTGGCAGATGAACAAATTTGACAGCAGATGCATCCACAAGATAAACTAACTTATGAATGATATTTGAACCACTTTAGGTCGACTGAAACATGTTCATTTGTGTGTCAACAATACTCTAACACACAAATGATGATTTCAATCAACCATATAAGTTATGGTATCAATCCAACAAGAGTTTATGAACCATTTAAGTTTTGAAATCACGATGCATGGTTTGCCTCTATTGAAAGGTGTTTTGCATATTGATGGCATGAAAACAAATTTGATCAGCATAAGTCAACTCTGTGATCAAATTATTTGGTGAGTTTCAACAAAAACAAGTGTATTGTTAATAATAAAAGTAATGACTGCATATTAACTGAAAGTAGAATAGTCAACAACTGTTATAAGGCATATGGTACTCAGAAATGTAAGCACATCATCAAATGACTTTGATTTGTGGCATCAATGATTAGGGCATGCAAATTTCAAACACTTGAGAAATCTGAGACATCTTAATATTGTACGAGGAATTCCACAAGTCGGAAATGCTGTTGAAAAACATAAGTCGGGGGGTGAATTAGGTTTTTATCTGATTTTTCAACCTAATTCAATAAAACACCTCTTTGACAACAAATATCAAACACTTGGTATGCTAGTTGTGTGAATAAAAATGTGTTCAAATAAAATGCAAAAAGTAGAGCAATGAACACAATGACTTATAGTGGTTCGGTTTATCTAACAAAACCTAATCCACTACATTAAGTTAGCTACTCAAAGATTTTACCAAATTCCTTCACTAATCAAATAAATGAGATTACAAAAGAGGCTCACCCAATTCACCTTAGGGTTTTACAAATAACCTCTCAACCAATTGCGAAGCCTGTCGTACGACTCTCAAATTTAAACCTAACAATTCCTATGTAGATAAGGAAAGTAGGGATCGAATCCACAGAGATTTGTCAACTCTTAAATTAAAATCGTTAATCGGAAAAGGTTTTGGGGGTTTTTTTTTTGAATTTTGAGAATAATGTAATGACAACAATTAAAATAAATATTTTTGAGGTTTTGGATTTTGTAAAATGAATTAAAAACAAAATTTGGAATACAAATGATATAAAAAGCGTTACCAAGGAACTAGTATCAAGTTATATTTTTCATGGGATTAATCATAGATAGATACATTATTAAGTAATTAGTTTTAGAATCCCGATCAACTCAGACAGATTCCTATCCTTACAAAATAGATTAATCCCAATCAGTTCAGACAGATTAATCACTAATTTAATTAAACACCAATACCAACCAACGTGTATAGGATGCTCAATCAAATTGCATTAAATAAATAAGGCATCACCAACATTAAATTGTATATAACAATCAGCTTAATTATATACAATTTAAATTATATAATTTCGCTACTAATTTAATTAAGCCAAGAGCTGCAACTCAATTAAACTAGTAGATGCTACTTGAATTATTAATACAAGATTAATAATGCTAGCTATATAATCACATTCATTAACTAGATTGTCAATCCAATTAATTCACACAATTATATTGGTTAAAACAGGAATTATATAAATACTTAATTAATATATATATAAGTATATTAAATAAATACACACATATATATATAGAAAGAAAGATTGGATTTATATTAACTAAAGAAATTAGGAAGTTCAACCGGCCATTTAAATAAATTAAACTAAAAGTATGGAGGCTCGGCCTTCCATAAAAAAAAATTAAAGACATAAAAATATATTAAACTAGTTAGGAGGCTCGGCCTTCCATAATACAGAAAATAAAAGACATAAAAGTAAATTAAACTAATAGGTGGCTCAGCCATCCATTTGCGATATTTAAAGTGCATAAAGCAAAATAAATAAAGATTAGGCGGGTAAACCGACCATAAGTCCAGTTAAATAAATCCAAATAGAAATTAAGTACAAAAACAATTATCTCATAATCTCATTTATTAATAACATAACACATATTCTTGCTAACAAAAGAAAACTACTCACAATACATATTTAATAAATATAAGATGGAATTTATAAACATTAGAAAGAAAATTTGAAAGATAAACTCCCCGGAAATATTGAAATTATCCAGACATAATTTCTTTACTATATTATTACAAAAAGCCTTGAAATATTATTCTAAAAAATCTGAAAATATACTAATATGAAGACAATAATAAAAGAAATAAATTGAAAAATAAATGAAGAAGATTGGAGCTAAATTGGTGTCTAAATCATAAAAATAAGCTTCATATTTATAACCACAAAAATTAGGGGCAAAATGGTCATTTTGCACCCCAAAGTCTTGAAAATTTAGTTGGTGGCCTAATTTCCCCAACTTTGCCACATGTCGCGTCCTTATTGGTCCAAATTGCGGCTTCTAGAAGCGCCACTTGTCACCTTCTGATTGCGCCACTTGTCATTTTCTGATTGCACCACGTGTCATCTTCTCATTGCGCCACGTCATCTAATGAAATATATATATATATTTTTATCTTATCCAACATTTCTTCATCTTCTTCTTTTTATCTCCATAATAAACTAAAATACACTGAAAAACGTACAAACAAAGAAATAGAAGAGAAACGTGAAATATATTCATTAAATAAAAATAATTAACCGATTTTTAAAGAAAATATAGTTATTAAATAATATAAAAATCAGTTAATTTATGATTACATCAAATTCCCCCACACTATCCCTTTGCTTGCCCTCAAGCAAAATATAAACACAAAATATACAAGTATAAATAACTTAAACAAGATTAATAATGTAACAAAGTGTTATATAAATTTCAATACAACTTTCACAATTAATCCCTTTTTAAACAATTGTGTTCGTGTGCTTGAATATCATTTACAAGTTTAACATTAACATTCAAAGTTAACAAAATGTGACCGTGAAAAACATAAAACCCTTGATAATTTTTTGTTTTTTTAAACATGCTATCAATATAATGAAAGGATAATAACAAAGTCACTATGTAAATAAAAATACATTCTTAGTTTCTCAACACAACGTATAAACTTGTAAACTCACATATTCTCCACTAATGATGAAAAATTTTGGTCGATCTGGGTCAAATAGGACTTTTAAGCTTGTAATGTTAAGCTCGAGATTTGGCTACAAATGAAGGATAGGAATATACAAAATATATCAAGAGTTTAAATTGAGAATGAATTACTACCTCTTGACGAAAACCTTAGCCATGATATCTTTCATTTCTTTTTTTGTTTTATTTTTTTTTCTTTCTCTACTTTTTCTCTTTGTTTTTTTTTTGAAGAGATCAAATAAATGAGCTTTATACCTTTCGATTTTTATTTTGACAATATCTCATAATCCTTTATCAACAGTGTTCATAACTTTTCGATACAGATTAACACATGTTTAATACATTCTCAATAAAGTATGTGGATAGAAAAGTAATAAACGAGGCTATTTATCAAAGAAATTAAATGGTAATGAAACCATTCATACATGTTGGCCTTCAAAGAAAGTATGGTTCGTTCAGAAAGGCTCAAACTATCAAAGAAGGCCTTATGTCATCCCCAAATCAACCAAGATCTTAATTAAATTTCGTCTCAAGCATATGAAAAAACAAGTTCTAGTGTGTAGAGAGTAACATTAAATGTACTAAAATACATAGTAAACTTACATTATCATCAAATCACAATACTAATGTTTTCAACTCTGGGTTTCATAACATAAAAGATTTAGCCACAATAGTTAAATAAGAATGTTTTTTGTCAAATTGTTAAGATATTCAATTGATTTTACGAAAATTTGTTTTTTACAAAAAGGAAGGGGTACAATTATAAAAGGATTGAAAAATTTAACACAAAATTACCTAACATCTTAAAAAGTTATAATACATGCATGATTTATTCAACAAAATAACAACTTATTAAAAACAATGTTTTTAAAGGTGCGGATCAAGAATCAAATGAGTTTAATCACTTGACTCTTTACTTAAACCACCCCCCACACTTGGGAATTACATTGTCCTCAATGTAAAAACACACAAAGTTTTAAAAACAACAACATTATTCCACAGCTTTTAATAAAAAGAAAATAACACACATTTATTTAAAAAGAAAAACTTACAACTTTAACTCTAAATCCATTGAATCTCTTTTTCGCTTGTTACCGGAAATTGACCAGTTAATTGGAGGTACTTCTGGATCTGTCTCTGGTACAAAAGCTACTAATTCATCCAATAGCTCCTTAGTTGTGGGTGCAGATACAATTATTCTTCGTGCTACTGGAGATAGAAGCTTATGTGTAACAGCTATGTCAAGAAATGCTAATAAACCATCAAAGTAGTGATCAACATTTAAAAGACCAATTGGTTTAGTGTGCAGTTTCATGTTAAACCAGAATGTTAAATTGAACAAGCATTCTAAAACCTCATATCCTCCTGGTATGACTATGAAAACATCAGAGTTATGCAGCATGAGTGTCATGCATTCATAAAATGATTTTGTTTGTACCTCATATCCAATTGTTCTGCCATATACTTCTTTCAGAGGAGTAGGAATTACACCTACCACGAGAACTTTGTTTCAATCTGAACAAGTGTTTGGTATGACTGGTGTGCTTGAGCAACCTCTCCAATTAATCCAGCATTTCCTCCTCCGTATACTAGACCGATCTTTCGATGAGCTAGTACTCTTCCCAATTGGATAGCAGCAGTTAGATGCGAAACAGTAGTACCCACGGTCGTTCTTCCAAACACTGCGATGTTTGTTAGACTTCTGATTGGTGAACCTTCCATAGTAACGACTTCAAAAGTGATTCTGTTACACACTAAAAAGAAAACAAACAAATAAAACAAATCAAGGAAGAAACAAATAAAAACAAGTAGTTGTGATTGTGGCTCACATCTTCCTCTGGTTTTACGTCCAGTAACGGTTTCAAACACCTTCTATGAGTCGGGGGTATGCTGCTCATCCAGCTTTCTTAAAAACTGGCAAACGGGATCGTTTAAATTCAGATACCGAAGAGTGTACCGGAGTTGTTCAATTTTGAATTGTTTCCATAACCCGAGAATTTCCATTTGAACGTATCCACTAGAATGCGTATCAAGAGTCAGTTTGATATCATCTAATGACTCTTTACTCAGTCCATTCTTAATGAAAGCAATTTTGTCTTCTCGATTATCGGATAAATACCCAAGTGAACGACAACTGGTATCACAGTTCCATCTAGCACATTTATAACAGACTCTCATTCTTTTACCTCTCCGTTTCTTTGCATAACTACTCTTCCCCAACCCAGGTGGACGTTTGGGAAAAGCTGGATGTTCACCACTAATTCGGACCTTAGCTTCAATTATCCACCTAATATCCTCAGGCATTCCAATGGATACTAGTAATTTGATACGCTCCAATCTCATCAGATAGATTTTTCTCAAATAATTAATAGGGAGCAATGGATAGTATCTTCTCATTTTCATTATTGAATCATCCATTATGTAACAAAGAGATAGAAAGAAAGAAGGGATGGAAAGACAAACTAAAATGTAAAAAGAAAAGAAATACCTTGCAGATGGAATTTACTCTTGAAAGGAAATTAGCAAATCGTTTGGTGATTCGTTCAACAATTAAGCAGGCTATTTAAAGCCGTGTTTAATCACTGTTGGACATTTAATTAACTTAAATACGCCGTCTTTCAGTATCCGAGAAGACGCGTATTCAACAATTTCTGCTAGGCCTGCAAGCTAAAAAGTGAAAAAGGAAAATCAAACAATTCAAAAGTATTAAAGAAAACGATGGGTTGCCTCCCACACAGCGCCCTTGTTTAACGTCTTAGACTCGACGAGCACAGATTTCAATTCCTTTCTTGTGGTGGGTCTTCAAAAGCAACGGAATCGATAATTTGTCCGACAAAACCTTCATGAAAAGGTTTAAGGAGATGACCGTTCACTTTGAAAATTTTGCTCGTTTGAAGACTTTTTATCTCCACTGACCCGTGATTAAAGATATTAATGATAACAAATGGGCCAATCCACCTTGACTTTAGCTTTCCTGGAAACAGTCTCAGACGAGAATTATAGAGTAGAACCTTATCACCAATATTGAAATTTTTCCTTGAAAGATTTTTGTCATGGTAATATTTCATCTTCTTTTGCAATCCAGGAATTAACATATGCATCATTTCTAATCTCTTCTAGTTCTTGAATCTGCAGTTTTCGATTAGATTGTGCATCATCAAGATTAAGATGACATTGTTTAATGGCCCAAAATGCCTTATGTTCTAATTCCACAGGTAGATGACAGGCTTTACCATAAACCAATCTAAATGGTGACATACCAATAGGGGTTTTGAATGCAGTTCTATATGCCCAAAGAGCATCTCCCAATCGAAGGCTCCAGTCTTTCCTATTAGGATTGACTACTTTAGCTAGAATAGACTTAATTTCCCTGTTAGAGATTTCAGCAAGTCCATTTGTTTGAGGATGATAGGCAGTAGAAACCTTATGAGAAACATGATATTTTTTAAACAGAGTTTCCACTACCTTGTTGCAAAAATGCGTACCTCTGTCACTGATGATGGCCTTTGGAATTCCAAATCTATGGAATATGTTGTCTTTGATAAATGTCACAACTGCTTTGGAATCATTCGTTCGAGTGGCCTTAGCTTCAATCCATTTGGACACATAATCCACTGCAAGCAAGATGTAAGTATTTCCAAAAGACGAAGGAAAAGGTCCCATGAAATCAATACCCCATACATCAAAAAGTTCACAAACTAAGATAGTTTTCAAAGGCATTTCATCTCTCTTGGATATATTACCAACTCTTTGACATTCATTGCAAGATTTAACAAAGTAATATGCATCTTTGTTAAGAGTAGGCCAATAAAATCCACTTTCCAGAATTTTTCTAGCAGTTCGTTTTGGTCCAAAATGACCTCCACATTCAAAAGTATGACAAAAATTCAATATGGATTGAATTTCGTTATTTGGAACACATCTGCGTATGACATTGTCTGCGCAGCTTTTGAAAAGGTAGGGGTCATCCCAAATGTAGTATTTTGAGTCATTCCTAATTTTATCCTTTTGAGGCTTAGATAAATGATTTGGAAATACTTTGGTAACAATATAATTAACCATATCAGCATACCAAGGTATAATTCCATGCAATGCATAAAGATGCTCATCAGGAAATAAATCAGAGATAGGAGATACTTCCCCGTCATATGTCAGTCGACTCAAATGATCAGCAACAAGATTCTCTGCTCCCTTCTTATATCGGATTTCAAGGTCAAATTCCTGGAGTAAGAGAATCCATCTCAGTAGTCTTGGTTTAGACTCCTTCTTCTTTAACAGGTACTTTAGAGCTGCATGGTCTGAATAAACAATCACTTTTGTTCCCAACAGATAAGATCTAAATTTTTCTAGAGCAAAAATAACAGAGTATAGTTCCTTCTCAGTTGTGGTATAATTGCATTGGGCATCATCAAGTAATTTAGATGCATAATATATCACATGAGGAACTTTATCTATTTTCTGACCTAGAACAGCTCCAACTGCTTTGTCACTAGCATCACACATTATCTCAAAAGGAAAAATTCCAATTAGGGGGTTGAATGATAGGTGATGAAATCAATTTCTCTTTCAACAGTTTAAATGCATGTTTACAACCTTCATCAAAATTGAATTTATGTTCTTTTTGTAATAGCTTGCATAAAGGTTGAACAGTTTTAGAGAAATCCTTAATAAACCTTCTATAGAATCCAGCATGGCCTAAGAAGGATCTTACCTCTCTTACCGTAGAAGGATAAGGAATAGACTTAATCACATCAATCTTGGCTTTGTCAACAGCCAGTCCTTTTGGTGAAACTACGTGCCCTAAAACAATTCCTTGTTCTACCATAAAATGACACTTTTCATAATTGAGAACAAGGTTAGTTTCAACACAACGTTTAAGCACAAGTTCCAAATTTACTTGTGAACGGTTTTTAACTCTAAAAATGATTTTTATTGGTTTTCAAAGTTTTTCAGCCATGTTAAGGATAGTTAACTATTACAATGAGTTTGTAAGTAATGATGTAACACACATACACGATTTATTTTAAAAAGTAGAGTTGATGGATGACTTTGAGGATTATTGGAGAGAATTTGGTGCAAATGAATTGAAGTTCTTGAGATTATTTGACTTGTTTTCTGAGACATTTAAATTTTGATTTTGTTTCTTTATGTTGTTATTTTGCTTGAGGACAAGCAAAGGTTTAGTGTGGGAAAATTTGACGAGCGTGTCGTTGCGCTATCAAATTAATACCAAACTCAACCAACTTATATAGTTAGGGCAAGTAAGGGTCGAACCCACAGAGACTTGTAAATTCTTTGATTAAGTAACTAATCACAACTTTGGGGGGAAAAGATTTGGTTTTTATCTAAAAAGATTAAAACTTAAAATAAGTAATTCACAAAATAACTAGAAATCAATGGATAAAAAAAACGTTAGCAAGGACTTTGTATTTCGATTTTATTTATTCGGGATTAATCATCGATAACAACTTATTTGAGTAATGACTTAGAATTCCGCGTAGCGCAGCAAATTCCAATTCCTGTAAAAATTAGGTTAATTCCCGAGAAGCACGGCAAATTAACTTTAACCTGATTAAACCAAATTACCGAATCGTTCGCATAAGATAGTCAATCAAGTTATTAAGCATAAGGACAACATCAACACAAATTACATAAAATTAATGGCCGATTAAAATCATGCAATTCGCTTCAAACAATTCCCTATTAATTAATCAAACACAGATTTAAATTAATCAATAGTTACTACTTTTGGTTACCGAAAACCGATTCTGCATAACCCTAGTTAATCAACTATGTAAAACAATTAAGATGGCCAATAATAATTGAAATAACACAATTGATAGAATAAAACCAAGAATTGTTCAAATACCCAAATAGAAATAATGATCCCTTGAAAAGATAGGGTTTTTAATGACAAAACAAAAATCTCTTATTCCCGAATAACATAAACCTAATACATGTCCTTGCTAACTTAAGAAAACTACTCACAAAGCATAAAGGAAAACATCATAAAAAGATTAAGGGAAAGAGAGAAACTCATTAGTCGGAAATCCGATTTCCCGAGAAGTCCCACCCTTGATCTCCTACAATGCTCGGGAAGAGAGAATCTAAAGTACTTGACACCCCAAAAACTAAGCTAATAAACCCTATAAATAGTTAGAAAAGGTCCTAGGGTTAGTTACATAAGAGTCCTAATTCAAAACTACTCAAAAACTGCCCAAAATCTTCGATTCGGAGAGTGGACGCGCGTGCTGTCAAAAGTGGACGCGTGAGGCTGTCAGAAACGTCCAAGTGGACGCGTGAGGCTCCAAAACTACTGAGAATAGATGCGTGGATGAATAGTGACGCGTCCACTTCTTCAAGTACGCATCCAATTGGTTTCTGAGGCGCGTCCACTCCATTTTGCTTGCAAAACAACTTGTTAAGCCTCCTATCTTCCTCCAATGCCTTCTAAACATGTTAAAATACCTTCAAAATACCTATAAACAATGATAAAAGTGTAAAGAACCAATTTAAGCACATAAACACACAATTAAGTAGATTTTATCTCAATAAACAACACATTAAGCTCCTAAAAACCAATCTAATTATGGTTCAATTATGTGCCTAAGTGGATCTTCTCCAGGTAATCCATTAAATGTTGGCAAACATTGTATAAAACCAGTATGCATTTTAAAATTAGCATCAACTTGTGGAAAAATAATGCATAAAGGTTGTTCATCAAGAGTAGGAGCAGTGAATTCTTTTAGAGATCTTTGATTCAAAGCCATATTAAAAAGATGAGCAGGAAGAATATCACCAGAAATAAGTTGGGTATCCAGTTGATTTTCTGCTTTGCTTTCTTCAAGATCCGTAGCTTGGTCTCTGAGCTCAACTGGTGTTTTACTCCTTTGTTCTTCCCCGGTGATCTTACCACTTCTTAAGTGCATAAAACAATGAACTTGTTGTCTGGCGTCACCAAAGGAATGAAATCTGTATCTCAATATCACCAAAGGAATGAAATCTGTAACAAAATAAAAAAATTAACAATTTTAATAGAAGAAATTAAAACAAATCCCCGGCAACGGAGCCAAAATTTGACGAAGCCTATCGTACGGCTCTCAAATTTAAACCTAACAATTCCTATGTAGATAGGGAAAGCAGGGATCGAATCCACAGAGATTTGTCAACTCTTAAATTAAAATCATTAATCGGAAAAGGTTTTGGGGGGTTTTTTTTAAATTTTGAGAATAATGTAATGACAACAATTAAAATAAATATTTTTGAGATTTTGGATTTTGTAAAAGGAATTAAAAACGAATTTTGGAATACAAATGATATAACAAGCGTTAACAAGGAACTAGTATCAAGTTATATTTTTCATTGGATTAATCATAGATAGATACATTATTAAGTAGTTGGTTTTAGAATCCCGATCAGTTCAAACAGATTGCAATCCTTACAAAATAGATTAATCCCGATCAGCTCAGACAGATTGCAATCCTTACAAAATAGATTAATCCCGATCAGCTCAGACAGATTAATCACTAATTTAATTAAACACCACTACCAACCAGGGTGCATAGGATAGGATGCTCAATCAAATTGCATTAAACAAATAAGCCATCACCAACATTAAATTGTATATAACAATCAGCTTAATTATATACAATTTAAATTATATAATTTCGCTACTAATTTAATTAAGCCAAGAGCTGCAACTCAATTAAACTAGTAGATGCTACTTGAATTATTAATACAAGATTAATAATCCTAGCTATATAATCACATTCATTAACTAGATTGTCAATCCAATTAATTCACACAATTATATTGGTTAAAACATGAATTATATAAATACTTAATTAATATATATAAGTATATTAAATAAATACACACACACATATATATATATATATATATAGAAAGAAAGATTGGATTTATATTAACTAAAGAAATTAGGAAGTTCAACCGGCCATTTAAATAAATTAAACTAAAAGTATGGAGGCTCGGCCTTCCATAAAAAAAAGAATTAAATACATAAAAATATATTAAACTAGTTAGGAGGCTCGACCTTCAATAATACAGAAAATAAAAGACATAAAAGTAAATTAAACTAATATGTGGCTCAGCCATCCATTTACGATATTTAAAGTGCATAAAGAAAAATAAATAAAGACTAGGAGGGTAAACCGACCATAAGTCCAGTTAAATAAATCCAAATAGAAATTAAGTACAAAGAAAATTATCTCATAATCTCATTTATTAATAACTTAACACATATCCTTGATAACAAAAGAAAACTACTCACAATACATATTTAATAAATATAAAATGGAATTTATAAACATTAGAAAGAAAATTTGAAAAATAAACTCACCGGAAATATTGAAATTATCCAGACATAATTTCTTTACTATATTATTACAAAAAGCCTTGAAATATTATTCTAAAAAAATCTGAAAAATATACTAATATGAAGACAATAATAAAAGAAATAAATTGCAAAAGAAATGAAGAAGATTGGAGCTAAATTGGTGTCTAAATCAATAAAAATAAGCTTCTTATTTATAGCCACAAAAATCAGGGGCAAAATGGTCATTTTGCACCCCAAAGTCTTGAAAATTTAGTTGGTTGCCTAATTTCCCCAACTTCGCCACATGTTGTGTCCTCATTGGTTGTGGCTTCTAGAAGGGCCACTTGTCACCTTCTGATTGCGCCACGTCATCTGATGAAATAGATTTTTTTTTTTTATCTTCTCCAACATTTCTTCATCTTCTTCTTTTTATCTCCATAATAAACTAAAATACACTGAAAAACTTACAAACAAAGAAATAGAAGGGAAACGTGAAATATATCCATTAAATAACATAATTAACCGATTTTTAAACAAAATATAGTCATTAAATAACATAAAAATCAGTTAATTTATGAGTACATCACCAATCAAGGCTCACTCAACCCTTGAGTTTTACAACACAAACTTGATAATAAAATAATCTCACTACTCTCCTTAGTAAATCCTAACAATACAATTCAATTCAAGATTCACCCAAAGGTTTTACAAATAAACCTTGAAAACAAAACAACCTACACAAGACTCACCCTAACACTTAAGGTTTTATGCTACTTGCAACCTTGATACAATTACATTCAATAATAAGAGATAAAGAGTTTGATAGATATCACCTTAATGTGAAGATATATTAATTTGAATCATAAACACCTCCTTGAGTAATATGTTCCTCTAGATTACTCAAGAATACTAATGATTTAGTAATGACCCTTCTTGGATGATTTTCACAATATAAATGTTATGAAAGAGTTTTAAAATGATTTCAAGATGTTCTATATAGAGTAAGAATAAGATTTTTGCTCAAAAAGTCATAGTTTTGAGCTTTTTAAACAATTGAGTATTTATATGTATGCATCAACGATCATAAAAATGGCTATTTGAATCCCACTCAAAAGAAGTGCGGTCGACCACATATCAGATAGGTCGTCCGCATCATCATCTGCAAGTGTTCCAGAGAGCTCTGGACATTCTGCGGACAATGAACTGAGTAGTCCGGTTGACCGCACCATCATCCGCAAGTATACCAGAGAGCTCTGGACTTTTTGCGGACGATAAGCTGAATAGTCTGGTCGATTGCATGATCTGTGGTAGACTACACATGCAGTCAAGTCGACCACACCTGCATCCAAACCATGCAATACAAAATTCTAATCAACTCTAAGAGTTTGAAATATATTTTATAGAATTTTAAGTATATGCATGTATTTTGAAAATCATTTCAAATATCCAACTCATGTTTTATTTTTATGAAGTGCATTTTGAAAAAACTTTTCTCTTTTAGTGAGCAACTTATAGAAATTATTACTCATAGAGGTAGATCTAGAGATATTTAAGTGATATAAAAAAAATAACACTACACATCTAGATTCTATCTAATCTAAAAACCGTTTATCTTCAACGCTTGATAACATACGATCTTTTCTGTTATTAAGTAGTTGGTTTTAGAATCCCGATCAGCTCAAACAGATTTCTATCATTACAAAATAGATTAATCCTGATCAGCTCAGACGGATTAATCTCTAATTTAATTAAACACCACTACCAACCAACGTGTATAGGATGCTCAATCAAATTGCATTAAACAAATAAGTCATCACCAACATTAAATTGTATATAACAATCAGCTTAATTATATACAATTTAAATTATATAATTCCGCTACTAATTTAATTAAGTCAAGATTTGCAACTCAATTAAACTAGTAGATGCTACTTGAATCATTAATACAAGATTAATAATCCTAGCTATATAATCACATTCATTAACTAAATTGTCAATCCAATTAATTCACACAATTATATTAGTTAAAACATGAATTATATAAATACTCAATTAATATATATATATAAGTATATTAAATAAATACGCATATATATATAGAAAGAAAGATTATATTTATATTAACTAAATAAATTAGGCGTTTGAATCGGCCATTTAAATAAATTAAACTAAAAGTATGGAAGCTCGGCCTTTCATAAAAAAAATAATTAAAGACATAAAAATATATTAAACTAGTTAGGAATTTCGGCCTTCCATAATACAGAAAATAAAAGACATAAAAGTAAATTAAATTAATCGGTGGCTTGGCCATCCATTTGCAATATTTAAAGTGCATAAAAAAATAAAGAAAAAAAATTATTAATTGAGTAATAAATCCAAATAGAAATAAAGTACAAAGAAAATTATCTCATAATCTCATTTTTTAATAACTTAACACATATCCTTGCTAACAAAAGAAAATTACTCACAATACATATTTAATAAATATAAGATGAAATTTATAAACATTAGAAAGAAATTTTGAAAAATAAACTCCCCGGAAATATTGAAATTATTCGGACAGAATTCATTTACTAAATATTACAAAAAGCCTTGAAATATTATTCTAAAAAATCTGAAAAATATACTAATATGAAGACAATAATAAAAGAAATAAATGGAAAATATTGGAGCTAAATTGGTGTTTAAATCATAAAAATAAGCTTCATATTTATAGCCACAAAAATCAGGGTGCAAAATGGTCATTTTGCACCCCAAAGTCTTGAAAATTTAGTTGGTGGCCTATTTTCCCCAACTTGTCGCCTTCTGATTGCGCCACTTGTCATCTTCTTATTGCGTCATGTGTTATCTTCTTATTACGCCACATCATCGGATGACATGGATTTTTTTTTTCAACTTCTCCAACATTTCTTCTTCTTCTTTTTATCTCCATAATAAATTAAAATACACTAAAAAACTTGCAAACAAAGAAATAGAAGGAAAACGTGAAATATATCTATTAAATAACATAATTAACTGATTTTTAAACAAAATATGGTCATTAAATATCATAAAAATCAGTTAATTTATTAGTACATCAAATTTCCCCCACACTATCCCTTTGCTTGCCCTCAAGCAAAATATGAACACAAAATATACAAGTATAAATAACTTAAACAAGATTAATAAGGTAATAAAGTGTTATATTAATTTCAATACAACTTTCACAATTAATACCTTTTTATTTAAAAAGAAAACAATTGTGCTCGTGTGCTTGAATATCATTTACATGTTTAATATTAATATTCAAAGTTAACAAAATATGACTGTGAAAAACATAAAACCCTTACTAAATTTTTTTAATTTTAAACATGCTATCAATATAATGAAAAGATAATAACAAAGTCACTATGTAAATAAAAATACATTATTAGTTTCTCAACACAACTTATAAACTTATAAACTCACATACTCTCCACTAATGATGAAACATTTTGGTCGACCTAGGTCAAATTGGATTTTTAAGCTTGTAATGTTAAGTTCGGGATTTGGCTACAAACGAATGATAGAAATATACAAAATATATCAAGAATTTAAATTGAGAATGAATTACCATCTCTTGACGAAAACCTTAACCATGATATCTCTTCATTTTTTTTTCTTTTTTTTCACACTTCTCTTTTTTTTTTCTTCTTTTTCTCTTTTTTTTTTGAAAAGATCATATAAATAAGCTTTTTATCTTTCGATTTTTGACAATATCTCATAATCCTTTATCAATAGTGTTCATAACTTTTCGATACAGATTAACACATCCTTAATACATTCTCAATAAAGTATCTGGATAGAAAAGTAATAAACGAGGCTATTTATCAAAGAAATTAAATAGTAATGAAACCATTCATACATGTTGGCTCAAAATAGAATCGAGGGATATATATAAGTATGGTTTGTTTAGAAAGGCTCAAACTATCAAAAAAGGTCTTATGTCATCCCCAAATTAACCAAGATCTTATTTAAATTTCGTCTCAAACATGTGAAAGAACAAGTTCTAGTGTATAAAGAGTAACCTTAAATGTACTAAAACACATAGTAAACTTACAATATCATCAAATTACAATACTAATGTTTTTAACTCTGGTATGACTATGAAAGCATCACAGTTATGCAACATGAGTGTCATGCGTTCATAAAAAGAATTTGTTTGTACCTCATGTCCAATTGTTTTGCCATATATTTATTTCAGAGAAGTAGGAATTACACATACCTCGAGAACTTTGTTTGGCTGATTTGTTTCAATCTGAACAAGTGTTTGGTATGACTGGTGTGCTCGAGCAACCTCTCTAATTAATCAAGCATTTCTTCCTCCGTATACTAAACCGATCTTGCGATGAGATAGTACTATTCTCAATTGGGTAACATTAGTTAGATGCGAAACAGTAGCACCCACGGTCGTTCCTCCAAACACTGCGATGTTTGTTAGACTTTTGATTGATGGGCCTTCCATAGTAACGACTTCAAAAGTGATTCTGTTACACACTAAAAAAAACAAACAAATAAA
Organism: Apocynum venetum; assembly: GCA_019593545.1. Lineage (NCBI taxonomy): Eukaryota > Viridiplantae > Streptophyta > Magnoliopsida > Gentianales > Apocynaceae > Apocynum > Apocynum venetum. The sequence continues at coordinate 1,033,014 of SRSM01000145.1, read as the reverse complement.
ACAAATCAAGGAAAAAACAAATAAAAACAAGTAGTTGTGATTGTGGCTCACATCTTCCTTTGGTTTTACGTCCAGTAACGGTTTCAAACACCTTCTATGAGTCGGGGGTATGCTGCTCATCCAGCTTTCTTAAAAACTGGCATACGTGATCGTTTAAATTCAGATACCGAAGACTGTAACGGAGTTGTTCAATTTTGAATTGTTTCCATAACTAAAGAATTTCCATTTGAACATATCCACTAGAATGCGAATCAAGAGTCAATTTGATATCATCTAATGACTCTTTACTCAGTCCATTCTTAATGAAAGCAATTTTGTGTTTTCGATTATCGGATAAATACCCAAGTGAACGATAACTGGTATCACAGTTCCATCTAGCACATTTATAACATACTCGCATTCTTTTACCTCTCCGTTTTTTTGCATAACTACTCTTCACCAACCCAGGTGGATGTTTGGGAAAAGCTGAATGTTCACCACTAATTCAGACCTTAACTTCAATTATCCACCTAATATCCTCAGGCATTCCAATGGATACTAGTAATTTCATACACTTCAATCTCATCAGATAGATTTTTCTCAAATAATTAATAGGGAGCAATGAATAATATCTTCTCATTTTCATTAATGAATCATCCATTATGTAACAAAGAGATAGAAATAAATAAGGGATGGAAAGACAAACTAAAATGTAAAAATGAAAGAAATACCTTACAGATGGAATTTACTTTGAAAAGGAAATTAGCATAAATCGTTTCGTAATTATTTCAACAATTAAGCAAGCTATATAAAACCATGTTTAATCACTATTGGACATTTAATTAAGTTAAATATGTTATCTTTCAGTATCTGAGAAGACGCGTATTCAACAATTTCTGCTAGGCCTGCAAGCTAAAAAGTGAAAAAGGAAAATCAAACAATTCAAAAGTATTTAAGAAAGCGAGAGGTTGCCTGCCACACAGCGCCCTTGTTTAACGTCTTAGACTCGAAGAGCACAGATTTCAATTCCTTTCTGGTGGTGGGTCTTCAAAAGCAATGGAATCGATAATTTGTCTGACAAATCCTTCATTAAAAAGGTTTCAGGAGATGACCGTTCACTTTAAAAATTTTGCTCGTTTGATGACTTTTTACATCCACTGACCAGTGATTAAATATATTAATAATAAAAAATGGGTCAATCCACCTTGACTTTATAGAGTAGAACCTTATCACCAATATTGAAATTTTTCCTTGAAATATTTTTGTCATGGTAATATTTCATCTTTCCTTTTGCAATCCAAGAATTAACATAGGCATCATTTCTAATCTCTTCTAATTCTTGAATTTGTAGTTTTCGATTAGATTGTGCATCATCAAAATTAAGATGACATTGTTTAATGGCCCAAAATGCCTTATGTTCTAATTTCACAAGTAGATGACAGGTTTTACCATAAACCAACCTAAATGGTGACATACCAATAGGGGTTTAGAATGCAGTTCTATATGCTCAAAGAGCATTTCCCAATCTAAGGCTCCAGTCTTTCCTATTAGGATTGACTACTTTAGCTAGAATAGACTTAATTTCCCTGTTAGAGATTTCAACAAGTCTATTTGTTTGAGGATGATAGACAGTTGAAACTTTATGAGAAACATTATATTTTTTAAACAAAGTTTCTACTACTTTGTTGCAAAAAAGTGTTCCTCTATCATTGATGATGGGTTTTGGTATTTCAAATATATGGAATATATTGTCCTTTATAAATGTCACAACTGCTTTAGAATCATTCGTTTGAGTGGCCTTACCTTCAATCCATTTGGATACATAATCCACTGCAAATAAGATGTAAGTATTTTCAAAAGACGAATGAAAAGGTCCCACGAAATCAATGCCCCATACATCAAAAAGTTCACAAACTAATATAGTCTTCAAAGGCATTTCATCTTTATTGGATATATTACCAACTGTTGATATTCATTGCAAGATTTAACAAAGTAATATGCATCTTTGTTAAGAGTAGGCCAATAAAATACACTTTCCAAAATTTTTCTAGCAGTTCGTTTTGGTCCAAAATGACTTCCAAATTCAAAAGTATGACAAAAATTCAATAGATTGAATTTCATTATTTGGAACACATCTGCATATGAAATTGTCTAAGCAGCTTTTGAAAAGGCAGGGATCATCCCAAAGGTAGTGTTTTGAGTCATTTCTAATTTTATCCTTTTGAGGCTTAAATAAATGATTTTGAAATATTTTTGTAACATTATAATTAACCAAATCAGCATATCAAGGTATAATTTCATGCAATGCATAAAGATGCTCATCAGGAAATAAATTAGAGATAGGAGAGATACTTCCCCTTCATATCTGAGTCGACTCAAATGATCAGCAACAAGATTCTCTGCTCCTTTCTTTTATCGGATTTCAAGGTCAAATTCCTAGAGTAAAAGAATCCATCTCAGTAGTCTTTGTTTAGGCTCATTCTTCTTTAACAAGTACTTTAGAGTAAGATCATGCAGCTCTAAAGTACTTGTTAAAGATCATGCAAGATGAAATTTCTCAACATATAAGATCTAAATTTCTCTAGAGCAAAAATAACAGAGTAGAGCTCCTTCTCAATTGTGGTATAATTGCATTGGGCATCATCAAGTAATTTAGATGCATAATATATCATATGAGAAACTTTATCTATTTTCTGACCTAGAACAACTCCAACCGCTTTGTCACTAGCATCACAGATTATTTCAAAAGGAAAATTCCAAATAGGGGGTTGAATGATAGGTGATGAAATCAATTTCTCTTTTAACAGTTTAAATGCATGTTTACAACCTTCATAAAAATTGAATTTATGTTCTTTTTGTAATAGCTTGCATAAAGGTTGAACAGTTTTAGAGAAATCCTTAATAAACCTTCTATAGAATCCAGAAATGGACGAAGAAGGATCTTACCTCTCTTACCGTAGAAGGATAAGGAATAATTTTAATCACATCAATCTTGGCTTTGTCAACAACTAGTCCTTTTAGTGATACAACGTGCCCTAAAACAATTCCTTGGTCTACCATAAAATGACACTTTTCATAATTGAGAACAATGTTAGTTTCAACACACCGTTTAAGCACAAGTTCCAAATTTTCTAAACAGGAATAAAATGAATTTTTGTAGACAATAAAATAAATTTCAATGATATTTGTGACAAAATAAGAAAATAAGGACATCATGCATCTTTGAAAGGTAGCAGGTGCATTGCATAGACCAAAATGCATTTTCTATAAGCATAAGTACCTAATGGGCATGTAAAAGTAGTCTTACCTTAGTCTTCTGGACAATAGCAATCTGAAAATAACTAGAATAACTATCAAGGAAACAATAATGAGAACGGACAGATAGACGTTCTAACATTTGATCCATGAAAGTAAGGGGAAAATGGTCTTTCCTAGTTGATGAATTAAGTTTTATGTAGTCTATTGACGAAGCCTGTCGTACGGCTCTCAAATTTAAACCTAACAATTCCTATGTAGATAGGGAAAATAGAGATCGAATCCACAGAGATTTGTCAACTCTTAAATTAAAATCATTAATCGGAAAAGGTTTTGAGGTTTTGGATTTTGTAAAAGGAATTAAAAACGAAATTTGGAATACAAATGATATAACAAGCGTTAATAAGGAACTAGTATCAAGTTATATTTTTCATTGAATTAATCATAGATATATACATTATTAAGTAATTGGTTTTAGAATCCCGATCAGCTCAAACAGATTCCTATCATTACAAAATAGATTAATCCCGATCAGCTCAAACAAATTAATCACTAATTTAATTAAACATCACTACCAACCAGGGTGCATAGGATAGGATGCTCAATCAAATTGCATTAAACAAATAAGGCATCACTAATATTAAATTGTATATAACAATCAGCTTAATTATATACTATTTAAATTATATAATTTCGCTACTAATTTAATTAAGGCAAGAGCTGCAACTCAATTAAACTAGTAGATGCTACTTGAATTATTAATACAAGATTAATAATCCTAACTATATAATCACATTCATTAACTAGATTGTCAATCTAATTAATTCACACAATTATATTGGTTAAAACAGGAATTATATAAATACTTAATTAATATATATATATATAAGTATATTAAATAAATACAGAAATTATATTAACTAAAGAAATTATATAGAAAGAAAGATTGGATTTATATTAACTAAAGAAATTAGGCGTTTCAACCGGCTATTTAAATAAATTAAACTAAAAGTATGGAGGCTCGGCCTTCCATAATACAGAAAATAAAATACATAAATGTAAATTAAACTAATAGGTGGCTCGACCATCCATTTGCGATATTTAAAGTGCATAAAGCAAAATAAATAAAGACTAGGCGGGTAAACCGACCATAAGTGCAGTTAAATAAATCAAAAGAGAAATTAAGTACAAAGAAAATTATCTCATAATCTCATTTATTAATAATTTAACACATATCATTGCTAACAAAATAAAACTACTCACAATACATATTTAATAAATATAAGATAGAATTTATAAATATTAGAAAGAAAATTTGAAAGATAAACTCTCCGGAAATATTGAAATTATCCGGACAGAATTTCTTTACTAAATATTACAAAAAGCTTTGAAATATTATTCTAAAAAATCTGGAAAATATACTAAGATGAAGACAATAATAAAAGAAATAAATTTCAAAAGAAATGGAGAAGATTGGAGATAAATTGGTGCCTAAATCATAAAAATAAGCTTCTTATTTATAGCCACAAAAAAATCAGGGGCAAAATAGTCATTTTGCACCCCAAAGTCTTGAAAATTTAGTTGGTTGCCTAATTTTCCAACTTCGCCACATGTCGCGTCCTCATTTGTCCAAATTGCGGCTTCTAGAAGCACCACTTGTCACCTTCTGATTGCGCCACTTGTCATCTTCAGATTGCGCCACGTGTCATCTTCTTATTGCGCCACGTCATCTGATGAAATAGATTTTTTTTTTTATCTTATCCAACATTTCTTCATCTTCTTCTTTTTATCTCCATAATAAATTAAAATACACTGAAAAACTTACAAACAAAGAAATAGAAGGGAAACGTGAAATATATCCATTAAATAACATAATTAATCGATTTTCAAACAAAATATAATCATTAAATAACATAAAAATCAGTTAATTTATGAGTACATCAAATTCCCCCACACTATCCCTTTGCTTGACCTCAAGCAAAATATAAATTGAAAATATACAAGTATAAATAACTTAAACAAGATTAATAAGGTAACAAAGTGTTATATTAATTTCAATACAACTTTCACAATTAACCCCTTTTTATTTGAAAAGCAATTGTGCTCGTGTGCTTGAATATCATTTACAAGTTTAACATTAATATTCAAAGTTAACAAAATGTGACCGTGAAAAACATAAAACCCTTGATAATTTTTTATTTTTTTAAATATGCTATCAATATAATGAAAGGATAATAACAAAGTCACTATGTAAATAAAAATACATTCTTAGTTTCTCAACACAACATATAAACTTGTAAACTCACATACTCTCCACTAATGATGAAAAATTTTGGTTGATCTGTGTCAAATAGGACTTTTAAGCTTGTAATGTTAAGCTCGGATTTTGTTACAAACGAAGGATAGGAATATACAAAATATATCAAGAGTTTAAATTGAGAATGAATTACTACCTCTTGACGAAAACCTTAGCCATGATATATTTCATTTCTTTTCTTCTGTTTTTTTTTTCTTTCTCTTCTTTTTCTCTTTGTTTTTTTTAAGAGATCAAATAAATGAGCTTTATACCTTTCAATTTTTATTTTTTTTGACAATATCTCATAATCCTTTATCAACCGTGTTCATAACTTTTCGATACAGATTAATATATGTTTAATACATTCTCAATAAAGTATCTGGATAGAAAAGTAATAAACGAGGCTATTTATCAAAGAAATTAAATGGTAATGAAACCATTCATACATGTTGGCTCAAAGTAGGATCGAATGATATATATAAGTATGGTTCGTTCAGAAAGGCTCAAACTATCAAAGAAGGTCTTATGTCATCCCCAAATCAACCAAGATCTTAATTAAATTTCATCTTAAACATATGAAAGAACAAGTTCTAGTGTGTAGAGAATAACCTTAAATGTACTAAAACACATAGTAAGCTTACATTATCATCAAATCACAATACTAATGTTTTCAACTTTGGCTTTCATAACATAAAAGATTTAGCCACAATAGTTAAATAAGAATGTTTTTTGTCAAATTGTTAAGATATTCAATTGATTTTACGGAAATGTTTTTTACAGAAAGGGGTACAATTATAAAATGATTGAAAAATTTAACACAAAATTACCTAACATCTTAAAAAGTTATAATACATGCATGATTTATTCAACAAAATAACAACTTATTAAAAACAATGTTTTTAAATGTGCTGGATCAAGAATCAAATGAAGTTAATCACTTGACTCTTTACTTAAACCACCCCCCACACTTGGAAATTACATTGTCCTCAATGTAAAAACACACAAAGTTTTAAAAACAACAACATTATTCCACAGCTTTGAATAAAAAAAAATAACACACATTTATTTAAAAAGAAAAACTTACAACTTTAGATATAAATTTCCAAGAATCTTTTTCAAACTTTTAGCTAAAACTAGAAATAAAAATAAAAGAAACTGAAATAGTTCAGTACATCTTTTATTTTTTATTTTTTTTAAGAAGAGTTATGCAATTGAAAACAGGCCCCAGAGACAATACGGTTGGATACATAATGAGTGCACTCGGTTGAATAGTCAACAAGAGAGAGGGAGGGGGGGTGGAAATGCTATCACTTTGACCAACAAAATCGATGTCCAAAGTGAAGGATAAAAGGGAAATAATGAATTCTTTTGGAGGGAAGAAAAGAAACATACCTTCGGGAAGAGACAAAGTAGTGGTAGATGGCAACGTGTGATAGGCGGGAGTGGTGGTGGATCGTGGATGGCGGCGGCGAAGGGTGGTGGTGGTGGCTAGGACAATACTCACTGAGAGTTCTAAAGAAAATATGTGTGAGTGAAGCTTTTTATCTTTTCGAACATGAAAAAATAGATTTTTAGATTAAAGTGTAATTTTCATAAAATATTAAAGTGTAATTAAATAAATTTGATTAATGATAATTGATGATATTAGAATTTTTAAATGAATATTTATTAAATATTATGAATATTTATAAAAATTATTTAGATAAATAGATTTAAATAAATGTTCAATTAAAATTATTTAAATAAAATAAGTGAATTAAAATCATTTAATTATGTATGAATTTAAATATTTATTGGGATTACATCCATTTTGGCAGCCTATGTCAATCATATCTTCCTAACCTTTTTCGTCTGAACAAATTCAGCAGATTATGGCTCTTCTCCCTCCCTGGTGCAAACATGCCCAAAACACCCCTTGATGGTACCAAAAGCTTATTGCCTTAATATCATCCAAGGAATCTTCGAAAACATCTCCCTGGTTTTTTTATTCAGGGAGTAATGAACGCATCACATGTTTCTTTGATAATTTACTCCAGCCCATTAATAAATTGACCTAGCATCGCCATTCCTGACGGTTTAAAAGGCACCGTCACACACATGGGTTCCCCTATTTTGCACAAACACGTACCTCTCCAAAACATACTTTTGATGAGGGAAAGATGATTCCACCACTCCAAAACATACTTTTGATGAGGGAAAGATGACTCCACCAGTAAGAACAGTAATTTAATCAAGCGGGTTGTAATTCGAGGAATATGTCTGAGTGACAGTGATGAGGGAGGGATAACTCCCCAACAAATCAGACGGGTTGTAATTCGAGGGATATGTGTGAGTGACAGTGATGAGGGAGAGATGTAAGACAGTCTCATAATCAGGCGGATTGTAATTTGAGGGAGGAATGTGTTCGAGTGAAAGACACGTGTGGGAGAGAATCAACCGAGCAAACCTCATGACAAACCTTCATAATATTTTAGTGAAAATTTACTTCACACGAGATTTGAATCTGCGTTACGGGAGTTTTCTCAAAAACATACTTAAACAAGCAGGGCGCAACTTGTTATATACATTGGCTGAAGTTTTGTCCCGTATTGGCTTTCGACAGTCTACGAAAATCGGGATCACTGTTTATTCATTTTACAGAAAGGAACATCATCCATCTACATCGATGATATTGTCCTCATTGGAAATGATGAACGATTCATAAATTATGTGAAGCTAATCATGCTTAACAGATTTAAAATCAAGGATTTAGGGCAAATGAGATATTTTCTAGGTCTTGAGATAACTCATATGAATGCTGGCCTCTATGTCAGTCAAGGAAAATACATTCCAGATTTGCTTAAGGACACCAAGATGTTATACATTGTCGCCCTGCTCACACTCCTATGGAAATAAACATGAAACGTGATGATTCCACAGGCCCTCTATTGAACGATTCTCAGACATATCGAAGGCTAGTAGACAAACTCATATGCCTCACTGTCACTCGCCTCGACATCACCTTCGCAGTCCATACACTTAGTCAATTAGCCCATCGTCCCCGAGCACCACACTGGCATGCTGGAGAAAGATTGTTAAGGTACTTGAAATGTTCCATTAACCAGGGACTTTATTATTCAACTTCCAGCCCTCTACAAATTGGTAGCATACATAGATTCGATTTGGGCAAGTTGCCTTGTCAATCGAAAATCCACCACAGGTTTTAGTATTTTTCTTGGCTCTAACCTTGTCTCCTGGAATAGCGATCTATGTCAATGACCACCCGAGAGGTACTATGGATTGTACAAATACTGCAAGACTTTGGAATTTCACAACGCCCCATTACCCTGTACTGTGATAATCAAGCTGCCTGGCACATCGCACTGAATTCCATCTGTGATGAGCATACCAAAAACATTGAAGTCGAATGCCACAACGTCCATGAATAGCTCAGAAAGGGTGTGTACCTCTACCACTGCCCGTTTCTTCCACCAACCAATTAGCTGACTGTCTTACCAATGCACTGCCTCGAGTCCGACTTTCATTTCTGATTTCCAAGCTGGGCGTACATCACTTCCCTGCGCCAGCTCGAGGGGTGGATGTTAGAATGTTAGACATTATGGTGTTAGTATGTTATGTTGTAAATTGTATCGTATTCATTCAATGTACTTCTAGTTATGGTGTATATTTGTTATATTAGGGTCTTGTGCACGTAAGGTTTTGCGCATGTACTCCTACATATACTTGCAGTATGGTTTGCAATAAACATAGTTTCCATATCTATCATTTCTGATTCGATAACTATTTTAATAATAGTCAGAAAACATAAATTTTATTTTCCCATGTTTATATAGTTTTCATACTATTTTCAGCTAATAAAAAAACAAAAAAGCAAATCAGCCAAGTTCTGTTATTAACATTTGCAGCAACCAATATACCAAATTGAAACTCATAACAGTGTACCAAAATACAAACCTTAAAATGTTTGAAAATTGAAGTCTTGATAAGCTCTTGTAGCAATGGCCTCAACACTAGCTCGTTCAAACGATTAACGGTTTGGTAATCGCAACAACAATCTTCCACTACTCCTTCAAACTTTTGTGTTCCCTTAACATACTGTAACAGAACAAACCAAACTCCATTAACAACTTCAATACCAGCAAACTCTAAAGAGAACACTATCAAAACTTACCTTTGAACAGTCGAGAAAACGTCCCCAAACTTCTTGAAGCGATTGAAATGGCGAAGACAAGAACAATCACAGCTCCAACTATAAATATCCTTTATCAGTAATAGTTTCTTTTTCCACTTTCCCCATTTGATGGTCGCGGAAAAAGTGTAAGGGAAAATTGTTTCGCAGCTTATGGTTACTGGGATTGGGATAGAAATGGGGACGAATGGGTAGACAATCGGCGAAGTATAGTGGGAATTGATTTTTTTCTCGGGGAAAGGAAAGGAAATAAAGGGCGGTTGGTTGCTGTCTGCTTTCATTTGCTCTGTTTGAAAGCACGGACACTAAGAAATGTCCTCGAACTTCTTTTTTTCCTCTTTATATAAATTTTCAAATAAAATTTTTTCACACTATCCTCTTCAGGTCAAATCTCCTACTACTTGACATGACCACAGGATAACAGGAGCGTCTTATTCCTGGTTCTGGAACAAGCTAAGTGTAAATGAGTCCAGCTCCTTTAATATTTGATTTGACTTGTAAGTTCATAGAAAATTTGAATTCAAACTCAAAAGCTAATTTTTTGTTTCAAATTGAGTAGAACTTGACTTATTAAAAATATAATGAGTTTGATTTTGTTTCAAATAATGTTTTGACTACCATCTACGAGCAATTTTATTTTGATTTTGTCACAGTTTTGAGATAGTTTCGGTAAATTTTTTAATACATAAATATACACACATCTGTATATATATAAGATTGCTAATGATATATAATAGATACTTAGGACTGAGATTTGAAGAAAAATGGTTGAGAAAATGGATGGTTCTGTTCTGGTCTAACCGTCAATAAATGACTCAAAGTGATGGTTAGACCAGAACAGAACCATCCATTTTCTACACAAGAAATGGAAAAAGACAAATTTTTGCGACTGAAAAGACGATAACATTAATCACTACGATGATTTTCAGACTACAGTTCAAGAGTGCTCAGTGTAAAAAAGCCTTCACTGGTGCATCACTGTCCAAACATCTCCAGCATATATTCTCACATTGAATGATCAAAGCGAAGACAATCATAAGTATGCCAAAGTTTAGAAGCAAACATTTCTGCAGCTCTTTTTTTTGCATAAAGGACATTTCCTATTACAACCCTATTCTTGGCATTGTTATCTCGAAGAATCCTTCCTCATCAAAGAACTATTTAATTACAAGTTTAAGATCCCTTCTTTTGTTTTCTGAGGAGGATTAAAGAATATACATGTAAATGTACACGAAAAGAATAGTGCCTGACTCTATTGTATTGACTGACTCAGCTTTCAGTGCCTCTTTTTAGTGTCTTCAGTAGTCCCTTGATAATCTTCAGAAACCACATTAGATTCATGATTGCAAGCACTGCTGGAACTACTATTATCAACAGACGCCCTAATGTATGCAGCTGCATCACCTGTTCCAAACAGAAGATCTGAACTGTTAGCCTCCAGAGTCATAACTAATACGGGAATGTCAGATTCCAATCTTGGAACTAGTCAATCTGAATTCCAAATTTTACCATTAATAAGATCCAGAAAATTAAATATGAAAGCTTGGGATAACATTCACAACTTTGTTTCCTTTTATTTATATAGTGAGTGGAGGATGGGACAACACTAGGTCAGCTTAAAAATGTTTTCTTCTTGGCTCTCTTTCCTACTCTGTTATTAGATTTGGCATTGTTGATTGCCTCCACAAGAAAACTTGCAACCAAGACAAAATAGGATCCACGAAAAAAAAAACTGGATAACTTCTAATTTATTTCTATTACCTGGTCATAATGTGCGGAGATATGGTAAAACAAGTACATGAACAAGACTATCCTGGCAACCTGCAGAAATGACATTTCACGTGGTTAAGAAGAGGAGAATATGCTAAATTTGCAGACAGAGTTTTCACCTACAAATATAGAAGATGCATGCTCTCAAACACAAGAATAGCTTTTGATAAATTCAGAGGGAATTATTTTCCTCACCAGCCAAGTTAAAAACATCATGACTCCATTAATAACATATGCTCTGGACTTTTTCATTCCAGCTGCATCAAGATACCTTTTCACAAGAACATCAAACCAAAGGAAAGAGAAAGAAAAAGAAAACAAATTTGTCCATCAGCAATTTGATCCAGTATGATTACAGTAACTAATACTGTTCCAAGAGTACAATGCAACACTACCATCTCAGATTGACTGCTGGGGTGGTCATCTCAGAAACTAAGACCATAAAAGTGTAAACTTGCCCTTCACCTGTCAGCATAGCATACATTACAGATACCATAGAAAGAAGATGATGAACAACCTGAAACACAGGTAGCAGCAAGTTAGGGAAACTGAGATTTCACCTTCATGTTATTAAGTTGTGAGAAAAGAAAAGTAGCATATTTATTCTTTTTTTTTCTTTTTTGTTAGGAGTTTCTGGAAACAAATTGCAGTAACAGGAGGCGACGAAATATGGGTGTACAGGATATGGTACTTACATACTCCAATCCACCTAGAGAAGGATATAGCCAAATGATCATCCCAAGGTCGCTAAGGAAATAACCAACAGAAACCTATCAAAAGCACAACGTCAGAACTGTTAAAGCTAAGTCATCAATCACATGCTGCAAAATATGTATATCAACAGTTAAAAGAGTTGAAACTAAGAAAAAATATAAATTTACAACCTTCTGCATGGGGTTTTATCGAGTTAAAGATCTAGAAAATAAGATAAACATTCAGCCATGATGTGCCACAGCTAGGAGATATTATCATAGAAGGCTATAGGTTAGAGGAGTATTTCCCACTATTATTAAAAGAAACTTGCTAACAAGCAGCCCAAATAGATTGAAATAAGTGAAAGAACCTACATATGCACACAGTCAAATTCTTCTGAGTATTAATAGCATAATTCAGTTAAGAAGTACAGCTAAAACATCCATTTCAAAAATCTCTACCAATATCCCCTGTTAAATCTCTACCAAACACTTTTGAGATTTAAATCAACTAAGAAAACCTCACTTTTGGTACGACTAGTAAATTATGTCTAGCAGTGCATTCCATTCCTTCTATTATTTCCTTCATCAACGAGTAGGTTCAAACTAATGAAAAAAAAGGTGTAATATCAGCAAAAAACTAAGTGATTATGGCATCCTTTCTCATCATAACAGAGTATTTTAGACCAAACAATGAGAAAGCAGAGATAGGATGGGTCGAGATTTGGAATCAACTTGGAACAATGGGAAGAGGCAACAGACAGGAGGGAGTGATTGAAGAAAAAACAGATTAAAGATGAAAATAAAGGTGCCACTGCAACAATTGAATTTGTTCACATAGGGCAATAGCAGATTCTTGAGATCCATAATTTCCGGTGTTCCGCAGTTTGATTCTTTAAAAATCTAGAACATTCCATAATTTAAAACACAATAGTATTTTTTTTTCTTACTTTAACATTTCAAAGATGCGTACTTCCAATTTACCCCATCCATTGTTTTTCTGTATTTTCAGTTGTTATGGCTTAATCTGTCATTTTGTGAAACTTTTACAGAATTCTAGTTAGAAAAACCAGAATGCCGAATTTCTAATTTAATTCTTGATTTCTTATGATTTTTACTCATTTCCTTTAAATCCCAGCACACTATTTATTGATAAAGTAAGAACTGCTTTAATTTTCTCTAGATGCAAGCCATGCAAAGAAAAGGAAAAAGATAATACGAATACTGTTTTAACTTCTTTTTATATCAATCTTCTGCTTATTCAAAGGATAGGGAACAATGCACTTTTCCACTAGAATTTCTCATTCTCCATTCAGGACAAAATTAAATAAAAAGTACCAACAAACAGTTAATTTCAACATGCTTTAGATAATTATGATTATTATCATGTTCTGATTATGCAGAGGCATGGATTGTTTTGGCTTCAGTGAATATTGCTTCCTTTGGGTCAGGGAATGTCGTGTTTCATGTTGGCCTGGGCAGAGAAATAATGTAAACTAAAAGATTGGAATTGAATAACCGGAGTTCAAACAAATAAATCTGTCAGAACAATAAAACAATCTGGACAACAATTGTGATGAAGAAAAGTAGAAGAAATGAATTTTGATTGAACAAAGATATGAAGAAACTTACTCCCAAAGCAAATGTAGACAATGTTGAATGTCGGAGAGTAATAAGGCTAGTAAGTTGATAATTAGTGTATAGATCAGACCAAAACACAAAGTAGAGTGACACAGTAGTGACGAATATTGCATGGAATGTTGATATAACACTGCATGATAGACAAACATACAAAATGTTTAGTTGAAGAATGATCACAACAGTCAATTGCAGGAAACCTTTGAGAGCCAAAAAAGATGAAAGCAAAATGGATAATTTCTAATTACCGATTGTTCCACTCAATTTTCTGAGGTTCTGAGAGGATGGAATACCTCTTGATATAAAAGGCACTAATAGCCTGACTAAGATCATATACCTGAAAATCATAGAAAGATATATAGTAATAGAAAGAAATACCAATGAACAAAATGAACTTCATATCTTGCAATGTAAAGAAAACCAGAGACCTACACAGAAATATGATAATCCACTGTGAACATGCCATGGATGCAATAAAAATGCTTTGTGAGTCAGTGTTAAGTTTGATGCATCCATACCATTTTGCAAGCACAAATGCCACCAATAATAGATGTGTATAGAACTTGAGAATCTGCAAGCACATAGTTCCTCAGAAGTTGTTCAGCTTGCGTTTTGTAGGACATAATTTCCACCTTAGATCCTGTACAAGACAGAATCAAAGGATATCCCTTCACAAATAAAAGATTAATTTCAGAATCACTGGTTGGAAGGAGAAGGGTTGAGTAAAGAGAGACAGAAACCAAACAAATTCAGGTAAGTTTCGAATTTTCTCAAATGAAATGAAAACAGTAACGAAATACAAATCAACTAATGACCTGAAAAAGCATTTAGAACCTTTCCTGAGGAGCTTCTTAAAAAATATGAAAACAGGAGAAAAGATTGATTTTCACACTAACCATCGCAATAAGACAAAGCACTCAAAGCTGCACAATGTTTACAGACGACGAATGTGTGTCAGATAACTCATGACCTAGAGCAGGATACTCTCATGAATAGATTTGCAAAAGGAAACAAAAAGTACAGAAAGTGAACCAAACTAGACAACAGAGAAGACGTACAAGGTTTGATAAGGGTGTATATGAATAAAATCAGAAGAGGGAAAGAATACATCTATGAACAAATTTGATTCTAACAACACAAAATTTGTGTCACTACACTTCTCAAAATGTTCGATTAACCAGATTTGATAAGGGTGTATATCACTAAAATCAGAAGAGGGATATAATGCATCTATGAACAAATTTGATTCTAATATTCTAATAACACAAACTTTGTGTCACTACACTTCTCAAAGTGTTCGATCAACCTAAGTGTTAGACAACCTAACATAGATTACGTAGATATTTGCCATGCCATTACGTTAGACAGCATAACATATATTAGGTAGACAGCGTAACATATTCTCTTTTATGACATTCTTACGTGTATGTATATGTAACCATATTGTCATAGGAATACACAAAAAGAATCATTTCTCTCTGAGTAATCACATGGTATCAAAGTAAGCATAAGTCTCTCTCTGAAAAAGAAAAAAAAAATTCAGTCTGACCAGCGCGTCCTCCCACACGCGCCGGCGCATGAGTGACCGGAATTTGCTTGGATTTGTTTCAGTTTGCTCACCTCGATATATTCAATTTGTTTTGTACCTGTTTTTGATCGACATCAGTGAAGTGTCGAATCTTATTCATTGCAGGTTTGATTTTTCCTTTAGAAATTCTCTGCACGGCCTTCTGATTTATTGTTTTAAGGGTCCTATTGATAAGATATGGAAGAGAAAAAGTATGTTAGTTGTTTCTTATATAATTCCAGTAATGTCTAAGATAACAGATCACAAACTTAATTTATCGAATTATCTTGATTGGAATCGAACTATTGAATTGTATCTGTTAAGCATTTGTATGGATGATCATTTAACTAATGACTCTCCTAAGGATGAATCTAGGCTGCCTTGGATGAGAGAAGATGCTCATTTGTTCTTACAAATTTGTAATTTAATGGATAGTGAAGTTGTTGGTTTAGTTACTCACTGTCAAACAGTTAAAGAGCTAATGAACTATCTAGAATTTATGTATTCCGGAAAGGAAAATATTTCTAGAATGTATGATGTTTGTCAAGCTTTTTATAGGGTAGACAAGAGTGATAGGTCTCTCACCCAATATTTCATGGACTTTAAGAAAATCTATGAAGAACTCAACATGTTAATGCCTTTTAGTGCTGATGTGACTATACAGCAAACTCAACGAGAGAAAATGGCTATTATGAGTTTTTTAGCTAGGCTTCCGTCGGAATTTGAGATTGCAAAATCACAAATTCTTTTTGGATCAAAGGTATCTTCTCTAAAAGATGCTTATAGTAGGATTCTTCGTACAGAGAATTCGTCATTTGTCCAATCTTCTAAGCCTAATAGTATTCTTATCAGTCATAATAACACATCTCAATTAGGAAAGCAACCGTACAGGAATGATGATGGCATGAAATTCAACAATTATGGTAAGAGTACTATAATTCGTGAAAAAGAGTCCGGAGAAATAATTTATCACTATTGTCATAAATCAGGGCATATGAAGCGAGACTGTCGAAAATTGCAGAATAAGAGGGCTCAGTTTGCCCATGTTGCATCTACTCCTAACATTCTTGAGAAGTCTATTGTAATATCTGCAACAGAGTATGCCAAATTGACTCAATTTCAGAAAAGTCAATCTAGTCCTGTTACTACCATTATTGAGTCAGGTAAACTTAATAAATGTCTTGTTTCCTCCTCTTCAAAATGGGTCATTGATTCAGGTGCTACAGATCACATGACAGGTAATTCTAGCTTATTTTCTACCTTTCAATCACATAAATCTACCTCTCATGTTACTTTAGCTGATGGTTCAACTTGTTATGTTACTGGTTCTGGCACCATTAATCCCACACCATCTCTCTTGTCATCAGTTCTTAGTCTCCCTCAATTATCATTTAATTTGATTTCTGTTAGTAAACTCACTCATACTCTCAAATGTTGTGTCTCATTTTTTCCTGATCATTGCTTATTTCAGGATCTCTTGATGAAGAAGATTATTGGTAAGGGACATGAGTATGGAGGTATCAACATTCTTAATACATCAATACCAAAATCTCTAGCCTGTAGTAGAAGTGTCACTCCATTTGAAGTACATTGTCGGTTGGGTCATCCTTCTTTTCCTATGCTTAAGAAACTTTGTCCTCAATTTTCTAGTTTATCTTCTTTTGATTGTGAGTCTTATCAATTTGCCAAACATCATTGTCTAAGTTCTAGTCCAAGAGTTAATAAACGAGCAACTGCTCCCTTTGAGTTAGTACATTCTGATGTTTGGGGTCCTTGTCTAATTCTATCTAAAACTGGGCATCGCTACTTTGTTACTTTTGTTGATGATTATTCCTGAATGACATGGTTCTATTTGATGAAAAATCGTTCAGAATTGTTCTCTCATTTTTCTAGTTTTTGTGTTGAGATTCATACTCAATTTAGTGTTCCTATGCAAATTTTACGAAGTGATAATACTAAAGAATATCTATCTGACACTTTTCATACATATGTGGTCCAACAAGGTATTCTTCATCAAACATCTTATGTAGACACACCTAAAAATGGTATTGCTGAAAGAAATAATAGGCATCTTCTTGAAACTGCTAGAGCTTTGTTATTTCACATGCAAGTTCCCAAACATTTCTGGGCTAATGTTGTTTCTACAACTTGTTTTTTAATTAATCGAATGCCCTCTTCCGTCCTATCTGGTCAATCCCCTTTTCTTACTCTTTTACCTCATAGGAACTTGTTTCCTATTGAACCTAAAATATTTGGTTGTACTTGTTTTGTTCATGGTGTCCGTCCTCAAGTTACTAAACTTGATCCTAAATCTTTGAAGTGTAACTTTCTTGAATATTCTCATATCCAAAAAGGTTATCAGTGTTATTGTCCTAGTTTTAATAGGTACCTTGTGTCGCATGATGTTACATTTTTTTAACATACACCATTTTCTCCCTTATCTAGTTCAACTAGTCTGGAGGAGGATGATGAAGGGCTTATCTATCATGTCACACAAACACTTGATTCCCCTATCACCGCTTCTGTTCGTCCTCCTATAACACAAACCTATTCCCGACGGGCACCACCTACTCTTGACTCAACTACAGTCCCTGAACTTGTTATTGCCCCTGTTCCCGCTCAATCTCCATGTCCTGATACCACAGCTTCTTCGTCATCGAATCTGGTCTCTAGTGATGATCTACCCATTGCTCTTCGTAAAGATAAACGTACATGCACCTATCCTATATCTTCTTTTGTTTCTTATCACCATCTGTCATCTTTTTCTTATTCGCTTATTACATCTCTAGATTCTATCTTTGTTCCTAAAACTCTTCATGAAGCTTTAGCACATTTTGGCTGGCGCATTGCTATGATTGAAGAGATGAATGCTTTGGATGCAAATGGTACTTAGACCTCGGAACAGTTACCTATAAGAAGCAAGACTATTGGATGTAAATGGGTGTTTACAGTTAAAGTTAATCCTGATAGCTCTATTGCTCACTTAAAAGCTCACCTTGTTGCTAAAGGATATGCTCAGACATATGGTGTGGATTATTTTGATACCTTCTCTCCTGTTGCTAAATTTACATCTATGCGGCTCTTTATTTCTATGGCAGCTACTTATCACTGGCCTTTGTATCAATTAGACATCAAGAATGCTTTTCTTCATGGTGATCTTCAAGAGACAGTCTATATGGAGCAACCACCTGATTTTGTTGCTCAGGGAGAGTATGGGAAAGTGTGTCATCTTCGTAAATCTTTATATGGCTTGAAATAAAATCCTCGTGCTTGGTTTGGTAAATTTAGTCAAGTTGTTGAGAAATTTGACATGAAGAGAAATAAGTCTGATCACTCTGTTTTTTACAAAAGATTTGATGGACGCATTATTCTGTTAGTTGTGTATGTGGATGATATTGTAATCACTGGTAATGACTCTACAGGGATTTCATCTCTTCAAACCTTTCTTCACACTCAGTTTCATACCAAAGACTTAGGAAAACTAAGGTACTTCTTAGGAGTTGAAGTGAATAGAAGTAAGAAAGGAATCTTATCTCAAAGGAAGTATGTACTTGACTTACTATCTGAAACAGGAAAGTTGGGGGCAAAACCATGTAATGTCCCAATAACTCTGAATATGCAACTCACAAAAGATGGTGAATTATTTGAAGATCCTAAGAGATATAGATGATTAGTTGAAAAGTTAAACTATCTTACTGTGACTCGTCCAGATATCGCCTACTCAGTTAGTGTGATAAGTCAGTATATGTCATCTCCAACTGTTGATTACTGGAAGATGTGGAACAAATTTTGTAATATTTAAAAAGAGCACCTGAATGTGAAATTTTGTATGATGATCATGGTCATACTAAGATTAAATGTTTTTCAGATGCTGATTGGGCAGGATCCAAGGAAGATCGAAGATCCACTACTAGTTATTGTGTCTTTGTTGGAGGCAATTTGGTTTCATGGAAAAGCAAAAAGCAGAATGTAGTTTTACGATCAAGTGCAGAATCTGAATACAGGACTATGGCTAAGTCTGTATGTGAGATAATGTGGATATATCAACTTCTTAATGAAATAGATTTTAAAGTCTCAATGCCAGCGAAGTTATGGTGTGACAACCAAGCTGCACTTCATATTGCCTCTAATCTAATTTTTCATGAACGAACCAAACATATCGAGATTGATTGTCATTTTATTCGTAAGAAGGTTCAACAAGGTTTAATTTCTATAGGTTATGTAAAAACTGGAAATCAATTAAAAGACATCTTCACAAAAGCTCTCAATGGGATTAGGGTTGATTATATTTGTAACAAATTGGACATGATTAACATTTATGCTCCAACTTGAAGGAAAATATTATACAGCCTAACATAGATTAGGTAGATGTTTTGTCATTATATTAGTCAGTCTAAGATAATTAATTAGACAGCCTAACATATTCTCTTTTAGGACATTCTTACGTGTGTGTATATATATATATGTGTAACCATATTGTCATAGGAATACACAAGAAGAATCATTTCTCTCTGAATAATCACAATAAGAAATGCAAATAGGTAACTGGTAACAAATTCCGGGTCAATCTCAAAGCAACCAGCGCAGAAAATCGTATGGGAACTTCATTCTTCAGTTTTGGAGACTTAGGTGTATTGCTGCATTATCTTGCCAGTAGATGTCAGTGCACTGCCCAAAAACACCACGCATTTCTGGTTTACAACATAAAAAAGTTACAATGCCCAAGTTATCTTGGGGAGACGTTGTCTTTCTCATTTTGCCACATTTGATGTACAATCTAAAGACACTTTTTTTTTCTCTTTCAATTGCTCTATACTATAGAGGAAATTAAAATCAAGCAAGAAATTAATTTTTTATGCCTCCAAGATAATTTTACCACAGTCGCCAAATGCCATTCCCAAAATCTCATACAATTCAATGGCAAATCTACATCTCACCTAGCTGAACACATCAAATCACCCCATATAGTAAGGGAGAACATCACGCACACGGAACTACCAATCAAGAAAGCAGCAAACATCAGATAATTTTAAATTTCGACTTTATATCCCCTGAACTCTGTGGTCGAAACAAATAACCTATTCAGAACAAAACCACTCCCCTTCTCAAAAAGCATCCATCGAGAGATTTTCAGTACAGAAATGAAAACAACCGATATAACAATAGACCTGCATGTAATATTTGATTGTCCCAGAACCCACCACCCAAAACCAACCTCCCTAAAAACACGAGTACATATTTCCTCAAAGAAAATCAAAACAAAGAAAAACAATTTCTAACATGGGTTCAATCTCTTTATCCAAATTCAAACAAAAAACAATCATAAGATCACAAAATTACAAGTTATTATCAACCTAAGCTAATCCAAGTTCTTGAAATAAAATAAAACAAAATATATAAGCCCTGTTCTCCATTACCTGCAGAACAAAGAAATAGCAAAGATATAGAAAACTTGCGAGAATCTCTCGTCTTTTGTCTTCTCCCTTTCAAGAAGTAGCAGTATATTAATTGTTAATTGAGAAGGAGATTGAGAGAAAGATACTTGTAAGAGAGATTCTCTTACGTTTCCTTCGTCTTTGGCGATACGATAGGGCCATTGTCCCTTTACCTCTCTGAAATTTCCAGAACAGCCCCAATCATACATGGGATTAGACACGTGAGCTTCTTGTCATCCAATGGTTCGGATAAACTCACATGGGTACGATAAAAATATGGGTCCTACTTCTGATTCCCAGGGTAGGGTAACACCCACTTAAAATCAAGACTTCTATGGAGTAATTAATGGAGTCATTAATTACAATTATTAGATATTAGATATATAGAAAAAGATTGTGATAGAGGTTAGTTTAGTAATTTTTATTATTTTAAAAGTATTAAAGTCAATTCAGTTCATCATTTTACATCAAATAACTCTTAAATTAGTGAAAATTTCTAAAGTATCATGCTTGGTATCTTTTTTTCCCATTAACTCAAGTGTTGTGCACTTATTTTCTCTCCTCTTTAGTGCATATGGGTGTGTTTTACGGGATACATATTTCACAATTTTACCTTCTTCTCTAGGGTTTTGCTTATTTCATTCTTAGCTATCTTCTTATTTGCTTCTTGGTTCTTTAAGATTCCTTAATTTCTAGAAATACAAGTTTATTTTCTCATCTTCAATCTCTTTCATGATTGTGATCATACATGTTACTTGATTCAATTGTATGCATGTTTAATCTTTTGTTTTCTCCCATGTGTATTTTTTGGTGTTGCCTTTAAGAAATGCTTCAATTTAAAAGATTTTTTCCTTTTGATTTTGAAGATGTAGCTTTTAAATACTTTGCATGCAATGTGTTTGTTTTATGTTTTGTGTGAAAAAAATAGGAAAATGATTCTCCATGGTTTATTTTGTCAACTAAATAGTGTTTTTTTTCATTTGTTAATAGAAGTTAGGCATAAAATGTTAGCTGTTTTCATATATGAGGGACGTTCAAATTTCAAGTATCCACACAAGGTAACCTTCAATGGTTCTGTTCATGAGGGCATTGTTGTACTGGTTAACAATAAACCCGATATAATCTTCTTTTCCCCTTATTTCTCTCTTTTTCTTCTTGATAATGTTTTTTCATTGGTGGTTCAATGTAGAAAGATTCCATTTTTGAGACTACATTTTGTAGTTCCGCTGCTTCGAATTTATAATGTCTTCTTGGTAGCTATTACCTATTCCATTGCACACTTGCGCGAATGCCACCTTCTGTTTTTTAATTGAATTGGAATCTGCCCACGATGTGAGGATTGCATGGTTTCATTTTGAAAGAGATTAGTTTTTGTTGTCCTAAATATTAACATCAATTAAGTGAAGAAAGCTAGCACTTTACTTGGGAGCATCTTCATTAGCTTACTGTTTTTATCCCTCTTCATCAGTTTTATCAATTTTTGAACTTAAAATATTGTTTACTTATAGTGTTTAACAAATTTACAAGTTACTCTAAATAATATGAGGTATCTCTCTTTGTTATTCTTTATTTATAACATTGATCCTACCCTTTTGTTCTGGAAACTGAAAGATAGATCTGGTTTGTTTTCAGATGAACTTGTCATAGCATAGAGGTACTTTCCATTCTCTAGATGCATCTATTATGTCTTTCTACCACAGAAGTTGAATACATTTCCACTGGTAGTTGTTGTGCACAAGTTTTATACATGAAAACTACTTTGAAATATTATGGCTTGAATTTTAACTATATCACTATCAATTGTGACAACACTAGTGCCATTAATCTGACAAAGAATCCTATACAACATGCAAAAACTAAGCATATAGATATTAAACATAATTTCTTACGTGACCATGTTTTAAAATGTGATATTTTACTTGATTTTGTTCCTACCGATGATCAATTAGCTGATATATTCACAAAGCCATTGGTCGAGAAAAGGTTTTGTTTACTAAGACAACTTTTGGGTATTGGAACGTTCAATTTCTAATATGTGTGTTATTGTATAGCATGAAAAAACCAAATCTCTTGTATATGTTCGGATGATACCCAGTGCAGATGCGATCGACCGCATATGAGATAATAATCGTCCACAGAACAGGCAGTGAACTTACGGATGATCATAACAGGATCACCGATTGACTGCAGATTACAAGTTATCAACCACAAAGTAGACAGAGGTCTTGCGGACGACCCATGTCAAATTTTCGAGCGACTGCAGATTCAAATCATCGACCGCAAAGGTTCTAGAGAAACAAAATTAGATATGCGGACGATGCAGCGGACGATGATCCGGTCGACCGCACTTGTAGAACCGTTACTAAAATACCTCTTTCGGACGCAACTTTTCATTTTCCAATCATCCCCATCTCTTCATCTATCATATGCATCTCTTCAAATTCCTATAACTCACTACAAATGCACCATAAATACACTTCATTTCATCTTCAATTCACTTATTCATCTTACATGTCCTTGATTTCTGAATTTCAAAGCTCGAGAAATGGCAAAAATCAACACTCCCAAGGGCAAAACACAAATGGCTCAAGAAGTTCCAAAGAAGAAAAGAACCATGCTAGCTGATGAAGCCTGTCGTACGGCTCTCAAATTTAAACCTAACAATTCCTATGCAGATAGGGAAAGTAGAGATCGAATCCACAGATATTTGTCAACTCTTAAATTAAAATCATTAACCGGAAAAGGTTTTGGGGATTTTGATATTTTGAGAATAAGATAATGACAACAATTAAAATAAATATTTTTTATTTTTTAGGTAAGACTTCTTTTGCATGCCCATTTGGTACTTATGCTTATAGAAGAATGTCTTTTGGTCTATGCAATGCACCTGCTACCTTTCAAAGATGCATGATGTCCTTATTTTCTGATTTTGTCACGAATATCATTGAAATTTTCATAGATGATTTCACTATCTATAGAAATTCATTTGATTCATGTTTAGAAAATCTGAAACTTGTGCTTAAACGTTGTGTTGAAACTAACCTTGTTCTCAATTATGAAAAGTGTCATTTTATGGTACAACAAGGAATTGTTTTAGGGCACGTAGTTTCACCAAAAGGACTGGTTGTTGACAAAGCCAAGATTGATGTGATTAAATCTATTCCTTATCCTTCTACGGTAAGAGATGTAAGATCTTTCTTAGGCCATGCTGGATTCTATAGAAGGTTTATTAAGGATTTCTCTAAAACTGTTCAACCTTTGTGCAAGCTATTACAAAAAGAACATAAATTCAATTTTGATGAATGTTGTAAACATACATTTAAATTGTTGAAAGAGAAATTGATTTCATCACCTATCATTCAACCCCCTAATTGGAATTTTCCTTTTGAGATAATGTGTGATGCTAGTGACAAAGCAGTTGGAGCTGTTCTAGGTCAGAAAATAGATAAAGTTCCTCATGTAATATATTATGCATCTAAATTACTTGGTGATGCCCAATGCAATTATAACACAATTGAGAAGGAACTCTACTATGTTATTTTTGCTCTAGAGAAATTTAGATTTTATCTGTTGGGAACAAAAGTGATTGTTTATTCAGATCATGCAGCTCTAAAGTACCTGTTAAAGAAAAAGGAGTCTAAACCAAGACTACTCAGCTGAATTCTCTTACTCCAGGAATTTGACCTTGAAATCCGAGATAAGAAGGATACGTTCAAATGGAAATTCTCGGGTTATGGAAACAATCAAAATTGAACAACTCCGGTACAGTCTTCGGTATCTGAATTTAAACGATCCCATTTGTCAGTTTTTAAGAAAGCTGGATGAGCAACATGTCTCTGACTCATAGAAGGTGTTTGAAACCGTTACTGGACGTAAAACCAGAGGAAGATGTGAGCCACAATCACAACTACTTGTTTTTATTTGTTTCTTCATTGATTTGTTTTATTTGTTTCTTTTCTTTTTAGTGTGTAACAGAATCACTTTTGAAGGTTCATCAATAAGAAGTCTAACAAACATCGTAGTGTTTGAAGGAATGACCGTGGGTACTACTGTTTCGCATCTAACTGCTGCTATCCAATTGGGAAGAGTACTAGCTCATCTAAAGATCGGTCTAGTATACGGAGAAGGAAATGCTGGATTAATTGGAGAGGTTGCTCAAGCACACCAGTCATACCAAACACTTGTTCAAATTGAAACAAATCAACCAAACAAAGTTCTCGCGGTAGGTGTCATTCCCACTCCTCTGAAAAAAGTATATGGCAGAACAATTGGACATGAGGTACAAACAAAATCATTTTATGAACGCATGACACTCATGTTGCATAACTGTGATGCTTTCATAATAATCTCAGGAGGATATGAAGTTTTAGAATGTTTGTTCAATTTAACATTCTGGTTTAACATGAAACTGCACACTAAACCAATTGGTCTTTTAAATGTTGATCACTACTTTGATGGTTTATTAGCATTTCATGACATAGCTGTTACACATAAGCTTCTATCTCCAGTAGAATGAAGAATAATTGTATCTGCACCCACAACTAAGGAGCTATTGGATGAATTAGTAGCTTTTGTACCAGAGACAGATCCAGATGTACCTCCAATTAACTGGTCAATTTCCGGTAACAAGAGAAAAGGAGATTTAGTGGATTTAGAGTTAAAGTTGTAAGTTTTTCTTTTTAAATAAATATGTGTTATTTTATTTTTATTAAAAGCTGTGGAATAATGTTATTTTATTTTTTTTATTTTTCAAACTTTGTGTGTTTTTACATTGAGGACAATGTAATTCCCAAATGTGGGGGGTGGTTTGAGTAAAGAGTCAAGTGATTAAACTCATTTGATTCTTGATCCACACCTTTAAAAACATTGTTTTTAATAATTTGTTATTTTGTTGAATAAATCATGCATGTATTATAACTTTTTAAGATGTTCAGTAATTTTGTGTTAAATTTTTCAATCCTTTTATAACTGTACCCCTTTCTGTAAAATTTTTTCGAATAAATCAATTGAATAACTTTGTAATTTGACAAATATATTCTTATTTAACTAATGTGGCTAAATCCTTTTTGTTCTGAAATCCAAAGTTAAAAACATTAGTATTGTGATTTGATGATAATGTAAGTTTACTGTGTGTTTTAGTACATTTAAGGTTATTCTCTACACGCTAGAACTTGTTCTTTCGAATGCTTGAGACGAAATTTAATTAAGATCTTGGTTGATATGGGGATGACATAAGGCCTTCTTTGATAGTTTGAGCCTTTCTGAACAAACCATACTTATATATATCCCTCAATCCTATTTTGAACCAACATGAATGAATGGTTTCATTACCATTTAATTTCTTTGATAAATAGCCTCGTTTATTACTTTTCTATCCAGATACTTTATTGAGAATGTATTAATCATGTGTTAATCTGTATTGAAAAGTTATGAGCACTGCTGATAAAGGATTACGATATATTGTAAAAAAGAACTGAAAGGTAAAAAGCTCATAGATGTGATCTCTTTAAAAAAAAGTGTAAAAAAAAAAAGAAAAAAAAAGAAAGAAAGAAATGAAAAGATATTATTGAAAAGGTTTTCTTTAAAGAAGTGTAATTCATTCTCAATTTAAACTCTTGAAATATTTTGTATATTTCTATCCTTCGTTTGTAACCAAATCCCGAGCTTAACATTACAAGCTTTAAAGTCCTATTTGACCCAAATCGACCAAAATTTTCATCATTAGTGGAGAGCATGTGACTTTACAAGTTTATAAGTTGTGTTGAGAAACTAAAAAAGTATTTTTATTTATATAGTGACTTTGTTGTTATCTTTTCATTATACTGATATCATGTTTTCAAAAAAAAAAATTAAATAAGGATTTTATATTTTTCACAGTCACATTTTGTTAACTTTGAATATTAATGTTAAACTTGTAAATGATATTCAAGCACACCAGCACAATTGTTTTTCAAATAAAAAGGGGTTAATTGTGAAAGTTGTATTGAAATTAATATAACACTTTGTTACCTTATTAATCTTGTTTAAGTTATTTATACTTGTATATTGTGTGTTTATATTTTGCTTGAGGACAAGCAAAGAGATAGTATGAAGAATTTGATGTACTCATAAATTAACTGATTTGTATATTATTTAATGACTATATTTTGTTTAAAAATCAGTTAATTGTGTCATTTAATGGATATACTTCACATTTCCTTTCTATTTCTTTGTTTATAAGTTTTTCAGTGTATTTTAGTACATTTTGGAGATAAAAAGAAGAAGAAGTGAAGATGAAGAAAAAAAAATCAATGAACAGTAACTCCGGTGAACAGTACCACCGTCGATGATGACGTCACTGCTTACGTCATGAGCAGTGTCCGTCGGCTGGTCAAAGTTAACAAGTCAACCTTCTACAGTACCCCCGGAAATCAAAATGATCATTTTACCCCTAGAAATTTCCCTATAAATACGCTAGCTTCATTTCTCATTTGAGAAACCAATTTAGCTCCAATCTTCTCCATTTCTTTTGTAATTTCTTTCTTTTATTATTATCTTCATATTAATATAATTTCTAGAATTTTTAGAATAGTTTTTCAAGTCTTTTTGTAAAATTTAGTAAAGAAATTCTGTCCGGATAATTTCAATATTTTCAGGAAGTATTTCTTTCAAATTTTAGTTCTAATATTTATAAATTTCATCTTATATTTATTAAATATGGATTGTGAGTAATTTCCTTTTGTTAGCAAGGATATGTGTTAAGTTATTTATAAATGGGATTATGAGATAATTTTCTTTACACTTAATTTCTATTTTTATTTATTTAACTAGACTTATGGTCGGTTTACTCGCCTAGTCTTTATTATTTTTACTTTATGCACTTTAAATATCGCAAATGAATGGTCGAGCCACCTAATTAGCTTAATTTCTTTATGTCTTTTATTTTCTTTTTTTATGGAAGGCCGAGCCTCCATACTTTTAGTTTAATTTATTTAAATGACCGGTTGAACTGCCTAATTTGTTTAGTTAATATAAATCCAATCTTTCTTTATATATATATATATATATATATATTTTTGTGTATTTATTTAATATACTTATATCTATATATTAATTAAGTATTTATGTAATCCCTATTTTAATTAATATAATTATGTGAATTAATTGGATTGACAATCTAGTTAATAAACGTGATTATATAGTTAGGAGTATTAATCTTGTATTAATAATTCAAGTGGCATCTACTAGTTTAATTGAGTTGCAGCTCTTGGCTTAATTAAATTAGTAGCGGAATTATATAATTTAAATTGTATATAATTAATCTGATTGTTATATACAATTTAATGTTGGTGATGCTTTATTTACTTAATGCAATTTGATTGAGCATCCTATACACGCTGGTTGGTAGTGGTGTTTAATTAAATTAGAGATTAATCTGTCTGAGCTGATCGAGATTAATCTAATTTGTAAGGATAGGAATCTGTTTGAGCTGATCGGGATTCTAAAACTAATTACTTAATAATGTCTTGATCTATGATTAATTCCATGAAAAATATAACTTGATACTAATTCTTTACTAACGCTTTTTTTATATAATTTATATTCCAAATTCCTTTTTAATTCTATTCTCAAAATACCAAAAATCCCCAAAACCCTTTCCAATTAATGATTTTAATTTAAGAGTTGACAAATCTCTGTGGATTCGATCCCTATTTTCTCTATCTACATAGGAATTGTTAGGTTTAAATTTGAGAGCCGTACGACAGGCTTCGTCACGGACCATAAGTCCAGTTAAATAAATCCAAATAGAAATTAAGTACAAAGAAAATTATCCCATAATCCCATTTATTAATAACTTAACATATATCCTTGCTAACAAAATAAAATTACTCACAAATCGTTAATCGGAAAAGGTTTGGGGGGTTTTTTGGTATTTTGAGAATAAGATAATGACAACAATTAAAATAAATATTTTTGAGGTTTTGGATTTTGTAAAAAGAATTAAAAACGAAATTTGGAATACAAATGATATAAAAAGCGTTAGCAATGAACTAGTATCAAGTTATATTTTTCATGGAATTAATCATAGATAGATACATTATTAAGTAGTTGGTTTTAGAATCCCGATCAGTTCAGACAGATTCCTATCCTTACAAAATAGATTAATCCCGATCAACTCAGACAGATTAATCACTAATTTAATTAAACATCACTACCAACCGGCGTGTATAGGATGCTCAATCAAATTGCATTAAACAAATAAGGCATCACCAACTTTAAATTGTATATAACAATCAGCTTAATTATATACAATTTAAATTATATAATTCCGCTACTAATTTAATTAAGCCAAGAGCTGCAACTCAATTAAACTAGTAGATGCCACTTGAATTATTAATACAAGATTAATAATCCTAGCTATATAATCATATTCATTAACTAGATTGTCAATCCAATTAATTCACACAATTATATTGGTTAAAACAGGAATTATATAAATACTTAATTAATATATATAAGTATATTAAATAAATACACACACACATATATATATATATATAGAAAGAAATATTGGATTTATATTAACTAAAGAAATTAGGCGGTTCAACCGGCCATTTAAATAAATTAAACTAAAAGTATGGAGGATCGGCCTTCCATAAAAAAAAAGAATTAAAGACATAAAATTATATTAAACTAGTTAGGAGGTTCGGTCTTCCATAATACAGAAAATAAAAGATATAAAGTAAATTAAACTAATAGGTGGCTCGGCCATCCATTTGCGATATTTAAAGTGCATAAAGCAAAATAAATAAAGATTAGGCGGGTAAACCGACCATAAGTCCAGTTAAATAAATCCAAATAGAAATTAAGTACAAAGAAAATTATCTCATAATCCCATTTATTAATAACTTAACACATATCCTTGCTAACAAAACAAAACTACTCACAATACATATTTAATAAATATAAGATGAAATTTATAAACATTAGAAAGAAAATTTGAAAGATAAACTCCCCGGAAATATTGAAATTATCCATCTTGAAAATGTAGTTGGTGGCCTAATTTCCCAACTTCGCCACATTTCGCGTCCTCATTGGTCCAAGTTGCGACTTCTAGAAGCACCACTTGTCACCTTCTGATTGCGCAATTTGTCATCTTCTAATTGCGCCACGTCATCGGATGACATAGATTTTTTTTTTTTTAATCTTCTCCAACATTTCTTCATCTTCTTCTTTTTATCTCCATAATAAACTAAAATACACTGAAAAACTTACAAACAAAGAAATATAAGGGAAACATGAAAATATCCATTAAATAACATAATTAACCGATTTTCAAACAAAATATAGTCATTAAATAACATAAAAATCAGCTAATTTATGAGTACATCAGCGTTCATAAAATGATTTTGTTTGTACCTCATGTCCAATTATTTTTCCATATATTTGTTTCAGAGAAGTAGGAATTACACCTATCGCGATAACTTTGTTTGGCTAATTTGTTTCAATATGAACAAGTGTTTGGTATGACTGGTGTGCTTGAACAACATCTCCAATTAATCCAGCATTTCCTCCTTCATATACTAGACCGATCTTTCGATGAGCTAGTACTCTTCCCAATTGGATAGCAGCAGTTAGATGCGAAACAGTAACACCCACGGTCGTTCCTCCAAACACTGCGATGTTTGTTAGACTTCTGATTGATGAACCTTCCATAGTAACGACTTCAAAAGTGATTCTGTTACACACTAAAAAGAAAACAAACAAATAAAACAAATCAAGGAAGAAACAAATAAAAACAAGTAGTTGTGATTGTGGCTCACATCTTCATCTGGTTTTACGTCCAGTAATGGTTTCAAACACCTTCTATGAGTCGGGGGTATGCTGCTCATCCAGCTTTCTTAAAAACTGGCAAACAGGATCGTTTAAATTCAGATACCGAAGAGTGCACTGGAGTTGTTCAATTTTGAATTGTTTCCATAACCCGATAATTTCCATTTGAACGTATCCACTAGAATGCGAATCAAGAGTCAGTTTGATATCATCTAATGACTCTTTACTCGGTCCATTCTTAATGAAAGCAATTTTGTCTTCTCGATTATCGGATAAATACCCAAGTGAACGACAACTGGTATCACAGTTCCATCTAGCACATTTATAGCAGACTCTCATTATTTTACCTCTCCGTTTCTTTGCATAACTATTATTCCCCAACTTAGGTTGACGTTTGGGAAAAGCTGGATGTTCACCACTAATTCGGACCTTACCTTCAATTATCCACCTAATATCTTCAGACATTCCAATGGATACTAGTAATTTCATACGCTCCAATCTTATAAGATAAATTTTTTCTCAAATAATTAATAGGGAGCAATGGATAATAACTTCTCATTTTCATTAGTTAATCATCCATTATGTAACAAAGAGATAGAAAGAAAGAAGGGATGGGAAGACAAACTGAAATGTAAAAAGGAAAGAAATACCTTGCAGATGGAATTTACTCTTGAAAGGAAATTAGCAGAAATTGTTTTGTGATTCTTTCAACAATTAAGAAGGCTATTTAAAGCCGTGTTTAATCACTGTTGGACATTTAATTAACTTAAATACGCCATCTTTCAGTATCCGAGAAGACGCGTATTCAACAATTTCTACTAGGCCTGCAAGCTAAAAAGTGAAAAAGGAAAATCAAAGCGATGGATTGCCTCCCACACAGCACCCTTGTTTAACGTCTTAGACTCGACGAGCACAGATTTCAATTCCTTTCTGGTGGTGGGTCTTCAAAAGCAATTGAATCGATAATTTGTTCGACAAATCCTTCATGAAAAGGTTTCAGGAGATGACCGTTCACTTTAAAAATTTTGCTCGTTTGAAAACTTTTTACCTCCACTGACCCGTGATTAAAGATATTAATGATAACAAATGGGCCAATCCACCTTGACTTTAGCTTTCTTGGAAACAGTCTCAGACGAGAATTATAGAGTAGAACCTTATCACCAATATTGAAATTTTTCCTTGAAATATATTTGTCATGGTAATATTTCATCTTTTCTTTTGCAATCCAGGAATTAACATAGGCATCATTTCTAATCTCTTCTAATTCTTGAATTTGCAGTTTTTGATTAGATTGTGCATCATCAAGATTAAGATGACATTGTTTAATGGCCCAAAATGCCTTATGTTCTAATTCCACAGGTAGATGACAGGCTTTACCATAAACCAACCTAAATGGTGACATACCAATAGGGGTTTTGAATGCAGTTCTATATGCCCAAAGAGCATCTCCCAATCTAAGGCTCCAGTCTTTCCTATTAGGATTGACTACTTTAGCTAGAATAGACTTAATTTCCCTGTTAGAGATTTCAGCAAGTCCATTTGTTTGAGGATGATAGGCAGTAGAAACTTTATGAGAAACATGATATTTTTTAAACAGAGTTTCTACTACCTTGTTGCAAAAATGCGTACCTTTGTCACTGATGTTGGCCTTTGGTATTCCAAATCTATGGAATATATTGTCCTTGATAAATGTCACAACTGCTTTAGAATCATTCGTTCGAGTAGCCTTAGCTTCAATCCATTTGGATACATAATCCACTGCAAGTAAGATGTAAGTATTTCCAAAAGACGAAGGAAAATGTCCCATGAAATCAATGCCCCATACATCAAAAAGTTCACAAACTAATATAGTCTTCAAAGGCATTTCATCTTTCTTGGATATATTACCAACTCTTTGACATTCATTGCAAGATTTTACAAAGTAATATGCATCTTTGTTAAGAGTAGGCCAATAAAATCCACTTTCTAGAATTTTTCTAGCAGTTCGTTTTGGTCCAAAATGACCTCCACATTCAAAAGTATGACAAAAATTCAATATGGATTGAATTTCATTATTTGGAACACATCTGCGTATGACATTGTCTGCGCAGCTTTTGAATAGGTAGGGATCACCCCAAAGGTAATGTTTTGAGTCATTTCTAATTTTATCCTTTTGAGGCTTAAATAAATGATTTGGAAGTACTTTGGTAACAATATAATTAACCATATCAGCATACCAAGGTATAATTCCATGCAATGCATAAAGATGCTCATCAGGAAATAAATCAGAGATAGGAGATACTTCCCCTTCATATGTGAGTCGACTCAAATGATCAGCAACAAGATTCTCTGCTCCTTTCTTATCTCGGATTTCAAGGTCAAATTCCTGGAGTAAGAGAATCCATCTCAATAGTCTTGGTTTAGACTCTTTCTTCTTTAACAGGTACTTTAGAGCTGCATGATCTGAATAAACAATTACTTTTGTTCCCAACAGATAAGATCTAAATTTTTCTAGAGCAAAAATAATAGAGTAGAGTTCCTTCTCAGTTGTGGTATAATTGCATTGGGCATCATCAAGTAATTTAGATGCATAATATATCACATAAGGAACTTTATCTATTTTCTGACCTAGAACAGCTCCAACCGCTTTGTCATTAGCATCACACATTATCTCAAAAGGAAAATTCCAATTAGGGGGTTGAATGATAGGTGATGAAATCAATTTCTCTTTTAACAGTTAAAAGCATGCTTACAACCTTCATCAAAATTGAATTTATGTTCTTTTTGTAATAACTTGTATAAAGGTTGAACAGTTTTAGAGAAATCCTTAATAAACCTTCTATAAAATCCAGCATGGCCTAAGAAAGATCTTACCTCTCTTACCGTAGATGGATAAGGAATAGACTTAATCACATCAATCTTGGCTTTGTCAACGGCCAGTCCTTTTGGTGAAACTACGTGCCCTAAAACAATTCATTGTTCTACCATAAAATGACATTTTTCATAATTGAGAACAAGGTTAGTTTCAACACACCGTTTAAGCACAAGTTCCAAATTTTCTAAACAGGAATCAAATGAATTTCCGTAGACAGTAAAATCATCCATGAAAATTTCAATGATATTTGTGACAAAATCAGAAAATAAGGACATCATGCATCTTTGAAAGGTAGCAGGTGCATTGCATAGACCAAAAAGCATTCTTCTATAAGTATAAGTACCGAATGGGCATGTAAAAGTTGTCTTACCTTGGTCTTCTGGGGCAATAGCAATATGAAAATAACCAGAATAACCATCAAGGAAACAATAATGAGAACGACCAGATAGACGTTCTAACATTTGATCCATGAAAGGAAGGGGAAAATGGTCTTTCCTAGTTGATGCATTAAGTTTCCTGTAGTCTATACAGACTCTCCAACCGTTTTGCACTCTAGTAGGAATTTTCTCACCTTCAGAGTTTTCCACAATAGTTATTCCACTTTTCTTTGGAACAACATGTACAGGACTTACCTAATGTGAATCTGTGATGGGATAGATGACACCAACATCAAGAAGTTTTAGAATTTCAGCTTTTACTACTTCCATCAAAGGCGGGTTTAGTCTCCTTTGTGACTCTCTGGTTGGTTTAGCTCCATCTTCTAACAATATACGGTGCATGCATGTTGATGGGCTAATACCTTTAATGTCGGCTAAAGTCCAGCCGATGGCAGTCTTGTTGTCCCTAAGCACAGAAACTAACCTTTCTTCTTGGGAAGATGAGAGATTGTTAGCAATAATAACAGGTAAAGCATTACCTTCACTCAAATATGCATATTTCAAATGAGAAGGTAAAGCTTTAAGCTCAAGCGACGGGGGACAAACAACAGATGGTAAGATTTTATCATGTGAGCTTGGTAATGCAATTTTAGAATTACTAACAGGACAAACAGATAAATCCTTGACAGCTTGTTTGAGTTCATTGTCACATTCTACAGATAAAGTGTCAAGAACATTTTCATCTATGCTCAAGTTCATAATGGATTACATCATTTCAGTTTAGCTCAAATCAAAAATATCTTCAATAAGTGGATCTATAATATCCACAACAGAAACTGTAGAACATTCATCAGAAGGGTACTTCATGGCATCAAATATGTTAAAAGAAATTTTATCACCATCAAATTCCATTGATAAAGTACCTTCATTTACATCAATTTTAGTTCTAGCAGTTTTCAAAAATGGTCTACCTAACAGAATAGGTGACTGTGATGAACAAGTATTTTGGCTATCCTCAGTTTTCAAAATGTAAAAATCTGCAGGGAATACTAAATCATTTACTTTAACCAGTACATCTTCTATTACTCATTCTGGATAAGCCACAGACCTATCAACTAACTGAATAACAATTCTAGTAGGCTTCATTGGTTCCAAATTTAAAGAGTTATAGATTGTATAAGGCATGACATTAATAGATGCTCCTAAATCTAGCATACAACCTGAGACTACCTTATCACCAATTGTACAAGGGATAGCGAACATACCTGGATCTTTTTGCTTTGGAGGAAGTTTCTGCTGGAGAACAGCAGACACACATTCCCCCACACTGATTCTCTCGTTACCTTTAAGCTTCTTCTTGTTGGTACAAAGTTCTTTTAGGAACTTAGCATAACAAGGAATTTGTCTTATTGCATCCAAAAGAGGAATGTTGACTTCAACTTTCTTGAAGATCTCCAGAACATCTTTTTCTTCCTCATCTTTCTTGTTCTTAGTTAACCTATTAGGGAAAGGAGGACTTACTTTGGGAATAGAAGAAGAAGATTCTCCTATCTGAGGAATTTTGTCGGAAGATGTTGGGCTTGAAATAGGTGCTTTCTCCGTGCCTTTATTTTCCTCTGGTCTCTTGGATTCTTCCAACACTTTACCAATTCTTAGTGTTACGGCACTAGCATTCTCTCTAGGATTTAGTGGTTGTGATGGAAGTTTATTGAAAAGCTGTGTTTTCAATTGACCTAACTCAGAAGCCATTTGTCCTACCTGATTCTCCAAGTTGTGAATGCTGGACTTTGTATCCTTTTGGAAGGACATGGTATCTCTCTGAAAAGATATAGAACTTGAGGCTAGAGATTTTACCATATCTTCTAAAGACATACTCTGTTGTTGGTTCTGAGGAGGTTGATGAGGATTTTGGTGTTGATTAGGAACAAAACCTGGTGGGTTCATTGGTGGCCTAACCCCTTGGTTACTCCATCTAAAGTTAGGATGGTCTCTCCACCCTTCATTATATGTGTTAGAGAATGGATTGTGTCTTCTCTGAGGTTGGTTCTGAAAATTACCCATGGCATTGGCTTGTTCCTCTTGAAATAGTGTAGGACAAGAATCTGTAGGATGGTCATTGCCTAAAGAAATTCCACATGCTTTTACCGGTGCATTGATTCTTTTCCCAACTAATTGACCAACTAAATTGGTAAGATGATCTAGTCTTTGCTCAATTTGTGTAGATGATGATGATGCATCTACTTCATTTACCTTTCTTACGGTATCATTCCTGGTATTAAAAGATTGTGAATTAGCAGCCATGTTAGCTATTAATTCACGTGCAGCTTGTGGGGTTTTATCTGAAAGAGCACCACCACTAGTAGCATCAATTGTCATCCTATCATAAGAAATCAAACCTTCATAAAAATATTGAATTAATAATTGTTCAGGTATTTGATGATAAGGACAACTAGCACATAATCTTTTAAATCTTTCCCAATATTCATACAATGTTTCACCAGTTTGTTGTCTTATGCCACTTATATCCTTTCGGACTGTTGCAGTTCTAGATGCAGGATAATATTTAGCTAGAAAAGCTCTTTGCATACTAGTCAAATCTTGAATAGATCCCGAAGGCAAATCATATAACCAATCTTTTGCACTATTTTGTAAGCTAAAAGGAAAAGAACGCAGTTTAATCACTTCATCTCTTATACCTTCTTGTTTCAAATTAGTGCAAATAACATGAAATTCCTTAATGTGCCTAAGTGGATCTTCTCCAGGTAATCCATTAAATGTTGGCAAACATTGTATAAAACCAGTATGCATTTTAAAATTAGCATCAACTTGTGGAAAAATAATGCATAAAGGTTGTTCATCAAGAGTAGGAGCAGTGAGTTCTTTTAAAGATCTTTGATTCAAAGCCATATTAAAAAGATGAGCAGGAAGAATATCACCAGAAATAAGTTGGGTATTAGGTTGATTTTCTGTTTTGCCTTCTTCAAGATCCGTAGCTTGTTCTCTGATCTCAACTGGTGTTTTACTCTTTTGTTCTTCCTCGGTGATCTTACCACTTTTTAAGTGCATACAACAATGAACTTGTTGTCTGGCGTCACCAAATGAATGAAATATGTATCTCAATATCACCAAAGGAATGAAATTTGTAACAAAATAAAAAGATTAACAATTTTAATAGAAGAAATTAAAACAAATCCCCGGCAACGGCGCCAAAATTTGACGAAGCCTGTCGTACGGCTCTCAAATTTAAACCTAACAATTCCTATGTAAATAGGGAAAGTAGTGATCGAATCCACAAAGATTTGTCAACTCTTAAATTAAAATCGTTAATCGAAAAAGGTTTGGGGGGTTTTTTTTGGTATTTTGAGAATAACGAAATGACAACAATTAAAATAAATATTTTTGAGGTTTTGGATTTTGTAAACAGAATTAAAACGAAATTTGGAATACAAATGATATAAAAAGCGTTAGCAATGAACTAGTATCAAGTTATATTTTTCATGGGATTAATCATAGATAGATACATTATTAAGTAGTTGGTTTTAAATCCCGATCAGCTCAGACAGATTCCTATCCTTACAAAATAGATTAATCCCGATCAGCTCAAACAGATTAATCACTAATTTAATTAAACACCACTACCAACCAGCGTGTATAGAATGCTCAATCAAATTGCATTAAACAAATAAGGCATTATAATGTTTATAAATTTCATCTTATATTTATTAAATATGTATTGTGAGTAATTTTCTTTTGTTAGCAAGGATATGTGTTAAGTTATTAATAAATGGGATTATGAGATAATTTTCTTTGTACTTAATTTGGATTTATTTAACTGGACTTATGGTCGGTTTACCCGCCTAGTCTTTATTTATTTTGCTTTATGCACTTTAAATATCGCAAATGGATGGCTGAGCCACCTATTAGTTTAATTTACTTTATATCTTTTATTTTCTGTATTATGGAAGACCGAGCCTCCTAACTAGTTTAATATATTTTTATGTCTTTAATTCCCTTTTTTTATGGAAGGCCAAGCCTCCATACTTTTAGTTTAATTTATTTCAATGGCCGGTTGAACTGCCTAATTTCTTTAGTTAATATAAATCCAATATTTCTTTATATATATATATGTGTGTGTATTTATTTAATATACTTATATATATTAATTAAGTATTTATATAATTCCTGTTTTAACCAATATAATTGTGTGAATTAATTGGATTGACAATCTAGTTAATGAATGTGATTATATAGCTAGGATTATTAATATTGTATTAATAATTCAAGTGGCATCTACTAGTTTATTTGAGTTGCAGCTCTTGGTTTAATTAAATTAGTAGCGGAATTATATAATTTAAATTGTATATAATTAAGCTGATTGTTATATACAATTTAATGTTGGTGATGCCTTATTTGTTTAATGCAATTTGATTGAGCATCCTATACACGCTGGTTGGTAGTGATGTTTAATTAAATTAGTGATTAATCTGTATGAGCTGATCGGGATTAATCTATTTTGTAAGGATAGGAATCTGTCTGAGCTGATCGGGATTCTAAAACCAACTACTTAATAATGTATCTATCTATGATTAATCCCATGAAAAATATAACTTGATACTAGTTCATTGCTAACGCTTTTTATATCATTTGTATTCCAAATTTCGTTTTTAATTCTTATTACAAAATCCAAAACCTCAAAAATATTTATTTTAATTGTTGTCATTTCCTTATTCTCAAAATACCAAAACCCCCAAAACCTTTTCCGATTAATGATTTTAATTTAAGAGTTGACAAATCTCTGTGAATTCAATCCCTACTTTTCCTATCTACATAGGAATTGTTAGGTTTAAATTTGAGAGTCGTACGACAGGCTTCGTCATATTGTAAAACTCAAGGAGTTAGGTGATCCTTGATTGGGTAAGAGGTTTGTGTTGTAAAATCCTAATGTGAATTGAGTGAGCCTCTTTTGTAATCTCTTGTACTAAATTAGTAAAAGGTTTTGTGAAATCCTTGAGTAGATAGCTCAAAGTAGTGGATTAGGTTTTATTGGATAAACTGAACCGCTATAAATCGTTGTGTTCTTTTCTTTATTTTTGCTAACTACTTGAACATATTATTTCACATACTGTTTGAGCACCAAGTGTTTGACATTTATTATCTTAAAAAGTATTGATTTAATTAGATAAATAAAAATCGGATAAAACCTAATTTATCCCCCCTCTTAGGTTTTTCAGGTGGATATTTGTTCTGACCTTAGTGAAGTTGAAACCGGTACAATGCCAAGATCTCTCCATGGCTAAATGGTAGAGAGAAATTTTCCCAAGAGAGACAAGTTGCATTCCTCGCATTTTTCTTTAAAGTCTTTAGTACCAATGATCAGTGAGGTATATCCAGTGGTTGGAGGGAAAGTAAGCTGAGTAAACTGCTCAGAATTCCTTTTCCAGGAGTCATAGTGAAACTCTAGCTAAGTAGATCGGAGATCAGAAGAGAGAAAAGGAAAGAGGTAGAGAGACCTCTAAGAGAGGAGTTCGTTATAGTAACTATTATAAAAATTAAAATGCTCCCAAAAAGTTGCACCTCAACAAGGTTAAAGAGGCTTGTTTTAATAAGAAAAGACTAGGTTAAAGATGTACATGATGGTTGGAAAATCAATGAAAATTAACTATATAACTATTTAGAGTCTTAAAAATGAAAGTTTATAATCATTCATAATCTTAAAATGTATATAAATTTAATCATATGAATTCTTTTTAAAAAAATATCTTTATATTAATAAATTATACTTAAAATTTTGAATATCGTTAAAAGAAAATATAAAGATTCAATTTTAAATGAAAGAGTATTCTTTGGTGTGATGTGCTTATTTTCTTGACCTTTCTCTAAAGCAGGAAATATATCAAAATAATGTTTGATTATGGCTATTAGCACAACAAAATTAAAGACAGCAACTAGTTAAATTTAAACAGGCTCAACAAATTAAGGATGATATATAATATAATACATATGATATTTTCATAAGATTTAAAGATATACATACAGATGAGTCTAATGTTTACTACAAATCAACAATTACCACTAGTAATTCAATTGAATTTCTTGTGCAATTAACTATATTACATCAGGAATTAAATTAATTTAAAGTACCCAAAAAGGAGGTAACATCTTGTCCGCTTCAAACCCACAAATCTCTTGAATGCTTTCATCCTCTAAATTGAAAATTCCCATGTCGTGGCCTCCGTAGCATTCATGCTCGTCCGTTCGACCCCAGTAGTCATCCGTGAAGTATATTGAATTCTTTTCAATATAATCCTCCGCATGTAATATTGAGAGTGACTGATTTCCGCCCAGAAATAGAACCTGATTGCCTAAACTTTCAACTCCAATCCATCTTTTGGCATCTGAATCCAACTTGTAAACATAAAACTTCTTGGTATGATAGGGAGCAATCAAGAACGGGTCATCTAATTGAATAAGATCATCTTCTGTGAGAAGAACACCAAGATTCGTATCAACAAAGTTAGCTACCCATCTCACAACCATCAACACGCTGTCTTGAGAACCCATGACAATGTACAATTGACGATTATATTTATCCCTCAGGGGTTCCTTGCTTTCTACCATATCTCGAGGAAAAGGGGCACTTATTTCCATGGTTTTCTTGGGTATCACCCAATCAGTGCTGAAATTCCAGACTTCAACTTCGCCCTTGTTTGATAAGGCTAATATTGAGTCTTTGTTGCTGGTTACGTCGATGTAATTCGAAGCAGCTTCAATAAGATCACTCCATTGAGAATCTCCATAATTGACAAAAGCCAGCTTCCCACCTCCATAAATCACAACAACTCCACAGTCGCTGCTGATTAAGGGATCAGACCCAAAAATAGCTGCTTTCGTAATCCAATTATTCTCGGACGAGTCTTTGAAGACGCTTGGAAAAGTATGAACAGAAGGCAGATGAATCTTGATTTCATCAATAAGAGGATTCCAGAGGATTAAATTGGTTTTCTTTGTCGTCAAAAGAAGCCATCCACCGCGACAAGATCCAAGAATATCATGGCCTTCAATTAGAAGCATCTCATTATTCACTGGCTTCAACGCATCATCATCAAGACTTAACATACAACAACCACTCTTTCCCATATATCCTCCTAGACCATCAGGAAGCAACAGATGTGGTGATTTTGGCACAGAAGATTTCAAGAACGAGTTGATTTCTTCTTTTGCCAAAGTTCGCCAAGAACGACAAATGGATGCGATGCAGCGCTTCTCCATAGCGTTGAGGCCATTAAAGATCTTTCCCAAGAGATCAGAATGCAGATTGCACCAATCTGCAGGATGAAGTTCCCTTCTTCTTTTGTTCGGAGGATGGGTGGAATATTTCCTAGCCATCATTCTTCTGAAGAAGTAACTATGTTGTTGAATAAAGACATGAAAGAATAGGAGAATATATAGATAAGGCGGTATTTCCTAATTCGTTTTGGGTTAGGAATTAAAATAAGAATAAAAGAATATGTAGGTAATCATATGAGGAGGGTTTGGAAATGTCATATACCCGTGTATTAAATTCGTTTTGGATTTGGATTTAAAAGAGGAAACTTCTATGGATCATGAATTCTTTCATTATTTTTTATTTAATATTAATTGTTTTTTGAGAAAAATTAATATTAATTGTTAGATATTTTACTTAAAATATTTATTTTATTAAGTCAAAATTACACTTTCTTTAAGACAAAGTTGCACTCATTCTTATCCGGACAATCATCTCATTTGTTTAATTTTTATTAATACTTTACTGAAACATTATTTGATATTTATATTTAAACTAAATTTTTTACCTGATATGTTTATGGAATATAATTTTTTATTTTTTTAATCCTTAATATTTTTTTTACCCTTTTTATCCTTGAATTATTTTTTTAAAACTTTAGTCCTTCATCATTTTCCTTTTTTATCTTTTTTCTCTATAAACTATTTTCATTTTCAAGTTCGATCGTTCTCAGATAAAAAAATCAAAATATTTGAGGGATAAAAAAGAAAATAATCAAGTATCAAAGTTGAAAAAATATAAATAGTTAAAAAAATAAAAAAAAAGGTCAGGAATCTAAGTTGAAAAAATAAAATAGTTCAAAATTTTAAAAAGATAGAAAAAAATATAATGGACCATAATTAAAAATTTTAAATAGTTTAAGAACTAAATTTGATAATTTTACTTACATGATTATTATTATTTTCTTTCCACAGTTTTCCTGATATCCTTCTAGGAAACAGAAGTTTTTTTTTTTAAAAAAAAAACATTTCTTATCAGAAGTACTGTTATGAGATAACTTTCTATACTATTGGTAAATTTTTAAAATATTTTAGAAAAGATAAATATTAGAAATACTATCTGACGGGATTATTACTGCTTTCTATTTTGTTTTTTTTTTACAATCTCCTATATTCATTTTAGGAAGAAGAAGTTTTTTTGTTTGGAAATATGCAATATTTTGTTAAGACTATGACTCAAATTTATAATTTGAAATACATAGATGAGGCCACTACATGTACTTGTCGGAACTTTTTCATCCATATATCTTTTTTTTTCTTAAAAAATAGGTTAGTTATTTTTTATATTAAGATATAATTGAAGATACTTTCAAACAATCTAAAAAAGATAGAAGTTATAAGATAAAACTCGAAATATCAAATATGAAGAGATATGAGGTAATTAGTTAAATAAAATATAGTATAGTAGTCTCCATCTTGATACTTGGTCACTATTATCTTTCTTTTTTCTTCGGTGATGATTTTATTGAATAGTTTCACGGAACAGGGTCTTTGGAAAAGCATCTCAATAATAACGAAAATTTGAATAATTATTTATATTTCACCGTCACTCGAAAATGGTTATTTTCAATAGGAAATTGCATCTTAATTTTAGGACGTCATCATTACTGGAAACCAGTGTATGGAGTTGTAGACGCATACATAGTTGCTAAAAATATTTTGGAAATATAAAAAGTTAACATATATAAAAATAAATAATATAAATGACAAATCATAAATAGTCTAGTTACAGATTTCATGAGTTTCCTAAAAACATATCTTTTTTTAAAAAAATTTAAAAATAATTTATTAATGCATTGATAAAAATATATTACATAAAGAATTAAGAAATTGAAATTGTTAATGTCTCGAGGAATGACCCAAGATATTAGATTAGATAATTAATTGAAGTCAAGGCTGACTAAATGATGAACGTCCATCTATTTTTCCGTAAACGTCTATCTAATTTAGATAAAAGTAGTTTTACTAAGAAAAATAGAGGTTAAAGATTGAGAGTATGTTACAAATGTGGTATATGGAAATACAATACAAAATGTCGTTCCCTTAGTTATTTATCTATAAATAAAGAAGATAAAATTACTTTATAAAAGATAAATTGAGTAAAGAGTCATTGGATGACATTTGATTAACTCTTGAGACATATCATTTTTCAAGTGTTCAATAAAAACTTTTCAAACTATGAAATAAATTCAAAGATAAATAACAATGAGAGATTTTACTTTAAATGATTTTATATGCAAGTTTATACAAAAATTTGATGAAAAAAATCAAATACATAATGTAAATATATTTTATGAATTAAGTTTATTTTTGTATTTTATATATGTATTTTGTGTACATTTTTCACTTTATTAATGTACTAGTATTTTTATAAGAACAGTATTTA
The DNA here is from genome assembly GCA_019593545.1 of Apocynum venetum. Taxonomy (NCBI): domain Eukaryota; kingdom Viridiplantae; phylum Streptophyta; class Magnoliopsida; order Gentianales; family Apocynaceae; genus Apocynum; species Apocynum venetum. The sequence continues at coordinate 989,440 of SRSM01000145.1, read as the reverse complement.
ATGAACAAGAATGAGTGTGGTGGCATACTCATATAAATATTGATAGATATATCCATTAAGGTTTAGATGGGGACGGGGAGATTGAGATGGAGACACTTATCGCCCACTCCACCCATTCACATTGCCTCTCACTCTTACCAAAAAAAACTTTCATCATAAGATTTTTTATTCTAAAATAATGTTTTTCTTGAAGAACTAAGAAAATGTTTATATTAGGAAAGTGTACAATATTCAATTTTACATAAAAAGAATATATTTAAGAAAAAAAGAAGGATGAAAAGAATATTGTTTTGTGAGAAATATCCATTTTCTTGAACTTTCTCCAAAACAGGAAACATAATAAAAAAATAATGTTCATTTACACTAAAGATATTTTTTGAATTATCTACAATCTTTTCTATTTCTTGAATTCATTATTTTCTTTAAGAATTATCTTTTAAAGATTTTTAGAATAAATTATTAAAAAATTTAAAGAAGGTTACTATTTAATCTAAACTAATATTTATATTGCGATAGTTTAGGAAAATTAAGCAGACAATGAAGAATAGCTTTAAGATAATTGATGAAACAAGTATTGGAGGATCGAAACAAAACATGTTTAATGAAGATAATCAATAAAGGTTAAGAGAGGTTAAGGTAAAGACTTTGAGAGAGAGAGAGAGAGAGAGAGAGGGAGAAACTTAATTATGAATGATATATGCAAAAAATAATAATGCTCGAATGACAAAAGAAAAATAGAAAAAAAGAAACATGAATGGAAATTTTGATTAAGAAACATATTAAGAGAGAAAAAAATATTCTATAAACTTAACGAAAACAAACTATAAAACTATGGTTAATCTTAAAATCTTCAAAGAGTGAAATTTTGTAATCATTCATAACTATTTAAAATACACATGCACGTATATGTATAACTTTAATGAATGAGACCTTTTTTCAAAAGAAGAAACGTATGTAAACGAATAAAACACACAAAAATCATTAGTGCCTCAATAACTCCCCCAAAGAAAAAGTTTATAACAAAAATGACAAAAATATTGTTAAATATGTAAACATAATAAAAATAAATAATTAATAGTTTGTCTTCTAAAAAGTCAACTAAACGTTTCTACAAGACTCCGATCCCTTAACAAGAGAATCTTGATATACCAATAAGATAATAAGGATAATTCGTCTATTTAATTAGTGAAGGTTTTTAATTTTAGTATAAGCTTAATTATTTTGGTCCCTAACGATTTTATATTAAAAATAAAAGAAATTTTTTTGAACCCTTATCGAATTTTTAACTTACCTTTTTAACTCTTCTAGTCAAGAATTCCCACCAAAATTTAGCCAAAAGGAACAAAAAAAGAAGTTAAATACTAATTGATAATGGATAAAAAAATATTGAATATAATCATGAGGGACTAATGGGTAAATTATATATAGAGCCATTTTTGTACATGAATACTTATTGTCAATATATTTGAATAACTCTGTAGAATCAAAATAAAAATAAAAAGCGAGGAAGAAATTTCAAAAAGGAAATCGAATTTTTTGACATTGAAAATCAAGCATTACCCTTTTTCGGGAAAAATTGTATGCTTGAATCCCTCATTTTGATGACATGTTTGTATAAATCCTTGTGAGACAATCGAAATGAATAGTTGCATGTAAAAAGTCCAAAATCAACAACAATTTTAAGCTATTTAGAAGATTAAGTTATGAAAGTCCTAAAGCTTTTAATATATTAATTTTGATTATTAACAAATATTGTACAAGTGATAGCATTTTTAGAATTCAATTATCTAATCCATGCAAGATCGAAGTTTTAAGTTTTCAAAGAAATACATGTGACATCAAGAATTGAAGATAAGTATTTTATGGATTAAATAGGAACTAGAGGTATAGTTTTAGATGTTGATATCATTTAGATATCTCTAGTTTATTTATCTGAGTAATAATTTTATAAATTGTTCTATGAACTTAAAACGTTTTTCAAAATGTGTTTTATAAGTTAAAATTGATCATGAGTATTTAAATTAGTTTTCTAAATGCATGCAGTCGCTTTAAAGATTCACAAAATAGATTCTACAACTTTTATAGTCGATTGAAAACTAAAATTGCATGTTTGAAAAACTTAAGGATTACATTTTGATATTTGCGGTCGACTGGATGATAGCAGGCATCTCCGCTAACCATCCAAAAGAGTCCAATGATGTAGCGGACGCTCAAACAGTCGATCGGTGTATATTAGACATCGTCCGCTAACCATCTAGATAAATTTGGTGTTCCAACGGACAACCAAACACTATAGCGGTCAACTGCAAATCTCCTAAGTGAGATTTAAATAATCATTTTTATGACGTTGGAACAAACATATCAATACCCAAATGTTTGAAAAACTAACAATAACGATTTTCTAAGCAAAAAATTTATATATATTCATATTTAACATCTTAGAAACATTCTTAAACACTTTCTAAACATCTACATGGTGAAAATCATCCAAGAAGAGTTTTATACATTTAAAAGTGTTCTTGAGCAATCTTGTGAAATATTACTCAAATAGGTTATAGTTCTACAACTGATATATCTTTACAACTAAGGTGATATCTATATCAAACCATCTTTTTTTTATCTCTTGTAAATATATTCAATGTTGCATTTAGCTTAAAACTCTAGGAGTTAGAGTGAGCTTTGAATTGAAGATGAAAGCCCTAAAGCTTTTAGTGTCTTTGAAAAACCTAAGAGGGGGGGGGTGAATTAGGTTTTAACCGATTTTTCCTCTTTAAATTAAACAAGCTTTCTAAGATAACAAATATCAAACACTTGGTGTTCAACCAAAGTATGAAAAGATGAGTTCAAGAAAAGAAGCAATGAACACAAAGATTTATAGTGGTTCGGTTTATCCAACAAAACCTACTCCACTACCTTGAGCTATCTACTCAAGGATTTCACAAAACCTTTCACTAATATAGTAAGAGAGAATACAATAGAGGCTCACCCAATTCCCTTAGGGTTTTACAACATAAACCTCTTAACCAACCAAGGTTCACTCAACACTTTGAGTTTTACAATATAACCTTGTCTACACACCTTTCTCTATTACAACAATTAATGAAAGAGAAGCTCTTAACACAAACACAGTTTTCTATGGTTCAAGGCTCACTCTAATCCTTAGAGTTTTAAGCTCAATGCAACCTTGAACAAATCAATCAAGATATGAATAAGAAGAGTTTGATATATGAAATCACCTTAATGTGAAGATATATCAATGTAAAGCATAAATACCTCTTTGAGTAATGTTTTCTTGTAAGTTGCTCAAGAACCCCAATGATTTTGTATAAGTCTCACTTTGATGAATTTCACAATATGAATGTTAAGATTTGGTTTCAAAATAATCTCCAGAGGTTCTATGAAGTGTTAGAATCAGATTTTTGCTCAAAAAGTAATTGATAAGAGTTGTTTAAACGATTGGGTATTTATATGTATGCACCAACGGTCATAAAAATGGCTGTTTGAATCCCACTCAGGAGAAGTGCGGTCGACCGCAAATCAAGAGGGTCGTCCGTACCATCATCCGCAAATGTTCCAGAGAACTCTGGACAGCCTGCGGACGATGAGCTCAGAAGTCCGGTCGACCGCTCCATCATCCGCAAGTGTTCCAGAGAACTCTGAACAGCCTGCAGACGATACTCTGAGAAGTCTGGTCGACCGCATGATTTGTGGTCGTCCACACTTTTGTCAGGTCGACCACAAATGCATTAAAACTATGCAGAACAGGTTCCCAAACAACTCTAAGAGTTTGCAAACCATATTTTATGAATTTTGAAGTATGTGCATGTATTTTGAAAATCATTTCAAATACCCAACTCATGTTTTATCTAAATGAAATGCATTTTGAAAATCATTTCACTCTTATGGAGCAACCTATAGAACTCATTACTCAAAGGGATAGACCTAGAGATAACCAAAGATAAATAAAGAATTAAAGCTACACCTCTAGATCCTATCTAATCCAGAAACGCTTATCTTCAAGGCTTGACATCAAAAGCTCTTTCCTGAAGATTTGAAACTTTGATCTTGCATGGATTAGATATATGAATCCTAAAAGATCATCACTAATACAATAAAGCCATTAGTCCTTATCAATGTTTGTCATTTAATCAAAACTAAGATATTAAAAGCTTTAAGGCTTTCAATCTCCCCCTTTTTGATGATGACAAATATTGATGCAATGTGATGAATATAACAATTAAGTGCAAGGATTCAAAGTAAGGAAGAGTTTATATAATATGTAATAAAATTATTAAAAATGCTCCCCCTTACAATATGCTAGGTTTTTTTTTTAAAATTTTGACAGAGTTTCCTTTATAACTCTTAAAAAAAATTTTTGCAACATAAACTCAACAATGCAAAAAGAGATGAGATAACACATAAAATCGCACATAAAGCCAACCCGGCCACCAACGCACAATTCCCATTCTCCTTCAATCTCAATATAGCATAAACTTAGAAATATATAACCTTTAAACCAAGGATAGCCATACTTAACCTTTTAGAGCTATTTCTCCTTTCTCTTGATTTTGATGAGTTTGAGCATTTAAGTTCATCTCAGAAATTCCTGAAACAAAAAAGTTAGTTTCACGACATTTATATATTGCAATCAACAGTAGTTTTTCTCCCCCTTTTGTCATCATTCAAAAAGAATGGATAGAAAGGATAGAACTAAGTTAATTAAACAATAAGATCCCTCAACTACCAAGGAGTCATCATGGGGAAAAATATATAAAAATAGAGTCAAGAATACAAACAAGAGATAAGTTGTCTGGATAAAACAAAAGTACAATAAGTGCAGAAAAACACTATCTCCTAGGTCGTCGCATATAAACTTTTGCTGTGGAAGAGGATGGTCCAGTAGGCTGCTCATCAGGCGGGGGCATATCATGTGAAGGTGGTGGTGTAGAAACGTCAACTTGAATGCCATGTAGTGCCTCTAGATGAAATTTGATGTTGATGATCTCAATGCCATGGTACTCCACCCTTGATGCCAGGTCGTCGATCTTGGAGTGAAGTGTCTTGAAATGATTGTCAAATGTGCTAAACATGGAGCCAATCTGAGAAGAGATTTCTTCCAGGGCACCCCAAATGGCAGGTTTTGGAGTGGATACATCTTCCTCTCCAACTTTTTCTTTACCTTTTGCCCTTTTCAAATCTGGAGCCTCAAAAGGAACATCTTCTTCCTCATCTAGATGAAGTGATCTTTTCACTCCTTGTGAGTCTTCACCTTCGCCAGAAAGGTCGTCTTCATGAAGAATTATCGGTGGTTCTTTTCCCATCAACCTTGCTGTCTCCTTTGTTGCCACAATGATCTCTTCCGAAGTCATATTTTTCTTCAAATCCCATGTACCATTGAGACATAACGCTTGCATTCTTTTAAAAGAAGCAAAGTTGAACTTAGGCACATGTTTTGTCCCCTTCAGTTCTGGAAATGGGACGTTGAAATGGCGGAAAACTTTGGTTAATAACCGTCCATAGGGTAAGCTTTTCGGAACACCTTTGCCCTTCTCAATGGTAGCCATCATGTGGTGTACCATAATGTAACCAAAATCCACCCGGATTCTCTTCACCAACAAATACATAAGAAACATATGCATAAACGTGACAGTAGTCTTATGGCCTTCAGTGGGGATGAAGATGTTAGTGCACATATGATGAAGAATTCGATGTTCAAAACTAAACATATTGGCCTCTCTCTTGACTAAGTTTACAAAAGAGTTTCCTTTAGTGAAGATCTTCTCAAAACCCTCAGCAGAAAAATCCTTATGATTTACTCTGTGATGAGTATTAAAATACTCAATCCCATCTATAGGTATCTCTAAGATTTCATCTAAACCAATGGAAGTAAATTTTATATCTATCCCATTGACCCTTGAAACAAAAAGAGTCCTTATAGTTATCTCTCCCTTCTTTTCTAATACCTCTTCAAGATTAGCATAAAACTGATATACAAGATCAGTATACAAGGATTCTTCATGATCAATTATATTATCCCATCCTTGCCAAGCCATATAGGTAAGAATTCTATCAAAGGGAAATTCATACCTATCAATGGTGCTCCCAGAAATTACTTGGCGATTTTTGAGGTAATCATTGTAACGATCCTCATGATGCTTGCTCCTGAAGAGTTGAGAAGAAGCTTGCATGGTTCTCTTCTTCTTTGGAACATCTTGAACCATTTGTGTTTTCCCCCTTGTCACTTTGAGTTTTTGCCATTTCTAGGGTTTTCAAAAGCAGCAAACAAGGATATGTAGGATGAATGTATGAATTGGGGAAGAAATGAAGTGTATTTATGGTGGATTGTTCGTGGGTTATGAGAGTTTGAAGAGTTGCGGCTGATAAATGAAGAGGTGGGGATGATTGGAAAATGAAAAGTTGCGTCCGAAAGAGGCATATTTGTAACGGTCTACAGATGTGCGGTCGACCGGATCGTCGTCCGCAGTATCGTCCGCACCTTGATTTTTGTTACTCGGGAACATTTTCGGTCGATAAATTTAATCTGCGGTCGACCGGACGATTTGATAAGTGTATCGTCCGCACGTCCACTGGAACCTCTCCGGTCGATACTTTGAATTTGCGGTCGACCGGTCATCCTGTCATGATCATCCTCAAGTCCACTGTCTATTCTGTGGATGATTATTTTCTAGCTTGCGGTCGACCGCACCTGCCAATGGTGTTATCCAAAACAATGCACAAAAGCATATATTTGACTGACTTCATAAAAACGCACAAGTTAGAAATCAAACGTACCAATACCCAAAAGTTTTCTAAGTAAACAAAACCTTTTCTCAGCCAAAGGCTTTGTGAAAATATCAGCTAATTGATCATCCGTAGGAACAAACTCAAGAACAATATCACCTTTTAAAACATGATCACGTAAAAAATGATGTTTAATATCTATATGCTTAGTTTTTGCATGTTGTATAGGATTCTTTGTCAGATTTATGGCACTAGTATTATCGCAGTTGATAGTGGTACAATCAAAGTTCAAGCCATAATCTTGCAAGGTGGTTTTCATCCATAAAACTTGTGCACAACAACTACCAGCAGAAATGTATTCAGCTTCAGTGGTAGAGAGAGAGACACAAGCTTGTTTCTTACTATACCAAGAAACTAAAGAGTAACCAAGAAATTGACAGTGACCACTAGTACTCTTACGTTCTACTCTACAACCTGCATAATCTGCATCAGTAAATGCTACTAGCTCAAAAGACATAGATTTAGGATACCACAAACCAAAATCTATCGTCCCCTTTAAGTATCTAAGAATACGTTTCACAGCAATCAAATGAGATTCTCTAGGAGATGATTGAAATCTAGCACATAGACAAACAGAGAACATAATATCAGGTCTACTAGCAGTTAAATACAAAAGACTACCAATCATTCCTCTGTATATAGTTTGGTCAATCATCTTACCATTCTCGTCTTTGTCTAATTTAATAGATGTGGCCATAGGAGTATCAATCTCCTTTGAATCAGCCATTCCAAACCTCTTCAGTAATTCTTTTGTGTACTTGGCTTGGTTAATGAAAGTACCTTCCTTTGCTTGCTTAATTTGTAATCCAAGGAAAAATGTCAACTCACCCATCATGCTCATTTCAAATTCATCCTGCATTGTCTTAGAGAAATCTTTGCACATATTTTCATTAGTAGCTCCGAAAATAATATCATCAACATATATTTGAACAATCAAAATATCATGAGCTTTATTTTTAATAAAGAGAGTGGTATCAATTATACCTCTAGAAAAACCTTTTTCAATAAGAAAATTGCTGAGTCTATCATACCAAGCTCTTGGTGCTTGCTTTAAACCATATAAGGCTTTGGAGAGCTTGTACACATGATTTACATATGATTCATGAATAAAACCAGGAGGTTGTTCAACATACACTTCCTCTTGAATGACACCATTTAAGAAAGCACTTTTGACATCCATTTGAAATAATTTAAAACCTTTAAAGGAAGCAAATGCAAGTAACATTCTAATGGACTCTAATCTAGCCACTGGAGCAAAGGTCTCATCATAATCAATACCTTCTTCCTGATTATATCCTTGAGCAACAAGTCTAGCCTTATTTCTAGTTACAATACCATGTTCATCAAGTGTATTTCTAAAGACCCATTTTGTACCAATAATAGTAAGATTTGAAGGTCTAGGTACAAGTTCCCATACTTTGCTCCTTTCAAATTGATTTAACTCATCTTGCATGGCAATAATCCAAAAATCATCATTAAGAGCTTCATCAATGTTCCTAGGTTCTAAATGAGATAAAAATGCAAAATCATCAACAAAATTTGTAAAAAATCTTCTAGTTCTTACCCTTTCATTTGGATCACCAATGATTTGATCCTTTGGATGGTTGTGAACATATTTCCATTCTTTTGGAAGATCATACTTTGTTCCTTCTTCAAGTGAGATAGATTCTTGATTTTCAAGGACTTCTCTATTCTCATCCTTTGATGTTGAAGGACTTTCATTTGTTTGAGCAGCATCCTTATTTATTGACTTCAAAGGTATTTCTTGAATATCACCTTCAATCTCATTTCTTGGCAAATAGATGTTAGATTCATCAAAAACAACATGAATAACTTCTTCAATAATCATAGTTCTCTTATTATACACACGATAAGCTTTTCTTATTGAAGAATAGCCAAGAAATATACCTTCATCGGATTTCTTATCAAACTTACCAAGATTGTCTTTGACGTTTAAAACAAAACATTTACAACCAAAGACCTTGAAGTAAGAAATAGAAGGAGTTTTGCCAAACATAAGTTCATAGGGGGTTTTCTTCACAAGGGGTCTAAGAAGCACTCTATTTATAATATAGCAAGAGGTGTTTACAGCTTCAGCCCAAAAATACTTTGGCAAATTATGAGAAATTCCATTCTCATCACACAGTTTAGTGAAGTTAATATTGCAAAATTCTCTACCATTATCACTTCTAATGGAGATGAGTTTGCAACCTATGGTGTTTTGTACTTGTTTAAAAAGCTTGACAAAAGCTCCAAAAGCTTCATCTTTGCCCAACAAGAATAATACCCAAGTAAATCTAGAGAAGTCATCAACTATCACATAAGCATACAATTTTCCACCAAGGCTCATTGTCCTCATAGGACCAAATAAATCCATATGAACAAGTTCAAGAGGTTTTGAAGTTGAAACAATCTTCTTAGGTTTAAAAGAACTCTTGACTTGTTTACCATATTGACACGCATCACAAACACGATCTTTTTCAAAATGAATGGCAGGCAATCCTCTAACATATTCATGTTTAGATAAGTTATGCAAAGTATCCATGCTCACATGTCCTAACCTACGATGCCAAAGATAAGCATCATCATCTTTCAAAGCAAGACATTTAACATCTTGTTCAACTAAATCATCAAAGTAAAGATCATACATATTTCCATTTCTATTTCCAACAAAAACAGTTTTGTTAGAGCAATCATTAATAATTAAACATGAATCCTTCTTGAAAATAACCTTATAACCATTATCACATAATTGACTAATACTAAGCAAATTATATTTGAGATTATCAATAAGAAGAACATCTTTAATAAAGGGAGAAGTACTTTTACCAACATTGCCAATGCCAATGATTTTCCCTTTCTTTTTGTCACCGAAAGTCACAAATCCTTCATCTCTTGGTTTGACATCATTAAGTATGGATGCATTTCCAGTCATGTGTCTTGAGCATCCATTGTCAAGAAACCATTTGTTCTCCTTTGTTTTCAATTGAAAACATACCTACACCAAATATGTTAATAAGCCTTTTGGTACCCAAATTCTCTTGGGTCCATTGGGGTTAGTTCTTTTAATTACCCAAGTGCTTTTAGCACCATTCTCAATCTTTTTCTTCACATAACATCTAGTCACTTTATGACCATTTTTACCACAATAAGTACAACATATTTTTGAAGAAGTATAGACATGTGAATGATATGCATGAGATACTCTCTTATGTGTATGTGACACATGTGAGTGAGATAAACTCTCATGTGTGTGTGAGACATTATTATAACTATCATCAAAACCAAGACCTCTCTTATCATGAGTGAGTCTTTGCATACCAAGTAGTTTGTTCAAATTGTCCCTACCACATGTAAGTTTTTGCAAGCTAGCACTTAAATCACTCATTCTAATTTTCATGGCATCATAATCACTCATCATATCATCCAACTTCTTGTTTCTAGAAATAAGATTAACATTAGCATTCTCAAGAAATTTTACCTTATCATTTAAACCAATAACATTCTCATCAAGACAAATCTTTGTAGAAGTTAACAAGGCATTTTCATCGATGAGCCTAGTATTATCTAATGATAGCTTCTCTACTTGACATTTCAGGACTTTGTTTTTCTTGATAATCTTTTTCATTTCCTTATAGAGATTGGAGATGAATTCATCTCTATCAAACATGTCACAAATATCATCATCACTTTCATCATCAACTAAAGAAGGAGTTTTTGGAGTATTTACCTCATCTTCAATGGCCATGAAACAAACATTTGCATGTTCAGTTTGTTCTTCATCTTCACTTCCTTCTTGATCCCAAGTGCAAGCAAGTCCTTTCTTGTTCTTGGACTTGTACTTCTTTTCTTTCTCTCTTAATTTTGGACAGTCCGCTTTGAAGTGATTTGGACTTCCGCATTCATAGCATTGCTTTGAGTTGTTATTTGTAGATGTCGATGGCTTCTTTTTGAATTTGTTAAAATGTCCCTTTTTGAACATTTTCTTGAAGTTCTTCATGACAAGAGCTATTTCCTCATCATCTATTTCTTCCTCATCACTGGAAGATTCATTTTCGTTGTTCTCTTTAGTTTTGAGAGCAATTCCTCTTTTCCCTTTGTCTTCCACTTCTTGATCATTCAACCACTTCATCCTAATCTCATGAGTGAGAAGTGATCCAATAAGCTCTTCCACTGGTTTCTTCTTCAAATCATGAGTTTCCAACATAGCAGTGGTTTTGCCTTCCCAAGCCTTTGGTAAAGCATTGAGTATTTTCATATTTTGTTCTCCTATAGAATAAGACTTGCTAAACACTTTTAAACCGTTAATAATGTTAGTAAAGCGAGTAAACATATCAGTGATGTTTTCATTTGATTTCATAGTGAAAAGTTCATACTCCCTTGTAAGCATACCAAGTTTTGTTTCCTTTACTTGGTTTGTACCTTCATGAGTCACTTCAAGTAGTCTCCACATTTCATGTGCAGATTCACAACATCTTACCCTGTTATACTCATTCATATCAAGTGCACAAGTAAGAGTGTTCATGGCAAGAAAATTAAGAGTCATTTTCTTTTTATCTTCATCATCAAATTCCTCAGAAATTCTATCAATCTTTATACCATCAACAACTTTGAAAGGAACATAGGGACCATTTTCAACAATATTCCATAATTCATAGTTTAGAGAAGATATATAGATTCTAACTCTATTTTTCCAGAAATTATAGTTTGTGCCATTCAACAAAGGAGGTCTAGTAGTAGAGTAACCTTCTACCATCATATTGTTATCTAGATGAGCCATAGAATCTTTGCTTCAAGGATGTTAAGCCTTATCAACAAGAAGACCTGCTCTGATACCAATTGAAAAACCTAAGAGGGGGGGGGGGTGAATTAGGTTTTAACCGATTTTTCCTCTTTAAATTAAACAAGCTTTCTAAGATAACAAATATCAAACACTTGGTGTTCAACCAAAGTATGAAAAGATGAGTTCAAGAAAAGAAGCAATGAACACAAAGATTTATAGTGGTTCGGTTTATCCAACAAAACCTACTCCACTACCTTGAGCTATCTACTCAAGGATTTCACAAAACCTTTCACTAATATAGTAAGAGAGAATACAATAGAGGCTCACCCAATTCCCTTAGGGTTTTACAACATAAACCTCTTAACCAACCAAGGTTCACTCAACACTTTGAGTTTTACAATATAACCTTGTCTACACACCTTTCTCTATTACAACAATTAATGAAAGAGAAGCTCTTAACACAAACACAGTTTTCTATGGTTCAAGGCTCACTCTAATCCTTAGAGTTTTAAGCTCAATGCAACCTTGAACAAATCAATCAAGATATGAATAAGAAGAGTTTGATATATGAAATCACCTTAATGTGAAGATATATCAATGTAAAGCATAAATACCTCTTTGAGTAATGTTTTCTTGTAAGTTGCTCAAGAACCCCAATGATTTTGTATAAGTCTCACTTTGATGAATTTCACAATATGAATGTTAAGATTTGGTTTCAAAATAATCTCCAGAGGTTCTATGAAGTGTTAGAATCAGATTTTTGCTCAAAAAGTAATTGATAAGAGTTGTTTAAACGATTGGGTATTTATATGTATGCACCAACGGTCATAAAAATGGCTGTTTGAATCCCACTCAGGAGAAGTGCGGTCGACCGCAAATCAAGAGGGTCGTCCGTACCATCATCCGCAAATGTTCCAGAGAACTCTGGACAGCCTGCGGACGATGAGCTCAGAAGTCCGGTCGACCGCTCCATCATCCGCAAGTGTTCCAGAGAACTCTGAACAGCCTGCGGACGATACTCTGAGAAGTCTGGTCGACCGCATGATTTGTGGTCGTCCACACTTTTGTCAGGTCGACCACAAATGCATTAAAACTATGCAGAACAGGTTCCCAAACAACTCTAAGAGTTTGCAAACCATATTTTATGAATTTTGAAGTATGTGCATGTATTTTGAAAATCATTTCAAATACCCAACTCATGTTTTATCTAAATGAAATGCATTTTGAAAATCATTTCACTCTTATTGAGCAACCTATAAAACTCATTACTCAAAGGGATAGACCTAGAGATAACCAAAGATAAATAAAGAATTAAAGCTACACCTCTAGATCCTATCTAATCCAGAAACGCTTATCTTCAAGGCTTGACATCAAAAGCTCTTTCCTGAAGACTTGAAACTTTGATCTTGCAGGGATTAGATATATGAATCCTAAAAGATCATCACTAATACAATAAAGCCATTAGTCCTTATCAATGTTTGTCATTTAATCAAAACTAAGATATTAAAAGCTTTAAGGCTTTCAGTCTTAATTTTGATTAATGACAAACATTGATGAGGGCTAATGTCTTGATTGTACAAGTGATAGAGTTTTTGGATTCATAATTTAATCTATGCAAGGACAAGATTTTAAGTCTTCAAGGAAGTATACAAGTCAAGACTATCAAGATTTGAAGACAAGCATTTGTTGGATTAGATAGGAACTAGATGTATAGTTTTTAGAGTTTAATATCTTTTGATATCTCTAGTTTTACCTCTAATTGAGTAATGGTTTCTAAAGATTTTTCTATGAACTTAAAACGTTATTTCAAAATGTTTTTAATATGTTAAAATATGTTTTGATATTTTGAAAATCATGCATCGTGATTTTAAAACCTAAATGTTTCATAAACTCTTGTTGGATTGATACTATAACTTATATAGTTGATTGAAATCATCATTTATGTGTTAGAGTATTGTAGATGTAAAAATGAGCATGTTTCGATCGACCTAAAGTGGTCTAGATATCGTCCACATGTTGGTTTATCTTGTGGATGCATGTATTGTCAAATTTGTTCATCTGTCCACTTGTGGACGACCATGCGGTCGACAGCAAGTGAGATGAGGTGGACCGCAAGATGAAAATCATCATCCGAAGGTTGTCCAGTGAGCTTGCAGACGATGCACCGGTCAATCGCAAATTGTTAATGGGTTTCCAACAACTTTATTTTTTATTGTTGAGAACAGATCTATAAATATCAAAACTTTTGGAAATCTTTCTAAGAACAATTTTTTAACAAAAACATTATATATCTTGGTCCTATAACATCTTAGAAGCATTCCAAAACCCTTTCTAAATATCAATCTTGTTAAAATCATTTAAGAAGGGTTTTTACATTCAAAAGTGAATTTTCAGCAATCTTGGCAAGCCAACTGAAAGAGGTGATTCTGTTTCCAATTGATATATGATGTACTCATAAATTAACTGATTTTCATGCTACTTAATGATTATATTTTGTTTAAAAATCGGTTAATTATGTTATTTAATGGACATATTTCACATTTCTTTTCTATTTATTTGTTTATAAGTTTTTTAGTGTATTTTAGTACATTTTGTAGAAAAAAAGAAGATGATGACGTCACTGCTTATGATGATGAACAGTGTTTCGGTTGGTCAAAGTCAACAAGTCAACCCGCTACAGTACTCCAAAAGTCAAAATGATCATTTTACCCCTAGAAAATTAAATAAATCCAAATAAAAATTAAGTACAAAGAAAATTATCTCATAATCCCATTTATTAATAACTTAACACATATCCTTGATATCAAAAGAAAATTACTCACAATATATATTTAACAAATATAAAATGGAATTTATAAACATTGGAAAGAAAATTTGAAAGATAAATTTCCCGAAAATATTGAAATTATTCAGACATAATTTCTTACTAAATATTACAAAAAGCCTTGAAATATTATTCTAAAAAAATCTAAAAAATATACTAAGATGAAGACAATAATAAAAGAAAGAAATTGCAAAAGAAATGGAGAAGATTGGAGCTAAATTGATGTTGAAATCATAAAAATAACCTTCATATTTATAGCCACAAAAATCAGGGGCAAAATGGTCATTTCGAACCCCAAAGTCTTGAAAATTTAGTTTGTGGCCTAATTTCCCCAAAATTCGCCACGTGTTGCGTCCTTATTGGTCTACATTATGGCTTCTAGAAGCGTCATTTGTCTTCATCTGATTACGCCATGTGTCATCTTCTTATTGTGCCACGTCATCAGATGACATGGAATATTTTTTTTTTTAACTTCTCCAACATTTCTTCTTCTTCATTTTATCTCCATAATGAACTAAAATACACTGGAAAACTTACAAATAAATAAATAAAATGGAAACGTAAAATATATCCATTAAATAACATAATTAACTGATTTTTAAAGAAAATATAGTAATTAAATAACATAAAAATCAGTTAATTTATGAGTACATCAGATATTCTTCCTGCTTATCTTTTTAATATGGCATTGAATCAAATATCTCTAAAAGAACTCATTGCTCTTACTCTTGATGAACAACCTTTATGGATTATTTTTCCACAAGCTGATGCTAATTTTAAAATGCATACTGATTTTATACAATGTTTGCCAACTTTTAATGGATGACCTGGAGAAGATCCACTTAGGCACATTAAAGAATTTCATGTTATTTGCACTAATTTGAATAAGGAAGATACAAGATATGAATTGATTAAACTACGTTATTTTCCTTTTAGATTACAAAATAGTGCAAAAAATTGGTTATATGATTTGCCTTTAGGATCTATTCAAGATTGGATTGGAATGCAAAGAACTTTTCTAGCTAAATATTATCCTGCATCTAGAACTGCAATAGTCTGAAAGGATATAAGTGGCATAAGACAACAAACTGGTGAAATATTGTATAAATATTGGGAAAGATTTAAAAGATTATGTGCTAGTTGTCCTCAAGATCAAATACTTGAACAATTATTAATTCAATATTTTTACAAGGGTTTGATTTCTTATGACAGGATGACAATTGATACGCTAGTGGTGGTGCTTTTTTAGATAAAACCGCACAAGCTGCACGTGAATTAATAGCTAATATGGCTAGCATTCACAATTTTTTAACACCAGGAATGATATTGTCAGGAAAGTTAATGTAGTAGATGCATTATCATCTGCACAAATTGAGCAAAGATTAGATTATCTTACCAATTTAGTTGGTCAAGTAGTTGGGAAAAGAATCAATGCACCTGAAAACTGCTAGAACTAAATTGATGTAAATGAAGGTACTTTATCAATGGAATTTGATGGTGATAAAATTTCTTTTAACATATTTGATTTCATGAAGTACCCTTTTGATGAATGTTTTACAGTTTCTGTTGTGGATATTATAGATCCACTTTTTGAAGATATATTTGATTTGAGCTATATTGAAATTATGCAATCCATTATGAACTTGAGCATAGATGAAAATGTTTTTAACACTTTATCTGTGGAATGGGATAATGAATTCAAACAAGCTGTCAAAGATTTATCTGCATGTCCTATTGTTTGTCCCCCGTCACTTGACCTTAAAGGTTTACGCTCTCATTTGAAATATGCATATTTGAGTAAAGGTCATTCTTTACCTGTTATTATTGCTACGAATCTCTCATCTTCCCTAGAAGAGAGGTTAGTTTATGTGCTTAGGGAAAACAAAACTGCCATCAGCTGAACTTTAGCCCATCAACATACATGCACAGTATATTGTTAGAAGATGGAGCTAAACCAACCAAAAAGTCGCAAAGGAGACTAAACCCTCCTATGATGAAAGTAAAAACTGAAATTCTAAAACTTCTTGATGCTGATGTCATCTACCCAATCACAGATTCACATTGGGTAAGTCTTGTACACGTTGTTCCAAAGAAATGTGGAATAACTATTGTGGAAAACTCTGAATGTGAGAAAGTTCCTACTAGAGCGAAAAATGGTTGGAGAGTCTGCATAGACTATGAAAGACTATTGACGAGCATGTCGTTGCGCTATCAAATTAAATTTTGAACTTTAACTAACTTATGCAGTTAGGCAAGTAAGGGTCGAACCCACAGGAACTTGTAAAATTTCAGAACAAGTAAACTAATCAATATCAGGGGGGAAAGATTTGATTTTTATTTTAAAAGAATAAATTTTAAATAAATTTACTCACAAATTAATTAAGAATCAAAGAAAAGAAAAACGTTAGCAAGGACTTTATATTTCGGTTTTACTTATTCAGGATTAATCATTGATAATAACCTATTTGAGTAGTAATTTAGAATTCCGCGTAGCGTAGCAAATTTCAATTCCTGTAAATTTAGGTTAATTCCCGAGAAGCACGGCAAATTAACTTTAACCTAATTAAACTAAATTACCGAATCGCTCGCATAAAATAGTCAATTAAGTTATTCAACTCGAGAACAACATCAACACAAGTTACATAAAATTAATGGCCGATTAAAATCATTCAATTCGTTTCAAATTATTCCCTATCAATTAATCAAACACATATTTAAATTAATCAATAGTTACTACTTTTGGTTACCGAAAACTGATTCTGCATAACCCTAGTTAATCAACTATGTAAAACAATTAAGATGGCCAATAATAATTGAAATAACATAATTGATAGAATAAAACCAAGAATTGTTCAAATACTCAAATATAAATAATGATCCCTTTAAAATGATCGGGTTTTTAATTACAAAACGTAAATCTCATATTCCCGAATAACATAAACCTAATACATGTCCTTGCTAACTTAAGAAAACTACTCACAAAGCATAAAGGAAAACATCATAAAAAGATAAAGGGAAAGAGAGAAACTCATTAGTCGGAAATCCGATTTCCCGAGGAGCTCCAACCCTTCAACTTCTACAATGCTCGGGAACAAAGTATCTAAGGTGCTTGACCCCCTAAACTAAGCTATTAAGGCCTATAAATAGTTAGAAAAAGGTCCTAGGGTTGTTTATACAAGAGTCCTAATTAGAAACTACTTAAAACGAGCTTAAAACTTGAATTCGGAAAGTGGACGCCCGTGTCTTCAAAGTGGACGCCTGAGTAAATGAGACGCGTCCACTTGACTGTCAAACTTCTGAGGGTGGACGCGTGAAGTCTGGTGGACGCGTCCACTTTCTGGCCTTGTGCGTCCACTTGGCTGTCAAACTTCTGAGGTGGACGCGTCCACTTTCTGGCCTTGCACGTCCACTTGCCCTCTCTGCGCGTCCACTTCTTTCTTCTAAATATCCATCTTCAAGTTTCCAATTTCATTCCAACATCTTCTAAATCTTCTAAAGACTTGAAAACAAAAGTAATAGTGTAAAGAATCATTAAAATAACCAAAACACATAATTAGCTAGATTTAAACTCAATAAACATCATAATAAACAATAGAAAACCAAGCTAATTATGGTTCAATCAAATTCCCCCACACTACACCTTTGCTTGCCCTCAAGCAAACTTATAAGTCAAAGAAAAATAGAATAACAACTAAATGCCTCAGGACAAATCGATCAATGTCAAGAACTTCAATACACTTGCACCAAATTCTCTTCAATAATCCTCAAAGTCATCTATCAACTCTACATTTTAAAAATGAATCGTGCAAGTGTGATACATCATTACTCACAAACTCATTGTAACAGTTAACTATCCTTAACATGGCTGAAAAGCTTAAAAAAAACATAAAAATCCATTTTAGAGTTAAAAATCGTTCACAAGTAACAAAAACAAATTCAATCAAGCCACAATCAATTCAAACACATCATAGTCATACCACAAGTAATATCCACACTACCATAGGCTTGAAATCTCACACATCTCTCCACTAATGGAAAGAATAAGGTCGACTTGAGTCAAATTGGACTTGAGGCACGTAACGTTAGGCTTGGGTGTTGGTTAACAAAGAAAGGTAAGGTAAACAAAGTAGTCAAGAGAATTACACAAAAGGATAAAAGAATTTGAAACCAGAGTTCTTCAATTGACACTTATCTCCTTATTTACATTCAACCATATCAACCAACTCATATACTTTGGACAATCTTGGAACTGTTTTTCTCTTTTTTTTTTCTCAAGTGCTCTTTTCTTTTCTTTTTCTTTAAACTTTTCATAGCAATTCACTTTTTTTTTCCATCATATGTCTCTCTTTCTTTTGCACTTTTGCTCTCTTTTCTTTCTAAGAGAAGACAAACTTTTTTTTTCTCTTTAAAATTCCAAGATACGTTTCATCAACCCTCAACACAACTTTGCAAAACATTTTCAACACCTTTTTAACAAAACAATAACTTCACAAGTGTCAATCTAAAGATATTTCAAAGAAATCTCTTGACAATTATAACATGTAAAGGTTTTAAACATTATT
The DNA here is from genome assembly GCA_019593545.1 of Apocynum venetum. Classification (NCBI taxonomy): domain Eukaryota; kingdom Viridiplantae; phylum Streptophyta; class Magnoliopsida; order Gentianales; family Apocynaceae; genus Apocynum; species Apocynum venetum. Next base: position 970,470 of record SRSM01000145.1, on the reverse strand, counting down.
TTCAAAGGCTTACAAAGAAAGATAATAATGGATTCATCCATCACAACATTAAAGCTCAAAAATAGGATCGAGGGGTATAATATAGAAAGGCTGGCTCAAGAAAGGCTCAAACGTCCAAAGAAGACCTTATGTCATCCCCAAGTCAACCAAATTCAAACATATTTCGCCTCAAGAGTGTGAGAAAACAAGTTCTAGAGTGTATAAAATTGACCATGCATGTATCTAAGTCAAAAGTAAACTCAATCTCATTCAAACTTGTCAAAAATAATTTCAAAAATCAAGATTTTTTACTAAAAATAAGTCATGTCAATTCAAATTAACTATCCACAAATCATCCATAAATGACAACTTTGACGTTTCACAAAAACTAGTAGAGTATCAAGATTCCTCATAATAAATAGAGAATTTTAAAGTACAAATAATATTGAAATTCTATCAATTAACATAGACTTGTATAAGTTTCATCATAGGCATAACAAACACACAAACATGCATAAAACGTCACAATTAATTTTTTTTATTTTTTTTTCATAAACGACAATAAACAATAAACAATCATAAACAAAAACAAAAAAAACACAAACATTAAAAACAAGACTCTCTCACATTGGAACGAGACATTGTCCTCAATGTCATAACATAATCAAGACAAGAAAATAAACAAAGAGAGAAAAAGAAAGAAGTCACCCGAGGGGAGGTCTAGGAAGGGAAGCTCGAAGTGCAGAGACTTGTTCTTCAAGTCAGGGACGCGTGAGAAGACAGGGACACGTCCAATCTCAGTAGTTCTTCCCAGAGGTGGCCGCGTGAAATAGCTTGACGCGTCCACTTGGTCACGTGAGAGGGGAATGGTGCGTCCACTCTCAGTAGTTCCTGTAATCTGTTATTTCCACATTGGTTGGACTCTTGATTAATGTTAGACCTTTCCTAGACCTGTAAACAAAATAATAGAAAACACCTAAATGATAAAAACAAAATAGAGAAGAAAATAAAAGGATATTCATTTGGGTTGCCTCCCAAAAAGTGCCTTTGTTTAAGGTCTTTGGCTCGACCTCCAGAGCCAAATTATCCAATGCCTTCCCTCTCATGGAATAGAAGAGCATCCATTTTTACTTCTTTAAGCTTTATGACTCCATGCTTCCAAAATTTATTTATTTCATATAGAGTACCTACCATGAAATCCTCAAACAAACAATTAGTAGAAGACAAATAAAAATTTAGCAAGTTAGTACAAATCAACCCATCAAAATTATGTGGCATGACAAAATCAATATGTTCAATATTACACACATCATGACACAAAGAAGAATGTAAGACACTAGGATTGGTTTCAACTTCTACTTTGTTAGGTTTTTTTATGGTTTCAATATTTGATTCCTCAAACTCATATTGGATGACAAAAGAAGGAGATTGTAGGTTATCAATGGAAATAGGAGATTCTTCAAATCAAGAATGTTAGGAACTACCTTATTACGAAAAATATGCCAATTCTCTAATTCTTCAGCTTCACTAAGATCAACATTAGACTCATCCTTACTAGGACTCAACAAATGGAATGAAGCTGAAAAACCTAAGAGGGGGGGTGAATTAGGTTTTTATTCGATTTTTCAACCTAATTCAATAAAACATCTCTTTGACAACAAATATCAAACACTTGGTGTGCTAGTTGTGTGAGAAATAATGTGTTCAGAAATTAGAGCAATGAACACAATGATTTATAGGGGTTCGGTTTATCCAACAAAACCTAATCCACTACCTTGAGTTACCTACTCAAGGATTTATCAAATCCCTTCACTAATCAAATAAATGAGATTACAAAAGAGGCTCACCCAATTCACCTTAGGGTTTTACAAATAACCTCTCAAACCAATCAAGGCTCACTCAACCCTTGAGTTTTACAACACAACCTTGATTATACAATAATCTTAGCACTCTCCTTAGTGAATCCTAACACAACAATTCAATTCAAGGTTCACCCAAAGGTTTTACAAACAAACCTTGAATACAAAACAACCTACACAAGGCTCACCCTAACACTTAGGGTTTTATGCTACTTGCAACCTTGATACAATTACAATCAATAATAAAAGATAGAGAGTTTGATAGATATCACCTTAATGTGAAGATATATCAATTTGAATCACAATCACCTCTTTGAGTAATGGCTTGTCAAGATTGCTCAAAATACACCTTTGAATGTAAAAACCCTTCTTTAATGATTTTAACAAGATTGATGTTTAGAAAGGGTTTTGGAATGTTTCTAAGATGTTATAGGATCAAGATATATAATGTTTTTGCTCAAAAAATCTTCTTAGAAAGAATTCCAAAGGTTTTGGTATTTAAAGGTTTGTTCCCAACGGTCAAAAATGAAGCTGTTGGAAACCCACTCAGGAAGTGCGGTAGACCGCAAATCAGACTTGGTCGTCCGCACCATCATCCTCAAGCTCACTAGACAACCACCGGATGATGATTTTTCATCCTCCGGTCGACCGGACTTCACCTACGGTCGACCTCACTTCACCTGCGGTCAACCTCATGGTCGTCCACAGGTTGGCAGATGAACAAATTTGACAGCACATGCATCCACAAGATAAACTAACTTATGGACGATACCTGGACCACTTTAGGTCGATTGAAACATGTTCATTTGTGTATCAACAATACTCTAACACACAAATGATGATTTCAATCAATCATATAAGTTATGGTATCAATCCAACAAGAGTTTATGAACCATATAAGTCTTGAAATCAAGATGCATGGTTTTCGAAATACCAAAACATATTTTAACATAAAAAACATTTTGAAATAACGTTTTAAGTTCATAGAGCAACCTTTAGAAACCATTACTCAATTAGAGGTAGAACTAGAGATATCAAAATATATAACTCTAAGACAATACCTCTAGTTCCTATCTAATCCAATAAAAGCTAGTCTTCAAATCTTGATAGTCTTGACTTGTATACTTCCTTGAAGACTTGAAATCTTGTTGTTGCATGGATTAGATCATGAATCCAAAAACTCTATCACTTGTACAAATAAGACATTAGTCCTCATCAATGTTTGTCATTAATCAAAATTAAGACATTAAAAGCTTTAGGGCTTTCAGAAGCATCATGAGTAAGTTGGTCCTTAATTTCACTAAACTCGGAAGCTAGTTGACCTAATTGACTCTCGAGATTTTGGATTCTTAATTTGGTCTCTTGTTGAAAATTAAGAGTATTAGAGGCTATGGACTTGATAACTTTTTCAAGAGACATGCTATGAGATTGATCTTGAGAGATAGGAAAGGAATCTGGAAGATAATAATTAGGAGGACAATCATACCTAGGAAAGTTATCATAATTAGGCATATAGTCATAACTAGGCTCATAGATATAATTAGGATAGCTATTACCAAATTCATCCCACCTAGATTGAGAACAAGACATCCCTATGTGATAAGGTATAGAATAATGTGGGTTAGACCTATGAGAAGGTGGATATGAATAACCACTAAATCCATTAAAACACTCAAAGGGTCTACCATTCTCTCTTCCAATAATATAGCCCCTTACCAAAGAAGTAAGGTTATCTATTTTGTTCTGCAAAGATTGATAATCTACAACATCCATCCTAGAGTCATCATATTGAGAAGAGGAATACATACAAAAATCAAAACCAAAAAAAGAAAAAAATTAACAACGTAGAAAAATGAATATCTAAGATTCAAGCTTTTGAATTTGTCACTAAAGAGAGAAACCTGAAATTAAAAACAAAGAAAAAGATTAGAAAACTTAATCTCAAAATTTTAAACAAGTCCCCGGCAACGGCGCCAAAATTTTCACGAGCGTATCGTTGCGCTATCAAATTAAATTCCGAACTTTAACTAACTTATGCAGTTAGGCAAGTAAGGGTCGAACCCACAGGAACTTGTAAAATTTCAGAACAAGTAAACTAATCAATATTAGGGGGGAAAGATTTGATTTTTATTTTAAAAGAATAAACTTTAAATAAATTTACTCACAAATTAATTAAGAATCAAAGAAAAGAAAAACGTTAGCAAGGACTTTGTATTTCGGTTTTACTTATTCAGGATTAATCATTGATAATAACCTATTTGAGTAGTGATTTAGCAAGGATCAAAGAAAAGAAAAACGTTAGCAAGGACTTTGTATTTCGGTTTTACTTATTCAGGATTAATCATTGATAATAACCTATTTGAGTAGTGATTTAGAATTCCGCGTAGCAAATTTCGATTCCTGTAAATTTAGTTTAATTCCCGAGAAGCACGGCAAATTAACTTTAACCTAATTAAACTAAATTACCGAATCGCTCGCATAAAATAGTCAATTAAGTTATTCAACTCGAGAACAACATCAACACAAGTTACATAAAATTAATGGCCGATTAAAATCATTCAATTCGTTTCAAATTATTCCCTATCAATTAATCAAACACATATTTAAATTAATCAATAGTTACTACTTTTGGTTACCGAAAACTGATTCTGCATAACCCTAGTTAATCAACTATGTAAAACAATTAAGATGGCCAATAATAATTGAAATAACATAATTGATAGAATAAAACCAAGAATTGTTCAAATACTCAAATATAAATAATGATCCATTTAAAAAGATCGAGTTTTTAATTACAAAACGTAAATCTCATATTCCCGAATAACATAAACCTAATACATGTCCTTGCTAACTTAAGAAAACTACTCACAAAGCATAAAGGAAAACATCATAAAAAGATAAAGGGAAAGAGAGAAACTCATTAGTCGGAAATCCGATTTCCCGAGGAGCTCCAACCCTTCAACTTCTACAATGCTCGGGAACAAAGTATCTAAGGTGCTTGACCCCCTAAACTAAGCTATTAAGGCCTATAAATAGTTAGAAAAAGGTCCTAGGGTTGTTTATACAAGAGTCCTAATTAGAAACTACTTAAAACGAGCTTAAAACTTGAATTCGGAAAGTGGACGCCCGTGTCTTCAAAGTGGACGCCTGAGTAAATGAGACGCGTCCACTTGACTGTCAAACTTCTGATGGTGGATGCGTCCACTTTCTGGCCTTGCACGTCCACTTGCCCTCTCTGCGCGTCCACTTCTTTCTTCTAAATATCCATCTTCAAGTTTCCAATTTCATTCCAACATCTTCTAAATCTTCTAAAGACCTGAAAACAAAAGTATTAGTGTAAATAATCATTAAAATAACCAAAACACATAATTAGCTAGATTTAAACTCAATAAACATCATAATAAACAATAGAAAACCAAGCTAATTATGGTTCAATCAACTATTTTCCCCTTTCTTTCATAGATCAAATGTTAGAACGTTTATCTGGTCGTTCTCATTATTGTTTCCTTGATGATTATTCTGGTTATTTTCAGATTACTATTGCCCCAGAAGACCAATGTAAGACTATTTTTGCATGCCCATTCGGTACTTACGCTTATAGAAGAATGTCTTTTGGTCTATGCAATGCACCTGCTACTTTTCAAAGATGCATGATGTCCTTATTTTCTGATTTTGTCACAAATATCATTGAAATTTTCATGGGTGATTTTACTATCGATGGAAATTCATTTGATTCATGTTTAGAAAATTTGGAACTTGTGCTTAAACGGTGTGTTGAAACTAACCTTGTTCTCAATTATGAAAAGTGTCATTTTATGGTATAACAAGGAATTGTTTTAGGGCACGTAGTTTCACTAAAAAGGCTGGTTGTTGACAAAGTCAAGATTGATGTGATTAAATCTATTCCTTATCCTTCAACAGTAAGAAAGGTAAGATCCTTCTTAGACCATGCTAGATTCTATAGAAGGTTTATTAAGGATTTCTCTAAAACTGTTCAACCTTTATGCAAACTATTACAAAAAGAACATAAATTCAATTTTGATGAAGTTTACAAAACATGCATTTAAACTGTTGAAAGAGAAATTGCTTTCATCACCTATCATTCAACCCCCTAATTGGAATTTTCCTTTTGAGGTAATGTGTGATGCTAGTGACAAAGCAGTTAGAGCTGTCCTAGGTCAAAAAATAGATAAATTTCCTCATGTGATATATTATGCATCTAAATTACTTGATGATGCTCAATGCAATTAAACCATAACTGAGAAGGAACTCTACTGTGTTATTTTAGCTCTATTTATTTCCTGATGAGCATCTTTATGCATTGCATGGAATTATACTTTGGTATGCTGATATGGTTAATTATATTGTTACCAAAGTATTTCCAAATCATTTATCTAATTCTCAAAAGGATAAAATTAGAAATGACTCAAAACACTACCTTTGGGATGATCCCTACCTTTTCGAAAGCTGCACAGACAATGTCATACGCAGATGTGTTCCAAATAATGAAATTCAATACATATTGGATTTTTGTCATACTTTTGAATGTGAAAGTCATTTTGGACAAAAAAGAACTGCAAAAAAAATTCTTGAAAGTGGATTTTATTGGCCTACTCTTAACAAAAATGCATAGTACTTTGTTAAATCTTGCAATAAATGTCAAAGTGTTGGTAATATATCAAAGAGAGATGAAATGCCTTTGAAAACTATATTAGTTTGTGAACTTTTTTATGTATGGGGCATTGATTTCATGGGACATTTTCCTTCGTCTTTTGGAAATACTTACATCATAATTGCAGTGGATTATGTTTCCAAATGGATTGAAAGAATTACTCGAACGAATGATTCCAAAACAGTTGTGAAATTTATTAATGACATCATATTCCATAGATTTGGAATTCCAAAGGCCATCATCAGTGACAGAGGTACACATTTTTGCAACAAGGTAGTAGAAACTCTATTTAAAAAATATCATGTTTCTCATAAGGTTTATATTGCCTATCATCCTCAAACAAATAGACTTGGTGAAATTTCTAGTAGGAAAATTAAGTCTATTCTAGCTAAAGTAGTCAATCCTAATAGAAAATACTGGAGCCTTCGATTGGGAGATGCTCTTTGGGTATATCACCATTTAGGTTGGTTTATGGTAAAGCTTGTCATCTACCTGTGAAATTAGAACATAAGGCATTTTGGGTCATAAAACAATGTCATCTTAAATTTGATGATGCACAATCTCATCGAAAACTGCAAATTCAAGAATTAGAGGAGATTACAAATGATGCCTATGTTAATTCTTGGATTGCAAAATAAAAGATGAAATATTACCCTGACAAAAATATTTCAAGGAAAAATTTCAATAGTGGTGATAAAGTTCTACTCTATAATTCTCGTCTAAGACTGTTTCTAGGAAAACTAAAGTCAAGGTGAATTGGTTCATTTGTTATCATTAATATCTTCAATCATGGGTCAGTGGAGGTAAAAATTCTTCAAATTAGCAAAATTTTCAATGTGAACGATCACCTCCTTAAACCTTTCATGAAGGATTTGTCGGACAAATTATCGATTCCGTTGCTTTTGAAGATCGCACCAGAAATGAATGGAAATTTGTGCTTGTGGAGTCTAAGCCGTTAAAAAATGGCGTTGTATGTTAATTAAATATAACATATCTTTAAATAGCTTGCTTAATTGTTGAAAGAATCACAAAACGATTTATGCTAATTTCCTTTCAAGAGTAATTTCATCTGCAAGGTATTTCTTTCCTTTTTACATTTTATTTCATCTTTCCATCCCTTCATTCTTTCTATCTCTTTGTTACAAAATGAATGATTTTTTAATGAAAATGAGAAGATATTATCCATTCCTCCCTATTAATTACTTGAGAAAAATCTATCTAATGAGAATAAAGCGTATGAAATTACTAGTATTCTTTGGAATGCCTGAGGATATTAGGTGGATAATTGAAGCTAAAGTCCGAATTAGTGGTAAACATCCAGTTTTTCCCAAACGTCCGCCTGGGTTGGGAAAGAGTAGTTATGCAAAAAAACGAAGAGGTAAAAGAATGAGAGTTTGTTATAAATGTGTTAAATGGAACTGTGATGCCAGTTGTCATTCACTTAGGTATTTATCTGATAATCAGGAAGATAAAAATTGCTTTCATTAAGAATAGATTGAGTAAAGAGTCATTAGATGATATCAAACTGACTCTTGATTCGCATTCTAGTGGATATGTTCAAATGAAAATTCTCGGGTTATGAAAACAATTCAAAATCGAACAACTGCAGTACAGTCTTCGGTATCTGAATTTAAACGATCCTGTTTGTTAGTTTTTAAGAAAGCTGGATGAGCAGCATATCTCTGACTCATAGAAAGTGTTTGAAACCATTATTGGACATAAAACCAGAGGAAGATATGAGCCACAATCACAACTACTTTTTTTTATTTGTTTCTTCCTTGATTTATTTTATTTGTTTCTTTTCTTTTTAGTGTGTAACATAATCACTTTTGAAGCCATTACTATGGAAGGTCCATTAATAAAAAGTCTGACAAACATCACAGTGTTTGGAGGAATGACCGTGGGTGCTTCTGTTTTACATCTAACTGCTGCTATCCAATTGGGAAGAGTACTAGCTCATCGAAAGATCGGTCTAGTATACGGAGGAGGAAATGCTGGATTAATTGGAGAGGATGCTCAAGCACACCAGTCATACCAAACACTTGTTCAGATTTAAACAAATCAGCCAAACAAAATTCTCGTGGTATGTGTAATTCCTACTCTTCTAGAAAAAGTATATGGCAGAACAATTGGACATAAGGTACAAAAAAAATCATCTTATGAACGCATGACACTCATGTTGAATAATTGTGATGCTTTCATAGTAATTCCAGGAGGATATGAAGTATTATAATACTTGTTCAATTTAACATTCTGGTTTAACATGAAACTGCACACTAAATCAATTGGTCTTTTAAATGTTGATTACTACTTTGATGGTTTATTAGCATTTCTTGATATAACTGTTGCACATAAGCTTCTATCTCCAGTAGCACGAAGAATAATTATATCTGCACCAACAACCAAGGAGCTATTGGATGAATTAGCAACTTTTGTACTAGAGACATATCCAGATGTACCTCCAATTAACTGGTCAATTTCCAGTAACAAGTGAAAAAGAGATTTAATGGATTTAAAGTTATAGTTATACGTTTTTATTTTTAAATAAATGTGTGTTATTTTATTTTTATTAAAAGTTGTGGAATAATTTTGTTTTTAAAACTTTGTGTGTTTTTACATTGAGGACAATGTAATCCCCAAATGTGGGAGGTGGTTTGAATAAAGAGTGAAGTGATTAAACTCATTTGATTCTTGATCCACATCTTTAAAAACATTGTTTTTAATAATTTGTTATTTTGTTGAATAAATCATGCATGTATTATAACCGTTTAAGATGTTAGGTAATTTTGTGTTAAACTTTTCAATCCGTTTATAATTGTACCCCTTTCTGTAAATTTTTTTCGAATAAATCAATTGAATATCTTTGTAATTTGACAAAAATATTTTTATTTAACTAATGTGGCTAAAATCCTTTTTGTTATAAAATCTAGAGTTAAAAACATTAGTATTGTGATTTGATGATAATGTAAGTTTATTATGTGTTTTAGTACATTTAAGGTCACCTCTACACGCTAGAACTTGTTTTTTTACATGCTTGAGACGAAATTTAATTAAGATCTTGGTTGATTTGGGGATGACATAAGGTCTTCTTTGATAGTTTGAGCCTTTCTAAACGAACCATACTTATATGTATCCCTCGATCCTACTTTGAGCCAACATGTATGAATGGTTTCATTACCATTTAAGTTTTTTGATAAATAGCCTCGTTTATAGCCTCGATCCAGATACTTTATTGAGATCCCATTTATAAATAACTTAATACATATCCTTGCTAACAAAAGGAAATTACTCACAATCCATAATTAATAAATATAAGATGAAATTTATAAACATTAGAACGAAAATTTGAAAGAAATACTCCCCGGAAATATTGAAATTATTCGGACAGAATTTCTTTACTAAATTTTACAAAAAGGCTTGAAAAACTATTCTAAAAATTCTAGAAATTAGATTAATATAAAGATAATAATAAAATAAAGAAATTACAAAAAGAAATGGAGAAGATTGGAGTTAAATTGGTGTCTAAATCATAAAAATAAGCTTCCTATTTATAGCCACAAAAATCAAGGGCAAAATGGTCAATTTGCACTCTAAAATCTTGAAAATTTAGTTGGTGGCCTAATTTCCCCAACTTCGCCACATGTCGCGTCCTAATTGGTCCAAATTGTGGCTTCTAGAAGCGTCACTTGTCACATTTTGATTGCGCCACTTGTCATCTTCTAATTGCGCCATGTGTCATATTCTCATTGCACCAAGTCATCGGATGACATAGATTTTTTTTTTTTAACTTCTCCAACATTTCTTCTTCTTCGTTTTTTTATCTTCATAATAAACTAAAATACACTGAAAAACTTACAAACAAAGAAATAGAAGAGAAACGTGAAATATATCCATTAAATAACATAATTAACCGATTTTCAAACAAAATATAGTCATTAAATAACATAAAAATCAGTTAAATTTATGAGTACATCATGTTGTTTATTGAGATAAAATCTATCTAATTGTGTGTTTATGTGCTTAAATTGGTTCTTTACACTTTTATCTTTGTTTGCATGTATTTTGAAGGTATTTTAACATGTTTAGAAGGCATTGGAGGAAGATAGGAGGCTTTAGAAGTTGTTTTGCAAGCAAAATGGAGTGGACACGCCTCAAAAATCAATTGGATGCGCACTTGAAGAAGTGGATGCGTCACTATTCATCCACACGTCCATTCTCAGAAGTTTTGGAGCCTCACGTGTCCACTTGGACGTTTTTGATTGTCTCATGCGTCCACTTTTGACAGCACGCGCGTCCACTTAGTAGTTTTGAATTAGGACTCTTATGTAACTAACCCTAGGACCTTTTCTAACTATTTATAGAGTTTATTAGCTTAGTTTCTGGGGGGGTCAAGCACCTTAGATACTTTGTTCCCGAGAATTGTAGATCAAGGGTTGGAGTTTCTCGGGAAATAGGATTTCTGTCTAATGAGTTTCTCTCTTTCTATGATGTTTTCTTTTATGCATTGTGAGTAGTTTTCTTTAGTTAGCAAGGACTTGTATTAGGTTTATGTTATTCGGGAATATGAGATTTTTGTTTTGTCATTAAAAATCCAATCTTTTCAAATGATCATTATTTTTATTTAGGTATTTGAACAATTCTTAGTTTTATTCTATCAATTGTGTTATTTCAATTATTATTGGCCATCTTAATTGTTTTACATAGTTGATCAACTAGGATTATGCAAAATCGGTTTTCAGTAACCAAGAGTAGTAACTATTGATTAATTTAAATCTGTGTTTGATTAATTGATAGGGAATTGTTTGAAACAAATTGCATGATTTTAATCGGTCATTAATTTTATGTAATTTGTGTTGATGTTGTCCTCGATTTGGTAATTTAGTTTGATTAGGTTAAAGTTAATTTTCCATGCTTCTCGGGAATTAACCTAAATTTATATGAATCAGAATTTGCTACGCTACGCGGATTTCTCAGTCATTACTCAAATAGGTTATTATCAATGATTAGTCCCGAATAAATAAAATCGATATACGAAGTCCTTGCTAATGTTTTTTGATGTACTCATAAATTAACTGATTTTTATGTTATTTAATGACTATATTTTGTTTAAAAATCGATTAATTATGTTATTTAATGGATATATTTCATGTTTCCCTTCTATTTCTTTGTTTGTAAGTTTTTTAGTGTATTTTAGTTCATTATGGAGATAAAGAGAAGAAGAAGAAATGTTGGAGAAGTTAAAAAAAAAAAAAATCTATATCATGCGATGACATGGCGTAATGAGAAGATGACACGTGGCGCAATCAGAAGATGAGAAGTGGCGTTTCTAGAAGCCGCAATTTGGACCAATGAGGATGCGACATGTGGCGAAGTTGGGGAAATTAGGCCACCAACTAAATTTTCAAGACTTTGGGGTGCAAAATGACCATTTTCCCCTGATTTTTGTGGCTATAAATAGGGAACTTATTTTTATGATTTAGACACCAATTTAGCTCCAATCTTCTCCATTTCTTTTGCAATTTATTTCTTTTATTATTGTCTTCATCTTAGTATATTTTCCAGATTTTTTAGAATAACATTTCAAGGTTTTTTGTAATATTTAGTAAAGAAATTATGTCCGGATAATTTCAATATTTCCGAGTTTATCTTTCAAATTTTCTTTCTAATGTTTATAAATTTCATCTTATATTTATTAAATATGTATTGTGAGTAATTTTCTTTTGTTAGCAAGGATATGTGTTAAGTTATTAATAAATGAGATTATGAGATAATTTTCTTTGTACTTAATTTCTATTTGGATTTATTTAACTGGACTTATGGTCGGTTTACTCGCTTAGTCTTTATTTATTTTGTTTTATGCACTTTAAATATCACAAATGGATGGTTGGGCCACCTATTAGTTTAATTTACTTTTGTATCTTTTATTTTATGTATTATGGAAGGCCGAGCCTCCTAACTAGTTTAATATATTTTTATGTCTTTAATTCTTTTTTTTATGGAAGGCCGAGCCACCATACTTTTAGTTTAATTTATTTAAATGGCCGGTTGAACCGCCTAATTTCTTTAGTTAATATAAATCCAATCTTTCTTTCTATATATATATATATATATAACTAGGTTTATTAATCTTGTATTAATGATTCAAGTAGCATCTACTAGTTTAATTGAGTTGCAGCTCTTGGCTTAATTAAATTAGTAGCGGAATTATATAATTTAAATTGTATATAATTAAGTTGATTGTTATATACAATTTAATGTTGGTGATGCCTTATTTTTTAAATGCAATTTGATTGAGCATCCTATACACGCTGGTTGGTAATGGTGTTTAATTAAATTAGAGATTAATCTGTTTGAGCTGATCGGGATTCTAAAACCAATTACTTAATAATGTATCTATCTATGATTAATCCCATGAAAAATATAACTTGATACTAGTTCTTTGATAACGCTTTTTATATCTGAAAAACCTAAGAGGGGGGGTGAATTAGGTTTTAACCGATTTTTCTTCTTTAAGTTAAACAAGCTTTCTAAGATAACAAATATCAAACACTTGGTGTTCAACCAAAGTATGAAAAGATGAGTTCAAGAAAAGAAGCAATGAACACAAAGATTTATAGTGGTTCGGTTTATCCAACAAAACCTAATCCACTACCTTAAGCTATCTACTCAAGGATTTCACAAAACCTTTCACTAATATAGTAAGAGAGAATACAATAGAGGCTCACCCAATTCCCTTAGGGTTTTACAACATAAACCTCTTAACCAACCAAGGTTCACTCAACACTTTGAGTTTTACAATATAACCTTGTCTACACACCTATCTCTATTACAACAATTAATGAAAAAGAAGCTCTTAACACAAACACAGTTTTCTATGGTTCAAGGCTCACTCTAACCCTTAGAGTTTTAAGCTTAATGCAACCTTGAACAAAACAATCAAGATATGAATAAGAAGAGTTTGATATATGAAATCACCTTAATGTGAAGATATATCAATGTAAAGCATAAATACCTCTTTGAGTAATGTTTTCTTGTAAGTTGCTCAAGAACCCCAATGATTTTGTATAAATCTCACTTTGATGAATTTTACAATATGAATGTCAAGATTTTGTTTCAAAATAATCTTCAGAGGTTCTATGAAGTAATAGGATCAGATTTTTGCTCAAAAAGTAGTTGTTATGAGTTGTTTAAACGATTGGGTATTTATATGTATGCACCAACGGTCATAAAAATGGCTGTTTGAATCCCACTCAGGAGAAGTGCGGTCGACCGCAAATCAGGAGGGTCGTCCGCACCATCATCCGCAAATGTTCCAGAGAACTCTTGACAACCTGCGGACGATGATCTCAAAAGTCCGGTCGACCGCTCCATCATCCGCAAGTGTTCCAGAGAACACTTGACAATCTGCGGACGATACTCTGAGAAGTCTGGTCGACCGCATGATTTGTGGTCGTCCACACTTTTGTCAGGTCGACCACAAATGCATTAAAACTATGCAGAACAAGTTTCCAAACAACTCTAAGATTTTGCAAATTATATTTTATGAATTTTGAGGTATGTGCATGTATTTTAAAAATCATTTTACTTTTATTGAGCAACCTATGGAACTCATTACTCAAAGGGATAGACCTAGAGATAATCAAAGATAAATAAAGAATTAAATCTACACCTCTAGATCCTATCTAATCCAGAAACTCTTATCTTCAAGGCTTGACATCAAAAGCTCTTTTCTGAAGAATTGAAACTTTGATCTTGCAAGGATTAGATATATGAATCCTAAGAGATCATCATTAATACAATAAAACCATTAGTCATTGTCAATGTTTGTCATTTAATCAAAATTAAGATATTAAAAGCTTTAAGGCTTTCAATCTCCCCCTTTTTGATGATGACAAATATTGATGCAATGTGATGAATATAACAATTAAGTGCAAGAATTCAAAGTAAGGAAGAGTTTATATAATATGTAATAAAATTATTAAAAGTGCTCCCCCTTACAATATGCTAGGTATTTGTAAGATATCACATATAGCATTTAACCATTTAGTTTGATGATATCAAGAAATATATAGAATGTAACATTTTTCGAATAAATACTGGATCTCAAAATTAACGTATTCAATGTAAGTATACGAGATCACTTCCTAGCTTATATAGGCTTAAAGAAGCCTATTTTTCCACCTACCTCCGTATCCTTCTTCCTTCCAGAATAACATGTAGAAAGACTATAAAAACATTTATAAAGCTCCCCCTATCAATATGCATTAGTTTTGTAAAAAATTTGACAGAGTTTCTTTTATAACTTTTATAAACACCATTTTTGCATAAATTCAATCAATGCAAAAAGAGATGAGATAACACATAAAATCACATATAAGGCCAACCCGGCCATCAACACACAATTCCCATTCTGCTTCAATCTCATTATATCATAAACTTAGAAATATATAACTTTTAAACCATGGATAGCCATACTTAACCTTTTAGAGCTATTTCTCCTTTCTCTTGATTTTGATGAGTTTGAGCATTTAAGTTCATCTCAGAAGTTCCTGAAACAAAAAGTTAGTTACACAACATTCATATATTGCAATCAACAGTTGTTTTTCTCCCCCTTTTGTCATCATTCAAAAAGAATGGATAGAAAGGATAGAACAAAGTTAATTAAACAATAAGATCCCTCAACTACCAAGGAGTCATCATGGGGAAAAATATATAAAAATAGAGTCAAGAATACAAACAAGAGATAAGTTGTCTGGATAAAACAAAAGTACAATAAGTGCAGAAAAACACTATCTCCTAGGTCGTCGCATATAAACTTTTCCTGTGGAAGAGGATGGTCCAGCAGGCTGCTCATCAGGCGGGGGCATATCATGTGAAGGTGGTGGTGTAGAAACGTCAACCTGAATGCCATGTAGTGCCTCTAGATGAAATTTGATGTTGATGATCTCAATGCCATGGTACTCCACCCTTGATGCCAGGTCGTCGATCTTGGAGTGAAGTGTCTTGAAATGATTGTCAAACGTGCTAAACATCGAGCCAATCTGAGAAGAAATTTCTTCCAGGGCACCCCAGATGGCAGGTTTTGGAGTGGATACATCTTCCTCTCCAACTTTTTCTTTACCTTTTGCCCTCTTCAAATCTAGAGCCTCAGGAGGAACATCTTCTTCCTCATCTAGATGAAGTGATCATTTCACTCCTTGTGAGTCTTCACCTTCGCCAGAAAGGTCGTCTTCATGAAGAATTATCGGTGGTTCTTTTCCCATCAACCTTGTTGTCTCCTTTGTTGCCACAATGATCTCTTCCGAAGTCATATTTTTCTTCAAATCCCATGTACCATTGAGACATAACGCTTGCATTCTTTTAAAAGAAGCAAAGTTGAACTTAGGCACATGTTTTGTCCCCTTCAGTTCTGGAAATGGGACGTTGAAATGGCGGAAAACTTTGGTTAATAACCGTCCATAGGGTAAGCTTTTCGGAACACCTTTGCCCTTCTCAATGGTAGCCATCATGTGGTGTACCATAATGTAACCAAAATCCACCCGGATTCTCTTCACCAACAAATACATAAGAAACATATGCATAAACGTGACAGTAGTTTTATGATATTAAAAGCTTTAAGGCTTTCAATATCATTTGTATTCCAAATTTCGTTTTTAATTCTTTTTACAAAATCCAAAACCTCAAAAATATTTATTTTAATTGTTGTCATTACATTATTCCCAAAATTCCAAAAAAACCCCCAAAACCTTTTCCGATTAACGATTTTAATTTAAGAGTTGACAAATTTCTGTGGATTCGATCCCTAATTTCCCTATCTACATAGGAATTGTTAGGTTTAAATTTGAGAGACGTACGACAGGTTTAGTCAAATTTTGGCATCACTGCCGGGGATTTGTTTTAATTTCTTCTATTAAAATTGTTAATCTTTTTATTTTGTTACATATTTCATTTCTTTGGTGATATTGAAATACAAATTTCATTCCTTTGGTGACGTGAGACAACAAGTTCATTGTTGTATACACACTTAAGAAGTGGTAAGATCACCGGGGAAGAACAAATGAGTAAAACACCAATTGAGATCAGAGAACAAGCTACAGATTTTGAAGAAGGCAAAATAGAAAATCAACCGGATACCTAGCTTATTTCTGGTGATATTCTTCCTGCTCATCTTTTTAATATGGCTTTGAATCAAAGATCTCTAAAAGAACTCACTACTCCTACTCTTGATGAACAACCTTTATGGATTATTTTTCCACAAGTTGATGCTAATTTTAAAATGCATATTGGTTTTATACAATGTTTGCCAACATTTAATGGATTACCTGGAGAAGATCCACTTAGACACATTAAGGAATTTCATGTTATTTGCACTAATTTGAAACAAGAAGGTACAAGAGATGAAGTTATTAAACTGCGTTCTTTTCCTTTTAGCTTACAAAATAGTGCAAAAGATTGGTTATCTGATTTGCCTTCGGGATCTATTCAAGATTGGACTAGAATGTAAAGAGCTTTTCTAGCTAAATATTATCCTGCATCTAGAACTACAACAATCTGAAAAGACATAAGTGGCATAAGACAACAAACTGGTGAAACATTGTATGAATATTGGGAAATATTTAAAAGATTATGTGCTAGTTGTCCTCATCATCAAATACCTGAAAAATTATTAATTCAATATTTTTATGAGGGTTTGATTTCTTATGACAGGATGACTATTGATGCTGTTATTGGTGGTGCCCTTTCAGATAAAACCCCACAAGCTGCACGTGAATTAATAGCTAACATGGCTGCTAATTCACAATCTTTTAACACCAGGAATGATACCATAAGAAAGGTAAATGAAGTAGATGCATCATCATCATCATCATCTACACAAATTGAGCAAAGACTAGATCATCTTACCAATTTAGTTGGTCAATTAGTTGGAAAAAGAATCAATGCACCGGTAAAAGTATGTGGAATTTGTTTAGGCAATAACCATCCTACAGATTCTTGTCCTACACTATTTCAAGAGGAACAAGCCAACGTCATGGGTAATTTTCAGAACCAACCTCAGAGAAGACACAATCCATTCTCCAACACATACAATGAAGGGTGGAGAGACCATCCTAACTTTAGATGGAGTAACCAAGGGGTTGGGCCACCAATGAACCCACCGGGTTTTGTTCCTACTCAACACCAAAATCCTCCTCAACCTCCTCAGAAGCAACAATGGAGTATGTCTTTAGAAGATATGGTGAAATCTCTAGCCTCAAGTTCTATATCTTTTCAGAGAGATACCATGTCCTTCCAAAATGATACAAAGTCCAGCATTCACAATTTGGAAAATCGGGTAGGACAAATGGCTTCTGAGTTAGGTCAATTGAAAATACAGATTTTCAATAAACTTCCATCACAACCACTTAATCCCAGAGAGAATGCTAGTGCAGCAACATTAAGAAGTGGTAAAGTGTTGGAAGAATCCAAGAGACCAGAGGAGAATAAAGGCACGAAGAAAACACCTATTTCAAGCCCAGCATCTTCCAACAAAGTTCCTCAGATAGGAGAATATTCTTCTTCTATTCCCAAGGTAAGTCCTCCTTTCCCTAATAGATTAACTAAGAACAAGAAAGATGAGGAAGAAAAAGATGTTCTGGAGATCTTCAAGAAAGTCGAAGTCAACATTCCTCTTTTGGATGCAATAAGACAGATTCCTCGTTATGCTATGTTCCTAAAAGAACTTTGTACCAACAAGAAGAAGCTTAAAGGTAACAAGAGAATCAGTGTGGGGGAGTGTGTGCCTGCTGTTCTCCAACAGAAACTTCTTCCAAAGTAGAAAGATCTAGATATGTTCGCTATCCCTTGTGCAATTGGTGATAAAGTAGTCTCAAGTTGTATGCTAGATTTAGGAGCCTCTATTAATGTCATGCCTTATACAATCTATAACTCTTTAAATTTGGGACCAATGAAGCCTAGTAGAATTGTTATTCAGTTAGCTGATAGGTCTATGGCTTATCTAGAAGGAGTAATAGAAGATGTATTGGTTAAAGTAAATGACTTAGTATTCCCTGTAGATTTCTACATTTTGAAAAGTGAGGATAGCCAAAGTACTTGTTCATCACAACCACCTATTCTATTAGGTAGACCATTTTTGAAAACTGCTAGAACTAAAATTGATGTTAATAAAGGTACTTTATCAATGGAATTTGATGGTGATAAAATTTCTTTTAACATATTTGATGCCATGAAGTACCATTCCAATGAATGTTCTACAGTTTCTATTGTGGATATTATAGATGCCATGATTTGAGCTATACAGAAATGATGCAATCCATTATGAACTTGAGCATAGATGAAAATGTTCTTGACAGTTTATCTGTAGAATGTGACAATGAACTCAAACAAGCTGTCAAGGATTTATCTGCATGTCCTGTTAGTAATTCTAAAATTGCATTACCGAGCTCACATGATAAAATCTTACCATCTGTTGTTTGTCCCCCGTCACTTGAGCTTAAAGCTTTACCTTCTCATTTGAAATATGCATATTTGAGTGAAGGTAATGCTTTACCTGTAATTATTGCTAACAATCTCTCATCTTCCCAAGAAGAGAGGTTAGTTTCTGTGCTTAGGGACAACAAGACTGCCATCGGCTGGACTTTAGCCGACATTAAAGGTATTAGCCCATCAACATGCATGCACCGTATATTGTTAGATGATGGAGCTAAACCAACCAGAGAGTCACAAAGGAGACTAAACCCTCCTATGATGGAAGTAGTAAAAGCTGAAATTCTAAAACTTCTTGATGCTGATGTCATCTATCCAATCATAGATTCACATTGGGTAAGTCATGTACATGTTGTTCCAAAGAAAAGTGGAATAACTATTGTGGAAAACTCTGAAGGTGAGAAAGTTCCTACTAGAGTGCAAAACGGTTGGAGAGTCTGCATAGACTACAAAAAACTTAATGCATCAACTAGGAAAGACCATTTTCCCCTTCCT
Source organism: Apocynum venetum (assembly GCA_019593545.1). Taxonomy (NCBI): domain Eukaryota; kingdom Viridiplantae; phylum Streptophyta; class Magnoliopsida; order Gentianales; family Apocynaceae; genus Apocynum; species Apocynum venetum. The sequence continues at coordinate 950,982 of SRSM01000145.1, read as the reverse complement.
TTCATGGATCAAATGTTAGAACGTCTATCTGGTCGTTCTCATTATTGTTTTCTTGATGGTTATTCTAGTTATTTTCAGATTGCTATTGCCCCAGAAGACCAAGGTAAGACTACTTTTCCATGCCCATTCGGTACTTATGCTTATAGAAGAATGTCTTTTGGTTTATGCAATGCACCTGCTACCTTTCAAAGATGCATGATGTCCTTATTTTCTGATTTTGTCACAAATATCATTGAAATTTTCATGGAGGATTTTACTGTCTATGGAAATTCATTTGATTCATGTTTAGAAAATTTGGAACTTGTGCTTAAACGGTGTGTTGAAACTAACCTTATTCTCAATTATGAAAAGTGTCATTTTATGGTAGAACAATGAATTGTTTTAGGGCATGTAGTTTCACCAAAAGGACTGGTTGTTGACAAATCCAAGATTGATGTGATTAAGTCTATTCCTTATCCTTCTACGGTAAGAGAGGTAAGATCTTTTTTAAGCCATGCTGGATTCTATAGAAGGTTTATTAAGGATTTCTTTAAAACTGTTCAACCTTTATGCAAACTATTACAAAAAGAACATAAATTCAATTTTGATGAAGGTTGTAAACATGCATTTAAACTGTTGAAAGAGAAATTGATTTCATCACCTATCATTCAACCCCCTAATTGGAATTTTCCTTTTGAAATAATGTGTTATGCTAGTGACAAAGCGGTTGGAGCTGTTCTAGGTTAGAAAATAGATAAAGTTCCTCATGTGATATATTATGCATCTAAATTACTTGATGATGCCCAATGCAATTATACCACAACTGAGAAGGAACTCTACTATGTTATTTTTGCTCTAGAAAAATTTAGATCTTATTTGTTGGGAACAAAAGTAATTGTTTATTCAGATCATGCAGCTCTAAAGTACCTGTTAAAGAAGAAAGAGTCTAAACCAAGACTACTTAGATGGATTCTCTTACTCCAGGAATTTGACCTTGAAATCCAAGATAAGAAAGGAGCAGAGAATCTTGTTGCTGATTATTTGAGTCGACTCACATATGAAGGAGAAGTATCTCATATCTCTGATTTATTTCTTGATGAGCATCTTTATGCATTGCATGGAATTATACCTTGGTATGCTGATATGGTTAATTATATTGTTACCAAAGTATTTCCAAATCATTTATCGAAGTCTCAAAAGGATAAAATTAGAAATGAATCAAAACATTACCTTTGGGATGATCCCTACCTATTCAAAAGTTGCGCAGACAATGTCATACGCAAATGTGTTCCAAATAATGAAATTCAATCCATATTGAATTTTTGTCATACTTTTGAATGTGGAGGTCATTTTGGACCAAAACGAACAGCTAGAAAAATTCTGGAAAGTGGATTTTATTGGCCTACTCTTAACAAAGATGCATATTACTTTGTTAAATCTTGCAATGAATGTCAAAGAGTTGGTAATATATCCAAGAAAGATGAAATGCCTTTGAAGACTATATTAGTTTGTGAACTTTTTGATGTATGGGGCATTGATTTCATGGAACATTTTCCTTCGTCTTTTGGAAATACTTACATATTACTTGCAGTGGATTATGTATCCAAATGGATTGAAGCTAAGGCTACTCGAACGAATGATTCTAAAGCAGTTGTGACATTTATCAAGGACAATATATTCCATAGATTTGGAACACCAAAGGCCATCATCAGTGACAGAGGTACGCATTTTTGCAATAAGGTAGTAGAAACTCTGTTTAAAAAATATCATGGTTCTCATAAAGTTTCTACTGCCTATCATCCTCAAACAAATGGACTTGCTGAAATCTCTAACAGGGAAATTAAGTCTATTCTAGCTAAAGTAGTCAATCCTAATAGAAAAGACTGGAGCCTTAGATTGGGAGATGCTCTTTGGGCATATAGAACTGCATTCAAAACCCCTATTGGTATGTCACCATTTAGGTTGGTTTATGGAGGTAAAAAGTCTTCAAACGAGCAAAATTTTTAAAATGAACGGTCATCTCCTGAAACCTTTTCATGAAGGATTTGTCGGACAAATTATCGATTCCATTGCTTTTGAAGACCCACCACCAGAAAGGAATTGAAATCTGTGCTCGTCGAGTTTAAGACGTTAAACAAGGGCGCTATGTGGAAGGCAACCCATCACTTTCTTAAATACTTTTGAATTGTTTGATTTTCCTTTTTCACTTTTTAGCTTGCAGGCTTAGCAGAAATTGTTGAATACGCGTCTTCTCGGATATTGAAAAATGGCATATTTAAGTTAATTAAATGTCCAACAATGATTAAACACGGCTTTAAATAGCCTGCTTAATTGTTGAAAGAATCACCAAACGATTTCTGCTAATTTCCTTTCAAGAGTAAATTCTATCTGCAAGGTATTTCTTTTTTTTTTTACATTTTATTTTGTCTTTCCATCCATTCTTTCTTTCTATCTCTTTGTTACATAATGGATGATTTAATAATGAAAATGTGAACATATTATCCATTGCTCTCTATTAATTATTTGAGAAAAATCTATCTGATGAGATTGGAGCGTATGAAATTACTAGTATCCATTGGAATGCCAGAGGATATTAGGTGGATAATTGAAGTTAAGGTCCGAATTAGTGGTGAACATCCAGCTTTTTCCAAACATCCACCTGGGTTGGGGAAGAGTAGTTATGCAAAGAAACGGAGAGGTAAAAAAATGTGCTAGATGAAACTGTGATACCAGTTGTCGTTCACTTGGGTATTTATTCGATAATCGGGAAGACAAAATTGCTTTCATTAAGAATGGACTGAGTAAAGAGTCATTAGATGATATCAAACTGACTCTTGATTCGCATTCTAGTGGATACGTTCAAATGGAAATTCTCGGGTTATGGAAACAATTCAAAATTGAACAACTCCGGTACACTCTTCGGTATCTGAATTTAAACGATCTCGTTTGCCAATTTTTAAGAAAGCTGGATGAGCAGCATACCCCCGACTCATAGAAAGTGTTTGAAACCGTTATTGGACGTAAAACCAGAGGAAGATGTGAGCCACAATCACAACTACTTGTGTTTATTTGTTTCTTCCTTGATTTGTGAAAAACCTAAGAGGGGGGGTGAATTAGGTTTTTATCCGATTTTTCAACCTAATTCAATAAAACACCTCTTTGACAACAAATATCAAACACTTGGTGTGCTAGTTGTGTGAGAAATAAAATGTTCAAGTAAAATGCAGAAATTAGAGCAATGAACACAATGATTTATAGTGGTTCGGTTTATCCAACAAAACCTAATCCACTACCTTGAGTTACCTACTCAAGGATTTATCAAATCCCTTCACTAATCAAATAAATGAGATTACAAAAGAGGCTCACCCAATTCACCTTAGGGTTTTACAAATAACCTCTCAAACCAATCAAGGCTCACTCAACCCTTGAGTTTTACAACACAACCTTGATTATACAATAATCTTAGCACTCTCCTTAGTGAATCCTAACAATACAATTCAATTCAAGGTTCACCCAAAGGTTTTACAAACAAACCTTGAATACAAAACAACCTACACAAGGCTCACCCTAACACTTAGGGTTTTATGCTACTTGCAACCTTGATACAATTACAATCAATAATAAAAGATAGAGAGTTTGATAGATATCACCTTAATGTGAAGATATATCAATTTGAATCACAATCACCTCTTTGAGTAATGGCTTGTCAAGATTGCTCAAAATACACCTTTGAATGTAAACTAACTTATGGACGATACCTGGACCACTTTAGGTCGACTGAAACATGTTCATTTGTGTATCAATAATACTCTAACACACAAATGATGATTTCAATCAACCATATAAGTTATGGTATCAATCCAACAAGAGTTTATGAACCATATAAGTTTTGAAATCAAGATGCATGGTTTTCGAAATACCAAAACATATTTTAACATAAAAAACATTTTGAAATAACGTTTTAAGTTCATAGAGCAACCTTTAGAAACCATTACTCAATTAGAGGTAGAACTAGAGATATCAAAATATATAACTCTAAGACTATACATCTAGTTCCTATCTAATCTAATAAAAGCTAGTCTTCAAATCTTGACAGTTTTGACTTGTATACTTCCTTGAAGACTTGAAATCTTGTTGTTGCATGGATTAGATCATGAATCCAAAAACTCTATCACTTGTACAAATAAGACATTAGTCATCATCAATGTTTGTCATTAATCAAAATTAAGACATTAAAAGCTTTAGGGCTTTCAATTTGTTTTATTTGTTTGTTTTCTTTTTAGTGTGTAACAGAATCACTTTTGAAGTCGTTACTATGGAAGGTCCATCAATCAGAAGTCTAACAAACATCGCAGTGTTTGGAGGAACAACCGTGGGTGCTACTGTTTCGCATCTAACTAGCTCATCGAAAGATCGGTCTAGTATATGGAGGAGGAAATGCTGGATTAATTGGAGAGGTTGCGCAAACACACCAGTCATACCAAACACTTGTTCAGATTGAAACAAATCAGCCAAACAAAGTTCTTGCGGTAGGTGTAATTCCAACTCCTCTGAAACAAATATATGGCAAAACAATTGGACATTAGGTACAAACAAAATCATTTTATGAACGCATTACACTCATGTTGCATAACTGTGATGCTTTCATAGTCATACCAGGAGGATATGAGGTATTAGAATGCTTGAAAAAATTTAACATTCTGGTTTAACATGAAACTGCACACTAAACCAATTGGTCTTTTAAATGTTGATCACTACTTTGATTGTTTGTTAGCATTTCTTGACATAGTTGTTACACATAAGCTTCTATCTGCGGTAGCACGAAGAATAATTGTATCTGCTCCAACAACCAATGAGCTATTGGATGAATTAGTAACTTTTGTATCAAAGACAGATCCAGAAGTACCTCCCATTAACTGTTCAATTTTAGGTAACAAGCGAAAAAGAGATTCAGTGGATTTAGAGTTAAAGTTGTAAGTTTTTATTTTTAAATAAATGTGTGTTATTTTCTTTTTTATTAAAAGATGTGGAATAATGTTGTTGTTTTTAAAACTTTGTGTGCTTTTACATTGAGGACAATATAATTCCCAAGTGTGGGGGGTGGTTTGAGTAAATATTGAAGTGATTAATCTCATTTGATTCTTGATCCACACCTTTAAAAACATTGTTTTTAATAACTTGTTATTTTGTTGAATAAATCATGCATGTATTATAACTTTTTAAGATGTTAGGTAATTTTGTGTTAAATTTTTCAATCCTTTCATAATTGTACCCCTTTCTGTAAAAAATAAAATTCCATAAATCAATTGAATATCTTAACAATTTGATAAAAACATTCTTATTTAACTATTGTGGCTAAATCTTTTATGTTATGAAACCCAGAGTTAAAAACATTAGTATTGTAATTTGATGATAATGTAAGTTTACTATGTATTTTAGTACATTTAAAGTTACTCTCTACACACTAGAACTTGTTCTTTCATATGCTTGAAACGAAATTTAATTAAGATCTTGATTGATTTGGGGATGACATAAGGCTTTCTTTGATAGTTTGAGCCTTTCTGAACAAACCATACTTATATATATCATTTGATCTTACTTTGAGTCAACATGTATGAATGGTTTCATTACCATTTAATTTCTTTGATAAATAGCCTCGTTTATTACTTTTCTATCTAGATACTTTATTGAGAATGTATTAAACACGTGTTAATCTGTATCGAAAAGTTATGAACACTGTTGATATAGGATTATGTAAAAAATCGAAAGGTATAAAGCTCATTTATTTGATCTCTTTAAAAAAAAAGAGAAAAAGAAGAGAAAGAAAAAAAGAAAAAAAAGAAAAAAAATTAAAGATATTCATTCTCGTCAAGATGTGGTAATTCATTCTCAATTTAAACTCTTGATATATTTTGTATATTCCTATCCTTCGTTTGTAGCCAAATCCCGAGCTTAACATTACAAGCTTAAAAGTCCTATTTGATCTAGATCGACCAAAATTTTTCATCATTAGTGGAGAGTATGTGAGTTTACAAGTGAAAAACCTAAGAGGGGAGGGTGAATTAGGTTTTAAAATAATTTTTCCTAATTTAAAATAAACTGGTTTTCTAAGATAACAAATATCAAACACTTGGTGCTTAAACAAAATGTGAAATAAAGAGTTGAAGAAATAGGCAAAGGACACAAAGATTTATAGTGGTTCGGTTTATCCAACAAAACCTAATTCACTACCTTGAGTTATCTACTCAAGGATTTCACAAAACCTTTCACTAATTTAGTAAGAGAGAATACAATAGAGGCTCACCCAATTCCCTTAGGGTTTTACAACACAAACCTCTTAACCAATCAAGGTTCACTCAACACTTTGAGTTTTACAATATAACCTTGTTTACACACCTATCTCTATTACAATGATTAATGAAAAAGATACTCTAAAAACAATCACAATTTTCTATGATTCAAGGCTCACTCTAACCCTTAGAGTTTTAAACTCAATGCAACCTTGAACAAAGCAATCAAGATATGAAAATTAAGAGTTTGATATAGAAATCACCTTAATGTGAAGATATACCAATATAAAGCATAAATACCTCTTTGAGTAATATTTTCTTCTAAGTTTCTCAATAACCCCAATGATTTAGTATGAATCCCACTTTGATGAATTTCACAATATGAATGTTATGATTTGGTTTCAAAATAATCTCAAGAGGTTCTATGAAGTGTTGAATCAGATTTTTGCTCAAAAAGTCGTGTTGACAAGTTTTTTAAACAATTGGGTATTTATAAGTATGCACCAACGGTCATAAAAATGGCTGTTTGAATCCCACTCAGGAGAAGTGCGGTCGACCGCATATCAGAAGGGTCGTCCGCACCATCATTCGCAAATGTTCCAGAGATCTCTGGACATTCAGCGGACGATACACTGAGGGGTCCGGTCGACCGCACCATCATCCACAAGTGTTCTAGAGAGCTCTGGACATTCAGCGGACGATACTCTGAGAGATCTGGTCGACCGCATGATCTGTGGTCGACCACACTTCAGTTAGGTCGATCGCACATGCAATAAAACTGTGCAAAACAAGATTCCAAACAACTCCAAGAGTTTGTGGAATACATTTTATGAAATTTAAAGTATGTGCATGTAATTTGAAAATCATTTCAAATGCCCAACTCATGTTTTATCTAAATGAAATGTATTTTGAAAATTATTTCACTTTTATTGAGCAACCTATAGAACTTATTACTCATAGAGGTAGACATAAAGATATCTAAAGATAAATAAAGAAATAAAGCTACACCTCTATATCCTATCTAATCCAAAAACGTTTATCTTCAATGTTTGACATAAAAAGCTCTTTCCTGAAGATTTGATACTTCGAACTTGCATTGATTAGATATATGAATCCTAAAAGATCATCACTAATACAATAAAGCCATTAGTCCTTATCACTAAGAAATAGTGTAGGACAAGAATCTGTAGGATGGTCATTGAGGGATTTTATTGTTATTGACTTAGTTATATCCCTTCTATCCATTTTTTTTTTAATGATGATAAAGGAGGAGAAAAACTATTGTTGATTGCAATATATAATTGTTATGAAACTGACGAAGCCTGTCGTACGGCTCTCAAATTTAAACATAAAAATTCCTATGTACATAAGGAAAGTAGAGATCGAATCCACAGAGATTTGTCAACTCTTAAATTAAATTCGTTAATCAGAAAAGGTTTTGAGGGTTTTTTTGGAATTTTGAGAATAATGTAATGACAACAATTAAAATAAATATTTTTGAGGTTTTGGATTTTATAAAAAGAATTAAAAACGAAATTTGGAATACAAATGATATAAAAAGCATTAGCAATGAACTAATATCAAGTTATATTTTTCATGGGATTAATCATAGATAGATACATTATTAAGTAGTTGGTTTTAGAATACCGATCAGCTCAGACAGATTCATATCCTTACAAAATAGATTAATCCTGATCAGCTCAGACAGATTAATCTCTAATTTAATTAAACACCACTACCAACGAACCTGTATAGGATGCTCAATCAAATTGCATTAAACAAATAAGGCATCACCAACATTAAATTGTATATAACAATCAGCTTAATTATATACAATTTAAATTATATAATTCTGCTACTAATTTAATTAAGCCAAGAGCTGCAACTCAATTAAACTAGTAGATGCTACTTGAATCATTAATACAAGATTAATAATCCTAGCTATATAATCACATTCATTAACTAGATTGTCAATCTAATTAATTCACACAATTATATTGGTTAAAACAATAATTATATAAGTACTTAATTAATATGTATAAGTATATTAAATAAATACACACACACACACATATATATATATATATATATATAGAAAGAAAGATTGGATTTATATTAACTAAAGAAATTAGGCGGTTCAACCAACCATTTAAATAAATTAAACTAAAAGTATGGAGGCTTGGCCTTCCATAAAAAAAAAGAATTAAAGACATAAAAATATATTAAACTAGTTAGGAGGCTTGGTTTTCCATAATATAGAAAATAAAAAACATAAAAGTAAATTAAACTAACAGGTGGCTCGACCATCCATTTGCGATATTTAAAGTACATAAAACAAAATAAATAAAGACTAGGCGGGTAAACCGACCATAATTCCAGTTAAATAAATCCAAATAGAAATTAAGTACAAAGAAAATTATCTCATAATCCCATTTATTAATAGCTTAACACATATCCTTGGTAACAAAAGAAAATTACTCACAATACATATTTAATAAATATAAGATGGAATTTATAAACATTAGAAGGAAAATTTGAAAGATAAACTCCCCGGAAATTTTGAAATTATCCGGACATAATTTCTTTACTAAATATTACAAAAAAAAATCTTTGAAATATTATTCTAAAAAATATTGAAAATATACTAAGATGAAGACAATAATAAAATAAATAAATTGCAAAATAAATGGAGAAGATTGGAGCTAAATTGGTGTCTAAATCATAAAAATAAGCTTCCTATTTATAGCCACAAAAATCAGGGGCAAAATGGTCATTTTGCACCCCAAAGTCTTGAAAATTTAGTTGGGGGCCTAATTTCCCAACTTCGCCACATGTCGCATCCTCATTGGTCCAAATTGCAGCTTCTAGAAGTGCCACTTGTCACCTTCTGATTGCGCCACTTGTCATCTTCTGATTACGCCACGTGTCATCTTCTCATTGCGCCATGTCATCGAATGATATAGATTTTTTTTTTATTTTTTATCTTCTCCAACATTTCTTCATCTTCTTCTTTTTATTTCCATAATAAACTAAAATACACTGAAAAACTTACAAACAAAGAAATAGAAGGGAAACGTGAAATATATCCATTAAATAACATAATTAACCGATTTTCAAACAAAATATAGTCATTAAATAACATAAAAGTCAGTTAATTTATGAGTACATAAAAAACTAACCATTTGTTTGGAAAATTTGAGATGACCTTAATAGATAAAGTTCATCAAAAACCAAGATAAAGAAGAAACAGCTCTAAAAGGTTAAGTATGGCTATCCTTGGTTTTCAATTATGTTTTTGATTGATTGAAGGAGAATGAGAATTTTGTGTTGATGGCCGGGTTGGCCTTATGTGATATATTTCATTCCTGTTTGCTTGTTAAACTTGTGTTGTAAAAATGGTTTTTATAAGTGATTAGCGTGTCGTTGCGCTATCAAATTAAATTCCTAACTTTAACTAACTTATGCAGTTAGGGCAAGTAAGGGTCGAACCCACAGGGACTTGTAAAATCTCAGAATAAGTAAACTGATCGAGAGTAGGGGGAAAGATTCAATTTTTATCTAAAAGAATAAAACTTTAAATAAAATAACTCACAAATCAATTAAGAATCAATGGATAGAAAAAACATTAGCAAGGACTTCGTATTTCGGTTTTATTTATTCGGGACTAATCATTGATAATAACCTATTTGAGTAATGACTTAGAATTCCGCGTAACGCAGCAAATTCCGATTCCTGTGAAAGTTAGGTTAACTCCCGAGAAGCATGAAAAATTAACTTTAACCTAATCAAACTAAGTTACCGAATCGCTCGCATAAAATAGTCAATTAAGTTATTCAACTCGATGACAACATCAACACAAATTACATAAAATTAATGACCGATTAAAATCATGCAATTCGTTTCAAACAATTCCCTATCAATTAATCAAACACATATTTAAATTAATCAATAGTTACTACTTTTGGTTACCGATTCTGCATAACCCTAGTTAATCAACTCTGTAAAACAATTAAAATGACCAATAATAATTGAAATAACACAATTGATAGAGTAAAACCAAGAATTGTTTAAATACTCAAATATAAATAATGATTCCTTGAAAAGATCGAGTTTTTAATGACAAAACGTAAATCTCATATTCCCGAATAACATAAACCTAATACAAGTCCTTGTTAACTAAAGAAAACTACTCACAATGCATTAAAGAAAACATAATAGAAAGATTAAGGGAAAGAAAGAAACTCATTAGACGGAAATCCGATTTCCCAAGAAACTCCAACCCTTGATCTCCTACAATGCTCGGGAACAAAATATCTAAAGTGCTTCCCCCCAAAAACTAAGTTAATAAATCCTATAAATAGTTAGAAAAGGTCCTAGGGTTAGTTACATAAGAGTCCTAATTCAAAACTACTAAAAAACTGCCCAAAATCTTCAATTCAGAGAGTGGACGTATGTGCTGTCAAAAGTGGACGCACGAGACAATCAGAAACGTCCAAGTGGATGCGTGAATGAATAGTGACGCGTCCACTTCTTCAAGTGCGCATCCAATTGGTTTCTGAGGCGCGTCCACTTCATTTTGCCTGCAAAACAACTTCTTAAGCCTCCTATCTTCCTCCAATGCCTTCTAAACATGTTAAAATACCTTCAAAATACCTGCAAACAAAAATAAAATTGTAAAGAACCAATTTAAGCACATAAACACACAATTAGGTAGATTTTATCTCAATAAACAACACATTAAGCTCCTAGAAACCAATCTAATTATGGTTTAATCAATAAGAGTTACAAAGGAAACTCTATCAAAAATTTTACAAAAGTAATGCATATTGATAGGGGGAGCTTTATAAATGTTTTTATAGTCTATCTATATGTTCTTAAAATTGGAAGGGAGGAGGATATGGAGGTTGGTGGAATAATAGACTCCTTTGAGCCTATATAAGCTAGGAAGTGATCTCATATACTTACAATGAACCTTTTCATTTTGAGATCCAATATTTGTTCAAAATTGTTTCATTCAATATATTTCTTGATATCATCAAACTAAATGGTTATATGCTATATGTGATATCTTACAAATACCTAGCATATTGTAAGGGGAAGCATTTTACAATGTTTAATACATATTCTACAAACTCTTTTTTATTTTGAATCCTTGCACTTAATTGTTTTACCTATCACATTGCATCAATATTTGTCATCATCAAAAAGGGGGAGATTGAAAGCCCTAAATCTTTTAATATCTTAATTTTGATTAATGACAAACTTTGATAAGATCTAATGGCTTAATTGTATAAGTGTTGGTTTTTTAGGATTCATATGTCTAATCCATGCAAGATCAAGGTTTCAAGTTTTCAAGAAAGATCGTTTGTTGTCAAGCGTTGAAGATAAGCAATTTCTGAGGGTGTAGTGCTATTTATTTCTATATCTATTAGGTATCTCTAGGTCTACCTCTATGAGTAATAATTTATATAGGTTGCTCAATAAAAATGAAATGTTTTTCAAAATACACTTCATATAGATAAAACATGAGTTGGGTTTTTGAAATAATTTTCAAAATACATGCACTTACTTAAAATTCTATGTAATGTATTCCACAAACTCTTGGAGTTGATTGGAATCTTGTTTTGCATAGTTTGGATGCATGTGCGGTCGACCAGACCTCACATCTCATCGTCCGCAGAATGTCCAGAGCTATGGAACACGTGCGGACGACCCGTTTGATATGCGGTCGACTGCACTTCTCTTGAGTATGATTCCAGCAGACATTTTTATGACCGTTGGTGCACACATATAAATACCCAATTGTTTGAAAAACTCATGGCAATGACTTTTTGAGCAAAAATCTGATTCTTACTCTTTATAGAACATCTTGAAATCATTTTGGAACCCAAATATAACATTTACATTGTGAAATTCTCAAAATAAGGGTTTATACTAAATCATTGGTGTTCTTAGCAATGTAGAAGAATGTATTACACAATGAGGTATTTATGCTTTAAATTGATATATCTTCACACTAAGGTGATATCTATATCAAACTATTCATTTTCTTATATTGTATGTTTTATTCAAGGTTGCATTGAGTTTAAAAGTCTAAAGGTTAGAGTGAGCCTTGAATCATAGAAAATTGTAGTTGTATTAAGTGTATTTATTTCATTAATTGTTGTATTAGAGATAGGTGTGTAATCAAGGTTGTTGTGTAAAACTCAAAGAGTTGGGCTAACTTTGATTGGGTAAGAGGTTTGTGTTGTAAAACCCTAAGGAAATTGGGTGAGCCTCTATTGTAATCTCTTGTACTAATTTAGTGAAAAGTTTTGTGAAATCCTTGAGTAGATAGCTCAAGGTGGTGGATTAGGTTTTGTTGGATAAACCGAACCACTATAAATTATTGTGTTGTTTGTCAATTTTTTGAACACATTATTTCACACACTGGTTAAGCACCAAGTGTTTGTTATTTGTTGTCTTAGAAAGTAGTGTTTGAATTAAGTTTGGAAAAATCTGTTAAAACATAATTCACCCCCCCCCCCCTCTTAGGTTTTTCAGTTTTGTTTTGCTTCTGTCCAAAATTAAGGCTATGTTTGATTGAGACTTTTTTAGGAAGTGAATGAAGGAAAGTAAATGTAGATGTAAATACTATAATATATTATATGTTTATGCCATTTAGTTAGATGTAAGATGTGGAAGAGAAGTGAATTGGGAGGAACTCCTCTTCTATTCTAATAATTTTTCTTCTGTCTAAGTCGGGAGGGATTGAGAGGGAGAAAAATAAGTGAGAGCCATTGTGACAAAATTGGGATAAATTTTTGACATTAAAATTTTAGTAAAATATATAATGAAGGATAGTAAACTTTTTTTTTTTTTGGTTAGTTGTTGGAATTGGCTATTATTATTGCATTAAATGTAATCTTAATGTAAATATGCAGTTACACTTGGGAAATAGCTGAGTATTCAAAATGGAAGGTGAAGAAATTTCATCAAGTTCTTCAAAGATCTAAACTAGTGTTGAAGGAAGTTCAACCAAATGGACTAGGAGGCAAACTTCTATTGCTTGGCAAGGATTTGAGTTGTTGCCACCTAGTGATGATGGAATTAGAAAGGCAAAATGTAAAAGTGGTGTAATAAAATATATTCAATACGATTAATTTACTTCATCATTTTGAAAATTGTTTAAAAAGAGAGCATGATACTTGCATAGAACAAGTTTCGTTAGATCAATAAATTTATCGTGAAAAAGTTGCTACAGTTATCATATTTCACAATCTTCCATTCAATTTTGTTGAACATGAAAGAATTAGAGATTTGCATACTTTTCTTAATGTTGAGGCTCAACCTATATAAAAAAATACCATAAAGGCAAATATCGTAAATTGCATGAAAGAGAAAGGGAGAATTTGAAACATCTATGGGAGAATGTTCAAGGTAAAATTTCATTGACTTTTGATTTGTGGTCATCTCATACTACTGATGAATATTTGTGTCTTACAGCACATTATGTGGATGAATGGTGGGTATTTAGGAAAAAATGTTTTAAATTTTCGTCATATACTTACAGCATATACCGGTGTAATTTTAGCTACAAGAATCATGGATTTACTAAGGGATTGGGGTATTGAGAAAAGGGATTTTAGTTTGACAATGGACAATGCATCTTATAATGATAGTTTGGTAGATTATTTTACAATGGACAACTCATTATTGAGGAGATGAAAAGTTCAGACAATGAAATAATGGAAATGGCTATGATGATGAATGATAAGTTCAAAAAATATTAGGAGTATTACAGCTTGGTCTTTAGTTTTGACATCATATTAGATCCTCGATTTAAATTGCAATTTGTGGAATTTTGTTTTTCTAAGTTACATCCAACTTCATTTCAAGAGAAGGCTGAGTTGATTAGGGAAGAGTTAAGGTTGTTGTTTGATCAGTATTTGCATATTTCTTTGACATCATTAGATTCGTCTTTCATGGGGGTTGATGGTAGTATATTGATGAAATGGATAAATTTTTCTTGTATGAGAGGCAACACTATGATGTGCAAAGAAATACTTCCCAATTAGATTTGTATTTGAATGAATGTAAACTTCCGACAAAACAAAAGTTGGATATTCTTCAATATTGGAAAAAAAATAAAAGTTGCTATCCAAATCTCTCAGCATTGGCACGTGGTATTTTGTCAATTCTCATAACTTCAGTTGTTTTATAATCTACCTTTAGCATTAAAGGACGTGTTATTGAAAAATATTGTTATTCAATTTTACCAAATAATATTGAGGCATTGATATGCACAAGAGATTGTCCATATGATATAGGAAATATGCATTATTATAATAATTATTAATTTGAACAGTTTTATTTTATTATTATTATTTTACTTTATTTCTTTACTAATTCAATTTTTTTTAGATGAAGTATTAGATGAAGGAATGACAACTGATTTTGCTCCATTAGTTGCAAAATTAGGTTGAGAAAGTTTTGTATTATGAGAAACTTTTATGTATTGGGATATATTGAAAAAAAAAATCATTATAAGTGAATTTTTCCTATGAATATTTTCTTTGTTATGATTTTTTCCTTTTTTCACTATATGATGAAACTTAATTTTTAAATGAGGCATTATTTGACTCCAAAGAAGAAAGAATAACTGTTATTTCATAATTTATTTTGTATTCTTCTTTAATAGCACATGAAAATGAAAATGAAAAGAGACTCAATAAATATTTAACGTAAAACTATTATTTTACTTTCAAATATATAAGCATAAATATGTCTCATATCTACTTTTCAATTTCCTTTAAGTGAAGCACGAGGATACTACATACATTTTTAGCTAATTTAGAACTCCAAAAATTTACAAAAAACCATTTTTCAACTCATTTAATAGAAATTTATTTTTAAAAAAAATCAATTGATAGTGTATTTATTATTTTTGCATTTTTCAAATATATATAGATGATTAATTAATTAAATATTTTAAAAAGTTAATTGAACATGATATTAAATAATAAAAATTACATTAAGTAATTTAATTAAATACAATTATAAAGAATCTATCTCTTAAAAAAATATAATCAAAGTTATATAAATAAATAAATATTCATAGACGAATAAACCATTTAGAATCAAATCATTTAATTTATTTATAAATATATCATAAATAATTTAGACTTAAATAAATTGACACTCATATAAATTTATCCAAATAAATTTGAACATCTATTTTACAACTTCTAAATTGACACAATAACCAATAAATTGATTCTTACACATTTTCGTATCAGATCATAGTGCTTTAGGGATTTATATCGATTTGTTTTTGTTTGTACTAGATTGAAATTAATTTTACAGAGGGCAAGTATTACCACCGACGAAGATATTCACTGATTGAAAATCCCATCAAAATGCAAACGTCTGAAGAGAGAGACCTCCACTTTACCACAAATTATGTAAGAGTCATACATGTCAGCCGGTTCATTGCCATTCATTTCCATGTTTAATGTATGTCACTGTGCTTGTATGTATATGCATTACTAAAATTTGTCATGATCTTCCTATTTGTGCTAGAGCAATATTTTAATATTTTAATTTCACAGCATAAAATATACAAGAGTTCAAAATACAACGAAGCCAACAGATTTCTAAATTCTTAATCCCACTACAAAAAGGTTTCTTCCTAATCATGAGTTACAAATCTTACATTGTAACTTGTTTCTAGCGCGATTTCTTCAGGCGTTTAGGAGGCCTTATTGGTTCTTTCCTTGGATTTTCTGGAATTTTCAGTTCTGGAGATGGCTGCAACAATTCAGAAGTATGCATAAGTTGTGATCATCTCTATAAAGATTATCACAAAAATGACTGAAAATTATTTGCTGGATAAATATCATAAAGGCATTTTTATTGGTAAAAAAATGGGGAACTTTACATTTTCAGAATTGTTTCTTCTAATTGGAAGCATTGGTCATGCACATGTACCTGAGATCATTTTAGCCCAAAAATAGAAAGTAATCTTTGTATAATTCCGGTGTGTGTAATAGTCTCCACAATAGTCAGAAATGAGATCCTACTATCCTCATAAAGCACTACTTTACATTTCTAAATCACGTGGGAAGAAAGCTTGATGATATACGCACGGTATTGATTTAGTCAGGAACAAAGATTAGCTTCTGCACACTGGAGAAGGTGAACTACTACAAACACGAAAAGTTCAACATAGAGTTATCTAGAAGTTCAAGATTGGAGCATCCAAAGAAACACTTCTTTGGGGAGAATGATCACGAGCAGTTCTCTAGGGTGAATAAAAAGCACATCTGAGTTTGGCTGGAAAGAACTGATATCATGATTTAGGTATACCACAAGCATTGTCCTATGTAACACTTGAACTCAATCAGGAAGAAACATCCAAAACCATGTTAATCAGTTATCTAATTCCCTTCAAAAGCAACGTTCTATTATTATTATTTCTTTTAAATCTAACCTCTGAAGTACAATAAATTAATCTTTACTAGACCAAAAGTCAAACAGGATACCTTGGAACAAACATCCATTACATGAGAGAACTCAGTTGAATGCACACAGACCCTAAGTTTTAGCTGTAATATATATACTCAGGTTCCATAGCTGACAAAGTAACTTGACATGATAAACAGTAATACTGCCCAGCACCCACTTTATGTAAAGATTCTACCGTTATATGTTGGTGACAGGAACTTAATCCCCTCATATATACTCCTTTAACAAAAACATTAGGACAAAAAAATAACAACAAATCTAGACACTGAATACCAATCTCAAGAAAAGTGTATCCTAAACCAACACCATTTATCTAGGAAACCTGGAAATCTCGCTCCTCATGTGCATTTAGGAAAGCTTTCTTCATTTGATATGTTTGGAATAATTAGTACAGTTACTAATTTGTCGCAAAGATATATTTCACTGCTATTATTTAGTGACATATTACACCTTTTTTACCACCACTCAGTGTAGACAAGCTAACAGTATTTTTTACACACTAGTACAAATAATAATCTCAGTTATAAGCAGCATGAATCGTGTTTACCAAATGAAATAAAAAAATCTAAGGTGATTTAACAAGATCCCTTCTAAGTTATAACCTTCTTGCATGTGTGTGTGAAACACAAGATCCCTCTTACAAGTTACCCATGAGTTCCTAGATTTGGCATTTTACTGCAAACATCAATAAAAAATTTTGCAAAATAAAAATTACATGATAATTCTAGGGGTGCTTCGGCAGTAGAGTATAAGGAAAGGCATAACTGTCTTGAAGTTGCAAATGGTAAGATAAAAGTTATAACTGTAGAAAAAAGGCAGAGATGACCAGCATAAAATTCTTCTATACATGTCATCTGAATCCAATTTTCTGATTTTCTTAAGAATAGATTGTGATGCAGTAAGGAATCAAGCCACGTGATGAATTAATATTAAATAAGCCATTCAAAGAATTGGGCTATCCTTCAAAACAATGCACAAGAACACCTGAGATTCTCTCACTTAGAAAGTAAAGATACTTGATCAATGAATACGCTAACCTCTTCCATTTTTTTCTGGAGTTCCAAAAGTTCTTGGCAATATGTGAGGCACTCTGCATGGTACACAGCAGCCAAATCTTTTATCAAGGCCTTTCTCCTGATGATTCCAATCACTGCAAAGAAACAAGAAGTGTCCACTTACATAAAGCAACACCAATAATCTTTGGCCACCCAGTTTAATTCTGTTCATGAAGCAAAACAAATATTCTTTTTCTAAAGCTGAGTCAAGCAACTGAATATCATATAATGGACAAATAAAACTATAGGGGATCTAAAGGCTACTGGGAGCTCTTTGTTCACGAACGACCAAACCTATTTAACTTGCTTATACTCATCCTTTTTATGAATTACGTAAAAGTACTTTTTATATTATCTTCTAGATTTCTTTCAAATGATTGATGTAGATGCTAAATTATAAACCGTCTAGATACTAAATTTTATATCACAGCATGCCTTACTTTATTCGTTCATAATTTGGATTGATAAATTGCGCTGAACTTATTAGACAATAAAATACTGCAGAAGAAGCACACAGTATAAATGATTTGTTTAAGCATAAAAAATTCTTAGTCATTTTAATCTTCTCTTTCAACCTATGTAGAAATTACCACTTATTTATCAGTTTATTAAGTGATCCTTCTTGCTTTCTCATATTTAAGCATTCTAACAGTCATTGCTCAATTTTGAACTAAAGATTCTTGAACATAATATCAATGTCCAAAATAGATTAGTTCGATAATCATGCTTAAAAATAAAAATAAAAAAACCTGCCTTAAAAACGAAAAAGATTAATTTTTATAGTAAAAAAAATCGAGAATATAAAATATCAACTTCTTATCGCAACAAATTAGGGCTTTAGACAAGAAGTTCCCCGCAAATTTACAGAAAAATAAGTAAAAGAAATTCCATCCGCAAAGTAATATAATGGAGGAAGTAAGACACGTACTTCTGCTGGGATCGAAGCGAGGCTTGGGAGGAGACTGAAGCGGCTTTTCTCCTGTAGAAGAAGGAGGAGGTAGCGAAGGATCCCGACACGTCTCCAATTGTGTAGGCAGTCGTGGTGGTGCCGCCGGCGTTGGTAGCGGGGGAGGAGGAAGATAATAAAGTTGTTGAAGCTCGCCCATGGATTTGAATACAAAAGAATTTGAAACTCGTGTAGTAGAACTACGCAATAGTAATATATAATGTTGATCCTCGAAAATTTGATAGGAGACCGATGAAGAGGAAGTTTGAGGGATGACTTCAGAAATTATACGGTTTCTCAAAATTTTGCTTTGGGAAAGGAGGCGAATTCACAATCAAAGAATGAATTTAGGTCACGTGGAGGTAGCGGTGGCATTATGGGCGGAGGTGGAGCGGGGCCTGACGGAATGTATGCCTAGCAGATATTTGCCTCTTTTTCATTTCTTGTTTTTAAATTTTAATTTATCACAAAATCATTGGCCATTTAATGGAAGAGTGGGCATTTTAGTCCCTATCCTTTTTATTTTTGGCAAATAAGGTCCTTATCTTTTATTTTTTATTTATTAAGTCCTCACTTCTTTTTTTTTGGACTACATCTTTTTTAATTGATTCTGTAAAGTCAACGATGAACTTTTATTTGAGTAGATTATATAAGTTCAAAAAAGTATTATATACCATGAGAAAAAAAATGAAAAGTAAAAGGAATATATAAGGGCAAAATTCTTTTTTACTATTTGCCCTTCCTTTTCTTTTTCACCCAAAATCTCATAATTCATAAACCATTTCCTATTCCTCTTAATCCTCCATCTTCTTGTTTTTATTCACCGACAAAGGAAGAAATATCTATCTCTTCCTCTTCACCCAAAATCTCATAAACCACATTGAGATTCCATGAGATTATGATATGGTATTTAGACAATCGTCGTCGTAATTGATCATGGCTGCTATCAAACCTATAATCGCATCATTGGCCCAAAGGCTCAGGATATGAAAGTGAAAGTGAAGTCTGGGACCACAGTACAAGACTTTGGACTAATGATTTGGGTCTTAGTCCCCAAGGCAAGTGAATATCTCATGTTGAGAATTCATGAGATTATAATATGATATATAATAATGAGTCTAAATACTCATTATCAACTTTGTATAAGCGTTTGTCGCTAACTAGCGCCCATTTTAGCGTTCGTCACTAACTAGCGCTTTCTGAAGCTTTTTGATATTCACAGCTATATGTGGAACTGAAATGAACCGAAGAACTTCTTAGCATTTATGTTATTTCCATCCTAATATTGAATATTACCTGGTGGTTTTCTCGACTTCATGGTCTCTTTTGGTACATGAAATTTTGAACTTGGTATTAGTCTCAAGTTTGAGTTGTATCTTGTATAATTAAAGAGGTTTACACACTTTCTTGTGAATGGATAAGTTATCAACACAGTCATGTTATGCCAGTAAATTGAATAGTTTTTGAGAAGAAAAAAAAATTGTATATTCATTTTGGCATAGCAAAGATGATTACCAAGTAGTTGATCATGAGCCTTACCAAGTCCAAAGTTATGTCACGGGACCAAGGGCCCAAGCCATGAAAGTTGGTATCAAAGTGGGTAATCAGCCAAAAGTATGTGAGCTAAGTGTTATACCGTATTAGTAGAAACCACATGTAGAGACCCATTATCCCCAGTTGGTCTTTGACTTTAGACTAATGATTTGGGTCTAGCAATAATGCTAGGACCTTAGGGGGTGAATCTAATACCTCAAATCTCACATTGGGAATTCATGATCTATGATATATACAAAAATGAGTCTAAGTACTCATTGTCAACTTGAGATGTCATGCCTCGAATTTGGTGTAAATGGTTTTTAGAAGTCGTCACAATCGTACAAATTAAAATTCCTAACTTAAGTCCTAACTAGGTAGCTATGACAAATAAAGGTCGATCTCACAAAAACTTGTTAAAATTCTATAATTTATGTTCATTTGTAAAAGTGATTTTTGGGGTTTTTTTGTTTGATTTATAAACTAGCTTTAACAAATTAAAAAGAAGATTTTGTTTAGCTTTAAAAATTTAACGAGAAAAAGTTGTTAGCAATAAACTAGTATCAAATTATCATTTAATGAGATTTATCCTACATAAAATGACAAAGAAATGTTGTGTTGTTGGTTTTAGAATCTTACATTCATATCCTTAATAATTAGATTAATTTCGATGAGCTCCCCAAATAGCCTACCAATTGAACTAAAAATCCTATAATTGAGCTTGTATAGAATTTCTAATCAAATTGTATTAAGCATGTAAGTCATCACCAACAATAAATCATATATAACAAATAATCTTTAATTATATGCAATTCATATTATATAATTCTCTATTAATTTAATTAATCCAATAGATGGATAATTAACTAATATATGCCACTAAATCATTAATGTAAGATTAACCGTTATAGCATGATAATTGTGCAAATTAACTAGGGCATTATAATTATAAAAAAAGTTAAAATAGGAATTATATATAATTTTACAAAAATTTGACTAAATTAACTAAACAAATTTGGATGATTAAATATGCAAAAGAAAAAAAAATAGTTACACAGTTATATATTTCCAATTATATACAAAAGGAACGGGGTTAAGGCGGTTTTATCGGTTATAAAAAGTAAAAATAAGGAGTTTTTTTACCTCCCACATTACAAAGTAAATAAAAAGTGGAGACTTTTACTCTCCATGTACGGTATTTAAATTATGGAAAGTAAATTTTGCAATTTTTACCCACCAATAGCACGATAATTAAATGTCCAAAAGTAAATGACAATATTTAAATGACAAAATATAGTTAAATGTTAGAATTTCATAAAGTAAATGTTAGGAGTTAGGGCATGTGACGTAGCGGAAGAGTGTTAAGGCAATAGAACACAACAATTAGGACTAGATTAGGGTTGATTGAAGTTGGAACAAAGAATATAATTCAGGGATAAAATCCTCTGGTATATATCTGAAAATTAATAATAAGAATACATCCCATAATACTAGTCCTCTAGCCTATTTATAATGTTGAAAATATAAACTAATTATAAACTAAAAAGGATTCCTTGTCATTCAAGACTAAACTTACTAAAAACAAACTAGGATTCTAAATTATAATCCTAACCTATTAAGAAATAGAATACTAAATTATAATCCTAACCTATTAAGGACTCTTTTAGAAACTAAGAATCATAGTAGTATTTGGACTGCATCAATTCTCCCCGGGTTTGAAGAACACTCGACTTCGACGAGTATGCTTAGATAAACTCCTCGTAAATAGATGGATCAACTTGTTTCAGCTCTTGTTCAGCAATCCAAGTGCTCTCTGTTGTTGGCTTACCTAACCATTTCACCAGAAATCTTCTGTAGTGATTACCTCGTCTTGATCTAACCTCTTTAACATTCAAAATATCTTCAATAACATCTGGTTTTTCAACTGGCAGCTGTTGAACTTGCTCTTGAATGCTCTTCCCAACACCATCAAATCCATCAAAGGGATATAAATTTGAAACATTAAAAATTGGAATGATTTGCAATTCGAATGGTAATTCAATTAAGTAGGCATTAGAATTGATTTTCTTCACCACCTTACAAGGTCCAAACTTTCTAGACTTGAGCTTGTGATAAGTACCCTTTAGATACCTTTCTCGCCTTAAATGCACAACTAATTGATCACCTTCTTCAAATTCCTGCTTGCGACGATGCTGGTTAGCAGTAGATGAATAAGATGCATTGCTTGCTTTTATGGCATCTTTTACCTCTTCGTGAATTCTTCGAATTTGTTTAGCAAATTCTTCTCCTGCATTACTCACCCTAGCTTATTGTGGTAAAGGCACTAAATCAAGAACATGTTGAGGTTTCAAACCATAAGCAGCCTTAAATAGTGTCTTCTTTATACTCCGATTCATTGAATTGTTATATGAAAATTCAGCTTGTTGAATGACTGAATCCCACACCTTTGGATTATTTTCAACAAGACATCGTAACATATTACCTAAACTCCTATTCACATCTTTTGTTTGTCCATCCGTTTGAGGATGACAAGTGCTAGAATACTTTAATTCAGTCCCAAATTTCCTCCATAAAGTTCTCCAAAAGTGCCCCATAAATTTCAAATCTCTATTTGAAACAATAGAAGTTGGAACACCATGCAATCTCACAACTTCACGAAAGAATAATTCAGCAATATGAACTGAATCAGAAGTTTTGAAACATGGGATAAAATGTGCCATTTTTGAAAATCGATCAACCACAGCAAAGATTGAATCAAACTTTTTTGCAGTCTTTGGTAACCCCAAAACAAAATCCATACTTAAATGAATCCATGTTGCTTCAGGTTCAGGTAAATGTGTGTACAAACCTGTATTTTGAACTGAACCCTTACCAAATAAACAAGCTGAATACCTTTGCACTATTCTCGCCACATCACGACGCATGTTTGGCCAAAAATAGCGTTCAGTCACCATTGCCAAAGTTTTATCTCTACCAAAATGTGCACCCAAGCCATTCCCATGAAGTTTTCTAATAATTTGTTCCCTCAAAGATCCCATGAAGCCATTCCCAAGCCATTACCTTTGAATAAATAATCGTCATGCAACCTGTAAGGTAAATTTCCAGCATGGTAGGAACTTAAATCAGCTATGATTTTGCCAAAATAAGGATCAACAGTGTACTGATTCTTTAACTCAAACCTTATCACTTGAGTGCTCAAAATTGATAGAAGTAAAGCTCTTCGACTCAAAGCATCTGCCACGGTATTTGACTGACCAGATTTATACTTCAATGTAAAATTAAATTCATCAAGGAAAGAACTCCATTTTGCATGCCTGTCATTAAGCTTCTTCTGGGAATGTAAGTACCTTAAGGCTTGATGGTCAGAGTAAACAACAAACTCCTTATAAGCCAAGTAATGTTGTCAATGGCGAATAGCCCTCACTAAAGCATACAATTCCAGGTCGTAAGTTGAATAACAACGCTTAGAATCAGATAACTTCTCGTTGAAAAATTCCATAGGCTTTCGATCTTGACTAAGAACTGCTCCAATTCCCATATGTGAAGCATCGCACTCAACAACAAAATATTTCTCAAAATTTGGTAATACCAGGATAGGTGCTTCTGTCAATAAAGTTTTTATCCTTTCAAACGCCTTTTGTGCACTATGTGACCATTCAAATTCACCTTTCCTTAAAGATTCAGTTATATGACTCATAACAGAACTGAAATTTCGAATAAATCTTCTGTAGAAAGATGCTAAACCATGAAAACTTCACACTTCCTTGATTGATTTAGGCTCTGGCCAATCATTTATTGCTCGAACCTTATCCGAATCTGTTTTCAACCCTTCCTCTGAGATAATAAAACCAAGAAATACAACTTCAAATTGCAAGAAGCTGCATTTTTTCAAGTTTACATAAAGTTGCTCCTTTCGTAGAACCCCAAAAACTTGTCACAAGTGTGTTAAGTGGTCTTCCTTTGTGTGTCTATAAACTAAAATATCATCAAAATAAACCATAACAAAAGAATTCAAGAAAGGCTTCAATACATCCGTCATAACTCGCATAAAAGTGCTAGGATCATTAGAGAGTCCAAATGGCATCACCAACCATTCAAATAACCCATCTAGTGTCTTAAAAGCTATTTTCCATTCATCGCCACTTCTCATTCTGATTTGGTGGTATCCACTTTTCAAATCAATTTTTGAAAACACCTTGGAACCAACTAATTGATCAAGCATATCTCCCAATCGTGGAATAGGAAAGCGATACTTGACTGTAATTTTGTTAATAGTGCGGCTATCCACACACATTCTCCAAGAACCATCCTTCTTTGGAGCTAATAAGGCTGGACAAATACAAGGACTTTTACTCTCTTGCACCAATCTTTTCTCTAATAACTCTTGAACTTGTCTTTGAATTTCAGCCCGCTGCATAGGAGGCATTCTATAAGCTGGCAGATTGGGTAACGATGCTCCTGGGACCAAATCAACGACATGTTGAATACTTCTTAGAGGTGGTAAATTTTTCGGCCCCTCCTTATCAACCAACTTACCAAATTCCTCCAAAAGTTGCTGAATTTCAGCAGGGTACTGCTGTAAATTTACTTCTTCGCTATGTCCCATCATCTTATTAACTAGAGCATACATGACTCCCATCTCACTACTTGCTGTCTCAAACTTTTCAGCAGACAATTACCCACTGATTTTTCTAATTTTTTTGTTGTTGGAAGGCTTTTCGATTGCCACTTGCTTTTACCTTTACTTGAATAGGGTATAAGGTATACTTCTTGTTATCCTTAATGAAAGAATAAGTGTTGGGCTTCGCCTTATGATCCATATCATGATCAAACAACCATGGTCTTCTAACAAGAATATGTCCAACATCCATTGGCACCACATCACATAAAGCTTCATCATCAAGCTTCTCTCCTATGGTAAATTTCACCAAACATTGAGAAGTAACCGGTACCTCATGCCCTTTCTTTAGCCACCCAATTTTGTAAGGATGAGGATGCTTAGTTGTAGGCAATTTCAATTTTTCTACAGCTTCCTTGGAAATAATATTCTACATGCTTCCTCCATCGATGACAGGATCACACACTTTTCCTCCACAAATTACACGTGTGCGAAAAATACTACGTCTTCTCCAATCTTCCTCTTCCTCTTGGATCGTTGTTGTCATCACTCTACGCACTACCAAAGATTCACC
This sequence comes from Apocynum venetum, assembly GCA_019593545.1. Taxonomy (NCBI): domain Eukaryota; kingdom Viridiplantae; phylum Streptophyta; class Magnoliopsida; order Gentianales; family Apocynaceae; genus Apocynum; species Apocynum venetum. The sequence continues at coordinate 925,481 of SRSM01000145.1, read as the reverse complement.
GTTGAAAGGATAAATATCAACTTCCTCTATTGTCTCTGTCTCTTCATCATAAACTGGTTCCGACTCTTCCTCAACTTCTGCCAAATTCACCTTCTGTTCTGGACATGTGTAAGTAGTATGTCCAAACATGAACAACTAATATGAGTTCTAAAAGAAATTAAAAAAAATTAATAAGTATCTTCCAAATTTGTCAATCCTAATATATTTCAAATTGTTCAAATTTCTCACCCAAGACAAACCTAAAATTGTAAAGTGAATAAGGAAATTAGTTAATGCACTCAGTGAATAAAAGGGATATTCTTAGGAATAGACTTGTTTTCATTTCCATAATACTTATAAATATGTTTCAAAGACAAATAATTAAAACATTTTATAGTAACCATTCGACCAAGACATTAATCATGCAATTTAACAAACTAAAGCTCAAACAATTGATAGATTAAAACGATTATTATATTTCAAATATTAATCATATGAATTATCAGACTGAAGTTCAGATAAATAAAATATGATGAAATAAAAAAATACGATAAACAAACTTGCATCGAAACCAAAGCTCTGATACCAAATGATGAGAAAATGTTCAAAGAGATTTTAATTGCTAATTATTGAAAAATTTCATTTTTTTGCATGATTTTTTTTAGTCGGAAACAATGTCCACAAGATTCATGAAAGACAAGAAGAAATGAATTTCAGCAATATTGACTCAAATTCAATAGCAAGATTCAATATTTCAAAGAATTTAGATAAAAAGTCAATCAAAAATCAAAACTTTTATAAGAAAAAGTTCTAAACAGTGCAAGAATTCAATCAAATTCAAGAATCTCTCTCAAGATTGTAACTTTTTTTTTACTCAAGAATAACAAAGATTATATTTTTTTTAATTAATAATATCTAGAAACAAAAAAAGATGATAAACAAACTTGCCTCGTAACCAAAACTCTAATACCAAATGATGAGAAAATGTTCAAAGAGGTTTTAATTGATAATTATTGAAGAATTTTCGTACTTAGAAAAGCCCAAGATGAATCCAAATCATGTTGGAGATCAAACAGTCAACTATCTTGCAATGCTTGATTCTTGGAGTCCAAGCAAAGTCTAATTTGATTCTTTATGGAAGATGCAAGAAAGTTGGAGAATTCTTTGAAGATTTTCTATCTTCAATAGGATTTGAAAGATTTTGTTGAATACATTTCAGTAGCTTCCAAATATAATTTGTAATCTAATTTCCTTAGTGATTTAGAAGTTCTAGGTTTTCTTTAATTAGTTTTCTTAATTCATTATGGCTTTACTATTATAAATACCATTCATTCAAGACTTTGCAAAAAGAGAATATCAGTTTATCAATAAAGATGAAGATATTATTTCTCTTTGATTTTTGAACTTATCAAGTCTTATACTAGTGTCGTTCGTTCTTAACTTATCAATCAATGCTTGGTGGGTTGATTGTAGCTTCTTTCTTATACCAAGGTTCTTGCTTGTCATATAAGCAATGGGTCGCAGTTCCACCATAACAACAACATAGAAACGATTCTTGGACGACTTTATTGATTTGAGTTTCATTCTACAAGTTAGGACGAGGTTTGTATCAATAACACTTAACCAAAATTGAACAATCATCCTAAAATACCATATTCACATATAATAACATCAGTAGTACTTTCGTTTATACCATTAAATTTCTAGTACAAACATTTTGAATTTCTCATATTAAAATAAGACTGCAAGAAATTTGACGAGCTTGTCGTTGCGCTATCAAATTAATACATAACTCAACCAACTTATATAGTTAGGGCAAGTAAGGGTCGAGCCCACAGGAACTTATAAAATTTCAGATAAAGTCAACTGATCAAGATTTTGGGGGGAAAGATTCAATTTTTATTTTAAAAAATTTAATCTTTAAATAAAGTAATTGACAAATCAACTAAGAATCAATGGATATAAAAAACATTAGCAAAGACTTTGTATTTTGGTTTTATTTATTCGGGATTAATCATTGATAGTAACTTATTTAAGTAATGACTTAGAATTCCACGTAGCGCCACAAATTCCAATTCCTTTAAAAGTTAGGTTAATTCTCAAGAATTACGACAAATTAACCTTAACCTAATTAAACTAAATTACCGAATTGCTCGCTATAAAATAGTCAATCAAGTTATTAAGTTCGAGGACAACATTAATACAAATTACATATAATTAATGGCCGAGTAAAATCATGCAATTCGCTTCAAACAATTTCTTATTAATTAATCAAATACATATTTAAATTAATCAATTGTTACTACTTTTGGTTACCGAAAATCGATTCTGCATAATAGTTAATCAACTATACAAAACAATTAAGATGACCAATAATAATTGAAATAACACAATTGATAGAATATAACCAAGAATTGTTCAAATATTCAAATAGAAATAATGATCCCTTGAAAAAATTGAATTTTTAATGACATAACAAAAATCTCATATTCCCAAATAAAATAAATCTAATACATGTCATTTCCAACTATAAACATTTACTCATAATCCATAAAAGAAAGCATCATAAAAAGATTAAGAGAAAGAGAGAAACTCATTAGTAGGAAAATCTAATTTCCCGAGAATCTCTAACCCTTGATCTTTTACAATGCTCAGGAACAATATATCTAAGGTGCTTTGACACCCAAAACTAAACTAATAAGCCCTATAAATAGATAGAAAATGTCTTAGGGTTAATTACACAAGAGCCCTAATTAGAAACTACTTAAAAATAGCTTAAAAACTTAAATCCAGATAGTGGATGCCCGACATCGCAAAATGGATGTTTGCAGAGACACGGACGCGTCCACTTTCTAGCATTGTGCATCCACTTATTCTTTCTTCCAAATATCAATCTTCAAGCTTTCAACTTCTTCCAATTCCATCTAAGACATCTTTTAAAACCTCCAAAGACCTGAAAACAAAAGTATAAGTGTAAAGAATCATTTAAAGCACAAAAACACATAATTAGCTAGATTTAAACATAATAAACACTAGAAAACTAAGCTAATTATGGTTCAATCACCAAAATTAAATATTTTTTTCAAAAAGAAGAACAAAGAAATATTCAAGTTACTCACCAAATACATGTTTGAAGCGCAAATTTTATCTCTGAAAAACCTAAAAGGGGGGGTGAATTAGGTTTTAACTGATTTTTTCCTCTTATAAAATAAACAAGCTTTCTAAGATAACAAATATCAAACACTTTGTGTTCAACCAAAGTATGAAATGATGAGTTCAAGAAAAGAAGCAATGAACACAAAGATTTATAGTGGTTCGGTTTATCCAACAAAACCTAATATACTACCTTGAGCTATCTACTTAAGGATTTCACAAAACCTTTCACTAATATAGTAAGAGAGAATACAATAGAGGCTTACCCAATTCCCTTAGGGTTTTACAACACAAACCTCTTAACCAACCAATGTTCACTCAACACTTTGAGTTTTACAATATAACCTTGTCTACACACCTATCTCTATTACAACAATTAATGAAAAAGATGCTCTTAACACAAACACAGTTTTCTATGGTTCAAGGCTCACTCTAACCCTTAGAGTTTTAAGCTCAATGCAACCTTGAACAAATCAATCAAGATATGAATAAGAAGAGTTTGATATATGAAATCACCTTAATGTGAAGATATATCAATGTAAAGCATAAATACCTCTTTGAGTAATGTTTTCTTGTAAGTTGCTCAAGAACCCCAATGATTTTGTATAAATCTCACTTTGATGAATTTCACAATATGAATGTTAAGATTTGGTTTCAAAATAATCTCCAGAGGTTCTATGAAGTGTTAGGATCAGATTTTTGCTCAAAAAGTAGTGTTCATGAGTTGTTTAAAAGATTGGGTATTTATAAGTATGCATCAACGGTCATAAAAATGGCTGTTTGAATCCCATTCAGGAGAAGTGCGGTCGACCACAAATCAGGAGGGTCGTCCGCACCATCATCCGCAAATGTTCCAGAGAACTCTGGACAGCCTGCGGACGATGAACTCAGAAGTCCGGTCGACCGCTCCATCATCCGCAAGTGTTCCAGAGAGATCTGGACATACAGCGGACGATATAACCATTTAGTTTGATTATATCAAGAAATATATAGAATGTAACATTTTTCGAATAAATATTGGATCTCAAAATGAAAGTATTCAGTGTAAGTATATGAGATTACTTCCTAGCTTATATAGGCTTAACGAAGCCTATTTTTCCACCAACCTCCGTATCTTCCTTCCTTCCAGAATTAATAACATATAGATAGGCTATAAAAACATTTATAAAGCTCCCTCTATCAATATGCATCAGTTTTGTAAAAATTTTGACAGAGTTTCCTTTATAACTCTTATAAAAACCATTTTTGCAACATAAACTCAACAATGCAAAAAGAGATGAGATAACACATAAAATCGCACATAAGGCCAACCCGGCCACCAACACACAATTCCCATTCTCCTTCAATCTCAATATAGCATAAACTTAGAAATATATAACTTTTAAACCAATGATAGCCATACTTAACCTTTTAGAGCTATTTCTCCTTTCTCTTGATTTTGATGAGTTTGAGCATTTAAGTTCATCTCAGAAATTCTTGAAACAAAAAGTTAGTTTCACAACATTTATATATTGCAATCAACAGTAGTTTTTCTCCCCCTTTTGTCATCATTCAAAAAGAATGGATAGAAAGGATAGAACTAAGTTAATTAAACAATAAGATCCCTCAACTACCAATGAGTCATCATGGGGAATAAAAAATGCATTTATAAAAATAGAGGAGTCAAGAATACAAACAAGAGATAAGTTGTCTAGATAAAACAAAAGTACAACAAGTGCAGAAAAACACTATCTCCTAGGCCGTCGCATATAAACTTTAGCTGTGGAAGAGGATGGTCCAGGAGGCTGCTCATCAGGCGGGGGCATATCACGTGAAGGTGGTGGTGTAGAAACGTCAACCTGAATGCCATGTAGTGCCTCTAGATGAAATTTGATGTTGATGATCTCGATGCCATGGTACTCCACCCTTGATGCCAGGTCGTCGATCTTGGAGTGAAGTGTTTTGAAATGATTGTCAAATGTGTTGAACATCGAGTCAATCTGAGAAGAAATTTCTTCCAGGGCACCCCAGATGGCAGGTTGTGGAGTGGATACGTCTTCCTCTCCAACTTTTTCTTTACCTTTTGCCTTCTTCAAATCTGGAGCCTCAGGAGGAACATCTTCTTCCTCATCTAGATGAAATGGTCTTTTCACACATTGTGAGTCTTCACCTTCAACAAAATCGCCAGAAAAATCGCCTTCATGAATAGTTATCGGTGGTTCTTTTCCCATCAGCCTTGCTGTCTATTTTGTTGCCACAACGATCTCTTCCGGAGTCATATTTTTCTTCAAGTCCCATGTACCATTGAGACATAACGCTTGCATTCTTTTAAAAGAAGCAAAGTTGAACTTAGGCACATATTTTGTCCCCTTCAGTTCTGGAAATGGGACGTTGAAATGGCGGAAGACTTTGGTTAATAACCGTCCATAGGGTAAGCTTTTCGGAACACCTTTGCCCTTCTCAATGGTAGCCATCATGTGGTGTACCATTATGTAACCAAAATCCACCCGGATTCTCTTCACCAACAAATACATAAGAAACATATGCATAAACGTGACAGTAGTTTTATGGCCTTCAGTGGGGATGAAGATGTTAGTGCACATATGATGAAGAATACGATGTTCAAAACTAAACATATTGGCCTCTCTCTTGACTAAGTTTACAAAAGAGTTTCCTTGAGTGAATATTTTCTCAAAACCCTCAGCAGAAAAATCCTTATGATTTATTCTGTGATGAGTATTAAAGTACTCAACCCCATCCATAGGTATCTCTAAGATTTCATCTAAACCAAGGGAAGTAAATTGTATATCTATTCCATTGACCCTTGAAACAAAAAGAGTCCTTATAGTCATCTCTCCCTTTTTTTCTAACACCTCTTCGAGATTAGCATAAAACTGATATACAAGATCAGCATACAAGGATTCTTCATGATCAATTATACTATCCCATCCTTGCCAAGCCATATAGGTAAGAATTCTATCAAAGGGAAATTCATACCTATCAATGGTGTTCCCAGAAATTACTTGGCGATTCTTGAGGTAATCATTGTAACGATCCTCATGATGCTTGCTCCTGAAGAGTTGAGAAGAAGCTTGCATGGTTCTCTTATTCTTTGGAACATCTTGAACCATTTGTGTTTTGCCTTTGTCACTTTGAGTTTTTGCCATTTCTAGGGTTTTCAAATGCAGCAAACAAGGATATGTATGATGAATGTATGAATTGGGGAAGAAATGAAGTGTATTTATGGTGGATTGTTCGTGGGTTATGAGAGTTTGAAGAGGTGCGGCTGATAAATGAAGAGGTGGGGATGATTTGAAGATGAAGAGTTGCGTCCGAAAGAGGCATATTTGTAACGGTCCACAGATGTGTGGTCGACCGGATCGTCGTCCGCACCTTGATTTTTGTTACTCGGGAACATTTGCGGTCGATACATTTAATTGCGGTCGACCGGAAGTTTTAATTTGAGTCGTCCGCAAATTCTCTGGAACCTTTCCGGTCGATGTGTTTAATCTGCGGTCGACCGGACGATTTGATAAGTGTATTGTCCGCAAGTCCACTGGAACCTTTCCGGTCGATGTGTTTAATCTGCGGTCGACCGGTCATCCTGTCATGATCATCCGCAAGTCCACTGTCTATTTTGTGGACGATTGTTTTCTAGCTTGCGGTTGACCGCACCTGCCAATGGTGTTATCCAAACAGTACACAAAAAACATATATTTGACAGACTTCACAAAAACGCACAAATTAGAATTCAAAAGTACCAATACCCAAAAGTTTTCTAAGTAAACAAAACTTTTCTCAGCCAAAGGCTTTGTGAAAATATCAGCTAATTGATCATCCGTAGGAACAAACTCAAGAACAATATCACCTTTTAAAACATGATCTCAGCAAAAAATGATGTTTAATATCTATATGCTGAGTTTTTGCATGTTGTATAGGATTCTTTGTCAGATTTATGGCACTAGTATTATCGCAGTTGATAGTGATACAATCAAAGTTCAAGCCATAATCTTGCAAGGTGGTTTTCATCCATAAAAACTTGTGCACAACAACTACCAGCAGAAATGTATTCAGCTTCAGTGGTAGAGAGAGAGAGACACAAGCTTGTTTCTTATTATACCAAGAAACTAAAGAGTAACCAAGAAATTGACAGTGACCACTAGTACTCTTACGTTCTACTCTACAACCTGCATAATCTGCATCAGTAAATGCTACTAGCTCAAAAGACATAGATTTAGGATACCACAAACCAAAATCTATAGTCCCCTTTAAGTATCTAAGAATACGTTTCACAGCAATTAAATGAGATTCTCTAGGAGATGATTGAAATCTAGCACATAGACAAACAGAGAACATAATATCAGGTCTACTAGCAGTTAAATACAAAAGACTACCAATCATACCTCTGTATATAGTTTGGTCAATCATCTTACCATTCTCATCTTTGTCTAATTTAATAGATGTGGCCATAGGAGTATCAATCTCCTTTGAATCAGCCATTCCAAACCTTTTCAGTAATTCTTTTGTGTACTTGGCTTGGTTAATGAAAATACCTTCATTTGCTTGCTTAATTTGTAATCTAAGGAAGAATGTCAACTCACCCATCATGCTCATTTCAAATTCATCCTGCATTGTCTTAGAGAAATCTTTGCACATATTTCATTAGTAGCTCCGAAAATAATATCATCAACATATATTTGAACAATCAAAATATCATGTGCTTTATTTTTAATAAAGAGAGTAGTATCAACTATACCTCTAGAAAAACCTTTTTCAATAAGAAAATTGCTAAGTCTATCATACCAAGCTCTTGGTGCTTGCTTTAAACCATATAAGGTTTTGGAGAGCTTGTACACATGATTTACATATGATTCATGAATAAAACCAGGAGGTTTTTCAACATACACTTCCTCTTGAATGAAACCATTTAAGAAAGCACTTTTGACATCCATTTGAAATAATTTAAAACCTTTAAAGGAAGCAAATGCAAGTAACATTCTAATGGACTCTAATCTAGCCACTGGAGCAAAAGTCTCATCATAATCAATACCTTCTTCCTGATTATATCCTTGAGCAACAAGTCTAGCCTTATTTCTAGTCACAATACCATGTTCATCAAGTTTGTTTCTAAAAAACCCATTTTGTACCAATAATAGTAAGATTTGAAGGTCTAGGTACAAGTTCCCATACTTTGCTCCTTTCAAATTGATTTAACTCATCTTGCATGGCAATAATCCAAAAATCATCATTAAGAGCTTCATCAATGTTCCTAGGTTCTATATGAGATAATAATGCAAAATCATCAACAAAATTTATAAAATATCTTCTAGTTCTTACCCCTTCATTTGGATCACCAATGATTTGATCCTTTGGATGGTTGTGAACATATTTCCATTCTTTTGGAAGATCACACTTTGTTCCTTCTTCAAGTGAGATAGATTCTTTATTTTCAAAGACTTCTCCATTCTCATCCTTTGATGTTGAAGGATTTTCATTTGTTTGAACAGCATCCTTATTCATTGACTTCAAGGGTATTTCTTGAATGTCACCTTCAATCTCATCTCTTGGCAAATAGATGTTAGATTCATCAAAAACAACATGAATAACTTCTTCAATAATCATAGTTCTCTTATTATACACACGATAAGCTTTTCTTATTGAAGAATAGCCAAGAAATATACCTTCATCGGATTTCTTATCAAACTTACCAAGATTGTCTTTGACATGTAAAACAAAACATTTACAACCAAAAACCTTGAAGTAAGAAATAGAAGGAGTTTTGCCAAACATAAGTTCATAGGGGGTTTTCTTCACAAGAGGTCTAAGAAGCACTCTATTTATAATGTAGCAAGAGGTGTTTACAGCTTCAGCCCAAAAATACTTTGGCAAATTATTTTCACATAGCATAGAACGAGCCATTTCCTATAAAGTACGATTTTTCCTCTCAACAACACCATTTTGTTGAGGAGTTTTAGCAACAGAAAAATTGTGAGAAATTCCATTCTCAACACACAGTTTAGTGAAGTTAATATTGCAAAATTCTCTACCATTATCACTTCTAATGGAGATGAGTTTGCAACCTATGGTGTTTTGTACTTGTTTAAAAAGTTGACAAAAGCTCCAAAAGCTTCATCTTTGCCAAACAAGAATAATACCCAAGTAAATCTAGAGAAGTCATCAACTATCACATAAGCATACAATTTTCCACCAAGGCTCATTGTCCTCATAGGACCAAATAAATCCATATGAACAAGTTCAAGAGGTTTTGAAGTTGAAACAATCTTCTTAGGTTTAAAAAAACTCTTGACTTGTTTACCATATTGACATGCATCACAAACACGATCTTTTTCAAAATGAATGGCAGGCAATCCTCTAACATATTCATGTTTAGATAAGTTATGCAAAGTATCCATGCTCACATGTCCTAACCTACGATGCCAAAGATATGCATCATCATCTTTCAAAGCAAGACATTTAACATCTTGTTCAACTAAATCATCAAAGTAAAGATCATACATATTTCCATTTCTATTTCCAACAAAAACATTTTGTTAGAGCAATCATCAATAATTAAACATAAATCCTTCTTGAAAATAACCTTATAACCATTATCACATAATTGACTAATACTAAGCAAATTATATTTGAGATTATCAATAAGAAGAACATTTTTAATAAAAGGAGAAGTACTTTTACCAACATTGCCAATGCCAATGATTTTCCCTTTCTTTTTGTCACCGAAAGTCACAAATCCTTCATCTCTTGGTTTGGCATAATTAAGTATGGATGCATTTCCAGTCATGTGTCTTGAGCATCCACTGTCAAGAAACCATTTGTTCTCCTTTGTTTTCAATTGAAAACATACCTACACCAAAAATGTTAATAAGCCTTTTGGTACCCAAATTCTCTTGGGTCCATTGGGGTTAGTTCTTTTAACTACCCAAGTGCTTTTAGCACCATTCTCAATCTTTTTCTTCACATAACATCTAGTCACTTTATGACCATTTTTACCACAATAAGTACAACATATTTTTGAAGAAGTATAGACATGTGAATGATATGCATGAGATACTCTCTTATGTGTATGTGACATATGTGAGTGAGATAAACTCTCATGTGTGTGTGAGACATCATTATAACTATCATCAAAACCAAGACCTCTCTTATCATGAGTGAGTCTTTGCATACCAAGTAGTTTGTTCAAATTGTCCCTATCACATGTAAGTTTTTGCAAGCTAGCACTTAAATCACTCATTCTAATTTTCATGGCATCATAATCACTCATCATATCATCCAACTCTTGTTTCTAGAAATAAGATCAACATTAGCATTCTCAAGAAATTTCACCTTATCATTTAAACCAATAACATTCTCATCAAGACAAATCTTTGTAGAAGTTAACAAGGCATTTTCATCAATGAGCCTAGTATTATCTAATGATAGCTTCTCTACTTGACATTTCAAGACTTTGTTTTTCTTGATAATCTTTTTCATTTCCTTATAGAGATTGGAGATAAATTCATCTCTATCAAACATGTCACAAATATCATCATCACTTTCACTATCAACTAAAGAAGGAGTTTTTGGAGTCTTTACCTCATCTTCAATGGCCATGAAACAAACATTTGCATGTTCAGTTTGTTCTTCATCTTCACTTCCTTCTTGATCCTAAGTGCAAGCAAGTCCTTTCTTGTTCTTGGACTTGTACTTCTTTTCTTTCTCTCTTAATTTTGGACAGTCCGCCTTGAAGTGATTTGGACTTCCGCATTCATAGCATTGCTTTGAGTTGTTATTTGTAGATGTCGATGGCTTCTTTTTGAATTTGTTGAAATGTCCTTTTTGAACATTTTCTTAAAGTTCTTCATGACAAGAGCTATTCCTCATCATCCATTTCTTCCTCATCACTGGAAGATTCATTTTCGTTGTTCTCTTTAGCTTTGAGAGCAATTCCTCTTTTCCATTTGTCTTCCACTTCTTGATCATTCAACCACTTCATCCTAATCTCATGAGTGAGAAGTGATCCAATAAGCTCTTCCACTGGTTTCTTCTTCAAATCATGAGTTTCCAACATAGCAGTAGTTTTGCCTTCCCAAGCCTTTGGTAAATCATTAAGTATATTTTCATATTTTGTTCTCCTATAGAATAAGACTTGCTAAACACTTTTAAATCGTTAATAATGTTAGTAAAACGAGTAAACATATTAGTGATGTTTTCATTTGATTTCATAGTGAAAAGTTCATACTCTCTTGTAAGCATACCAAGTTTTGTTTCCTTTACTTGGTTTGTACCTTCATGAGTCACTTCAAGTAGTCTCCACATTTCATGTGCAGATTCACAACATCTTACCCTATTATACTCATTCATATCAAGTGCACAAGTAAGAGTGTTCATGGCAAGAAAATTAAGGGTCATTTTCTTTTTATCTTCATCATCAAATTCCTCAGATATTCTATCAATCTTGATACCATCAACAACTTTAAAAGGTATATAGGGACCATTTTCAACAATATTCCATAATTCATAGTATAGAAAAGATATATAGATTCTAACTCTATTTTCCAGAAATTATAGTTTGTGCCATTCAACAAGGAGGTCTAGTAGTAGAGTAACCTTCTACCATCATAGTGTTATCTAGATGAGCCATAGAATCTTTGCTTCAAAGATGTTAAGCCTTATCAACAAGAAGACCGCTCTGATACCAATTGAAAAACCTAAGAGGGGGGGTGAATTAGGTTTTAACCGATTTTTCCTCTTATAAAATAAACAAGCTTTCTAAGATAACAAATATCAAACACTTTGTATTCAACCAAAGTATGAAATGATGAGTTCAAGAAAAGAAGCAATGAACACAAAGATTTATAGTGGTTCGGTTTATCCAACAAAACCTAATCCACTACCTTGAGCTATCTACTTAAGATTTCACAAAACCTTTCACTAATATAGTAAGAGAGAATACAATAGAGGCTTACCCAATTCCCTTAGGGTTTTACAACACAAACCTCTTAACCAACCAATGTTCACTCAACACTTTGAGTTTTACAATATAACCTTGTCTACACACCTATCTCTATTACAACAATTAATGAAAAAGATACTCTTAACACAAACACAGTTTTCTATGGTTCAAGGCTCACTCTAACCCTTAGAGTTTTAAGCTCAATGCAACCTTGAACAAATCAATCAAGATATGAATAAGAAGAGTTTGATATATGAAATCACCTTAATGTGAAGATATATCAATGTAAAGCATAAATACCTCTTTGAGTAATGTTTTCTTGTAAGTTGCTCAAGAACCCCAATGATTTTGTATAAATCTCACTTTGATGAATTTCACAATATGAATGTTAAGATTTGGTTTCAAAATAATCTCCAGAGGTTCTATGAAGTGTTAGGATCAGATTTTTGCTCAAAAAGTAGTGTTCATGAGTTGTTTAAACGATTGGGTATTTATAAGTATGCATCAACGGTCATAAAAATGGTTGTTTGAATCCCACTCAGGAGAAGTGCGGTCGACCACAAATCAGGAAGGTCGTCCGCACCATCATCCGCAAATGTTCCAGAGAACTCTGGACAGCCTGCGGACGATGAGCTCAGAAGTCCGGTCGACCGCTCCATCATCCGCAAGTGTTCCAGAAAGATCTGGACATACAACGGACGATAAGCTCAGAAGTCCGGTCGACCGCTCCATCATCCGCAAGTGTTCCGGAGAGATCTGGACATATAGCGGACGATACTCTGAGAAGTCTGGTCGACCGCATGATCTGTGGTCGTCCACACTTTTGTCAGGTCGACCACAAATGCATTAAAACTATGCAGAACAAGTTTCCAAACAACTCTAAGAGTTTGCAAACTATATTTTATGAATTTTGAAGTATGTGCATGTATTTTGAAAATCATTTCAAATACCCAACTCATGTTTTATCTAAATGAAATGTATTTTGAAAATCATTTCTCTTTTATTGAGCAACCTATATAACTCATTACTCAAAGGGATAGACCTAGAGATATCTAAAGATAAATAAAGAATTAAAGCTACACCTCTAGATCCTATCTAATCCAGAAACGCTTATCTTCAAGACTTGACATCAAAAGCTCTTTCCTGAAGATTTGAAACTTTGATCTTGCATGGATTAGATATATGAATCCTAAAAGATCATCACTAATACAATAAAGCCATTAGTCCTTATCAATGTTTGTCATTTAATCAAAATTAAGATATTAAAAGCTTTAAGGCTTTCAATCTTTCTTAAGATGTTCTTCAATTCCTTTTTGGCATTCTTTTCCAAAAACCTCTTTTCTGTCTATTGAAAACATATTTCAAGTTTGCAATATAGCAACGAACAAGAAAAATGTGACAAATAAACATATTTATTAATTTTGGTAAAACTGATTTTACAATCTTTGAAGAATTTTCCAAGTTTAGGGAAAGACCCTCAGATTATTCTCTTTAGTGAAAATGCCAATTTGTTTGTCGAGTGACTTGATTTTTTATCAAACGAACTTTGATGACAAACGTTGGATCGTCCAAACTTTAGAGCTCCTTGGCTTTATTTGAGGAAGAATGCCTTGAAGAACACTTTAATATTTGAAGAAGACTTGAAAAAAATTGTGGAAAACTTCTTATTTGAATTTGATGAAGCTTCATTTCAAAGGCTTCTGTTGTTGAAGCATATATTTCTAAAAGATTTTATTTGATGAATCTTGTATTTATGAAAACATGATTTTCTCATTTGGAGAGCACCCTATCTAGGGTGCAAAACTTCCTTGAGTTTAAGGAGTTGCCAAAAAAATTTGAAGTAACTTGTTCTTTTAAAAAAATACCAAAAATAGTTTTTAGTACTACCTCCATTCATAAATATAAGTCGTAAGGACAACATTTATACAAACAATAAATATTTTTTGTTCCTAAAATACTCTTAATCATTTAATTATTAGGTGTTTTTTTAGGAACTACCTTCACTTTTTAAGACTTTTTTTATGAGATTTTTTTTGTCAGATGTTATTCATTTGTTCACCTTTTGGCTTCAACTTGCCAAGTGTTGCCATGAATTCACAAAGATTTTTCCCATAGAGAAGTGGACCTAAGAGAAGGCTAGAGAAAAATAACTCTTATTGGGTTTTGCACTTTTGCTAGACAAAAGTACTACAAAAGCATTGGGTTCTGCCAAGAGATTTTTGTTTACTGAGAATAAAACAAGAAAGAGATGAGAGAAAACTAAGTGTAAATAATGGTATAATATGAAGAAATGTGTAAAATATACTAAAAAGTCTTAAAACGCCAATGTATTAATGAAAGCCACCTCTAGAGTTCCAGTCTCCCCGATTGAACTTGGACTTTTGACTAAAGATTTATGCCTAGCGAGGACGTTAGGGCTTTAAGAGAGTGAATATAATATCTCAAATGCCATATATTGATATATATTTTGACATAACGAGGATGATTGTCAAGTAGTTGATTATGAGTGTTGTTAGGCATCGTATCACTAGCCCGAGGGCCCAAGGCTTGACAGTTGGTATTAGATAAGGTAACCGATCGAAAATATGAGAGCTAAATGCTACACCTTATCTTATTCTTCCTAGTTGGTTTTGGACTTTGGATTAATAATTGGGCTTAGCAAGAAAGCTAGGGCCTTAAGGGGGGTGAATGCAATACTCTCAATTCTGCGTCGATAATTCATGAGATTATGATATAGTATATAAGATCATAAATACTCATAGTCAACTTGAGATATTCATTTTGGCATTTCGAGGACTATTAACAAGTAGTTGATTGTGAGTGTTTCCAAGCTCATAGTTGTGTCGCGGGCCTAAGGGCTCGAGTTGTGACAACATCACAACAAAATCAAACATTTCTCATTTTCATTTTCCTTGGAAATTTTCCCAACAACCATCGCCATCAGCTTGACTAACATGCTTCTCTCTAGTATAATGATTACTGCCTAACATTTTCCCAACAACCACCACCATTTCAATATTCACTATTTCAGTTTGTGATAGAAAACATGAACTCTTCGTGTTTTTATTGTTTGAAAAGATTAAATGCAGTGTGTTGAATGTAATGATCAAATGCCAAAAAAATGTTTGAAAGAGAAGAAATGTACCTATTTTTGGAAGCAAATCCTAACAAGAATAACCAAATTTTTTTTCCATATGTAGAACATG
Source organism: Apocynum venetum (assembly GCA_019593545.1). NCBI lineage: Eukaryota > Viridiplantae > Streptophyta > Magnoliopsida > Gentianales > Apocynaceae > Apocynum > Apocynum venetum. The sequence goes on along the minus strand of SRSM01000145.1, from coordinate 910,208 downwards.
AAAGTAACACTTAAATTTCTTGTTTTTATTGACTACTTTATCATTTCTTAGGATACTTATTAAGGGGAAACATGAATCACCTAAAATTCCAATGTCATAGCAGAAAGGGATCCTCCAATTGTTGCAATGCTTATGCAAGCAATGACCACATTTGTCGTTACTCTTCAACTCTATCTTTGGCCTCACTTATTGGAGCAAGAGGCCCTCTTGCCATGCTTACTTTATCTTTTTCTTGCTCAATATCTCAAACTCAACAACAAAGAAAAGAAGTAAGGAATGAACATAGTAAGATACACCTCTTCAACCCCACCAAAATACAAACTAGAATTGGTTAGTCTTTAGATCTTGCAATGCTAAATTGGAGTAGATTACCACCACCAAGAAAAAGAAGAATGTTTCAACTTTTCCATGGATGATGAAGACTTCTCTTCTTCTTCCAAGCATTATCATCCCTAACACCAACAACACCAACCTTCCAACACCCCCACCCCGACCACCACTATCTAGTTTGTGCCAATTTGCTTATATGGATCATCCTTGTCTCAATTTCACTTCAATTGGTCTAGAAAATTGAAATGAGGGAGGGGAAGCACACTAATTTATAATTGATCTAAAAATTGGTCTAATGGAATTTAAGTGGATTTATAATTGAGGACAAGTTGTGGAGATTACTAATTTATCCTTTAGATTTTAGAATATTAATTTTCTTTTCCCTCAAATATGTTGTGCTCAAAATTTGCCTCGTGTTATAGCAAAGCTCAACTCCGTCATTAAGTTACCAAATTTCTTATTAGAAGTTATAAAAAAAACCAAAACTATCGAAAAAGAGAGTTAAGGACCAAAAAAATTGAAGCTAAAAGTTAGGGACTAAAACTATTAAATGAAAAAGATTTGGGACTGAAAACACCAATTTCTCTTTTAATGTGCTTAATTTGAAAGTTTGAGGTTGGAAAATGCATTTAGCCCGATTTTAAAATTACAAACTTGTACCCTGTTGTTCAAAGAGAAGGGTTTGACAGGAAGATAGTTAAAATCCTCATCCTTCTCTTTTCCTCAGCCACCCACAACTCCAGAAGATGAGTCTCATAGCAGGCTCCTACGAGCGATTCATTTGGGGTTTCAAGCTGAAATCACGTAAACATTCTGATTCTTTTTCTTTAGTTCCACTATTCTCCTTCCCCTCCCATCTCTCTGCAATCAAGTGCGCCGCCGTGTCTGGTTCCGCCGCCGTAACTGGTGGTTCCGATGACACTATCAAAATCTACGATCTCTCAACCTCCTCAGAAATTGGGTCGCTGCACCATTCCTCCACCATCACTTCCCTTTGCTTTTTCACTCCGACTTCCTCCTCTTCTTCTTTCTCCTTCCCTCGCAACCTAATAGCCGCTGCAGAGGACGGTTCTGTTATTATCTACGATGCCGATCCTTTTGTTCACTTGAAAACAGTAAAGGGTGTGCATAGGAAGGGTGTGAATGATTTGTCCGTTCATCCTTCCGGGAAGTTAGCCTTGACTGTGGGTCATGATGAGTGTTTGGCTATGGTGAATTTAGTTAGAGGGAGAAGGAGTTTCTGTTGTAGGCTTGGCAAAGAAGCTTCCATTGTCAAGTTTAATGGGAGTGGGGAGAGGTTTTTTATGGCTGTTGATAATAAGATTACTGTTCATGAATCTGAGGACGCAAAATTGATTTTCGAATTGGACAACACGAAAAAGATTCTTTGTGCCGCTCCTGGAGCTGTAAGATTGTCTTTTTATTTTTATCTTCATCTCCCACATTTGTTTTTGCATTTTGTGTTTTTGGTGCTGAAGTATCTGAATATTTTTGAGTTTAATGTCATATGAATTAGGATTAGTAGGGGATTTGAATTGACGGTGTATTTGAATATCTTTGAAATGAAAATAAATAAATATGTAATATATTTTGGTATCTTTTCCCGCTTTTCAATAATTTGTTTTTATAAACTCTTATAAGGTGTTACAATATTTAGTTCAATTCTTTTAGCTTAGGATTTCATTTGATGGGATACTAGTTTAGGTGTGACTTGTCCATGGCTACAAGAAGGCTGAGAAGAAGCTAGATCTCTATTGGTGTCAATTCATGTACTGTGTAAATTCTTTTCTAGTATTGTTAGTTTTTACGTTCTTAAAGTTTCGAAGGTTGTCTATAAATTGCCTATTTTCAGCCAATTGATTTTTAATTTTAGTCACTTTACTTTGGCCTGAGATTGTATTTTACAATTGAAGTCTAGAAGTAGCAGCAAAGGTCTATGACCTATTTATCTCTTTGGTTTTTCTTCTCCCAATTTCCAAAATCCTTGTTATGGTTGTTGAATTTCATGGAGGAAAAAAAAAAGATTTCTCTGTACACTGGTTTCCTATGCTTCGTTCCTAGGGGTGGGTATTATTCGGTCCAGACCGATTGTTCTGTCTCAATCGATTGTTTGGATTGAATTTTAAAATTTGATTCGGTTTTTTCGGTATAACAATCCAATTTAATTCGGTATTTGAGAAATGAAATTATTTTGGTTCGGTCTTCGGTCTTCAATTTTAAAGACCGGATTGGACTGAAGATCGAATTACTATTTTTATAACAATAATAATTAATCATTTTTGTTTCTAATTTCATGATTTTTGTTTCTCTTGACAAAAATTTTATGAATGGTATCTAAATTTCATGAGATTTTACATTTTAAATATATATAAAATAGAATTTCGGTCTTGACCGAACCAAATTGGACCGAATCGAAATATTTCGATCTTCGGTTTTTCGGTCTTATAAATATTAAGGTTTGGTTCGATTTTCATCAGAAAAAGATCGAAGACCAAATAGACCAATACAAAATCGAAAACCGAATACTCACCCTATTGGTTCCAATGGAAAATACTGTGGAAAGAAATTGATGAGGAAAATTAGTTAAGAATTGATGAAGAAGCTTGTCAACAAGTGTGAGAAAAAGGAAGAGGCTAAAGAATAGGGAATGCATTCCGTTCTCGTGCTTCTAGAAGTTTCTCAAAGGGCACACATACCACATGATACCTTCTAACATTTTCCTCTTATGAATAACAACACTGCTTACTTAGGCCTGAGTGGAGTGCTCTGAAATGTAAGCATGTTGTTTACCTATACATGTATTTACTTTTTTTTTTTGCTATCTTTTATTTTTATCCTTTCTAATTTATTGGATTTTTTTTTTTATGTCTAATTAGAAAATCTTTTTAAAAAGTGATGCAGATTTCCTACAGTATCACTTCTGGATTCTTATAAAAATATATCGAGTCAAACAAATGAATTGAATTGTTACTATTTCCTTTGTCTCAAATAGATGATACTTTTATTCTGTTAACTAGGAAGTTTGTTCAATAATTTGTGCACGAAAATTTGCCAACAATATATTTCTTTTATGCATTAATAATTAACATAAAACACTAACTCACATATCTCTACTTTTTCTTGATATATTACATTTTACTCAAGTCTTAGAGAAAAACAGAGCCCTATGTGCATTTGCTCTTAGCTGTTTTAGAAGAGAAACAAAGTCAATTGTTGAAAGTTGCTTGAATGTTTAAAATAATGATTAAACTTCAAAGTTCTGATAAGCAAGCATCTTCATGGCTGCTTATGCAAACATATTTTTTTATCCCAAATACATGAAAGTAGAAATGAACACCTTGAAACAACTTTTAATTTGAGCATGCTAATATCCTTATCTTAAGCAAATGAAAGGTGCTTAATAATTGCTGTATTTATTTCAGCTTTAAAATTCTAACCATTCTGGCAAAATGACATGGACATGCAGATATGTTTGATTTGTTTAGGTTAGTTTCTAGCTAAACTTCATTTATGTTTTGGCAGGATGGTATTTTATTTACTGGGGGAGAGGATAGGAATATCACAGCATGGGATACAATCAGTGGAAAGGTTGCTTACAGCATCGAAGATGCACATTCAACACGTATCAAAGGCATGGTTGTGCTATCTAAGAGTGATGGCGCCACCACTGATGATGATCCATATTTATTAGCATCTGCTTCATCAGATGGGGTTATATGTGTTTGGGATGTTCGAATGGCTAATAAGAAGTCAAATCCATTGACTGAGGCTAAAACAAAATCCAGGCTGACTTGTCTTGCTGGATCATCTTTCAGATGTGAGTAATCTTTGATTTCTTACCAGTTGTCTTTTAATTCTTCTGTGCTGTTACTTCTTGTTAAATCAATATAGTAAATCCTCAAGAGCTACTCTTTGAGTGGGCCAATCAATGTTTTATCCCATGGACTGGTAATATTTATAGTAGATATTACTCATCAAATTTCAGTAAACTAACAACCATTTTCAGTTACATTTGAGTAATAAAAGATCTGAGGAAGCTTAAAATTTCTATGCCACAAGTACCGTGGATGTTTTATATAAGAATGAAGGAATAAAAAATTGAAGATGAGGGCGTCATCTCTAATCTGAAACTAAAATGTTAACTCTGATATGGTTTCTTTCTTTATTTAGACTGTCACCTTGCATGCAATTTTACATGCTTGAATTTAGAGATAAAAATCAAATTGTTATTTGAATATCATAATTAATATAATTATCCATAGTGATCCATTTTTTTAGATTAGCAATTCTTTACATTTTTTTTTTTGTGGGGTGGGGGTTGGGGCGGGAGAATGGAAGTTGAAATGCCTTGAGTGCCAAGGTTTGACATTTGCAGGACTAGAGCATGCAGTTGACCACTAAGATGCACGCCAGCATCAGTCTACATTTGTTTTACAATAACTAATTCGGCAATGGCTGGTTAAATTCCAAGAGAATATTAGACCTTTCAATAAGTGAAGAATATGATTAGTGTAAATTATCTTTACCTGTTCCACTCTTTCAGATTTACAATATTATAAATAGATGGATAGAGATATAGAGATACTTAAATTTGTGTGCCTTCCCTTTCCTTTGGCAGGCAATTGGATTTTGGATTTGTGTACTAAGACTCTCAAATTAATTTTATTTCGTGGTTCTCTTTCAGCTGTCAGACAGCCACGAGTTGGAAACACTAACTGCAGTAATAACCAGGAGGTGGAAAAAGAAGAATCATGATCCTTCTTTGTCATTAAGGCGAGGAGCTTGTTTATAGATTTTGTATTTCATTTTCTTTTTTCTCCCCTATTAACTATTAATGTATCTCTTTTCTTACTAGTTTTAGTCAATCTATGGCTCTCAGATTAAATATGATTGCATCAATTTTGACTGTCAAAGAAATGTTTACCGTAATTTTGATACGTACTTTCTTTTTTGTTTTCTTTTAAGGCAGATGCATCGTTATTTTCCCACTTTCTCTATACTCCAAATTTGCATTATACTTTGGTCACCTCTGTAGTTAGGATATTCTTCTTTGCCTTTGAAGACGTCATTTTAGTTTTGGAAAAGCCTCATGATGGACTTGCTGGCAAAAAATTGTCCCGCATTTTTCCCTTTTGGACGATGGAGATTCAGGGGCAATTGAGCTCAATCCTAACAAATTTTCCCCAAGCAGTTATGGTGTCTAATGCTTGTACCGTTATTCAGATATGTTCTAATCTCAGGTATTGCAATCTGCTAACTTTGCTTAAAATGTAACATTGCTTCGCGGTGTTATGCAGTTTCTCTTTCCTTCTTATACTTTGTAAGAAGGGAAGGAGGAAAAGACCAGTGTAGTTTCTTTCTTCTCTTCTTCTTCTTAGTATCTGCCTCTGTTTAACATTTGAATCACATTTTTTATTTCTGTTTGAGATTCCTAAGAAAAAGTCTGCGAATCAGAAAGCGCTTGGAAAGTTAGCATGACAGGTATATCATGACGAATGAGATCAAGGTGAACACCAATTTTGCGGAAAAGAATACGATTCGTGCACTTAAGAGAGCATCTTTGACGATATTCAACAAATTTGCGCAACTTGGTTTTTATGAAATTATATATGGTTCCATTATATTATTTCATTTTTTTTTAATTTAATGCAACTATTTGACTAGTACAAAACCAAATGGGTTTCAAAAATTACTCATAAAGTGCACAAGTTAAATTTGTTACTTTCATTGTGGATCCCGCAACCAAATGCGCCATGGTTGCTTCTCCATGCAGTGGTTCCTTCAGTATCAATAATAATTACTCTAATTCTAATATTTGCGTACAAACAATTATAGATTTTACTCTTTCTAAAGGAGATAAGGTTACCGAAATATAAGCTACATCTGTTAGTTAAACAGATGTGTATGTATATTTTGTAGGGATAATTATTTCTGTAGTCTTGTATAGTTTAGAAGATTAAATGTTGTAGGTTTCTTCTGATAGCAAGTTGAGTAGTGGCTATATATGTTTTACTATGCACTCGACAATTTGTACGAGTTTTCTGTTTAATAAAACTCAAGATTTTCACATGGTATCAGAGCAAGGTTACTAAGCCTAGAATATACCTTCATTATTAGCAAAATGTAACCTCAGAAACTCATAGAACTGGACGAGAAGTTCAGGTTATCACTAGAACACCACAAATTGATGTTACTTCACCATACTACCTCCATGTGTCTGACCTTCCAGGGCAATTGTTTGTTGGAGTTTTGAAGGAAAACAATTATCCTGAGTGGTCAAATGATATCAGCGATGTTCTTTACACTAAGAACAAAATTATGTTCGTTGATGGTACCTTGCCCATGCTAGATGCATAGTCATCAGATTCACAGCCATGGAAGCGTTGTGATGCAATGGTGAAAGGGTGGACAGCCATGGAGAACATCAGAATGAGTGTCAGGTATGCTCGAAGTGCACATGATCTATGGGTAGAATTGCAGGAAAGATTTGGAAAAATTGGAGCTCCTAGGACTTATGAAATTCGACAAGCCATAAAAGTCTTTTGCAACAAGAATCCAAAACGGTTGCTACATACTATACTACCACTTAAGGCATATTGGGATGAATTGAATGTAATATCACCATTGCCACGATGTGCTTGTGGAGCATGTACATATGGGATGAAAAAACAAATAACAGAGATGCGTGAACGGGACAAGATGTACAGAGTTTTTGCTTGGCCTAAGTGACGATTTTGCTATCATGAGAACACAGATTTTAGGCATGTCTTCTTTACCCACACTTGGGCAGGCATACCATCGTGCCATTGAAGATGAGCAGCAACGCCAAATAACCACGCAAAGGAGAGGTCTCACAGAACCAGCAACGTTTCAAGGGGCAGAAATGAAAGAAGAGACAGTAGCCATGGCAGAAAGAACATTTACCAGAAATGAAAGACCACGGTGCAGTCACTGCAATAAATTGGGGCACACTAAAGATGTTTGCTTTGAAATTGTTGGGTATCCAAGAAATTGGAATACAAGGAATAAGAGTGATCAACGCAGAGACAAAAGATTAACTGGAAATCGAGTTCCAGTTAGTGTTGATTCGGTTGAGGGGAGCAGCATTCAGTCCTTAACTACAAATCAATATGCTCGGTTGATGAAGTTTCTTGATAATGGTAAAGTTCCAAAGGTAGGAGAATCAAGAAATGCTGCAAGCAAACATGGCTGGTAAGCTTACGAATATATATCCTTCTTGGATATTAGGTTCTGGTGCCCTGTTCATATAACTTCCCAGAAGGATTCTTTACATGATTTGATACATTCATACAGTGGACCTCCAGTTAAAATTCCAAATGGAGACAATATGGCTGTAGCTGGCTGGCAAATGGAGTGTTTCTTTGTCAGATAAATTAATTTTGAAAGATTTTTTATATATACCTCAATCCCATTGCAATCTTATATCCATATCTAAACTTAAGATATCATAAATGCATCCTAACATTCTTTCATGATCTTTGTATTATTCAGGAATTGTACACGAGGACATTGATTGGTTTAGGTAAGTGCTTGGACGGATTATACTACTTTCAAAGAGCAGAGAAGGTAATGTCAGTCATGGGAGGAGAAGACTCACTAGTTCAGCACAGAAGATTAGGTCATCCATCCAATAAGAAGGTTTTCCATATTCCTTCAGTTGCTGTAAATTTCAAGGATATTATTCATTGTGATTGTTGCATAAAAGCATAGCAAACCAGAACTCAGTTTCCTCTTAGCACAAGTAGACAATTACATTCATTTGACTTGCTTCATTGTGATGTATGGGGTCCCTATAGAGTTATAGAGTTACATCTATTGAAGGAACTCAATATTTCTTAACAATAGTAGATAATTACACAAGATATGTTTGGATTTATTTTCTTCGCAACAAATCAGATGTTAGTCCAAACAATTCAGATAATTACACAAGATATCTATCTTCCCAAATTTCATAATATGGTTATGATACAATTTGGCAAAAGGATAAAGAGAATTCGGATGGATAATGGACAAGAATTCCAGTCTTAATATTTACAAGATTTCTATTCAAATAATGGCATTGAAAAACCTAAGAGGGGGTGAATTAGGTTTTTACCTGAATTTTCAACCTAATTTAATAAAAGACCTCTTTGACAACAAATATCAAACACTTGGTGTGTTAGTTGTGTGAGAAAAAAATGTATTCAAATAAAATGTAAAAATTAGAGCAATGAACACAATGATTTATAGTGATTCGGTTTATCCAACAAAACCTAATCCGCTACCTTGAGTTACCTACTCAAGGATTTACCAAATCCCTTCACTAATAAAATAAATGAGATTACAAAAGAGGCTCACCCAATTCACCTTAGGGTTTTACAAATAACCTCTCAACCAATCAAGACTCACTCAACCCTTGAGTTTTACAACACAACCTTGATCATACAATAATCCCACCACTCTCCTTAGTGAATCATAACAATACAATTCAATTCAAGATTCACCCAAAGGTTTTACAAACAAACCTTGAATACAAAACAACCTACACAAGGCTCACTCTAACACTTAGGGTTTTATGCTACTTGCAACCTTGATACAATTACAATCAATAATAAGAGATAAAGAGTTTGATAGATATCACCTTAATATGAAGATATATCAATTTGAATCGCAATCACCTCTTTGAGTAATGACTTGCCAAGATTGCTCAAAATTCACCTTTGAATGTAAAAACCCTTCTTGAATGATTTTAACAAGATTGATGTTTAGAAAAGGTTTTGGAATGTTTCTAAGAGTTTTTGCTCAAAAATTGTTCTTAGAAAGAATTCCAAAGGTTTTGGTATTTAAAGGTTTGTTTCCATCGGTAAAAAATGAAGCTGTTGGAAACCCACTCAGGAGAAGTGCGGTCGACCGCATATCAGACGGGTCATCCGCACCATCATCCGCAAGCTCACTGGACAACCTTTGGATGATGATTTTCATCTTGCCATCGACCTCACCTCACTTGCGGTTGACCTCACTTCACTGCGGTCGACTGCATGGTCGTCCATAGGTTGACAGATGAGTAAATTTGACAGCACATGCATCTACAAGATAAACTAACTTATGGATGATACCTGAACCACTTTAGGTCGACTGAAACATGTTCATTTGTATATCAACAATACTCTAACACATAAATGATGATTTCAATCAACCATATAAGTTATGGTATCAATCCAACAAGAGTTTATAAACCATTTAAGTTTTGAAATCATGATGCATGGTTTTCGAAATACCAAAACATATTTTAACATATTAAAAACATTTTGAAATAACGTTTTAAGTTCATAGAGTAACCTTTAGAAACCATTACTCAATTAGAAGTAAAACTAGAGATATCAAAAATATATTATGAAAAACATAAGAGGGGGGTGAATTAAGTTTTAACTGATTTTTCCAAAATTAAATCAAACAATGCTTTCTAAGACAACAAATATCAAACACTTGGTTCTCAAACAGTGTGTGGAATAATGTGTTCAAGAAATTTGCAAAGAATACAACGATTTATAGTGGTTCGGTTTATCCAACAAAACCTAATCCACTACCTTGAGCTATCTACTCAAGGATTTCTCAAAACCTTTCAATAATTTAGTACAAGAGATTACAATAGAGGCTCACCCAATTCATCTTAGGGTTTTACAACACAAACCTCTTACCCAATCAAGGTTCACTCAACACTTTAAGTTTTACACTACAACCTTGATTATACACTTATCTCTAATACAACAATTAATGAAATAGAAACACTTAAGACAATGCAATTATCTATAATTCAAGGCTCATTCTAACCCTTTGAGTTTTAAGCTCAATGCAACCTTGAATAAAACTAACAAGATATGAATATGAAGAGTTTGATATAGAAATCATCTTAATGTGAAGATATATCAATTTGAAGCATAAGTACCACCTTGAGTAATATGTTTCTCTAGATTGCTCAAGAACACCAATGATTTTGTAAAGACCTTTTTTGGATGATTTTCACAATGTAAATGTTATAAAAGGGTTTTAAAATAATTTCAAGATGTTCTATAAAGAGTAAGAATCAGATTTTTGCTCAAAAAGTCGTGGTTATGAGTTTTTTTAAACAATTGAGTATTTATATGTATGCACCAACGGTCATAAAAATGACTGTTAGAATCCTACTCAGGAGAAATGCGGTCGATCACATATCAGACTGGTCGTCCTCACCATCATTCGCAAGTTTTCCAGAGAGCTCTGGATATACTATGGACGATGATCTGAGTAGTCCGGTCGACCGCACCATCATCCGCAAGTGTTTCAGAGAGCTCTGGACATTCTGCGGACGATAAGCTGAGAGGTCTGGTCGACCGCATGATTTGGGGTCGACCACACTGCAGTTAGGTCGACCGCACATGCATTCAAACTATGCAAAACAAAATTCCAATAAAATCTGGAATCTGGGTAGATTTGATATCTTAGTAGATTTGGTTTCCTTTTTAAATAAGTAGAGTTACAATCAAACAAGGATTTGAACTCTTTATTACGTAATTGGAACAATTCAGATAATGATTGAATATAATTTTGAGTTTTCTAAGTTCTTGTGAGAGATTTACTTTAAAATTCTCTAAGAATTTCGCCACTTATAATTATGATTCTTAATTGTTTGATAATTAAAGACTCATAATTTGTGATGTTTGGTAATAGTAAACATTAGCAGCAGTGGCCAAGATTGTTACAGTGATGACATTGTTAGCTGCTGCAATGACGAATGATTGATATTTTTTTCAATTTGATGTAAACAATGCGCTCTTACATGGAGATTTAGAAGAAGAAATATATATATATATGAAAATTCCTTAAGGTTTTTCTGGCAACATGGATGGGCAAGTATGCAAACTGACAAAATCGATCTATGGCTTAAAATAGGCTTCAAGAAGCTGGTATAAGAAGTTTACTTCAGCTCTTTTCACTTTGAAAGTTAAACCGTCACGAGCAGATTCATCCTTGTTTATTTATAAACAAGGAGAGGTTTTTATTCATCCTTGTTTAGTTACGTGGATGATGTGATCATCACGGGTAATTGTAAAGCTTTTATTGACCATGTTAAGCAGTTTCTTGATTATAGTTTTGTAATTAAAGTTCTTGGAAAGTTGAAATACTTCCTAGGGATTGAGGTGGCTATAACTTCTGAGGGGTTAGTTCTTAGCCAACAAAAAAAAAAAAAAAAGATTTGTTAAGAGACTATAGTCTTACAGGGTGTCGACCCTGCTACACTCCTATGTGGTAGAAATATTGATAATGTGGCACAAGAGTCATCAGTTGATAGTTGTACATATAGAAGGAAGGTAGATCGGACGATTGCTTTATTTGTGTCTTACAAGTCTAGACATTACTCATGTCTTAATTCTGTTGAGCCAATACATGAGTAATCCATATCAGATTCATCAAGATGCTGCGCTTAGAGTCATGTGTTATTTGAAGGCCACAATTAATGGAGATCAAGGTGCTGACCAATCTGAAGTTCGCAAGCAAGTTGATGATTTCAAATATTATGTAGATCCTCTGCATGGAATTGGTGGTCCAATGACTAGGGCAAGGACAAAGAGAATGAAAGAAGCTTTACAAGGTTTGATAATGGATGTTCAATATAAAGAAGCTGCAAAACTTGAAGATTCCAAAGCTTCACCAAGAGAGGTTACATATCTATGTGTGCAAGGGTTAAATTTGGAAGATCAACAATAGTGCACGAGCTAATTAGAGAATTTTTCTTTAATTTTCGTTTTTGGGCTTTTATGTTATGATTATCATGTGTAATTTCGTTTTGGGCTTTTAGATTCTAAATATCAGATTATGTTTTTTTTAAGACTTTTTATTTAAAGAATAATTAGGCCCAGTCTACTTGTAATCAGGTCCAAGTCAGTTTAGGATTTCTTTTAGGTGTTTTCTATTTAAGGACATTAACTATGTATTGTTTAGAGATGAATATCAATTCAAAAGAATTATTCAGAAAAAGCCTTAGCTTTTGTTTTCTTGTGTTCTTGATTGAATGCATGAACTTGACTTATCAAATGAGTGATCAACCTTTGTGGCGTCTCTGAATTAGGGTTTAAAGGCCTTAGTTTCCTTTAGGTTCTAATTATGATCTTTCTTCAACTCGCTCCTTGTGTAATTAGGGTTTTCTAATCCGTTGATATTTGGGTTCCTAGGGCTGGTTGCCTAGAGGGTCTGTATCAACAATTGGCCAAGGTATTTTATTTACCAGAGACAATGATTTGAAGCTTAGAGCTTTTTGTTATGCTGATTGGGGAGGTTGAAAAGTTCGAAGAAGACCAACAACAGGTTTTGTAATTAAACTTGGGCATTCTCTACTCAGTTGGAAGAGCAAAAAGCAATCATTTGTTTCTAGATCGACCTTGAATTGCTAGGCAAGCTGGGCATTCGAAGACTTCTTACTCCACCTTGAGGGGGAGTAAAGGAGATATGGTGGCAAAAATATAAGCTACATATGTTAGTTAAACAGATATGTATATATATTTTGTAGGGATAATTATTTATGTAGTTTTGTATAGTTTAGAAGATTAAATTGTAGTAGGTTTCTTCTGATAGTAAGCTGAGGAGCGACTATATATGTTTTGCTATACACTTAACAATTTGTACGAGTTTTCTCTTTAATAAAACTCAAGATTTCCATACTTCCCATTCAGAATTAAATGTTCAATTTTAATAGATTTTGATTTTAAAAATACAAAAATATAGTTGCTATGAGCATAATTAATAGTGGACTATATATATATATATATAGTAAAACTTTAAATAAAAATATTTGTTTTAAAAAAAGTAAATATTTAATTCGAACACCTTAAAATGAAAATGTATACATTTATTTTTGGATAAAGAAATGATGTATTGTGCAAACTCTATTTTAACAATGATTGGTTGTTCTAACATTCCCATTCTGAAATATTCAATCCGCAAAATTTTAGCAATTGGGGCATATAGTTGGAAGGAGATTTGTATCTGATGCACTTTTATCCTAACGATTTTTTTTTTAACAAAAAGGACTATTGTACCAGCTTCTCTTCAGAGACGGTAAATAATGATCATATGATTCTTTTCCGGCACTTTTTAACTCCCTAGGTTCAAGATTTTGGGTGCAATAGCATTCAGAAACAATAACCATGAAAATGATTCCTTCTTCCTCCTAAGTTGAAGAAAAGAATGCTCTCTCCAAATTCTTCTTGCACAGGGCAACTTCAGTAAAAAGTTGCATTGAAATTATGCTTTACGCATCGTATCTTCTCCCTTCTCTTTCATGACCATGCAGCAGGCCTGGTAAAAACATCGCTGTAGGAAATCTTTCTTATGTGAGGTTAAAGAACAAAGTTGATATCCTCATTCAGCTTCTTAAGGTCGTTGAATTCTAGTTCAATATTTTCTAAGATTGCATCTATTTTATCTGCTAGTGGATGAGATTTATCAGCAGCACGAAACTCATGAACCTGCCCATTCATCTCTAACCAACTGCAACCAGGAGTTTTCTTCAGCCCTTTATCTCTCAGATGAACCCTCATCTTAGCAACTCCATCCCATTTTCTAGAAGCTGCATATATATTAGAAAGTAAAACATAATTTCCAGCATTCTCCGGCTCCATTGCTATAAGCCTTTCAGCTGCAAACTCTGCCAGCCTTGTATCTGAGTGAATCTTACAAGCACTCAATAATGGTCCCCACACCCTAGCATCTGGTTTAAGAGGAATTGAATTTATGATCTCTGAAGCCTGCTTAATATGCCCTGCACGCCCCAAAAGGTCTACCATGCAACCATAGTGCTCGTTACTGGGCTGTAAACCATACTTTTCAGTCATTTCCTTGAAACATTCCAGCCCTCGTTTTACAGATCCTGAGTTTATGCACACTGTCAAAAGACCAAGAAAGGTTACTCGATCTGGTCTCACTTTTTGTTGTTTCATTTGGTTGTAAAGTTCAAAACATTGAGATAAATGTCCATGCTTTGCATAAGCACTTATCATTGAATTCCAGGTGATAATGTCCTTACTGTCAATTTGCTCATCATCAAATAGCTTTCTTGCCAACTCTATGCACCCGCATTTAGCATAGCTTGCAAGAAGAGCTGTGCTCACAGCTGGTACTGATGTAAATGCACTTTGTATTGAATATCCATGGAGGTACTTTATCTGTTGAAGTGCCCAAACATTTACACAAGCTGGCAATATGTTAATCACTGTTACTGAATCAACTCTAAACCCTTCAACTCTCATCTTGTTAAAGAGAGATAGAGCATCATGAAAATGTTCATGGTTTACATATCCTTTGATCATTGAACTCCATGAAACCAGAGTCTTGCTCTCCAGAAATTTGAAAATCTTCTGGGCAGATAGCAAACAACTACTTTCACAGTACATATCTATGAGGCAATTTAGAACCGACACTTGATAATCTGAACCATTTCTAATCACATGAGCATGAACTTCTTTCCCTCGCTTTAAACTCTTTAATTCAGCAATCGACGAAATAGCAGCAAGTGCAGTAAAAAGATCAGCTCTAATCCCTGATCTCACCATCTGCATCAACAGTTCCAAGGATTCCATTGGAAGCCCGTTCCGTGAATATCCTGAAATCATCAAATTCCATACAACTATGTCCCTCTCGGGCATTTTCTCAAACAACAATCTTGCACTCACCAAACTCCTGGCTTTCAAATACATGGTAAGTAATGCAGTGTTTACTACTAAATCTTCACAAAGTTTTCTGACTAAAACCGAGGCATGGATCATTCTTCCCAAGTTTAATCTATTTACGTCGACACACGCTCTGAGTAGATTAACTGCAGTCAGTGAATCAGGATCAACTCTCCCCTTTCTCATATTATTAAAAATCCTAAAACACCCCTTAAAGTCACCATGCTGCAAGGCCCCAAAAATCAATGAATTCCAATAATTAACAGCAGAGTACAACTTTTCATCAACTGGTTCACGCCAATTGCAAAAAGATTCATTCTTACTATACATATCTACCAAAGCGTAATGTACGAAATCAAACGAATCAAAACCAAGTTTTACCAAAAAAGCATGGACCATATCTGTAGATTTAACATCGAAGAGCTCATAACATGACCTCAAAACAGAATCGTATGTATACTCATCTTGAAAAATGGACCTCAAGCCCATTTCTTGGAAAACCAAAAGACATTTCTCGTACTCACCATTCTTGTACAGATTTTCAAGAATCCTGTTGCAAAGAGTTGTAGATGGATCAATAATGGATTCAAAGACTTTCTGGGAGAAATTGAGATGACCAAAATTCGCATAAGAGTCAATGAGCTTGCAAGAAAGTGTTTGGCATTGATGAAGGCCATTAAGGACCAATCTTCCATGAATCTGCTGAAGTTGTTCTGGACTTTTACAGATGTTCATTCGATTAAAGAAAGAATTTTTCATTTGTTCCTGATTGGATTTGGAAGAAATTGTTATACTGGTGATGAACTTGAGATTTGGAGGGAAGATTTGCTTTAAGGAAACCATTGGTTCATAGATGATAGGAAAAATAAAAATAAAAATACTAATACTATCTATTTTATAACAACTTAAGAAAAAAAATGGAGGGGCATCAGCTTAAGCAATAAAATCTTACAGCCAATAAACCAGGCCTAACCAACATCATGAATTACCAGGATAAAATAATGAAGCTGGATTTGACTTTCGTTTGATTTCTCCAAGCACTTAAATACATTTTGAAATTATTTCAACATTTTTCTTAAAAGGCATACTAGGTCGCGATGATTATCACATAAAAAAGGATTAATATAGCGAAAGCAATAAAAGACACTAGATATTTTACATGGTTCGAAAATCCTATTCCACAATATTCTATCAGAGCATACTTTCATTATAATCAATATTTGTTATACCCTCAGATATTACAAAAGTATTTTTCTATACTCATTATGTACAGAAGAACTAATTAAAAAGATGTACAATAAGTAGGAAGTCAAGTTTAAGAGAGACAATATTTAAGTTAGAAAGAGAGAAGGCAGAAACCCTAGGTCGACAATATTTAAGTTAGAAAGAGAGAAGGCAAAAACCCTAGGTCGACTACTAGAGTTACAAAATGATGAAAAAAGATTAAGTGCTTAAAACATTCGAGTGTGGGTTAAATAAGACCGACCTACATGGCTGACCCGCGAACATCAGGTAAGTATAATTTGATTCAACTTCTCTTCTCAGTCCATAAACAATTGAATCATCAATAAGAAACTCAATCATCAAACACAAGTTCACATGTAATTATTGTGTTCACATGTAATTATTGATTAGGCTTGGGTGCAAGAATTGATTTTGAGAGCAAAATCTAACCAACCTCATCTTGAATTCAAAATCAGGCAAAACATAACTATACTGAGGGAGATAGTTACAATGGCATCATTGCACACCTTTCTTAGCAAGTTTCAACTTTGATCAATGTGAAACAAATCTCTACATTTGAAAAACTTATCAATAGACAAAATTTTAGTACTAAAATCAGCAGGATTATCATGTGTACTGATTTTCTCAACATCAACGATGTCATTTGTAACTTTTTCTCTAATGAAATGATATTTGACATCTATATGTTTAGTTCTTTCATGATAAACATGATTTTTACAAAGATGCGGATAACTTTGACTGACAGTAAAAATAATAGCTTTTGATTTTAGAAAATTTAATTCCTTTAACACACCTCAAACCCAAATGGCTTATTTAATAGTCTCAATGGTAGCAATGTACTCTCAGCCTCAATTGTAGATAAAGTAACAATAGATTGCAGTTGTGATCTCTAAAAATACAATTTTCAGCAATAGTAAATAAATATGAAGTTGTAAATTTCTACCATCTTTATCACCAGCAAAATCAAAGTCCACATAACCTATTAGATCAATGTCTTCAGACAATTTGGAATAATGTAAGCCAAAGTCCCAAGTATCATTTAAATACCTTAGCAACCATTTCAAATCAAATCAATGATTTTTACCAGGGTTAGCCATGAATCTACTCAACAAACTTATAAAATAAGCAAGGTCAGGTCTAATGGAAACCATAGAATACATCACAGAACCTATAGTCATCATATTAGGCACATTGACAAGGGACAAGATTCAGTAGATAACTGAAAATGAGCAGCTAAAGGCATATTAATAAGCTTGCAGGAGTTCATAAAAAAATTTTAAACTACATCTTTTAGAAAAGGTTTTTGAGAAAATAAACAGAGAATTTTTATTTCTGTCTATGAATATTCATGCCAAGAATTCTAGATGTAGAGCTTAGGTTTTTCATATCAAATTCAGATTTTAACAAGCATTAGAGTTTGTTCAATTTCTCTTTTTGTTTATAGGAAATAACATATCATCAACATACAATAACACATATAAAGCAGAGTCAACAAAACTTCCATAAGTACAGACAACTGTCATAATTATTCATAACAAAACCATTTTTTATCACAAATTAGTCAAACCTTTTATAGCATTGTCTAGGTAATTGTTTCAAAAGAGAGATTTTTTCAGCAAACAAACATCATTTTCTTTGTTTTTGATGTCAAAACCAAGTGATTGTTTCATGAAGATATTTTCCTCAAGTTCACCATGCAAAAATGTAGTTTTAGCATCTAATTTTTCTATCATAGAATGCAATTAGAGACTGATTATAATGGTTTTATACTTAACTACAGGTGAATATTTCAGTAAAATCAATGCCTTCTACATGTGTAAAACCTTTGGCAATCAACCTCGCCTTGAATCTATGTAGTTTATTAGGATCATCACACTCTTTATCTTGAAAACCCACTTGTAGTCAACTATCTTCTTCTTAACAGGTTTTGGTACAAGAATCCAGGTTTCATTCTTGTACAAAGAGTCCATTTCTTCTAGCATGGCACTTAGTCATAGCTTGAAATTAGGACTTCTAAAACCTCCTCATAGCTGGTGGGTTCCTTTTGTTCAACTAATTTGCTAGCAGCTAGAGCATAGCAAGTGAGATAAGAATAATCATGATGAGGAACGGTTCAAAGATGTTTTAATGGCTTATTATTGAAGAATTTTCGTGCTTAGAAAAACTCAATATGAATTCAAATCAAGTTGGAGGTCAAACAGTCAACTATTTTGAGATGCTTGATTCTTGTAATCCAAGTCAAAGTCTATTTTGATTCCTTATGGAAGATGCACGAAAATTGGAGGATTCTTTGAAGATTTTCTATCTTAAATAGGATTTAGAAGATTTTATAGAATAAATTTTAGTAGCTTCCAAAATACAATTTGTAATATGATTTCTTAGTGATTTAAGAGTCCTAAGTTTTCTTTAATTTGCTTTCTTAATTATTTAGGGTTTTACTATTATAAATACCATGCATATAATACTTTGTAAGGAAAGATATGAGTTTATCAATAAAAATGTAGAGATTATTTCTCTTTGGTTCTTTGAAGAACATTCGTTCTTGACTTATCAATCAATGTTTGGTGGGTTGATTGAGGCGTCTTTCTTATACCAACGTTCATGCTTGTCATATAAGTAATGGGTAGCGGTTCTACCATAGCAACTACCTAGAAACGATTCTTGGACGACTTTATTGATTTGGGTTCGTATCAAATCATATTTTTCAAAAGCTCTCACATTTCTTCTGGCCCTATCTCTTGCAAGTTGATAGTCTTGTTGCATAGCTTGATTCTGAGCATCAAAGGGTTGATCATCATCACCATCAGAATTGATTTTTGATTCAAGCTCAAAACCTTCAAGTATATGATCTGGATTCTCTACAATAGAGGCAGTATATGTCCCATCAATTTCCTCATTCCCACCATTTAATGTGTGTTGAGTTTGTGACTTAGAAATGTCCTCCACCTCAATATGAGCTTTCCTATTTGATGGAAGATAAGTTGTATTGTGAGATTTGAAACAATTTTAAAACAAGGCATGTTATTCGTATTGAAAATAATATCTCTACTAATGACAATTCTCATTCTTGGTTCAATTCTCAACTAGATTTTATAGCCATTGACACCACTAGCATAGCCCCAAAAGGGTTTAGGAAGGCCAGAACCAATCATGAGACATCTTACTTTGTCCATATTAGCCATATTCATCCTTTTAGCAACCTCATTATGTTGAGGATTGTACTTAACAATCTTGTGCTTCACAATACCACAAGATATGATGCGGAGCATAGATATGACATTAATAGAAATTCGAGTTCAAGCACAAATAAGAAGAAGCTGGATCCTTTGAGCTATGATGGAGGTCCAATTACAAGAGTTGGAGTTAAACAAATAAAAGATGCACTCAATAGGCTTATTTTGATCAATCTGCTAAATAGGGAAATTGCATGGGCTGTCAAAGACTTGTGCATTTAATTAGATTTGATACAAATGAGAAACTCCAATTACAAGCCCACCAAACTTAAGAGTTTTGTTCAACTCATAAGGAATTTAGGGTTTATTTGTTTTCTATAAGAATTTGGAAATCTTGGTAGATTTGATATATATTAGATTTATTGTTTTATTTGTTTTCCTTTTTGAATAAGGAAATCTGGGTAGATTTGATATCTTAGTAAATTTGGTTTCCTTTTTAAATAAGTAGAGTTCCTAATCAAACAAGGATTTGAACTCTTTCTTCTATATATATAATTGGAACAATTCAGATTATTATGATTAAATACAATTTTGAGTTTTCTCTTAAAGTTCTTGTGAGAGCTTTGCTTTGAAATTCTCTAAAAATTTCGCTACATATAAGTAGGGTTCTTAGTTGTTTGATAACTAAAGGCTCATAATTCATGATCTTTAGTAATAGTATCAAGAGGTTATTACGAGTCTTGTTTGATAGATAAGCAATGATCCTATGATACGATCCTTGCTTAAAAAGAATGTTGTTTTTAAGTGGGGTGAAGTGCATGATATATGAGTATATCCTTGAACAACAAGTCTAGCCTTATTTCTAGTCACAATACCATGTTCATCAAGTTTGTTTCTAAAAACCCATTTTGTACCAATAATGGTGTGATTAGTAGGTCTAGGTACAAATTCTCACACTTTACTCCTTTCGAATTGATTTAATTCATCTTGCATGGCAATAATTCAAAAATCATCACTAAGAGTTTCATCAATGTTCTTAGGTTCTATATGTGACAATAATGCAAAATTATCAACAAAGTTTATAAAATGTCTTCTTGTTCTTACCCCTTCATTTGGATCACCAATTATTTGATCCTTTGGATGGTTGTGGACAAATTTTCATTCCTTTGGAAGATCAAACTTTGTTTCTTCTTCAAGTGAGGCAGATTCTTGATTGTCAAAGACTTCTTCATTCTCATCCTTTGATATTGAAGGATTTTCATTTGATTGAACAACATCTTTATTCATTGACTTCATAGGTATTTCTTGAATATCACCTTCATTCTCATGTCTTGGCAAATAGATGTTAGATTCATAAAAAATAACATGAATGACTTCTTCAGTGATCATAGTTCTCTTATTATACACATGATAAGCTTTTCTTATTGAAGAATAGTCAAGAAATATACCTTCGTCGAATATTTTATCAAACTTACCAAGATTTTCTTTGACATTTAAAATAAAACATTTACAACCAAAAACCTTGAAGTAAGAAATAGAAGGAGTTTTGTCAAACATGAGTTCATAAGGGGTTTTCTTCACATATGGTGTAAGAAGCACTCTATTTATAATATAACAAGAAGTATTTACAACTTCAGCCCAAAAATACTTTGGCAAATTATTTTCACATAACATTGAACGAGCCATTTCCTGTAAAGTACGATTTTTCCTCTCAACAACACCATTTTGTTGAGGAGTTTTTGCAATAGAAAAATTGTGAGAAATCCTATTCTCATCAAATAATTTAGTGAAGCTATTATTGCAAAATTCTCCACAATTGCCACTTCTAATGGAGATAAGTTTGCATCCGATAATGTTTTGTACTTGTTTAAAAAGCTTGACAAAAGCTCCAAAAGGTTCATCTTTGCTCAACAAAAATAATACCCAAGTAAATCTAGATAAGTCATCAACTATCACATATGCATACAATTTCCCACCAAGACTCATT
This sequence comes from Apocynum venetum, assembly GCA_019593545.1. Taxonomy (NCBI): domain Eukaryota; kingdom Viridiplantae; phylum Streptophyta; class Magnoliopsida; order Gentianales; family Apocynaceae; genus Apocynum; species Apocynum venetum. The sequence continues at coordinate 888,771 of SRSM01000145.1, read as the reverse complement.
GTTCTCATAAGACCAAATAAATCCATATGTACAAGTTCAAGAGGTTTTGAGGTAAAAACCATTTTCTTAGATTTAAAGGAACTCTTAACTTGTTTACCATATTGACATGCATCACAAATATGATCTTTTTCAAAATGAATGGCAGACAATCCTCTAACATATTCATGTTTAGATAGGTTATGCAAAGTATATCCATGCTAACGTGTCCTAATCTACGATGCCAAATATATGCATCATCATCTTTCAAAGCAAGATATTTACCAATAAGAATAACGGTTTTAATAAAAGGAGAGGTACTTTTACCAACATTGCCAATGCCGATGATTTTCCCTTTCTTTTTGTCACCAAAAGTCACAAACCCTTCATCATTTGGTTTAATATCATTAAGTATTGATGCATTTCCAGTCATGTGTTTTGAGCATCCACTATCAAGAAACCATTTGTTCTCCTTTGTTTTCAATTGAAGACAAACCTACACCAAAGATGATAATAAGTCTTTTGGTACCCAAATTCTCTTGGGTCCATTGATGTTAGTTCTTTTAACTACCCATGTACTTTTAGCACCATTCTCAATCTTTTTCTTCACATAACATCTACTTTATGACCATTTTTACCATAATAGATACAACATATTTTTGAAGAAGTTGAGACATGTGAATGATATGCATGAGATACTCTCTTATGTGCACGTGACATATTTTCATGTGAGTGAGAAAAGCTCTTATATGTATGTGAGTCATCATTATAGTTATCATCAAAGCCAAAACCTCTCTTATCATGAGTGGGTCTTTGCATACCAAATAATTTGTTCAAATTATTCCCACCACATGTAAGTTTTTGCAAACTAGCACTTAAATCACTCATTCTAACTTTCATGGCATCATAATCACTCATCATATCACCCAACTTCTTGTTTCTAGCAACAAGATCAACATTAGCATTTTCAAAGAATTTCACCTTATCATTTAAACCAAGAACATTCTCATCAAGACAGATTTTTGTGGAAATCAACATGACATTTTCATCTATGAGCTAGTATTATCTGAAGATAGCTTCTCTACTTAACATTTCAAGACTTTGTTTTTCTTGATAGCCATGAAACAGACATTTTCTTGTTCATTTTGTTCTTCATCTTCACTCCCTTCTTGGTCCCAAGTGCAAGCTAAGTCCTTTCTTGTTTTTGGACTTGTACTTCTTTTCTTTTTCTCTTAATTTTGGGCAGTCCAACATCATAGAAAGATTAAGGGAAAGAGAGAAACTCATTAGTCGGAAATCCGTGGATGAATAGTGAGGCTCCAAAACTACTGAGAATGGACACGTGGATGAATAGTGACGCGTCCACTTCTTCAAGTACGCGTCCAATTAGTTTCTGAGGCGCGTCCACTCCATTTTGCTTGCAAAACAACTTGTTAAGCCTCCTATCTTCCTTCAATGCCTTCTAAACATGTTAAAATACCTTCAAAATACCTGCAAACAAAGATAAAAGTGTAAAGAACCAATTTAAGCACATAAACACACAATTAAGTAGATTTTATCTCAATAAATAACACATTAAGCTTCTAAAAACCAACCTAATTATGGTTTAATCAAATTCCCCCACACTAAACCTTTGCTTGTCCTTAAGCAAAATAACAACACAAAGATAGAAAGTCAATATTTAAATGTCTCAGAAAACAAGTCAAATAATCTCAAGAACCTCAATTCATTTGCACCAAATTCTCTCCAATAATCCTCAAAGTCATCCATCAACTCTACTTTTTAAAATAAATCGTGCATGTGAGTTACATCAGTACTTACAAACTCATTGTAATAGTTAACTATCCTTAACATGGCTGAAAAACTTTGAAAACCAATAAAAATCATTTTAGAGTTAAAACCGTTCACAAGTAACAAGAACAAATTCAATCAAGCCACAATCAACTCAAACACATCATAGTCATATCATAAGTAATATCCACACTACCATAGGCTTGTAATCTCACACATCTCTCCACTAATGGAAAGAATAAGGTCGACTTGAGTCAAATTGGACTTGAGGCACGTAACGTTAGGCTTGGGTGTTGGTTAACAAAGAAAGGTAAGGAAAACAAAGTAGTCAAGAGAATTACACAAAAGGATAAAATAATTTGAAACCAAAGCTCTTCAATTAACACTTCTCTCCTTATTTACATTCAATCATATCAACCAACTCATATACTTTGGACAATCTTGGAACTCTTTTTCTTCTTCTCTTTTTCTCAAGTGCTCTTTTTTTTTTAAAATTTTTTTTTCTTGAAACTTCTTTTTTTTTTAGCACTTCACTTTTTTCTTTCATCATGTCTCTCTTTTCTTTTTATTCTTTTGCTTCTTTTTTTTTTCAAAGAGAAGACAAACTTTTTTTTTCTCTTTAAAATTCCAAGATACATTTCATCAACCCTCAACACAACTTTGCAAAACCTTTTCAACACCTTTTTATCACAACTATAAACTTCACAAGTGTCAATCTAAAGATATTTCAAAGAAATCTCTTGACAATTATAACATGTAAAGGTTTTAAACATTATTTTCAAAGGCTTACAAAGAAAGATAATAATGGATTCATCCATCACAACATTAAAGCTCAAAAATAGGATCGAGGGGTATAATATAGAAAGGGTGGCTCAAGAAAAGCTCAAACGTCCAAAGAATGCCTTATGTCATCCCCAAGTCAACCAAATTCAAACATATTTCGCCTCAAGAGTGTGAGAAAACAAGCTCTAGAGTGTATAAAATTGATCATGCATGTATCTAAGTCAAAAGTAAACTTAATCTCATTCAAACTTGTCAAAAGTAATTTCAAAAATCAAGATTTTTTACTAAAAATAAGCCATGTCAATTCAAATCAACTACCACAAATCATCCATAAACGACAATTTTGACGTTTCACAAAAATTAGTAGAGTATCAAGATTCCTCATAATAAATAGAGAATTTTAAAGCACAAATAATATTGAAATTCTATCAATTAACATAGACTTGTATAAGTTTCATCATAGGCATAACAAACACACAAACATGCATAAAAACAAAAGTTTTTTTTTAACATAACAGTCAATAAACAATAATAACAATAAACGAAAACAGAAAAATACAAACATTAAAAACAAGACGCTCCCACACTGGAACGAGACATTGTCCTCAATGTCATAACATAATCAAGACAAGAAAAAAAAACAAACAAATCCAAGAACAAGTAGAGAAAAAGAAGGATGTCACCCAAGGGAAAATTTAGGAAGGGAAGCTTGAAGTGCAGAGACTTGTTCTTCAAGTCAGGGACGCGTGAGAAGACAGGGACGCGTCCACTCTCAGTAATTCTTCCCAGAGGTGGCCGCGCAAAGTGGCTTGATGCGTCCACTTGGACGCGTGAGAGGGGAATGGCGCGTCTACTCTCAGTAGTTCCTGTAATCTGTTATTTCCACATTGGTTGAACTCTTGATTAATGTTAGACATTTCCTATACCTGTAAACAAAATAATAGAAAACACCTAAATGATAAAAACAAAATAGAGAAGAAAATAAAAGGATATTCATTTGGGTTGCCTCCCAAAAAGCGCCTTTGTTTAAGGTCTTTGGCTCGACCTCCAGAGCCAAATTATCCAATGCCTTCCATCTCATGGAATAGAGGAGCATCCATTTTTACTTCTTTAAGCTTTATGACTCCATGCTTCCAAAATTTATTTATTTCATATAGAGTACCTACCATAAAATCCTCAAGCAAACAATTACTAGAAGTCAAATAAAAATTTAGCAAGCTAGTACAACTCAACCCATCAAAATTATGTGGCATGATAAAATCAATATGTTCAATATTACACATATCGTGACACAAAGAAGAATGTAAGGCACTAGGATTGGTTTCAACTTCTACTTTGTTAGGTTTTTTTATGGTTTCAATATTTGATTCCTCAAACTCACATTGGATGACAAAAGAAGGAGATTGTAGGTTATCAATGGAAATAGGAGATTCTTCAAACTCAGGAATGCTAGGAACTACCTTATTACGAAAAATATGTCAATTCTCTGATTCTTCAGCTTCACTAAGATCAACATTAGACTCATCCTCACTAGGACTCAACAAATGGAATGAAGCATCATGAGTAAGTTGGTCCTTAATTTCACTAAACTCGGAAGCTAGTTGACCTAATTAACTCTCAACATTTTGGATTCTTAATTTGGTCTCCTGTTGAAAATTTAGAGTATTAGAGGCTATGAACTTGATAACTTCTTCAAAAGACATGCTGCGAGATTGATCTTGAGAGATAGGAAGGGAATCTTGAAGATAATAATTAGGAGTATAGTCATTCCCAGGAAAGTTATCATAATTAGGCATATAGTCATAACTGGGCTCATAGATATAATTAGCATACCTATTACCAAATTTATCCCACCTAGATTGAGAACAAGACATCCCTATATGATAAGGTATAGAATAATGTGGGTTAGACCTATGAGAAGGTGGATATGAATAACCACTAAATCCATTAGAACACTCAAAGGGTCTAGCATTCTCTCTTCCAATAATATAGCCCCTTACCAAAGAAGTAAGATTATCTATTTTGTTCTGCAAAGATTGATAATCTATAACATCTATCCAAGAGTCATCATATTGAGAATAAGAGGAATACATACAAAAATCTAAACCAAATAAAGAAAGAAATTAACAACGTAGAAAGAGGAATATCGAAGATTCATGCTTTTGAATTTGTCACTAGAGAGAGAAACCTGAAAATCAAAAATAAATAAAAAGATTAGAAAACTTAATCTCAAAATTTTCAACAAGTTTCCCTGCGACGGCGCCAAAATTTGACGAGCGTGTCGTTGCGCTATCAAATTAAATTCCGAACTTTAACTAACTTATGCAGTTAGGGCAAGTAAGGGTCGAACCCACAAGAACTTGTAAAATTTTAGATAAAGTAAACTAATAGAGATTTGGGGGGAAATATACAATTTTTATCTAAAAGATTAAAACTTTAAATAAAATCACTCACAAATCAATTAAAAATCAATGGGTAAAAAAAACCGTTAGCAAAGACTATGTATTTCGGTTTTATTTATTCGGAACTAATCATCGATAACAACTTATTTGAGTAATGACTTAGAATTTTGCATAGCGCAGCAAATTCCGATTCCTGTGAAAGTTAGGTTAATTCCCGAGAAGTACTGTAAATTAACTTTAACATAATTAAACTAAATTATCGAATCGCTCGCATAAAATAGTCAATTAAATTATTAAGCATAAGGACAACATCAATACGTCTACATAAAATTAATGGCCGATTAAAGTCATGCAACTCGTTTCAAACAATTCCCTATTAATTAATCAAACATAGATTTAAATTAATTAATAGTTACTACTTTTGGTTACCAAAAACCGATTCTGCATAACCCTAGTTAATCAACTATGTAAAACAATTAAGATGGCCAATAATAATTGAAATAACACAATTGATAGAATAAAACCAAGAATTGTTCAAATACTCAAATATAAATAAAAATCCCTTGAACAGATCGGGTTTTTAATGACAAAACATAAATCTCATATTCTCATATAACATAAACCTAATATATGTCCTTGCCAAGTAAAGAAAAACTACTCACAATCCATAAAAGAAAACATCATAGAAAGATTAAGGGAAAGAGAGAAACTCATTAGTCAGAAATCCGATTTTCCGAGAAGCTCCAACCCTTCAACTTCTATAATGCTTAGGAAGAAAGTATCTAAGGTGCTTGACTCCCAAAAACTAAGCTAATAAACCCTATAAATAGTTAGAAAAGGTCCTAGGGTTAGTTACATAAGAGTCCTAATTCAAAACTACTAAAAAACTGCCCAAAATCTTTAATTCGGAGAGTGGACGCGCGTGTTGTCAAAAGTGGATGCGCGAGACAGTCAGAAACATCCAAGTAGACGCGTGAGGCTCCAAAACTACTAAGAATTGACGCGTGGATGAATAGTGGCGCGTCCACTTCTTCAAGTACACGTCCAATTGGTTTCTGAGACTCGTCCACTCTATTTTGCTTGCAAAACAACTGGTTAAGCCTCCTATCTTCCTCCAATGCCTTCTAAACATGTTAAAATACCTTCAAAATACCTGCAAACAAAGATAAAAGTGTAAAGAACCAATTTAAGCACATAAACACACAATTAGGTAGATTTTATCTCAATAAGCAACACATTAAGGTTCTCAAAACCAATCTAATTATGGTTCAATGACTACACTAAGAATGTATTTTTATTTATATAGTGATTTTGTTGTTATCTTTTCATTATACTGATATGTTGTTTTAAAAAAAAAAATTAAAATACATTTTGTGTATTTTTTATTCACAGTCAAATTTTGTTAACTTTGAATATTAATGTTAAATTTGTAAATGATATTCAAGCACAATAGCACAATTGTTTTTTTTTAAAATAAAAAGGGGTTAATTGTGAAAGTTGTATTGAAATTAATATAACACTTTCTTATCTTATTAATCTTGTTTAAGTTATTTATACTTCTATATTTTGTGTTTATATTTTGCTTGAGGGCAAGCAAAGGGATAGTGTGGGGGAATTTGATATACTCATAAATTAATTGATTTTTATGTTATTTAATGACTATATTTTGTTTAAAAATCGGTTAATTATGTTATTTAGTAGATACATTTCACGTTTCCCTTCTATTTTTTTGTTTGTAAGTTTTCCAATGTATTTTAATTCATTAAGAAGATAAAAAGAAAAAGAAGAAATGTTGGAGAAGTTTTTTAAAAAAAATCATGTCATCCGATGACGTGGCGCAATAATAAGATGACACTTAGCGCATTCCGAAGATGACAAGTGGCATTTTTAAAAGCCGCAATGTGGACCAATGAGGATGCGGCACATGGTGAAGTTGGAAAATTAGGCCACCAACTAAATTTTCAAGAATTTGGAATGCAAAATGACCATTTTCTCATTATTTTTATGGCTATAAATATGAAGCTTATTTTTATGATTTCAATACCAATTTAGCTCCAATTTTTTCCATTTCTTTTGCAATTTCTTTCTTTTATTATTGTCTTCATCTTAGTATATTTTCCAGAATTTTTAGAATAATATTTCAAGGCTTTTTGTAATATTTAGTAAAGAAATTATGTTAGGATAATTTCAATATTTTCGAGGAGTTTATCTTTCAAATTTTCTTTATAATATTTATAAATTTCATCTTATATTTATTAAATATGTATTGTGAGTAATTTCATTTTGTTAGCAAAGATATGCGTTAAGTTATTAATAAATGGGATTATGAGATAATTTTTTTTTGTACTTAATTTATATTTGGATTTATATAACTGGACTTATGGTCGGTTTAGCCGCCTAGTCTTTATTTATTTTGCTTTATGCATTTTAAATATCGCAAATGGATGGTACGAGCCACTTAATTAGTTTAATTTACTTTTATGTATTTTATTTTCTTAATTATGGAAGACTGAGCCTCTTAACTAGTTTAATTTATTTTTATATCTTTAATTCCTTTTTATGGAAGGCCGAGCCTCCATACTTTTAGTTTCATTTATTTAAATGGTCGGTTGAACCGCCAAATTTTTTTAGTTAATATAAATCTAATATATATATATATATATATTAATTGAGTATTTATATAATTATGTTTTAACCAATATAATTGTGTGAATTAATTGATTGACAATCTAGTTAATGAATGTGATTATATAGTTAGGATTATTAATCTTGTATTAATGATTCAAATAGAATCTATTAGTTTAATTGAGTTGCAGTTCTTAGTTTAATTAAATTAATTGCGGAATTATATAATTTAAATTGTATATAATTAAGCTGATTGTTATATACAATTTAATGTTAGTAATGTCTTATTTGTTTAATGCAATTTGATTGAGAATCCTAAAAAATATTACTTAATAATGTATTTATCTATGATTAATCTCATAAAAAATATAACTTGATACTAGTTCCTTTTTATATAATTTATATTCTAAATTCATTTTTAATTCTATTAACAAATCCAAAAACCCCAAAAAAATTTATTTATTTTAATTATTGTCATTATCTTATTTATCAAAATACGAAAAACCCCCAAAACCCCTTTCTAATTAATAATTTTAATAAATCCTTTTTGATTAATGATTTTAATTTAAGAGTTACATAGAGATCCCTCGGATCACGTCGTCATCATTCTTCTATGGATGATAGACTAATTTGGATCTTTACCCCTAATGGCTTGTTCAGTGCGAACTCCTATAAGGCAGCTGTAAATAAGTTCAGCAGTTCTTCTCCTATTTGGCGTCAAGTATTGGATAATTCTGTTCCACCAAAGGTGAATGTTTTGGTTTGGCAAGTAATGAGGAGTAGAGTTCCTATCAAAGCTCTCCTTCTCTCCAGGAACCTTATTCATTCTGGGAATGCCGTATGTGCTTTCTGTCATGTCGAGGTAGAGACGGTGTATCATCTTTTCTTTTCCTGCAGATTCTGGTGGTGCTTTTGGTCCGCTTGCTGTGATTTATGGGGAATTCAATGTTCCTCTCCTGGTACTCCTACAAGTTTTTTTCTAGCTTGGTGCAATCTTCTTCCAAGGATATGTGATGCGCAAATCTGGGAAATGGTTTTCTTCTCTGTCTTATGTGGTCTTTGTGGTTGCTTAGGAATCAAATTGTCTTCAATGGGGGTTTGGCTAATCAACATAAACTCATGGATAATATGAAGGTCATGCTTTCTTGTTGGATCATGGCAAAGTATCCTCATCAAGATCAAACTTTTATGGATATCTTTCGTTTTCCAACTCTAAATCAGTTAATCTCCACTCTTCCAATCATCCATCTGCTTCTTCATGGCAAGCTCCAACTGAGGGATTCCCGAAATTTAACATTGATGGCTCTTCTAAAGGGAAACCAGGCCTTTCGGGGATAGGAGGTATTCTCAGAGATCACAATAGGCTAGTTAAGTTACGTTTCTCTAAATCAATCGGCATTGAGGAATCGAAAGCAGAGCTACGGGCTGTCAAGGAGGCTCTAATCATCTCGCATCACCTTGGGTTTCTGATTTTGGCTTGTTAATTGAATCTGATTTAAGTAATGTTTGCAAATGGATAAATCAACCAACATATGTTCCTTGGAGATTGAAGAATCACATTTTACTAATTGAAGCTCTTAAGAACAGAACCATTTCTTGGGAAATCATGAAAGTTTCAAGAATATTCAATAAGGAAGCCGATTCACTAGCCAAAGAAGGGGTTCATAGAGATGCAGCTCTCCCAACGGTTGCCTGTTAAATTCATTTGGTATCTCATTATTTTGTCCGCAATATGAATTTGCATGAGTCTCCTTGTTCGCAGTATATTCTACTGGATATGGGTTATTTGCTGAAGCATTCTTCCAACTGGGCCATCTTCAAGAATTTGAGTTGATGTAATATGTTAGTCTTCATTTCTTTCTATTTGTATTTCTTCTCGGTCCTTGTGTCAGTATGTGGGGTATCAGTTCTTGGATATAAAACTGTGTGCTGAAGCTTTTCTTGCTTTGTGTTTTGGGTTAAGGTTGATCTCACTGTAACAACCTTTCCTTGGTGATTCATTCTCAATATACAATGCCATTAAAAAAAAACAAGAGTTTGATATGTTGGCCATCAATATAAATCTAGTGGGATAATTTAAGTCCTTAGATAATCTTTCGTGAATTGGTTTTTCTTAAATTATTCATTTCATTTGTTTGATTTATTTGTTAATTAAATCATTAAAATTTGTGGGTCAAAATTAAGTTGTAATAATATTCTTGATAATCAATAACTAGACTCTGTATAAGTCAATGTATCAACTTGTATCAACTTTGACATGGATAAAAAACTTCTTTTATTCTTAAACTGTTCTTAATTATTATGTTTTGAAAATAAGAAAGAGAAAAGAAAGAAAAAAATATTGTTTTGAGAAGAAGAAAATATAAAGGCTTTGTCTTGTAAATAAAAATGTAAGAGAAGATATGAAAATAAATAAGGGTATATCGAAAGTCAATTTTAAAACATTTATAAAATTCTATAAAATGACTTATATTTTAAAATAAAAAGAAAGTCATTCATGATTTTTATTTTTGAATGGAGGAAGTAGAATATATTACAATATTAAATATAATAATCTATTGTTTTAATTATTTCATAATACTACTTTTTAAACAATACCCGAAGAAATTTAGGGTAGTAGGAGGCAAAATATTTTTTTGAATCAGAGACACCAAAGCTTAGAAAATATTTTGTGTTCAAGCAGTTAACGGATAACTCAATGAAGAAAATGCTTGTGTTTATGTTGCTTGTTTGTGGTTTTCCTTTGTTTTTGTTTGGGAGCAGATCCCTTGTATGAGACCTTGCTTTACTCTCGTCTTTTAATATTATTTTCTACTTTTTTAAAAAAAAACACCATCAATTAAGAAAGAAAATAATTGACGAAAAATAGGCATCCTTTGCCACATTCTGAAGTATATAATATTGTTACAAAAAATATGGGATTTTTCCTAAATATGATTTTGTAGATTGATGACAATTTATTTTGAAAATAAAAAGATATCATATATCTTTATAAGAGCTATCTTTGTAAATAAATATTTATTGGCTAAAAATTAGGAAATCTATATGAATAAAGAAGATAGAAGATATTGAAAATATTTTAAGATATCATTGATTGATTCCTACAAGGATATAGTCTTTGGAGAGACTTTCAATAAAGGACTTCATACAGGGGATAAGTGAATGCATCCAAGGACTTCATACAAGGGATAACTGAATGCATCCAATAGAGTCCGAGTGAAGATGATTATTGTGAGATTTGGTGCAAAGTTTGTGAAACAATAATCAGCCACACAATGTTGAGAAATTTCTAAGCAATTAATTTGAGTTTATTCAGTTTTTATGAGAGCTTATTGGTGATACTCAAAAGTTTATTCATTGTATTGAATAAGTTATTTTGCTATTGAAAGGCATTTTTGAGTTGACTACTTAATCAAGTTGTTGCATTAAGTAGGTTGTTGAATTGTTTGAAATCGAAAGTGTGATATCGACAAAAACTATAGTGAGGAGTTATAGTGAATGAGTTATTAGTTTGCAATGAGTAGTCATACGAAAAAGTTGTATTGAATCCCTTTGTAATTTGAAGAAGCAAATTAATTTGGGTGAGGGTTCCATAGAAGTAAACAAGAGAATTGTCGAACTGCGTTAATAAACGTTTTTGTGTTATTTATCTTTTGTTGATTTGTTTTCAAGTTAAGTTACAATTATAAATTCCAACGAGTTATAACTGATTGTCTTAATATTCAGTAATTCTGACTGTCTTATTATGTGAAATATCTTCTCTCTTTTCAATTTTTTATGCATACATAGAAAAGGAAAGAATAAAGTTTTTTTATGCAAATCAAGATCTCTTGAAATGGTTAACAATTTTTTTTTAATTTTAAATTCTATTTTAGGAGGATCTTACCAATTAACGGTCTAAGTGATTGTCTTGATTTATGGAAAGAAACACAATGTTTGTCATAAGCCAATTACACTGGACCGGATTTATCAAGGGCAAAATTTTAGATAGAATGTGGCCATTCCTATATCATTTTTAAAATAAAAAAGTATGTTCTTATAAGGTAAAATATAACTTTATTTAGTTACTTTTTTTATACTCTCTTAAGTTCAAAATTATTGTCAAAAATTTCTATTTATATTGTTCTAATTTACTTCTCAATATCATAAACCAACTGAATATTTATTAATTTTTCTTATTTTATCCTAGCAGTAAAATTCGAAACTTATAATTATATTTACCAACTAACCATTAATTACATAGATGAGAGCAAAAAAGTGTAAATACACAAATAATTTTTCTTTTCTAACCATTAGTATAGGATTGATTCTTATGCCTGTATTTTTGTCATTTACTTTATGAGTTTATCAATTTAAATGACTTTTTTAAAAAAAGATGTTTTTGGTATCATGTCCTAAACTGACAGCTAAATATAATTCATTTAAACATTTTTGTACACACATTAAATTATAAAAACCTGAAATCTTATGCCTATAATGCCCTTTGACTTAATCACTTTCTTTTTATGACAATATGTTTTCCCTTTTTCACCCTTCATATTTATTTAAATGAGAGATAAACATTAAATAGAGGGGTAAAAAATACATGACCAAGTTATATTTTGAAAGGAATCTTTACATTTATCCATATACTACATCCTTCACTTTTTATAAGAAATTTGAAGTAATTTTACATAGATAAAAAAATTCTCATTATATATCCATTTTAGTCTTTCTTAAAAAAATGAGTATTTATTCTATTTTTCTCTCTCTGTAATTATGAATTTAAAAATATCATCTTATAATTATCAATCTTACAAAAGCGACGTTAGAGAGTATATGATTTAACCTTACATTATCCATATATGATTCAATGGTAAGTAGTTTATACGTTTTAAATGTTTTCACATGTTTTAAGGGTGACAAACAATTTGATTCGGATTTCCTTATATTTCATCCATACGTAAGCCAACAAGTGTTCAAAGACATAAATATTGCTAAAAATAGGGTGACAATAGGGGAGTTATATTTCACCGTATACAGTCGTCTGTCATAGAAAGAATCCCACGAGATTTACTTCTGTTCATCTCTAACGCCTTCTATATAACTCCCCGTAGATGTAGATAGCTGTTCATTTTGGTTGGAAGCTTAGCCGATAATCTCTTTGCTTTCTGTATAAGCCTTCATCAGTTTTTGCAAGACCCCCTTTTTTTCTTTAATTCACAGGTAAATCTGGACTTGGCCATTGAAATCTCCTTAAATATATAATTCCATATCTCCTTTGATTTCTTGATTGTTTTCTTCTAAAATCCGAGGAAAAGAAAAGAGGGCTTTGTTGTTGCAGTAGTTGAAAGATGGAAGGAGGGATACATCCACAGGATACAGCAGGGTTCAAAGAATGCCTGGTTTTGGCACGAAAGAACCCTTATATTCTTCGACTTGCTTTCTCTGCTGGCATTGGTGGTTTTCTCTTTGGCTATGATACAGGTCTTTTTTTATTTGTTTTTTTAAATCTCTGTTTATACATAATCTTGTGAGTGACATTGTGTAATAGATGGATGGATGAATTTTCTGAATGTTTTTTAATGTGATTTTCTTTGGTTTTGCATGTGGAGAACAGGAGTCATCTCTGGTGCACTTCTGTATATCCGTGAGGATTTCGATGCCGTTAAGAAGAAGACTGTCTTGCAGGTAAGATTTGTTCAGAATAGCCCTTCACATCTCTACACGGCCGTTTTTTTTTTTTGGCAGTTTTTCCTTTTTCTCTTTTACCCTTTACAAATTACAGGCTCCTAATTTCATTCAATATTTATTTTTTATTTTTTTGTATCTTCTCATCAAAAGTTTATATCAGTTAGAATTATGGTATCCTTAAAATTGTTTTTGCCTTGCGTATTTCGTAAATCTCTGGATAGGGAGTATCTTTTTCTTCGGGATTCAACTTTTAAACAAACTTTATAGTAGTAAATATATCTTTTCTTTCGTGTTCGAATTTCAAAACAAACTTGTAGTAGTAATTTCTATGCACATTAATTACGGATTAAAAAATAATGCATTTTTTTATTCAAATTATATTAAGAATTATCAAATCAGTCCTACTATAAGGAAATTTGAATAGGGAAATTGGAGTAAAGAAAGACTAATAGTTTGTAAAATTGAAAAATATAATAGTAAATACTTTTAAAATTTAGTAAAAAGACTTAATATATATATATTGAAAAAGAAAAGGACTTGTATATAATTTTTTTTTCTAGTCTAGCAACTAGTGGTGTACATCATTCTTGCTTTGAGAATATCAATTCGCATGTCTCATTCTCCTCAGTTCATAACAGATTTCAATAAAATTATTTTTATAGGAAGTTACAAATATAATCTTGATAAATTATTATAATTTTTTACCCATATTAATGACTCAATTTAATAAATCGAGATAAAATAGGAAGATAATAGTAACATTTACAAAATATGAAAACTTATTTTGAATTCAATTCAAAATTATTAGAAAAATGCGATTATAAAATCAAAAAATTACTATTATTGTTATTGTTGTCGTCCTCCTCGTCTTCAATGTCTAAGAATTGATGGTTTCAAAACTATCAAAACACTAACCATGTGTAAATTACACGGTCAATATTCACCAGGAAACCATAGTGAGTATGGCAATTGCTGGAGCAATTGTTGGAGCAGCAATTGGGGGCTGGTTGAACGACAAATTCGGAAGGAAAGCTACCATCTTATGTGCTGATTTCCTGTTTTTCATTGGAGCTGTTCTAATGGCTGCAGCCCCAAATCCTGGTGTTCTAATTCTTGGCAGAATATTTGTGGGTATTGGGGTTGGAATGGCTTCGTTTACGTCTCCATTGTACATCTCCGAAACTTCTCCTGCAAAGATAAGAGGTGCCTTAGTCAGCACCAATGCGTTTCTCATTACTGGAGGGCAATTCTTATCCTACCTTATTAACCTTGGATTCACTAAGGTAATTCTAACCTTAAAAATTACTTCCTCTTCTTCCTCTCTATTTCATGAGCAGCATTAACAAAACTTGGGTACTTTCAGGCACCAGGGACTTGGAGGTGGATGCTTGGCATTGCTACTGTACCGGCTTTGTTGCAATTTATACTAATGCTTCTTCTTCCAGAATCACCTCGCTGGCTCTACCGCAAGGTTATCCCGCGAACCTCTGTTCTTGTACCGTTAAATGCACAAAAAAATGTTACTATTTACTTTAAGTCTTTAACTTGACACTTAAAATTTTGTTGGTCAATTGTTACCATAGGGAAGAGTAGAGAATGCCACAATAATACTGGGAAAGATATACCCACCAGAAGTAGTTGAAGAAGAAGTTCAAGCTCTTAAAGAATCAATTGAAAATGAAGAGGCTGAAAAGAACATGACTGGGAAATTAAACATTCTGAGCCTCTTGACGATTAAAACCGTAAGAAGAGGACTTATAGCTGGTGTGGGTGTTCAGGTCTTGCAACAATTAGTGGGCATAAACACTGTAATGTATTATAGCCCAACAATTGTTCAATTTGCTGGAATTGCATCCAATCAAACTGCACTTTTACTTTCTCTTATCACTTCTGGACTCAATGCTTTCGGCTCAATCGTGAGTATATACTTCGTTGACAGAACTGGAAGAAAGAAGCTAATGGCTCTCAGTTTGATTGGCATTGTAGTCTCCCTCAGCTTTTTAGCAGCAGTCTTCCAAGTTTCGACTGTAAAAGCACCTAAAGTTGGTTTAGCTGAGACCTCTCACTTTACAGGACTCACTTGCCCCGCATATGATGAATCAATAGCTGCCCCTTCAAGCTGGAACTGCATGAAATGCTTAAAAGCAAATCCAAGTTGTGGATTCTGTGCTGCTAAAAATGACGTAATAATCATTGTCACCATTTTAATTTGTTTCAAAATTTTGTGATCCAATTTCTAGACTAATTGCTTTTGTTATTGCAGATGCATCCAGGGGCCTGTTTAATCTCAAATAGCACAGTTGCAAGCACTTGCCATGGAGAACACAGGGTATGGTACACACAAGGATGCCCCAGCAAAACTGGATGGCTTGCTGTGGTTTTCCTTGCTGTTTACATCATTTTCTATTCTCCTGGAATGGGATCAGTCCCCTGGATTGTCAATTCAGAGATATACCCTTTGAGATACAGAGGAATCTGTGGAGGGATTGCGGCAACATCTAACTGGATTTCGAACCTTGCAGTATCTCAGTCATTCCTGTCCTTGACACAGACAATTGGAACTTCTTGGACATTCCTTATTTTCGCGGGGTTTTCTCTCATCGGCTTCCTTTTTGTCCTGATTTGTGTGCCTGAGACTAAAGGGCTTCCAATGGAAGAAATAGAGAAGACATTAGAGAAAAGGAATCTGCAGTTGAAATTCTGGGAAAAGAGTAGCGAGAATCAGCCTAGGAATCAAGCTTAACTAGAGTAGAATTCTATTGAATCTTAAAGTGGCAAACCTCAGTATTTCAAAGATATGGTTTCCCATTTATACTGATTTATGATATGATAACAAAATAAATGATGATATATTGGAGGATTGATTCATCTTATGCTTTAAAGTACTTTTTCTTCACCTTTCTCCTCCTCTGCCTCTTAAATATATGAAGACTGTGATATGATTGTGTGAGATGTATCAAAGTAAATGAATGCTGAAGCAGTTTCCAGAATGGCAGATTCGGAAAGCATATTCAGATAGTAAAATCAGAACAAAGAAGCAACATTAATTCAATATATCCAATAAATTCTCTGATCAAACAGTTTCTTAGAATTTTAATTTTGCCAAATAGATTCATGTAGAAACCTGGAGAATGTAATACTAACTTCTTTATTTTGTTAAAAAAACAAAACAGAAATAGAAACAAAAATTTAAAAAAAAAAATTGTAATTCTGAATAAGAGTATCTTATCTTGCTTTAGGAACCATTGGAAATTCTATATAATATATGTATGGTCAAAACTGTTGAAATTGTAACAACTTAAGAAAACTAAAGCTTGTTCAAGTTGAGACCTAACATTACAAACTGCATGAAGTACCAAAAGATTTTTTTTTTTTTAAATGCCCTAAAAAAATGGGTGATAATATGGATAAATGGATATATTTTAATTTGAACAGATGGTTATGGATCAGAAGTCATGTATCCACTTATTACAGGATAAACATGCGGATATCCAAATCTAAATATATCCAAATCCAACTCTCGGGGATGACTTTGGAAGGGTTTGATAGGGATCCAAATTGTATACCTTTTTGCAATGCAATGTAAGATTATGGGCTTTGCAATCGCGTAATATCTATTAGTCTGGATTGAATTTGAATACCAATCCATATTTCATCTTGTTATTGATATGAAATTCTTCTCCAATATAAATTGGATTATCTAAAGTTGATAAGATATTAAAACTTCGCACTTTGACCCTAACTTGAATTTATATACACATATAATACACAAATTTGAAGCAAGTGAACCCAGAGATATTGTAAACGTGATAATTATCCTTTATACGTATTCAATTTATTACAAATTAAGGGCACACGTAGGAAAATCCAGGGGAAAAATACTCAAAATTATATAGTTCATGTCCCCTATGACCCCTCATCTTTGATTATTGCTACTCGAATCTTTCTCTCTTCTTTTTCCCTTTTAATTTTTAATTTTGATTATTCCATCACATAGCTAGTTGCATATTTCATTATACATATTTGACCAGAAATTCTTATCATATATTTCATCATTGCTTATCCAATTATCATATTGATGGTTTTGTGCCTCGGTATGACTAGAAGATTAGATATGACACCCAGTCGTGGACACTAGGAGGCAACTCACTGCTGAAAACCCCTTTCGTCAAGGCAACCTAACCTGGGCAATGGCCACAACTCATGCCAAATGTTTGATGTCCTTTTTGCTTTTGAGCATGTCATTGGCCACCTCAACCTCCGAAACTTAAGGTCCATTGAAGGGATTATCAAATTTTTTTCAGCTATTTTGGGGCAAACGGCTTGAAATATATCATGACAAATTAATAGTTTATTTTCCACCAGTTATTATATAATCAATGAACATATCATGAAGTAATCAATCTACAAAGAAAACACACCCGTAAAAAATGACATAAACCATACATTTTAGTTACTACTTCTGAAACTATAGATAAAAATTCTGCCCAAAATGTGACAATCTAGCTGTTCAATTTCCACCGAACACTCAAGTCATGATACCCTGTAGATATCAACATAATACAGCTGGAAGTGGTAAACTATGAAAGTTTGAAAGACCCTTCATGAGCACTCTCTGCTGGTCACTTACTCCCTCGTGTTTGAAAGTTTGATGCCAGCACGTGAACTGCTGCTTTTACTTGGAGAATTTCCTACAGACAAAAAGCAATATTGATTATAGACAAAAAGCAATATATACTCATAAATTATTTTTTATTTAACGAAAATATTCATAATCTTTCTTTTTATTTTTTTATCTCCATAAACTACTTTTAATTCACTAAAAATACCCATAATATTTGTTTTTCTTTTCTTATATCCGCAAACTATTTTTGAAGAATTATAACTATCCAAATCACCTCTATACACAATGGCTCCGGTAAAAAACTGAAACTAGCAATTCAATAGCACAAGTTTAAATTGATCCAACCACCAAAAACTCCTCCCTTCAATTTTTTTGCCCTCTCAAATGTACAATTGCTCACATTCAACTCTTTGAAATAACATTTGAGACTTTATAAAAGAGTTCATAGCAGGTAAATGTGCATTTGAGAGTGAAAAAAATTGGAGCATGAGTTTTTGGTTGAAGGAGAATAGTGTTGGGTCGATTTTGTCTTTCAAAACCAATATTAATGAGCTGTTGATTTCATTTTCCACCAGAGCTGCAATATATAGAGATGGTTGAGTAGTTTTAATTGTTTAAAATAGTTTATTGATATAAAAATGAAAAAAAAGATTATATATATATTTTTATAATAAAAAATAGTTCTCGAGTATTAACAAAATATAATGGGCATTATAGATGACATGAAAATAGTTCATGCTATAATCTGTGAATTCCCCTCGATTATATTGTGCTAAACCATGAAGGTCAAGCATCAGCATTGCATGAAAGAAAATGTTGGCCACCAAAACAGGAACTCCATAATTTATTTGTACTGTTTTTTTTTTTATTTGGGGAGCAAAGAATTGAGTTTTGTCTCACAAGAAAGTTGCGTGAGTACATTGGTTCTTTACGAAAGAACGTCCTTAGAGATCTGACTTCTTCAGTATTCTTCTCTCCAAATTAAATATTCGTGTTGAACATTACGTATGACAAACATATAGGAAGAATATGAAAATGTGTATAGAATGGCTTAGATGATAAATTTTTTATTCAATTCACGCGTCTTATTCTCCTTATCAATCAAAAGAGAATAAATTAAGAGACTATTTGACCATATATATAATATTTTTTTACCTTGTCCGTCCTTGTCAATTAAAGAGGTTGGCGATTGAACAAATTTATATGTGAAATCATATCCTTTAATATAGACATTCTTTTTAGGGTTTAGGGTTTAGACAATGTCAACTAATTTTTCATCCATTCACAACTTTGTTTAAGATGTTGATTAAGCAAATGCTAATAAACATACCTCATTTTTTAAATAATTAATTAATTAACAAATGACAAATATGTAGTGCAATTGAATGTTAATATTATGTATTATAAACAACTTTTAAATTTTATTTTATATTCATTTAAATTGAATTTTGAATAGATTAACATTTTATTTATTAATTATCACATAACAAAATTTGTTTAATGTCAATAAAGTAATGCTGACGATGCTCTAAATCAACAATCTAGAATCAAACCAGTCATTTTTTCTTATAATTTATAATGTATTATAATTATAACATTATCAATTTAATTACAATATATCTAATAAATTAAGACTTAGTTAAATTTGTTTTGTTTTTTCCCATGTAGGATCTACTTTAGAAAACATCAATTTTAAATTTGAAAAACTAGTCATGAAATCAAATCGTGAGGTATGTCATCAATGGACTTCAGTTGTCGCATGACACACGAGAGGCTCCACCAACCATAAATACCAGAAACACCGAATAACCAACTCGAAACTTACTAATGAATTTGTTTGTACCGACGTGATGGGCGAGGAGACATTATCATGGGCTAGGTTAGAATATGACTCAAATGTGCTCATTGGCAATGGATCAATTATAAAACCCAATTTCTTGGACATGTGTCTTACCTAGGCACGTTGTTGTTGGTTTTTGTACTTTGTACAACTAATTAAAGAACCTCTTTTAAAAGCCATAGACGGGAAAAATTAATATTGTTTCTCATCATCATTAGACTTTTGAATTAACAATATTCTTTTCTTGAGAAACCCAAATTAAAGTATTCTTTCGTGTGCATTTAATAAATTATATTCTTTGTATTTTGGTAGCCAATATTCCAAACCAATTGCCAAACGGCAGTTGTATGGAGTTTGTCACTGTTAATCATTTGAAAGATTTGCCTAAATCCATGAATTCCCACACCTTTTTCTTTTTGGGAAATTTAGACAGCCCATGACTATGAGAGATATCATTTGCAAATTCGAAGTTGAAATAGGCTACAACTCAATTGTTGGCTCCACTATTGTAGGCCAAAAAGGAAAAAAGAAAAAGGAAAAGTAAAGTTTTTTAGAGGTTCATCTCTATAATTTTCTTTTTCTTTTTGGGTACCAAAAGTCTGGTTTTCTTTTTCCCCCTCAAACGTGTTTTCGTTATGATCCCGCTTCCAAAATATCACTGTTGAAAGGCATTTGCAACCAAAGTAGGGTTCATTTTGGGATTTAAATTTCTAGTACTTATAAGTGAGCTCGCGGGATTCTTCAATCAATCATACGTGTTTAATGAATCGTATTGAGAAATTGATGTATTCTGCAATGTACCGTTACGAAACATTTAACCGTTACAAGGACTCTGTACCGATCACTTTTAATAGACCTTTTAAGACACTCCATCATTCTAAAAAATGTGCACCGACTATATTTTGGATAAGACTCTTTCGTTTTAATTCATAAAGATAAGGTGAAGATGTTTCGTAGTACCCTCTTCCCTCATATATCAACGAAAAGAGAAAATGAAGAAAAACAAACATTTAGAAATGCCATATATATACTATATTGGCTTCTTCCTTTTTTATTATAATTCAACTTTTCAATATTGGGTTATACCTTATTATCTAAATTCAAATCTTGGGTGAATTTTTTTTGACTAAAATAAGTTTTTCATGAATAATTTTTCGTTGTAAAATGATTTTCCTAAAAATGTATTACTTTTCATTGTTTAGATTACACCAAGAAAATAATTTCCTTTGTTTGGCACAATATCATTAGAGAATCTATTATGATTATGTAACCCAAGATATGCATGTTCTCATATCACAATATAAATTAACCTACCGATTAATGATGTAAGCAGAGATATTATTATAAGAAGGGTAAAATTTCACGACCTCTTCATCTTTTATCAAAAACACTAAACCCCTTTCATAAAAAAGTTCATAATTTTTTTTAGTAATATTTTATCTTAATTTATAAGAGTTAATAAAAAATAAAAGGTTAATTGACAAAAAATGTTAATTTGTAATAAAAATGATACTTAACTAAAATAATTGAAAAGATGAAGAGGGGTATATTGAGACAATTGAAAGATTGAGGGAGGAGTTAGTTTTCAACGGAAAGCTTAAGGAGCTTAATGAAATTAAATATACTAATTATACTATTTTGATAAAATTGAATAGATCAGGGGATATATTACTTTAATTAAAAGATGCAGGGGATTTAATATTTTTGAATAAAAGATAAAGGGGTCAAGTGAAATTTACCCTTATAATAATGAAGAAATTACAATTTTCACAATACGAGGTAAAAATCATTCTCTATAATGATGCAACTTTTCACCATTTATAACATAAGGATAAAATTGTTCGCATGTTAATTATCCATGAAGGACTATTTTGAAATAGAAGGGAACAATTGTTCAATATTCATTTAAGTCTATTTTATGCAAAGAAGGTAAAACAGTCTATTAATCAAAGGGTAAAATTATCCATGAAATTTATACCAAAGTTTAATTTATAAGTCAAAGGTAAAATCGTTCATGAAATAGTGACTAAAATATACTTTATAAGTCAATGGGTTCAAGAGATGCGTTTCAGAAAAAAATATTTCTAATTTTTTAATACCATAATTGGGCCCATTTTACATTTTCTAAAATTTTATACAATACAAAGAAAATGTTTTACAAATATTAATTTTACATCAAAACAAATTGCAACCTTAAAACACACTATCTTTTTAAAGATTTTAACTTATTGATTCATATTAGAATTCAATAATACACTCATAAATACATAGACTAAAGATCAAAGATTTATCCAAAAGAATCAAAGTAAAGGATCCTACTACTATACATTCTTAGAAATCCATTATGGATTATGAAGAAAATTATTTTCCTAAAGAATCAAAGTAAAGGATCCTACTGCTATACATTCTTATTAATCCATTATGGATTATGAAGACAATTCTTTTTCTAGTTAAACCAAATGGAAACAAAACTCATTACGTAAATAACTTTAACTCAAACAAAAGGGGAAGAACAGCTGTGGCATCCAATGGACTTCTCAACATTTTAGCAAAGAAGGCAATTTGGATAGAAATGTTATAAGAGGTTCTGAGGTAAATGAAATTCTAAACACGTGAAGAATCAAAGTATACCAAACTAATGTAGACCTAAATTGCAGAAATGAAGTTGGTGATGTGACATCTACCAATGGGCAAAGTATAAAGTGCCTTTTATTCACGGCCTCTTTGGTTAGTATATTCTTGGCTATTTGTACGTGTCTGTTTTGGATGCATCCATAGTAAATAGGAGCCAAGTAAAACTACTACTCCTTACAAGTGAATCTTGTGTTCCAAACTTAACCACAAATTGACCTAGTTTCATGAAATATGGAATATTTCAACAACGGCCAACAAGTGACGTGATACAGTTGATAAGCATCATCCATAATTATAACTTTTTGGGTGATTATATTCAATTGCAATTGAATTATAATATTTCTTGAAAGATTTTATTCAATTTAATTAGGACAAAATTGGCAATCAACGAGTTAAATTTTGTTCTCGTAATAATAATAAGAAAGGACTGAGAAAAGAAATTAATGGTTCAATTTGCACTATATATCTATTTATTTGTCTTCAGGTGGGATAAGTTTTTGTTTTTCTCACTACGTAATTACTAAAATTAGTAAAGCAAGACTACTCCTAAGCAATAAAAGATTACGCACCTAATGATATAAATGAATTTAAACAAGTGCACAAGAAATAAAAATTGAGAAAGAACAACTGAGTTGTAATTTTGATGAAAATGTAAGTGAGATTTTTTTTCCACCCCTCTAAAATTATGCAATACTATTAATGTTTCGTGTGAAATAAAAAATGTAATTAATTAGACAATGCTTTGGAGCAAAATTGCTACTTCTGACACCTTAAGAAAGATATTTTCAACTATAAAGCTTTAAATATTTAATATGGATTATTCAAAACAAATGGACTTAAAAGCAGCTTAAATCTTCTTTGGGGGGAAGAAACCGAACTTTAAATTAAAAATGGATAGGATAAGCTGTAAAACGACTTATATTTTAAGATAAAAAAAATCATTCAACAATTTATATTTTTTAATTAATAGAGTATATGATAATTAAATTATTAATTTAATGGTATGCGGAGTCAAAATATAAGTATAGAAAAGAATCAAGACATTAAATTTATTCAACGTTTATGATATTATTTTTATGGTATTATGAGCTTGAGAGCATGACACATCTATTTGGTTTTTTTTCTGAAAAGCCTAAAAAAAAACGCTTTAAGTTTAATCAGACTTTGAAATAATGACCCAATTTATTGAAAAGTCATCGGATTTGTCAAAGAGTCCAGTGTATGAAGGCAATTATTTGCGAAGAATTCTTTAGCTAATAAGACTCGAGAAGATTACTTTCATGGCCATCCTAGTTTTGGGACTGGTCTTACTGCTTTTGATGTACGTGGCGTGCTACTTGTAAATTTCCAAGTTATATAGTAATCAGGGCCTCTTCTCTGGTCGATTGGGTTGACACGAAATTTAAAAAATAGGCTCTTATATTTTTTTTTGCAAATGAACATATAAACTGTCACAACATATTGAATAATAAATTTAAAACAAATAAACAAAAAGGAAAAAAAAAAGACTTCAAAAAATACTATATTATCAAAAATTTCCTTAAATAATATACATCTTGCAGTTTTGGAAACAAAAATACTAATTAAACACTTACAATCTTAAGATTCAGTCATTTTTCTTTAATAGACAACATTACTTGTAACAGCATGATTTGATATACAAACTTACTTATCTTGTCAATAATGCTATGCAACATCAGAAAAAATAACTAGGCTCTAGCAAAATAAAATAAAAAAATTTGAGGTTGAGTCTGTCACCTCACTCGCCTCAAGGGAGAACGGCCTTTATAGTAATATAGTGTTATGAATTCTTTCTTGCCAAGCAAAATTGTAAGCTATATATAGAACTTAAGAAGAACTTGGTGAAAGTATTATGTAAATTTACACTAGTAAGACGAAATTTCATGGAGATAGACAATGTTGTTTACTACAAGAAACTTCGCTATTAGCAACGGCCTAATAACATATTTGTGATAGTCTATATTTTTATTATTTAAAAAAAAATTTAAAAATGGAAAATACTGATTGGTTCTAATCAATAGCTAATTTGCTACAAATATGTGACCAATGATTATTTTTCGTTCGGTAAGAAGTGAAAATTTTGAAAAAATTAAAAGATTGTCACAAATACATTATTGATAGTGACAAATTTGCAACCACCTAGAATGTATATTTTTTAAAAAAAAATTGAAAAATGAGAAGAAATTAGGAATATGTTATGAATATATTGCTAAGGCTGTTGCAATACAAATTCGCGACAACATATATTTTGCATCCTTTAAGGAAGCGAAAAATTGAAAAAATAAAAAAGTCATTGTAAATTTTTGTTAAATAACAATGAATTTGTGACAACCCTTACTTTTTCATTTTAAAAAATAAAAAATTCAAAAAAAGAAGTCATAGCAAATTTGTCACAAATTAGCAATGACCTATAGTTTTTATTTTTTAAAATAAAGTGAATAATTAAAATTTTAAATTACATTGCAAATCCATTACAAAATTAGTAACGGATTTGCAAAGGGGATTTTTCAGGTTTTTAAAAAGAGGAAAAATAAAAACTGAAAAGTCGTAAAAAATTTTATTCAAATTGGTGATGGACTGGGAGGGGCATTTGTTTGTTAAAAAAAATTTGGACCATCGTAAACTGGTCGCAAGTATTTCAAACTTTAGCAATGACAAATTTGTGCATTTAGACAAATCTTGTTACTAAAAATTTGGAATTTTCTTAAATCATATTTTTCTATATTGATGGTTTTGAAGATAAAAGATATGTTATATCTTTATATAAATTATCTTTGAAAACAAATCTTTTATTATTTAAAAATTAGGAAGTATGCATGATAAAGGAAAATACTCCTGGATACGAAAGATATTGATATTTTTAATTGACTCGTATAAGAATATGAATTCTATGAAACGACTTCTAAATCTATAAAGAGCAAACTTTGTGCCTAACTTCAATGATAAGAAAGAGAATACATTTATTGTGAGAACGGAGTTTATAGAGCAATGACCGTCATCAAAAGTTGATAAGTTACTCACCAATAAGTTTGAGTTTAATCAATATTCATGAGAGCTTATTTGCGATACTTGGACAAGTTGATACTATTCATTATATTGAACAAGTTCATTTGTTCTTTAAGGCTATTTTCGAGTTGATTGTTTAATCACATTATTGGATAAAGTAGTTTATTGAATTGTTTAAATATCTTGTGCTATCAACAAATACTATAGTAAAGAGTTAGATTAATCAAGTGATTAGTTTGCTAGGTATACTCATAAGGAAAAGTTGTACTGAATTCTTTCGTACTTTGGAAAAACAAACTAATTTGAATGAGGATTGCACAGACATAAACAATGAGTATTCATCGAATTGCATTACCAAACGTTCTACAAATATGAGACTTGTCCACAAATGTGATCCTTGAGCATAGAAGTCAATGAGTGACGAGCCTGTAGTTGCGCTATCAAATTAAATTCCAAACTTTAACTAACTTATGCAGTTAGGGCAAGTAAGGTCGAACCCACAGGGACTTATAAAATCTTAGAACAAGTGAACTAATCAAGATTAGAGGGGAAAAAATTCAATTTTTACTTAAAAGAATAAAACTTTAAATAAATTCACTCACAAATTAATTAAGAATCAAGGGAAAGAAAAACGTTAGCAAGAATTTTGTATTTCGGTTTTACTTATTCGGGATTAATCATTGATAATAACCTATTTGAGTAATGATTTAAAATTCCGCATAGCGCAGCAAATTTCGATTCCTGTAAAAATTAGGTTAATTCCCGAGAAGCACGACAAATTAACTTTAACTTAATTAAACTAAATTACCGAATCGCTCGCATAAAATAGTCAATTAAATTATTCAGCTCGAGGACAACATCAACACAAATTACATAAAATTAATGACCCATTAAAATCATGCAATTTGTTTCAAACAATTCCCTATCAATTAATTAATAGTTACTACTTTTGGTTACCGAAAACCGATTCTGCATAACCCTAGTTGATCAACTATGTAAACCAATTAAGATGGCCAATAATAATTGAAATAACACAATTGATATAATAAAACCAATAATTGTTCAAATACCCAAATAGAAATAATAATCCATTGAAAAGATCGGGTTTTTAATGACAAAACATAAATCTCATATTCCCGAAAGAAAACCTAATACATGTCATTGCCATGTAAAGAAAACTACTTACAATGCATAAAAGAAAACATCATAGAAAGATTAAGAGAAAGAGAGAAACTCATTAGATGGAAATCCAATTTTCCAAGAAACTCCAACCCTTAATCTGCTACAATTCTCGGGAACGAAGTATCTAAGGTGCTTGACCCCCGAAACTAAACTATTAAGTCCTATAAATAGTGAGAAAAAGATCTTATGATTAATTACACAAGAGTCCTAATTAGAAATTACTTTAAAAGAGCTTAAAACTTCAATTCGGAGAGTGCACGCCTGAGACTGCAAAGTGCACGCCTGAGAGGATTGCGACGCGTCCACTTGGACGCTTAATGCAGTCAAACTTCTGAGGGTGGACGCGTCCACTTCTTCTTTCTTCCAAATATTCATCCTCAAGCTTCCAATCTCTTCCAATTTCGTTCAAACATCTTCTAAATCTTCGAAAGATCTGAAAACAAAAGTATAAGTGTAAATAATCATTAAAATCACCAAAACACATAATTAGCTAGATTTAAACTCAATAAACATCATGATAAACACTATAAAACCAAGTTAATTATGGTTCAATCAAAATCCCCCACACTATACATTTGATTGCCCTCAAGCAAACTTATAAGTCAAAGAAAAATAAAATAATAATTAAAGGCCTCAGGACAAATCAATCAATATCAAGAACTTCAATACATTTGTAACAAGAACAAATTCAATCAAGCCACAATCAACTAAAACACATCATAATCATATGATAAGTAATGTCCACACTACCATAGTCTTGTAATCTCACACATCTCTCCACTAATGAAAAGAATAAGGTCAATTTGAGTCAAATTGGACTTGAAGCACGTAACGTTAGGCTTGGTCATTGGTTAACAAAGAAAGGTAAGGAAAACAAAGTAATCAAGAGAATTAGAATAAGATAATAGAAAATTTAAAACTAAAGTTCTTCAATTGACACTTCTCTCTTTTTTCTCATTTAATCACATCAACCAACTCATAAACTTTTGACAATCTTGGAATTCTTTTTCTTCTTCTCTTTTCTTCCTTTCTTTTCAAGTGCTTTTTTTCTCTTCTTGAAACTTCTTTTTTCTTTTTTAGCACTTCACTTCTTTTTTTTCATCATATGTCTCTCTTTCTTTTTATTCGAGAAGACATACTTTTTTTTTATTCCAAGATACCTTTCATCATCCCTCAACACAATTTTGCAAAACCTTTTCAACACCTTTTTATCACAACCATAAACTTTACAAGTGTTAATCTAAAGATATTTCAAAGAAATATCTTGACCATTATGACATGTAAAGGTTTTAAACATTCTTCTCAAAGGCTTACAAAGAAAGATAATAATGGATTCATCCATCACAACATTAAAGCTCAAAAATATGATCAAGGGGTATAATATAGAAAGGGTGGCTCAAGAAAGGTTCAAACGTCCAAAGAAGGCCTTATGTCATCCCCAAATCAACCAAATTCAATCATATTTCGCATCAAGAGTGTGAGAAAACAAGTTCTAGAGTGTCTAAATTGACCGTGAATGTATCTAAGTAAAAAGTAAACTCAATTTCATTCAAACTTGTCAAAAGTTATTTCAAAAATCAAGATTTGTTACTAAAAATAAGCCATGTCAATTCAAATCAAATACCACAAATCATCCATAAGTGACAATTTTGACTTTAAACAAAAACTTGTAGAGTGTTAAGATTCCTCATAATAAATAGAGAATTTTAAAACACAAATAATATTGAAATTCTATCAATTAACATAGACTTGCATAATTTTTCATCATAGGCATAACCAACACACAAACATGCATAAAACATAACAATTATATTTTTTTTATCCATAAACGATAATAAACAATAAACAAACATAAATGAAAACAGAAAAAAAATATAAACATTAAAAACAAAACTCCCCCACACTGGAATGAGACATTGTCCTAAAAATAAATAAATAAATAAAGTGTTTGACCCTCAAAACTAAACTATTAAGTCCTATAAATAGTTAGAAAAATGTCATAGGGTTAATTATACAAGAATCCTAATTAGAAACTACTTAAAAAGAGCTTAAAACTTCAATTCGGAGAATGGATGCCCGAGACTGCAAAGTGGATGCCTGAGAGAATTGGGACGCGTCCACTTGGACGCTTGATGCTGTCAAACTTCTGAGGGTGGACGCGTGAAGTTTGGTGGACGCGTCCACTTTCTGTCCTTGCGCGTCCACTTCCTCTCTATGCGCGTCCACTTCTTTTTTCTTCCAAATATCCATCTTCAATCTTTCAATCTCTTCCAATTTCGTTCAAACATCTTCTAAATCTTCCAAAGATCTGAAAACAAAAGTATAAGTGTAAAGAATCATTAAAATCACCAAAACATATAATTAGCTAGATTTAAACTCAATAAACATCATGATAAACACTATAAAACCAAGCTAATTATGATTCAATCAATGAGTCTCGACAATTGTTGATGATCAGTAAAAGTTGAAATAGCAAGATATTTCCTTCGACATAGAGCCATTTTCTTGTTGTTGGAACAAAAAAATTGACCAGAAAACCTCCAGCATTTGTGTATTATATCAAATTGATTAGTTACTTGAAAAATACCTGTCTTGTACGTATATGATCCATTAGAGTTGTGAACAGCTTCTATTGATATACACATAACAAACTTTTTTTCTTTTGTGGGCTATCATAGTGTGCTAACGCTAACGACTTTTTACGAAAAATATATTGTTTCATCCAATATGTTCTGTTTAGCAATCTGGGAAAAGATGCATTATGGAGGCGGCTACGGTTTTTTCTCAAAGAAGATGACTCTATCTCTTTAGGGTTGTGTGTGTGTGTATAAATATAGTTTTTTTTTTCAATTTAAAAAATAACCAACTCAAATATTTTAATTTCAAATGTTAAAACTTTAGTTTTTTTTTTGTTTTTCAAATTTTGAAATAACAACCATAATCTGCTTTAAAATATTTATAATTATATTTCCCAATAAAATGCTATAGATAATATTTGGTAAGGGTAAAATGAATCTAGGCACAACGTCTAATTCAATTAATGTAGACATAATGAATGAAAAATATTGTTTTAGTCCAAATGCGTGACTTTATAGATTCACTTAAAATAATAGATTTACCCAACCACCATCATAAGTCTAGCAAGAGGTTATGACAACTCAAAATAAGTGAAAAATCGGTGCCCTAATTTTAATCTAATTGTAATTATGTATTTATTTCTCTTGTCAATATTTATATTAAGCATAAGATATAGATTGAATTCGCAAAAACAATTTATTAACTGGTATAGCTAATTTATCTCATCTATGAAATTTCATCTGATTCCTTAAAAAAAGAAGAAAAAGTTAGTTCCTAATTAATTTTCAATTAAAAAAAGGAAGAAAATTGTTCAATTGTTCAATTTTTCAAGTTTCAGCTTTAGTTTTTTTCTTTTCTTGTAGTAAAATTGTTTTTTTTTTCTATTTCTTTTTCTTTTACTTTTTCTTTTGTGGGAGGGGAGGGGTGTTAGCTGGTTGCTGAAGTGGTGGTCCAAGCAATATTAATTGAAAGTTCTGTGACGATATTGACTCTTTGACAATGTTTTATTTTTTAAAACGTTTTATGTTGATCTTATGGTATAAAATTATTTATAACAATATGAATTATTGTAGGACTATTATTATTCTTTCTTTTTTTTTTGTCATTTTATACTCTTAAACTTTTTCTTTTTCTTGAAGAGAGCGACAGATCCAAGGGGAAAAGTGGAGGAGAAAATGAAATCCAACAAATGTTGGATGTGATATTTGAGCTTCAAACTTATTGTATGTGAATAATCCTAAACAAGTGTCCGATATGCAGAAAAGAAAAAGCATCCAACTTTTCTCATTTTGTCCTTCAGTTTTAGTATATGAAGAACATTTAATGAGTTAATTTCTAGTTTATTAATTTGTTATAAGCAGTGCCTACATGTATCGCAAGTTCTCGATCCCCCTTTTAGCAAGCTACCTTATTGAATACATAATCTGCACCAAGATAAATGGAGCAGAAGGTAAATTATTTCTTTCACTAGTAATTCATTATCAATATATCACTGTCCCACCATAATATTGAAAGAATTACCAATTAAAGCACTAAGTGTTAAAGCCATAACACTTACACGAAGTCAATAGATCAATGATTTTTTCAAATGACATAACCATTGACCTAAATCTTTTCTTTTTTCTACTTTTCTATCTCATAGCCATGTTATTTCCACATTAAACGAAGGTAAGATGAATCTCCTATTAACGTCACTCTCTTTGTTTAGAGATGATAAATTTCCTTTTTGCATCCCATATTGATGAATAGATGATAAATGGATTTTGACTCTTATACTATTTCTCCATTCTCTGGTATTTTATAAAAATTTCGACTTAATAATGTGTTATTTCTTGAATTATTATTATTATAGACTGGGTAAGTTCATTATTTAATTGTGATAATTTTATATTCCCTTTCTCTGAATTGAGTGTTTAAAATTCTGTTTTTAAATATTTGAAATTGAACATTCTCTATTTGAAATCTTTCATAAACATATTTGATTGATTATGATTGGTGTTAATCACTACAAAAATAAATACCAAATCATCGACGAAAAAACTTCATCCACAATCTACCTTCTTTAACAAGAAAATTTCTTTAGTAAAAGTCGTATATTTAATGGCATTTGCGACGAAAAATTTAATTCTATCATTAAATTGTTAACTTGCTATCGAGAAACTTTGTTCCGTCGTAAATTTATCAATTCAATACAAAGAGAAAATTTTCTTTTGTAATTTTATTTATTAATATATTTTCATCAAGTTTTAAATTACCAATGGAATTTTTATTGAAAAGAGGCAAAAAGAAATTTTTTTCAAAATAATTGGGCTCAATTCTAAATCGGAAATTTTCTTAATTGTAAGATTTTTGCAATAGCCAAGATTTGAACATGCAACAGTCCATAACTTATAGTGCATTTTTTCCACTGTACAACTTAAGAGCTTTGAGCCAATTTGCCCCATATTTGATATTTGTATTGTAAACATATTCTTTTTATATTTTTAAAATTAAAAAGAATTTTTATCCGATCGGATCTCGGTGTATATGATATCGGAGAAGGTGGTAGTGACAGTGAGGCCGAAGAAGACAATAAACAAAAATAAATGGGTAGAGAGAAAGATCGGGAGGCTTCAATTTAAAATGAAAAGACTGAATTTAAAGAAGGGTTAATGCTCAAGAAATAATTCGGGTTTGATTTGATAACGAAAGAGTAGAGAAAGCTTAGATGTTGTTGCCCTATTTTGGTTGATGGATAATAAAAAGTAGAGAGAGAGAGAGAGAGAGAGAGGGAGAGAGTAAGTTTGTAAAGGAGAAAGCAAATTGGAAAGACGATGAAGACAAAAGATAAACGATCTAAACAAATCACCAAATCTGGAAATCGATTAAAGTGTGATGACTGATTTTGTAATTCACGCAAAAAAATGTTCAAATTGGTTGAGGACCAAAATATCCTCAAGATCTTTTTTTTCTTTTTTTTGTAATGGTTAACATACTTGTTTTACAAAATGACCTTTTTTGAAACACTTTTTTAAATTAGATAATATCTTTTGCTAATAAAAAAAGTAAGATAATCAAAAGTGAAATTCAGTGAAAGTATTGTCATATTTTCTACAATTTTTCACTCTAACATTAATGACAAAGGGTAATTTAGTAATTTCATAAATATCAAATATACTCTTTAATTCTTACATTAAGTGAAAACTATATATTCAACTTTTTTTTTTTTTGCTAAAGCCACAATTGTAAAACTAGGAATTAAAGAAAACACAATTCATGATAACAAAAAATAAATTTCACTTAATTAAAGAGGCTTTTGCAAGATCAAAAACTCATATTTCATGATAACAAAAAATAAATTACACTTTAAAATTAAAAATAACATATAAAAAAAAACACATCTCAATCATTTCATTGATGTCTTTATCACATATGCAGGTCAAGCACCAGTATTTAAACAAACACATTTCAATATAGGGTATTTAAATCTTAGTGGGTGACGCTCCCACGTCCGTATATATGCACCACATAGAAAGTACACGTATTTATAGAGGGTCCAAAGTAGAACAGAAATGAGGGACATAGATGCAAATCTACAAAAGATTCCCATGGAACTTTAGGAAATTTCCAACTTTTGTGGGGTCATTGACCACTACCCTCCCTCCGGCACTGACGAATGAATGCCACAGGAGAGACGGCGTCTGTGTCTCTAGCCTTTCTATATAAACCCCCAACATCTACTGCTCGTGAAGTAGCCATTAGCGAGATGACAATGTCCTAATAGCTCTTCCCTATTCTATCCCTATTCCTTCACATACTATGAAAAAAAACTCTGTTCTTAGTTAAACCAAAACAAGTTTCTTCTTCTCCCTTTCATGAGCTTTTTAATAATATTGTTCATTTTCTCTACTGATTAATAAAGAGCAGAAGGGAAAATTATATTGTTCTTTTTCAAGTTATTTTTCAGTTCTCAACCAAAAAAATGGAAGGTGGTGCGCACCTAGAAGTAACAGCGTTCAAAGAATGCTTGTTTCTGGCTAAGAACAACCCTTATATTCTTCGTCTGGCTTTCTCTGCTGGCATTGGTGGCTTTCTCTTTGGTTATGACACAGGTCCTCTCTCTCCATCCCTCCCCCCCCCCCTCTCTCTCTCTCTCTATATATATATATATCCTAATTCGGTGCATGGACTCTGTAGCAAAATTTTCTGATAATTTTTGTCGTTGAGCAGGGGTGATATCAGGTGCACTTCTGTATATTCGGGATGATTTCAAGTCTGTCGATAGGAAAACCGTCCTACAGGTTAGCTATATATCCTTTTTTTCCCTTTCTATTTTCATTTCTTTCAAATCAAACAGTGCAAATATGCAGAAACTGTTATACTCGTTCCTTTTCTTATTTTTCCAGAAGATTGCTTAGTAAATTTGTCGGAAAGAATTTTGCCCTTTCATTATTTCCAATTATTAAGGCACACAAAGTGATCTGGGCCTCAAACCAGACCAAAATTTTACACACATGTTTAACAGCTAATATTCATATACATATATTTAAAAAAATTGGAATTTTTGCATTATTTGTATTATATATTTAGATAAATATGCTTCTACATATATTTTATTTCTCTGTGAGGTTTTTGTCGATTGGTCTAAAATAGACAGAAACCCAAATATATTAATAGGTTATATATGAGGCTAAGCCACGAACTTCAGCATCAGCGGGTCCCAAACCCATGTGCTGTAGTGTTAGTAAACAAGACAAGATCAGAAAAGATAAGCAATAATAAGGTCTTCCCTCCAACGTTGACTAACAAAACTCCATTTCTATTTGGACACATAAGCACTTTGAAAAGTACGAAATGCATTAATAAAAACCCAGTTTTACTGCTTACAAAGCCAAATTAAAAGTTATATTTTATATACTTTTTGAGGAAGGAGAGAGATAACTTCCCATTAATAATGGTGCATTAATTAATCAAATTGAAAATTGAGGAATATATTCGAATGATAAATATAAGAAAAAAAAATTAAATTTTAAAATATCTCACAAGAATTTCTTCGCACGTCTGTACCAACTCAGTAGCTATGTCCCTCACTTATATTTTTTATACTTTGTGATATGAAGGATGGTTTTCTTTTGTCACAGAGTTAGCACCCGTAGTGAATTTATTACAGTAACGCCCATCCCTGTTCCTTCCAAATGTAACACAAAACTCATGAATCCCCGAAAAGGTGAGCATGAGGGTTGTGGGCTGTGCCGACCAGAATAACGGTCGCAATGCATGGACATAAAGGACAACAGATTTTTATGCTAATTTTAGAATTGTAAATAGTTTAGTTATATATTTCCCTATTTTCTCATATTTTTAAAATTAAACGAATTATTGATTTATTTTCAGCTTCTTAGTACTAGACATAAAGGGAAAAAAATGACTAAAGAGACCCTTTTTTTTGTGGTTGGAGGGGGGGGGGGGAAGGGGAGGACTGTGTGACGAGAGGTCTATCAAGAACTTGAAAATGGGAAATTTACATGTTGGTTATGCATCAGGAAACCATAGTGAGTATGGCAGTTGCTGGGGCAATTATTGGAGCAGCAATTGGAGGATGGTTGAATGACAAATACGGGAGGAAAACAGCCCTTCTAGTTGCTGATTTCCTATTTTTCACCGGAGCTGTTCTAATGGCTTCTGCCCCAAATCCTGGCGTTCTCATTGTCGGCAGAATTTTCATTGGAATTGGTGTCGGAATGGCATCGTTTACATCTCCTCTGTACATCTCAGAAGCTTCTCCTGCGAATATAAGGGGTGCCTTGGTTAGTACCAATGCGCTCCTCATTACTGGAGGACAACTCATATCCTACCTTATTAACCTTGCATTCACTAAGGTATAAACATCATTTTTTAGGGTATTTTATACAAGTAATTAAGATGGCCAACAAATTAATCAGCCTTATAATTACCACCTGAATCAGGCACCAGGGACATGGCGATGGATGCTTGGAATTGCTGGGGTACCAGCTCTTCTGCAATTCATACTAATGCTGCTTCTTCCTGAATCACCTCGGTGGCTCTATCGCAAGGTTTTATCCAATTTTTAAAAATTCAACATCATAAATGTAATTGATCATTTTTAACATGATCTATAATTTGCCACAACAGGGAAGAGAAGAGGAAGCGAGAGAGATACTGCAAAAGATATATCCTCCAGAAGAGGTCGAAGCAGAAGTTCAAGCACTTAAAGAATCAGTTGAACAAGAAATTGAGGAAAATAAATCAGGGAAGATCAGCATTCTGAACCTGTGGAGGACGAAATCCGTGAGGAGAGCACTCGTAGCTGGTGTAGGCCTCCAGGCATTCCAACAATTTGTGGGCATAAATACAGTGATGTATTACAGCCCTACAATTGTTCAGTTGGCTGGCATTGCATCTAATCAAACTGCACTGCTTCTTTCACTTGTCACTGCTGGCCTGAATGCTATTGGTTCCATTGTTAGTATGTATTTTGTGGACAGAACAGGGAGGAAAAAGCTGCTGGTTTTTAGTTTGTGTGGGATTATAATTTCACTTGGGTTTCTATCAGCAGTGTTCCATGAATCCACCTCTCATGCACCTCAAGTTAGTGCAGCAGAGACATCTCACTTCTCAGGGCTCTTTTGCCCTGATTATGAGTATGCTGGTTCTCCTTCCTGGAACTGTATGAAATGCTTAAAAGCCTCTCCAAGCTGTGGCTTTTGTGCTTCGGCACAAAATAAGGTAATCAAAGGATTCGTTCTCCATTTCTTGAAACCACCTAATGATGAATAACACATAATATAAGGAAGCATCAATTATTTTTTTCCCTTTTTCTTTTTGCAGGTGTTTCCAGGGGCCTGTTTGATCTCAAATGATACAACTCAGCATGCTTGTCACGGAGAACACAGGTTATGGTATACAAGAGGATGCCCGAGCAAAACAGGGTGGCTAGCTATTGTTGCCCTGGGCCTGTACATCATCTTCTACTCCCCTGGAATGGGTTCAGTTCCATGGACTGTGAATTCTGAAATATACCCTTTGCGATTCCGAGGGATATGTGGAGGAATTGCTGCCACAGCAAACTGGATTTCAAATCTTATAGTATCACAATCATTTCTGTCATTAACAGAATCAATTGGAA
Organism: Apocynum venetum; assembly: GCA_019593545.1. NCBI lineage: Eukaryota > Viridiplantae > Streptophyta > Magnoliopsida > Gentianales > Apocynaceae > Apocynum > Apocynum venetum. The sequence continues at coordinate 852,511 of SRSM01000145.1, read as the reverse complement.
CTTCATGGACCTTCTTCATATTTGGAGTTCTAGCGGTAGTCGGCCTGTTTTTTGTCCTGATTTGCGTGCCAGAAACTAAAGGGCTTCCGATAGAAGAAATAGAAAAGATATTGGAGAAGAGATCTCTGCAACTGAAATTCTGGGGAGAAAGGCCCTCTGATATCGAGATGACCAAGAAAAATCAGCAAGTGTAAAAAATCAAAGGCTAGGATCATTGTCTAGAAATATAGCGTATTTTCTTTCTTGCATTTTGGGAGGATAGTGAAGATGATTCTTCTACCTTTTGTTCGGAAACAGAATTTACATGTTAATGGATTAGCAAAATATTTATGCCATTTAAGCAGCTGATACATGAACTTTGTGAGAAGCAATATTAATTGAGACCAAATTATCTGGGCTTTACACACTGGAAGGAAAAACAAAAAATTAGTACAGAGAATCCTCACTATAGAATTAGTAGCGTTTGGATTGAAAGACTTTGAGGGAAGAAGTGAAGAGGAGAAAGATTTAGGATTGGATTTATTTTTTTAGATAAAAAGGAAAAGAAAGCGTGGGGAGGCAGAGAACAAATCTGATGAAAATGTAAGCGATTTTATTTTGATTTACCCCATCTAAAAGTATTCAAGGCTAATGATATTTCCTTTGAACTAAAAAAGTTATTTAAGGTAATGTTTGTGGACCAATTTGCTACATCTAAAACCTTAAGCAAGATACTTCAACTAAAGCGTGGAAAATTAAAAAGAAATTGAAGGCAAATTTTCCTATTAAGTCTTTCGGTCAAAAATTACTCAAAAAAGGGACGGGAACAGATTATCAACTGTTAAATTAAAGGATCTGGACTTCAGATTTTGAGATGTGTACATGAAAACCCACACGTACCGGACTACAGTGCATGTCTGATAATGATAAGAATAAGAAAGAGGACTACAATATCTCGTTCGCCGATGATCTTCCATCTCCTTCTTGTGGCTCTGATATCTCTCCACGTCCATCACCTACTACAACGACATTTGTATCTTCTTTGGACATATTTTTAGTAGTTGATTTATTGTATTTGACACATTTACAATTATTATGTATATTATTGTTGATTTATTTTAATATATTATGTATTTTGTTGAATGATTAGTTTGCTTGGGTTGTTTTTGAGATGTGTGAAATACCTTTGTTAAAATAGGAATGAAAATCGAATTTTTAAATATTATTATTTAAAAAGAAATTAGTCTCAAATTGAGACAAATTTGATATGAATTTGAGAATATCTGTTTTAATTAATAAATAATTTTTTAATATATTTATATCAAAGTCGTCTTAAATTGAGATGAATTTGAAACATATATTTTAATTTTTAAATTAATATTTGAAACTTTAGTCTCAAATCTGTCTCAATTTGAGATGAATAATTTTATTTTTAAAAACTTGTTTGGAATGCTCGTCTCAAATATGTCGCAATTTGAAATGAATATTTTAAAGCTTGAAAAATATTTTTAAAATTATCAGTCTTAATTTGGATCCGATTTGAGACAATTTTCTTTAAATTGATCCTCAATGGACTAAAATAATCTATCTCAAATTCCGTTGAAATTACCTTTTTTGAGATGGATATGTTTGTCTCAAACTACGTGTTTTCTTGTAGTGCCTAAAGCCATGATATAATTTCCATATTAAACAAAGTTAAGACTGTTCTATAAAAATCACTCTCATTTTGTTTGCAAATGAAAATCTACCGGTTTGTATGCTAAGCAAAATAATAGGTGAAAACAGGTTTAAATATTGTTATAATCTTTGCCCCATTCTTTGATACTTTATAACACCTCCGACATAGTAATTTTTTTCTTCTCAAATGCGAAGACTCTGTAAGTTTATTATTTACTTGTGATATTAAAGAGTTCATCGAGAGACTCTTCATCGAAAAATAAAATGGATTAATGGCACTTTGGAATTTCGCGTGTTATTAGAGAGAAAAGATTACCATAAATATTATGATGAAATGTGCAAAACTGGGCATGCGCATAAATATAGTTATTTGTCAGTAAAATTAGCCAAATGAGTAAACGGCCGGAACTTTTTACCTTAATTTCAAACTCAAATTTCTCCTAAGGTTTGAATTTTGTAGCTTCCAAGTACTTCCTTAACTTGTTATAAAACGTTTTTGTTCAAATTTAATACTCAAACGTTTTAAAAGTTTAATTTTTATACTTCTTTCAAAAAAAATATATTATATTATTGTTTTTATCTATAACATTCAATGCAAGTGAATTTTTTGGGAGCCTTTTTGTCATTAGCTAAAATCTATGAAATTCTAAAAACCATGCAACAATCTTCTTCTATTTTTCACCTTATTCTTCTTCATTCTATTTGTTTCTTCTCCATAATTACTTGTCATTGAATTAGCAAACTTCAATCGACTGATACAGTAAATATAAATCAGACACAAAAAACTTTTTTTTAAAAAAGAAAACTACAAAATCCCACAAAGGCATAGGAAGAAAATGTCATAGATTATTTTGATATATGAGTTATTTATTTATTTATATATTACTGTCAATTGATTGTTTCATTGAAGTTTGTTGATTTAATGACAATTAATTATGCAAAAGAAGAAAAAATGAAGAAAGAAGAATTAGAGATAAAAAATAAGAAAATTATTACATTTTTTACTTTATGAATTTTAGTAATGACAAAAATGCTCCTAAAAAAAGTTATAGATAGAAATAATAATATAATATGATATTTTTTATTAAAGTGTAAAAATTATACTTTTAAAAAGTTTGAGTATTAAACTTTGATAAAAAATTTTTTTTGATAATATAGAAATAGTAACTTAATGCAATTTTGTATAGAAGTGCAAACACTTTACTTTTTAAAAATTTAAGTGCTAAATTTGAAGGAAAAAAAATTATAATGGCAAAAGATGAATTCCTGGAGTTCACGTGCGACTCGAATAGTATGACCATGACAAAATGAGTGGTTTCTAAACCTTAAGAGGTCAGTCTCCGAGGTTCATATGCTATGTATAGAAAGTACACACTAAAAATATAGGAGTGGCATTAAAATAATCTACAAAAGATTCCCATGAACTTTAGGAAATTTCTAACTTTCGTGGGGTAATTGATGACTACCAACTCTCCTGGAATGACGAATGGAAGGCACAACGGAGATGGCGTCTCTGTCTTTGGCTCTTCTATATAACCCCGCCAATATCTACTGCTCTTGAAGTAGCAAACTGACAATATCCTATGTTGCCTATCAGCTTTACCCAGAGGCGAATTTCTGTCTATTCGTTCACTTACTATCCAAACTCTTCCTTTAATTTTTTCTCCCTTTAATGAGCATTTTCTTTTTCATTTCTCTATTGAAAAGGCTTAGTAGTGAGTAAATTTAGCTGTGCTTGTTGTTATTTTCCAAGTTAATAATTTTTCAGTTCACAACTAAAAAATGGAAGGAGGAGACCACCTAGGAGATGCAACAGCGTTCAAAGAATGCTTGCTACTGGCAAAGAAGAACCCTTATATTCTTCGCTTGGCTTTCTCTGCTGGCATTGGTGGCTTTCTTTTTGGCTATGACACTGGTCCTCTCTCTCTCTCTCTCTCTCTCTCTCTCCTTTATCCTCTGATTCCATATAAGACTCGAACACAAGTATATATAGCCTTTGGTGCATGAAGCAATATCTGTAGCAAAATGTTCTGATGATGTTAATTTGTTGTTGGGGGTTGGGGAGAGCAGGAGTAATATCAGGTGCACTTCTGTATATTCGAGATGATTTCAGTTCTGTGGATAAGAAAACCGTCTTGCAGGTTAGCACAGTACCCATATGCTTTTCTTTTTCTTTTTTCTTTTTGTGTCTGTGTGTTGTTTTTAATCAAAACAGTAGAAATATGCAGAAACTGTTATATTCATGCTATTTTTATTTATTATTTTCCCTTAAATTTTATTGCTTAATTTGTTGGACAGAAATACCCTTATATTTTTTCTTAGGATCATATATGATCTCCTTACACAGTGAGAGGGACCTCATATGTCATTTCACATTAAATAATCTTCTTATCCGACACATACAATTATAAAACAAGCATGCGCGCAGCCGCCACACATATGTGAGGCGGCTTTTTCTTTTTTTTGTATATAATCTTGTGATTCAGAACTTACACTCCCACGGTCATAAACTTCGATGTCATCGGCCCTCTCCCAATCAAAAAATATAAATCACGAAATTGTGCACTAAATAGTTGGAGAATTAAGGTGAAAAATCTTATTTTATCTCAAAGTTTTATGATTCAAAAGCCCAACACATGTATATTTACAGGATGTTTAACAACTAATATTGTTATAGTTCCTTAATAATTTTTTATAATATTCATTAAACAAAATTTTTTATCTTTAATTATAAGATATTTTGTTATAATTATTAGTGCACAATTTTTAGAATTAGTGCACAATTTTTATTAGTGCACAATTTTTTATAGTGCACATGTATATTCATTTTTTTTTTTTAGAATTATTAGTGCACAATTTTTATTGAGAGACAAAAAGAGAATAAATACTCATTTAAAAAAAATTAAAATAAATAAGGATATAGTAAGAAGTAAAATAATTTATTTGTTTATGTGAAATTATTTAAAATATTTTATAAAAATTGACTGATGGAGTATTCTTTTTTAAAACTTAAGTATTTAATTTATCTTATATTTTTTAAATTATACATATATAGAAATTCTACAAAATACTCCGTAAATTATAGTTAAAATATGCTTATACATATTAGGAAACGGATATGCTTATATTTATCAAAATTAAGAAGCTCACTTTTTTCCTGAGTTTTTGTTGATTGGTCTAAAATAGACACAATTAGTTCATTGATAGGTGACGAGGTTAAGCCGTTGCGTTCAGCATTAGCAGATCACAGACCCGTGTTCATTTTGTCAAACAAAAGACCACGAAAACATAGACCAACAAAAATCCATTTCTATTTTAACACATAAGCACTTTGAAAAGTAGGAAAATACATTAAAATATGGAAAGAAAAACCCGGATGGAATAGATATTCTTACAAAGCCAAATTAAAGACGTAGGCACGTAGCCTACTCCTGAATCCCCGAAAAGGATGTTTTATGGACTGTGCTCATCAAATTAACGGTCGTAGTGCATAGATATTAAAGCATAACAAACCTTTATATTATTTAAAATTATAATTTTAAAAAATAAAGAAACTTAATCTACTCGGAATAATTTCTTTTTTTTTCAATAATGTATTATACATTTGATAATTTTTATCAAGAAAAGCAGTTCGTCATGTTCAGCTTTTTAGTTTTAGTCATAACGAAAGATTGTCTCAAATCAGGAAGACTTTTTGTATGATTATGTGTGACGAGTGATCTATGAAGAACTTGAAAATGGAGAAATTAAATGTTGATTATGCATCAGGAAAGCATAGTGAGTATGGCAATTGCAGGAGCAATTATTGGAGCAGCAATTGGTGGATGGCTGAATGACAAATTTGGGAGGAAAACAGCCATTCTAGTTGCTGATTTCCTGTTTTTCATTGGAGCTGTTCTAATGGCTGCCGCCCCAAATCCTGGCGTTCTTATTGTCGGCAGAATTTTTGTTGGCTTTGGAGTCGGAATGGCATCGTTTACCTCTCCATTGTACATCTCAGAAGCTTCCCCTGCCAACATCAGGGGTGCCCTGGTCTGCACCAATGCCTTACTCATTACTGGAGGGGCCTTCTTGTCTTACCTTATTAACCTTGCATTCACCAAGGTACAACAAAACATCATTTTTATAAATAAGATGACCAAAAATTAATCTGCCTCGTAATTAATCCCTGAATCAGGTACCAGGGACATGGCGATGGATGCTTGGAATTGCTGGGATACCAGCTGTTGTGCAGTTCATACTAATGCTGCTTCTTCCAGAATCACCTCGATGGCTCTATCGCAAGGGAAGAGAAGAGGAAGCGAGAGAGATTTTACAAAAGATATATCCAACTGAAGAGGTCGAAACAGAACTGCAAACACTTAAAGAATCAGTTGAACAAGAAATAGAGGAAAATAAATCAGAGAAGGTTAGCATTCTGAACCTGTGGAGGACTAAATCCGTGAGGAGAGGACTCATAGCTGGTGTAGGCCTTCAGGTATTCCAGCAATTTGTGGGCATAAACACTGTGATGTATTACAGCCCTACCATTATTCAGTTAGCTGGCATTGCATCAAATCAAACTGCGCTGCTTCTTTCACTTGTCACTGCCGGCCTGAATACTTTTGGCTCCCTTGTTAGTATGTATTTTGTGGACAGAACAGGGAGGAAGAAGCTGCTGGTTCTTAGTTTGTGTGGGATTATACTTTCACTCGGGTTTCTATCAGCAGTCTTCCATGAATCAACCTCTCATTCACCTCGAATTAGTGCAGCTGAGACATCTCACTTTTCAGGGCTCTTTTGCCCTGATTATGAGTATGCTGGATCTCCCGCCTGGAACTGCATGAAATGCCTGAAAGCCTCTCCAAGCTGTGGCTTTTGTGCTTCAGCACAAAATAAGGTAATTAAAGGATTCATTCCCCGTTTCTTGAAACCATATAATTGGCATTTTCTGATATTTTCTTCGTCAATTTATTGGTTTTTTTTTCTTTCACAGCTGTTTCCAGGGGCCTGTTTGATCTCAAATGACACAGCTCAGGATGCTTGTCATGGCGAAGACAGGTTATGGTATACAAGAGGCTGCCCAAGCAAGACCGGATGGCTGGCCATCGTTGCCCTGGCCCTGTACATCATCTTCTACTCTCCTGGAATGGGTTCAATTCCATGGACTGTGAATTCCGAAATATACCCTTTGCGATTTCGAGGGATATGTGGAGGAATTGCTGCCACAGCAAACTGGATTTCAAACCTCATAGTATCACAGTCATTTCTGTCCTTAACAGAATCAATTGGAACTTCCTGGACCTTCTTCATATTTGGAGTTCTAGCCGTAGTAGGACTATTTTTTGTCCTGATTTGCGTGCCGGAAACTAAAGGGCTTCCTATAGAAGAAATAGAGAAGATTTTGGAGAAGAGATCTCTGCAGTTGAGGTTCTGGGGAGAAAGGCCTGATATTGAGATCAAGAAAAATCAACAAGTGTAGAAATGAAAGGCTAGGAGCATATCTAGAAATTTAGCCTATTTTCTTTCTTGCATTTTGGGAAGATTGTAGATACTATCATTTTACCTTTTGTTTCCTAATCAGAATTTGCATCTTAATGGATTAGCAAAATATTTATGCTTTTTAACTTGCTTTATTCTTTATTTTGCTCTCTTTTTAACCGTGAAGCGCTCGCCTAACTGACCGGCCGTACTTATCTCTCCAAATCTTTCCATAAAACTAGCGGTAAATGTATGTAATTTTTATTAAAAAAGCAAAAAAAAAAAAAAACAATATCAATTCGCTTTCAACTTTGAAAGAATATATTACCCCTTTACCCTATCATTTTCTATGGTAAAGCTTCCGTCTATAAATGCCATCACGTGAATCGTTTCTTTAAGAATTACTATGGGGGAAAATAAAATCTAATTTGTCAATTATTGACAACTCTGACGCTATGTAGATGTCGGAAGATATCATTTAGAAAAGTTAAAGTGGGAAAGTAAAGAGGAAAAAGCAAGATAAAACGATGGCAATGATTATTGTGACATTGACTATAGCTTAGAGAAGAAACCTCTAGACTTTGGAAAGATCCACAAAAATGGTTGGAAAGATGAAAGATATATATAGTGCTGGTACGTTTAAAACAAAATTTTGAAGGAATCTATGGTCCGCTGTCCAGGAGTACATCAATCAGAAGGATTAATGATTTTCATCATCTCTCTTCAGTCGGCAGTTCTTTGGCTCTTTCTAATTTTTTTATCTTTTCTTTTTGAAAATATGATGATAAATTAGATAGTTGACATAAGGAAAGACAGTGGCCATCGTATAAATTATTAATTTATTTATTGTTATCTCTTATTTAATAGGAAAGCGCACATATAATAGGTAATATTTTTTTTCTTTATACATAACAAAGATTATTTAACTTTAAATTAAGAATGCTTTTTCCTTTTTTTCTAAAAAAAAATTAGTCTAGAAGCCGTGCATCAATACACGTGACGAAGTGCGAAATGATCTTTGATTTTTGTGTCAATAAATAAGAAGTAATGATTTCGACACTAATTTAATTTCAATTTTCTCTATTTCTTTTACAATTTCTTTCTTTTATTATTGTCTTCATCTTAATATATTTTCTAGAATTTTTAGAATAATATTTCAAGGTTTTTTTGTAATATTTAGTAAAGAAATTCTATTATAAATTTTTAATATTTCTGAATAGTTTATCTTTCAAATTTTCTTTCCAATGTTTATAAATTTCATTTTATATTTATTAAAAATATATTGTGAGTAATTTCCTTTTGTTAGTAAGGATATGTGTTAAGTTGTTAATAAATGAGATTATCAGATAATTTTCTTTGTACTTAATTTCTATTTGGATTTATTTAACTGGACTTATGGTTGGTTTACCCGCCTAGTTTTTATTTATTTTTCTTTATGCACTTTTGAAAAACTTAAGAGGGGGGGTGAATTAGGTTTTTATCCAATTTTTTAACCTAATTCAATAAAACACCTATTTGACAACAAATATCAAACACTTTGTGTGCTAATTGTGTGAGAAATAATGTGTTCAAGTAAAATGCAGAAATTAGAGCAATGAACACAATGATTTATAGTGGTTCGGTTTATCCAACAAAACCTAATCTACTACCTTGAGTTACCTACTCAAGGATTTATCAAATCCCTTCACTAATCAAATAAATGAGATTACAAAAGAGGCTCACACAATTCACCTTAGGGTTTTACAAATAACCTCTCAAACCAATCAAGACTCACTCAACCCTTGAGTTTTACAACACAATCTTGATTATATAATAATCTCACCACTCTCCTTAATGAATCCTAACAATATAATTCAATTCAAGGTTCACCCAAAAGTTTTACAAACAAACCTTGAATACAAAACAATCTACACAAGGCTCACCCTAACACTTAGGGTTTTATGCTACTTGCAACCTTGATACAATTTCAATCAATAATAAAAGATAGAGAGTTTGATATATATCACCTTAATGTGAAGATATATCAATTTGAATCACAATCACCTCTTTGAGTAATGGCTTGTCAAGATTGCTCAAAAATCACCTTTGAATATAAAAACCCTTATTTAATGATTTTAACAAGATTGATGTTTAGAAAGGGTTTTGGAATGTTTCTAAGGTGTTATAGGATCAAGATATACATTGTTTTTGCTCAAAAAAATCTTCTTAGAAAGAATTCCAAATGTTTGGTTTTTAAAGGTTTGTTCCCAACAGTAAAAAATGAAGCTGTTAGAAACCCACTCAGGAAGTGCGGTCGACCGCATATCAAACTGATCGTCCGCATCATCATCCCCAAGCTCACTGGACAACCACGGGATGATGATTTTTCATCCTCCGGTCGACCTCATGGTCGTCCACAGGTTGGCAGATGAATAAATTTGACAGCACATCCATCCACAAGATAAACTAACTTATGGATGATATCTGTACCACTTTAGGCCGATTGAAACATGTTCATTTGTGTATCAACAATACTCTAACACACAAATGATGATTTCAATCAACCATATAAGTTATGGTATCAATCCAACAAGAATTTATGAACCATTTAAGTTTTGAAATCGCGATGCATGGTTTTCGAAATACCAAAACATATTTTAACATATTAAAAATATTTTGAAATAACGTTTTAAGTTCATAGAGCATCCTTTAGAAACCATTACTCAATTAGAGGTAGAACTAGAAATCAAAATATATAACTCTAAAACTATACCTCTAGTTTCTATCTAATCCAATAAAAGCTTGTCTTCAATTCTTGATAGTCTTGACTTATATACTTCTTTGAAGACTTGAAATCTTGTTGTTGCATGGATTAGATCGTGAATCCAAAAACTCTATCACTTGTACAAATAAGACATTAGTCCTCATCAATGTTTGTCATTAATCAAAATTAAGACATTAAAAGCTTTAGGGCTTTCAACTTTAAATATCGCAAATGGATGGCCGAGCCTCCTAGTTAGTTTAATTTACTTTTATGTATTTTATTTTTTTTTATTATGAAAAGCTGAGCTCCTAGTTAGTTTAATTTATTTTTATGTCTTTAATTCTTTTTTTATGGAAAGCCAAGCCTCCATACTTTTAGTTTAATTTATTTAAATGGCCGCTTAACCGCCTAATTTGTTTAGTTAATATAAATCCAATCTTTCTTTCTATATATATATATATATATATATATATATAGATATTTGTGTATTTATTTAATATACTTATATATATATATATATATATATTAATTGAGTATTTATATAATTCATGTTTTAACCAATATAATTGTGTGAATTAATTGGATTGACAATCTAGTTAATGAATGTGATTATATAGCTAGGATTATTAACTTATATTGATGATTCAAGTAACATCTACTAGTTTAATTAAGTTGTAGCTCTTGGCTTAATTAAATTAGTATTTGAATTATATAATTTAAATTGTATATAATTAAGTTGATTGTTATATACAATTAATTGTTGGTAATGTCTTATTTGTTTAATGAAATTTGATTGAGCATCCTATACACGCTGGTTGGTAGTGGTGTTTAATTAAATTAGAGATTAATCTGTCTGAGCTGATCCAGATTAATCTAATTTGTAAGAATAGTAATCTGTATGAGCTGATTGAGATTTTAAAACCAACTCCTTAATAATGTATTTATCTATGATTAATCCCATGAAAAATATAACTTGATACTAGTTCCTTGCTAACGCATTTTATATCATTTATATTTTAAATTCCTTTTTAATTCTATTAATAAATTCAAAATTCTCAAAAATATTTATTTTAATTGTTGTTATTTTCTTGTTCTCAAAATACCAAAACCCCCAAAACCTTTTTCGATTAATGATTTTAATTTAAAAGTTGACAAATCTATGTGGATTCAATCCATACTTTCCCTATCTATATAGGAATTGTTAGGTTTAAATTTGAGAGACGTACGACATGCTTCATCAAATTTTGGCGCCGTTGCGGGGGATTTGTTTTAATTTCTTCTATTAAATTTGTTAATCTTTTTATTTTGTTACAGATTTCATTCATTTGGTGATATTGAGATACAAATTTCATTCATTTGGTGACGTTAGACAACAAGTTTATTGTTTTATGCACTTAACAAGTGGTAAAATCACCGGGGAAGAATAAGGGAGTAAAACACTGAAAGCCTTAAAGCTTTTAATATCTTAGTTTTGATTAAATGACAAACATTGATAAGGACTAATGGCTTTATTGTATTAGTGATGATCTTTTAGGATTCATATATCTAATCCTTGCAAGATCAAAGTTTCAAATCTTCAGGAAAGAGCTTTTGATGTCAAGCCTTGAAGATAAGCGTTTCTGGATTAGATAGGATCTAGAGGTGTAGCTTTAATTCTTTTATCTTTGGTTATCTCTAGGTCTATCCCTTTGAGTAATGAGTTCTATAGGTTGCTCAATAAGAGTGAAATGATTTTCAAAATGCATTTCATTTAGATAAAACATGAGTTGGGTATTTGAAATGATTTTCAAAATACATGCACATACTTCAAAATTCATAAAATATGGTTTGCAAACTCTTAGAGTTGTTTGGGAACCTGTTCTGCATAGTTTTAATGCATTTGTGGTCGACCTGACAAAAGTGTGGACGACCACAAATCATGCGGTCGACCAGACTTCTCAGAGTATCGTCCGCAGGCTGTCCAGAGTTCTCTGGAACACTTGCGGATGATGGAGCGGTCGACCGGACTTCTGAGCTCATCGTCCGCAGGCTGTCCAGAGTTCTCTGGAACATTTGCGGATGATGGTACGGACGACCCTCTTGATTTGCGGTCGACCGCACTTCTCCTGAGTGGGATTCAAACAGCCATTTTTATGACCGTTGGTACATACATATAAATACCCAATCGTTTAAACAACTCAAATCAATTACTTTTTGAGCAAAAATCTGATCCTAACACTTCATAGAACCTCTGGAGATTATTTTGAAACCAAATCTTAACATTCATATTGTGAAATTCATCAAAGTGAGATTTATACAAAATCATTGGGGTTCTTGAGCAACTTACAAGAAAACATTACTCAAAGAGGTATTTATGCTTTACATTGATATATCTTCACATTAAGGTGATTTCATATATCAAACTCTTCTTATTCATATCTTGATTGATTTGTTCAAGGTTGCATTGAGCTTAAAACTCTAAGGGTTAGAGTGAGCCTTGAACCATAGAAAACTGTGTTTGTGTTAAGAGCTTCTTTTTCATTAATTGTTGTAATAGAGAAAGGTGTGTAGACAAGGTTATATTGTAAAACTCAAAGTGTTGAGTGAACCTTGGTTGGTTAAGAGGTTTATGTTGTAAAACCCTAAGGGAATTGGGTGAGCCTCTATTGTATTCTCTCTTACTATATTAGTGAAAGGTTTTGTGAAATCCTTGAGTAGATAGCTCAAGGTAGTGGATTAGGTTTTGTTGGATAAACCGAACCACTATAAATCTTTGTGTTCATTGCTTCTTTTCTTGAACTCATCTTTTCATACTTTGGTTGAACACCAAGTGTTTGATATTTGTTATCTTAGAAAGCTTGTTTATTTTAAATAAGGAAAAATCGGTTAAAACCTAATTCACCCCCCCTCTTAGGTTTTTCAAACACCAATTGAGATAAGAGAACAAGCTACAGATATTGAAGAAGGCAAATCAGAAAATCAACCAGATACACAACTTATTTCTGGTGATATTCTTCCTACTCATCTTTTTAATATGAATTTGAATCAAAGATCTCTAAAAGAACTCACTGCTCCTACTCTTGATGAACAACCTTTATTCATTATTTTTCGACAAGTTGATGCTAATTTTAAAATGCATACTGGATTTATACAATGTTTGCCAACTTTTAATGGATTACCAGGAGAAGATCCGCTTAGGCACATTAAGGAATTTCATGTTATTTGCACTAATTTGAAACAAGAAAGTACGAGAGATGAAGTGATTAAACTGCGCTCTTTTCATTTTAGCTTACAAAATAGTGCAAAAGATTGGTTATATAATTTGCCTTCGGGATTTATTCAAGATTGGATAGGAATGCAAATAGCTTTTCTAGCTAAATATTATCATGCATCTAGAATTGCAACAGTCTAAAAGGATATAAGTGGCATAAGACAACAAACTGGTGAAACATTGTATGAATATTTGGAAAGATTTAAAAGATTATGTGCTAGTTGTCCTCATCATCAAATACCTGAACAATTATTAATTCAATATTTTCATGAGGGTTTGATTTCTAATGACAAGATGACAATTGATGTAGCTAGTGGTGGTGATCTTTCAGATAAAACTCCACAAGTTGCACGTGAATTAATAGCTAACATGGCTGCCATTTCACAATCTTTTAACACCATGAATGATACTGTTAGGAAAGTTAATGAAGTAGATGCATCATCATCATCATCATCCAGAGGAAAATAAAGGTATGGAGAAAGCACATGTTTCAAGCCTAACATCTTCCGACAAAGTTCCTCAAATAGGATAATCTTCTTATTCTATTCCCAAGGTAAGTCCTCATTTTCCTAATAGGTCAACTAAGAACAAGAAAGATGATGAAGAAAAATATGTTATGGAAATCTTCAAGAAAATTGAAGTCAACATTCCTCTTTTGGATGCAATAAGACAGATTCCTCGTTATGCAAAGTTCCTAAAAGAACTTTGTACCAACAAAAAGAAGCTTAAAGGTAACGAGAGAATCAATGTGAGGGAATGTGTGTTTGTTGTTCTCCAACAGAAACTTCCTCCAAAGCAAAAAGATTCAGGTATGTTCGCTATCTCTTGTACAATTAGTGATAAGGTAGTCTCAGGTTATATGCTAGATTTAGGAGCCTCTATTAATGTCATGCCTTATACAATCTATAACTCTTTAAATTTGGGACCAATGAAGCCTACTAGAATTGTTATTTAGTTAGCTGATAGGTCTGTGGCTTATCTAGAAGAAGTAATAATGGTTAAAGTAAATGATTTAGTATTATCTGCAGATTTCTACATTTTGAAAACTGAGGATAGCCAAAATACTTGTCCATTACAGTCATCTATGCTGTTAGGTAGATCATTTTTGAAACCTGCTAGAACTAAGATTGATGTTAATGAAGGTACTTTATCAATGAAATTTGATGGTTATAAAATTTCTTTTAACATATTTAATGTCATGAAGTACCCTTCTGATGAATGTTCTATAGTTTCTGTTGTGGACATTATAGATCCACTTATTGAAGATATATTTGACTCTTATCTATGTTATTTTTGCTCTAGAAAAATTTAGATATTCTTTGTTGGGAACAAAAGTGATTGTTTATTTAGATCATGCAGCTCTAAAGTACCTATTAAAGAAGAAAGACTCTAAATCAAGACTACTTAGATGGATTCTCTTACTCCAAGAATTTGACCTTGAAATCCGAGATAAGAAGGGAGCAGAGAATCTTGTTGATGATCATTTGAGTCGACTGACATATGACGGGGAAGTATCTCCTATCTCTAATTTATTTCCTGATGAGCATCTTTATGCATTACATACAATTATACCTTGGTATGCTGATATGGTTAATTATATTGTTACCAAAGTATTTCCAAATAATCTATCTAAACCTCAAAAGGATAAAATTAAAAATGACTCAAAACACTATCTTTGGGATGATCCCTACTTATTCAAAAGTTGCGCAGACAATGTCATACACAAATATGTTCCAAATAATGAAATTCAATCCATATTGAATTTTTGTCACATTTTTTAATGTGGAGGTCATTTTGGACCAAAACTAACTGCTAGAAAAATTCTGAAAAGTTAATTTTATTGGCCTACTCTTAACAAAAATGCATATTTCTTTGTTAAATCTTACAATGAATGTCAAAGAGTTGGTAATATATCCAAGAAATATGAAATGCCTTTGAAGACTATATTAGTTTGTGAACTTTTTGATGTATGGGGCATTGATTTTATAAGACATTTTCCTTCGTCTTTTGGAAATACTTATATCTTACTTGCAATGGATTATGTATCCAAATGGATTGAAGCTAAGGTCACTCAAATGAATGATTCTAAAACAGTTGTGACATTTATCAAGGACAATATATTCCATAGATTTGGAATACCAAAGACCATCATCAGTGATAAAGGTACACATTTTTGCAATAAGGTAGTAGAAACTCTGTTAAAAAATATCATGTTTCTCATAAGATTTCTACTATCTATTATCCTCAAACAAATGGATTTGTTGAAATCTCTAACAGGGAAATTAAGTCTATTCTACCTAAAGTAGTCAATCATAATAGGAAAGACTAGAGCATTCGATTGGAAGATGCTCTTTGGGCATATAGAACTGCATTCAAAACCCCTATTGGTATGTCACAATTTAGGTTGGTTTATGGTAAAACATGTCATCTACCAGTGGAATTAGAACATAAGGCAATTTGGGCCATTAAACAATGTCATCTTAATCTTGATGATGCACAATCTAATCGAAATCAACAGATTCAAGAATTAGAAGAGATTAGAAATGATGTCTATGTTAATTCCTGGATTGCTAAAGAAAAGATGAAATATTACCATGACAAAAATATTTCAAGGAAAAATTTCAATATTGGTGATAAGGTTCTACTCTATAATTCTCATTTGAATGAGAATATTTCCAAGAAAGCTAAATTCAAGGTGGATTGACCCATTTGTTATCATTAATATCTTTAATCACGGGTCAGTGGAGGTAAAAAGTCTTCAAACGAGCAAAATTTTTAAAGTAAATGGTCATCTCCTAAAACCTTTTCATGAAGGATTTGCCGAATAAATTATCGATTCCATTGCTTTTGAAGACCCACCACAAGAAAGGAATTGAAATCTGTGCTCGTCGAGTCTAAGACGTTCAACAAGGGCACTATGTGGGAGGCAACCCATCGCTTTCTTAAATACTTTTAAATTTTTTTATTTTTCTTTTTCACTTTTTAGCTTGCAGGCCTAGTAGAAATTGTTGAATATACGTCTTTTCGAATACTGAAAGATGACATATTTAAGTTAATTAAATGTCCAACATTGATTAAACACGACTTTAAATAGCTTGCTTAATTGTTGAAAAAATCACAAATCGATTTATGCTAATTTCCTTTCAAGAGTAAATTCCATCTGCAAGGTATTTCTTTCATTTTTACATTTTAGTTTGTCTTTCCAACCTTCTTTCTTTCTATCTCTTTGTTACATAATGAATGATTCATTAATGAAAATGAGAATATATTATCCATTGCTCCCTATTAATTATTTGAGAAAAATCTATCTGATGAGATTGGAGCGTATGAAATTACTAGTATCCATTGGAATGCCTGAGGATATTAGGTGGATAATTGAAGCTAAATTCCGAATTAGTGGTGAACATCCAACTTTTCCCAAACGTCCACATGGGTTAGGGAAGAATAGTTATGCAAAGAAACAGATAGGTAAAAGAATGAGAATCTGTTATAAATGTGCTAGATGGAACTGTGGTGCTAGTTGTCGTTCACTTGGGTATTTATCTGATAATCGGGAAGAAAAAATTGCTTTCATTAAAAATGGACTGAGTAAAGAGTCATTAGATTATATCAAACTGACTTTTGATTTGCATTCTAGTGGATATGTTCAAATAGAAATTCTCAGGTTATGAAAACAATTCAAAATTGAACAACACCGATACAGTCTTCGATATCTGAATTTAAATGATCCTGTTTGCCAATTTTTAAGAAGCTAGATGAGCAGCATACCCCCGACTCAGAGAAGGTGTTTGAAATAGTTACTGGACGTAAAACCAGAGGAAGATGTGAGCCACAATCACAACTACTTGTTTTTATTTGTTTCTTCCTTGATTTGTTTTTTTTTTTTTTAGTGCGTAACATAATCACTTTTGAAGTCATTACTATGGAAGGTCCATAAATCAAAAGTCTAACAAACATCGCAATGTTTGGAGGAACGACCGTGGGTGCTACTGTTTCGCATCTAACTGCTGTTATCCAATGAGGAAGAATACTAGCTCATCGAAAGATCGGTTTAGTATACGGAAGAAGAAATGCTAGATTAATTAGAGAGGATGCTCGAGCACACCAGTCATACCAAGCACTTGTTCAGATTGAAACAAATCAACCAAACAAAGTTCTCGCGGCAGGTGTAATTTCCACTCCTCTGAAACAGCTATATGGCAAAACAATTGGACATAAGGTACAAACAAAATCATTTTATGAACACATGACACTCATGTTACATAACTGTGATGCTTTCATAGTCATACCAGGAGGATATGAGGTATTAGAATGCTTGTTTAATTTAACATTCTGGTTTAACATGAAACTGCACAATAAATCAATTGGTCTTTTAAATGTTGATCACTACTTTGATGGTTTGTTAACATTTCTTGACATAGCAGTTACACATAAGCATCTATCTCCAGCAGCACGAAAAATTATTGTATCTGAATCCACAACCAATGAGCTATTGGATGAATTAGTAACTTTTGTACCAAAGATAGATCTAGAAGTACCTTCAATTAACTGGTCAATTTCCTGTAACAAGAGAAAAAGAGATTCAGTGGATTTAGAGTTAAAGTTGTAAGTTTTTCTTTTTAAATAAATTTGTGTTATTTTCTTTTTATTAAAAGTTGTGGAACAATGTTGTTGTTTTTCAAACTTTGTGTGTTTTTACATTTAGGACAATGTAATTCTCAAGTGTGGGGGTGGTTTGAGTAAAGAGTCAAGTGATTAATCTCATTTGATTTTTGATCCACACCTTTAAAAACATTGTTTTTAATAACTTGTTATTTTGTTGAATAAATCATGCATGTATTATAACTTTTTAAGATGATAGGTAATTTTGTGTTAAATTTTTCAATCCTTTTATATTTGTAACCCTTTTTTTAAAATTGTTTTCGTATCAATTGAATATCTTAACAATTTGACAAAAATATTGTTATTTAACTAATATGGCTAAATCTTTTATGTTATGAAACCTATAGTTAAAAACATTAGTATTGTGATTTGATGATAATGTAAGTTTTCTATGTGTTTTAGTACATTTAAGGTCACTCTCTACACACTAGAACTTGTTCTTTCACATGCTTGAGATGAAATTTAAATAAAATCTTGGTTGATTTGGGGATGACATAAGGCCTTATTTGATAGTTTGAGCCTTTCTGAACAAACCATACTTATATATATCCCTCGATCCTATTTTGAGCCAACATGTATGAATGGTTTCATTACCATTTAATTTCTTTGATAAATATCCTCGTTTATTATTTTTCTATCCAGATATTTTATTGATAATGTATTAAACATTGTTAATCTGTATCGAAAAGTTATGAAAAATGTTGATAAAGGATTACGAGATACTGTCAAAAATCGAAAGGTAAAAAGCTCATATATATGATCTCTTAAAAAAAAAGAAGAGAAAAAGAACAAAAAGAAAATAGAAAAGCGAAAAAAAATGAAGAGTTATCATGGCTAAGGTTTTCTTCAAGTGGTAGTAATTTATTCTCAATTTAAACTCTTGAAATATTTTGTATATTCCTATCATTCGTTTGTAGTCAAATCCCGAGCTTACATTACAACCTTTAAAGTACTATTTGACCTAGATCGACCAAAATTTTTCATCATTAGTGGAGAATATGTGAGTTTATAAGTTTATAAGTTATGTTGAGAAACTAACAATGTATTTTTATTTACATAGTGACTTTATTATTATCCTTTTATTATATTGATAGCATGCTTTAAAAAACTAAAATTTTTACGAAGGGTTTTATGTTTTTTACAGTCACATTTTGTTAACTTTGAATATTAATGTTAAACTTGTAAATGATATTCAAGCTCACGAGCACAATTGTTTTTTAAATTAAAAGGGGTTAATTATGAAAGTTGTATTAAAATTAATATAACACTTTGTTATCTTATTAATCTTGTTTAAGTTATTTATACTTGTACATTTTGTGTTTATATTTTTTGCTTGAGGGCAAGCAAAGGGATAGTGTGGAAGAATTTGATGTACTCATAAATTAACTGATTTTTATGTTATTTAATGACTATATTTTGTTTAAAAATCAGTTAATTATATTATTTAATAAATATATTTCATGTTTCCATTCTATTTCTTTGTTTGTAAGTTTTACAGTGTATTTTAATTCATTATGAAGATAAAAAGAAGTAGAAGAAATGTAGGAGAATTTTTTTAAAAAAATTTTAAAAAAAATTTATGTCATCCGATGACGTGGCACAATAAGAAGATTACACGTGGCGCAATTAGAAGATGACAAATGATGCTTCTAGAAGCCGCAATATGGACTAATGAGGATGCGACACGTGGTGAAGTTTGGGGAAATTAGGCCACCAACTAACTTTTCAAAACTTTGGAGTGCAAAATGACCATTTTGCCCCTGATTTTTGTGCATATAAATAAGAAGCTTATTTTTATGATTTCAACATCAATTTAGCTCCAATTTTCTCCATTTCTTTTGCAATTTATTTCTTTTATTATTTTTTTCATTTTAGTATATTTTACAGAATTTTTAGAATAATATTTCAAGGCGTTTTGTAATATTTAGTAAAGAAATTCTGTCCAAATAATTTTAATATTTACTTAGAGTTTATCTTTCAAATTTTTTTTCCAATGCTTATAAATTCCATCATATATTGATTAAATATGTATTGTGAGTAATTTCCCTTTGTAAGCAAGAATATGTGTTAACCCTAAATTTTCTTGTTATGAACATTCTTACTTGTGTACTTGATATGAATGACTATAATAGGGTAAGATGTTGTGAATCCGCACATGAAATGTGGAGACTGCTTGAAGTGACTCATGAAGGTACATACCAAGTATAGGAGACAAAACTTGGTATGCTTACAAGGAAGTATAACTTTTTTCTATGAAATCAAATGAAAATATTACTGATATGTTTACTCACTTTACTAACATTATTAACGGTTTAAAATTGTTTAGTAAGTTATATTCTATAGGAGAACAAAACATGAAGATACTCAATGCTCTACCAAAGGCTTGGGAAGACAAAATCACTGCTATGCTAGAAACTCATGACTTGAAGAAGAAACCAGTGGAAGAGCTTATTAGATCACTTCTCAGTCATGAAATAAGGATGAAGTGGTTAAATGATCAAGAAGTAGAACACAAAGGAGAAGAGGGATTGTTCTCAATGCCAAAGAGAACAATAATGAATCTTCTAGTGATGAGGAAGAAATGGACGATGAGGAGATAGCTCTTGTCATGAAGAACTTCAAAAAAATGTTCAAAAAGGGACACTTCAACAAATTCAAGAAAAAGCCACCCACATCCACAAATACCAACTCAAAGCAATGCTATGAATGCGGAAGTCCAAATCACTTCAAGACGGACTGCCCAAAATTAAGAGAGAAAGAAAATAAGTACAAGTCCAAAAACAAGAAAAGACTTGCTTCACTTGGGATCAAGAAGGTAGTGAAGATGAAGAACAAACTGAACAAGCAAATGTTTGTTTTATAACTATTGAAGATGAGGTAAATACATCAAAATCTTCTACCTTAGTTGATAGTGAAAGTGATAATGATGTATGTGGTATATTTGATAAAGATGAATTTATTTCCAACCTCTATCAAAAAATAAATACGATTGTCAGGAAAAACAAAGTATTGAAATTGAAAAACCTAAGAGGGGGGTGAATTAGGTTTTTATCCGATTTTTAAACCTAATTCAATAAAACACCTCTTTGACAACAAATATCAAACACTTGGTGTGCCAGTTGTGTGAGAAATAAAGTGTTTATAGAGCAATGAACACAATGATTTATAGTGGTTCGGTTTATCCAACAAAACCTAATCCACTACCTTGAGTTACCTACTCAAGGATTTATCAAATTCCTTCACTAATCAAATAAATGAGATTACAAAAGAGGCTCACCCAATTCACCTTAGGGTTTTACAAATAACCTCTCAAACCAATCAAGGCTCACTCAACCCTTGAGTTTTACAACACAACCTTGATTATACAATAATCCCACCACTCTCCTTAGTGAATCTTAACACAACAATTCAATTCAAGGTTCACTCAAAGGTTTTACAAACAAACCTTGAATACAAAACAACCTACACAAGGCTCACCCTAACACTTAGGGTTTTATGCTACTTGCAACCTTGATACAATTACAATCAATAATAAAAGATAGAGAGTTTGATAGATATCACCTTAATGTGAAGATATATCAATTTGAATCACAATCACCTATTT
Source organism: Apocynum venetum (assembly GCA_019593545.1). NCBI lineage: Eukaryota > Viridiplantae > Streptophyta > Magnoliopsida > Gentianales > Apocynaceae > Apocynum > Apocynum venetum. The sequence goes on along the minus strand of SRSM01000145.1, from coordinate 831,136 downwards.
GAGTAATGGCTTGTCAAGATTGCTCAAAATACACCTTTGAATGTAAAAACCCTTCTTTAATGATTTTAACAAGATTGATGTTTAGAAGGGGTTTTGGAATGTTTCTAAGATTTTATAGGATCAAGATATATAATGTTTTTGCTCAAAAAATATTCTTAGAAAGAATTCCAAAGGTTTTGGTATTTAAAGGTTTGTTCCCAACGGTAAAAAATGAAACTGTTGGAAACCCACTCAGGAAGTGCGGTCGACCGCAAATCATACTTGGTCGTCCGCACCATCATCCTCAAGCTCACTGGACAACCACCGGATGATGATTTTTCATCCTCCGGTCGACCGGACTTCACCTGCGGTCGACCTCATGGTCGTCCACAGGTTGGCAGATGAACAAATTTGACAGCACATGCATCAACAAGATAAACTAACTTATGGACGATACCTGGACCACTTTAGGTCGACTGAAACATGTTCATTTGTGTATCAACAATACTCTAGGGCTTTAGGGCTTTTAATCAAAATTCAGACATTAAAAACTCTAGGGCTTTCAATCTCCCCCTTTTTGATGATGACAAATATTGATGCAATGTGATAGGTAAAACAATTAAGTGCGATGATTCAAAGTAAGAAATAGTTTATAGAATATGTATCAAACATTGTAAAATGCTCCCTCTTACAATATGCTAGGTATTTGTAAGATATCACATATAACATATGACCATTTAGTTTGATGATATCAAGAAATATATAGAATGTAACATTTTTCGAATAAATATTGGATCTCAAAATGAAAGAAGTAATTGTAAGTATATGAGATCACTTCCTAGCTTATATAGGCTTAAAGAAGCCTATTTTTCCACCAACCTCCGTATCCTCCTTCCTTCCAGATTTAAGAGCATATAGATAGACTATAAAAAACATTTATAAAGCTCCCCCTATCATTATGCATCAGTTTTGTAAAAAATTTGACAGAGTTTCCTTTGTAACTCTTATAAAAACCATTTTTGCAACATAAACTCAACAATGCAAAAAGAGATAAGATAACACATAAAATCACACATAAGGCCAACCCGACGATCAACACACAATTCCCATTCTCCTTCATTCTCAATATCTCAAAAACTTAAAAATACATAAATTTTAAACCAAGGATAGCCACACTTAACCTTTTAGAGCTGTTTCTTCTTTCTCTTTGGTTTTGATGAACGTGATTGTCAAGTGCACTTCAAATACTTCAAGTTTCTCAAAATCTCTCCTTTTGTCATTTCTTCCCTTTTGTACATATTCTTGATTTTCCTCAAAAATTACTGAGCTTCAAGAATCTTTCTTTTGATGGTTTCTCCTCTTTGCATTAAATTCTCCCCTTTTGTTGTAAGTGTTCTTGATCTCCATTTTCCTGCAAAATGTTAGTTTCCAAAAGAATACAACACAAATATAACTCCTAAACATTTGCTATCAACACTTAGTTTTTCTCCCCCTTTGTCATCATTCAAAAAGAATGTGTATGAAGGATTAAAATAAGGTCAAAAACATATAATAAGATCTCTTAATATACCAAGGAGTCATCATGGGAAATAATCAAAACAATAAACTACATTACTTAAAAATATACGACAAGAAGAGATCATAATGTTGCAGAAAACATATGAAAATAGTGCATTATAGATATAAAAAGAAAATGAAAGGTATAAAGATGATCCTCAAGTAGCCAAAGTTAGAGTGCGAGGCTTGGGAGCATAGACTTTAAACTGCAAAAATGATTATGTTGAAGAAGTGGTTTCTAGAATGATAATAGCTTCAACTGGTAGATCATCAATAGTAGTCACTACAGTGGTATCCTCTGAAATGATGGTAGAGGATGTATCAGCAGCAATAGATGGCTCAATACTACTTGATGACACAACAATAGCAGTAATAGGATTCTTTATCATATATGTGGTCTTCTCATCAAAATGTGAAGATATATCTATGTGGACTCCATATAATGCCTCGAGATGAGTAGATATATTGTCAACTTTGTGATGAAAAAACTTTACTCTTGATTTCATGTTGAACAACTTCTTCAAACACATCTTGGATTTTAGTATTAAACTTCTTAAATATAATATCCATATTATTTGAGAGATGCTCCAAACCATTCCACAAGACATCTTTTGTATGAGGAATAAAACTTATATTCCTCTTGCATCAAACATTTTCGTTCACTCAATTTCTTTCTAATAGAAGTATCAAAAGGAGTTTCTTTTTCCTTTTTTTTCATTGATGTCTTCTCTTTCCTTATTCTTTCTCTGGTGGAAGTATCAAGTGATTAGCTTCTTCTTGACCAATTCCTTTCTCATGAATGCTCTTTCAAATAATAATGAGTACATTTTCACCCATCAATCTTGCGATTTCGGATAAGGCTTGGAGTAAATCTTCTTGAGATATTTTCTTTCTCAACTCCCAATCATCATTGAAACATAAGTCATGCACCATCTTGTATGCAACAAAATCACATTTATGAAGAAATCCCATGTCAACAACCTCAAGTAAAGATATTTCAAAATGTTTGAACACTCTTTAAAGCAACCTTCCATAAAGTAAGCTCTTTGCTATTTTCTTAGCCTTCTTAACAAAGAACGATATCCATAAGATAACCAAGATCTACTCATTTTCCTTTGAACATAATTAGCATAATAAACATGTGCAAATGAGTAATAGATGTCCTATGACCATCTATGAGTACAGATATAGTAGTGCACATAAGACAAAGTATATTATGTTCAAGACTAAAAACAATAGATTCCCTTTTTGCAAAATTCACAAAGGATTCTTTATTTGTAAAAGCATATTCAAAATCTTGAATGGAGAATGCATAATAATGGCAAATTTGGTGAGTAAAAAAAAAATGTAATCTTATCAATAGGAGCACTCAAAATATCATCCAAGTTATAGTAATTGAAATTTAAAACAATACCATACACTTTAGACACATAATATACAACTTGATATCCTTCAAGAATATTTTTCTCTAGATTAGCATAGCATTGAAGTATATAGTCATAATACATAGGCTCATCATGCACAATAATATCATATCATCCTTCCTTAGCAAAATATTTCAAGATATTTTCAAAAAGGAAACTTGCTAGAATAGATGGTACTTTCAAGAATCACATTTCAAAACTCGAGATAGTCAAAGAATCAAATTTAATACTCCTTACTTGAGAATAAAGTAGAGTTGTTCTTCTTCTTCTTTGGTACCATTTGAGATTTGGTTGAACCACCTTTTGATCCAAAATGCTTATCCCTTGTTATTTCTTCTTTCGGACGATAGAATCAGTTTCTGCGCTCGACCGAACAATTTGATTGTGGTCGTCCGCAAGTTCTCTGCTTACTTTGCGGTCGATGAGTAGTAATCTGCGGTCGACTGGAAATTTGATATTGGTCGTCCGCAAGTCCTCTGTCTACTTTGCAGTCGATGGCTTGTACCAGATGGTCGACCGAAGATTTTCTCGAGGTCTTCCGCAAGTCCACTGGCCATTCTTCGGATGATACTCCCGTAAGATGCGGTCGACCGCACCTTCTTCAGGTGTCATTTGAAATTTCTTCTAAGCAACTTATAATCAACCAAGAATCGTTGTTTTGATAATTAAAAGAGCTATACAATGACAAACTCATTAGCAATTGTATATAAACACTCAATAGCTTTCTAAAAATAGAACATTTTCTCAGCCAATGGATAAACACATCAATTTTAATAACAAAGATCACTCAAATATAATATCAACATAAATTTGAACAATTAAAATGCCATGCACTTTATTTTTAAAAATAGTGTAGTGTCTACCATTCCTCTAGTCAATCCTTTTTCAATAAGAAAGATGCTAAGCCTTTCATACTAAGCTCTTGAAGCATGTTTCAAACCATATAAAGCTTTTGAAAGTATGTAAACATGATTTTCAAAAGATTCATGCACAAAATCAGGAATTTGTTCAACATAAAATACCTATTGGATGTAACAAATTTAGAAATGCATTTTTAACATCCATTTGAAATAATTTAAAACCTATAAAATATGCAAATGCAGGTAATATTCTAATGGATTCTAACATAGTAATTCGGGCAAAAATCTCATCATAATCAATGCCCTCTTCTTGATTATATCTTTGAGAAACAAGTGTAGCCTTATTTCTAGTGACAAAGCCATGATCAACAAGTATGCTTCTAAAAATCCATTTTGAACCAATAATTATGTGATTTGAAGGTTTAGGTATAAGTTCCCAAACTTTGCTCCTTTCAAATTGATTTAGCTCTTCAAAGATGACAATGATCCAAAAATCATCACTAAGAGCCTCATCAATGTTTCTAGGTACTATATGAGATAATAATGCAAGATTATCAACACAAAATATAAAGTGTCTTCTTGTTCTTACCCCTTCATTGGGATTACCAATGATTTGATCATTTGGATGATTATGGATGTATTTCCATTCCTTTGGAAGATCATGACTTGCCTCTCTTTCATGTGAGGTTGATTATTGAATGTCAATGATCTCTTCACTTTCATCCTTAGGTAGTGAATGATTTTCATTTGATTGAACAATATCTTTGTTCGTTGACTCAATAAATAGCTCTTGAAAATCACCTTCATTCTCATCTCTTGGCAAGTAAATATTAGACTCATCAAATACAACATGAATAGCTTCATCAATAACCATAGTTCTTTTATTGTAAACACAAAAAGCTTTTCTATTTGAAGAGTAGCCAAGGAACATACCTTCATCGGATTTCTTGTCAAACTTACCAAGATTGTCTTTGACATTTAGAATAAATCATTTACAACCAAACACTTTAAAGTAGGAAATGGAAGGAGTTTTGTCAAATATAAACTCATAAGGGGTTTTATTAACAAAGCATATAAGCAGCACTTTATTAACAATATAGCGAGAAGTATTCATAAATTGAACCCAAAAATATTTTTGCAAATAATTTTCACATAGTATGGAATATGTCATTTCTTGTAAAGTACAATTTTTCCTTTCATCAACACCATTTTGTTGAGGAACTTTTGCAATTGAAAAATTGTGAGATAAATCATTCTCATCACATAATTTTGTAAAAATACTATTGCAAAACTCTCTACCATTATCACTTCCAATGAAGATAAGTTTGCAACTAATGGTGTTTTGTACTTGTTTAAAGAGCTTGACAAAAGCTTCAAAAACTTCATCTTTACTCAACAAGAATAATATCCAAGTAAATCTATAAAAATCATCAACAGTCACATAGACATATAGTTTGCCACCAATTCACATGGTTCTCATAGCACCAAATAAATCCATATGTACAAGTTCAAGAGGTTTTGAAGTAGAGACATTTTCTTTGATTTGAAAGAACTCTTGACTTGTTTACATGCATCACAAATATGATCTTTCTCAAAATTAATGTTAGGCAAAACTCTAACATACTGAAGTTTTGAAAAAATATGCAAAGTATATATGCTAATATGTCCTAATTTACAATGGCAAAGATATGCATCATCAACTTCCAAAGAAAGGCATATAACATTTTGTTCAACTAAATCATCAAAATAGATATCATACATATTTTCATTTCTTCACACTTGCAGATGATCATTCTTGAGCTTGCGGTCGACCAAAACGTTTCCTTGGATCGTCCGCAACCTTACTGTCCACTTAGTGGATGATCTATTTTTCCATGTGGTCGACCGAAACCTTCTCAAGGGTCGTTCGCAAGTTCACCAGAACTACCAGTCTTTACTTAAAGACAAAATCCACTTATATCATGATATTTATAGGATAATCAGTGTTTGTGAATAAAGTTTGTAAGAGAATTATATCAAACAATATGACAAGACAACTCAATTATCACAATATGCAATTAACATGTTTCATGAGGAAATAATTTAGCATGAAGAGCATATACAAAATATAAAAACCAATTAGAAAATTTATCAAGTATTTGTATTGAAAACACATTTCAACCACATATAGCATTATGATCTAATTTACAAAATTCATAATCAAGAAATTCTTACTAAAGATTCAATCTCAAAAGAATGAATTTTTTCATGACCTTCATGAAGAACATTGTACCTTAGTATAGCATATTTGATCATGTGGATTGAGCAAATTCTCTTGACATGTTGTATTGCTCCTTCATGATCAACATATTGAGTTACCTACAAAGAAGATGAAACTTTTGGTATCCAAGTGACTTTGGATCCATGAGAATTAGTCGAATTTGTTTTGACAATCCAAATACTTTTTGCACCATTCTCGATTTTCTTCTTGGCATAACATATATTAACCTTATGGCCATACTTACCACAATAGGTACAACATATTCTTGATGACATATGAGTATGTGTGTGATGTGTATGATGTACTTTATGATGCACATGTGAGATATTCTTGTGTGATATATTTTTGTGTGTATGCAAGGCATCATCATGTGTATCAATAAAACCAATACCTCTCTTATCATTAGAGAATCTTTGAGCACCAAGTAATTTATTTAAATTATCTCTACCACATGTGAGTTTATGTAAGCTAACACTTAAATCATCTATTCTCAACTTCATAGCATCATAGTCACTCATCATGTCATTCAATTTCTTGTTTCTAATAACAAGATCATTATTAGCATTTTCAAGAAATTTTACCTTATCACATAGACCAATAATATTTTCATCAAGAGTCACTTTGGAAGAAAGCAATAAAGCATTTTCATCAAGTAATTTAACATTTGCCAATAACAAATTCTCAACTTGACATTTCAAGAATTTATTCTTCTTGATGACTTTCTTCATTTCATAATAGAGATTAGCAACAAATTCATCTTGATCAAATATATCACAATTATCATTGCAATCATTTTCACTAATGTGCAAAGTTTGTGAGGTAGAAGTATTTACTTCATCTTCAAGAGCCATAAGACAAGTGCTTGCAAACTCGGATTGATCATTTTCTTCATTTTCACTTTCTTCTTGATTTGATGTGCATGTCAATCCTTCATGTGCAACTTCAAGTAATCTCCACATTTCATATGCAGAACTACAACCACTTACTCTATTGTATTCATCTAAATCAAGAGCACAACAAAGAATATTCATAGCAATAAAGTTTGAAGTCATTTTCTTTTTATCCTCTTCATCAAACTCATTAAGAGTTTTCTCAACACTTCTTCCCTTTATAATCTTATAGGAAACATAAGGACCATTTATAACATTATTCCATAAATCAAAATCAATGGAGGAAATATAAATATGAATTCTATCTTTCCATAAAGTGTAGTTATAGCCATTCAACAAAGGTGGTCTACTAGTAGAGTAACCCTCACTTATGATATTCTTGTCTATATGAGCCATAAGATCTTTACTTCTAGGTGATTAAACCTTAAACAAGAAGACTCGCTCTGATACCAATTGAAAAACCTAAGAGGGGGGGGGGTGAATTAGGTTTTTATCCGATTTTTAAACCTAATTCAATAAAACACCTCTTTGACAACAAATATCAAACACTTGGTGTGCTAGTTGTGTGAGAAATAAAGTGTTCAAGTAAAATGCAGAAATTAGAGCAATGAACACAATGATTTATAGTGGTTCGGTTTATCCAACAAAACCTAATCCACTACCTTGAGTTACCTACTCAAGGATTTATCAAATCCCTTCACTAATCAAATAAATGAGATTACAAAAGAGGTTCACCCAATTCACCTTAGGGTTTTACAAATAACCTCTCAAACCAATCAAGGCTCACTCAACCCTTGAGTTTTACAACACAACCTTGATTATACAATAATCCCACCACTCTCCTTAGTGAATCCTAACACAACAATTCAATTCAAGGTTCACCCAAAGGTTTTACAAACAAACCTTGAATACAAAACAACCTACACAATGCTCATCCTAACACTTAGGGTTTTATGCTACTTGCAACCTTGATACAATTACAATCAATAATAAAAGATAGAGAGTTTGATAGATATCACCTTAATGTGAAGATATATCAATTTGAATCACAATCACCTATTTGAGTAATGGCTTGTCAAGATTGCTCAAAATACACCTTTGAATGTAAAAACCCTTCTTTAATGATTTTAACAAGATTGATGTTTAGAAAGGGTTTTTGGAATGTTTCTAAGATGTTATAGGATCAAGATATATAATGTTTTTGCTCAAAAAATCTTCTTAGAAAGAATTTCAAAGGTTTTGGTATTTAAAGGTTTGTTTCTAACGGTAAAAAATGAAGCTGTTGGAAACCCACTCAGGAAGTGCGGTCGACCGCAAATCATACTTGGTCGTCCGCACCATCATCCTCAAGCTCACTGGACAACCACCGGATGATGATTTTTCATCCTCCGGTCGACCGAACGTCACCTGCGGTCGACCTCATGTTTGTCCACAGGTTGGCAGATGAACAAATTTGACAGCACATGCATCCATAAGATAAACTAACTTATGGACGATACCTGGACCACTTTAGGTCGACTGAAACATGTTCATTTGTGTATCAACAATACTCTAACACACAAATGATGATTTCAATCAACCATATAAGTTATGGTATCAATCCAACAAGAGTTTATGAACCATATAAGTTTTGAAATCAAGATGCATGGTTTTCGAAATACCAAAACATATTTTAACATAAAAAACATTTTGAAATAACGTTTTAAGTTCATAGAGCATCCTTTAGAAACCATTACTCAATTAGATGTAGAACTAGAGATATCAAAATATATAACTCTAAGACTATACCTCTAGTTCCTATCTAATCCAATAAAAGCTAGTCTTCAAATCTTGATAGTCTTGACTTGTATATTTCCTTGAAGACTTGAAATCTTGTTGTTGCATGGATTAGATCATGAATCCAAAAACTCTATCACTTGTACAAATAAGACATTAGTCCTCATCAATGTTTGTCATTAATCAAAATTAAGACATTAAAAGCTTTAGGGCTTTCAGAAATGTCAAGTAGAGAAGCTATTTTTGGAAAATACTAGACTCATAGATGAAAAAGTCATGTTAATTTCCACAGAAATCTGTCTTGATGAGAATGTTCTTGGTTTAAATGATAAGGTAAAATTCCTTTAAAATGTTAATGTTGATCTTGTTGCTAGAAACAATAAGTTAGGTGATATGATAAGTGATTATGATGTCATGAAAGTTAGAATGAGTGATTTAAGTGCTAGTTTGTAAAAACTTACATGTGGTAGGGACAATTTGAACAAATTACTTGGTATGCAAAGACTCACTTATGATAAGAGAGGTCTTGGTTTTTATGATAACTATAATAATGCCTTACAATCACATAAAAGCTTATCATACTCACATGAAAATATGTCACATGCACATAAGATAGTATTTCATGCATATTCTTCACATGTCTCAACTTCTTCAAAAATATGTTGTACCTATTGTGTTAACAATGGTCATAAGGTGACTAGATGTTATGTGAAGAAAAAGATTGAGAATGGTGCTAAAAGCACATTGGTAGTTAAAAGAACTAAAATCAATGGACCTAAGAGAATTTCGGTACCAAAAGGCTTATTATCATTTTTTGTGTAGGTTTGTCTTCATTTGAAAACAAATGAGAACAAATGGTTTCTTAATAGTGGATGCTAAGATACATGAATGGAAATGCATCCATACTTAATGATGTTAAACCAAAGGATGAAGGGTTTGTGACTTTTGGTGACAAAAAGAAAAGGAAACACTTGAAGTGACTTAGCATTTTTCTTATTGAAAAAGGTTTTTCTAGAGGAATAGTAGATACTGCATTTTTATTAAAAATAAAACACATGATATTTTGATTGTTCAAATATATGTTGATGATATCATATTTGAAGTTACTAATGAAAATATGTGTAGAGAATTCTCTAAGACTATGCAGGATGAATTTGAAATAAGCATGATGAGTGAGTTGACATTCTTCCTTGGGTTACAAATTAAGCAAGCAAAAGAAGGTACATTCAATAACTAAGCCAAATATACAAAAGAACTACTGAAAATGTTTGGAATGACTTATTCAAAAGAGATTGTTACTCCTATGACCATGTCTATTAAATTGGACAAAGATAAAAATGATAAGATAGTTTATCAAACTACATACATAGAGGTATGATTGGTAGTCTTTTATATTTAACAGCTAGTAGAATTGATATTATGTTCTCTGTTTGTTTATGCGCTAAATTTCAATCATCTCCTAGAAAATCTCATTTAATTGCTGTCAAACGTATTCTTAGATACTTGAAAGGAACTATAGATTTTGATTTATGGTATCCTAAATCTGTGTCTTTTGAGTTAGTAGCATATACTGATGCAAATTATACTGGTTGTCGAGTAAAACTTAAGAGTACTAGTGGTCACTGTCAAATTCTTGGTTATTCTTTAGTTTCATGGTATAGTAAGAAACAAACTATCTCTTTTTACCATTGAAACTGAATACATCTACTGGTAGTTGTTGTGCACAAGTTTTATGGATGAAAACTACTTTGAAATATTATGGCTTGAATTTTGATTGTATCACTGTCAATTGTGATAACACTAGTGCCATTAATCTGACAAAGAATCCTATACAACATGCAAAAACTAAGCATATAGATATTAAACATCATTTCTTACGTGACCATGTTTTAAAAGGTGAAATAACACTTGATTTTGTTCTTACGGATGATCAATTAGCTGATATATTCACAAATCCTTTGGCTGACAAAATGTTTTGTTTACTTAGAAAACTCTTGGGAATTGGAATTTTCAATTTCTAACTTGTGTGTACTAGTATAGCATGCCAAAACCATATTTTTTCCTTCTGCTCGGATGATACCCAGTTCAGATGCAGTCAACCGCATTTGAGTTAATAGTCGTCCACAAAACATATAGTGGACTTGCGGATAATCCTGACAGGATCACCGGTCGACCGTTGTTTATTACTCATCAACCGCAAAATAGACAGAACTTGCAAACGACCCTATTTCAACCTTTCGGTCGACCGCAGATTCAAATCATCAACCGCAAAGCTTCCAGAGAACTTGCGAACGACCTATATCAAACTTTCGATCGACCGCAGATTCAAATCATCAACCACAAAAGGTTCCAGAGAAACTAAAGTTAATGTGCGAATGATTCAGTGGATGACGATCCGATCGACCACACCTATAGGACCATTACAAAAATACTTCATTCAGACGCAACCCTTCATATTACACTTTATCTCTTTATCTCTATAACCCACCACAAATCCACTATAAATACATTTAATCTCTTCTTCAATTCACTTATTCATCTTGCATATCCTTGACTTCTGAAATTCAAAACCCTAGAATTGGAAAAAACCAATCCTATCAAGGGCAAAACACAAATTACTCAAGAAGTTCCAAAGAAAAAAAGAATCATGCAAGACTCTACTCAACTCTTCAAGAGCAAGCATCATGAGGCCCGTTACAACGATTATCTCAAGAATAATATAATAGAGAATGAAGAGTCTTTATACATTGATCTTGTATATCAATTTTATGTCAATCTTGAAAAAGTGATAGAAAAAGAATGTGAGATATCTATAAGGGCTACTTATGTTTCTTGAGTAAATGGGATAGATATGCATTTTACTTCCATGGGCTTAGATGAAATCTTAGAGATTCCTATTGATGTGATTGACTACTTCACTATTCACCAAAGGATCAGGCACAAGGATTTCTCTACTGAGGTTTTTGAGAAGTTGTTCACCTAAGGAAAATCCTTTGTCAACTTAGTCAAGAGAGAATCCAATATGTGTCTTTTTACGCATATGTTCTTTGACGAGCGTGTCGTTGCGCTATCAAATTAATACCAAACTCAACCAACTTATGCAGTTAGGGCAAGTAAGGGTCGAACCCACAGAGACTTGTAAAATTTTAGAACAAGTAAACTAATCAAGATTAGGGGGGAAAGATTTGATTTTTATTTTAAAAGAATAAACTTTAAATAAATTTACTCACAAATTAATTAAGAATCAAAGAAAAGAAAAACGTTAGCAAGGACTTTGTATTTCGGTTTTACTTATTCGGGATTAATCATTGATAATAAACTATTTGAGTAGTGACTTAGAATTTCGCGTAGCGCAGCAAATTCCGATTCCTATAAAGTTAGGTTAATTCCCGAGAAGCACGGCAAATTAACTTTAACCTAATTAAACTAAATTACCGAATCGCTCGCATAAAATAGTCAATTAAGTTATTCAGCTCGAGGACAACATCAACACAAATTACACAAAATTAATGGCCGATTAAAATCATGCAATTCGTTTCAAACAATTCCCTATCAATTAATCAAACACATATTTAAATTAATCAATAGTTACTACTTTTGGTTACCGAAAACCGATTCTGCATAACCCTAGTTAATCAACTATGTAAAACAATTAAGATGGCCAATAATAATTGAAATAACACAATTGATAGAATAAAACCAAGAATTGTTCAAATACTCAAATAAAAATAATGATCCCTTGAAAATATCGGGTTTTTAATAACAAAACATAAATCTCATATTCCCGAATAACGTTTACTCACAAAACATAAAGGAAAACATCATAAAAAGATTAAGGGAAAGAGAGGAACTCATTAGTCGGAAATCCGATTTCCCGAGAAGCTCCGACCCTTGATCTCCTACAATGCTCGGGAAGAAAATATCTAAGGTGTTTCACACCCTAAACTAAACTATTAAGGCCTATATATAGTTAGAAAAAGGTCCTAGGGTAGTTTATACAAGAATCCTAATTAGAAACTACTTAAAACAATCTTAAAACTTGAATTCGGAAAGTGGACGCCCGAGTCTTCAAAGTGGACGCCTGAGTAGATGATACGCGTCCACTTTACTGTCAATCTTCTGAGAGTGGACGCGTGAGATTTGGTGGACGCGTCCACCTTCTTGCCTTGCGCGTCCACTTGGTCTCCCTGCGCGTCCACTTTACTGTCCAACTTCTGAGGGTGGACGCGTGCGATTTGGTGGACGCGTCCACCTCCTGGCCTTGCGCGTCCACTTGACTGTCCTGCGCGTCCACTTCTCTGTTCTTCTAAATATCCATCCTCAAATTCCCGATTTCTTCTAATTTCATTCCAACATCTTCTAAATCTTCTAAAGACCTGAAAACAAAAGTAATAGTGTAAAGAATCATTAAAATCACCAAAACACATAATTAGCTAGATTTAAACTTAATAAACATCATAATAACCCATAGAAAACTAAGCTAATTATGGTTCAATCATTCTTCATGCTTATATTGGTCAAGAGAATTATGGTGGATCTTGGCTATATCATGTTAGAACATATGATGGCTACCATCGAGAAGAGTAAAGAAGTTCCCAAAAGCTTGCCTTATGGACGATTATTAACCAAAGTCTTCCGATTTTTCACCATTGCATTCTCAGAATTGAAGGACACAAAATATGTGGCCAAGTTCAATTTTGCATCCTTCAAGAGAATACAGGTTTTGTGTCTCAATGGCACATGGGATTTGAAAAAGAATGTCTCCGAAAGAGATCTCTATGGCCACAAAGTAGAGAGCAAGGTTGATGGGAAAAGATCCACCAATTATTATTGCAGAAGATGTTTATGGTGACAAATTTGTCCCGGAAGAAGTTGAGGGCTCCCAAGGCGTTAAACGATCACTTCATCTTGATGAAGAAGAAGATATTCTCCCCGAGTCCCCGGAATTAAAGAAGGCTAAAGGTAAAGAAAAAGTTGGGAAGGAAGAAGAAACCACTCCACATCCTGCCATCTGAAGTGCATTGGAAAAACTATCATCTCAGATTGGTTCGATGTTCAATACCTTCGACAATCACTTCAAGATATTTAACTTCAAGATCGACGATTTGGCATCACAGGTGGAGTACTATGGCGTCGAGATTGCCAATATCAAGTATCATCTTGAAGCGCTTCACGGTGTTCATGTTGATATTTCTACACCGCCACCACATTTAGGTAACATGCCCCCCACTTGTTGAGCCGTCTGCTAGACCATCATCTTCCACAACCAAAGTTTATGTGAGAAGGCTTCGGATATAATTTCTGTCTATCTTTTTGTACTCCTTTCTAGCTACCTAACTTTGAACTCTATTGCAAAATTTGTCATTTTGTTTATATATATAAATATATATTATTCCAATGATGACTCTTTCATAGTTGAGGGACTTTATTATTTATTGACTTAGTTATATCCTTTCTATTCATTCTTTTGAATCATGACAAAGGGGGAGAAAAACTACTGTTGATTGCAATATCAAATTGTTATGAAACTAACCTTTTGTTTTAGGAAAATTTGAGATGAACCTAATAGATCAAGTTCATCAAAACCAAGAGAAAGAAGAAACAACTCTAAAAGGTTAAGTATGGCTATCCTTGGTTTTAAATTATGTTTTTGATTGACTGAAGGAGAATTGTGTGTTGATGGCCGGGTTGGCCTTATGTGATATATTTCATCTCTGTTTGTTTGTTAAACTTGTGTTTGTAAAAATGGTTTTTATAAGAATTACAAAAGAAACTCTGTCAAAAGTTTTACAAAACTGATGCATATTGATAGGAGGAGCTTTATAAATGTTTTTATAGTCTATTTATATGTTTCTTAAAACTGGAAGGAAGGAGGATACGGAGGTTGGTGGAAAAATAGGCTCCTTTGAGGCTATATAAGCTAGGAAGTGATCTCATATACTTGCAATGAATCTTTTCATTTTGAGATCCAATATTTGTTCAAAAAATGTTTCATTCAATATATTTCTTGATATCATCAAACTAAATGGATATATGCTATATGTGATACCTTACAAATACCTAATATATTGTAAGATGGAGCATTTTTAAAAGTTTCTTTAAGTACTATATAAACTCTTCCTTACATTGAATTCTTGTACTTAATTGTTATATCCATCATATTGCATCAATATTTGTCATCATAAAAAAGGGGGAGATTGAAAGTCTTAAATCTTTTAATGTCTTAATTTTGATTAATGACAAAAATTGATGAGGACTAATATCTTAATTGTATAAGTGTTGGTCTTTTAGGATTCATATGTCTAATACATGCAAGATCGAAGTTTCAAATCTTCAGGAAAGATCGTATATTGTCAAGTGTTGAAGATAAGCGATTTCTGGATTAGATAGGATCTAGAGGTGTAGTGTTAATTTTCACTTAGATATTCTAGGTCTACATCTATGAATAATAATTTCTATAGGTTTCTCAATTAAAATGAAATGTTTTTCAAAATGCACTTCATAAAGATAAAACATAACTTGGGTATTTGAAATGATTTTCAACATACATGCATATACTTAAAATTCTATAAAATATATTCCACAAAATCTTATAGTTGATTGGAATATTGTATTGCATGATGACGAAGCCTGTCGTACGACTCTCAAATTTAAATCTAACAATTCCTATGTAGATAGGGAAAGTAGGGATCGAATCCACAGAGATTTGTCAACTCTTAAATTAAAATCGTTAATCGGAAAAGGTTTGGGGGGCTTTTTGGTATTTTGAGAATAAGGAAATGACAACAATTAAAATAAATATTTTTGAGGTTTTGGATTTTGTAAACAGAATTAAAACGAAATTTGGAATACAAATGATATAAAAAGCGTTAGCAAGGAACTAGTATCAAGTTATATTTTTCATGGGACTAATCATAGATAGATACATTATTAAGCAGTTGGTTTTAGAATCCCGATCAGCTCAGACAGATTCCTATCCTTACAAAATAGATTAATCCCGATCAGCTCAGACAGATTAATCACTAATTTAATTAAACACCACCACCAACCAGCATGTATAGGATGCTCAATCAAATTGCATTAAACAAATAAGACATCACCAACATTAAATTGTATATAACAATCAACTTAATTATATACAATTTAAATTATATAATTCCGCTACTAATTTAATTAAGTCAAGAGCTGCAACTCAATTAAACTAGTAGATGCTACTTGAATTATTAATACAAGATTAATAATCCTAGCTATATAATCACATTTATTAACTAGATTGTTAATCCAATTAATTCACACAATTATATTGGTTAAAACAGGAATTATATAAATACTTAATTAATATATATATAAGTATATTAAATAAATACACACGTATATATATATATATATAAAGAAAGATTGGATTTATATTAACTAAAGAAATTAGGCGGTTCAACCGGCCATTTAAATAAATTAAACTAAAAGTATGGAGGCTCGGCCTTCCATAAAATAAAAAAGAATTAAAGACATAAAAATATATTAAACTAGTTAGGAGGCTCGGCCTTCCATAATACATAAAATAAAAGACATAAAAGTAAATTAAACTAATAGGTGGCTCGGCCATCCATTTGCGATATTTAAAGTGCATAAAGCAAAATAAATAAAGACTAGGCGGGTAAACCGACCATAAGTCCAGTTAAATAAATCCAAATAGAAATTAAGTACAAAGAAAATTATCTCATAATCTCATTTATTAATAACTTAACACATATCCTTGCTAACAAAAGAAAATTACTCACAATACATATTTAATAAATATAAGATGAAATTTATAAACATTAGAAAGAAAATTTGAAAGATAAACTCCCCGAAATATTGAAATTATCCGGAAAGAATTTCTTTACTAAATAATACAAAAAGCCTTGAAATATTATTCTAAAAAATCTGAAAAATATACTAAGATGAAGACAATAATAAAAGAAATAAATTGCAAAATAAATGGAGAAGATTGGAGCTAAATTGGTATCTAAATCATAAAAATAAGCTCCCTATTTATAGCCACAAAAATCAGGGGCAAAATTGTCATTTTGCACCCCAAAGTCTTGAAAATGTAGTTGGTGACCTAATTCCCCCAACTTCGCCACATGTCGAGTCCTCATTGGTCCAAGTTGCGGCTTCTAGAAACGTCACTTGTCACCTTCTGATTGCGCCACTTGTCATCTTCTAGAAACGTCACTTGTCATCTTCTGAAAAACTTACAAACAAAGAAATAGAAGGGAAACGTGAAATATATCCATTAAATAACATAATTAACCAATTTTCAAACAAAATATAGTCATTAAATAACATAAAAATCAGTTAATTTATGAGTACATCACATGATTTGGATGCATGTGCGGTCGACTAAACTACTCAACTCATCGTTTGCAAAATGTTCAGAGCTCTCTAGTACACTTGCGGATGATGGTGCGGTCGACCGGACTACTCAGCTCATCGTCCGTAGAATGTCCAGAGTTCTCTCGAAAACTTGCGGATGATAGTGCGGACAACCTGTCTGATATGCGGTCGACCACACTTCTCCTTAGTGGGATTCAAACAACCATTTTAATGACCATTGGTGCATACATATAAATACTCAATTGTTTAAAAAACTCAGTACCACGACTTTTTGAGCAAAAATTTGATTCTTACTCTTTATATTGTGAAAATCATCCAAGAAGGGTCTTTACTAAATCATTGGTGTTCTTGAGCAATCTAGATAAACATATTACTCAAGGAGGTGCTTATGCTTCAAATTGATACATCTTCACATTAAGGTGATATCTATATCAAACTCTATTTATTCTTATCTTATAAGTTTTATTCAAGGTTGCATTAAGCTTAAAACTCTAAGGGTTAGGGTGAGCCTTGAATTATAGAGAATTGTGATTGTCTTAAGTGAATTTATTTCATTAATTGTTGTATTAGAGATAAGTGTATAATCAAGTGATTAAACCATAATTAGCTTGGTTTTCTAGTGTTTATCATGTTGTTTATTAAGTTTAAATCTAGCTAATTATGTGTTTTGGTGATTTTAATGATTCTTTACACTTATACTTTTGTTTTCAAATCTTTGGGAGTTTTAGAAGATGTTTAGACAAAATTGGAAGAGATTGGAAACTTGAAGATGGATATTTGGAAAAAAGAAGAAGTGGACGCACAAGGCCTGAAGGTGGACGTGTCCACTCTCAGAAGTTTGACAGCATCGAGCATTCAAGTGGACGCATCTCGATCTTCTCAGGGGTCCACTTTGCAGTCTTGGGCATCCACTCTCCGAATTGAAGTTTTAAGCTATTTTTAAGTAGCTTCTAATTAGGACTCTTGTGTAATTAACCCTATGACTTTTTCTAGCTATATATAGGACTTAATAGTTTAGTTTTTAGGGGGGAAACACCTTAGATATTTTGTTCCCGAGCATTGTAGGAGATCAAGGGTTGGAGTTTCTCGGGAAATCGGATTTCCGTCTAATGAGTTTCTCTCTTTCTCTTAATCTTTCTATGATGTTTTCTTTTATGCATTACAAGTAGTTTTCTTTAGTTGGCAAGGACATGTATTAGGTTTATGTTATTCGGGAATATGAGATTTTTGTTTTGTCATTAAAAACCTGATCTTTTCAAGGGATTATTATTTCTATTTGGGTATTTGAACAATTCTTAGTTTTATTCTATCAATTGTGTTATTTCAATTATTATTGGTCATCTTAATTGTTTTACACAATTGATTAACTAGAGTTATGCAGAATCTGTTTTCGGTAACCAAAAGTAGTAACTATTGATTAATTTAAATATGTGTTTGATTAATTGATAGGGAATTGTTTGAAATGAATTGCATGATTTTAATCGGTCATTAATTTTATGTAATTTATGTTGATGTTGTACTCGAGCTGAATAACTTAATTGACTATTTTATGCGAGCGATTCGGTAACTTAGTTTGATTAGGTTAGAGTTAATTTTTCGTGCTTCTCGGGAGTTAACCTAACTTTCACAAGAATTAGAATTTGCTGCGCTAGACGGAATTCTAAATCATTACTCAAATAGGTTATTATCAATGATTAGTCTCAAATAAATAAAACCGAAATAATAGGCTAATGTTTTTCTACCCATTGATTTGTTAATTATTTTATTTAAAATTTTATTTTTTTAGATAAAAATTGAATATTTCCCCCACACTCTCGATCAATTTACTTTATCTGAAATTTTACAAATTCCTGTAAGTTCAACCCCTACTTGCCCTAACTGCATAAGCTAATTAAGTTCGGAATTTTTAATTTGATAGCGCAACGACTCTCTCGTCATTAAGGTTGTATTGTAAAACTCAAAGAGTTGGGTGAACCTTGATTGGGTAAGAGATTTGTATTGTAAAACCCTAAGGTGAATTGGGTGAGCCTCTATTGTAATCTCTTGTATTAAATTAATGGAAGGTTTTGTGAAAATCCTTAAATAGATAGCTCAAGGTAATTGATTAGGTTTTGTTGGAATAAACCGAACCACTATAAATCATTGTGTTTTTTTCTAATTTCTTGCATATATTATTTCACACACTGTTTGAGCACCAAATGCTTGTTATTTATTGTCTTAGAAAGCATTGTTTGAATTAAGGTTGAAAAAATCAGATAAAACCTAAATCACCCCCTATTAGGTTTTTCAATGTCTTATGCCATCGAATCTTTCTGACTCAGTCCAAGATTCACATATTGTCAACCGCATAGGTACCAGGTCTATTCGAAATCATTATCCCATCTATAATTTTCTCTCACAAAAGCGGCTTTCTCTATTCTATTGTGCTTTTATTTCCCAATTGTCTTCTATTTCTATCCCTAAGAATATTCAGGATGTCTTGTCTCAACCAGACTAGAAGCAGGCTATGGCTGATGAAATGGAAACGCTTGATTCTTCAGGAACTTGGGATTTGGTACATCTACCTCTTGGCAAAACAGTAATTGGTTGCATATGGGTGTATAATGTCAAAGTTGGCGCAGATGGACAAATGGGCAGTCTTAAAGCTCGACTTGTTGCTAAAGGTTATACATAGGTATTTGGTGTTGACTACATTGATATTTTTTCACCCGTGGCTAAAATTACCTTTGTGTGTATTTTCCTGTCAATGGCAGCCACTCGTCAATGGTCATTGCATTAGTTGGATATTAAGAATGTCTTCCTACATGGTGATCAGAACGAAGAAGTGTACATGAAACAACCTCCAAGTTTCATAGCTAAAACAGGAAGAAACTTAGTATGTCGGCTTAAGCGCTCTCTCTATGGTGAAACAATCCCCCCGTGCTTGGTTTGGTAGGTTCAGTGGAATTGTTCAACAGTTCGACATGACTCGAAGTAAGGTTGATCATTTTGTATTTTACAGACATTTATCAGGAAAAAAACATCTATTTGGTGGTTTATGTTGATGACATTGTTATCACTAGAGATGACACAGAAAGCATAAGTCAACTTAAGAAACATTTGTTTAAACACTTTGATACTAGAGACCTTGGAAATTTAAAGTATTTTCTTGGTATAGAAGTTGCTCAATTACAACAAGGGATTTATATTTCTCAAAGAAAATATGCATTGGATATACTTAAATAAATAGGAATAAACATGCATGACAGATTGCAAATCTGTTGACACACTCATGGATCCCAATGCAAACTTTTTTCAAGACAGGAGGAGCCTTTTTATCTAATCTAGGAAGATACTGAAAGTTAGTTGGCAAGCTACTTTATCTGACAGTCACTCGTCTTGATATCTCATTTCCAGTTAGTATGATTAGCCAATTTTTGCAAATACCATGTGGAAATCATTGAGAAGCTGCAATTAGAATTTTAAAGTATGTCAAAAGGTCTTCAGGTACAGGTTTACTTTATAAGAATCATGAAAATACAGAAATTGGTGGCTATACAGATGCAGATTAGGGCTGACTATTCTTGGGATAGAAGATTAATATCAGATTATTGTATCTTGTTTGGTGAAAATCTTATGTCATGAAAAAGTAAAAAACAAGATGTGGTAGCTCGTTCAAGTGTAAAAGTCGAATACCGAGCAATGGCTCTTGGGACGTGCAAACTTCATGAGTGAAACATCTTTTCACATACCTCAAGTTCTATAAACTCAACTCTATGAAATTAGTTTGTGATATTCAAGTAACTTTGCACACTGTATCTAATCATGTCTTTCATGAGATGACCAAACATATTGAAGTTGATTGTCACTTCATATGTGAAAAAGTTACTTTTTAAGACATTGTTAGTACTTTCATTGAATCAAATGACTAACTTGCTAATGTCTTTACTAAATTTTTGAGAGGACCTAGGATTAAATACATTTGTAGCAAGTTTGAAACATTTGATCTATATGCTTCAGTTTGAGGAGAGTGTTGAGTATTAAATATTTAAGTTAGACACCTTAAAGTAGCTGCTATATTTGACCGTTAAACATGACTATTATATGTATTGTTTCTTGTACATTTGTATGTTTGTGTAAACTTATATATAGATAATTCTTGTAATCTAAATTAGTAAGTCATTAAATACAATTAATAATTACTAAATATTAGCCAAAACTCAACTTCAAAATAGTAACCAGTCTTTTGAAGTTCAACATTCTGCCAAATCAGTTTCGGAAAGGATAAATCAATTTAATAATTGAAAGAGTAACCAACCTACCAAACAAATGGTATCCCATACTGTATCAGCCCTTTCCAGCCCTTTCCGAATTAAGTACAGCAGAGGAAGATGGGTTTTCTCTTCGCTTTGTTAGTTGACAAGCATTGGGCCTGCAGCCTATTTTTATTGAGCTTAAAGAAAATGATGTACTGTGATAAATGCCTTCCATTTTTTCTAAAAAATGACAAATGTTGGGCCTGGTCTATCTTCCTCCTATCACCTTTCTTAGTTCTTCCCCATCATCTCCTAGCAACTATCCCCACTTTTTTGCTTTCATCATTTCCGGCTGAAATGGGATTCCGATTTCTTCTGGAGTTCTACTCTTGGTGGAAAATATTCTCTTTGCCATTTTTATGTTCGTACTCCCTATCTTGTCCACAAATCATGAAAATTTCCTTCTTTTTAAACTTTCTTTTTTTTACAATCTTTAAATTATTGGCATGTTCTTGCTCTGATCTCTATAAATCTGATGTTCTTTTCTTCTTCTTCTTCTTTTTTTCTCTAGAAGTTTTTATTTTATTTTTAACTAGACTAGATTTAGGCCCTTCTTTTGGTTCTTGTCTCTTTCTTTTGCAATCTTTAAGGCCATTAATTTGTCCAGAGTATTCTAAATTGTTTACTATGGAGAGGAAGACATAGTTTTCATACTGTTGAAAACTGTGAGTATAGGATAAAAATAAAAAATTATAGTCTTTGTTTTATTTATTTGTATTATGTATTACATATCTAATTTTGGTTATTTTCTATTATCGTAGGGGATGGAATTTTTTTCATTTGTCTCTTTATTATTATTAAAGTATTGATTATCTATAAAAAACAAACAAATGAACAAAAAATTCACTAAAAAGTATAAATGTTATCATGTCGATGAGAAAGACGTTGAGAGTTACATTAATGTCGTTGTTCTATCTTGCATGAATGCATTATTGATTATTTCCCTGTCTACTATTGCCCTTGAACAAGACTTGTGATTGATATTTAAGAGACAAAAGTATTCAATTGGCAATTTATTCAATAACATTGGCACTACCAGTCACCATCTTGCAATTAATTTCCAATTGACTTGATAGTTCAATTCGAGCTTACTTATCTGTAGCTTAAATATATATATATATATATAGTTCATCTAAGAGTGATTGATTTTTTAAATTTCTTTTGTCAAGTTTGTCCAAACTCAATCTCGATATGACATGAATTAGATGTGAAATAAGAATGAATTATATCTTGCCCCTAGCGTTCAAGTGTGAAAGAGTTGACAAAATGTGCGCACAAAGCAAATCATAGAATTATCATACGATTCATCAGTATCACGAGTTAAGATACTGCAACTTAACCATTACTTAGACTTTGGAAAACTTGTAGCTGTATTTTGCAATTATCAAGCAGGATCAGAGCCCGTGATTCGTTGTTTTGTCTACTATTCTTCTTGTTCTTTGCCCCTTTTCTCATTCCTGATGAATGTCGGAATTACCCATTGGTAAGAGAGTCATCATTCAAATCTTAAATTGTGTGTTTTTTTATTACTGAATTAAAATATACCAATTATTGATTTTTCAAAAGTCAGCAATTAAATTTTTTATTGTCAATAATTATTTCTTTCTTTCCAAAATATAAAATGTTGAAAATAAATTCTTTTATCTCAAAATATAATTTTTTTATCTTTTAAAGTTATTTTGTATATTATTTTTAATATTTGTCCTACTTATTTTATCTTTCATATTAAATTATTTTAGTTTCGAAACAGAGTATACATAATAAATGAGATTGTATTTAAGGAAGTAAAATACATCATCCATATATGTGTAATTTCTTTCAATATTTTATATTTTGAGATGGAGGAAGTATAATGTTTGAATGGTTTTAGGTGAAACAAGTTTGAATACATCTTTGAATGAATTTAGAAAAATTAAAATCATGATAATATTTGGGGGTAAAATAATTTTTTTATAAAATTGAGAGACTTAATTAAAACTTTTAAAAAATAGCCTGACTTCATTGAGAATTTTTACATTTTAAAGGACTATTGTTAGTTTTACCCTTTATTATTGTTCAATTGCACTATGGGTATTGTGTATTAATTTCTCAAACCTTTTATTATCATAGAGTGTGTTTTAAATATATCTTCATTTCAACGAATATAATGCATATTAACAATTGCCAAAGTTAGTATTACTATATGGTTGATCTTATTAATTAGGGATTTTTCATTTTTGTCAAGTTTAGCCCTTCTTTTCTAAACACTCTTTAATTGATGTTGCTATATTTGGAATGTAGCAAAAATAAACTTAACGCATCTGATGGATGCTTCATTCCATATGGCAATGCATTCACTCAAATTATGCATTACTAATCGAGTGTATGCTCTATTGACGATACATCCTATAAATTTGTTAATCATTGATCTATTTTGTACATTTTTTTTTCAAAAGTGTTTTAATAAAATAGGGTTAAAAATAAAAATAAAAATAAAAACCCGATTCAGCTTTTACTATGTACAAAAGCATTGATATAGAACGTGGTTGATTAACTAAGCGTTTACATTTAAGAGGAAGTAGAAGTGTAGTACTTGTAAGATGTTAATTTTTTCAGCTACTTCATATATGTTCATTAATTCTCTGAATTGACGGTTGACAACAGAAGGAATAAAACTGGGCATAGACCATGAAGTTCCTCTAGTTCTTGAAAAAATTATAAAAATCCCAAAAGGCTCTAATTCTTCTCCCATCTTCTTTCTGCAGCTCAGAGAGGGAGAGAGAAAGATTGCTAATCTAATCCTTGTGAAAGAGGTAAAAGCACACAAAGTGGTTCCCTTGTCTTTTTCACTTGAGAAAGCTTAAGCTTCACTCTGTTTCAATTGTTGTGTGTTTGAACATTCCTTTTACAATGATTGGCTGCTAAATTAAACTGCTGCAAGTTTTTATTGTACTTCTTGCTAATGTTTGATCTGTTTTGTTGGAAAGACGGGGTTCTGAGTTTACTTCTTGAACTTCGCAATGCATTTTTCACTGATTTTTAGAAATTTTCTGGGTACTTTTTCATGTATACTGTACCCGCCCACTTTTAAATGCATTCATTTGGAGAATTTATGAAATCTGATCAGGGAACGAGAAGGTAGATAACTCAATTTGGCTTTGGCAAAAGACTGGAACTTGGGAGAAGGAAATATGAATTGATACTGTTCTCACTCCTGTGATTTCCCAAGAGAAATCGGTAGTTTTAGTAACACTGGCAGGTTTGAGTTTTCCTACTTGATTTTCCATCTATGGCGAGGCTCGTAGTGGTCGCAATGGCATTTCTTGCTTTTCTTCTCTGTTCTGTTTCGGTCCTGGCGCAGCAGCAGTTGAGGTTTAACGAGAAGGGAGAATTTAGGATTCTGCAAGTTGCTGATATGCATTATGCTAATGGAAAATTAACTACTTGCTTGGATGTCTTGCCCCAGCAAGTTGCCTCTTGCACTGATCTGAATACCACAGCTTTTCTTCACAGACTAATTCAAGCTGAGAAGCCCCATTTTATAGTTTTCACTGGTAAGCAGCATTCTCTCTTTATTGCTACTTATATATTTTGTGTACACTATAGACACAACACAAAGAGAAGAAATGGAAAACGAAAGCAATCAGAGAACATCAGGCATATCCATTAGCTCACTGAGGAACTATTAGCTAGTAGAGTGTACTTGATCATAAATGAATACATATGGTTAATGTACTTGATTTTCTGATGTTGCACTTGACTGATTTCCACTTCATGTATGGATATGTATAGATATGTATGGATATAAGTCAAGTATTAACCAATAATTACATGTCTTAAATGTTCATACCTTGTAATTGTATTTTCGTAATTAGCATGACATTATTGTATGACGAGGATGTTTCCAAGAATCTACCGAACTTCTTCCTTTGGTGGTTTTTGCCTGTGTAGTCATTTAATGTGCAGACATCTTCTGCCTTTGACACGTCCCTTCTAATATGGGGTACTTCTCCTTGTAGATCATGAGTCCAGCACCATCTCTAGTAACCACCAAATCTGGAATAGAGAGAACTAACTAAAAACAATAATTGCTATCATAAATAATATACCAACATGAATAAAAACTTCATAATCCTGAAAATAAAAAAAATAAAAAATAAAGAAGAAGAATAAAAGACCTCATAATCATGGTGTCAATCAGTGTACAACAGGAAAAATTTGAGAAACTAGAGTGCATTTTGCAGTTTGAACATAATACCAGAACTACTTCAGGTATCAATGGTGATCATTCTTTTGTTTCTCGTCTCTAGATGGTGATCTCTGAATCTCCCTAGGCTTTCTTTTACTTTATAGACTATCTTTTCATAAATCTTGGTGGCTTGAGTAATGAAAATGTGAAGCTGAAAACTAGTCACATGGTCATCGATATGTGCTTATGAAAAATATTTTATGCAAGGCACCATTCAGTTGCACATTTAAATTAATGAAAGTCTATCACTATGTACAGTTCACGTTTTTAGATTTAGTCGCTTGGGATTAAATCTTTGTGGTCTGCAAGATCAACAAAAAATGAGGGTGTAAAAGAGCAAAATTTTCTGTGTATGGAGCAATAGAATTAATTGCACGAGTCAGTGAAAAGAGAACAAGTATGCAAATATGAATGAAAAGGAAATAGTAAAAGGTTGATCAGTACTCTATGGATCAATGGCAAATTTTTCACATGGATATTAACTTGTATGCCCATTCCAGAACTACATATAAATGCCTATGCTGTAACTTCATGTGTGTTATCTTTTGCTTATGAGATGCTCTTATATATCAAATTCTGGCTTATTTCTGCTGCTGCATTTCTTTTACATCCTCAGTTGATGGAACTAATGTTCTTGGAAACTCATATGTTATATAAACTTGAAATTATTAACCATGATTGGGAAGTTATGAATGATTAAGTGGCAATGATGTATCTGATACTAAAAAATTTAAGCCTTTGCTTGCCTTCAATCCAATGTGATTTCAGCTCAGCCCTACTAATTGTAATCATGAGCACATTCAAGACACTTTTTGGTAACTTTTAAAGATTTTGCTTAAACTCCTAGTCCAAGTCCCTTTTAAATGATTGAAACAAATCTAAGTTTCCATCACTAATGGTACTTGTCAATCCTAATTTATGACTTGAAACCTTATTAATGTGCTCATTCTATGTATTTTATGACTTGAATGGTGTATACTGAACTTGCATCTGAAATAATTCTAAATTATGAATACTGATTCAGGAGACAATATTTACGGCTTTGATACAACTGATCCTGCAAAATCCATGAATTCTGCTTTTGCACCTGTAGCATCATCAAACATTCCATGGGCTGCAGTGCTTGGTAACCATGACCAAGAGTCTGCACTGTCAAGAAAAGGGGTTATGAAACATATTGTTGGCATGAAGAACACTTTATCACAGCTAAATCCTCATGGAGTGCAGGACATTGATGGTTATGGGAACTACAACTTGGAAGTCCATGGGTTCAAAGATTCTGCTTTAGCAAATAAGTCAGTTCTGAATCTTTATTTCCTTGATAGTGGTGATTACTCCAAGGTTCCTTCTGTCCCCGGCTATGACTGGATCAAACCATCTCAGCAACTTTGGTTTCAACACACTTCAACTAACCTTCAGGTATCTGACCTGCAACTCCTTTTTAGTGCTAAAGGTTGAGTAGAGCTTATTATAGTTAGCATTGTAATTTCCTTCAATGTAGTGAATATTTGTCCAAAGATCAGAGTTTGGAGTTTATTTATCTGGCTTGTCTGTGCAGAGAGCATACAAGAGCATGCCTGAGGCTCAGAAAGCTGCTGCTCCAGGCCTTGTCTATTTTCACATTCCACTGCCTGAATATGCAAGTTTTGACTCCTCAAACGTCACAGGCATCAAACAGGAAGGCATTAGCTCTGCAGCTATAAACTCTGGCTTCTTTGCTACTATGGTTGAAGCCGGTGATGTGAAAGCAGTTTTCACAGGCCATGATCACCTCAATGACTTTTGTGGTGAATTAACTGGTATACATCTCTGTTATGCTGGAGGCTTCGGATATCATGCTTATGGGAAGGCTGGATGGCATAGGAGAGCAAGGATGGTGGTAGCATCTTTGGAGAAAACAGATAAGGGAGTTTGGGGAGCAGTAAAAGCTATCAAAACATGGAAGCGACTTGACGATGAGCACCTTACAGCAATTGATGCTCGAGTTCTATTTAGCAAGATCCCTGCCGGTAAGCATCTTACACTGTAAGATCTGTCTTTTTTCTGCACAAAACTGTTTAGTTTTTGTTACCTGAAACAATGGTACTCTACTTACTAATACCAGCAAAAAAGAGCATGACAAGATTGATATACAAGTACCCAAAAAATATCTGATACATAACTTGCTTAGAGAATTCCTGGAAGACATCTTTGGTTGATTGCATGCTTGCTAGAAGCTTTTCTTTATTTGCTAGATAAAGTGACTTGCATAATAATAGTAGATTAATCACATCTCAAAAGTTGTCTCCATTAGTCAAAAGACTACGTACCGACCTTCATTTGATACAGAATTCCACATCTTATATTATGCAAGCATTTTTTCTTCTTTCACTTCACAGGTCTTTTCCTTAGTTTTCCTCACTAGCAACTGTTTGACAAGACTGATGTGGAACATTTATTTGCCTCTATTTTATTAGTTATTCTTTGTACCATTATCAGAATTAATCTTGAAAACCAGTATCTGTTTTTGAATGTCTTTGCTTGTTAAACTGTCTCTCAAACTTTTAACTCAACAGGAAGCCGTAGGAAGAAGCAGATTTCTGGTCCTCCTATGTGAAAGATTACAAAGAAGTCAGATAGATGCATGAAGAGAGTTCGGTGTAGATTGTTGCAAAAACCACAGCAATAAAAAATTTGTACCCGGTAGCATGCTGAAAGTCTTCTACACTCACAAGATCTTCACTTGAAATCGGTTAGCTCAGCTCTACTACAAATAGACTTGAGTTTGTCCAATTTACTCAATGTTTTTTACTTTATCAAGAATAGGATTTTAATGGGGACTTCCTCTACTCTTCTGCAAATAATCTTTGAGATTTACAGAGAACAAAATTATTTTCAATCATATCATACCTACAGCTATTAAGAGAATGGACTATATAACAACTTTTATAGTCAAATATTAATCGGGATATGCACAACTATTTCTCTAGTATAAAGTAGAGTTTCCACTTACCTCTCCATATTCTGTCTTCAATTTATAATAAAAGAATTAAAGAAAATACCGTACAAAACACGTTATACGTATACTATAAATATCTTCACCAATTACGATAAATCACAAAGTGATCATCAATTTATGACAAACAGTTTAGAATAACACTCATCAAATTAAAACAACTAAAATAACAAAGCATCATAAAATGTTTTCAAAGACTATATTATATTTATTTATAATTTCTCAACACAACTTATAAACTTGTAAAGTCACATACTCTCCATTAATGATGAAAATTTTGGTCGATTTAGATCAAATAGGATTTTTAAGCTTATAATATTAAACTCGGAATTTGGATACAAATAAATGATAGAAATATACAAAATATTTCAACCGTGTAAATTGAGAATGAATGACACGATCTTTTAAGAAAATCTTATTCATAATATCTCTTCATTTTTCTTTTTTTTTTCACACATTTTTTTTAAAGAGATCATATCTATGAGTTTTTTATCTTTTGGTTTTTTTTATAATATCTCGTAATCCTTTATCAGCAGTGGCTATAACTTTTTGATACAGATTAACACATGATTAATACATTCTCAATAAAGTATCTAGATAGAAAAGTAATAAATGAGGCTATTTATTAAAAAAATTAAATGGTAATGAAATCATTCATATATGTTAACTCAAAGTAGGATTGAGGGATATATATAAGTATGGTTCGTTCAGAAAGGCTTATGTCATCCCCAAATCAACTAAGATCTTCATTAAATTTCATCTCAAGCATGTGAAATAACAAGGTCTAGTGTGTAGAGAGTGACATTAAATATACTAAAACACACAGTAAACTTACATTATCATCAAGTCACAATACTAATGTTTTTAACTCTGGATTTCATAACAAAAAGATTTAACCACATTAGTTAAATAAGAATATTTTTGTTAAATTACAAAGATATTCAATTCATTTATTCAAAAAGAAATTTATAGAAAGGGGTAGAATTATAAAAGGATTGAAAAATTTAATACAAAATTACCTAACATCTTAAAAAGTTATAATACATGCATGATTTATTCAACAAAATAACAAATTATTAAAAACAATGTTTTTAAAGGTGTGAATCAAGAATCAAATGAGTTTAATCACTTGACTCTTTACTCAAACTACCCCCCACATTTGAGAATTACATTGTTCCACATTTATTCCACATCTTTTAATAAAAAAAAAATAACACACATTTATTTAAAAAGAAAAACTTACAACTTTAACTCTAAATCCACTGAATCTTTTTTTTTCTTGTTACCGGAAATTGACTAGTTAATTGAAGGTACTTATGTATCTATCTCTAGTACAAAAACTACTAATTTCATCCAATAGTTCCTTGGTTGTGGGTGCATATATAATTATTCTTCTTACTATTGGAGATAGAAGCTTATGTGTAATAACAATGTCAAGAAATGCTAATAAAGCATCAAAGTAGTGATCAACATTTAAAAGATCAATTGGTTTAGTGTGGAGTTTCATGTTAAATCAGAATGTTAAATTGAACAAGCATTCTAATACTTCATATCCTCCTGAGATTACTATGAAAGCATTATAGTTATGCAACATGAGTGTCATGCGTTCATAAAATAATTTTGTTTGTATATCATGTCCAATTGTTCTGCCATATACTTTTTTCAAAGGAGTGAGAATTACACGTCCCGCAAGAACTTTGTTTGGCTGATTTGTTTCAATCTGAAAAAGTGTTTGGTATGACTGGTGTGCTTGAGGAACCTTTCCAATTAATCCAGCATTTCCTCCTCCGTATACTAGACAGATCTTTCGATAAGCTAGTACTCTTCCCAATTTGATAGCAGCAATTAGATGCGAAACAGTACCCACGATCGTTCCTCCAAACATTACGATGTTTGTTAGACTTCTTATTGATGGACATTTCATAGTAATGACTTAAAAAGTGATTATGTTACATTTTGAATTCAGATACCGGAGTTGTTCAATTTTGAATTATTTCCATAACCCGAGAATTTCCATTTGAACGTATCCACTAGAATGCGAATCAAGAATCAATTTGATATCATCTAATGATTCTTTATTCAGTTCATTCTTATACCTCTCTGTTTCTTTGCATAACTACTCTTTCCCAACCCAGGTGGACGTTTAGGAAAAACTAGATGTTCACTACTAATTCGAATCTTAGCTTCAATCATCCACCTAATATCCTCAGGCATTCCAAAGGATACTCGTAATTTCATACGCTTCATTCTCATCAGATATATTTTTTTCAAATAATTAATAGGGAGCAATGGATAATATCTTCTCATTTTCATTCAAGAATCATCCATTATGTAACAAAGAGATAGAAAGAAAGAAGGGATGGAAAGACAAACTGAAATGTAAAAAGGAAAGAAATACCTTGCAATGGAATTACTCTTGAAAGGAAATTAAAAGAAATCATTTTGTGATTCCTTCAACAATTAACCAAGCTATTTAAAGTTGTGTTTAATCACTGTTGAACATTTAATTAACTTAAATACGCCGTCTTTCAGTATCCGAGAAGACGTGTATTCAATAATTTCTGCTAGACCTGCAACCTAAATAGTGAAAAAGGAAAATCAAATAATTCAAAAGTATTAAAGAAAGCGATGGGTTGCCTCTCATATAGCACACTTATTTAATGTCTTAGATTTGACGAGCACAAATTTCAATTCCTTTTTGGTGGTGGGTCTTCAAAAGTAACGGAATCGATAATTATCCGACAAATCATTCATGAAAAGGTTTAAGAAGGTGACCGTTCACTTTGAAAATTTTGCTCGTTTGAAGACTTTTTACTTCCACTTACTCGTGATTAAAGATATTAATGATAACAAATGGGTCAATCCACCTTGACTTTAGCTTTTCTAGAAACAGTCTTAGACGAGAATTATATAGTAAAACCTTATCACTAATATTGAAATTTTTCCTTGAAAGATTTTTGTCATGGTAATATTTCATCTTTTCTTTTGCAGTCCAAGAATTATCATAGGCATCATTTCTAATCTCCTATAATTATTGAATTTGCAGTTTTCGATTAGATTGTGCATCATCAATATTAAGATGACATTGTTTTATGACCCAAAATGTCTTATGTTCTAATTCCACGGGTAGATGACAGGTTTTACTATAAACCAACCTAAATGGTGGCATACCAATAGGGGTTTTGAATGTTGTTCTGTACGCCTAAAGAGCACCTCCCAATCGAAGGCTCCAGTATTTCCTTTTAGAATTGACTACTTTAGCTAGAATAAACTTAATTTTCCTATTAAAGATTTCAGCAAGTCTATTTGTTTGAGGATGATAGGCAGTAGAAACTTTATGAGAAACATGATATTTTTTAAACAGAATTTCTACTACCTTGTTGCAAAAATGCGTACCTCTGTCACTGATGATGGCCTTTGGAATTCCAAATCCATGGAATATGTTGTCCTTGATAAATGTCACAACTGTTTTGGAATCATTCATTCGAGTGGCCTTAGCTTCAATCCATTTGGAAACATAATCCACTGCAAGTAAGATGTAAGTATTTCCAAAAGACGAAGGAAAATGTCCTATGAAATCATGCCCCATACATAAAAAAGTTCACAAACTAATATAGTTTTCAAAGACATTTCATCTCTCTTGGATATATTACCAACTCTTTGACATTCATTGCAAGATTTAACAAAATAATATGCATATTTATTAAGAGTAGGTCAATAAAATTCACATTCCAGAATTTTTCTAGCAATTCGTTTTGGTCCAAAATGACCTTCACATTCAAAAGTATGACAAAAATTCAATATGGATTGAATTTCATTATTTGGAACATATCCGCGTATGATATTGTCTGCACAGCTTTTGAAAAGGTAGGGATCATCCCAAATGTAGTGTTTTGAGTCATTCCTAATTTTATCCTTCTGAGCCTTAGATAGATTATTTGGAAATACTTTGGTAACAATATAATTAACCATATCAGCATACCAAGGTATAATTCCATGCAATGCATAAAGATGTTCATCAAGAAATAAATCAGAGATAGGAGATACTTTCCCATCATATGTCAGTCGACTCAAATGATCAACAACAAGATTTTATGTTCCCTTCTTATCTCGGATTTCAAGGTCAAATTCCTGAAGTAAGAGAATTCATCTGAGTAATCTTGGTTTAGACTCTTTCTTCTTTAACAGGTACTTTAGAGCTGCATGATCTAAATAAACAATCATTTTTATTCCCAATAGATAAGATCTAAATTTCTCTAGAGCAAAAATAACATAGTAGAATTCATTCTCAATTGTGGTATAATTGCATTGGGCATCATCAAATAATTTAGATAAATAATATATCAAATGAGGAACTTTATCTATTTTCTGACCTATAACAGCTCCAACTGCTTTGTCACTAGCATCACACGTTATCTCAAAAGGAAATTCCAATTAGGGGGTTAAATGATAGGTGATGAAATCAATTTTTCTTTCAACAATTTAAATAGATGTTTACAACCTTCATTAAAATTGAATTTATGTTCTTTTTGTAATAGTTTGCATAAATGTTGAACAGTTTTAGAGAAATCTTTAATAAACATTCTATAGAATCTAGTATGGCCTAAGAAGGATCTTACATCTCTTACCGTTGAAGGAACAACCAACCCTTTTGGTGAAGCAACGTGCCCTAAAACAATTCCTTATTCTACCATATAATGACATTTTTCATAATTGAGAATAATGTTAGTTTCAACACACCATTTAAGCACAAGTTTCAAATTTTCTAAAATGAATCAAATGAATTTCCATAGATAGTAAAATCATCCATGAAAATTTCAATGATATTTGTGACAAAATCATTAAAAAAATGACATCATGCATCTTCTCAAATCTATCAATGGCACTTTCAGAGATTACCTGACGATTCTTGAGATAATCATTGTAACTAGCCTCATGATGCTTACTCCGGAAGAGTTGATTAGAGGCTTGCATGATTCTTTTCTTCTTTGAAACTTTTTGAGTCATTTGAGTTTTACCCTTGGTAGTATTGGTTTTTACCATTTCTAGGGTTTTAAAATTTAGAAATCAAGGATATGTAAAATGAATAAGTGAATTGAAGAAGAGATGACGTGTATTTATGGTGGATTTGTAGTGGGTTATAGGAATTTGAAGAGATGCGACTGATAGGTGAAGAGGTGGGGATGATTAGAAAATGAAAGGTTGCGTCTGAAAGAGGTATTTTTGTAACGGTCCTATAGGTGCGGTTGACCGGATCATCGTCCGCACATTGACTTTTGTTTCTCTAGAACCTTTGCGGTTGATGAGTTGAATCTGCGATTGATCAGAAGTTTTGATACGGGTCGTCTGGAAGTACTCTGGAAGCATTGCAGTTGATGAGTAGAATCTGCGGTTGATCAGAAGTTTTGATACGGGTCGTCCGCAAGTACTCTGGAAGTTTTACGGTCGATGAGTAATAAGCAGCGGTCGACCGGTGGTCTTGTCATGATCTTCCGCAAGTCCACTATCTGTTATGTGGATGACTTTCACTCATATGCGGTAGACCGTATCTGCACTGGGTATCATATGAACAAAAAAAAATGGTTTCGACATGTTATACAATAACACATAAGTTAGAAATTGAAAATATCAATACCCAAGAGTTTTCTAAGTAAACAAAACATTTTTTCAGCCAAAGACTTTTGTGAATATATCAGCTAATTGATCATCTGTAGGAATAAAATCAAGTGATATTTCACCTTTTAACACATGGTCACGTAAGAAATGATGTTTAATATCTATATGCTTAGTTTTTGCATGTTGTATAGGATTTTTTGTCAGATTAATGGCACTAATGTTATCACAGTTGATAGAGATACAATCAAAATTCAAACTATAATATTTCAAAGTAGTTTTCATCTATAAAACTTGTGCACAACAACTACCAGCAGAAATGTATTCAACTTCAGTGGTAGAAAGAGATACACAAGATTGCTTCTTGCTATACCATGAAACTAAGGAATAACCAAGAAATTAATAGTGACCACTAGTACTCTTATGTTCTACTCGACATCCCGCATAATCTGCATCAATATATGTTATGAACTCAAATGACATAGATTTAGGATACCATAAACCAAAATCTATAGTCCCTTTCAAGTATCTAAGAATACGTTTGACAGCAATTAAATGAGATTCTCTAAGAGATGATTGAAATTTAGCACAAATAAAAAGTCTAATGGACTCTAATCTAGCAACTAGAACAAAAGTCTCATCGTAATCCATTCCCTCTTCCTGATTATATCTTTGAGCAACAAGTCTAGCCTTATTTCTAGTCACAAAACCATGTTCATCAAGTTTGTTTCTAAAAACCCATTTTGTACCAATACTGGTGTGATTAGAAGGTCTAGATACAAGCTCCCAAACTTTTCTTCTTTCAAATTGATTTAATTCATCTTGCATGGCAATAATAAAAAAATCATCACTAAGAGCCTCATCAATGTTCATAGGTTCTATATGAGACAATAATGTAAAATTATCAACAAAGTTTATAAAGTGTCTTCTTGTTTTTACCCCTTCATTTGGATCACCAATGATTTGATCATTTGGATGGTTGTGGACAAATTTCTATTCCTTTGGAAGATCAAACTTTGTTTCTTTTTCAAGTGAGGTAGATTCTTGATTGTCAAAGACTTCTTCATTATCATTATTTGATGTTGAAGGATTTTCATTTGATTGAACAACATCTTTAATTATTGACTCCACAGGTATTTCTTGAATATCACATTCATTCTCATCTCTTGGCAAATAAATGTTAGATTAATTAAAAACAGCATGAATAACTTCTTCATTTATCATAGTTCTCTTATTATACACACGATAAGTTTTTCTTATTGAAGAATAGCTAAGAAATATACCTTCATCGGATTTTTTATCAAACTTACCAAGAATAGCCAAGAAATATACCTTTTGACATTTACATCCAAAAACCTTGAAGTAAGAAATGGAAGGAGATTTGTCAAACATGAGTTCATAAAGGGTTTTCTTCACAAAAGGTCTAAGAAGCACTCTATTTACAATATAACAAGAAGTATATACAACTTCAGCCCAAAAATACTTTGGCAAATTATTTTCACATAACATCGAACGAGTCATTTCCTGTAAAGTACTATTTTTCCTCTCAACAACACCATTTTGTTGAAGAGTTTTTGCAACAGAAAAATTGTCAGATATCCCATTCTCATCACATAATTTAATGAAGCTATTATTGCAAAATTCTCTACCATTGCCACTTCTAATGAATATAAGTTTGCATCCGATGGTGTTTTGTACATGTTTAAAAAGCTTGACAAAAGCTTCAAAAGCTTCATTTTTGCTCAACAAGAATAATACCCAAGTAAATCTAGAAAAGTCATCAACTATCACATATGCATACAATTTGTCACCAAGACTCATTATTCTCATAGGACCAAATAAAATCTATATGTACAAGTTCAAGAGGTTATGAGGTAGAAGCCATCTTCTTAGATTTAAAGGAACTCTTAACTTGTTTACCATATTGACATGCATAACAAATACGATCTTTTTCAAAATGAATGGCAGGCAATCTTCTAATATATTGATGTTTTGATAGGTTATGCAAAGTATCCAAACTAACGTGTCTTAATCTACGATGCAAAAGATATGCATCATCATCTTTCAAAGCAAGACATTTAACATCTTGTTCAACTAAATCATCAAAGTAAAGATCATGCATATTTCTATTTCTATTTCCAACAAAAACAAATTTGTTAGAGAAAACATCAAGAATTAAGCATGAATCATTCTTAAAAATAATCTTATAGTCATTGTCGCATAATTGACTAATACTAAGCAAATTATATTTGAGATTATCAATAAGAACATTTTTAATAATAGGAGAAGTACTTTTACCAACATTTCCAATGTCAATAATTTTCCCTTTCTTTTTATCACCAAAAGTCACAAGCCCTTCATCCTTTGATTCAACATCATTAAGTATGGATGCATTTCCAGTCATGTGTCTTGAGCATCCATTATCAAGAAACCATTTGTTTTCTTTTGTTTTCAATTGAAGACAAACCTACACCAAAGATGTTAATAAGCATTTTGGTACCCAAATTCTCTTGGGTCCATTGAGGTTAGTTCTTTTAACTATCCATGCGCTTTTAGCACCATTCTCAATCTTTTTCTTCACATAACATCTAGTCACCTTATGACCACTTTTAGCACAATAGGTATAACATATTTTTGAAGAAGTTGAGACATATGAATAATATGCATGAGATACTCTCTTATGTGCATGTGACATATTTTCATGTGAGTCATCATTATAGTTATCACCAAAGCCAAGACCTCTCTTATCATGAGTAGGTCTTTGCATACCAAGTAATTTATTCAAATTGTCCCTAACACGTGTAAGCTTTTGCAAACTAGCACTTAAATTACTCATTCTAACTTTCATGGCATCATAATCACTCATCATATCACCCAACTTCTTGTTTCTAGAAACAAGATCAATATTAGCATTTTTAAGGAATTTCACCTTATCATTTAAACCAAGAACATTCTCATCAAGACAGATTTTTGTGGAAATCAGCATGGCATATTCATCTATGAGTTTAGTATTATCTGAAGATAGCTTCTCTATTTGACATTTCAAGACTTTGTTTACTTGATAATCTTTTTCATTTCTAGATAGATATTGGAAATGAATTCATCTTTATCAAATATATCACAAACATCATTATCACTTTCACTATCAACTAAAATAGAAGTTTTTGAAGTATTTACCTCATTTTCAATAGCCATGAAATAGACATTTACATGTTCAGTTTGTTCTTCATCTTTACTCCCTTGTTGGTCCCAAGTGCAAGCAAGTCCTTTCTTGTTTTTGGACTTGTACTTATTTTATTTTTCTCTTAATTTTGGGCAGTCCGCCTTGAAGTGATTTGAACTTTCGCATTCATAGCATTGTTTTCAGTTGGTATTTGTGGATGTGGATGGCTTCTTTTTTAATTTGTTGAAGTGTCCCGTTTTAAACATTTTCTTGAAGTTCTTCATAACAAGAGCTATCTCCTCATCATCCATTTCTTCCTCATCACTAGTACATTCATTTTCGTTGTTCTCTTTAGCTTTGAGAGCAATCACTCTTTTTCCTTTGTCTTCCACTTCTTGATCATTTAACCACTTCATCCTTATTTCATAAGTGAGAAGTGATCCAATAAGCTCTTCCACTAGTTTCTTCTTCAAGTCATGAGATGACTTTCTAGTATAGCAGTGGTTTTGCCTTCCCAAGCCTTTGGTAGAGCATTGAGTATCTTCATGTTCTATTCGTCTATAGAATATGACTTACTAAACACTTTTAAACCGTTAATAATATTAGTAAAGTGAGTAAACATATCAGTAATAGTTTTATTTGATTTCATAGAGAAAAGTTCATACTCCTTTGTAAGCATGCCAAGTTTTGTTTCATTTACTTAGTTTGTACCTTCATGAGTCACTTCAAGAAGTCTCCACATTTCATGTGCAGATTGAGAACATCTTACTTTGTTATAGTCATTCATATCAAATGCATAAGTAAGAGTGTTCATAGCAAAAAAATTAAGGGTCATTTTCTTTTATCTTCATCATCAAATTCCTCAGATATTTTTTCAATCTTGATACCATCAATAACTTTAAAATGAACATAAGGACAATTTTCAACTATGTTCCATAGTTCATAGTTCAGAGAAGATATATAGATTCTAACTCTATTGTTCTATAAATTATAATTTGTACCATTCAACAAAGACGGTCTAATAGTAGAGTAACCTTCTACCATCATAGTGTTGTCTAGATGTGCCATAGAATCTTTGCTTCTAGGTGGTTAAACCTTTTAAATAAGAAGACCTGCTCTGATACCAATTGAAAAACCTAAGAGGGGGGTGAATTAGGTTTTAACAGATTTTTTCAAATTTAATTCAAACACTATTTTCTAAGATAACAAATAACAAACACTTAGTGCTCAACCAGTGTGTGAAATAATGTGTTCAAGAAATTGACAAACAATACAACGATTTATAGTGGTTTGGTTTATCCAACAAAATCTAACCCACTACTTTGAGCTATCTACTCAAGGATTTCATAAAAATTTTCACTAAATTAGTACAAGATATTACAATATAGGCTCACCCAATTCCCTTAGGGTTTTAAAACACAAACCTCTTACCCAATCAAGGTTCACCCAACTCTTTGAATTTTACACAACAACCTTGATTACACACATATCTCTAATATAACAATTAATGAAATAGATACACTTAATATAATCACAATTTTTTTATGATTCAAGACTCACTCTAACCCTTAGAGTTTTAAGCTCAATGCAACCTTGAATAAAAGATACAATATAAGAAAATGAATAGTTTGATATAGATATCACCTTAGTGTGAAGATATATCAATTTAAAGCATAAATACCTCATTGTGTAATATTTTCTTCTAGATTGCTCAAGAACACCAATGATTTAGTATAAACCCTTTTTTTGAGAATTTCACAATGTAAATGCTATATTTGGGTTCCAAAATGATTTCAAGATGTTCTGTATAGAGTAAGAATCAGATTTTTGCTCAAAAAGTCATTATATTAAATTTTTCAAACAATTGGGTATTTATATATGTGCTCCAACGGTCATAAAAATGTCTGTTGGAATCCCACTCAGGAGAAGTGCGGTCGACCGCATATCAGACAGGTCGTCTGCACCATCATACGCATGTGTTCAAGAGAGCTCTGGACATACTACGGACTATGATCTGAGTAGTTCGGTCGACCGTAACATCATCCGCAAGTGATTCAGAGAACTCTGGACATTTTGCGGACGATAAACTGAGAGGTCTGGTCGACCGCACATGCATCCAAACTATACAAAACAAGATTCCAATCAACTCCAAGAGTTTGTGGAATACATTACATAGAATTTTAAGTAAGTGCATGTATTTTGAAAATCATTTCAAAAACCCAACTCATGTTTTATCTATATGAAGTATATTTTGAAAAACATTTCATTTTTATTGAGCGACCTATAGAAATTATTACTCATAGAGGTAGACCTAAAGATACCTAATAGATATAGAAAGAAATAGTACTACACCTCTAGATCCTATCTAATCCATAAATTATTTATTTTCAACGCTTGACAACATACGATCTTTCCTGAAGATTTGAAACTTTGATCTTGTATGGATTAGACATATAAATCCTAAAAGACCAACACTTATACAATTAAGCCATCAGATATTATCAATGTTTGTCATTAATCAAAATTAAAACATTAAAAGCTTTAGGGCTTTCAGCTCCCTATTAATTATTTGAGAAAAATCTATCTGATTAGATTGGAGCGTATAAAATTACTAGTATCATTTGGAATGCCTGAAGATATTAGATGGATAATTGAAACTAAGATCCGTGAAAGCCCTAAAGCTTTTAATGTCTTAATTTTGATTAATGACAAACATTGATGAGGACTAATGTCTTATTTGTACAAGTGATAGAGTTTTTGGATTCATGATTTAATCCATGCAAGAACAGGATTTCAAGTCTTCAAGGAAGTATACAAGTCAAGACTATCAAGATTTGAAGACTAGCTTTTATTGGATTATATAGGAACTAGAGGTATAGTCTTAGAGTTATATATTTTGATATCTCTAGTTCTACCTCTAATTGAGTAATGGTTTCTAAAGGTTGCTCTATGAACTTAAAACGTTATTTCAAAATGTTTTTAATATGTTAAAATATGTTTTGGTATTTCGAAAACCATGCATCGTAATTTCAAAACTTATATGGTTGATTGAAATCATCATTTGTGTGTTAGAGTATTGTTGATACACAAATGAACATGTTTCAATCGACCTAAACTGGTCCAGGTATCGTCCATAAGTTAGTTTATCTTGTGGATGCATGTGTTGTCAAATTTGTTCATCTGCCAACCTGTGGACGATCATGAGGTCGACCGCAGGTGAAGTCCGGTCGACCGGAGGATGAAAAATCATCATCCGGTGGTTGTCCAGTGAGCTTGAGGATGATGGTGCGGACGACCAAGTATGATTTGCGGTCGACCGCACTTCCTGAGTGGGTTTCCAACAACTTCATTTTTTACCGTTGGGAACAAACCTTTAATTACCAAAACCTTTGGAATTCTTTCTAAGAAGATTTTTTGAGCAAAAACATTGCATATCTTGATCCTATAACATCTTAGAAACATCAATCTTGTTAAAATCAATCAAGAAGGGTTTTTACATTCAAAGGTGAATTTTGAGCAATCTTTACAAGCCATTACTCAAAGAGGTGATTGTGATTCAAATTGATATATCTTCACATTAAGGTGATATCTATCAAACTCTCTCTTATTATTATTGATTGTAATTGTATCAAGGTTGCAAGTAGCATAAAACCCTAAGTGTTAGGGTGAGCCTTGTGTAGGTTGTTTTGTATTCAAGGTTTGTTTGTAAAACCTTTGGGTGAACCTTGAATTGAATTGTTGTGTTAGGATTCACTAAGGAGAGTGGTGGGATTATTGTATAATCAAGGTTGTGTTGTAAAACTCAAGGGTTGAGTGAGCCTTGATATGTTTGAGAGGTTATTTGTAAAACCCTAATGTGAATTGGGTGAGCCTCTTTTGTAATCTCATTTATTTGATTAGTGAAGGGATTTGATAAATCCTTGAATAGGTAACTCAAGGTAGTGGATTAGGTTTTGTTGGATAAACCGAACCACTATAAATCATTGTGTTCATTGCTTTAATTTCTGCATTTTACTTGAACAGTTTATTTCTCACACAACTAGCACACCAAGTGTTTGATATTTGTTGTCAAAGAGGTGTTTTATTGAATTAGGTTTAAAAATCGGATAAAAACCTCATTCACCCCCCCCCCCCCCTCTTAGGTTTTTCAATTGGTATCAGAGCGGGTCTTCTTGTTTAAGGTTTAATCACCTAGAAGTAAAGATCTTATGGCTCATATAGATAACAATATCATAAGTGAAGGTTACTCTACTAGTAGACCACCTTTGTTGATTGGCTATAACTACACTTTATGAAAAGATAGAATTCATATTTATATTTCCTCCATTGATTTTGATTTATGGAATATTGTTATAAATGGTCCTTATGTTACCTATAAGATTATAAATGGAAGAAGTGTTGAGAAAACTCTTAATGAGTTTGATGAAGAGGATAAAAAGAAAATGACTTCAAACTTTATTGCTATGAATATTCTTTGTTGTGCTCTTGATTTAGATGAATACAATAGAGTAAGTAGTTGTAGTTCCGCATATGAAATGTGGAGATTACTTGAAGTTGCACATGAAGGATTGACATGCACATCAAATCAAGAAGAAAGTGAAAATGAAGAAAATTATCAATCCGAGTTTGCAAGCACTTGTCTTATGGCTCTTGAAGATGAAGTAAGTACTTCTACCTCACAAACTTTGCACATTAGTGAAAATGATTGCAATGATAATTGTGATATATTTGATCAAGATGAATTTGTTGCTAATCTCTATTATGAAATGAAGAAAGTCATCAAGAAGAATAAATTCTTGAAATGTCAAGTTGAAAATTTGTTATTGGCAAATGCTAAATTACTTGATGAAAATGCTTTATTGCTTTCTTCCAAAGTGACTCTTGATGAAAATATTATTGGTTTATGTGATAAGGTGAAATTTCTTGAAAATGCTAATAATGATCTTGTCATTAGAAACAAGAAATTGAATGACATGATG
This sequence comes from Apocynum venetum, assembly GCA_019593545.1. Classification (NCBI taxonomy): domain Eukaryota; kingdom Viridiplantae; phylum Streptophyta; class Magnoliopsida; order Gentianales; family Apocynaceae; genus Apocynum; species Apocynum venetum. Next base: position 788,741 of record SRSM01000145.1, on the reverse strand, counting down.
AATGACTATGATGCTATGAAGTTGAGAATAGATGATTTAAGTGTTAGCTTACATAAACTCACATGTAGTAGAGATAATTTAAATAAATTACTTGGTGTTCAAAGATTCTCTAATGATAAGAGAGGTATTGGTTTTATTGATACACATGATGATGCCTTGCATACACACAAAAATATATCACACAAGAATATCTCACATGTGCATCATAAAGTACATCATACACATCACACACATACTCATATGTCATCAAGAATATGTTGTACCTATTGTGGTAAGTATGGCCATAAGGTAAATATATGTTATGCCAAGAAGAAAATCGAGAATGGTGCAAAAAGTATTTGGATTGTCAAAAACAATTCGACTAATTCTCATGGATCCAAAGTCACTTGGATACCAAAAGTTTCATCTTCTTTGTAGGTAACTCAATATGTTGATCATGAAGGAGCAATACAACATGTCAAGAGAATTTGCTCAATCCACATGATCAAATATGCTATACTAAGGTACAATGTTCTTCATGAAGGTCATGAAAAAATTCATTCTTTTGAGATTGAATCTTTAGTAAGAATTTCTTGATTATGAATTTTGTAAATTAGATCATAATGCTATATGTGGTTGAAATGTGTTTTCAATACAAATACTTGATAAATTTTCTAATTGGTTTTTGTATTTTGTATATGCTCTTCATGCTAAATTATTTTCTCATGAAACATGTTAATTGCATATTGTGATAATTGAGTTGTCTTGTCATATTGTTTGATATAATTCTCTTACAAACTTTTCTCACAAACACTGATTATCCTATAAATATCATGATATAAGTGGATTTTGTCTTTAAGTAAAGACTGGTAGTTCTGGTGAACTTGCGGACGACCCTTGAGAATGTTTCGGTCGACCACATGGAAAAATAGATCATCCACTAAGTGGACAGTAAGGTTGCGGACGATCCAAGGAAACGTTTTGGTCGACCGCAAGCTCAAGAATGATCATCTGCAAGTGTGAAGAAATGAAAATATATATGATATCTATTTTGATGATTTAGTTCAACAAAATGTTATATGCCTTTCTTTGGAAGTTGATGATGCATATCTTTGCCATTGTAAATTAGGACATATTAGCATATATACTTTGCATATTTTTACAAAACTTCAGTATGTTAGAGTTTTGCCTAACATTAATTTTGAGAAAAATCATATTTGTGATGCATGTAAACAAGTCAAAAGTTCTTTCAAATCAAAGAAAATGTGTCTACTTCAAAACCTCTTGAACTTGTACATATGCATTTATTTGGTGCTATGAGAACCATGTGAATTGGTGGCAAACTATATGTCTATGTGACTGTTGATGATTTTTATAGATTTACTTGGATATTATTCTTGTTGAGTAAAGATGAAGTTTTTGAAGCTTTTGTCAAACTCTTTAAACAAGTACAAAACACCATTAGTTGCAAACTTATCTTCATTGGAAGTGATAATGGTAGAGAGTTTTGCAATAGTATTTTAACCAAAATTATGTGATGAGAATGATATATCTCACAATTTTTCAATTGCAAAAGCTCCTCAACAAAATAGTGTTGTTGAAAAAAAAAATCGTACTTTACAAGAAATGGCATGTTCCATACTATGTGAAAATTATTTGCGAAAATATTTTTGGGTTGAATTTATGAATACTTCTCGATATATTGTTAATACAGTGCTTCTTATATCCTTTGTTAATAAAACCCCTTATGAGCTTATGTTTGACAAAACTTCTTGCATTTCCTACTTTAAAGTGTTTGGTTGTAAATGGTTTATTCTAAATGTCAAAGACAATCTAGGTAAGTTTGACAAGAAATCCGATGAAGGTATGTTCCTTGACTACTCTTCAAATAGAAAAGCTTTTTGTGTTTACAATAAAAGAACTATGGTTATTGATGAAGCTATTCATGTTATATTTGATGAGTCTAATATTTACTTGCCAAGAGATGAGAATGAAGGTGATTTTCAAGAGCTATCTATTGAGTCAACGAACAAAGATATTGTTCAAACAAATGAAAATCATTCAATATCTAAGGATGAAAGTGAAGAGATCATTGACATTCAATAATCAACCTCACAAAGTGAAGGAGAGACAAGTCATGATCTTCCAAAGGAATGGAAATACGTCCATAATCATCAAAATGATCAAATCATTGGTAATCCCAATGAAGGGGTAAGAACAAGAAGACATTTTATATTTTGTGTTGATAATCTTGCATTATTATCTCATATAGTACCTAGGAACATTGATGAGGCTCTTAGTGATGATTTTTGGATCATTGTCATCTTTGAAGAGCTAAATCAATTTGAAAGGAGCAAAGTTTGGGAACTTGTACCTAAACCTTCATATCACATCATTATTGGTACAAAATGAATTTTTAGAAGCATAGTTGTTGATCATGGCTTTGTCACTAGAAATAAGGCTACACTTGTTACTCAAAGATATAATCAAGAAGAGGGCATTGATTATGATGAGATTTTTACCCCAATTACTATGTTAGAGTCCATTAGAATATTACCTGCATTTGCATATTTTATAAGTTCTAAATTATTTCAAATGGATGTTAAGAATGCATTTCTATATTTGTTACATCCAATAGGTATTTTATGTTGAACAACCTCCTGATTTTGTGCATGAATCTTTTGAAAATCATGTTTACATACTTTCAAAAGCTTTATATGGTTTGAAACTTGCTTCAAGAGCTTAGTATGAATGGCTTAGTACCTTTCGCATTGAAAAAGGATTGACTAGAGGACACTATTTTTAAAAATAAAGTGCATGACATTTTAATTGTTCAAATTTATGTTGATATTATATTTGAGTGATCTTTGTTATTAAAATTGATGTGTTTATCCATTGGCCGAGAAAAGGTTCTATTTTTAGAAAGCTATTGAGTGTTTATATACAATTGCTAATGAGTTTGTCATTGTATAGCTCTTTTAATTATCAAAACAACGATTTTTGGTTGATTATAAGTTGCTCAGAAGAAATTTCAAATGACACCTGAAGAAGGTGCGGTCGACCGCATCTTACGGGAGTATCATCCGAAGAATGGCCAGTGGACTTGCGGAAGACCTCGAGAAAATCTTCGGTCGACCGTATGGTACAAGCCATCGACCGCAAAGTAAACAGAGGACTTGCGGACGACCAATATCAAATTTTCGGTTGACCGCAGATTACTACTCATCGACCGCAAAGTAAGCAGATAACTTGCAGACGACAACAATCAAATTATTCGGTCAACCGCAGAAACTGATTCTATCGTCCGAAAGAAGAAATAACAAGGGATAAACATATTGGATCAAAAGGTGGTTCAACCAAATCTCAAATGGTACCAAAGAAGAAGAAGAGCAACACTACCTTATTCACAAGTAAGGAGTATTAAATTTGATTCTATGACTATCTCGAGTTTTGAAATGTGATTCTTGAAAGTACCATCTATTCTAGTAAGTTTCCTTTTTGAAAATATTTTGAAGTATTTTGTTAAGGAAGGATGATATGATATTATTGTGCATGATGAGCTTATGTATTATGACTATATACTTCAATACTATGCAAATCTAGAGAAAAATATTCTTGAAGGATATCAAGTTGTATATTATGTGTCTAAAGTATATGTTATTGTTTTAAATTTCAATTACTATAACTTGGATGATATTTTGAGTGCTCCTATTGATGAGATTACATTTTTTTTACTCACCAAATTTGCCATTATTATGCATTCTCCATTCAAAATTTTGAATATGCTTTTACAAATAAAGAATCCTTTGTGAATTTTGCAAAAAGGGAATCTATTGTTTTTAGTCTTGAACATAATATACTTTGTCTTATGTGCACTACTATATTTGTACTCATAGATGGTTATAGGACATCTATTACTCATTTGCACATGTTTATTATGCTAATTATGTTCAAAGGAAAATGAGTAGATCTTGGTTATCTTATGGATATCTTATGGATATCGTTCTATAAACTCTTTCTTACTTTGAATCTTTGCACTTACAATGTTACAATGTTTTACCTATCACATTGCATCAATATTTGTCATCATCAAAAAGGGGGAGATTGAAAACCCTAAAGCTTTTAATGTCTTAATTTTGATTAATGACAAACATTGATGAGGACTAATGTCTTATTTGTACAAGTGATAGAGTTTTTGGATTCATGATTTAATCCATGCAAGAACAGGATTTCAAGTCTTCAAGGAAGTATACAAGTCAAGACTATCAAGATTTGAAGACTAGCTTTTATTGGATTATATAGGAACTAGAGGTATAGTCTTAGAGTTATATATTTTGATATCTCTAGTTCTACCTCTAATTGAGTAATGGTTTCTAAAGGTTGCTCTATGAACTTAAAACGTTATTTCAAAATGTTTTTAATATGTTAAAATATGTTTTGGTATTTCGAAAACCATGCATCGTAATTTCAAAACTTATATGGTTCATAAACTCTTGTTGGATTGATACCATAACTTATATGGTTGATTGAAATTATCATTTGTGTGTTAGAGTATTGTTGATACACAAATGAACATGTTTCAGTCGACCTAAAGTAGTCTAGGTATCGTCCATAAGTTAGTTTATCTTGTGGATGTATGTGCTGTCAAATTTGTTCATCTGCCAACCTGTGTACGACCATGAGGTCGACCGCAGATGAAGTGAGGTCGACCGCAGGTGAAGTCCGGTCGACCGGAGGATGAAAAATCATCATCCGGTGGTTGTCTAGTGAGCTTGAGGATGATGGTGCGGACGACCAAGTATGATTTGCGATCGACCGCACTTCCTGAGTGGGTTTCCAACAGCTTCATTTTTTACCGTTGGGAACAAACCTTTAAATACCAAAACCTTTGGAATTCTTTCTAAGAAGATTTTTTGAGCAAAAACATTGCATATCTTGATCATATAACATCTTAGAAACATTCCAAAACCCTTTCAAAACATCAATCTTGTTAAAATCAATCAAGAAGGATTTTTACATTCAAAGGTGAATTTTGAGCAATCTTTACATGCCATTACTCAAAGAGGTGATTGTGATTCAAATTGATATATCTTCACATTAAGGTGATATCTATCAAACTCTCTCTTATTATTATTGATTGTAATTGTATCAAGGTTGCAAGTAGCATAAAACCCTAAGTGTTAGGGTGAGCCTTGTGTAGGTTGTTTTGTATTCAAGGTTTGTTTGTAAAACCTTTGGGTGAACCTTGAATTGAATTGTTGTGTTAGGATTCACTAAGGAGAGTGGTGGGATTATTGTATAATCAAGGTTGTGTTGTAAAACTCAAGGGTTGAGTGAGCCTTGATATGTTTGAGAGGTTATTTGTAAAACCCTAATGTGAATTGGGTGAGCCTCTTTTGTAATCTCATTTATTTGATTAGTGAAGGGATTTGATAAATCCTTGAGTAGGTAACTCAAGATAGTGGATTAGGTTTTGTTGGATAAACCGAACCACTATAAATCATTGTGTTCATTGCTCTAATTTATGCATTTTACTTGAACAGTTTATTTCTCACACAACTAGCACACCAAGTGTTTGATATTTGTTGTCAAATAGGTGTTTTATTGAATTAGGTTTAAAAATCGGATAAAAACCTAATTCACCCCCCCCCCTCTTAGGTTTTTCAATCCGAATTAGTGGTGAACATCCAGTTTTTCCCAAACGTCCGCCTGGGTTGGGAAAGAGTAGTTATGCAAAAAACGGAGAAGTAAAAGAATGAGAGTTTGTTATATGTGTACTAAATGGAACTGTGATGCCAGTTTTCGTTCACTTAGGTATTTATCCGATAATTAGGAAGACAAAATTGCTTTCATTAAGAATGGTCTGAGTAAAGAGTCATTAGATAATATTAAACTGACTCTTGATTCGCATTCTATTGGATACGTTCAAATGAAAATTTTCGAGTAATGGAAACAATTCAAATTTGAACAACTCCGGTACAGTCCTTGGTATCTGAATTTAAACGATCCCGTTTGTCAGTTTTTAAGAAAGCTGGATGAGCAGCATATCTCTGACTCATAGAAGGTGTTTGAAACTGTTATTGGACGTAAAACCAATTGAAGATGTGAGTCAAAATCACAACTATTTTTTTTATTTGTTTCTTTTCTTTTTAGTGTGTAAAAGAATCACTATGGAAGGTCTATCAATAAGAAGTCTAACAAACATCACAGTGTTTGGAGGAATAACCGTGGGTACTACTGTTTCGCATCTAACTGTTGTTATCCAATTGGAAAGAGTACTAGCTAATCGAAAAATCAGTCTAGTATACAGAGGAGGAAATGCTGGATTAATTGGAGAGGTTGCTCAAGCAAACCAATTATACCAAACACTTGTTCAGATTGAAACAAATCAACGAAACAAAGTTCTCACTGTAGGTGTAATTCTCACTATTCTGAAAAAAGTATATTGCAGAACAATTGATCAGGAGTTACAAACAAAATCATTTTATTAACGCATGACACTCATGTTGCATAACTGTGTTGCTTTCATAATAATCCCAAGAGGATATGAAGTATTAGAATGGTTGTTCAATTTAACATTTTTGTTTAACATGAAATTACACACTAAACCAATTGGTCTTTTAAATCTTGATCTCTATTTTGATGGTTTATTAGCATTTCTTGACATAACTATTACACATAAGCTTCTATCTCCAATAGCACGAAGAATAATTGTATCTGCACCCACAACTAAGGAGCTATTAGATGAATTAGTAGCTTTTGTATCAGAGACAGATCCAGATGTACCTCCAATTAACTGGTCAATTTTCAGTAACAAGCGAAAAAGAGATTCAGTGAATTTAGAATTAAAGTTGTAAGGTTTTTTTTAAAATGCATGTGTGTTATTTCTTTTTATTAAAATGCTGTGGAATAATTTTGTTGTTTTTCAAACTTTGTGTGTTTTTTATATTGAGGACAATGTAATCCCCAAATGTGGGGGTGGTTTGAGTAAAGAATCAAGTGATTAAACTCATTTGATTCTTGATCCATACCTTTAAAAACATTGTTTTTAATAATTTGTTGTTTTGTTGAATAAATCATGCATGTATTATAACTTTTTAAGATGTTAGGTAATTTTATGTTAAATTTTTCAATCATTTTATAATTGTACCTCTTTCTGTAAAAAAAATTCGAATAATTCAATTGAATATATTTGTAATTTGACAAAAATATTCTTATTTAACTAATGTGGCTAAATCCTTTTTGTTATGAAATCCAAAGTTTACTGTGTGTTTAGTACATTTAAGGTCTCTCTCTACACGCTAGAATTTGTTCTTTCACATTGAAACGAAATTTAATTAAGATCTTGGTTGATTTGAGGATGACAAAAGGCCTTCTTTGATAGTTTGAGCTTTTCTGAACGAACCATACTTATATATATCCCTTGATCCAAGTTTGAGCTAACATGCATGAATGGTTTCATTACTATTTAATTTCTTTGATAAATAATCTCATTTATTACTTTTCTATCCAGATATTTTATTGAGAATGTATTAATCATGTGTTAATATGTATTGAAAAGTCATGAGCACTGCTAATAAAGGATTACGAGATATTATAAAAAAGAACTGAAAGGTAAAAAGCTCATAGATATGATCTATTCGAAAAAAAAGAAAAATGTGAAAAAAAGAGAAAGAAATGAAGAGATATTATTGGTAAGGTTTTCTTCAAGAGGTGTAATTTATTCTCAATTTACACTGTTGAAATATTTTGTATATTCCTATCCTTCGTTTGTAGCCAAATCTCGAGCTTAATTACAAGTTTAAAAGTCCTATTTGACCCAAATCGACCAAAATTTTCATCATTAGTAAAGAGTATGTGACTTTACAAGTTCATAAGTTATCTTGAGAAACAAAGAATGTATTTTTATTTACATAGTAACTTTATTGTTATCTTTTCATTATACTGATATCATGTTTAAAAAAAAAACTATTAAGGATTTTATATTTTTCACAGTCACGTTTTGGTAACTTTGAATATTAAAGTTAAACTTGTAAATGATATTCAAACACCCTAGTACAATTGATTTTCAAATAAAAGAGGGGTAATTATGAAAGTTGTACTGACAAACGTGTCGATGCGCTATCAAATTAAATTACAAACTTTAATCAACTTATTCAGTCATGACAAGTAAGGGTCGAACCCATAGGAACTTGTAAAACCTCAAAATAAGTAACTGATCGAGATTTGGGGGGAAATATTCAATTTTTATTTAAAAGAATAAAACTTTAAATAAAATAACTCACAAATCAATTAAGAATCAGTGGATAGAAAAACGTTAGCAAGGACTTCGTATTTCAGTTTTATTTATTCGGGACTAATCATTGATAATCATTGATAATAACTTATTTGAAGTAATGACTTAGAATTTCGCGTAGCAGCAGCAAATTCTGATTCGTGTAAATTTAGGTTAATTCACGAGAAGCACGTCAAATTAACTTTAACCTAATTAAACTAAATTACCGAATCACTCGCATAAAATAGTCAATTAAGTTATTCAGCTCGAGGACAACATCAACACAAATTACATAAAATTAATGGCTAATTAAAATCATGATGATAATGTAAGTTTATTATGTGTTTTAGTACATTTAAGGTCACTCTCTACACCCTAGAACTTGTTCTTTCACATGCTTGAGACAAAATTTAAATAAGATCTTGGTTGATTTTGGGATGACATAAGGCCTTCTTTGATAGTTTGAGCCTTTTTTAACAAACCATACTTATATACATATATCCCTCGATCCTATTTTGAGCCAACATGTATGAATGGTTTCATTACCATTTAATTTCTTTGATAAATACCCTCATTTATTACTTTTCTATCCATATACTTTATTGAGAATGTATTAAATATGTGTTAATCTGCATCGAAAAGTTATGAACTGTTAATAAAGGATTATGAGATATTGTCAAAAATCGAAAGGTAAAAAGCTCATTTATATGATCTCTTCAAAAAAAAAGAAAAAAAAAGAGAAAAAGAAGAGAAAGAAAAAAGAAAAGAAAAAAAAGAAATGAAGAGATATCATGGCTAAGGTTTTCGTCAAGATGTGGTAATTCATTCTCAATTTAAACTCTTGATATATTTTTTATATTCTTATCCTTCATTTGTAGTAAAATCCCGAGTTTAATATTACAAGTTTAAAAGTCCTATTTGACACAGATCGACCAAAGTTTTTCATCATTTGTGGAGAGTATATGAGTTTACAAGTTTATAAGTTATGTTGAGAAACTAAAAATGTATTTTTATTTATATAGTGACTTTGTTATTATCCTTTCATTATATTGATAACATGTTTAAAAAAAAACATTATTAAGGGTTTTATGTTTTCACAGTCACATTTTATTAACTTTGAATATTAATGTTAAACTTATAAATGATATTCAAGCACACGAGCACAATTGTTTTTTTAAATAAAAATGGTTAATTGTGAAAGTTTTATTAGAATTAATATAACACTTTGTTACCTTATTAATCTTGTTTAAGTTATTTATACTTGTATATTTTGTATTTATATTTTGCATGAGGGCAAGCAAAGGGATAGTGTAGGGGAATTTGATATACTCATAAATTAACTGATTTTTATGTTATTTAATGACTATATTTTGTTTAAAAATCGGTTAATTATGTTATTTAATGGATATATTTCACGTTTCCCTTATATTTCTTTGTTTGTAAGTATTCCAATGTATTTTAATTCATTATGGAGATAAAAAGAAGAAGAAAAGAAATGTTGGAGAAGTTTAAAAAAAAAAACTTCATGTCATCCGATGACATGACGCAATAAGAATATGACACGTGGCGCAATCAAAAGATAACAAGTGGAGCTTCTAGAAGCCGCAATGTGGACCAATGAGGATGCGACACGTGGCGAAGTTGGGGAAATTAGGCCACCAACTAAATTTTCAAGACTTTGGGGTGCAAAATGACCATTTTTCCCCTGATTTTTGTGCCTATAAATATGAAGTTTATTTTTATGATTTTGAAAGCCTTAAAGCTTTTAATATCTTAATTTTGATTATTGACAAACATTGATGAGGACTAATGTCTTAATTTTATAAGTGTTGGTCTTTTAGGATTCTTATGTCTAATCCTTGCAAGATCAAAGTTTCAAGTCTTCAAGAAAGATCGGATGTTATCTAGCGTTGAAGATAAGCGGTTTTTGGATTAGATAGGATCTAGAGGTGTAGTATTATTTTACACATCCTTAGATATCTCTATATCTACCTCTATGAATAATAAATTCTATAGGTTGCTCAATTATAGTGAAATGTTTTTCAAAATGCATTTCATTTAGATAAAACATGAGTTGGGTATTTGAAATGATTTTCAAATTACATGCACATACTTTAAATTTCATAAAATGTATTCCACAAACTCTTGGAGTTGTTTCGAATCTTGTTTTGCACAGTTTCAATGCATGTGCGGTCGACCTAACTGAAGTGTGGTCGACCACAAATCATGCGATCGACCATACTTCTCAGAGTATCGTCCGCTGAATGTCCAAAGCTCTCTGGAACACCTGCGGATGATGGTGCGGACGACCTTTCTTATATTCGGTCAACCGCACTTCTCCTAAGGGTTAGAGTGAGTCTTGAATCATAGAATATTGTGAGTGTATTAAGAGTATCCATTTCATTAATTGTTGTATTAGAGATAGGTGTGTAATCAAGGTTATATTGTAAAACTCATAGTGCTGAGTGAACCTTGATTGGGTAAGAGGTTTGTGTTGTAAAACCCTAAGGGAATTGGGTGAGCCTCTATTGTAATCTCTTATACTAAATTAGTGAAAGGTTTTGTAAAATCCTTGAGTAGATAGCTCAAGGTAGTGGATTAGGTTTTGTTGGATAAACTGAACCACTATAAATCTGTGTCTTTTACCTATTTTCTGATCACATTATTTCACACACTGTTTGAGCACAAAGTGTCTGTTATTTGTTATCTTAGAAAGCACTGTTTGTTTTAAAAGAAGAAAAATCGGTTAAAACCTAATTCACCCCCCCCCCTCTTAGGTTTTTCAATTGGTATCAGAGCAGGTATTCTTGTTTATAAGGATTAACCTCCTAGAAGCAAATATTTTATGGCACATCTAGATAACACTATGATGGTAGAAAGTTACTCTACTACTAGACCTCCTTTGTTGAATGACACAAACTATAATTTCTGGAAAAATAGAGTTAGAATCTATATATCTTCTCTAAACTATGAATTATGGAATATTGTTGAAAATGGACCTTATGTGCCTTTTAAAGTTGTTGATGGTATCAAGATTGACAAATTATTTGAGAATTTGATGATGAAGATAAAAAGAAAATGACCCTTAATTTTCTTGCCATGAACACTCTTACTTGTGCACTTGATATGAATTAGTATAACAGGGTAAGATGTTGTGAATCTGCACATGAAATGTGAAGACTACTTGAAGTGACTCCTGAAGGTACAAACCAAGTAAAGGAAACAAAACTTGGTATGCTTACAAGGGAGTATGAACTTTTCACTATGAAATCAAATGAAAATATTACTGATATGTTAACTCGCTTTACTAACATTATTAACGGTTTAAAAGTGTTTAGCAAGTCTTATTCTATAGGAGAAAAAAACATGAAGATACTCAATGCTTTACCAAAGGCTTGGGAAGGCAAAACCACTGCTATGCTGGAAACTCATGATTTGAAGAAGAACCAGTGGAAGAACTTATTGGATCACTTCTCACTCATGAAATTAGGATGAAGTGGTTGAATGATCAAGAAGTGGAAGACAAACGGAAAAGAGAAATTGCTCTCAAAGCCAAAGAGAACAATGAAAATGAATCTTCTAGTGATGAGGAAGAAATGGATGATGAGGAAATAGCTCTTGTCATGAAGAAATTCAAGAAAATGTTCAAAAAGGGACACTTCAACAAATTCAAAAAGAAGCCATCGACATCCACAAATATCAACTCAAAGCAATGCTATGAATGCGGAAGTCCAAATCACTTCAAGGCTGACTGTCCAAAATTAAGAGAGAAAGAAAAGAAGTATAAGTCCAAAAACAAGAAAGGACTTGCTTGCACTTGGGATCAAGAAGGAAGTGAAGATGAATAACAAACTGAACATGCAAATGCTTGTTTCATGGCTATTGAAGATGAGGTAAATGCTTCAAAAACTCCTACTTTAGTTGATAGCGAAAGTGATAATGATATTTGTGACATGTTTGATAAAGATGAATTCATTTCCAATCTCTATAAAGAAATGAAAAAGATTATCAAGAAAAACAAAGTCTTGAAATGTCAAGTAGAGAAGCTATCATTAGATAATACTAGACTCATAGATGAAAATGCCTTGTTAACTTCTACAAAAATCTGTCTTGATGAGAATGTTATTGGTTTAAATGATAAGGTGAAATTCCTTGAAAATGCTAATGTTGATCTTGTTACTAGAAACAAGAAGTTGAGTGATATGATGAGTGATTATGATGTCATGAAAGTTAGAATGAGATATTTAAGTGCTAGTTTGCAAAAACTTACATGTGGTAGGGACAATTTGAACAAATTACTTGGTATGCAAAGACACACTCATGATAAGAGAGGTCTTGGTTTTGATGATAACTATAAAGATGTCTCACACACACATGAGAGTTTATCTCACTCACATGAAAATATGTCACATGCACATAAGATAGTATCTCATGCATATTATTCACATGTCTCAACTTCTTCAAAAATATATTGTACCTATTATGTTAAAAATGGTCACAAGGTGACTAGATGTTATGTGAAGAAAAAGATTGAGAATGGTGCTAAAAGCACTTGGGTGGTTAAAAGAACTAACCTCAATGGACCCAAGAGAATTTGGGTACCAAAAGGCTTATTAACGTCTTTGATGTAGGTGTGTCTTCAATTGAAAACAAAAGAGAACAAATCATTTCTTGGCAGTGGATGCTCAAGACACATGACTGGAAATGCATCTTTACTTAATGATGTTAAACCAAAGGATGAAGGATTTGTGACTTTTGGTGACAAAAAGAAAGGGAAAATCATTAGCATTGGCAATATTGGTAAAAGTACTTCTCCTTTTATTAAAAATGTTCTTCTTATTGATAATCTCAAATATAATTTGCTTAGTATTAGTCAATTATGTGATAATGGTCATAAAGTTATTTTCAAGAAGGATTCATGTTTAATTCTTGATGATTGCTCTAACAAAACTGTTTTTGTTGGAAATAGAAATGGAAATATGTATGATCTCTTCTTTGATGATTTAGTTGAACAAGATGTTAAATGTATTGCTTTGAAAGATGATGATGCATATCTTTGGCATCGTAGATTAGGACACGTGAGCATAGATACTTTGCATAACCTGTCAAAACATGAATATGTTAGAGGATTGCCTGCCATTCATTTTGAAAAAGATCGTGTTTGTGATGCATGTCAATATGGTAAAAAAGTTAAGAGTTCCTTTAAATCTAAGAAGATGGCTTCTACCTCAAAACCTCTTGAACTTGTACGTATGGATTTATTTGGTCCTATGAGAACAATGAGTCTTGGTGGCAAATTGTATGCTTATGTGATAGTTGATGATTTCTCTACATTTACTTGTGTATTATTCTTGTTGGGCAAAGATGAAGCTTTTGGAGCTTTTGTCAAGCTTTTTAAACAAGTACAAAACACCATAGGATGCAAACTTATCTCCATTAGAAGTGACAATGGTAGAGAATTTTGCAATAATAGCTTTACTAAACTATGTGATGAGAATGAGATTTCTCACAATTTTTCTGTTGCTAAAACTCCTCAACAAAATGGTGTTGTTGAGAGGAAAAATCATACTTTACAAGAAATGGCTCGTTCAATGCTATGTGAAAATAATTTGCCAAAGTATTTTTGGGCTGAAGCTATAAACACCTCTTGTCATATTGTAAATAGAATGTTTCTTAGACCTTTTGTTTGACAAAACTCCTTCTATTTCTTACATCAAGGTTTTTTGTTGTAAATGTTTTGTTTTAAATTTCAAAGACAATCTTGGTAAGTTTGATAAGAAATCCGACGAAAGTATATTTCTTGGCTATTCTTCAATAAGAAAAGCTTATCGTGTGTATAATAAGAGAACTATGATTATTGAAGAAGTTATTCATGTTGTTTTTGATGAATCTAACATCTATTTGCCAAGAGATGAGTTTGAATGTGATATTCAAGAAATACATTTGGAGTCAATGAATAACGATGTTGTTCAAACAAATGAAAATCCTTCAATATCAAATGATGGGAATGAAAAAGTCTTTGACAGTCAAGAATCCACTTCACTTGAAGAAGGAACAAAGTTTGATTTTCCAAAGGAATGGAAATTTGTCCGCAACCATCCAAATGATCAAATCATTGGTGATCCAAATGAAGGGGTAAGAACAAGAAGACGCTTTATAAACTTTTTTGATGATTTTGCATTATTGTCTCATATAGAACCTAGGAACATTGTTGAAGTTCTTAATGATGATTTTTGGATTATTGCCATGCAAGATGAATTAAATCAATTTGAAAGAAGCAAAGTGTGGGAACTTGTACCTAGACCTTCTAATCTTACCATTATTGGTACAAAATGGGTTTTTAGAAACAAACTTGATGAACATGGTTTTTTGACTAGAAATAAGGCTAGACTTGTTGCTCAACGATATAATCAGGAAGAGGACATTGATTATGATGAGACTTTTGCTCCAGTTGCTAGATTAGAGTCCATTAGAATGTTACTTGCATTTGCTTCCTTTAAAGGCCTTAAATTATTTCAAATGGATGTCAAAAGTGCCTTTTTAAATGGTTTCATCAAAGAGGAAGTGTATGTTGAGCAACCTCCTGGTTTTATTCATGAATCCTATGCAAATCATGTGTACAAACTTTCTAAATCTTTATATGGTTTAAACTTTCTAGAAAGTTGGGGCATAACCCGTGAAGTGGAGAAATTGCATCAGTCGCCACGAGTCGCCATCTGATTAGTTGCGCCCTTCTTCAGCCGCCGCCCATGCCACGTGTCGCCCTCTGATTGGTCCGAAGTTTAACACAAGGATCACCTTCCGTTTTGTGCATGTTGGCACTTCTCTCGCCTTTGGCAAAGGCGAGATGCGTCCAGATTCAGCCACGTCGCTAATGTCTACGCGTGACATGTGTCCTCGCATTTGTTTCTCGCCTCTGTGAAAGTCGAGTTCCACATGGCGTTTTCTGGTTCGCTCGTTTTGCTGACGTGGCACTGCCACGTGTCATCACTGATTTTTTTTTTACAAAAACACAATAAATATCTAAAAACACTACAAACAAAATATATTAGTAGGAAATATAAAATAATTATACATCTTTTTTTTTGTTTAATCAATCTTACATCTCTTACCGTAGAAGGATAAAGAATAGATTTAATCACATCAATCTTGACTTTGTCAACAACTAGTTTTTTTTGTGAAACTACGTGCCCTAAAACAATTCCTTGTTCTACCATAAAATGACACTTCTCATAATTGAAAACAATGTTAGTTTTAACACACCGTTTAAGCACAAGTTCCAAATTTTCTAAACATGAATCAAATGAATTTACAGAGACAGTAAAATCATCAATGAAAATTTCAATCATATTCATGACAAAATCAGAAAATAAGGGCATCATGCATCTTTGAAAAGTAGTAGGTGCATTGCATAAACCAAAAGGCATTCTTCTATAAGCATAAGTACCGAATGGGCATGTAAAAGTAGTCTTACCTTGGTCTTCTAGGGCAATAGCAATATGAAAATAATCAGAATAACTATCAATGAAATAATAATGAGAATGACCAGATAGATGTTCTAACATTTGATTCATGAAAGGAAGGGAAAAATGGTATTTTCTAGTTGATGCATTAAGTTTCCTATAGTTTATGCAGACTCTCTAACTATTTTGCACTTTAGTAGGAACTTTCTCACCTTCAAAGTTTTTCACAATAGTTATTCTATTTTTCTTTGGAAAAACATGTACATGACTTTCCAAATGTAAATCTGTGATTGGGTAGATGACACCAACATCAAAAAGTTTTAGAATTTCAACTTTTACTACTTGACGAGCGTGTCGTTGCGCTATCAAATTAATACCAAACTCAACCAACTTATATAGTTAGGGCAAGTAAGGGTCGAACCCACAGGGATTTGTAAAATTTTAGAACAAGTAAACTAATCAAGATTAGGGGGAAAATATTTGATTTTTATTTTAAAAAAAATAAACTTTAAGTAAATTTACTCACAAATTAATTAAGAATCAAAGAAAATAAAAACGTTAGCAAGGACTTTGTATTTCGGTTTTACTTATTCGGGATTAATCATTGACAATAACCTATTTGAGTAGTGACTTAGAATTCCGCGTAGCGCAGCAAATTCCGATTCCTGTATAGTTAGGTTAATTTCCGAGAAGCACGGCAAATTAACTTTAACCTAATTAAACTAAATTACCGAATCGCTCGCATAAAATAGTCAATTAAGTTATTCAGCTCGAGGACAACGTCAACACAAATTACATAAAGTTAATGGCCGATTAAAATCATGCAATTCGTTTCAAACAATTCCCTATCAATTAATTAAACACAGATTTAAATTAATCAACAGTTACTACTTTTGGTTACCGAAAACCGATTCTGCATAACCCTAGTTAATCAATTATGCAAAACAATTAAGATGGACAATAATAATTGAAATAACACAATTGATAGAATAAAACCAAGAATTGTTCAAATATTCAAATAGAAATAATGATTCCTTGAAAAGATCGGGTTTTTAATAACAAAACATAAATCTCATATTCCCGAATAAAGTAAACCTAATACATATCCTTGCCAACTAAAAACGTTTACTCACAAAACATAAAGGAAAACATCATAAAAAGATTAAGGGAAAGAGAGAAACTCATTCGTCGGAAATCCGATTTCCCGAGAAGCTCCCACCATTGATCTCCTACAATGCTCGGGAAGAAAGAATCTAAGGTGCTTGACAACCTAAACTAAGCTATTAAGGCCTATATATAGTTAGAAAAATGTCCTAGGGTAGTTTATACAAGAATCCTAATTAGAAACTACTTAAAACAATCTTAAAACTTTGAATTCGGAAAGTGGACGCGCGTGCTGTCAAAAGTGGACGCGCGAGGCTGTCAGAAACGTCCAAGTGGACGCGTGAGGGTCCAAAACTACTGAGAATGGACGCGTGGATGAATAGTGACGCGTCCACTTCTTCAAGTGCGCATCCAATTGGTTTTTGAGGCGCGTCCACTCCATTTTTCCTGCGAAACAACTTCTTAAAGCTCCTATCTTCCTCCAATGTCTTCTAAACATGTTAAAATACCTTCAAAATACCTGCAAACAAAGTTAAAAGTGTAAAGAACCAATTTAAGCACATAAACACACAATTAGGTAGATTTTATTTCAATAAACAACACATTAAGCTCCTAAAAACCAATCTAATTATGGTTCAATCACTACTTTCATCATAGGAGGGTTTAGTCTCCTTTGTTACTCTCTGGTTGGTTTAGCTCCATTTTCTAACAATATACAGTGCATGCATGTTGATGGGCTAATACCTTTAATGTCAGCTAAAGTCCAGTCGATGACAGTCTTGTTGTCCCAAAGCATATAAACTAACATCTCTTCTTGGAAGGTGAGAGATTATTAGCAATAATAACAAGTAAAACATTACCTTCACTCAAATATGCATATTTCAAATGAGAAGGTAAAGCTTAAAGCTCAAGTGACGGGGGACAAACAACAGATGGTAAAATTTTATCATGTGAGCTAGGTAATGCAATTTTTGAATTACTAACAAGACATGCAGATAGATCCTTGACAACTTGTTTGAGTTCATTTTCACATTCCACAGATAAAGTGTCAAGAACATTTTCATCTATGCTCAAGTTCATAATAGATTGCATCATTTCAGCGTAGCTCAAATCAAATATATCTTCAATAAGTGGATCTATAATATTCACAACAAAAAGTATAGAACATTCATCAGAAGGGTACTTCATGGCATCAAATATGTTAAAAGAAATTTTATCACCATCAAATTTCATTGATAAAGTACCTTAATTAACATCAATCTTAGTTCTAGTAGTTTTCAAAAATGGTCTACCTAACAGTATAGGTGATTGTGATGAACAAGTATTTTGGCTATCATCAATTTTCAAAATATAGAAATCTGCAGGGAATACTAAATCATTTACTTTAACCAATACATCTTCCATTACTCCTTCTGGATAAGCCACAAACTTATCAACTAATTGAATAACAATTCTAGTAGGCTTCATTGGTCCCAAATTTAAAGACTTATAGATTGTATAAGGCGTGACATTAATAGAGGCTCCTAAATCTAGCATACAATCTGAGACTACTGTATCAACAATTGTACAAGGGATAGCGAACATACCTGGATCTTTTTGCTTTGAAGATCTCCAGAACATCTTTTTCTGCAGAACAACTGACACACATTCCCCCACACTGATTCTCTCGTTACCTTTAAGCTTCTTCTTGTTGGTACAAAGTTCTTTTAGGAACTTAGTATAACGAGGAACCTGTCTTATTTCATCCAAAAGAGGAATGTTGACTTCAACTTTCTTGAAGATCTCCAGAACATCTTTTTCTTCCTCATCTTTCTTGGTCTTAGTTAACCTATTAGGGAAATGAGAACTTACCTTGGGAATAGAAGAAGAAGATTCTCCTATTTGAGAAACTTTGTCGAAAGATATTGGGCTTGAAATAGGTGTTTTCTCCATTCCTTTATTTTCCTCTAGTCACTTGGATTCCTCCAACATTTTACCACTTCTCAATGTTACGACACTAACATTTTCTCTACGATTGAGTGGTTATGATGGAAGTTTATTAAAAAGTTGTGTTTTCAATTTACCTAACTCATAAGCCATTTGTCCTACCTGATTCTCCAAATTGTCAATACTGAACTTTGTATCCTTTTGGAAGGACATGGTATCTCTATGAAAAGATATAAAACTTGAAGCTTGAGATTTCACAATATCTTCTAAAGACATACTCTGTTGTTAGTTTTGAGGAGGTTGAGGAGGATTTTGGTGTTGATTAGGAACAAAACCTAGTGGGTTCATTGGTGATCTAACCCCCTTGGTTACTCCATCAAAAGTTAGGATGGTCTCTCCACCATTTATTGTATGTGTTGGAGAATGGATTGTGTCTTCTCTGAGGTTTGTTCTGAAAATTACCCATGGCATTGGCTTGTTCTTCTTGAAATAGTGTAGGACAAAAATCTGTAGGGTGGTCATTGACTTCGCCACGTGTCGCATTCTCATTGATCCACATTGCGGCTTCTAGAAGCGTCACTTGTCATCTTCTTATTAGGTCACGTGTCATCTTCTTATTGCGTCACGTCATCGGATGACATGAAATTTTTTTTTTAACTTTTCCAACATTTCTTCTTCTTCATTTTATCTCCATAATAAATTAAAATACACTGGAAAACTTACAAACAAAGAAATAGAAGGGAAAAGTGAAATATATTAATTAAATAACATAATTCACCAATTTTTAAACAAAATATAGTCATTAAATAACATAAAAATCATTTAATTTATGAGTACATTAAGCAGCTAAAAATAAAAGACTACCAATCATACTTCTATATGTAGTTTGATCAACTATCTTACTATTTTCATCTTTGTCCAATTTAATTGATATGATCATAAGAGTATCGATCTCCTTTGAATCAGTCATACCAAACATTTTCAATAATTCTTTTAAGTACTTGACTTGGTTGATGAATGTATATTCTTTTGCTTGTTTAAATTGCAATCTAAAAAAGAAGTTCAAACTCACCAATCATGCTCCTTTCAAATTCATCATGCAAGTCTTAGAAAAATTTTTGCACATATTTTCATTAGTAGCACAGAATATGATATCATCGACCTATATTTAAACAATCAAAATATCATGTGTTTTATTTTTAATAAATAGTGTAGTATCTACTTATTACATCCAAAAGATGAATATTGTTGATACAACGTTCTTTCATAAACTTAACATAATAAGAAGGAATTTATCTTATTACGTTTAAAAGATGAATGTTTATTTCAATTTTCTTAAAGATCCAAATCCAAAAAGTAGTCAAGTTAGATTCCAAAGAAACCATCATTGCTGTTTCTTCCTATGATATTTACTTATGTACGAGTCTTTGATGTGCCAGTTTCTTGATACAAGAGGCCCCCCTTTCTTTTGCAGATAATGATGATCAGCTGTATCCTACTAACTCTATTTCTAACAGTTGCAGAAACTCTACGTTTGTACGTTAGAAAGTTCTTGGCCTGATCTGAATTACAATAGTGGGGGAAAGTTTTTTGTTTTCTTGTGTTGATCTGTTAAGTGTAATGAGGGATTGCATTAAGACTTATGAGTTAATAATTCATACAACTTTGAAAGTAAAAAAGCTTGCGAATTAGTAATTCATAAAGCTTTATAATTAAAAATTTTATTTTACGCATTACAAATCATCCACAACCACAAACAATATAGATAATTTAAGATGTCGAAATCCTTGTGAACCTGCTCACCTTGTAATAGTTTTAGCAATTTGTCAATTATGTACAATTGGTACGTACAAACGTTGATATTAATGTATACTATTTTTATAAAAAATTTAGACTTTATTGCATCTTTCCAAATATATCTTCTTTTTTTCATAAATATTTTTCCAAATATGTCACTTATGATTGATTTGACATTTTCTCTCGTCTTTCTTTCCTCTCCATCATTTGCTCTCCTCTACTTAAGTTAACCCATCCTTCATCATTCCCACCACGGGAATGAGTCTCTACGATCCTCTCGTCTCCGTCCATTCTTGAAAAATGAAATCCATATAAAATATCTTTGAGCACATATATGGAAACTAAGTAGATAGGAGGAATTTTAGAGAAGAGATTATGATAAAAAATTTATTGACTTTCAAAATCCTATCTCAAGAACAATGTTGGCATGAACAGTTGAACCAGTGATTAAGGAATTACCATGGCTAATTGCCCAATTATTCCCTCTTTCATATTATCATATATGAAAAGAGAATTTAGAAGTCACTAACATTTTTTTTATTATTAATATGTCAAATATAAAAAAAATATTTATTGATTATTTTGTGTTATTAATATTATCTTCTATCTCCTTCACCATCTTCAACTATTTTTTAATGGGTTACATGGTTTAATGAAAGGGTATAATAAAAGTAAAAGGAATAAATTCCTTATTGATTTAAGCTATTGAGAAGTTAATTTTTTTGGAGGAAAAATTAACAAGTTAATTGATCAATGGAAAAAAAGTGTAAGTTTTTACACGACCGGAGGTAATACAGTAGAATCCACCAAGAATCCAAAAATAAGTGCCGCCAAATTGTTGCTTGAATTACCCAACTGCAGCAAAAATAGATATTAGTGCGTATATTCAATGAAATTAAATTCAAGTTTATATAATAAAGATAAATAACAATAAATATATAATTCTGTAAATATTAAATAGTTACAAATTTTTGAAAGATATTACTAATTTTAAGTAATATTCTCAAAAAGCAATTTCTTCAAAAAAAAAGTTGATATGAAAGTCGGATATTTTTATTTCAAATTAAAGAATTTTTTATTTGGAACTTTGGCGTCAAACTTAAACTTTCTTTAACTTTTTGAATGAAAAATGCTTCGAGAAATACTTTGACTATTTGCAAAAATTCAAACTTCTCAAGAGCTTATTTCTTTAAGTGGATGAAGCTTGCTTTTATTTTTGTTTCGAGGTAACAATTTATTGTAATTCGCCCCATTCGTAATTTGCCGCCGCCTGCGGATTTAAGTCAAGACTTTGTTGAATTTATGGAATCACCAAAAATGTTTAAGGAAACAACTCAAAAATTTAACCAATTTAAATTGAATTTTGTCCAATTTCACAATATATAAAATTTGAATTGAAAAAACTTTGATATAGCCTAATTTCAAAAGTCGAAAAGAACTTAACTTGTTCATGAATTTCATTTAAATAACTATAAGGTTTTATTGGCCTTTATTAAATAAGTTTATTAAGAATAAAAAATTGAACGGAAATACATTTTTTTTCTTAAAATAAAACCAAATTGAAGCATTTAACAAGTAAATAAACCGAATTTATTAATATAGTTCATTTTAATCCCATATGCCATTTCAAAACAAATAGTCCTACCTCCTGCTCCTAGCTCCAATTGTAAAAATGGGCCTAAGACATAAATAATATCAATTTGGTCCTTAAATACAACATTGGTTTGGGCCATTAAGTGAAAAATAAAAGAAACTGTTTAATAATTTAGCCCACTAAGAATAAATTCCAGGAATTGATCTATGTAATGAAGTGCGCTCAATAAGTACTTAATTGGATATTCATACTTAGGGTGACAAATATAGTTGCACATTATGTGGTACTCGTATATCTTCAATGTTAAATTGTTAACAATGAATCAATTTTGTTACCTGCTTATTAATAATTAAAATGATAATCGATATAAAATGAATGCTAAATTAATAAATATCAAAATTTAAAAGTCATGTCCAAAGAATATTGTCAATAAGTATAATGTCAACTGTTTATGTATATATATCATTTGCTAGTTGGTGAATTTATCTAAAAATGAGACACGTTTATTCTTACTTGCTAAGCCTGCATGTTATAAATAGTGTTAAGAAAAGACAACCTCGTTGATACTGTTATGAACATGCTATCATAATATGATTTTAATACATTTGCATTGGGAAAAAATTTTTAAGAATGAATAGCAAAATTGATCATTACTTTCATCAAATCTTGTTTTTGGTCATCTTACCTTCTTTTTTTTTGTTTTAAAAAAAAAGTCATCATACTTCAAAAATTGGGCCATCAAGGTCATTTTGTCATATTCAATTGTTAGCACTTACAGAATGTTGGTTTTTCATGATTATTTTCGCCAACGGCCAGAAACATTGTGTTCATAAGCTGCTCGATGTTCTCGAGCACTACGAAGCAGTTTCTGGTCAGTTGATGAATCGGAACAAGAGCGCACTTATTCTGCCGTAGATGTCTTCTTCCGTTTTAGTCCGCAAGACTCAGGATCTGACAAGTCTCACATATCACCAGTTATCTATTACCTATTTGGGTGTGTTGTTGTATTGGGGGCCAGCAGCAGACTTTTCTGTATGACGATCTCGTATAGAAGGTTCGCAACTGGATCTCGGGTTAGGCATGTCAGTTATTATCTTCGGGAGCTTGGATCACGTTACTACGGTCTATCCTATCCTCCATGTCCCTTCATTTCTTTCAGATCGTGCAGCCTTTCAAGGCTGTTTTGAATAGACTGGAGAGCTATTTTGTCAAATTCTTATGGAATGCCCAGAATTAGACTTGCAGGCTTCGTTGGCGCCTGTGGAAGTCTTTATGTCTTCCCCAAGATGAAGGTGGTCTTGGATTCAGGAGATTACAGGATGTCGTCGACGTTTTCTCCCTGAAACTATGATGGCAGTTTCATTTCCAGAATTCCTTGTAGGCTCAGATTATGTTAGGCAAATATTGTGTCGGGATGCATCTATCGCTAGCTACATGTATTTGCACTGCTTCTCGAGATTAGTGCAGGCTGCTCCGAGTTGGCCCACGAGGTGAGAGTCACATTGTTTGGATTTTGGGTCGAGGGCAGATTTTCTTATGGCATGATTATTGAATGGAAGATACTACTCTTACTCAACAGTTGCCCAATTTCGTTGGCATATCGGCTCGAGTCAATGATTTCTTCAATGGTTTGTATTTAGATTTTGACCTTCTATGCCGAGCGATGCCTTTCTCGATGGCAGAGTAGATTGTCAGTTGACCCTTATCAATTGATACCCCGGACAGGACGCTGTGGAGGGATACGCCGGATAGTAAGTTTACTACCAAGCCGGCCTTGCAAATAGTTAGGGAGCCATTTGCTGTTCAGACTCCCTATTACTTATTCTGGGGGACCTTCTATCCCCACGACTATTTCGTTCTTTTGTTGGAGATTATGACATGGTTTAATCCCGATAGATACATGAAAAACCTAAGAGGGGGTGAATTAGGGTTTAACCGATTTTTCCAATTTTAAATCAAACAATGCTTTTTAAGATAACAAATATCAAACACTTTGTGCTCAAACAGTGTGTGGAATAATGTGTTCAAGAAATTTGCAAAGAACATAACGATTTATAGTGGTTCGGTTTATCCAACGAAACCTAATCCACTACCTTGAGCTATCTACTCAAGGATTTCTCAAAACCTTTCAATAATTTAGTACAAGAAATTAAAATAGAGGCTCACCCAATTCACCTTAGAGTTTTACAACACAAACCTCTTACCCAATCAAGGTTCACTCAACACTTTGAGTTTTACACTACAACCTTGATTATACACTTATCTCTAATACAACAATTAATAAAATAGAAACACTTAAGACAATCGCAATTATCTATAATTCAAAGCTCACTCTAACCCTTAGAGTTTTAAGCTCAATGCAACATTGAATAAAACTAACAAGATAAGAATGTGAAGAGTTTGATATAAATATCACTTTAATGTGAAGATATATCAATTTGAAGCATAAGTACCACATTGAGTAATATGTTTCTCTAGATTGCTCAAGAACACCAATGATTTTGTAAAGACCTTTCTTGGATGATTTTCACAATGTAAATGTTATGAAAGGGTTTTAAAATGATTTCAAGATGTTTTATAAAGAGTAGGAATCAAATTTTTGCTCAAAAGTCGTGGTCCTAAGTTTTTGAAACAATTGGGTATTTATATGTATGCACCAACAGTCATAAAAATGATTGTTAGAATCTCACTCAGGAGAAGTGCGGTTGACCGCATATCAAACTGGTCATCCGCTCCATCATCTGCAAGTTTTCCAAAGAGCTCTGGACATTCTGCGGACGATGAGTTGAGAAGTCCGGTTGACCGCACATTATCCGCAAGTGTTTCAAAGAGCTCTGGACATTCTGCGGACGATGAACTGAGAGGTCTGGTCGACCACATGATCAGGGGTCGACCACACATGCATTCAAACTATGCAAAACAAGATTCCAATAAACTCCAAGAGTTTGTGGAATACATTTCATAGAAATTAAAGTATGTGCATGTATTTTGAAAATCATTTCAAATACTCAACTCATGTTTTATCTATATGAAATGCATTTTAAAAAACATTTCACTTTTATTGAGCAATCTATAGAAATTATTACTCAATTATAGGTAAGACTAGATATATCAAAATATATTAAACTGTAAAACTATACCTCTAGTTCCTATCTAATCCAATAAAATCTTGTATTCAAAACTTGATAGTCTTGACTTGTATACTTCCTTGAAGACTTGAAATCTTGTCATTGCATGGATTAAATCATGAATCCAAAAACTCTATCACTTGTACAAACAGGACATTAGTCCTCATCAATGTTTGTCATTAATCAAAATTAAGACATTAAAAACTTTAAGGCTTTCAATACAGTTATTAGGGATCGGATCCGGATACAGTGGGCATCGAGGTGTCACTATTGTCATTTAGAGGAGATGCTTCAGCACGTGTTCGTTGACAGTCCGATTGCCGCTCAAGTATGGACTTACTTTTCTTCTATTTTGCAGGTACCAGTGTCTCAGCAGAACAAGATACACTATTGGCTTTTTCGCTAGATTGATTCGGGCCAGCACGTCACCAGAGGTCACATACGCATCATCGTGCCTTTGCTCATTTTTTTTGTTCATCTGGATGGCACACAATGATGCGAAGCACAGGAGCATTGCTATGAAGTCTTGACGGATCATATGACGGGTTCACATGCACATTTCATTTCTTTAGATTTGACGCATGTTCTGGCACATGCACTGATACGGAGACACAAACTTTGCTCCGTTATTTTGTGTCACATTATCGGCTCCTTCTTACCCCCTGCCTATCATCGTCTCTTGGCACAAACCATCTGTGTGATCTCATAAGGTGAACACCGACGGATGTATTAAGAAAGGGATGGCTAGTGGTGGTAGGACTATTAGATGCAGTGACAGACGGTGCGTTCGGGCCATTTGTTCATTTTACGAACCTTGCACCAGTCTTGAGGCAAAATTGTAAGCTATCTTAAATGGTCTCCTTTTAACTCGTGATTTAGGACTGACTGCATTATGGATAAAGGCAGATTTCAAGCTGGTCATACACTGCATCACATGAGGAAGTGGTCCGTGGCACATTCAGATGCTTCTTCGGAGTATTCGACAATAGTTTTCCTTCGACAAAAACTGTTGATGTACTCATAAATTAATTGACTTTTATGTTATTTAATAACTATATTTTGTTTGAAAATCAGTTAATTTTGTTATTTAATAGATATATTTCACATTTCCCTTCTATTTATTTGTTTTTAAGTTTTTTAGTATATTTTAATTCATTATGGAGATAAAAAGAAGAAGAAAAGAAATGCTGGAGAAGTAAAAAAAAAAATCCATGTCATCTAACGACGTGACGCAATAAGAATATGATACGTGGTGCAATCAGAAGATGACAAATGGTGCTTCAAGAAGCCGTAATGTGGACCAATGAGGACGCGAAACGTGGGGAAATTAGGCCATCAACTAAATTTTCAAGACATTGGGGAGTGAAATGACCAATTTTCCCCTTATTTTGGTGTTTATAAATAGAAAGCTTATTTTTATCATTTAAACATCAATTTAGTTCCAATCTTCTCCATTTCTTTTGCAATTTATTTCTTTTATTATTTTCTTAATCTTAATGTATTTTCCAAAATTTTTAGAATAATATTTCAAGCTTTTTTTGTAATATCTAGTAAAGAAATTTTGTCCGAATAATTTCAATATTTCCGGAGAGTTTATCTTTTTCCCATGTTTATAAATTTCATCTTATATTTATTAAATATCTATTGTGAGTAATTTCCTTTTGGTATCAAGGATATGTGTTAAGTTATTAATAAATGATATTATGAGATAATTTTATTTGTACTTAATTTCTATTTGAATTTATTTAACTTGACTTATTTAGGTTTATGAAAAACCTAAGAGGGGGGGTTAATTAGGTTTTAACCGATTTTTCTTCTTATAAAATAAACAAGCTTTCTAAGATAACAAATATCAAACACTTGGTGTTCAACCAAAGTATGAAATGATGAATTCAAGAAAAGAAGGAATGAACACAAAGATTTATAGTGGTTCGGTTTATCCAACAAAACCTAATCCACTACCTTGAGCTATCTACTCAAGGATTTCACAAATCCTTTCACTAATATAGTAAGAGAGAATACAATAGAGGCTCACCCAATTCCCTTAGGGTTTTACAACACAAACCTCTTGACCAACCAAGGTTCACTCAACACTTTGAGTTTTACAATATAACCTTGTCTACACACCTATCTCTATTACAACAATTAATGAAAAAGATGCTCTTAACACAAACACAGTTTTCTATGGTTTAAGGCTCACTCTAACCCTTAGAGTTTTAAGCTCAA
This sequence comes from Apocynum venetum, assembly GCA_019593545.1. Taxonomy (NCBI): domain Eukaryota; kingdom Viridiplantae; phylum Streptophyta; class Magnoliopsida; order Gentianales; family Apocynaceae; genus Apocynum; species Apocynum venetum. Next base: position 761,249 of record SRSM01000145.1, on the reverse strand, counting down.
TGCAACCTTGAACAAATCAATCAAGATATGAATAAGAAGAGTTTGATATATGAAATCACCTTAATGTGAAGATATATCAATGTAAAGCATAAATACCTCTTTGAGTAATGTTTTCTTGTAAGTTGCTCAAGAACCCCAATGATTTTGTATAAATCTCACTTTGATGAATTTCACAATATGAATGTTAAGATTTGGTTTCAAAATAATCTCCAGAGGTTCTATGAAGTGTTAGGATCAGATTTTTGCTCAAAAAGTGGTTGTAATGAGTTGTTTAAACGATTGGGTATTTATAAGTATGCATCAACGGTCATAAAAATGGCTGTTTGAATCCCACTCAGGAGAAGTGCGGTCGACTGCAAATCAGGAGGGTCGTCCGCACCATCATCCACAAATGTTCCAGAGAACTCTGGACAGCCTGCAGACGATGAGCTCAGAAGTCCGGTCGACCGCTCCATCATCCGCAAGTGTTCCAGAGAACTCTGGACAGCCTGCGGACGATACTCTGAGAAGTCTGGTCGACCGCATGATTTGGGGTCGTCCTCACTTTTGTCAGGTCGACCACAAATGCATTAAAACTATGCAGAACAAGTTTCCAAACAACTCTAAGAGTTTGCAAACTATATTTTATGAATTTTGAAGTATGTGCATGTATTTTGAAAATCATTTCAAATACCCAACTTATGTTTTATCTAAATGAAATGCATTTTGAAAATCATTTCACTTTTATTGAGCAACCTATAGAACTCATTACTCAAAGGGATAGATCTAGAGATAACCAAAGATAAAATAAAGAATTAAAGCTACACCTCTAGATCCTATCTAATCCTGAAACGCTTATCTTCAAGGCTTAACATCAAAAGCTCTTTCTTGAAGATTTGAAACTTTGATCTTCCATGGATTAGATATATGAATCCTAAAAGATCATCACTAATACAATAAAGTCATTAGTCCTTATCAATGTTTGTCATTTAATCAAAATTAAGATATTAAAATCTTTAAGGCTTTCAATCTCCCCCTTTTTGATGATGACAAATATTGATGCAATGTGATGAATATAACAATTAAGTGCAAAGATTCAAAGTAAGGAAGAGTTTATATAATATGTAATGAAACTATTAAAAACGGTCCCCCTTACAATATGCTAGGTATTTGTAAGATATCACATATAGCATATAACCATTTAGTTTGATGATATCAAGAAATTGAATAAAACAATTTTCGAACAATTATTGGATCTCAAGATGAAAAGATTTATTGTAAGTATATGAGATCACTTCCTAGCTTATATAGGCTTAAAGAAGCCTAGTTTTCCACTAACCTCCATATCCTCCTTCCTTCTAGAATAACATATAGAAAGGCTATAAAAACATTTATAAAGCTCCCCCTATCAATATGCATTAGTTTTGTAAAAATTTTGACAGAGTTTCTTTTATAACTCTTATAAAAACCATTTTTGCAACATAAACTCAACAATGCAAAAAGAGATGAGATAACACATAAAATCACACATAAGGCCAACCCGGCCATCAACACACAATTCCCATTCTCCTTCAATCTCAATATAGCATAAACTTAGAAATATATAACTTTTAAACCATGGATAGCCATACTTAACCTTTTAGAGCTATTTCTCTTTTCTCTTGATTTTGATGAGTTTGAGCATTTAAGTTCATCTCAGAAGTTCCTGAAACAAAAAGTTAGTTTCACAACATTTATATATTGCAATCAACAGTAGTTTTTCTCCCCCTTTTGTCATCATTCAAAAAGAATGGATAGAAAGGATAGAACTAAGTTAATTAAACAATAAGATCCCTCAACTACCAAGGAGTCATCATGGGGAAAAAAAACATATATAAAAATAGAGGAGTCAAGAATACAAATAAGAGATAAGTTGTCTGGATAAAACAAAAGTACAATAAGTGCAGAAAAACACTATCTCCTAGGCCGTCGCATATAAACTTTTGCTGTGGAAGAGGATGGTCCAGCAGGCTACTCATCAGGCAGGGGCATATCACGTGAAGGTGGTGGTGTAAAAACGTCAACCTGAATGCCATGTAGTGCCTCTAGATGAAATTTGATGTTGATGATCTTGATGCTATGGTATTCCACCCTTGATGCCAGGTCGTCGATCTTGAAGTGAAGTGTCTTGAAATGATTGTCAAACGTGCTAAACATCGAGCCAATCTGAGAAGAAATTTCTTCCAGGGCACCCCAGATGGCAGGTTTTGGAGTGGATACGTCTTCCTCTCCAACTTTTTCTTTACCTTTTGCCCTCTTCAAATCTGGAGCCTCAGGAGGAACATCTTCTTCCTCATCTAGATGAAGTGGTCTTTTCACACCTTGTGAGTCTTCACCTTTAACAAAATCGCCAGAAAAATCGCTTTCATGAAGAATTATAGGTGGTTTTTTTCCCATCAGTCTTGCTGTCTCCTTTGTTGCCACAACGATCTCTTCCGAAGTCATATTTTTCTTCAAGTCTCATGTACCATTGAGACATAACGCTTGCATTCTTTTAAAAGAAGCAAAGTTGAACTTAGGCACATGTTTTGTCCCCTTCAGTTCTAGAAATGGGACGTTGAAATGGCGGAAGACTTTGGTTAATAACCGTCCATAGGGTAAGCTTTTCGGAACACCTTTGCCCTTCTCAATGGTAGCCATCATGTGGTGTACCATTATGTAACAAAAATCCACCCGGATTCTCTTCACCAACAAATACATAAGAAACATATGCATAAACGTGACAGTAGTTTTATGGCCTTCAATGGGGATGAAGATGTTAGTGCACATATGATGAAGAATACAATGTTCAAAACTAAACACATTGGCCTATCTCCTGACTAAGTTTACAAAAGAGTTTCCTTTAGTGAATATCTTCTCAAAAACCCTCAGCAGAAAAATCCTTATGATTTATTCTGTGATGAGTATTAAAGTACTCAATCCCATCTATAGGTATCTCTAAGATTTCATCTAAACCAATGGAAGTAAATTGTATATCTATCCCATTGACCCTTGAAACAAAAAGAGTCCTTATAGTCATCTTTCCCTCCTTTTCTAACACCTCTTCAAGATTAGCATAAAACTGATATACAAGATCAGTATACAAGGATTCTTCATGATCAATTATATTACCCCATCCTTGCCAAGCCATATAGGTAAGAATTCTATCAAAGGGAAATTCATACCAATCAATGGTGCTCCCAGAAATTACTTGGCGATTCTTGAGGTAATCATTGTAACGATCCTCATGATGCTTGCACCTGAAGAGTTGAGAAGAAGCTTGCATGGTTCTCTTCTTCTTTGGAACATCTTGAACCATTTGTGTTTTGCCCTTGTCACTTTGAGTTTTTGCCATTTCTAGGGTTTTCAAATGTCTTAATTTTGATTAATGGCAAACATTGATGAGGACTAATGTCTTATTTGTACAAGTGATAGAGTTTTTGGATTCATGATCTAATCCATGCAACAACAAGATTTCAAGTCTTCAAGGAAGTATACAAGTCAAGACTATCAAGTTTTAAAGACAAGCTTTTATTGGATTAGATATGAACTAGAGGTATAGTTTTAGAGTTATATATTTTGATATCTAGTTCTACCTCTAATTGAGTAATGGTTTCTAAAGGTTGCTCTATGAACTTAAAACGTTATTTCAAAATGTTTTTAATATGTTAAAATATGTTTTGGTATTTCGAAAACCATGCATCGTAATTTTAAAACTTATATAGTTCATAAACTCTTGTTGGATTGATACCATAACTTATATGGTTGATTGAAATCATCACTTGTGTGTTAGAGTATTGTTGATACACAAATCAACATGTTTCAGTCGACCTAAAGTGGTCCAGGTATCGTCCATAAGTTAGTTTATCTTGTAGATGCATGTGCTGTCAAATTTGTTCATCTGCCAACTTGTGGACGACCATGAGGTCGACCGCAGGTGAAGTGAGGTCGACCGCAGGTGAAGTCTGGTCGACCGGAGGATGAAAAATCATCATCCGGTAGTTGTCCAGTGAGCTTGAGGATGATGGTGCGGACGACCAAGTCTGATATGCGGTCAACCGCACTTCCTGAGTGGGTTTCCAACAGCTTCATTTTTTACCGTTGGGAACAAACATTTAAATACCAAAACCTTTGGAATTCTTTCTAAGAAGATTTTTTGTGCAAAAACATTATATATCTTGATCCTATAACATCTTAGAAACATTCCAAAACCCTTTCTAAACATCAATCTTGTTAAAATCATTAAAGAGGATTTTTACATTCAAATGTGTATTTTGAGCAATCTTGACAAGCCATTACTCAAAGAGGTGATTGTGATTCAAATTGATATATCTTCACATTAAGGTGATATCTATCAAACTCTCTATCTTTTATTATTGGTTGTAATTGTATCAAGGTTGCAAGTAGCATAAAACCCTAAGTGTTAGGGTGAGCCTTGTGTAGATTGTTTTGTATTCAAGGTTTGTTTGTAAAACCTTTGGGTGAACCTTGAATCGAATTGTTGTGTTAGGATTCACTAAGGAGAGTGGTGAGATTATTGTATAATCAAGGTTGTGTTGTAAAACTCAAGGGTTGAGTGAACCTTGATTGGTTTGAAAGGTTATTTGTAAAACCCTAAGGTGAATTGGGTAAGCCTCTTTTGTAATCTCATTTATTTGATTAGTGAAGGGATTTGATAAATCCTTGAGTAGGTAACTCAATGTAGTGGATTAGGTTTTGTTGGATAAACCGAACCACTATAAATCATTGTGTTCATTGCTCTAATTTCTGCATTTTACTTGAACACTTTATTTCTCACACAACTAGCACACCAAGTGTTTGATATTTGTTGTCAAAGAGGTGTTTTATTGAATTAGGTTTAAAAATCGGATAAAAACCTAATTCAACCCCCCCTCCTCTTAGGTTTTTCAACGATGATTGAGCAGTTAACTGATGGCGTGGCATGCTGAAGTGTCACATTGACTTTGACTGATTTTTTTTTAAAAGTTTTTTTTATTTTTTCATTTTTCTCACAAAAGTTTTTCTTTTATTGTTTATGAATGTCCAAATAGTACTTAAAAATCATACAAACAAAAAGATTAGTAGGAAATACAAAAAGATCGATAAAAATATAATTAAATGGCATTTAACCAAGATAAATTGAATAAATAGTATAAAACATAGTTATTTTTCAGTTACATCAAATCCCCACGCTTATCCTTTTGATTGTCCTCAAGCAAAACCATAAAGAAAAACACACAAAAGAAGAAACAAGATTACAAGTATAAATAACTTAATAAGAATAATATAGTAATAATTGTATCCAAAATTATTTTCAAACAATTTTATAGTTAACCCTTTACTACTCATAAACATGTGCTCGTGTGTTAGAATATTATTCACAATTTAACATATGTGTGCAAATTTAACAAAATGTGACTTTAAAACATTAAACCCATAATAATGAAAATTTTATTTTGAAAACATGACGTTGGTATTCTGAAAATAACAAAAGAAATTACTATGTAAAGAAAATACTTTCTAATTTATAATCACAACCACAGACTTGTAAGTTCACACTCTCCACTAATAATTAGAATTAGGCTGATTTCAGTTAAATAAGACTTTATGGTTTGTAATGTAAAGCTTGGGAATTGACTACATACAAAGGATAGATAAATACAAAATTTATCAAGAGAATTATATAATGAGAATGAAAATTAATAACCAAATCCTCCTCTTGAAAATATAATAATCATGAAATCTCGTCATTTTTTTTCCAAATATTTAAGCATTTTTTTTTCATTTTTTTCTTTTAAGAGAGATCATTCTTGAGAGCTTTTTATCTTCTGTAGTCCTTTGTACAACGACATTCACAACTTCTGATAACCATTCATCATATAAAAGTACATTCTTATGTAAATATTTGAATAGAAAAATAGTAAATAGGGCAGGGCTAATATCAGTGATAATTAAATGGTAATAAAACCATTGTTACATTTAGGCAAAAAAATAGGATCAATGGATATTTTTGAAGTAATGGTAAGCTCAGAAAGTCTCAAATGCACAAATGAAGTTCTTATGTCATCCCAAAATCAACCAAAATCATGAATTTCGCCTCAAGATTGTGGAAAGACAAGTTCTAGAGTGTATAGATTGATTAGATATGCATTAAAATCACACAACATACTCAAACTATCATCTAGTCAAAATACCAAAGTTTTAATAATTCGAGTTTCATAATAAAAAGATTTAGCCACGTAAAGTTAAATAAGGACATTTTCTGTCAAATTGTAGATTATTCATATGAACTTTTGAAAAACTTTAGCAGATAAGGGTAAAATAATAAAATGTTTTACACAATATTACATATTATCTCAAACAAATTATAATACTTGCAAAATTTATTTTCACAGAAACAAGAATAAAATTAAAAACATTTCACAAACACAAATAAATCATTAAAAACATTTTTTTTAAGAATGAGACTCACAAGTCAAATGAAGATTCTTCTTCAAATCATGAGTTTCTAGCATAGCAGTGGTTTTGTCTTCCCAAGCCTTTGGTAAAGCATTGAGTATCTTCATGTTTTGTTCTCCTATAGAATAAGACTTGCTAAACACTTTTAAACCGTTAATAATGTTAGTAAAGCAAGTAAACATATCAGTAATATTTTCATTTGATTTCATAGTGAAAAGTTCATACTCCCTTGTAAGCATACCAAGTTTTGTTTCCTTTACTTGGTTTGTACCTTCATGAGTCACTTCAAGTAGTCTCCACATTTCATGTGCAGATTCACAACATCTTACCCTGTTATACTCATTCATATCAAGTGCACAAGTAAGAGTGTTCATGGCAAGAAAATTAAGGGTCATTTTCTTTTTATCTTCGTCATCAAATTCCTCAGATATTCTATCAATCTTGATACCATCAACAACTTTAAAAGGCACATAGGGTCCATTTTCAACAATATTCCATAATTCATAGTTTAGAGAAGATATATAGATTCTAACTCTATTTTTCCAAAAATTATAGTTAGTGTCATTCAACAAAGGAGGTCTAGTAGTAGAGTAACCTTCTACCATCATAGTGTTATCTAGATGAGCCATAGAATCTTTGCTTCAAGGATGTTAAGCCTTATCAACAAGAAGACCTGCTCTGATACCAATTGAAAAACCTAAGAGGGGGGGTGAATTAGGTTTTAACCGATCTTTCCTCTATTTGATAAACAGGCTTTTTAAGATAACTAATATCAAACACTTGGTGATCAAACAAAGTATGAAAAGATAAGTTCAAGAAAAAAGGCAAAGAACACAAAGATTTATAGTGGTTCGGTTTATCCAACAAAACCTAATCCACTACCTTGAGCTATCTACTCAAGGATTTCACAAAACCTTTCACTAATATAGTAAGAGAGAATACAATAGAGGCTCACCCAATTCCCTTAGGGTTATACAACACAAACCTCTTAACTAACCAAGGTTCACTCAACACTTTGAGTTTTACAAAATAACCTTGTTTACACACCTATCTCTATTACAACAATTAATGAAAAAGATACTCTAAAAACAATCACAATTTTCTATGATTCAAGGCTCACTCTAACCCTTAGAGTTTTAAGCTCAATGCAACCTTGAACAAATCAATCAAGATATGAATAAGAAGAGTTTGATATATGAAATCACCTTAATGTGAAGATATATCAATTTAAAGCATAAATGCCTCTTTGAGTAATATTTTCTTGTAAGTTGCTCAAGAACCTCAATGATTTTGTATAAATCTCACTTTGATGGATTTCACAATATGAATGTTATGTTTTGGTTTCAAAATAATCTCCAGAGGTTCTATGAAATGTTAGGATCATATTTTTGCTCAAAAAGTAGTATTCATGAGTTGTTTAAACGATTGGGTATTTATAAGTATGCACCAACGGTCATAAAAATGGCTGTTTGAATCCCACTCAGGAGAAGTGCGGTCGACACCTAATCAGGAGGGTCGTCCGCACCATCATCCGCAAATGTTCTAGAGAACTCTGGACAACCTGCGGACGATGAGCTCAGAAGTCCGGTGGACCGCTCCATCATCCGCAAGTGTTCCAGAGAGATCTGGACATACAGCAGACGATACTCTGAGAAGTCTGGTCTACCGCATGATTTGTAGTCATCCACACTTTTGTCAGGTCGACCACACATGCATTAAAACTATGCAGAACAAGTTTCCAAACATCTCCAAGAGTTTGCAAAATATATTTTAGGAATTTTTAAGTATGTGCATGTATTTTGAAAATCATTTCACTTTTATTTGAGCAACCTATAGAACTTATTACTCAAAGGGGTAGACCTAGAGATATCTAAAGATAAATTAACAAATAATGCGACACCTCTAGATCCTATCTAATCCAGAAACGCTTATCTTCAATGCTTGACATCAAAAGCTCTTTCCTGAAGATTTGAAACTTAGGTCTTGCATGGATTAAATCATGAATCCAAAAACTCTATCACTTGTACAAATAAGACATTAGTCCTCATCAATGTTTGTCATTAATCAAAATTAAGACATTAAAAGCTTTAGGGCTTTCAAGTAGCATCTACTAGGGCTTTATGACTATTTTAATGTTAGGATTATTAATATTGTATTAATGATTCAAGTAGCATCTACTATTTTAATTGAGTTGCAGCTCTTGGCTTAATTAAATAGTAACGAAATTATATAATTTCAATTGTATATAATTAAGTTGATTGTTATATATAATTTAATGTTGCTAATGTCTTATTTGTTTAATGCAATTTTGATTGAGCATTCTATATACATTGGTTGGTAGTGGTGTTTAATTAAATTAGAGATTAATCTAATTTGTAAGGATAGGAATCTGTCTTAGTTGATCGGGATTCTAAAACCAACTACTTAATAATGTATTTATCTATGATTAATCCCATGACAATAAATAACTTGATACTAGTTCCTTGCTAACACCTTTTTATATCATTTATATTCCAAATTCCTTTTTCATTCTATTCACAAATCCAAAACCCCAAAATATTTATTTTAATTGTTATAATTATCTTATTCTCAAAACATAAAAAAACCCTAAAAACCCTAAAACCCCTTTCGATTAATGATTTTAATTTAAGATTTGACAAATCTATGTGGATTCGATCCCTACTTTTCCTATTTACATTGGAATTGTTATGTTTAAATTTGAGAATCGTACGACAAGCTTCGTCACTTTACTTGCAGCTACATAATCAAAATTCTACGATAATCCTTGCATGTTCATAGTTTCTATCTTATGCAAAATTTGATCAAATTTGGCTAGAATGGCTATTTGAGAATCAAGCTCAATAACCCCAACGACCTTCTTGAATAATCTCTCACTTGGCCACTAACTACTGGTAATGGTCATGTCTTCCAAAAGTTGTAAAGCTTGTCCAAGAGTCTTTGACCATACAAAACCACCAGTTGTTGCATCTATTGTGATTATGGTTTAGTGATTTATTCCATTATAGAACATCTACACCTGTTGAGCTTCATTGTACCCATGTTGTGGACACTTTCTGAATAGCTCATCATATCTCTCTCATACTTCATGTAATGGCTCATTATCTATCTGCTTGAATTGAGCAATCTCCAACTAAATTTGCAAAGTTTTCCCAACTAGAAAATATTGTCAGAAACTTGCTTGTCATATCAGTCCAAGTTACTATGCTTCCAAGTTATGAGTGACTGAAACCAACTTCTTGCCTTATCTCTCAATGAAAACGGAAACAACTTCAGCTTGATAGCATCATCTAAAGCTCTGTTTATATTTATAGCGCTGAATGAGCATTTTGATCTTCAAGTGGAGATCCTCCAAATTGATTTTGTTGCAACATGTTGATTAATGAAAGCTTAAGTTTGAAGTTTGTTTGCATTCACAGGGACATTGGCTATTGCAAAAAAATTCTAATTGACTATAGGCGCAAATCAATCCCTTATAGCTCATTGTTGTTAAAAATTATCATTGCCCTCAACCATTGTTAGTTATTGTCTATGAAAATCTCACTGCAAGTGCACAGTGTTAGTTATTGAGTATAGAAGTGAAAAACCTAAGAGGGGGGTGAATTAGGTTTTTATCCTATTTTTCAACCTAATTCAATAAAACAACTCTTTGACAACAAATATCAAACACTTGGTGTGCTAGTCGTGTGAGAAATAATGTGTTCAAATAAAATGCAAAAATTAGAGCATTGAGCACAATGATTTATAGTGGTTCGGTTTATCCAACAAAACCTAATCCACTACCTTGAGTTACCTACTCAAGGATTTATCAAATCCCTTCACTAATCAAATAAATGAGATTACAAAAGAGACTTACCCAATTCACCTTAGGGTTTTACATAAAAACCTCTCAAACCAATCAAGGCTCACTCAACCTTTGAGTTTTACAACACAGCCTTGATTATACAATAATCTCACCACTCTCCTTAGTGAATCCTAAAAATACAATTCAATTCAAGGTTCACCCAAAGGTTTTACAAACAAACCTTGAATACAAAACAACCTACACAAGGCTCACCCTAACACTTAGGGTTTTATACTACTTGCAACCTTGATACAATTACAATCAATAATAAAAGATAGAGAGTTTGATAAATTTGACCACTTTAGGTCGACTGAAACATGTTCATTTGTGTATCAACAATACTCTAACACACAAATGATGATTTCAATCAACCATATAAGTTATGGTATCAATCCAACAAGAGTTTATGAACCATATAAGTTTTGAAATTACGATGCATGGTTTTCGAAATACCAAAACATATTTTAACATATTAAAAACATTTTGAAATAACGTTTCAAGTTCATAGAGCAACCTTTAGAAACCATTACTCAATTAGAGGTAGAACTAGATATCAAAATATATAACTCTAAAAATATATCTCTAGTTCCTATCTAATCCAATAAAAGCTTGTCTTCAAAACTTGAAAGTCTTGACTTGTATACTTCCTTGAAATCTTGTTGTTGCATGGATTAGATCATGAATCCAAAAACTCTATCACTTGTACAAATAAGACATTAGTCCTCATCAATGTTTGACATTAATCAAAATTAAGACATTAAAAGCTTTAGGGCTTTCAAGAAGAATAAGGATGTCGTGCTCACTGAGAATTGTATCTAATTACTAATTTCTGTAAATAATATAACCGACTTATTTAGAAAATCAAACAAAATTGGGATGTTATTTAACTAAATAAACTATCTATAAAATTGATGAAAATAATAATCAAATACAAAAGGGACAAATAAATTCTAAAGTTCAAACTTCATAGATTGTAAGCCAATGATAGAGTTAATTGATGCTTTGTAGAACTACAATTACCCATAAACCGAGAAACCCTACCTTGTATTTGAAAGTCTCTCTTGAGTACTAACAGGTATATTATAATTATTCAATGTCGACCTCTTGATAAAAATTAAATGAAAAGAATTCATAAAATTCTTGTTTCTCCCAAAAGTTTCGAATGAACTATCTTTCTCAAAACCTTGATTTCACAAAAAAATTCATCTAATTAATGACCAATTAATCAGATAGCTTCACAAATGGATAAATATAATCCCTTAAAACATCAATATAACAAAAGTCAAAAGTATCAAATTTGATTCTCCATCTCTCTAGAAACAAAAGGTTTAACTACTACACATAATAACAAAAACAATAAAACCTATTCATAACATAAAATTAGAATAATAAAACCAGGTTTTCTCTTTGTCAAAATCTTCAACTCTTATCTTTGAGAATTAGTGCCTAGGTCTTCTCCCCAAGTTCACGTTAATTCTCAACCCCAAGGGAACAAGATATTTCCCGCAAAATAATATTTCCTAAAAGATAAAGGAAAAGATCTCTGAAACATATAATTAAAATATTTGAGTTTCATTTTCCGTACTCTAATCCTAATAAAACTAGTACCGAGGTTCTCTTTCATTGACTCTAAGTTGAAGTATTTACCAAAAAAAATAAAGACTCTATGTTGAAGCTTCTTAGGGTTCTGAACTAATTGTCGCATGATTCTTAAACATGTTTCTTAGATGTGCTCAGGTTCTCTTTGATAGACCCGAAGATGATGCATTTACTAACGAGTTGGTGGTTTGGCTATTATTTGTCATTATATGTCTTCCGAAGCATAAGTGCATGCACTTAGATACGTGGGTCCCACTAGGCATTCCAATTTATGTTGTCATTAAAAACATCTTAGCAGAGTCCTAGAATCGACTACCTCAACTTAAATATAAACAATCTTCGTGGCTATTGATCTAAATGTTTCAAACCTTTTAAAAGAAATGGATCTTTGAAATCACTATAGAAAGGTTTCAAAATAGTATTAAAGTGCAATGCTTAGGACTTGATGAATTAATTTGCAAAAGATTGAACTAAAACTCGTAGACTTTTGATTAAGAACTGCTCTAAAACAATACATCGACTAACTTTAACAACTTTTCAAAGAAAATACTCATATTCCTAATTCAAAGTATGGCAAGATATGTTAAAAGACTAAAAGAAAGTTGTAAAGAAAGCAATAAAAGCTAGACTAGACAAGCTTTGAACTAGCGAAGACAAGAAAAGACTCAAAAAAATTGTAAAAGATAAGTTGAAGTTTGATTTGATTTGATAAGATTAAATGTTTCAATCTCTCTTTATACTTGATTTTCTCTTATAGTTACTCTCTTTTTTACTTGCAATTATACCATGTTGTCGTTCAACTAGAACCCATTTACCAACTCCTTGAACATGGATGAAAATTATGGCTTGACTGGGTCTTATCTGATAAACTTTCCCAACTTGGTTGATGCAGCACATTCTTCTTAACAATCGTCTTCAGCTACGGCAACAATATAACCATTGAGTTTCAATATTCTCGGCTGTTTTTTTGTGTTAACATATATATAACATGTCGTTTCTACCGAAAATAAAAGAAAGGATTCTTACATCTGCAGAAACATGATAATATTTCGATCCAAATTGGTCTTGGAAAAGACTATGATTGACTATAGAATAATATTTTTGTTTAGTGCACAAAGGGGATGAGAAGAGGGAGAGGGACAACCACCTGCAACGTATATCCTACACTTTTCATACCAAAATATCATCATCCTCAATCAACGAATCCTCTCTCAGCTTCGTTTTTTCCCCTCCTGGTCACTTCACAACATTTTTAAAAAGCAAAACGAAAAAAATAAGAGGTAATCAACTCTTGAACATGTTTTTCTTTTTTTGTTAGATTTTATTTTATTTTGTTTTGAAAACTAAAGGTTCTCATGAAGCTTCTCAAAGTGCATTACACACTTGTAAGGCTCCTCATAATTTTGAATGAGGAAGCTCCAGAAGGAGCTTGATCAATTTGAAGTAAAATTTGCTAAAATAATTTTAAAAAAAAAAAATCGTGTTCTAATTTACTTTCATGTGAAGTTGTGAGCAAAACTTTATACAAAAGAAAACTCAAAATGGAAAAAGAAAAAAATAGTTTCAAAAGTTTTTTAGTAAATTTTACCTATCGATGAGTCCTTTTGAGCACCAGTGTTGTTGATTTCTTTTGGATATTCTATTTTATCTTGAAAAAATTAATAATCTTTTTGAGATTTTACTTTAAAGAAGAAGGGGATATAATCCTTTATATATGGAGAATTTTTATCAAAAGACATTTTTGGCATATAATAGATCAAAGGGCGTTCGGTAATAAAGGTGCATGATTTAGCATTTCGTAATAAATGATAAATACTTGCTATTATCTTAGTTCTAGCGACAAGTGAAGGAGAAAAAGAGATTATTTTGTTTTTTGGAGTATTTTGTTAAATTTACTACTATAGCACATATTGATTTAATAATTATAGTTTGACAAAATAATAATTGCACGGCCAAATACGTTCTAATCCTTCCATAATAGCCTAGGACAAGCAAAATTGCCAGCATGGAAGGGAAATTCTTCTCCTCCCTCCTAATTTACTTTTCTTCCTCCTTGAAATCCCAACCAAACAATCGTATTTGATCCGTTTGCTTCCTCTTATACTTCTCCTTCCAATTAATTCTTCAAATCACTCCAACCAAATAAGCACTAAATATTCTTGGATTTTTCAAGGCATGTAGCCTCGAAATGGATGATGAGGATGTTTAAATGGATGCATATTTCAAGCTAAACAGCAAGCCCTATATACAGTACCTTCTAGATCTCCTTGCCAAAAATCCTCCATTTCAAAATATATATTGTTTAAACTAGATAAAAATTGCACTAAAAATTATGCATTGTTTAAGTCAAATTGCATAAATAACCTTAATTCAAATTGCTTAAGAAAGTGAAATAAGAAAAATGAATAAGGATAATAATGAAAGAAGTCAATAAATATTTGTTATTATTTTTTTGAATGATTTATATTTTAAAAGTGTTATCTCTCGAAATGTCACTAGTCAATAAAGCAAGTCATCAGATTAGATTATCAACATATAAATATTAAATCAACTAATGAATCAAATTTCGATAATCACAAAATAATTTCAAATCTCAATTGATTGAGTTAACTTTGTGAAACCTTTTTATAACTTCCAATATATGTAAGTGCAATGCAAAATTAGTAAAATGTTGGACAAAAGAACTTTGAAATAAATGAATTATATTACTTCACACATCCCAAGCAATTACAATTACTCTCCAATGTAACTAATTTGCTCTTAAACTTTATTGAGTGTCTTCTAACATCTTCCTCTCCATTCAACACAGCTAATTAATCGATATCATCAAGTAGCTTTTGTTGACAAAAAGAAAATCCTTTCAATTCTAAAAATGATCTATATAATGAAATATATGCAATTTGACTATTTTTGAAAAATGGGTGTTTATCTTTAAATATTATAAAATAGAATTATGAATATCTAATTTTAGATAAAACATATTATATCACTGTAATTCGTTTTTCTCTTCTTTTCTTTTTTTTTTTTTTTTTTGGAAGATGGTAATACTTGTGAAACAATCGGGAGTAAAAGATTGGGAAGGGGGAGTGAGGAAAGTGAGGAGTGTACAATCTTCTTAAGAAAATATTTTGATAAGGAGTAATGCCTTTAAATAGATAAAAGTAGTTGGACCTTTTACTTTTACTATATATTAAGATGGGATATTCTTGGATAAATTTAGGGGTGTATTTAATTAAGACTTTTAATGACTTTTAATGACTTTTTTAAGTATGAGATTTTGTAGGATTTTATAGGATTTTAAGTGACTTTCATAGATTTAATAGGACTCTAGAAAATTCCAATGAGATTTTTATTCAAGACTTTTTTGAATTTGTTGAGACTTTTATAGATTTCATTTTAAATATAAAAGAAACTTCATACAAAAAAAAGTTTTTAAAAATAATTATTGTAATGTGAATACAAGCAAAATAAAAGCCTTTTGAATCTCAATAAAATTCATAAATAGATAAATAAACAATAAAAAAAACTTCTAATGTTCAATATGATCTAAATTCTCAACATCATTCCACATATTGGTTGCAATATAATCCCTCTATGCATTTGCACTTTCTCTTTGTTGTTCTTGACTTTCAAAATATGGTCCAAAATCTTCCACATCCCTCACAGATGCATCTTCCTCATCAGGTTCAACTGGAAATTCATCAGAACGACACTCTTTGCGTAGAAAATTATGTAATCCAGCACAAGCTAACACCAACTCTGCTTGTGTACGATATGGAAATGGAGGAGCTGTTTTAAAAATTGTAAATCTTGATTTAAATATTCCAAATATTCTTTCTACTACATTCCTCAAAGAAGCATGGCGAAGATTAAACAACTCCTTTGAATTTTCAGGATCACGACCATGACCAGCAAAATCTTGAAGATGGTAACGGGTACCTCGATATGGAGCTAAGAATTGACGCCGATTTGGATATCCACAATCTACCACAAAATATTTTCCTAAACATAAAAAAAGGAGAAAAAATTAGTGATTAACTTAAACCATATATTTTTGTGATTAAAAAAATAAAAGTCAAGTTGAAATATAAAAGACAATAAAAATTTATACCATGTGGCACTTTAAGTCCATTTCTCCTAGTTAAAGCATCACTCAACACCTTAGAGTCATGTGCTGAACCTTCCCACCCACTAAGCACATATATAAATTCCAAATCAAAGTTACAAACAGCTAAAACATTCTGTGAAATTATACCATGTCGATTTCTATAACTACTTGTATCTCGCCCTGTTACCATTGCTGGAATATGGGTGCCATCAAGAGCTCCAATACAATCCTGAGATAGTAAAAAAAAATATAAATACATAATTAAATAATAAATGAAAACAGTAACAATAATGAAAATAAAATCATCACTTACTTTAAAGTAAGGATAAAATCTTGTGTTTTCTCTTATTTTTTTCTGGCACTGCAAATCCAGGTTTGACCATCATATCTACTGCAAGTTTGTTTAATGTCTTCAAAATCTTGTTAAAACTTTGACTAGTTGCGAATTGCGATCGACCGAAGGTTTTACGAATTACATAATATCGTGTATTCTGACCAACAATATGTAAAAATGATGCAAGCATTTCTTCAATGCAAATAAACCTTGTATCTTCTAATGGTGTTTTTTCTCGAATGATATCACATAATTTCAAAAATACATCAGGATACATTCTATAAACTTCTCGAAAGTTTTCTGGATCTTCCCTTAAAATTTTACTCATATAGTCAGACCCATGTCTATTTTTTTGTTTTCTAGGAAGTGAACGTTTGACACTCTCATTGCGCATATTAGACAAATACTCAACTAACACACAAATAATTGATTGAATAGCAAACAATGAGTATTTGATGGATTGATACAATGCTTCAGTCCTTCTATCTTCTTCAACATCTTCCAACTCAGTTTCATAATCTTCTTGCATGTTAATATGAGACATTATATAAATAGGAACACCTAAATAATGGGGGAAAAAATTAGAACCATAAATATATGCAACATGTGAATCATATTGTTGAGCAAATATAGATTATTACTACTAAAATACACATGAATAAGTGCTAAATAAAATGTAGAATTTATTATCAATTCAAATTCAAAAAATCCAAGATCAACATATTAACTAATAAAAAAAAGAAATCTACAAATAACAAAAAAAAAACTTTAGTAAATAACATGTCCAAGCTATAAAGTTTACTATTAATCTCATCTAAAAAAAAGAAGAAACAAAAACCTTATTTCAATTTATATTTTATCCAGCTAACACGCTCATCTTGTGTCATATTAAAGAATTCAGATTTCTTTGCTCTTGTGTTAAGCAAATCAAGGACCTTGAAATGATCTTCATCATTCAAGTTTGGATCCTCTTAATAACATCCCAACAATTGTACTCTTTCGTATCAATTGAGTCAATAGCACGAACAATCTTGTCAACATTATGAGTGAGTTTGTCTATAATATCGATCTGGTTGCTTTTAGGCTCAAATGATGTAGACTTCGATTCGTATGTAATTCTTGTGAATTCTTTAATTGACATGCCATACAAGGCTGATCGTGCAGTTGACGCATGGGGAATGTTTTGCAGAATGAAGAAAATGAATCTTGTTCCTACAGTTGTGACATACAATACGTTATTGGCTGGAATGGGAAAGGAAGGCAAATTCCGAGAAGCTTTTGAGTTGTTTAACAGCATGACTGGACGTGGATGTCCTCCAAATACAATAACCTTTAATACTTTTCTAGATTGCCTTTGCAAGAATAATGATGTTGATTCAGCGGTGAAGATGCTTTATAATATGACAGAATGAATTGCTTTCCTGATGTCTTTACATATAACATAGTTATATGTGGATTAGCTAGAGAAGGCAGGCTAAAGGAAGCCTTCTGGTTCTATCATCAGATGGGAAAAGTTCTCTATCCAGATTCTGTTACTTTGTGCACTCTTCTTCCAAGTATTGTGAATGATGGTTCAATTGATGATGTTTTTAAGATAGTGAGAAATTTCCTTCATCAGGCTGGAAATCGTTTTGAAATATCTTTCTGGGAAAATCTAATGGAGGGAATTACGGGAGAAGCAGAAATAGGCCATTTCATATCTTTCATGGAAAAAGTAGTGCATGATGGTCTTTGCAAAGATGACTCAGTAATGTTATATATTATTCAAGTTATGTGCAAGCAAAAGAAAGCCGTTGATGCTTATGCACTGCTAATAGAAGTCTCAAAATCATTAGGCATTCAAACAACGCTAAGAACATATTATTCTTTAATTGGCGGGCTTCTTGATGTTCATCAAAAAAACTTGCATGGGATCTTTTCAAGGACATGAAACGTACTGGCTGTTTTCCTGATGCCTCTACATATCTTATAATTCCTTCCTAATTTACAGAAAGATAGATTTCTAGAACAAGATTATGAATATTTGGACTAACCATCGCCAAAATCGCAGCCATAAAAAAAACTTCTTCAAGCAATTATCAATCATCATAAAATTCATATAAAATAACATAACCACATAATTGCATAATTCAATCATCAATTTATATATATAAATCAAGTCTAACATTTTACATATTTTGAATGAAAAAAAGTTAGAGGTAACTCACCTGTAAAACCCTAGAAGTAGAACGTAAGAGAAACCCTAGAAAAATAACAGAGGAGAAAAATAAGCAGGCTTGTCTCCAGCAAATCTTAACAAATCTTAGGTGAAGAGTAGAGATTTGGGTGAGATACTTTTTATTTATACTTTATGTTCAAAGTCTCATAAAGTCTAGATTTTATGAAAATCTTTCAAAATCCTTATTAATTTAAATACCCCATTACTTATGGAGAATTCTAGAATGTCTTAATTGAATACCTCGTGATTTTTAAAAACTTTTTTAAAATCTTAAAAAGTTTTAATTGAATAACATAAGACTTTTAAAGAGTTTTAAAAAGTTTCAATTAAATACACCTATATTTTCAAAATCTTAAAAAGTCATTAAAAGTCTCAATTAAATACACCCCCGTTAGTTTTCATGCTTAAAAAAGGTTTATTGCTATCATGAGTAAAGCAAGAAAAAAGTTTTAAAAAGAAAAAAGAGAAAAGCAAAGTGAGAAACCCTCATAATCACATACCATGATGTAGTAGTACCTCTTACTAATATTCGTAGATAAATATGATTCGTGAATCATATATTTAAAAGAATTTATATTTTAAAAAAAATAACATAATGATATATTAGTATAATATAGTAGACTTAACAGTAACTATTTTCTTTTTCTTTTTTATGAGAGTTGTAATTGTTTTCCGAGAAATAAGTAAGGTGATTTACAAAAATCATATTCCCTCCGTCCTCCATGTATAGAATGATTTGTGCTAATAGAAATTTCTATTTTTCCTTAAAACAACTCATATGAAAATTTCCCAATTAAGAGAAATAAAGTTATGCTTCACAAAGACCATGACACGTGCTCATTTTGGTCATCGAGAAGTCAGCCTTCCAATCTCCCACCCATTTTGCCTTGAATCTTGATCGTACTTTCACACGCCTTACCTTTCTATCAGACCAGGACACGTGCCTTTGCCTGTCTCTCTCTCTCTCTCTATTTTTCAGTGTATACAATTTAAAATAGATATATTTTATCTAAAATTTATAAATGCTTTCTTTAATTATTTTTGAAGGAATAATTCATTTAATTTAATGTATTTATAATTTACAGAATTTGTCACTTTCGTAATATGCATACTATAGTAGTATTTATTAAAAACATTTAATTTTTTTAAACTTCTTGTATTATCCTAAAATATTTTACCTTAGTGTGATAAGTCAATACTTAAATGTCTTATATATATTAAATATATGATTATTGTCAAAATTATGACTCAAATATATGACATTATAATCATACATGACATCATTTTACATAAAAGTTCTATCTGCTTCTCATATACAATCAATTTTACAATTACTTAAATAATTTGTTGGTGATCATTTTCAATTATTTTTCATTTTATTTTTGACTTCAAATTAATAATTTAAAAATATTCTCAAAACTATGTTCTTTCTTCTTCTCTTTTAAGAAAAGATGGAATAAACTTCACCAAAAAGGGTAATCAGTCTCTCTTGTTCTAAATTTAACTTAGTTTACATATTAAGAAAAAAAATTGACAATAAAGAAATTATCATATTATTCTTGTTATTAATTTAATTAATACTCCCAATATCCCATTAAGATAGACTTATTTTCAATTTTCATTCGTTTCAAATTATAGTTCATTTTCTTTATTAAATGTGTTATTTAATTTTTAATTACTTAAAATATTTATATTTAATACAATTTTTTATTATAAAACTTATTTTCAAACTATTGGATAATGCACATTAAATCAAAGTTTTCATTTCTTACATATAAGTGCACATATTTTCATACTTTAAGCATAATTTGTACACATTTTTACACAATTAAATTTAAATTGAATAAAATTTTAAATGCAACGTAAAAGGGAAAAATAAGAATAACAAATAAATATTTCACAATTTCAACAATATTAAATATATTTTATTATTTTTTATGAAAACATCTATTTGTCTATCTTAGTGTACATTATTATTGAAACGTTAGATTAACAAAAAAAAATGTTAATTTTAAAATTGAATTAAATTTCAAACATTTCAAATCAAAAATAAAATGTAATGCACAAGTATAAAAGTATATATTCCGTCCATCCGGAATTTAATGTTCAATTTAGACTTTGATTAAAAATTAAAATCATTGATTTTAATTAATTTATAAACTTATATTTGTTATTAATATAATATATTATTAAACTAATGAATTAATAGAACATAAATCTCTTAAATTAAAATAGTCAGTTATAAGAAGTAAGGATCATGATCTGGTATAATATAAATTTCTTAAATTAATTATATTATTAATAAAAATTAAATAAAAAATTTATTTATTTAAATAAAATGAATATTTAATTAAAAATAAATTAAAATAAAAATATCAATATTTAATTAAAAATAAAAGAAATAATACTTTTTTTAAAAATCCACATTCATACGTGTCGGCCAGTGGTCATTGCCTCTTTGACCATGATATTAACCTTCGATAAGAGGGAAAAGGCAAACATTGATGGCCTAAATAGCTTTTCCCCACCTTTTTCATTACTTTAATGGCTTGCATAAGTAGGATGAGTACTATGCTACATGTGTGTAAGTGATGCAGCAGAGCAGAGAAGTGCATAGATTCTTGGTACTGCTATTAAGCCCTACGAAATAAATAAATCTCTCTGTTTTTTTAATTAAAATAATAATAAATCCATTTATCTTATTATTGGCTTCTTTTTAACCGGCAAGTGATTTAGCCTGGATTTCCGAGAACACGCTTCCCATGAGTTGTTTCTGGATGTTACAGACAATGTTATCATTAATGCGTTTCACTGCTCTTAGGGGACATTGACGACATTTGATTAAAGAATCGTCGTACACCTACCTACACCCTTAATTGTGCTACTAGTTAGATAGCAGCGGGACACATATATCCTTTTACCTTGGACATCTTTTAAATGAATTCTTGTCTTGAAAATACATTTATTTCAACATGAATTTCTTCAATTCTTTTTATAAGTCACTTAAAGTATATCAATATATTAAAATAATATTTTCCTAACTTATGTTTATTTTTTATTTTTGGATTTATTTTGTCTTTGGAATGGAAAACAAAAGAGAGCAAATAGATAATAATAATAATAATAATAAAGAGGAGAAAGTAAGGAATAAAAATTAAAAAGAAGAAGAAAGAAATGAGATATGAGATAAGAATAATATTAAAAATTAATGAGTAAACTATCCTTAAAAAATAGTAAAATGACTAATAATTAATTATAAAGAGAAATACTTCTAACAACTTGTTAAAAATGATATTTTAAAAATACATAATCAAGACAATAATGCAATTTGAAAATGTGTTTTTTTGTCAATGACACATTTTGTCCATGCGTTGGCTGGCGTGTCAATTTGTCTTCCCTGAATATGGCTAAATAGAAACATTATGTAAATTGTGTTCTAGTCTTTCGTAAATGTGTATTCTCTTAGAATAATGCATTTGACGACCAAAAATAGACAATCTACCTGGACGATTAAAAGTACTGTATCTTTGTTCCTTTTTAGAATTACAAGCTACATGAGTAGCTTATCACCATTTAATCTATATAGAATTACATTCCCTTTGTTCCTTTTTATTTGTCACGATTAAAAAGATTACTTGTCATTATTTATTTGTCACACCTCAAATTTAGGAAATCTTAATGTTAACTTTACCCTTATATGTTACGCTGTATTCATCGTCGTCATCAGTAACATCAATTACTATAATCAACTTTATAAATTTTTTTAAAGGTCTTATAACTTACATTTTAATTATAACAAATTGTAATTTATATATTATAATAAAAGTTATAATTTCTAAATTAATGAGCGCTAATAACTCCTTAGTATAACTCTTTTAATTAAAGATAATTACTTCTCCTAATTTATAACACAGATGTGAGTTATACAAATTAAATGAGTTACACAAGTATATGTTACAAAAGTTACAAGACGAGTAATTAAGGAGTACTACTAAATAATCTATTATGGAAAGTGTCATCATATTATCTATAAATAGAGTCTTTTGTTCCTCTCTCCACTCTGTCTAGTTGTGTGTTATTTCATCACTATACACAAATATATAAGAGAGTTAAAAGAGGGAAGATCAATAATCATTCACGTTCATCATATCTCAAAGTACAAATGATATATTATATCTTATATTATTCATATTTGAATATGACTAATGATCATTTTATTTTATAACATGTGATATCAGAGTCATGGTTAAAGTCATGCTCTTAAAACATTTGATTTATGAATTTTATGTTTATGTGTATTGATATACTTCTACGTTACATTTAAGATTATTTTTATTAGTTTTATTAATCAGTCTAAGAAGTATATTATATATATTATGATGTACTTTATTATCTTTAGCTTTAATATGATGATTTGATTGTTGGTCTACTAATATATTTTTCTTTAACATCATATTCTTTGATTTCAAGATTGAAGCAAAACAATTTCCAACCACATTAATGAGTTGTTTGGCTATGAAGAGTTTAATACAACCATTATCTATGGAGTTTTGGTTCATGAGGTTGTGTCACCAAAATTACTCAATTTAAATAAAAAAACAACTAATATTGATAGTTGTATAAGCATTATGGTTATATTAATATTGGCTCAAAAAAAAAAACAACTAATATTGACTCAAAGTTGATATATTTTCTATAGTTATTTTTATGATAAACTTGTTATTCATCCAAAAGTATATAACATTTGAATCTTGTAAATTATAGATTGTAAGTGAATAATACTTATTTCAGAATTAATTCCTAGCATGTCAATTTTCAACCCAAAGGTAGAAAGTTTTGGTGATGTACTAGATTACTCTGAATATGTAATCGTATGGTTTTTCTTGTATAAATTTTCAGCAATTACTCCAACATCATTTTTGAGTGGTTTAGCCAACATTCCATAGTTAAATGGGACCAACTATTTGTATTAGAAGGACCAAGTTCTTATCTCCTTAGGGTATTTAGACTTGGACTTGTGCTTAAGGATAGATGAGTCACCACAACTCACTTCTGAAAGTTTTGAGGTAGACAAGGCAATGTTTGAAACATGGGAACATCTCAATAGCCTAAACTTGATTATTAGAGGCAAAATTGCAAAACGTATTCACAAATCAATTCTCAAATCCACAAAGGCAAAAGAATTAATGGCTTCTATTGAAAAACAATTTAAAATTTCTAACAAAGCATTGACATGTACTCTTATAGCTACTTTGACTACTAAGAAATATAATGGGACTAGTGGTGTGCGAGAACACATTTTGGAAATGAATAACTTGGCAGAACAACTTAAAACTTTAGAAATGACTATTTTTTAATCATTTTTTGTGCAATTCATGCTCAATTCTCTTCCTCGTGAGTATGGTACATTTAAGATCACTTATAATACACAAAAGGACAAGTGGACTATGAATGAACTCATTTCAATGTGTATGCAAGAAGAGGAGAAATTGAAAAGAGAAGGATTGCATATGAGCAATATAGTCTCTCAAAGTTAGATTTGATTAGTTATGTCTTTCATTTCAAGAATGAATCACATGTTATTTTCAATGAAAATATTGAGATTAGTGGTGGAGATATGTCTGATGGTTTATATAAATTAAATTTTGATTTTTCATTCTCTAATTCTCTTCTTACCTTACGTGTGAATGTTAATGTTGGCACTAAAAGAAGTCAAAATTTTGAAAATTTATCTATGTTGTGGCATAAATGCTTGTATCATATTTATAGAGACCGACTTGAGCGACTTGTAAATAATGGAATTTCACAAACTATAGACTTTATGAATTTTAGTACTTATATAAATTGCATTAAAAGCAATCAAACTAAAAAGTACAAAAAAACTGCCACTAGAAGAACTAGACTTCTTGAAATTATTCATACATATATTTGTGAACCTTTTTCCTTCTTCCATGAGTGGAGAAAAAATCATTTATCATATTTATTGATGATTTCTCGTGTTATGGTTATATCTATTTGATTAAGGACAAATATGATGCATTAACTATGTTTAAAATTTTCAATGCATAAATGGAAAATCAGTTAGATAAGAAAATTAAAGTTATTAAATCTGATAGAGATAATGAATATTATGGTAAATACGATGAATGTTGTCGTAATTTAAGACCATTTGTTAGATTCCTTCAAGAAAATGAAATTATTGCGCAATACACAATAGTATTGCTAAAAGATGTAATCGAACATTGTTAGATATGCATCGTAGTATGATTAATGACTTGACTCTTCCAATGTTTTTGTGGAATGAAGCTATTAACACAACCATGTATATATTAAAAAAGGTTCATACAATCTATTGTGAATTGATATAAAAACATCTCTTATGAAGAGAAAAAGTGCTAGTGAACATGTAAATTGTATAGCTAATAGCTCAAAAGTTGAGTATTGAAGGCTCAATCATTATAGTGTAAAGAAAATCAAATTTAAAAGCTATTTTGGGTGATTAGTACTATTATTTTACTCTATACTATTTTTTTACTCCATTCATCCCAATTTGATATGCTTATTTTTTTAGTTTGTTTTAAATTATGTCACTTTTCATATTCAATGTATAATCTATTTGTTAGTTTATCAAAATGTCTCTATTAAAATTGAGATTTTTATACCTAACAAATGCATTAAATTTACTTTGAAATAATAAATTATGAGGGTATTTTAAGAATATTTTACGAAAAATATATATTTCTAACTATATTAATCGTTGTTAAAAAGAAAATAAGTCTATCAAATTATGACGAATGAAATATTTTTTATTTTTACTGCTGCTTAAAAAAATGTTTTTGAAAAAGTTATTTTAGGAATTAATACTTCATAATTTGAAAAATATAAATAGTTGAATGATTTTTGTTTATTTTAAAATATAAATTACTTTACGACTTTTTAAGAGTATGTTATTGCTTATTTCAAATACTACTCATATTGATAGAAGAGTAATAATTGGAGAGACAAGACTAGTAAAAATAATTTCAAGAAAACAAAGAAACAATAAATATGAACATTTTAAGGAAAAAAAATATTTGATCTGTGTAATTTTTATTTAAATGACTTATATTTTTAGATGGAGAAAATATAACATTTTTATTTTAACAACATCAATAAACAAAAGTTGTTTTAAAAAATACGTATAGGATAACTTTAAAAAAATCAACTTTTTTTAGATAAAAAGTAAAAATGGAAAGCAACTTAAAAGAAAAGTGCACAAAATAACTTTAGTTAACAAAAAAAACTAAAAACTAAAAACTACTCTTTTTAAAAGCAACTAAATAAGGCTAAAAACCACTGAACAAACCCGCCGGTTGTGGATGTAACAACATTTTTCACTATCATGTTAAAGATAGAATTGCCAAAATACATATGTGTGTGTCTTTTTTCCTAGAGTCAAAATGAATATGCATGCTTGGACTTGGACTAATGTAAAAAAAAAAAAAATAATAAAATTGAATCTTAAATCCATCAACACCTCATAAATCTTCAATTAATTGGAGTGACTTCAATTATTGGATCACACCCGGAAAAACGGAATGAAGAAAATGATATTTGGGATAAGAATTGGAAGCGATATATATGGAGCCATTTTGAAGATAATTACTTGTGAAGTGAAATGACCACGAATATCATGGGCATGATCATTCGGAAAATGAAACTTTGCCTTTCTGCGGAAAATTAGTGGATTTACTCCCTGAACTATTTCATCTTTTTAGTTTTGGTTCATAATTATTTTTTTATTTCTTTAATCCCTGAATTTTTTTGTTCTATTTTTTATCATTTTTATTTCTGAACTATTTTTTATTTTTTATTTTGAAAAGTCCAAACATGAAAAAATAAAAATACTTTAGGAATTAAAAAAAAGTTAGGGACCAAAGTTAAAAATAAAAATAGTTCAAGGATCTAAAAAAGATAAAAAATTATTAATGACCAAAACTAAAAAAATAAAACAGTTCAAAGTATTAAATTTGATAATTTTTCTCCTTTAGAAAAAGGTAAATTGACCCATTTAGTCCTTTATATTTAAGTATTTGAACATTTTGATCCCTCATTTTTTTTGCTATAGTAGTATCTTATCTATTTTTGAGCAGGTTCATTACCTTTATTTTCAGTCATTAAAATCCTTTATGTATTGTGATTTCAATCATTTTTGCTTCTTATATTTTTTTTTCTTTTTAGCTATTTTGGTCCATTAAATAAGGGATCAAATTAGTTGAAAACACAATATATAGAGAATCTTAATGACTGAAAATAAAAATAAAGAATGAAAATGATTCCTCGAAAATAGGTAAAGTATTACTATGACTATAAAAAAAGAAAGATGAAAGACTGGCAAGAAAAGGAAAGATAAGGGACGAAATGAGCCAATTTGCATTAGAAAAAAGAGTGGAGAAGATGTTGTGGTTGTGCCTTCACCTGTTCACCACAGAGCATGGCCAGTGGGCTGCAAATCGACTCTGACAAGAGAGAAAGAAGAGACAAAATGTGGTCCTAAGATATTTCATAACATGGTCTACCAAAAAGACCGATTTAATGAAGCGTATAACAGAATATCCATCCATTCTCAGGTCCGACGTTGCCTTATGTAGGAAATTCTTCCATTTCCTCCTTTCTTTTTTTTCTTACTATTTAGACGTCGTCCAAAGAGAAAACGTTTTCAATTATAGAAGTGGACAATTGGGAATTTGATAATTTATTAGGAGTATTACAGATCACTAATTGTGCACCAACTAGCTATCATGTGGGGAAAAAATCTTTAGTCCCCCCTAATATATGAAGGGATTGTGCCATTGTGGTATCATTGGCAAATTCGTACGTTGGAAAACTATTTAATAATAACAAGAGAATTTGTAATTTATATATTGGAAATTACTAAAAAAAAGTTGTATATTGAATGCATTTTTTTAAAACAACTATTTAATAACACAGGATCCGAAAATTAAGAGTATAAATTTCATTTAGCCAAAATTGGGGTGTGGGATAAATATCATAATGAGTCAAAAGGAAAAACTTTATAAAAAGTAGGTTCTTATGAATATAAGTTTACCTAAAGTTCAACGTAATTAATAATAGTGGTCACAAAGATTCATAATGAAGTAGTTAAATAGAATAATGAATACTTATTTTGGGAAACCGTTATCTACATCATTGCTGATATTCTTAGTTTGTCTGAATTAGCAATCAATCGCATTCTTTGACCCTTAGAAATAATGAATATCTCTATTTTCGGCTGACATTTTTTAAGACAAGAGTCCTTCAATATTCCTGTGGAGGACAAAATCAGATGAAAGAGTATGATAAGGACTGACATTTTTATTTTTATTTTTATTTTTTATTTATTTTTAGGAGAGGAGATAGGATTTAAAAGGAGTTATAATATTTTATACTTTATATCTAGTGTTCGAAAGAAATATTTTAACAAGTTTGTCCATTTTGACTACATGTATTCATTATCAATTTGGAAAAATATAAAATTTTTACTTCAGGATTAAAAAAAACAAAACACTAATATTTAAATACTAATAGCATCTTCAATGTTTCACTCTCAATATTGAATAAATTTTTGCTAAATATGATTCAACAAGTGAAAATATAATTCATGTCATATCAATATCAAATGAGTCATGTATGGTTATCCTTATTTGATAAGTTAATATGTCAAATAAGATATCAAAATATGAAATTTTTGTTAACACTATCACGAATATTGTTAAAATATTGATGAGAAAAATTTAATGATACTATTAACTTAACAATGTGATTTTTTTATATTGATATTGAAGCATTAAAGATAATTTTTGAATTTTTTTGAATAAACACTTATTTATTCATTATGTTTGGAATTGAATGTCAATATTTATATTTTACAATGTTCACTTTCTTTAAATAAATATATTTTTTATTTAAAATTCTATCAATCACATCTTTAATTTAATTATGCATATTTTATTAATTTATGATTCCCACTAATATTTATCTTAATTTAAGAGATTTTCATATCACTAATTCATGTGATAATTTGTTAAATTATATTTGTAACGAGTATAATTTGTTAAATTAATTAAATTTTAAAATATATTTTTTAATTAAAATTAAAAGTAAATATTTATTTTCAAATAGATAAAGTATTATATTTTCTTTGGCTTAACTCTTTGGCTTGTCGGGAAAATTATAACGTGAATTTTTTTTTTATCAATTTAACCCCACATCTTGTTAAGTGGCTCCACAATTGGGCGGCAGTGCAATATATAAGGCCATCATATTTAGCCACTTAACACTTAGGCAAGTCAAATGTGGGTACTAAGTGATCAAATTGTACACTAATTTTACATACAATACTTTACATTTTATTTGTGGAAATCAAAGCACATCTAGATAGAAATTATCTCCAAATATTTGTATTTTCAAATCATCTTCAAAGAAAATGGTTTCTCAGTGAACACATGGATTTTACGTTCTATATTTAACATACATTTTAAAATATTTTAATTTTAAATTAACACATTTTTTTACTTTAATTCTTTATTTTATTCATTTTATCTAACTTATAAGACTAATTATACAACAAAATCATTTATCCAATCTCTAAAATAAAAATTTTTATCTAAATGATTTTTTTGTCTATTTTGTATTTTAAAAAATATACAAGTGTTCTTTTTAATTTACTTTTTAAGTTACTCTCCCTTTTTTAATATTTATGATGAATTAAGTTACTATCCAAATGGGATACAAATAATTTTCTTCTTTAGTAAATAAAAATAAATTAATAAGCATGTAGCTATACGAAAAAATAAAATTACCTTAAAATTAATTTCAATTATAAGATTGTCACACAATTTCAGCCAAGATCTTATTCACATACATTATATATATATATATATATATATATATATATAGAGAGAGAGAGAGAGAGAGAGAGAGAGAGAGAGAGAGAGAGAATGTGCAATTACTATTACGCTTTTGATTGGGAGCAGAGAGAGAAGATTAAGTGGGGGGAATTTCTGGTGCGCAAAAATGGGTCATCCGCCCATAGCTTCCTAGTGCAAAAATTAAATTAATAATATTAACTTAAAGATAAACAAGGGAGGTAAGGGGACACATCATTACTTGTACGGAGACGAGTTTTATTTAATTACATTAAAAAATGCGCCAATTCTCCATCTAATCACTTTTGTAGAATTGATTGGATAATTGAGAAGGTACATATCTATTATAAACCAAAGAACCCTTTTTAGAAATGCATTTGATTAGTTGTGAGAGTGTGAAGAGACACTTCCCAACTTGACATTTGGGTGGTGGATAATTCCCTTTATTTATACACCACTTTAGTGCTCTCCTTTTCATCATTCTTGGAACCGATCTTTTCTTTTCGTTTCTTTTTTCATTTTTAATCCCTATTCACCAACTAAAAGAAAAAGAAAAGAAAAATGGAAAAGGAAAAGGAAAAGCCTTTTTGTTCAACATGAAGTTCCTAAATCAACCTATGATTAGTGGGATTAAGGCCTTTCCATATTATTTTCTGTGTGTTTATACAATTTTTCAAATTTCTTCTACCATTTATAATTTCTGTTTGTGTTCTTTTTATTATTTATTGTATAATCGTCTTGTTTTTGTTTGTTTTCAGTGAAGATTTTGTTTCCTGTCTTTCATTTTCTTATATTAATTAAATGTAAAAAGAAAAAAAAGGAAAAGAGGTGAGAATAATTTTCCGCAAAAAGGAATATGCTTGTGTTAGTTGCATTTTTGTATGAACAACTCAGTTCGATGTCCAATGCAACTTTTGTATCTATAGTTGGGCCATGCACTAATGTTAATGCATTCATTTATCCTTCGATATTTTGAATGGACATTTAATATGCATAATTTTATATAGACATTTGTTGTTCATTGCAATTTTTTTGTATCTATATTTTGTAATCTTATTAATGCACAAAATACAATGAAAATTTTTTAGAAGAAAAGTGCAATGCAATTGGGTATCTATGTAAGATGAATAAAAGTGCATGCGCTTGTCTTAGTTGCATTTTTGTATGAACAGCTCAGTTTGGTGTCCAATGCAACTTTTGTATCTATAGTTAGGCCATGCGCTAATGTAAATGCATTCACTTATCCTTCATTATTTTGAATGAGCATTTAATATGTAGAATTTTATATAGACATTTGTGGTCCATTGCAACTTTTTGTATCTATATTTTGTAATCTTATTAATGCACAAAATACAATGGAAAATTTTTAGAAGATGTGTTGCCAATTTACTGGTATTCAATTCGAAAAACATATTTACATTCATAAACCATCATCAATATGAAAGCCAAAATGCTTCAAACAACTAATAGAATTTCACAAAAACAATTTACATCAAATGTGTCATCGTCATGTCCATATATCTACCTCATTATGCCATGGTTAAATACATCCATAAAGTGCCAAAATAAGCATTGAAAAAGAAAATAAGTGTTGCACTAAACAAACATGGCCAACATCAACACATGCTCATTCTTTCCTAATGCATCTATACTGGTTATGAGATTGTCATTTCCAAGCCTTTTTTGGAGCCTTTTCTTGTTGACATGTTCTACTAGCTCTCCCTGTCAGTGACTCTATGGTGAATGACAAATATGATGTGTGTAAATGGATTCAACCCTCTATGGTGAATGACAAATATGATATGTGTAAATGTTTTTCCACCAAGTGTCAAGCAAAACAACTACAACTCAACTTTCTCATATCAACAATAAATTGCTGCTTACTAGGACTAGAAACTTGGTAAGCATCTTGGCTATTCTATTCTGGTTCCCACATTCTAGAATAAAAAATATGACCATTAATCAGTTATCTTATTCTTGGATAGCATGGGCTAGCCTTTTTCTTGCTAATCCAAGACCTTTTCCTAACAATTCTTTGCATGACCATTATCTTGATTGTCTCCATCATAGTTATTATTGATTGATCTCTTGCATATCTTATGAAAGAGTTTAATGATTTAGATATATTGTTGCACAATATGTCACTATTTGTGAAATTGGGAAAAAAAAAAGCTCTGAACCAGTATCTTGGTTTAGGGCCATTTCTCACCTAATGGTAAGCATCATTATCATATTCTTCTAACTCTCTCTTTGTTTGATTATACAATTACTTATTGCTTGTGATTGTTATCTTCAATGACTTATCTTTCCATGTTTTTCCTTTTGTGCAACTTCTTAAAGGTGCAGCATATATGTTGCACACAGTACCTATACTCTATATGGGGCAAAACCCTAGCTAATGCTGCATCAAGACCTTGTAGAAACAAATATTAGATGTGAACAAAATATATACATTTTCCAGAGTAATAGAAAAATGACATTAAATAATTTTATTTACTTTTTGTTAGTCTGATATGAATGTAAAGTTGTATTCCCCCACAACAATATCCAGATCATTTGCCAATAGTTCAAAAAACCATTATTATTACTCTCTCGCATCATTTTCCATTAGTGCATATCCACAAGCCACCATCTATTATCTGCATCAACAACAACATACAATATTGTCCCCTATATGGACCTTTAATAAAACAACCATCTACCATAATTATTCTCCTACACGCTGCATGGAATCCCTGCTTAAGTGGACCCTAACACACATATATCATCATGAATCTTGACCCTTCATTGGAATGTTATATGAAGTTGGCATAAAACACTTTTTTGGATGTATTCTTTTTAATTTAGTTGTACATCTCCAAAGCATTGCATATTTTTTCTCTTTAGAACCAGTAATCAAGTCTCTTACAATTGTCTTGATGACATATGGTTTATATCTATTGATTTCTCATATGTATCCATAATTGGTTTGTTACCTAATAATCTTGATAGGCATTTTGAGATTCAATTTAACCATTTATTGTACCTTTTGGGTAATCTATTTTGCTGTTGACAATGGATTTTTCAATTGGTGACCACAGTTGAAATGTTGCAATCTCAAACTCTTCACAACCATATCCATGGTTTCATATACCTTTTCAATTGGTGACCACAGTTGATAGGCATACTTTATTCCCTTAGACCTTACTCTCATGAGTTCACAGGGCCTAAATTTAATAGCCTTCCATTGCATAATTGCATAATTTGTCACATCTTATTTGAACTTGATTGCATTGGTGAATCTTAATCCAACATTAAATGATGGATTAGACATATGTCTTTCTACATTGAAATCATGATATCTAGCTCTATTCATCTCTGCATCATCATATGAGCTTTCCATGCTAATCAAGTCATTAGATACATTGTCATTTTTCTCATCATTATTGTTAACGCCTTGGTCTTGACAAGGTTTTTCCTCATAATTGTTAACTCTTTCAGTACATTCAGCTTGTTGGTTTACATTACCATATTCATTTAAGATTGTTTATTCATTGAAGCCTATTTATTCATTTATTTCTTCAACCAATTCCTCAAGAAATTCATCATCATAATAGCAATTTTCATCATTAGTGAAGTGATCAACCTGGTAATCCTCATTTAATAAATCATTCCCATTCTCATTAACCACAATGTTTGTACCTTTGTGTTCTCATTCATTCCATTTCTCTTTTACTCTAGTATTTGTACATCATCTGGATCATTTATCTGATCAGACTATGCAGTTCTCCATTCTCTCCATCATTTTTTTTATCATTCTTGGTAAGCAACCTTAATTGATAAGCAATATTATCCTTTTCCTCTTAACATTCCTAAAAATAACATTGTTGTGCATGCCATTGTCATTCACAATTAGATTTCCCTAGTCATTGTCTTTGTACATGAAGTGTACTCTAGTAAATGAATCTTTATTCTCTTGATTCACAAGTAAAGATACAACTTCAATGTACAAAAGGTTGAATGTATGCTAACTAAGTTGTTGTTTAGTTGCCGAAACATCTTGCTTCTTTCCATTCTATCATCAACTTCACTTCTAACCAAAAGCTCAACACCCCGATATGTTCTACGTTCATCTCTTATTGCAACACCATCTAGCTCATCACTAATATTTTCGCGTTCATCATTAACCATTCCATGCTTATCACTAACATTTCCATGTTTTGGAATCCATTCAAGTATTAACTTTTCCTCTTCAATTTCCACAATCACAACACCATTTTTATTTTGAGGGGAAAGAGGTTTTGGTGTTGTCTTGTAGAATTGCATTACCTTGTCCTCAATACTATCATGACAAAAGAACTCAAACAACTTAACCTTCTCAACTAGCTTACACATTTTCTAAATATCATATTTACCATAGATATGACTTAATCCATTTTTGAATTATTTACATGCAAGGTAGAAGAATATCATATATTTATTACTATCAAGGTGTCCCACAAACTTAAGCATCATACAAATAGACTCTAGTGAGAGTAACTTGGTCCAACAATAGTCCACGTAATCTATTTTACCACTTATATATCTACCTTCATTTCTATATATATTTCCACCATGGTATAACGTAAAGGGTAAAATAATCATTATCAATATATG
Source organism: Apocynum venetum (assembly GCA_019593545.1). Lineage (NCBI taxonomy): Eukaryota > Viridiplantae > Streptophyta > Magnoliopsida > Gentianales > Apocynaceae > Apocynum > Apocynum venetum. The sequence goes on along the minus strand of SRSM01000145.1, from coordinate 727,130 downwards.
TAACATAACATTATATTAAAATAAAAGTTGATTAGAAATCAATTAGGAATAAAAAATTGCAATGAATTGAGTATTAAAGGCAATTCAAGTGCATATTTATATATAGGACGAAAGTATCAACAATTGCACTTAAAGCTATATTACATCAAACATACATAAAAGAAAAAGAAGTAATGGCATATATATATATATGTGTGTGTGTGTGTAGTTTATGAGTTGCCAAAAATTCTTTTTTCTTCTTCTTATTTATAATTTTTTTCTTATATTTCAGTATATACTTATGAAAAAAACATCATTAAAAAGGTGCAAACCTGTGGCTCTTCAACTTCTCAAAGAACAAAAAGAAATAAATGAAATCCAATATAAAGAGTAAAAACAATCGACCTTTTTGAAGGTATGACATTTGAGAAAAAAGTTTCATATGTGTTTCCCACACTGGAATTGAAAAAAGTATTAGCCATTCACAATATTAGTCTCATTTATGGAGGAGGCAATTATGAAATAATTGAAATAGTTGCTCAAGTAACTCATAACATGAATGCTCTTACAATAGGTATAATTCCAACTACACCTAGTATTGCTCATGACAAAACAATTGGCTTTGAAAAATACAAATAAATTCTATATACGAATGAATTGCTATAACGATGCAACGTGCTGATGCATTCATATCTTTAACGGGATGTTATGATGTATTGAACAATTATTCAATATCACTTCTTGGTCCAACCTCAAATTTCACACTAAACTAATTGGCATTTTGAATGTAAATAATTTCTTTGATGATTTACTATCATTTCTTGATTTAATCGTTGAACAAAGATTATTATCTCATATGGGATGAATAATTCTTATTGTAGCTACCACAACAAACGAGTTGTTTGATAGATTAGAAGCTTTTGTCCCGCAATTTGATCATGAGACACCTCTAATCAACTAGAACGTGAATAGATGCATAACAGAAACCCGGATGAAATTGATTTAGACATAAAATTGTGAATGTGATTGCTATCTCCTTTGAAGTTTTCATAATTATTTTTTATAAATTTTATGAATGTATTTTGTAATGGTTGAGATTATTTAATATAATGTGTTTTTTTATTAATTTTAATGTGATTTTTTATATATTTTATTCTTCAAAATATTTAATTAACTTAACAATTTTTTTTGTAATATATATATAACTATAAGTAATTAAAAAAACATATACAGGTATAAAGCGGGTGCGAGTATAGATGGGTACCCATTGGATGTAACAACATATTCATCCTCATCCACAAACTTGCTAAAATCTGTAATTTCAACTATATCCCCGTTTCCATCTCCAATAGAATCGGATATTTCCATTCTCCACTAGGACGGGTATGACTCGAGACCTGTTTCAACCCAACCCACGCCCATTTATGCATTGCCCACTGTAGCAAAATCACGCCCAACTTGTGCCCATACTCACCCATCTCAATAGACAACTAGTTGGCCCAAATTTGGCTAACAAGTGCTAGATTTGCTTGGAGATATTGCATATAGGGCCAGTCTGATTCTAGACGTTGTAGTAGTGCCTGAGACTAGCATTTTCTTTGCTTTCTTAGAGTTAGGAAAAAACTAGCAATCTATCTTCCGCCTTTTAGCTTTGCTAGTGTTGCACGGACAAACTTTGCAAATTTAAGTCCGTGATAGTTCACTAAGCACATTCAAGATTGTATTGAGTGAAAGAAGTTAAGCTTTTTCTTATCATATATTGTGTACGGATTAATATACTCCATATCTCAATTTGTTTCCTACCATGTTGGGATTCTGCAGTCTTGCCCTTTCTTGGAGTCTTTTTCTATTTTTCCTCATGCTCACCCGATTGTGGTTCGCCTATATCTTTCTTCATTTCATACAATTTTTACTAGCTTTACTACATTCCTTTTCGTACACCTTCTCTTTATATCTTGCATTTCAAAATTGTATTTTATTTAAATTGCAAAGAACAAAGACTTTGAAGAAAACGATTCTTTTGTGGTAAGGCCTGTTGAAATCAAATATATGGATGATAGGGAAATTTCAGAACAATGAGGACGATAAAGTGCATGGTCTCTCCATTTGACAGCTTGAATTGAGGTTGTATAACAACTGTTGTGGTGAGACAAAAAAGCCTATCAAAAGGACCATGTGACAGCCATGCGATGGTCTAATGTTTTGACTTAACAAGAGATTTTGATAGAAGGGCATCTATTTGCACTATCTAAAGGTTGGAGGACATATATTTGATGAAGCGTATGTTTTTTAAAGTTCAGGGGCATATGACACTATTAACCCTAAAAAAAAATTAAGTTGTACCTAACTTTACTAAAATTTTATAAATTATTATCAAGAAATATTTTTTCCCAACTCTGAGGGATTTAATTATACTGTAGAGACAATTTGCTAATTGTTATTTTTTGTAGTAGTTGTCTCAATTTTCATTATCATATTGATTTCCATGATATGTTATTAGTTTTTATGAGGAAGATGCAAGGGCGAGTCCAACTGGGTTGATGTTCAAAGAGAGTTAGACAGGCAACTACTTTAACACTAAAATGAAGACTTGCCACGTTGCTTTCACACAAGGAGCTGGTATTAAGAAGGCTCAAAGAGTTGTTAATAAATTTACTACTTATGATACACTAATGTATTGGAATGAATATCACCCTTATACGTTTATAGAAAGTTTTACCTAATGGATTAAGTATAAAGAATAATCTTGTAAATGTAGAAGAGATCAATGAAATACCTTAACAAGTTTGTGTTCAATAAAGCACGATAAGAGGCTTATGTTGTTATTTATATTTTCTTTATTTGTGTTATTATTAATTTTACTTTGAGTCAACACATAACTAAATACTCCAATATAACCTTGAAATGTGTACAATGCATAATTATTTTTTACAAAATATTATCTTGTGATCATTTCATCATGCCTAGTAATTTGAATGCTATGGAGTTTCTCTTGGAATGCTAGATTGAGTTGTATTTGTTAGTGTATTATTGACCAATTTCCTTGCTACAAGTAGTTTAAGAGGTGAGCCAGTAATGCTGGTGAAGAGTTTGAGAATTACTTAAGAGAAGAAATTAGTTCAAGTGGTTTTTGAAGGAAATGTGTTGGGAGTCATCATCGCAGTTAAGGGATATAAGAAATATGAATAGTGGCAAGCTAAAATCCAAATTGATTTAGCAAAGTAGCTGTTAATTGAATGTAGAGATAGATTTTGGAGCTTACAATATTATGTCTCTAGAACTTGTACAAAGTTGTTGATTTCTTGGCTAAATGGCCTAGATTCTAGTTTACTTTAGGCTATGTCCCTATTTTCTCATCCCAAAGGAAGTGTGGTGTGATAGAGGATGAACTACCTCTAATTTTGTAATTTTGATGATGATGTTGCTGATGATTTAATGATTAATAGTTTACTTATAAAAAAAATGTAGTTTGAGAGGTGGTGTATGTGTGCTCAGCTGTTGAAATTCTGTTTTTCTTTTCTTTTTTAGTTGGACTATGTGCTAAAAATTAAATTTTGCCCATTTATATTAGTTTAAGCTTTTAGAGCAAGTGAAAATTTAACACGACATCAGAGTGAGAGATCATGTGTTCAAACTCCTACTTCTATTGTAATTATAGATGAAAGCCCTAAAGCTTTTAATGCTTTAAGTTTGATTAAAGACAAACAATGATGATGACTAATTGTTTTATTTACAAGTGATCGTATTTTTGGATGAATACGTCTAATCCATGCAAGATCAATTATTCAAATCTTCAAGAAAGTTTATTCAATATCAAGAATTGAAGACAATCGTTTGTTTAATTAGATATAAACTAAATGTATAATTTTTAGAAGTCGATATCTTTTAGATATCTCCAATTTACCTCTAATTAGGTGTTGGCTTTTAAAGGTTACTCTATGAATTTAAAACATTTTTCAAAATGATTTTAATATATTAAAATATATTTTGGATATTCAAAATTATTTTTGAAAGCATACATCTTGATTTCAACGCTTAAACATTTTACAAATGTTTGCTTATTTGATACAACAACTTGTATTGTTGTTTGAAATCTTTTTTTGCATGTTTGATATGTTGTGGATGACTGTTTTTATGTAAGCGGTCGACCAAACCCATTTGCGGTTTACTAGACTGCTCATGTAGTTGATCGGATATTAGCAGACATCATTCACAAACCCACTAGTGCACTTTGGTGCACTTGCGAACGATAGTACAAATGATTTTGCAATCGACCACAAGTCTCAAGAGTGAATTTTAATAATCATATCTATGATCATTGGAAAATATCTATTTATACTCAGACATTTGAAAAATGTAGAACCAACATTTTATGAGCTAAAATTTGATATACCTTTATTGTGTAACATTTTGAAAATATTTTTAAACACTTTCCAAACATCTATTTTTTGAAAACATTTAAGAAAAGGTTTAATCATTCAAATGTGTTCTTGAACAATTTTATCAAGTCAGTACTCAAATATGTCATTGCAATACAATTTGATATATATTCACATTAAAGTGATATATATCAAACACTATTCTATCATCTCTCACTTGTATGATATTCAAGGTTATATTTATTATTTAACATAAAACCAAATATGTTAGAGCGGACCTTGAATTTAAGATAATATTGTGATTATCATGTTGTAGGTATTCACTAAGCGTTATGCTTGTGATTATTGTAATTGTCAAGGTTGTATAGTCGTTAGCACAAAAAAATAGCTGATACAAAAATCAATTGATATTATTGACTAATTAGCCATTCTGATTGGAAATCTCAAATGATGACAAAACAATTGATTGACATAACTATTTTTCTTGAATGGTTGGTAGAGAAAAGACCAACTTTGATGAATGAAGATCAAGTTAATCCACTACTTCAAACATGCAGGAATGGTTGTAGCATGGTATGACCATGGAATAAGTGGTCCCAAAAGATGTGTAAACATGGAGAACATGAGAAAATGGATTTTGATGACGAAGAAAACTAAATAAACTGTTCTTCTATAAATAGGAGAAATGAAGAACACAATCAGAGGACATAACAACAATCAACAACTAAACTTTTATCAAATTACTTTTACAAGTTTATCTTTTTTTTTTTATTTCCTTAGGTTTAGAGCTTGTTTAGATAACTTTCTTTTACCGCTTTGTAGTTTCAATCTCTGCCTTGCTTTAGGACTTAGGAGCAAGTTAGTTAGGTTGGAGAGTTCTTTATAATTGTTTGAGGTGTTCAAAGTAATAAAATTCGTCCATTCTAAAGTCCTATTGTCCAACCATGTAACAATTTTTCATTGCATCGAGAGATATTGAAGGCTTTTTACAGTTTCTTCAAAAACCCATTCTTAAAAGAGGTTCCACAAACTCAATGGCTAATCTAAGCTAAGACTCAAAACTGTTTTGTGGACATCTAAATCAGCCGATTCAGGGCTCAATGGTAGATAGACCCATTTAAAGATTAGCTCTTTTGACTGGTGGAAATTTTAGAGGCAACAATAGTACTCACTGGTTGATAGGTTTTTGTAAAATCCTAAGATGAATTGTATGAAAGGAAGAAGGAATTGTTGGGGTGGTGGTTATTCGAGATTATGATTACATAGAAAGAGTAGTAGTTGAGGATGTTGCAAGTTCACCGCCTTATCTATTTTGATTGCAATGTGGATTTAATTGCTTAGGTTTTTGAAAAAACAAAATTAAAAACTTCAGCATCCAATCCTCTCACTAGATGATTAATCACCATTTCGACTAAATTCCATTTCCCCCAAGTTTTTGTCTCCTCTTTGTATCTCACACCACTGCTACTTCCTTCTTTTCTTCCCAAATTATTTTCCCCAATTCTAGTTGTCTCTTTCCTATTCTTTTATTTTTCTCTTCTCTTTCTATTTCATCTTTCTTTTCTTCATTTCTTCCACATGATATAGTGGTGTGGCTCATTTCTCTGATGAGGTACTTTAGAGTAGTGGCGTTTGGAGCAACGTTGGATCTTGTGCAATTTGAGGCAATAGTGATGCGCCTTATTGCAGTGACACTTGGTCGGCATTTCAAGTGAACTATATTGGAGTCCAAGTGGTGAGCTCCAACATAGTCCGTTTATGCATTTTTATTTATTTAATCAAAAAAATTTATGTACCCAAGTTGTCCTCAGTTGTGGTTTCAAAAGTCAAGTCATGTGTTGAGTCGACCGTTTTTTGACTGAATCTTGGCAAAAAGGATCAAAACTATGGACGTAAAAAAAGTTAGGGACCAAATAGTTTGAATAAAAAATTTGGGTACCAAAACTATGGCTGATACAAATGTTAGGGTAAATTACTAAATTATCAATTACTCTTCTTCTTTTTTAAAATTTTTTAAATGAGAACTAACAAAATTGTTGTGTCTATATTAATTAAAGATTTTAAAATATAAAATCTAAAATTGTATGAGCACTTTTGTTATAATAAAAAATTTAAAGAGTGTAAGCAAATTATTCTATTGTCATTATTATTAATCCAACTAGTAGTGTATCTGTTAGGAAAAATAAATTTTTTAAATTAAGAAAAGTTAATTGTGAGTAGAAAGTGAGTAGAATGTTTTGCTGTTCATTTGAATTGTGACAAAACATTTTTGACATTTAGTCCACACTAAGATTCTTTTGCCTCAAACAAACCAAACAATCTCTAAATGAGTAGCCTTCAGATATGTATCTAAAAGTGAGAGTTGACCAAGCTTATGATTTATTCATATGAACTGACTTGGATTAGGGGAATTATAACCGTCTAACCAATAGCTGAAAACAACATTTAAAACTAAAAGTGCTGGATCCATTCACGCTTTATGCAAGCTTATTGGTTAGCCTTCTTTTATGCAGTATTATATATATATATATATATATATATATATTAGAAATAGCTTCCATTTATTTAGGCTTTGTTTTTCTCTATGGGATATTTAAAGAACGGGATTTGGTGTGTCACTTTCATACGTAGCTATAGCCAACCTTTATAGGTATTTTGCCCACTAAGAAGAATCTGTCAAATGAAGTCTTGTTTTTCTAATTTTGGATGATTTTTCTACAATTGATTAGTAAAGTAGTTTACTGTCTAAAATAGTTTGTGATCACGGTGGAGGGCAAGCAGTTCTATATCATACGAGGAAATAAATAAAATTTTGTAATTTGTTTATGATTTTTTAATGAATTGCTTACTTATCAACAACAACAAAAAAAAAAGTATTATTATTTAGATTTTTGGATATGTAGCTTTTTTTCTAAAGAAACTTTATTGCATTTGGTGAATGATTTATTAATAACTGAAGAAATTGTACTATTAGATAAGATTTTGTATTTGTATTTATATTGGTGTTTATTTGAGAACAAGCCTGACATGTGATTATGTTGATAAATTATTAAAGAACAAATGATAAAATAAATGCAGACGAGTTGATAGTTTATTTATGTATCATGTTGATTGTAACATCATTAGTTTTTATTAGTGTTATAGGACCTTTGTAAACCATAAAAATTAGATCCTGGTCCTGGATGCTGAGATTTGAGGGCATTTAGTAGATCACTTATAGTAAAACAAGGCTAGTGATTGCAGTATGATTTCCATACAAATGAATTTGGTTCTAGGTCTTGTTACATTTGGAGAAGTCTTTTATTAGGGAAAGCAACTATTTTAATAGGACTTGCGAATTGGAAATGGGCGTAAAATTGTAGAATTTGTAGTGATAAAGGGCTCTATAAAGATGACAGTCTTTTATTAAAAGGGTACAATACAAACTTAGTCCCTAAAAATGTAACAAAGTTTCAATGAAGTCTTTTAACTTTTTTAAAAGTCTTAATTATGTTTTCCATCATTGAAAAAGCCATAATTTACTACTTGAGACTGTTTCTTTGCAGATCCTGTTTAAATATCTTGCAAGTTCATTCTAGACTCGAATAGTTTAGAAAGTTAAAGGATCCTAAGGCTTCTTCCTTGGCCAAATTAAAAATCAAACTACATTTAAGAGTCTAAGAATAAAATTAACATAGAAGTAAAATCTGATACAGGTAAAAAAAAAAATAAAGAATAGACATGATTTTTATTATTTTTTAAAAAACCTTTCTTTTTTTTTTGAATTTCAAAAATTTATGTTAAGATATTTTACTTCTATTGGGTGCTAATGGGAAGAAGAAGAAAAAACAGAGAGGGAAAAATGAGATGAATTGGCGCAGGGAAGTACAATACAAATACTCAATTGACTATAATTTCTTTCATGAAAAAAAATGCACGATTTAACTGAGTAGAAGTTCTACTCAGTAGTATTTTCTTTAAACTTGCAACTACAAAGTCAAACAAGGAACTATGAGCGACATTCCATTTACCATCCATTTCTCTCATTTTACTTTTTCTTACTTTTATTATATATACTATATGAAACAAGTTCTTTTGGTTTTTTTGTTTTTGTTTTTGTTTTTGGGTTGGACACTATACATCAAGTATTTAAGAAGATAATCCTACATTAGTACAAATGTATAAAGAGAGGAAAAACATTCTCTTTCGTTTAGTGAATAACGAAATCACATACCAAAGTATCTCTACATTTGTTTTATAAGTAAGTCATTTAATTAAAAAAGGAAATAAATTATTTCATTAGAAATGGAAATAAATTAAACAAATCAGATAATAAGCAAATCACTCACATCCCACTGTAAAAAAAAACCACACCCTAAAAATAAGTAGGTAAAATAAACTAAAAACAAAATAATCAAACATATTTTAACAACTCCATTGATTTCTTTGTCACCATCTCCGAGCATCCTTAGTATCATTAGTGCAACAACCTTGACACCTGATCGATCATTTAGCAACAACCTCGAAGACTTTGGATCTATTAGCTACTTTAAAAATTGCATAAAAAAATAAATAAACTCCAAGGAAAGGACCGACATCTACTCTGGAAAACAAGCAGTCTTCTCCACAAAAAGAAGAGATTTGATCTACAGATAAAAAAGAAAAAGAAAAAGGAAAGGTGCCAATGACCATTAGATCAATAAAAAAACTACAAAATGAAGAAGTTTCCATGGTTTGAAGCAAAAATAAGGTGTGAAGTCATAAAAATCATCTAGATTTAAGATTGACATTGTTTATTAAAAATTTATTTAAAACTGTTCAACTTTTATGCAAGTTATTACAAAAAGAACGTAAATTCAATTTTGATGAAGGTTGTAAACAAGTATTAAAGTTGTTAAAAGATAAATTGATTTCATTACCTATCATTCAACTCCTAATTGAAATTTTCATTTTGAGAGAATGTGTGATGCTAGAGATAAAGTATTTGAAGATGTTTTTGGACAGAAAGTAGATAAAGTTCTTCATGTGATATATTATGCATATAAATTATTTGATGATGTCTAATATAATTATACCACAACTGAAAAGGAACTATACTATATTATTTTTGCTCTAGAAAAATTTAGATTTATTTGTTGGGAACAAAAGTGATTGTATATTCAGATCATTAAGCTTTTAAGTACTTGTTAAAGAAGAATGAGTCAAAACCAAAACTACTCATATGGATTCTCTTACTCTATGAATTTGATCTTAAAATTCGAGTTAAAAAAGGAGTAGAAAATCTTGTTGCTGATCATTTGAGTCGACTAACATATGACAAGAACTATCTTATATCTTTGATTTATTTCCTGATGAGTATTTTTATGCATTGCATGAAATTATACATTGATATGTTGATATGATAAATTATATTGTTACCAAAGTATTTCCAAAGAATCTATTTAAGCCTCAAAAGAATAAAATTAGGATTGACTCAAAATACTAAATTTGAGATGATTCATATCTATTTAAAAGCTGCGCAGATAATGTTATACGTGAATGCTCTTTGGGCATACATAATTGCATTCAAAACCCTTATGAGAATGTCACCATTTCGGTTGGTTTATGGTAAAACTTGTCATCTATCTGTGGAATTAGAACATAATTCATTTTAGGCTATAAAACAATGTCATCTTAATCGTGATGATACATAATCTCATCGAAAACGACACATTCAAGAATTATAAGAGATTTAAAATTATGACTATATTAATTCCTAAATTGCAAAAGACAAGATAAAGTATTACCATGACAAAAAAAATTCAAGGACAAATTTCAATATTGGTGATAATGTTTTATTCTATAATTCTTGTCTAAGACTGTTTCCAAGAAAGCTAAAGTCAAGATGGATTGACCAATTTGTTATCATTAATATCATTAATCACGGGTTAGTGGAGGTAAAAAAAAAGTTTTCAAACAAGCAAAATTTTTAAAATGAATGATCATCTCCTTAAACCTTTTCATGAAGACTCACCACTAGAAAAGAATTGAAATATGTATTCGTTGAGTCTAAGACATTAAACAAGGGTGTTGTGTGGGAGGCAATCCATCACTTTCTTTTGTACTTTTGAATTGTTTGATTTTCCTTTTTCACTTTTTAACTTGCAGGTGTAGTATAAATTGTTGAATACGTGTCTTATCAAATACTGAAATATAGTGTATTTCAGTTAATTAATGTCCAATAGTGATTAAACACAACTTCAAATAACTTGCTTAATTGTTGAAAAGAATCCCTAAATGATTTCTGCTAACTTCCTGTCAAGAGTAAATTTCATCTGCAAGATATTTCTTTCATTTTTACATTTTAGTTTGTATTTCCATCACTTTTTTCTTTTTATCTTTTTGTTATATAATGGATGATTCATTAATGAAAATGAGAAGATATTATCCATTCTCCCTATTAATTATTTGCGAAAAATCTATCTGATTAGAATGAAGAGTAAGAAATTACTTATATCCATTGGAATCCCTAAGGATATTAGGTGGATAATTGAAGCTAAGGTTCAAATTAGTGGTGATTATCTAGCTTTTCCAAAACGTTCATGTAGGTTGGGAAATAGTAGTCATTCAAAGAAACAGAGAGGTAAAAAAATGAGAGTTTGTTATAAATGTCCTAGATGTATTGTGATGCCAATTGTTATTCACTTTGGTATTTATCCAATAATTAGGAAGATAAAATTTCTTTTCATTAAGAATAGATTGAGTAAAAAGTCATTAGATGATATCAAACTGATTCTTGATTCGCATTCAAGTGAATATGTTCAAATGAAAATTTTCAAGTTATGGAAACAATTCAAAATTGAACAACTTCGATATATGAATTTAAACGACCATGTTTACCAATTTTTAAGAAAGATGGATGAGTAGTATATCTTTGACTCATAGGATGTAAATTAATTTGATTGACAATCTAATTAATAAATGTGATTATATATCTAGGTGATGTACTAATAAATTAACTAATTTTTATATTATTTAATGACTATATTTTGTTTAAAAATCAGTTAATTATATTATTTAATGAATATATTTCACATTTCCTTTCTATTAATTTATTTGTAATTTTTTTAGTATATTTTAGTTCATTTTGGAGATAAAAAGAATGAGAATAAATGTTGGAGAAGGAAAAATAAAAAATAAAAAAATCCACGTCAATTAATGACGTGATGTAACAAGAAGATGACCTGTGGTAGAAGAGGCGTGTGTCAGCATTGCCCAAAATGCCGTTGTTTTTGGTCGAAGAAAAAAAATCAAAGCCCAAGAACACATTAATATTCTCAATAGAGTTAATTTTCTTTGTAGTTAATTTCTATTTTTATTTATTTAACTAGACTTATTTAAATCTTTATTATTTTTACTTTATGCACTTTAAATATCGCAAATGGAAGGTCGAACCACCTAATTAATTTAATTTAGTTTTATGTATTTTATTTTCTTTTTTATGGAAGGTCGAATATCCTAAATAGTATAATTTATTTTTAGGTTTTTTTATTTCTTTTTATGGAAGATCGAATCTCTATACTTTTAGTTTAATTTATTTAAATGGTCTTTTGGACCGTCTAATTATATAATTTAAATTATATATAATTAAACTGATTGTTATATACAATTTAATATTGGTGATGCCTTATTTACTTAATACAATTTGATTGGTAGTGAACATCTTATACGCGCTGGTTTGTAGTGATATTTAATTAAATTAGAGATTAATCTGCTTGAACTGATCGAGATTAATTTAATTTGTAAGAATATGAATTTGTATGAGTTAATTAGAATTTTAAAACTGACTACTTAATGCCTTTATCTATAATTAATCCCATGAAAAATATAATTTTATATTAGTTCATTGCTAATGTTTTTTATACAATTTATATTCCAAATTCTTTTTTAATTCTTTTTACAAAAATTAAAAAATCCTAAAAATATTTCTTTTAATTGTTGCACTTTTTAAAAATTATTAAGATATTTAAAAAAGCAACAATTTTAAAAAGTACATTTTAAAATTCTTTATATGAAACTTTATAAAAAGTAAAGTTGTAGATTTGTGAAATAATAAAATTCTGGTTTTTTTTTTGAAAGAAGAAATTCTAGTAACTATAGATTTGTAAAAAAAACTCTTTAAATGTGATAATATAGAACATTTAAAATAAAAATAAGGAGGAAAGAGAGAGTTCAAGCAGTTTCTCTTTATGTTTTTAATCGAGTGGAATTTTTAAGCGGGCCTTAGTAGTGAATTTGAAGAAAAAAAACACGTGGTTTTAAAATCAAGAATTTGAAAATCTAAATTCTTCTATTAAAAAGTCAGAATTTTAAAAATTTATACAATACATTGTAAATGATAAGGATTTTGTTGTTTAGATTTTTTAAAATTGAAGTAAAAATAAAATTCCCTTTAAAAACCTCTGATAATGTCCAAACACACAGTTAATTAAATTTACAAAATTGGACCAAAATAAATCCCAAAAAAGTAGTTCGAGCAAACTAGAAGGGGCAAATATGTATAAATGTTGATTGTAGACTGAAGCGAGCAACGGCGGAGTGTTTGTCCTTTCCCGATAAGCCCGGTGATTTGCCTGAATTCAGATATGACCTTACCTTAATCCATAGGGCTTTGAATTTTGGTCCTCCTCGAGTCACACACACCATATTACCTTTTTCTTAAAAACAGATCATAAAATTAAAAAAAAGACACCTTAAAATATCGAGATTAAAAAGAAAAGAAAAAATCACAGATTTCTCTATCAAGAAAAATGCAGGTTTTCCTCAAAACGAAAAAAAGAAAAATTCAGGTAATTGTTTTTTTTCTTTTTTCATTTGTTCTTGAAGCTTTATGAATGCCTAAAGAATGCCATAGCAAGAATTGGGCACTTTGTTGGTTTTGGTTTCAGTTTTGGAAGGCAGCAATCAGTAGGCACTGAGGTTTTTCTTGGCTTTGGAGTTTGGTACGTTGAAAAATAAGGAATCATTACTACTGGAATTTAGGAACAAAGATGAACAGAAAACTTTCTTTTGAAATTCGCAAACTCTCATTCTTTCTTCTTCACTTCTTTCCTTTCTCTCCCTATTCTTGTTCATTTTCTTCGATCTGTGAATCCCAGTTCTTTTTCTTCAGATTAGGTGCCCCCATGTCAATCTTTGGCAAATATCTGGCTAACTTTTGTATCAAAGTTCAATCTTTCTCTTGTCCATCAAAGTTACACTATCTTGTTTTTGTTTCTAAAAAGGTCTGCCAGATTTGCGGGTTTTGTTAAAAATACAGCATTCGTTCCATTAAGCTGAAAGTAGAAACGTGGTCTTTTACATTTTGATTATGCCAGGATGTTTGTTCAGTATGTTGGGCTTTTGAGCTAAAAATTCAGACAAATTCCTGATTATCTTAATCTGATTTAAATGCCGTCTTACATTACTTTGATAGTTGTTTAATTTTGGAAATGTAGTAATTATGGTAACATATTCTTCAGCATGCATTTCGTTTGAGTGATCGAAATTTGTTCTTGCTCAGAATTATCTTCAGCTTCTATTTTTGTAGTATTTGCTTCCTAAGCGTATCTGTAACCTTCTGAAATTCTTGATGAATTTGAAGCGTTGGCAATTTTTTTCCCCCAAAAAAAAAGTGGAATTCTTTCATAAATTTAAGTACTATATATTTGTTGACAGTAAAATGTTTTTGTAAATGAAATCTATAAGCTTGAATTTTTCAAAACATGTGGAAAGATTTTTTTTGACTTCTTGATCTTAATTACGATACAGGAAGCTGATCTGCGAAGGATAAATCCTTCAAGTTGCTCACGAGTCACAGATCCAATAATTCTGGATTTGTATTTTGTCGTCTAATTGCAAATTTGCATCTCCTCAAGAGACAGCCAAGGTTAATATTTTATTCTATTTATCAATATTTAAACACCTCAGGAAATAATGCCTTGTTCTTTATATTAATGATTCTTTTGCCATTTTCTTTATTTGGTTAATCTTCGATGTATCTTTATTAAGCTCAGCAATAATGTCTGCAATTACCAGGGTCAGCCAAGCTTTAAATACAACAGCAGAAGCAGCAACTAAAGCTCTCTCTAAAAGACTCCCTTTCAGATCAGGTTCTTGCCAGCAAACTGCAATTACTTCCTCTTCTGTTAACCTTTTGCTCCTCAACCAAAAAAGTTGGGAAAAAAAAGGAAAGAGAAATAGAAAAAACCACAAGAGAGAAGAGAGAGAGAACCCCAGATCAAAGGTCAGTTAGAGACTACAGAAATAGACTTACCATTTAGTTCCATCTCTTTCAGCTTATGTTGAATTATGGAGGTGGTCTATTATGGAGTATTTCAGTGAAAAAAGAAACTTTTTAAGCACTATTGTACATTTCTCAGCATCAGATTCTTCTTTCTTTTTCTCAATGATTTGGGTTTTTCTTTCTTTCCTTTTTTTTTTAAAAGAAAAGTCTTTTCCTTTTTTTTTTTGTTCTTTTTAAAGGTTTTTGTGTGGTGATGATTTTTTGCCGTTGTCTTTCAGGCTGAGAGAGGTGCTATGCTGAGCTAAGAGAGCTCTGAGCAGATTCACAGGCTTTGCTTTAGAAAGAAAGCCCTGCAAAAAGCTTCAAACCAAGAAATCTCTCTTTCTTTTCCTTTCCTTTCCTCTTCTGACATTATTAGGAGTCCCCTCTCTGTGACTTGAACGTGATATATCACAACGCGAAAGAAACCTTTTTCATCCACAGAGACGCACATTTACACATTTTCTCTCTCTTCCTCTCTCTTTCTATGTGCAAGTATTTATCCTTACAAAAGCCAAAGTACTCTGTATAATTGTCATTAATGCAAAGTACATCCACATCCATACATACATATGATACAGTCCTTTCTTCCACCCACCTGCACATCCATACACACACCTACTTGCTTATCTCTCTATCCATGACTTAACCCTAGTTTGTCTTTTTCAGATTTAGGTAGAAAAGAACTTTGTTAGTCTCTCTAGGAACTGGGCTTTGGAAAACATAGCTAATTTCCAAAGGGGTCTGTGCTTTCTTGATTTTTAATAAGATTTTGGCTGAGAAAGGTATGAAAGTGATATGGAGGTGGAGGAGATGCAAACTCAAAGTTGTAAGTTTCCAAGGATCCGTAATGGAAATGGTAGGGTTGACTCAGCTGACTCAGCTAAGATAGGCCAGAAGAGGGAAAGCCAGTGCCCGGATGAAGAAGAGGCAGATGGAGAGGTCAAGAGGGCTAGGGGTAACGGAGGACGCCGAGGAGGTGGCGGCGGTGTTGGACTTGATATTAGTGCTGCCGGTGGTCTTGGTAGGCTTTGTGGTTGGCCTTCATCTAGGATTGTTAGGGTTTCTCGAGCATCCGGAGGTAAGGACCGCCACAGCAAAGTTTGGACCTCCAAAGGGCTCAGAGACAGGCGTGTTAGGCTATCAGTGAACACGGCGATACAATTCTATGATCTGCAAGATAGACTTGGATATGATCAGCCTAGTAAGGCTGTGGAATGGCTACTAAAGGCGGCGGCCAGTTCGATTTCTGACCTTCCTTCGATTAATACATCATTTCCCGACACTCCCCAGCAGCTAAGTGATGAGAAAAGGTCTAGCGCAGGAACTGAACATGGGTTTGATTCAGCAGAAGTTGAAATGGAAGGTGAACCTAATTTTCAGCAGCAACAAGGGACCTTGTCTAAATCTGCTTGTAGTAGCACTTCTGAAACCAGCAAGGGTTCTGGTTTGTCCCTTTCTCGGTCTGAAAGCCGCATTAAAGCACGGGAACGAGCTAGGGAAAGGGCTGCTGAGAAGGAGAAGGAGAAGGAAAATGAATATTCCCGTACTGGCCATCAACACCACCAGAATGTGAACCCTATTTCTCAGAGTTCTTCCTTCACTGAGCTATTAACTAGTGGTATAAATGGTACTGCTAATGTTAGCAACAACAACACTAGTCCTAATGGTTCAGTTCACCAAAATGCCGGCGGTGGAGGCGGCAATAATGGAGCGTCAAGTGAGTCTAATCTTTACCAAAAATCACCCAGGCAATGGTCTTCTACAATGGATTATTTTACGCCTGGCTTATTAGGCCCCTCCTCCACTCGGGCTGCACATCAATCATCTACTGGTTTTTTGGGGCAAATCCAGATGGGTAATCATCTCCAACAATCACTGGCATCGGTGTCTTCTCCGCTGTTTAGTGTCACCGCAGATCATCACTCGGAGATTCCCCATTTTTCTTTTGTCCCAAGCCATCTAGTCCCGGTTGTGACCACTGCCGCTGGTGGGAGTAGCAACAATAATAGTTCCGGTAACGGTGAATACAATCTCGACTTTACCATTTCTCCTTCATCTTCTTCCGGCCTTGCTGGTTTCAATAGGGGGACCCTTCAGTCCAATTCTTCTACGCCGTCTCTGTTGCCTCAAATCCAGAGGTTTACGCCCATAGACGGACAATCTGCGTTCTACATCAGCACTGCAGCTCCATCAAATGCTGCCGTTGCGCCTATGGAGAATCACCACCACCATTTCCTGCCCATTTCCTGCTACGGCGACGGTGGCCGACATTCTGAGCACAAGGGAAAGGGAAAGAATTGAGTTTGTCAAAGCGCTTGTTCTTCTCAATCCCATCCTCATGTCTGGTAAATTTTCAAAAGCCATTTCAGACTAAAAATGCCCATAACTGCTTGTACCTGTTCAATATTTTGAGGCCATTGAATTTATTGTCTGTTTCTCTCACATGATTTATAGCGTTTTTGGCTGTTAAGTATGTTCTTGGCCAGAGTAACCCGTTGGGCACTTTTTGGATCTACGGGTTTATCGTACCATGAATGATTTTTTTGATTTCTTGGTTTCATCGAAAGCATGTTACTGGGCCATATATTTTATCATCAAGTATCTCTCTTCTTGTCTTTTATGATACATGCATGGATACCTGTGAACTGGGGATCGGCTTGCTGTCTCTTGGTTCCTTCTCTTTCTTTGGTTCCCCTCTTTCTAGCATTTCTATGGCTAGGCCAGGTGTTGGTCATTGAGTGAAAGAAACGCACTTTCAACAATGGTGGACGTCAGAGCTCAGAAGCCACACTCTTTATCTTTTGTTCCCCAAGGCCCTTTCCTTCTCGTCTCCTTTTCTCGGTACCCCACCAGGGAGTTCCAATTACTCTAGCAAACTACTACTGGAAAACAGGTGTCATTTGCTTAAGGGTCATTTTGAGTTTAGCAGAATCTCTAATGGCTTCACTTGTTATTCCACTTCAGCATAGTGGGGGTGACCCTAAAACACTTTCTGGAAAATAGGTGTCAATTGCTTTAGGGTCATTTTAAGTTTAGCAGAATCTCTAATGGTTTCACTTGTAATTCAACTACAGCACAGTAGGGGTGACCCTAAGGGCCATGCGCCTGCGATTTTGATAGAATGGAGGAATAACTGGATCCCTGAAGTAGAACAGATGTTCTTGAAGTGAAGTTTCAAACTTTAACAAGATTAGGTGGTACTTGGTAGAAATAAGTTCTGAATGGGGCCTACACTGCTATGAGTTTAAAATTCCAAGATGCTGAAAGAACGTGTTGAAATAGCAGTATGGATTAAAAATAAAAATAAAAACTAAACCATTTAAGGAACCCTAAATTATAATGACATAATTTATAGATTAATTATATTGGTTGTTTCCCTATATTCTAAAAGGATTCACAATTATTGCTCTTTTGTACATTTGCAAATATTTGAATGCACGAAAATACAACAAATTAATTTTGTATACATAGGACTGGTGATTATGGTTGAGAATAAAGCTGATAATATAGTAGAACAAGTTTGACAAAATGAGAAGCAATTTAGTGCCGTTAAAATTACTGTAGAATTGCGAAAACGAATAAAAAAGTGACAACTAAACTTTAGAATTGATATTAAAAATATATAATAATATGATCATCTTTGTATACTGATGCTTCTTTCTGTTTTCTGCTCTTATGTTTCGTAAGTGTGCTGGTTCATTTTTTCCTCTCAAAACAACTCATATTCCATACACAACCACATTAAAATATTAAGATAAAAAAAGTAAAAGAAGTGGCGTTTAGTTTATATTATGTTTTTAGAAATGAGAAAATATTATTAACATTTGCCTAAGCAGTTTGACATAAATTTTATTTCTTAAAAGAAAACACTCTATGATACTGATTCTGAGATACTGAAATAATATTGGAAGTATCTTTACCGTTATTAAAATTTTATAAGGTAGTGATGGTGAACTTCCCCACCACTTCCCACCATGTGAAGTATGAAGATAGATCAGTAATCCCTTACATATGTAGCCTATAAATCTTGGGGTGCTTCAGCCGAGAAACTTTAACATTAGGTACTACTTATACTCATGAAGTAAGGATTTGTAGTATTTTGAACAGATACAAACTATTGCTAATTGGAAAATTGAAACCTTTTCAGATACGTTTGAGGGCCTTGGAATATTGTTATGTCATACACTTTCTGCGAGTGTAATAAGCTACATCAGTACAAGGAAAAGTAGAATACATGCAATTCATTCTGTCTATGTTTATAGTTAATATGGGATTATTATCCACGTGTTGGGATATTATTAATTTAAGAATATGGACCTTTAGTTACTTTTAAGGTTCCTGATTGGTGACCGCATGACTTTCATCTTTGAAAGGAGCATTGGAGAAAATTTTAAGGGAAAGAATACCTATCAAAATGTATTATTGAAAATGCAATTTGTAGTTTCTTTTCCTTGTTCAACATTTTAAAGTCAGTGTTGGTATTTTTGAGATTTTTTGGCGTTGCAAATATGCAAAAAGCTATGCTCATTATTTCTTCTTTCGTACAAATGTACCTATTTATAAAAATGGGAGTAGCCTGCTAGAGAGGAAAATAATTCTTTCATTGAAAAGGATTGAACTCCCAATCAACTGGTTTGGAGGCCTCAGCTTATATTTATTGGTGTACTTCTTGGTTAAATAGTAAACTTCACTCATTATCTTATCCGGAGAGTGACTCTAAATAATGTTGTCAATGTCCCAAACTTTGCACCTTAATGGGAGGAATAGAGGATGCAACTTGGAAACATGTTAAATAGCCAGAAGTTTGTAACAGGAAATATTGATTTCCCCCCTAATTTATATGGTCCACAAATTGGGATGCATAGATCAAACAAGTTATCCCCCTCCGTGAATTGTATTGTAATTATCATAATTTGCTCTTGTTACATGGACACACTGGAAGAAAAAATGTCTACAAAATAATCATGAGGAGACACTTATCATGTTAGCGTGCCATATCTTTTTACTTTGGTTTTGTTTATTTCTATACTTGTCAAGCTTTTGATCATAGGAAATGTTTCAAGATTATTTTTGAAGGAAAAACACTAGTTTTTACTTATGTTTAGTACAGTTTGCATCAAGGCAGGAAAAACTTCACTCTAATAAAAGAGATTCTATTTGGTAACTGAGCACTTCTATAGAAGCTTACCAAAAAATGGTCACATAACTCAATTGAATATGAAGATTATATTTCACCAGGAAAATTGTACTTAGGAACTTAATAATCAGTATGAATATGAATTTTACCAATTATGGTACACAGTTTTGTAGATCATCCTTCAGTATGTTCTTGGTTGAAATCTGAATTACTTGTTCAATCCCTGGTCTCCAAGTTTCAGCATACTAATATTAACTTATTTACTTCATAAGTATATGCACTTCACTGGATATATGAAAAAGGGACGGAAAATGAGAACACTGGTCTCCTTCATTCTCTATTCTTGGAGAAGGATTTTTATTCTTTTAAAAATTAATTACAGTTTAATATATACAAAATAATATTTTTAAGGTGTAAAATTAATAGATATATATATTATGTACTGTAGTGTTTTTCCCTTCTTGATCCTAGGTGATGCCAATTTGCAGCTTCAAGAGAATCAGTTTTCTATATTTACTGTGTATCATATGCATACATGGCTATATGATGTCTGTCAACCGAAATTCTTGGTTGAAAATAGGCAGCTGGCAGTTAATTTCCTGCATTGCTTTACAGCATAAGCACATCTTTTCCTGATAAGAAATAAAAGAAATGCAACTGGGAAAGCATGTTTGGCATGAAAGCAACTTCAATACAGTAAATTCTATACTGCTATACTAACGCCCCACTTGAATATCAGTTTTATGAACTATTTCAGAACAGCTCCATAGTTGAGAAAGGTCATTGCTGGAATAGAAGCCATTATAACCGAATAAGTCATTGTAGTGTGAAAAATAACAATAATTACAAATAGTACTATATGATAAATCATATTTCTTTTTGGCATACATGTGTAGTCTTGTTACATGAGACAGTCTGCTTTATCAATCTGCATTGACTAGCTATCCAAGAAGAAACACAAGGGCAAATTCATTCCACATTTGAGATTTCCTTCTCTTGTTTGAAAATACTATGCTCTTAGACTTTGCGTCCGAAGACATCTCTTCCTTTGATCGTTTTGGTGTATGACTATTAGCAAATAAATGAACATGTGGTTTTTTCTGCTGCAGGTAATTGAAGATGGAGAGTTCCTGCAAGTCCTGACTGAAGCATGCTTTTGCTGCCTAGGCAACCGTAATATTGCTATGCTTCTGAAGTTCACATTTCTGCATAATCCATTGTTAAGTTGTTCATCTGGCACATATTTTGGTATATAACTCCAGCGCTGCCAGGTCTTGTGTGTTTTCATGAGAGATGGATGGTATGTTGTTGATTGAGCTTGTTTATGATTTTCTTTAACGTGCTATCTCTGATTGGAAAATTGTGTAAGAATTGCTTCAGAAAAACCGCTACTGATTCAATTCAATCAAGAAAAGCTGAATCAGCATCTAAATTTTCTTGAAAAACAACTATTTTTTCTTGATTTGAGTGTTTAAGCAAACAAGATAATGCAGTAGTTCCCAGGATTTTGCTCATTGAGAGACGAGGGGGGGGGGGGCATGACTTCTAAAAAGGAAACTATTGAGCCCCCCTCCCCATATGATATTTTTTTTCTTTTCTCCCTGAAAAAGGTAAATACGTGGTTCACAACTGAGTTTGATGAGAAGCTTTAATTTTGCTTTGTTAATCTGAGGATTTAAATAATCAGGTAATTGTAAGGTCTCGGTCAGACAGCCTAAGATTTTGGTTCCAGTTCGTTTTTGGCTTGTCCTTCCAAATTTTAAAGTACGTATATGCTATATGTTATCTGAGCAGTGAGAAAATGTCAAAGAGTTTTTTATAAAAAAAAATTTCTATTTGGTCTATAATTTTTTTATTTTTATATTTGGTGACAAACCCTTTTTTTTCTATTTTTTTGGTTCCTAACAATTTTTAGTTTGGTGACTTTGGTCCTTAATATATTTTGTATAGTTTTTTGGTCCATGACATTTTTATAAGTGATATGTTTGGTACACATTCTTTCCTTTTGATAAGTTGGTCATTACCACTAACTTAATCGAGAAAAGCCATTTTAAATGTAAAATGTTGAAGGGTAATATTGTCAAACCAGTTAATTACATTTTTTTTTAAACACTTGGATTACATTTGATTTGAATAAATAGCTGAGGGTCATCTTGCAAATACATTATTCTTTCTTCCTTTCTTTTTTTTGTCCCTCTTCTTCTTCCTCAATATGAAAGCCTAATTTGATCTATTTCCAATCTCAAACCAAACCCAATCATGATTTTAAAAATTCCAAAAATCTAACTAGAGAAAACAAGAGAAATTGTCAAATGTAGACAGACCATTCAAACCCACAATCATTTCACTCTTGCTGCTGTTTAAGACCAACGTCGCCAGCACCGATATCACCTCTTCACCTCCGTCCTAGTCTAGCAATCGCTTCTCTCCACAATTCTCCTCTTCCTCTCAAATCCTTTTCCTCTTTAATTCAAAGCCCCCACTGTGATTGGTGGTGCGGCAGAGGTGAGGAATTTGAATATGCCGGCAGAGGAAGGTGGTGGAGGATGATGATGCCTTTGAGGTGAGATGTTGAGCATCTCATCTGGAGATGAGGATTGTTCGTTTAAGGGCCAAAATTATGAGGGAAGGAAACATGGAGGTTGACTAGGTGGCTAAAGAAGGTAAATCCAGAACAAAGTATCTATTGGTCTGCTACTCGGCTTAGGACAAGTCTTGAGAGATGTTTCTTCTTTCATTTTTCTAACTCTTGTTTTGTTATTTGATCGGATGACATTAGATTGCTCGATGTTTTTTTTTTCGTGTTGAGTGTTGCAGCATTTGTTTTTAGCTGCTTGTTTGGTCAGTCTGTGTTTTATCTTCTTTCTGGTTGTTTTGGTGTATGAGCATCAGGACAAGTTGGCTACTTTTGTAATATTTTCTTCAACCTCCCACTAGGCTTCGATAATAAAGTTTGCTTTTCAAACTAAAATAAATTAATAATAGCACCATGCAAGTTATGGAGGTAGGGGAAAAGCTGGAACTGGTCGTGTAAGGGAGAAAGGACGGAGGGATGACGATAGAAAGTGGGATGGAGATCAGCCTAGTTGCTAGAAACTTGTTGATGAATGTATTGTATTGGTTAATAGACAATTAATTCTCTCGTGTTCTTCTTGTCTACATTTGAATACTTGGGATTACAGGGATTGAAAATGTGATGCATTGAGGTTTTGTCAGTCTTGGTGCTAAAATCTGGAAATGTATCAAATTAGGCTCTCGGTATTGAGGAAGAAAGAGGTAGAAAAGAGGGAAAAAACGGTAGAAAGTATTTACAAGATGACCCTCAGCTTTTTATTTATTAAGATCAAATCTAATTAAGTGGTTTGAGAATATTATCCTTCAACGAATATATTATAGTTAAAATGGATTACTCCGATTAAGTTAGTTGTTAGGTAAAAAAATGACTAAATTAATCAAATTGAAAGATTGTGTACTAAACACAAATTAGAAAAAGACATGAACAAAAAAGTTATACAAAATATGGTACGAACCATAATAAAAAAATATAAATTGTTAGGGGTCAAAAAAATTTTAAAAAAAGATTTGGGACCAAAGCCACCAAATATAAGATGGTTAGGGACTAAATGTCAAAATTGATTCCAATATATATGATCTAAAAGTAAAATTATAAACTTATCATACATACACCTCTAATGTGATTTTATTTCCCTAGTTTGGTCGTGGACTAACCGACTAAGAACCTAATGAAAATGTTGGAGCCTAATCCTATATAAGAAGTATGCGAAATTGAAGAGTAGCATAAAAGCAAGCCTTAATGTCTATTTCCAACTAAAGATGTCCTTCACTCAATATAAATAAATAAAAATAATAAATGTCATGATTATTTATTTAGAGTGATTAGTAGAAATTCTCAATGAACTATAAATTATTATTATTATTATTATTTAAATGAAATAAAATTAAGGGCAATAATTATTTTGTGTTCATGTTAGCAAATTAATTACCAATGACAAAATAACTAACTCACACCATTCACACAATATAGGAAAACATTCATTTAAATATCTCAAAATATAATTTATATGCTCAATCAAAATTAAATTTGAACAAACTCATGCAATCGTGAAGCATCACTAAAGATTGATCAATTAGGAATATGACTAAAATTTTATTTTTATGAATTGCACCGAATGAAATCTGCTTGTCAACAATAATTTGTTGACTCATTTTCAACTCTAATAAATCACTATTTTTGTGTATAGTTTTTAATCTTTTAGAATTGAAATAGTATAATGGAGAGAAAGGCCTTTTTAATATTTTTTAATAGAAAAAATGTAAATAGCGATTTTTAAAAAATATCCTTGAACAATGGGAAAAAAAAAGCATTGATCTCGGTCAAAAAGTTATCCAAAAATTGAGGAGAGGACCTAGTTCACAAAAAAAATAAGATTAGGGACCTATCATGCCAAACTTCAAAAGATAAGGAATTAAAAATACCAAGTTGCCTAAAAAGGAAAATGTAAATAATAATTTTCCAAAATCACTCCTCAACCAACTTGACCAATCAAATTAAACACATAAAAATTAATTGAAGGACATATTTCACCAAAAGATAAAAGATAAGGGGATTTAAAATTTGGAAAAAAATATTAGGAACCTTACTCACCAAATGCAAAAATATGAGGGATTAAATACTCCACTTTCATCATCTCTATTATTCTTTTTTTGAAGTATGGATCAAAACCTTCTTAAACTACAAAATTATTATCTATCATTTCTTATTAATTACTTGAAAAAAATATATTACATGAGACTTGAGCAAAATGAGGTTACTAATGTTGAGAGAAATTCCATTGGATATTAGAATTATTATTAAAGCTAAGGTTCGAGTTCATTGTGAATATCCTATTTTTAAAAAACGTCTATATGGACTTGGTAAAAGTTTTATACAAAAAAGAGAAAATGTAATAGATTAAAAGTTTGATATAAATGTGCGAGGTGAAATTGTAATACACAATATCGCTCACTATGATTTTTATTTGGAAATCGAGAAGATAAAATTAAATTTATAAAGTATAAAGAGTCATTTATACGATTATCTATTTATACGCATTCTTGTGGAATTGTGCAAACAAAAATGTTCATGTCATTGAATAAATTCAAAAATGAACAAGAGAGATATATTGTAGATATATCTACTTTCAACGACCTTATTTGTAAGTTTATGAAAAAATTGAAAATGAAGCCACTTGGATGGAGGATATGAATAAACTATGCAAATTATGAATAATGTATTTCATTTTGGTAGTATAAATGTAATTTATTTTGAAATATTATTTGCATTGTATATTTTGTTGTTTAATATTATGGAAGAATAAATGTAATTTATTTAGAGGAAAATTGGAAATATTATATTTTTTTGTTATTTATATATTATTGATGAATACTATTTTTTTATTTTAAATCTATATAGTTCAATGTGACTAAATAAATAAAAGACATTATTTTTATCAAATAAATAAAAATAATAATAAAGAAATTTATTGACTAAAACGTGATAATTCATTAAGCACCCAAACAATTGGTTTCCACGGTATTCGTTAGTTGGTTTTAAAAAAAAAAATTCTTAAGTAGCCCTTTTTTGTACTATTTTGTATTAAAATTTTGACTTTTTACTATATTTGATTTTAATAGTAAATTATTATATATTTCTTTAAAGTATTTGTACAATGTCAAATTAGTGTTATAATCAACAATATTAACAAATTTTTAATTTTTTTGTAATAGTATATATAACATTTACATATATAAAACAATTATATATATAACTAACTTTATATATTTATTTTAGTGTTATGAAATTTAAAACAATAATAACATATGATTAATTATATATATATATATATATATAAATGTTAAAAAAATATATATGGATACAAAGCGGGTATAAAATGGGTGCAGATTTAGGTATCTATCTATTAGATATCACTCCTTCTCCATCCTTATTATCATTCTCGCAAAAATCCGTAATTGAATCTCAATCATCATCCCCTTCCCCGTTTATATCGGGTAATCTCCATACTCACTAGGCCGAGGTCGAGTATGGCTCGGGACTTAACTCAACCCGCCTCCATGCCATCCCTCCATTCCCCGATTTAAAATTAATGGTGCATGCTCCACACACAACTTAGAGTGTTCATATTTTTTTATAGGATCTAAAGTCTCCATGAATTTCATTTAATATTTGCATTTTTCATGAGAATTTCATTTCATTTCAAAAACCAAAAATATCACATCAAAATTACATAATTTGCATTAAAGTGGCAACAAATAATTCAAATAAATCAAATTTTGCTTTGCTACTTGAAACTTCCGTCAAATAAATTTCCAATACTTTAATTAAATATACTTGGCTGCCTCATCCTATCATTCTACTGTCGTTATAATACAACCTTCATGAATCAATTAACTTCATGGTTATATGACAATGACCATGGATTCCTCACATTATTTTATCATGCTTATACCAAGTTACATATGCATGAACAACAATTGTAGATAATTTTCTTTAAATTTTCCATTACATGATGACATTATGCAATTTTTCTTTTCTATTTACGTTACAAAAAAATGTGTAATTTATATTACCAAAACTGATGCCATCATATCTCCAATTTCAAGCGCAATTGCCTTTATAAATTAGATTAAAAAAGTAGTGTCCATAT
The DNA here is from genome assembly GCA_019593545.1 of Apocynum venetum. NCBI lineage: Eukaryota > Viridiplantae > Streptophyta > Magnoliopsida > Gentianales > Apocynaceae > Apocynum > Apocynum venetum. Next base: position 700,625 of record SRSM01000145.1, on the reverse strand, counting down.
GGAAAAGTATAAACACATGAGCTTAATTGCACACTAAAATAAATATAAAAACCAAAAGTGTGCAATACATTGTATATAAATTGCATATATAACGTAACTATAAATTGCACACTTTATATTAGATACATCTCAATAACATAAGTGATAAAGCATGTCGTACGACTCTCAAATTTAAACATAACAATTCATATGTAGATAGGGAAAATACGAATCAAATCCACAGAGATTTGTCAACTCTTAAATTAAAACAATTAATCGGAAAAAGGTTTTGGGGGGTTTTAGTGGTTTGAGAACAAGAAAATTACAAAAATTAAAATGAATATTTTTGGGTTTTTAGATTTGTAAATAGAATTAAAAAGGAATTAGGAATATAAATGATAAAAAAAGACATTAGTAAGGAACTAGTATCGAGTTATATTTTTCATGAGATTAATCATAGATAAAGACATTATTAAGTAATTGGTTTTATAATCCCGATTAGCTCAGACAAATTCATATCTTTACAAATTAAATTAATCCCGATCAGCTCAAACAGATTAATCTCTAATTTAATTAAACACCACTACCAACCAGCGTGTATAGGATACTCAATCAAATTGCATTAAACAAATAAGGCATCACCAACATTAAATTGTATATAAGAATCAGTTTAATTATATACAATTTAAATTATATAATTTCGCTACTATTTTAATTAAGCCAAGAGTTGCAGCTCAATTAAACTAGTAAATTCTACTTGAATCATTAATATAAGATTAATAATCCTAGTTATAAAATCATATTTATTAACTAAATTGTCAATCCAATTAATTCACACAATTATATTGATTAAAGTAGAAATTAAATAAATACTCAATTAATATATATATATATATATTAAATAAATACACAAATATATATATATATATATATAAAGATTGAATTTATATTAATTAAAAAAATTAGGCGGTTCAACTGGCCATTTAAATAAAGTAAACTAAAAGTATGCAGGTTCGGCTTTCCATAAAAAATAAAATAAAAGACATAAAAGTAAATTAAACTAATTAGGAGGATCGACCTTCCATTAAAAAAAAAGTAAATTAAACTAATTAGGTGGTCCGGCATTTCATTTGCGATATTTAAAGTGAATAAAACAAAATAAATAAAGACTAGGTGGGTAAATCAACCATAAGTCTAGATAAATAAATAAATCCAAATAGAAATTAAGTATAAAGAAAATTATCTCATAATCCCATTTATTCATAATTTAACACATATCTTGCTAACAAAAGAAAATTAATCACAATACATAATTAATAAATATAGGATGAAATTTATAAACATTAGAAAGGAAATTTGAAAAATAAACTTTCCGAAAATATTAAAATTATCCGGACATAATTTCTTTAATAAATATTACAAAAAGCCTTGAAATATTATTCTAAAAATTATGGAAAATACACTAAGATGAAGATAATAATTAAAGAAAGAAATTGCAAAATAAATGGAGAAGATTTGAGCTAAATTGGTGAAGAAATGATAAAAATAAACTATCTATTTATAGGAACAAAAATCAGGAGCAAAATGGTAATTTACCACCCCAAAATCTTGAAAATTCAGTTGGTGGTCTAGTTTCCTCACACATCGCCACGTGTCGTCCTCATTGCCACGTCATCGGATGACATGGAATTTTTATTTTTATTTTTAAAAAAAACTTCTCAAACATTTCTTCTTCTTTTTATCTTCAAATTGAACTAAAATACACTGGAAAACTTACAAACAAATAAATAGAAATGAAACATGAAATGTATCCATTAAATAACATAATTAACCAATTTTTAAACATAATATAGTCACTAAATAATATAAAAATCAGTTAATTTATAAGTACATCAATAACCTTAATTGTATTGGATCATGGCAGCCACATATCATACATCGACATGATTCATTCCATGTATCATAAAATAATCCTCATTCAACATATCATTTAATTATGGACTACTTTGCACTTTTACATGACATTGCTCCATCAGCTTATAGGAACAGATATCCAAATGTCAATTTTCAAATGTCCTCACATCCACCAAAATTTGAATCTAAATATCCAATCATTTCGAGATGATTAGATCTCCTATAAGTATATAGTTCTTTGTACCTTGCGAATACCTAAGAATTTTCTTTACAGCTTACCAGTGGTTTATTCCACAATTACTTTGACATTGGCCTAACATTCCAACAATGACACTGATGCTAGGTTGAGTGCATGTCTGAGCATGCATCAAACTCCTAACCATTGATGCATAGGGAATATTTTTCATTTCTTTTCATTCCAATTCATTTTTAGGATATTGTTTTTGACTAAACCAGTCTTCTAAGATCTTATTGTCGTAACATTTTTAAGACAATTCTAATAATCCTTGAGATCTATCACATAATATTTCTATTATGATTACATAGGATGATTCATCCATATATTTCATTTCAAAGCTCTTGGAGGGAAACTTATTTATATCATGTAACATGCCCGTGTCATTTGTAGTAAGTAAAATATCAACATACAAAACTAAGATAACGCTTACTCCCAAACTTTCATATAGATACACCAATTAACAATGTTCTTTACAAAACCATAAGATATAACGCTATCATTGAACTTAATATACCATTGTCGGAAGGCTTACACGTCAAAATTATTTTCCTATGATAAAAAACCCGTTGATCCATTTATACTATCCCCTCCAAAAGACAATTTTCACATCTATTTGGTGAAGTTCAAAATCATAATGAGCCACCAAAGTTATGATAACCCTCAAAAGAGTCCTTATTTGACACTAGAGAGAGAAGGTCTTTTATAGTCAATGCTATATTTTTTAGTGTAACATTTAGCAATAAGTCTAGCCTTGTACTTTTTGATATTGACATTTGAGTCACGTTTTGTCTTAAAAATGATTTACAATTGACTCTCTTTGAACTTTAGTCATTTCAACAAATTCCAAACTTTATTTTATCTTAAAGATGATTTACAGCCGATTCTCTTTGAACCTTTAGGCATTTTAACAAATTCCAAACTTTATCTTCATCTATCAATTTAAGCTATTCTTTCGTGACATTTGATGTACTCATAAATTAACTGATTTTTATGTTATTTAATGACCATATTTTGTTTAAAAATCGGTTAATTATGTTATTTAATGGATATATTTCACGTTTCCTTTCTATTTCTTTGTTTCTAAGTTTTTCAGTATATTTTAATTCATTATGGAGATAAAAAGAAGAAGAAGAAGAAATATTGAAGAAGTTAAAAAAAATTAAAAAATTCATGTCATCCGATGACGTGGCGCAATAAGAAGATGACAAGTGCGCGCAATCAGAAGGTAACAAGTAGTGCTTCTAGAAGCCGCAATTTGCACTAGTGATGACGCGACATGTGGCAAAGTTGGGGAAATTAGGCCACCAACTAAATTTTTAAGACTTTGGGGTGCAAAATGACCATTTTGCCCCTAATTTTTGTGGTTATAAATATGAAGCTTATTTTTATGATTTAAACACCAATTTAGCTCCAATCTTCTCCATTTCTTTTGAAATTTCTTCCCTTTATTATTGTCTTCATCTTAGTATATTTTCCAGATTTTTTAGAATAATATTTCAAGGTTTTTTGTAATATTTAGCAAAGAAATTCTGTCTGGATAATTTCAATATTTCCGAAGAGTTTATCTTTCAAATTTTCTTTCTAATGTTTATAAATTTCATCTTATATTTATTAAATATGTATTGTGAGTAATTTTTTTTGTTAGCAAGGATATGTGTTAAGCTATTAATAAATGAGATTATGAGATAATTTTCTTTGTACTTAATTTCTATTTGGATTTATTTAACTAGACTTATGGTCGGTTTACCCGCCTAGTATTTTTTTATTTTTCTTTATGCACTTTAAATATCGCAAATGGATGGCCGAGCCATCTATTAGTTTAATTTACTTTTATGTCTTTTATTTTCTGTATTATGGAAGACCAAACTCAGAACTAGTTTAATATATTTTTATATCTTTAATTCTTTTTTTATGGAAGGCCAAGCCTCCATACTTTTAGTTTAATTTATTTAAATGGTCGGTTGAACCGACCGTCTAATTTCTTTAGTTAATATAAATCAAATCTTTCTATATATATATATGTGTGTGTGTGTGTGTATGTGTATTTATTTAATATACTTATATATATATATATATATTAATTGAGTATTTTTATAATTTCTGTTTTAACCAATATAATTGTGTGAATTAATTGGATTGACAATCTAGTTAATGAATGTGATTATATAGCTATGATTATTAATATTGTATTAATTATTTAAGTAGCATCTACTAGTTTAATTGAGTTGCAACTCTTGACTTAATTAAATTAGTAGCAGAATTATATAATTTAAATTGTATATAATTAAACTGATTGTTATGTACAATTTAATGTTGGTGATGCCTTATTTGTTTAATGCAATTTGATTGAGCATCATATACACGCTGGTTGGTAGTGGTGTTTAATTAAATTAGAGATTAATTTATCTGAGCTGATCGGGATTAATTTATTTTGTAAAGATAGGAATCTGTCTGAGTTGATCGGGATTCTAAAACCAACTACTTAATAATGCATTTATCTATGATTAATCTCATGAAAAATATAACTTGATACTAGTTCCTTGCTAACGCTTTTATATCATTTGTATTTCAAATTTCATTTTAATTATGTTTACAAAATTCAAAACCTCAAAAATATTTATTTTAATTGTTGTCATTATCTTATTCTCAAAATACCAAAACCCCCCAAATCTTTTTCGATTAATAATTTTAATTTAAGAGTTGACAAATATCTGTGGATTCAATCCCTACTTTCCCTATTTACATAGGAATTGTTAGGTTTAAATTTGAGAGCCGTACGACAGGCTTCGTCAACATTCAACCATTTTTTAGAGTTGTTATATTTTATTGATTGCTTAAATGAGACATGATTTTTATCAACGTTTGAGTCACATTCATGTTCAAGAGAATAAACTACATAATCTTTGAAAATAACAAGTTTTCTTTGTCTTTCAAATTGTCATAATACTACTTCCTCTTGTAGTTCATTACCCTCTTCCTCAACTATGGCCGGTTCATCTATCACATTTTCATTTTATGGGTTTTAGACATTAATTTTTATTTTGTTATATTATGTGAAAACTATGCAACAACAGGAATGACAATACTAGAATAAACATTAGGTCGATAACTTTCAAATTGCATCCCTTGAATATCCATTTTTCGTGTTCTTTCACTCCCACTTATTTGACCATTCTTAATGAATCTTGCATTATCCAAATTGTGCAATGCTTAATGAATACATCTACAACGAGAAGGGTACAAAACAATTACTTACCATGGTCCTAACCATATCCATAAGTGTACAATTCTGCCTTATACCATTTTGTTAAGGTGTACTAGACATTTCTTCTTCTTTTTATCTCCAAAATGAACTAAAATACAATGGAAAACTTACAAACAAAGAAATAGAAAGGAAACGTGAAATATATCCATTAAATAACATAATTAATTGATTTTTAAACAAAATATAATCATTGAATAACATAAAAATAAGTTAATTTATGAGTATATCTAATTCCCCCACACTATCCTTTTGCTTGCCTCAAGCAAAATATACAAGTATAAATAACTTAACAAGATTAATAAAGTAACGAAGTGTTATATTAATTTCAATACAACTTTCACAATTATCCTCTTTTTATGTGAAAAGCAATTGTGCTCGTCTGCTTGAATATCATTCACATGTTTAATATTCAAAATTAATAAAATGTGACTATGAAAAACATAAAACCGTCAATAAAATTTTTATTTTTTTGAAAACATGCTATCAGTATAATGAAAAGATAACAATAAAGTCAATATGTAAATAAAAATACATTTTTAGTTTCTCGACACTACTTATAAGCTTGCAAATTCACATACTCTCCCCTAATTATGAAAATTTTGGTCGATATGGGTCAAATAGGACTTTTAAGCTTGTAATGTTAAGTTCGGGATTTGACTACAAACGAATGATAGGAATATACAAAATATTTCAAAAGTTTAAATTGAGAATGAATTACACCTCTTGAAGAAAACCTTAGCCATAATATCTCTCAATTTGTTTTTAAGAAATCATATCTATGAGCTTTTTACCTTTCGATTTTTGACAATATCTCGTAATCCTTTATCAGCAGTGTTAATAACTTTTCAATACATATTAACATATGTTTAATACATTCTTAATAAAATATCTGGATAGAAAAGTAATAAACAAAGCTATTTATCAAAGAAATTAAATGGTAATAAAGCCATTCATACATGTTGGCTCAAAGTAGGATCGATGGATATATATTAGCAGTGTTCATAACTTTTTAATACAGATTAACATATGTTTAATACATTTTCAATAAAGTATCTGGATAGAAAAGTAATAAACAAAGCTATTTATCAAAAAAATTAAATGGTAATGAAACCATTCATATATGTTGGTTCAAAGTAGGATCAAGGAATATATATAAGTATGGTTCATTCATAAAGACTCAAACTATCAAAGAATGCCTTATGTCATCCCTAAATCAACCAAGATCATATATAAATTTTGTCTTAAATATGTGAAATAACAAGTTATAATGTGTAGATAGTGATCTTAAATGTACTAAAACATACATTAAACTTACATTATTATCAAATCACAATACAAGAGAGATCGAGGTTTTTTTTATAAAAATAATAGATGTTGAAGATAATAAAAAATAATAACAAGGAAATATTAATAAACAAATTTATTTAAAATAAGACACTTTATGATTAGATTCCCAATACAAGTAATCAGAATAACATATCCAAGTTGAGAATAAGAATCCGGAAAACTTGCACTACTTTTTATATGATTTGAGAATTCTTTTTTACTTTCCTAAATGCTTTAGAATTGAACAAAACTTGAGAATTTAAAATTAAGGGAAAAAAAACTTTCCCATGTCAAATTCATTGTCAACCCAATGGGGCCTTAGATACATATGGTGTTGGGATCCTTGTAAATAATTATTTATAGGAGTGGCAAAATGGATGAAAATCCAACAAATATCCAAAATCATTCAATATTAAATGAATTTGGTTCACTTATATAATTTAAATGGTTTTAAATGGATATTCATTTAAATCCATTTATCATAATGGATTTTAATGGATATTCATGAAATCTAATAAACATCCATTTTAAAAAGTCTAACTTGATCAATGTCCATTAATCAAATTTAATTAATTACACTTTAACCCAATATATATTTTAAATTTCACTTTAACTCTATAAAAAAATTTCCATGTTTGAAGAAAAAAAAACTCTCACTCTTTCTCTCTTTAGAACTATCATAATTCATAAGTAGTTTATGAGCAGAAGTTTTATTATGTATTATTAATTTCATGTGGAGTTTTCCCCAAAAAATGGAAAAAGAAAAAGAAAATTTTTTATACAGATAATAGAATCTTCAATCTTGATCATGATGATTTTCTCTGAATGTATTTGAATTTATTGCCTAATTTTCTTTTAATTATCAATTCAATATTGGACAAAAATACATATATTCAAAAATTTCAATCATGAACAAATAACACTATTATTCAAACACATATGACTCAATAATTAAGTTTTATAAAATTCTAAAACAAACAATTTGTACGAAAATTTTAAATTTCATATTAAACTAAGTTTTTTATATAAGTATTATTATTTTTTATTTTTTATATTTCTTTACTAATTCAAGAGCTTTATTCAGCTTTATATATATTTTTTTATTTATTATTTTTTTGTACATAAATTTGCTAAATTAATTTTAAAGCTTGCAACTTTACTCATCTTATGCAATCTGTTGACAAGAGACACATTTTCATTTCATTTTGACAAGAATTTGTTTTTAAAAAATAATAATCAAGAGATAGTGTAGTTATCATTTTATATGTTTCTAATACATATGGAATTAAATATTTAAAAAAATGAATTGAGCACGAGTTTAAATAATAAAAATTATATTAAGAAATTTAATTGAATACAATTACAAAGAATGAACTCTAAAAAAAAATAAAATGGAAAATGGGTGTTCATAGATATTCATAAACCATTTAGATTTAAACAATTTACAAATACATATAGATGATTAGTTAATTAAATATTTGAAAAGTTAATTAAACATGAGGTTAAATAATAAAAATTATATAAGTAATTTAATTGAATACAATTACAAATAATCACCTCTTAAAAAAAATATAATCAAAGTTATATGAATAAATGGGTGTCCATGGACATTCATAAACCATTTAGAACCAAACAATTTAAACTATTTATAAATGCATCATAGATGGTTTGGACTTAAATGAATTGACACCCATATAAATTTATCAAAATGGATTTGAACATCCATTTTGCCGCCCTTAATTTATTTACAAGGGTCTTATCACTTTCATGTATGAATTAATAATTTATGACAATTTTTATGAAATAATTAGAATGACAATTGAAACCATTCTACATAAGTGAAGATAAAAAACAACTAAACACATCAAAAAAATAATTACGATAATATGTTATTCAAAATTAAACAAGTCTATCAATTGAAAAATTGATTAGTGCAAAATGCAAACAAATATAGAGAATATAAAATTAAGTTTTGAAAGTTGAAACAAGAAGAAAAGCTTTCTAACAAAAAAAAGAAAGAAAAGGGAAATAAGATATTTAAGTTGAAATCTAGGTTGGATCCTCACTTGAAAGCTTTTTCCTAAAACTTCTAAATGTGAGGAATTGAGGCCATTAACAAGGTAAATTAGAGATGGTGGTCCGAACGCTAATTTTGGTTTCTTGGTATTATTGCACAATAAAACTTTCACATGGTATAAAGTTGGTTGGGAAAAAGGGGGCTAAAATATGAAGCCCAAGCCATGAAGGACATATAGGGGAAGATGTGGCTGGCTTCCATAAATCGATTGTTATTTTTATTTTTTATTTTTTTTGTCTTTTGGTTGTAGAATTGTAATTGGAGACAAATCTTAAGTTAGACATTGAATTAAAACCTTTCAACTAAATTTTAAGATCTTCCAAACTAAATTTAAATCTGAAGATAGACGAAATAAAAATTAAATATAGACAACTCAGAAAATCTAACACGTTCGCCTTTAACCCTAGACAGGCCTAGTATTCTTCTGCGATTACTACAAAATGGGAAAAAAAGAGAGTCTAAAAGCGTGAGATGACGCCTTCCTAAAAAATGATTGTTTGCATAAAACGTGTAACCACTGGTACACGATTACAGGTTATTAAGCCCTAGTAGTATTAAACACCTTCTACGTTCACAATCCTCAATCCTGAAACAGACTGCAAAATGCCTCTCTGAACCTCTGCGGCTTTTCGTCCACCTCTCTCGTATGTGTAAGAATTTACTATTCTTGAATTGATTATTGAGTTTTCTTGCTTGAATTAATTGATTCGTTGATTCCCCGTTCTGGGATTTCTTCGGTAAATTGAACTAGAGCAATTGTTTTGCAGTTTTTGATTCTTTAGTTTTCCTGCTTGAATTGCTTGATTAAACCCTTTTCATTCTGAGTTCTTTATTTACGTTATGGTATTTCGTCAATTAATTTAATTCGAGCAATTGTTTTGCAGGTGGTTTTGTTTTTCTTTTTCAACAGTTAATTTGTTTTCAATTGGTAAGGCATGTACCCTTCTCGCGGGAGTAATGGATATGGTCACCAGCAACAACCTTACACTTCTCAGTCTGCTTTTGCTCAAAATGTATGTTGCGCTATCCCTCTTAATTCACCCTTGTTTTTCATTTTTTTCTTCTTATTTAGTGGAAACTCCTTTTATTCTTTGGAAGGGACATGTTTTTGGTGAAATTCTTTGGTAATAGCAATTTCTGGCAGGCGATGAGGTTCCAAGATTGTACCTTGATGATAAATTTTATTAATATGATGATGAATGTTTTGTAACTTAGTTGATTGTTGGGCTTATAATTGTCATGTTCTATCTCCAGCTAATTGACTGCTACTTCGATGCTGTAATTTTTTTTTTTAATCTTGTAGTTGTGCAAATGATGTTCCTTAATTCACGTTTTGATCTTTTTTTGCTTTGCATGCATGAGATTGTGATACTATTTTTGGACTTTCTAGGAATTGAAACATCTATTACTTAATAGTTTTTTATGTTTATGCCACAGTTGGGATCTAGTTACCCCGTGAGTTCTGTTGGAGGGCCAGAAGGACCATCACAGCTTTCGGGAGTTTCCCGCCATTCAGCAATTCTGGGAGGTCCACAGGAAGGAGAAGTGAGTGGATATAGAGGAGGTCATAGCCATCCTTCTGCTGGGCCACATTATGGTGGACAGTACAGTTTGATTTACAGTTCTGCTGCTCATCAGGTCAGGAGTTATCTAGTTTTATAGGGTTGTTGGTGCTATCCTTTTTTGGAAGTATTAAATGGTATGGGAAGGGTGTGTTGGAGAATGAAGATGAAATAACGGTACTTATGTTTTCTAATTTTGGATTTGATGTAAAAGGAACAAAAGGTGGACTTTCTTTCTCCTGTGGAAAGAAAACTGATAATATGAAAGAATTTGGAGATAACATTATTGTGATAGTTATATGGAAAAATTGCTAATGTACTTTTGGTTTTATGCACTGATGGTTGTTATTAAATAAAGATGAATTCCTTTACAAATTCAAAAGATTATGAAATTAACATTTTGATGTCTGAACTGTTTATATTTGTTCACCTTCATAATTAATTTAAGGCATGGCAACCTTGGATGAAAGAAACTTTATAAGGGTATGTAAAGGACAACATCTTTAAGGGTGTTTGGTTAATTTTGATACGTAAAATTTATGTATGGATTGCTTAGACAACATATTATTGTCTTCATCAATTCAAAGTTGAAAAGAAAAGAAAAATCAATTTGAGGAAAATGCCAATGGATTTCCAAGATCTGTATTTGCTTATACACTGGCATACCTGTGTTTTGGACATATGCACATGAAGCTTGTAGGCTAGAATAATCCAGTCTTTGACTCCCGGGATTTTGTATTATTAAGAATTTCTGTTTCAATACAATGCGAATGCTTAGTAATTTATTATTTCTTTTGTTATCTGCACATGATTTTATTAAAAGAATGCAAAATTTTATTTGTTTCATCTTTGGGGCTGGAATATTAAGAAGAACAGAAGGCAAAGCATAAGTTCATACAATGACAATCTCTTCTCCTTCATCCCCCACCTTGAAAGTCGTTTAGTTTTGGATTTATGCATGTTAATAAAAAATCCTGAGAGAATGGAAATCAGTTAAATGCTGCCTTATAGTTTAACATTGCTATTTTGATTGAAGTGATTAATGGCCTTTGTTTTGTTCACTTGTTGCTCTCTTCTGATACGTTAACATGAGAGTATATGCTTTGTATGTTCATGTCTTTTCTGCACATATCAATAGTGCCTTTTGCAGATTGAAAAAATGAAAGATCCAATGATTTTTTTAGCTGCATTTAAATGGTAGGAATTAAGTGGCTATTTGAATTTTAACACTAGGTAGTTCACTTTCATTTAAACTTTACTGTGTGTTTGGATAGAGGCTTTTAAGAAGGATTTTCGTTTTAATCTAGGTTTTGAAAAATCTAAATCATAAAATTGTTGTTTAGGTAATCTAATGGGTATATTTTCCAATATTCTTGGCTTTTTAACTGGCGATTCCTCAAATCTCTGATTTAAAGCCATTTGAACAGGCATTTTTTTCCCAAACTCCATTACTAAAACTGGATGAACTCTCTATTTTTTCCTCTTTTTTATTTTTTGTATTATCATATTTATGAGAATTTCACTATTTCACAAAATTATAATTATCAGAATTTCATATTTTAATAAATCTACAATTTTCACTTTTTCTAAAGTTCCAAACAAGTAATGTGTCTTTTTGAATTGCTTCATTTTAAAATTCTTTGAGAATTTGAAAATCCCTTATCGAAACACACTTTTAGGGTGGTTTGGATGGAGGTTTTGAAGGAGGGTTTTCTTTTTAATCTAGGTTTTGAAAAATCCTGATATTGAAAATCCTGTTTGGGTGGTTTTTAAAATCTCTGGCTTTTTAATAGGAGTATTTAAATCCCTAAAATACCTGATTGAAAAAAATCAACTAAATAGTTGTTTTTTCAGATTCCACCAAAGATGTCATTAAAAAATAACCACTAAAAACTCCCACCCATTAAATAACACAGAGAGGGAACTTGACTAATTTATATCTTCTTCCCTCTCGTTTTCTCCATTAGCACGTTTTGGCCTTTGAAAAGAGAGAGAAAAAGGAGAGCACGGTATCCTACTTCATCAATTTTACAAGAGAGAGCCCTCAAATGTATATTCAATGTTCTCTAGGATTTTGCAGTCTTGATCCGCTATTTGGGTTTGCCATGAAATTGGGTTTGACATTTTCGCCATGGAAACTGAATTTGTTTACTTGCTTTAGTCATCTTGTCTTTTATGGCTGTCAGTGGAATGCTTTGATGAAATAAAATGACTGTTGAGTGCTGTTGTCTTGTGCATCACATTCCTGTAATCTGCCTTGGAGTAGGAGGGATGTATATATATGAAACAATTCTTTGACCAAATGATGCATCAAAACAATAAATTTGAGAATGTTAAATTCTCTTTTTAAAAACATTTATCCAAACAAATAATTTAAAAAATCTGGATTTCTCAAATTTGTCTTCTTAAATTGTTTCATTTCAAATCCTTCTAGGATTTCAAAATACCTCATCCAAACACACTGTTAAGGTTTTGTGCATGACACATTTTCTATGTTTTTAATATGTGAGATCAGTTACATTCTTTATGACAATTGGCATTAAGACTGTTTGTCTTTCTTCCTATAGTATAAGGCCATGATTCTTCATGACACATGCCTTTCTTTCCCCTCCTTTTTCTTCTATTTTTAGAATGATTCGGAGCTAGTTGGTCCATTGGAGAGTCAGAGTTCAGATTGTTTCCCTTATAGTATTGGCATTGGTAATCAAAGTGTTGATGGATAATTTTGTTTAGGATCTTATTCTGATTCAACCCACCCCTTTTTTCATCTGATATGGCTTTTAGACATGTAAAATGCTTAAACAAGAAAAGATTTCACCTATAAAGACTTTAATCAAAAGGTTTGTTCCCTGTTGCTCTAAGACATATTTGTGATCTCCAATAAGTAGTTTACATGATAAAAATAGCGTTTTGGTCCTAAAATCATTATTATTTGTCTTTGATATTGTTTTCCCTTATAAATATTTCTGCTTTAAGAATATTTAACTAACATAGAAGTTTCTGTGCTCATTTTTGCCATTAGTTACGGAAACAGAGTGATTATCTTGAGAATTTTTTAGTATTATTTTATTTGGTGAATGTTGGCTGCATTGGAGACATTCTGCGCTTTGAGTTTATTGAAGCTCTTACTGTTGTTTGTGTTTTAATTTTTAGATCCCTCAAATGGGAACTAAAGGACCCATTCCATCCGGTTTAGAAGGCCGTAGTGGCTTTAGCTCCTCCATGCCTGACTCACCTAAATTCACATCTGGTGACTATGTCTCATCAGCAAGCCGTGGATATGGTCATAAAGTTGATCAGTTATATTCTGATAGGATATCTGATTATACACCTGGGGACAGACGCCAATACGGTGAGCGACATAGTACTTATATTGGACGAGATTTGCCCACAGAACCTGCTGGTAGATATGCCGATTCAGCTACATTCAGTCATAAACATCAGGTAGCATAGTCTGCAGGTTATTTCTTCATGCAAGTTTCTTTTTTACTTCTTTTTAATTTTTTCGGTAAAGTTACACATGAATCAGTTGAACCAAACCCCACCATCCCCACCCCCTCCCCCCTTAAAAAACAAGGAAAGAAAGACAAACATGTAAATTGATTCTTCAGTTTGGAAACAGTTGCAATTTGCCTTGTGCTGAAATTGGATCCATCTTTCTTCTCTGCAGCCTTCTATTCGATTATACATAAAAGGATTCTGCTTTCTAAACTATTTTGTAAATTAAAAATACCAAATGGTTTGTAATGTTTCAAAGTCTTCCAAACCTTGTTTCTTATGTTTAAAATGCTTTTCAACTTGTATTGAATGTTTTCCAAGATATACCGTGCATGGTGAGAATATGTCGTATCTCTGTCTATGTAAAAAATCTGTTATAAAGAATTTTTGCCCTTGAACAGCCGGAGATATATAATGAGCGCATGGATCAAGCATCTATACTACGGCAAGAACAAATGCTAAAGACCCAATCTCTGCAAACAGCTTCCCTTGATGTAAATTCTAGGTATGTTTACTATTAGTTGAAGTGTATGCTTTTCCAATTGTGGTGATGTGTAGTTGCTCCATTGGCAGTAGTTGGCAGTCATGTATTTAGTGAGCTTATATTTTCCTTGCTAGTTAGTATAAAGTAAGATATGTTCTCTGTGGTAATAGCAAAGTATCTATGAACCATATATCCATGAATGGCTTCCTTAAATTGGAACTCTGTCCTTCTTCACTGAGGAGAAACAAATTTCTGGCAGACAATCTGATTATGTTGCAGCACGGCCTAGTGCACTTCGCCATCCAACGCAGGATCATCATCCAGCCCAAGATCCTATAACTTATGGTGGGAGAATTGACCCCGATCCTCGCAGTTTATCCATGTTAAGTGGGTCATCATATGGGGGACAACAGAATCCATCAATTTTAGGGTCTGCACCTCAGAGAAATGTGGATGAGTACATGTATGTCCAGGGTTCCTCCAACCCTGGTTATGGAGTAAGCCTGCCTCCTGGCAGGGATTATGGAACAAGAAAGGGTCTCCGTGGGACATCACTTGATGTAGATTATCCAAGTACTATATCAGTGCGTGGTGTTCCTCCACGAATTGATGATCGTAATGATGACAGAGTTGCATATCCTCGAGAACTTGAGCGGAGGGAAAAGGATCACCGTAGAGATTATTTGCTGGAGCGAGAGAAAGATAGAGAACGGGAAAAGGAACGTGAACGACAGCGGGAGCGAGAACGTGAACGTGAACGGGAGCGGGAGCGAGAACGTGAAAGAGAAAGAGCACGTGAAAGGGAACGCATTTTGGAGCAGAGGGAGAAGGCTAGAGAACGAGAACGCAAACTTGAAATCAAAGTCAAGCGTGAGAGAACTCCTGCCAGAATCTCCAAAGAACGTCAAGGTCCCTTGCTAACAAAGGATGGTAGATCTCTCCGAAGAGAGTCCCCACATCGCGAACCCTTGCATAGGTCTTGTTTAATTTGTCTCCAACTCTAGTTTGTATTTTAAGCTGCTAGTCTATCTTGCAGCCTTCACAACTAACTCAATGTTCTGTCATACTGAAGGCGGCGTTCACCTATTAAAGAAAAAAGAAGAGAGTACGTTTGCAAGGTAAAAGTTGTACACTAGCTTAGTCATCAAATTATAGATAGAACTTTATTACTCAAGCGGATATCCCAATTTCCTAGAAACAGTGCCAGGATCTTGAAGCTGCTTACTTCATTTCAGTAACCCCTGTGAATATACCTGTTCAGTTTTCTTTATTTCTCCACGTCCCTATGAAAAATTACTTTTCTTGTATTATGCCTCTAACTTCATTCAGCCATGCTCCTTACATGTCCACCACCTCCATCTGGGGTTCCTTCTTTCCGTTTTCTTTGTTTGGTCTGAGACGTCTTTGCTACATCTCTCAATATTTCCATATCTTAAAGCCATTTTATGAACTATTGAGATTATGATTATGTTTCACAACATTGTTCTTGATATTGGTGGTGGCTTTCTTGTTATGGAGACTCACTACAGGCAGCTATTGTTTCTGTTCATAATAGCTCTTTGTTTTGTGACATCCTTTTGAACATGGAAATCTACATCTTGTGTGGAAAAGCTCTTCATTTAAGTTCTTGTGAAATTGTAAAAAACATGTATGAAGATGCTGTGCTTCACTTAGAATAATTAAATCATTCTTAACAAAATTACTTTCTCTGTAGGTCTACTCTTCTCGTTTGGTAGAGGTCGAGAGGGATTACTTATCACTTGATAAACGATATACCAGGCTTTCTATATCACCAGAATGCTCAAAGGTATCACTGTTCTTTTGCTTCAGGTTGATAATTAGTTTTGATACTTGTTTAACAGTGATAGTTTCAATAATTGTAGGTAGTTGTAAATTGGCCAAAGGGGAATCTGAAGCTTTCTTTGTACACTCCTGTCAGGTACTTGAATTTGCCTCATTGACATTGTTTTGTTGAATAATGTTATGTATTTCTGCCATATGATTCCTTTTATTGTCCTCCTGAAGTTGAATATCCTTTTTATTTCCTGCCAGTTTTGTTTATAAAGAGCCTATGATTCCATTTATTAAATTTCTCAGTTTCTGTGGGAGATTGGTTCTTCTCAATGTCAACATTTGAACTCAAACTCTGAATATGATTGAGTGGTCAAAACAGTGAACTACCTACTTTTTCTTATTTTAGCTTTAATAACTGAAGCTCAAGAAATCTATTACAAACAAAATTCCCAGATTTCTTCTTAAATTGTAACCATGTATTATATACTGGTAAACGGTTATATTCTGATGCCATTTCTGATGGAGCAGTTTTGAGCATGATTTTGTTGAGGATAATAATGCAGCTGAGCAGAAATATTCAGTTTCCAGGCCATCTGATGGGCAACATGTGAAATCAGAATGTGGAAATACTGTGTGGAATTCAAAGGTCAATTCTGTCTTACAATTGGTCAATTTTGTACCCCGTAGAACGCCTCATTACATATTTTTATTTAATCAAATGGATTTTCTAGGATGTTGCTTGGGCTTTAGCTCATAAAAATGAGTAGAAAACACTATAGAAATTGAGATGTTCTCTTTGAAATCCTGGAGATATTGCCATCTTTCTTGTTCGTCTGAGTGTATGATCATAAATGAGATGAAATAGTGGAAAAATACCGTCTTGGAGATGAACTAAATAAGCGCTCCTTCAAATTGGCCTTGACTGGTATAGAACTCCTGCTCCCCCACTTCTTCCTGTTAACTCCTGTCTCCCTTGGCCTCAACCAGTGCACAGGTTCCACACACACAACAGACATTTTAGTACTGCTGTATACATACATTTCATAAAATCCACATGCTGTTGGATGAGATAATGGTTGGCTTTATATTGGAAGCTTCTGCTTTTTGTTGGTGGTTATCAGTTATGGTGGCTGCAATGCCAACTGTGGTCTAAGTTTAGGATTTGGTTGACTAAAGGTTGAACTATGCATTAGTTTGCCCTTGTGTCATGAATCTGGGAACTTAGAACAGTTGGTGATCATTTCAACTCTTTAACTCAGATGGATGAAATTAGGGAAAAGTATAACTTTGCCATAAGTATTAACAGTTTCCTTTCTGATGGTGTTGTAATGAGTTCTCTTCTTCATCTCCATGGTGAAGTTGGATTTATGAGCCAAACATTTCTTTATAAAATAAGGGTGGTTTTCATAGTTTATTGACAAATGGAGAGGGAGTGTTACTGTCCATACATTAAAAACTTGTCTCTTTTTTTTTTTCTTTCTTTTTAAATGGACTACCCAAACTTCATTTTTCCGTCATAATGGATTCTTGAGTTTTTAAAGTAAAGAATATTAGAAGCAAAAGATAATAATATTTATAAATAAAGAATAATACATAAAAATAATTTTTTTCAGAACTAGAAAGAACGAGAACTAATTCAAATGTTTTTTGATATCTTATTGTAAGATCTGTGCATCAAGTTTTTCTTTACAAATGATTTATGGTTTAATCTGGTGAAAGCATGGTTTCTTCTTTCCAATATTTACTTTCTTGGGGATTGCAACTTCATGTTATTGGAATATCTGAAAGATCAACTTTTAAGGACAAATTTATTAGATTTGATTCATATTGATAACTCTCGGATAGAGTATTCGAGTAAAAAGATCTTGCCACAAGGATTGGAGATTATGAATACCAACTAATGGTACAATTTTGAATAATAACTAATGGAAAGCATATTCTAGACATAGCTTTAGATTTGGGATTACCCAAATGAAAGGGTGACTACAACAGGGGTCTGGTGGAGTAATTTTGTACTTGAATTTGTTGAACCATGATGACTGATTAAAGTTCCTTGCCCTTCCAATTGTCATTTGAGATGCTAATAGGACGTTGTGGATTATTTGGTTGGGGCTTTAAAATAATCTTTGCTGTTTTTATTTTTGCATTGTTAGAGTTAGAAGCTTTCAGTGTTAACTGTGCTCTCATTTCACTGTACACCTTTTGTTGGATATAGGTGATTTTGATGAGTGGCCTGAGCCAAAATGCTTTAGAAGAGCTCTCATCTGAAAGAACCTATGAGGAGCGTATTCCACACTTTTGTAATATGCTTAGATTTGCTCTTCTAAGAAAGAATAGCCGTGTAATGTCTATTGGAGGTCCTTGGGAAGCTATTGATGGGGAAGATCCATCTACTGATGATTCTTCATTGATACGAACAAATCTTAGGTCTATTCTGCATTCTCTTTTTGCTGCTGTGATTTCTTTTATGTTTCCTTGATTTTGCTAAAATTGTCCTGACCATTAGATATTCAAAGGACGTAGCTCAGCTTGATTTGGCCAACTGCAAGCAATGGAACCGTTTTCTTGAGGTGAAGAACTGTGCATCTCCTTTCATGTTCCTTTTATTTGATTGAGGAGGTTATGCTAAATATCGCATGAAACCATGAATCTCTTACTTCTTGTCCATTCTTGCTTATTTGCTGATGAACCTTCTTGCAAAAATGATAATGTTTTAGTGACCTACACCTTTCACCTTCTTATCCTTCCTATTCCCTTTCATGATTGATCGTCTTTATAAAAGGGTTGTCAATTGTGAAAACCCTCGTGATAATATGCATAAGCACTGCATGACTTTTCTATCATTTGACCTGGTTTTGGATCTAAGATGACCTCTCCTTCATGGATGTGTTGAGCCCAGGGCATCATAGGAACTCTTGAATTGCTTCTTTGAACTGATAGATGCTTCCCCTTTTGCTTTTCCTTTGATTCTTTAACATGATCATGCTTTCTAGTTTGAGTGGGCAAATACCAGTTTAACAAGATATTTTAGAACTTGGTTCAAGTTCATCTATTTAGTGATCTTGATGTCCTTGTCTTTCCTAACACAAAAAAAAAGAAAGAAGTGGAGGAAAACCGAGGAATGAGGTTTAATGCTGCTAATATTGAGTTCCATATGCTTTCTCTTTAGCCACCTTCCTGGATACTATCTTGTTCATGTGGTGCATTAATGGGTTTCTATTAGAACCAGACCAGATATTTCTTGTTCTTTTCTTGGCAGTTTTGCCCCCTTTTGTTTCCATTTTGACATATAATTAGGAGCGGTCAGCAAACTCTTGGACATCATAAGGGGATCTACTTCCTCTTACATGGACCATTCTGCTTTGCTTCTCATTTTTTAATTCTCTTCAAATGTCATAGCTGATCTTTCTTCTACCCAAGTAGTAAACTTTTTGCTTTTCCTCATCACTTCTAGCTTTTAACTTTAACTGTTTCGACCTTTCTTGGGATCATTCCATGTTGCAGCTGATCATTTGTACTCTGTGCAGGTACACTATGACAGAGTTGGAAAGGATGGGCTTTTCAGTCATAAAGAGATCACTGTACTGTATGTTCCTGATCTTTCTGATTGTCTCCCATCATTGGATTTATGGCGAGACCAGTGGCTTGCTCACAAAAAGGTTATTGCAGAGAGAGAGAATCTGCAAAATTTGAAAAATCAGGTCTGTTGCTCTTCTCTTATTGTGGAACCATACTCTTTTTTGTTTAACCTCATGGATCACTTAGTTAGCTAAAAATAGCAATATGATAAAAGCATGCAAACTCTAGTAGAACAAGGTTGATTTTTCAGACTCTAGTAGTTGCTAGAAGTAAAAACAAAAAATGGCTGCAAATAGAGTTGTGCTCGCATAATTTTGCTTGATCTATTACTCTCTTTTATATGCTTGTATTCACTTGTTGAACCAGGTCTGGCCATGTTCTGATGCTTCCAGTGACTGTGTTTGAGTCTCAACTTTTATCCTTTATGCATTTGTTGTTTGCAGAAGCAGGAAGATGTGTTACCTTGAATTTGTGAATTCATGAAGTCTGTTGATTACAATTATTACTGTTTAGTCAATATATGGCGACTGAACTTATTTAATAGCATGTGTTAAATCATAAAAAAATAATTTCCTTATGTCAGTTACATTATATACAATCAGCAAATATATGTTTCCTAAGTACATGCATATTTGTTTTACTTTTGGTAAGTTCTTTCGCATGCCCAAGATGCAACTCTAAAATTGAAACTTTAGTTTAGTAGTTATTTCTTTTGTGTGTGATCTTCTCTTGGAAAACATTAATCTTCTTTAATTCCATTTCTTGATTTGGGATTCCCATGTGACCGAGTAACTGGGAATTAAAACAGAATGATGAATCTTGTAATGCCATTGTTCTACCAGTTTATACAGAACATTTTTTTGCTCGAATTATCTCCCGGCTTTCCCATGCTTTATTATAATTCACGAAGAAATCTCACTTCCTTGGCATCATTATGAGTTATCTTATATGCGGAAGAGCTAGCAAGATGATTGCTTCTCTTGGCCTCCACATAGCTGCCCCGAGGGTTTTATTCACTTGCTTGCAATGTTGACTTTTGATCAGCAAGCGTTTGAGGTTTAGTTGGAGAAGGCTAAAATATCAACCCCAAAATAGGCTTGGACCTGAGGTATTCTAAGGACAACTCTTTGGGAAAATTATCAAAAAATAATTCATTAATTATTTTGGTGTAAAAATCTAGCTCTTTCACGGATCAGGTTCAGGTTCATTAGTTGTTTCACAATGCATTTCAATCTTCTTTATATAGCTTCTGTTCCAGCTCTCTATTATAAAATGGTTTTAATGGTAGAATGAGGTACCTGTTTAAGGGGGCCAAGCGGAAAAAAACAATAACAAGGGGAAGAAAAAAAAAGAACATACAACATTGCTCATGGATGAACAACTTTTACATTTGACTTGAATTCCAAATCCTATGTCTGTTAGTATAACATAGGGTCTTGGTAGTAAATAAGGTAACATGAATTAGGATAACTCTGGAATAAAATCTCCCACATAATTTACAACTGCAAGGAACTGTTGAATTTCCTGTTTGGTTTTGAGATACTTAGGAAACTTTAGCATACAAAATGCCGTTTTGTATCGATCATCAGGGTGAATACCAAGTTGCCAAAAACCTGATTTAAGATCAAACTTAGAGAATCATTCAGCTTTAAAAGGTTTACTGAACAAGGTTTTTCTATTAGGCAGAGGGAACATGATATCTGCAAGGAATTGGTTCAATGGCTTGTAATTGATGACCAATCTGAGTTTGCCATGAACTTGTTCTGACCTTTTGTTGAAATAGAATGCTTCACCAGCCCATGGAGAACTTGCTTAGTTATTTACTTATTTTGATATATGGACCATTGTGATATGTTTTTAATTACTGGTCATCTAATTTTACCTTTTGTAGTTCTTGTTATACTAAGTGTGCAGGAGGGTTATAGTCTTTTGCATATTGACCCTTTTTTTTTTTGTCCCCTTTCAAATAGAAATCAGGTGAGAAGAAGGGTGGCAAAGGTAATATGCCTATATCCTTATCAACAAACTTCATTGGCATATCAGTGACAGCTATTAAATACTTTTTGAATTCTTATTTTGGCTCTGATGTAGGCGAAGAAACTCAGCATGTAAAAGGTTCAAAAGTGGATAATCAGCTGGAGAGGAAGAAAGAAGGTTCATCTGCACAGACGGCAGATGTTGATAAAAAGGAGATAGATAGTGGAAAAGAAAAAGGTAATGCAGTGGACACAGATAGGGAGAAGAATGATAAAAAGGTTGAGAACAAACAAGAGAACCAAAGTGGTGAAGCTATCAATAATATGGTAAAAGAAGATCAAGGAGAAAGTGTACTCATAGTTGATAGAATGAAGCCTGGCAAAAAGAAGATCGTAAGGAGAGTTGTCAAACAAAAAGTTGCCAAGAAGAAGAAAGATGGCATGGAAGAAACTGAAAACAAAGTGGAAAATTTGCCAGATCAAATGGACGTTGGAAAGAAAAGTGTGGATCCAGATATTGCTGGTCAGACAGATGGCTCATCTGCCAATGCTTCGGTTTTTAAAACGTTTAAAAGAAAGAAAATTGGAGGGGTTTCAGTGGAAACAATGCCCAGTGAAGATGCATCTACAACACCTGAGGTAAAACTGGTCAATGAAGGTGAGTCTGCTGAAGATAAGCCAATATGTCCACCAGAGGGAAGCAGTACTGCAGTAGCTCAGGATGGTCGTGTCAAAACAACTGTAAAGAAGAAAGTAGTTAGAAGGGTACCGAAAAGAAAAGTAATTTCTGCAGACAAAAAAAATGATGCCACTGATGCCAGTAGTAAAAAAGATGAACTGAAAGATGAAAAGGTGGGTAATACTTCACTGCCAATTTTGGGGTCCCAAAATTCCGTATATACAGGCAACTTGAGTGATGGAAACGTGGAAAACAATATCGACCGGAAAAAAGAATCAGCATCAGAGACTCCTGAGGAGCAAGATAAGCTGGCAGATAAGAGGGCTGACCAAACTTCCAAAACGGAGCATGATGATATAGATAAGCAAAAAGTCTCCATGAACAATCATCATGCACAACCAACAAAGAGGGAACATTTGAATGATGACATAGAAATAAAAGATCAACATGGAGGTGAGGACTCTAAGGGCATATCAAGTAAAGAGTTGAAAGAGAAGAAAAGAAGTGAAGAACCTGAGTTGAAAGAGAAGAAAGGAAGTGAAGAACCCCCTCGACGCCCTGGTTTGATTCTTCAAATTACAGGGAGCAAGGATTCAAAGGTAGGTCAATTGTTTTCTCTTCTTCTATAACTCTCTTAGTATATCATTTAGCATTGTTCATAATCTTATGCTGCAGGTGCAGTCCTTATCTTTATCACTGGATTCGCTCTTGGATTATACCGACAAGGATATTGATGAATCGACTTTTGAGGTATTTTGGTCTCAGTATTTGGGCAGTAAATGGACATTTGTCACCATTTGGAAGCATTTTTGATTGATGCCTTCTGTCTTTTTGTAGCTTTCATTATTTGCAGAATCCCTCTATGAGATGCTTCAGTATGGAATGGGTTCTCGCCTCTTAAATTTTCTCCAGGCATGTTCGAAACCATGCAAATTGCTTTTTTTATATTTATTTGTTATCATTTTTTTTAATGTTCTTGCCTGTTGCCTTTTCTGCTTTACTTATTTATGCTTTCCAACCTTGTTCCCATATTTTAGAAATTGCATGCTAGAGTTGTCATCGAGAGAAACCAACGAAAAAGACAAAGGGAAGAAGATCCTAAAATGGAAGATGAGGGGAAATTATCCAAAAAGGTCACGAAGGAAAATCAATCAGTTGAAGATGTTAAATCAAATAAAACTGAAATTTCTGAGAAAGTCCTTCCAGAAGAAGTAAAACCTACTGTCAAGGAGGCTACTTCACTCGGTCATGCAGAGCATCTGAGGACAAATGAAAGTGATGAAGATGTAGATCCTGAGGAGGATCCAGAAGAAGACGAAGAAATGCCAGATATAGTCCCTCAGCACGAGTCATCTAAGGAGGTATGATGTCTCTGTTTCTGCTACTGTATCTATAGATTCCTCATGATGTCTCTGTTTTTCCCTCCCTCTGCCCATTATATTTCCTTTTTTAATTTTGAAGAAAAATATTAAAAATTTTAATTCCCCGGTCTCTTGGAATAGATATGAGAAAATACCCAGGGTTTTGGTCATCTAGAAATGGTGGATTGCTACCTTGATCTCTAATATCCTTCTGTATTATTGTTTCTTTCTTGATATGATTGAACAAAAAACAATGTTGGTATGAGTTGTAATGCTTAGAGACAGCCATCTCTGTGCTAATTGGTGCAGACTTTGTTTGGACTATATAAGATAATAAAAAAGTAAGTGAGGCATAAAACATTTTTCTTCTAGAAAGTAAATCTACTCTTTGGATTTGTAACAATAAAGGGATAAGAAATGCAGGAACATGCATGTTAAGCGAAGTTCTCGCCACCGGTACCAGACTTTAGTCAAACAGTAAGCTTCCTTCAGACTTTCCTTAGTCTGCTCATTGTAACTTAGATTGGCTCTTCTCACTTTTGAATCATAATGAATTGGGTGTCCACCATTATATTTAGTCTGATATACATGGATGACACCAGTCTCTGCCATGGGTGTTATTTTGGGGTATGCCGGCGGCTTCTTATTTTGGAATAATGTTACATGTATGCTGAAATTTATCAATAATATACATCTACTACTGAAAGTTGATATTGGAAAATGCAAACCCTATTGCCTCTTCTAGGAAAAGGCCTATTCAGGAATTGTTGAGCTGTTCAATACTATCTCCTGACAGTATTTTTTAACCTAGAGGTGGACTTTCAGGTGTCCTTGGGTTAGATGCGACTTTAAACTTGTTGCTGATGCTGTAACTACCTGACTAACACTATTGAGTGGGTCTGAGAGCTTACAGAGAAATTCTAAGATATGTTATAAAGTCAATTAATACCCTAGTTGCACCAAAGGTAACCAAGCTTATGGAGACTTATATTTCTATGAAGCATAAAGGGCTTATGAATATGGAACCCTGGCAGCATAGGAATTTCTTGGAGGGAGTATATAACTGATATAATTGTTTTAATATATGGTGATTATGTTATGAACCTTGGCATAGGATCTAGTCACAGGCCTAGAAAGAAGAAGAATTTTTCTGGAATCTATGATAGAACGAAAATATGAGGCTAACTTGTCCTTGACAGAGTCCCTCTGAAACACTTTTCTAGATAATTAAGCTGTCCTATATTTTCTATGTCAGTCCCCCTAAATAGGATGATCAAAATAATGGAAAACAAAGGTTCCTAAATTATAGGATCTAAATTAGATCCTTTGAGCAACATAATAAACAAGAAACGAAAAGGAAACAAAATAACAAAGAAAGGAAATAGAATAAAACAGAATAAAAATCTGATTCTGTGATTGCTAATTTCACTCCTTTTGCTGCTGCAATTCTGTGACTGCTAATTTCACTCCCTTGTTGGTGCCTTGTTATCAATTTTCCTCCTATAATATTTTCGTCCCACAAAAGCATCTATATCAGATTACTGACAATAAATTAAGTTCAATATTAGGGAAATGGGACATTTGTCCAGAGGAAGATGTGCTGCTGTTAAGATTTTGTGTTTAATTCATTTTGCTGCTGTTTCCATCATTGACAAACTTTGGTTATAACCTACTTTGCTTTTTTGCATAGGAAAAGGTTGAAACTAGCAAGACTGATGCTGATGCTAAAATTAAAGACAACGTGAAAAATGAACAGAACGAAACTACTGAGAAAATGCCAGAGGTGAATCCCAGTCCAATCACATGCAGTGATGCAAAGGTTGTGAAGGAAGAGATGAAGACAGAAGGAACAAAGGCTGTTGACAAGGAACTGTTGCAGGCATGTTACTCAACTCCATCCCCTCCCTCCTCCCTTCTCACACTCATGCTTATCTTGGCCTTGTGGCTTTTGTGTCCAAGACAACTAATGCTTTGTAGTCAAACACTAGGGGTTGGTTTGTAGTACACAATCAACTGTGTACTGAATATACGTGGTGTACATGTTACACATCATATATTATAGGATTTGCTCAACATGTGGTGCCCGTTGGGTGAGAAGTGTTGGGCACACCCCATAGCGTGTCTACAGCATGGGGTGTACCAATTGCACTATGGGGTGCATTCATTGTGTACTGCCAAGCCCTAATGTTTGACTGCAAATTGTAGAGGTCCCTGACCTGCAAATTGTAGTATTGTTTCCCATGATTTCTCATAATAACAATACCTGCTTTGGTCTGGAACAGGCTTTCAGATTTTTTGATCGGAATCGTGTTGGCTACATCAGGGTAAGGATGCCTATGTTTTCCTTTGAGTGACCCTGAGAGCATGTTTGATTAGAGATTTTAAGTGAACTTACATTTCAGGTTGAAGATATGAGGTCAATTATCCACAGCTTGGGGAAGTTTCTCTCCCACCGGGATGTTAAGGTTAGTTTTGCTCATTGATGTTATTGCATTTCTCATTCAGCATTGATGATTTTTGCCATATCTGCGAATTAAATTGGTAACACTTCCCCCATCGCGCAGGAACTTGTTCAAACTGCCCTTCTGGAGAGCAACAGAGGGAGGGATGATCGCATTTTTTATGATAAGCTAATGAAAAGGTCTGATATTTGATATTCTTAAAAGGAAAGCACAAGAGCATTTTTTTCCCCCTTTTTTTCAATTAACAATCATTTATAGTTCAAGTAATCATTGTCTGTACACAATCAACTCAATCACCTCTATGGGATCTGTTTTGGGTTTTTACCCAGCTCATGGGGGTGAAGGTATATTTTAGGATCTTTTAAATTTTTTTTGCGTACATTAATGAATCAATTTGGAAAATTTGAACTTGAATTCTGTTTTTTTTCCTCTTTTTTCGAGGGAGTATTTACCTTTTGTTTTAGGACAAGAATTAAAGAGAATCATTAATGATAAGTTATCATATTATTCATGTTATTAATGTGATATGTAATGAGAACTTACTATTGAAAAAAATTGTTCTCATAAATTAAAGAGGTTAATTTTATTGATATTTTAGATGGAAAATATGTCTATTTTAGAGAAGTTAACATTTCAAAATTGAATATTTCACCATTTGAAATGAGGGACTATTATGAGTCAGCTTGATAAATCAAAGGCTCAACTCTAATAATGATTACATCCCTAGCTCTATCTTAATTTGGTTTCTCCATTTTTCTAGTTGCTCAACCCTTTAACCCAAGTCAATTAGTTCCCGAAAATCATTTATTCCTCTAGGGAGTTTAAGTAGTAGACTAAAAAAATTATATTAATAAATAATAATAAAGAAAGTGAAATGGATGGAAAATTTCAATCTGATGTCCTCCCTGAATGTTCTCACGGTGTCATTGTAAATCTCTATAATTCCTTCCCATTCTCTTTACTAACGCAAACAATGTGAGCAATATTTTTTACTCTCTTCCTTTATGGGCATTTTTTATTAATCAAAAATCATTTACAGGTATGAAAAAAGAAAAATAAATATTATAAGTATTTTCAATGACACGAAAATAGTTTATGAATATACTTACTGAATCTCCTTTTATTATATATGATTCCATCTGCCCTTTTTTATAAGTTATTAAAATTCCCTTTTGAGTTTCTATGACTCGTTAGAAATTCTTTTTACCTCTGTAATCAATATTATCCTTATTTAATTTTATTTTTCTCTCATATTTTTCTTATTCTCAAGACAAAATTTAGTTTCTCTTTCTTATCTCTCTATTCCTCTCTTTATTACTCATTTTGTCTCACTAAGATAGTCTTCCTTTCCATTTTCATTCGTTCTAAATTATAGATCAATTTATTTATTTAAAGTATAATTTAATTTTTAATGGAGTAAAATTCTCTTATTTAATATATCTGAAAGCCTTAAAGCTTTTAATATCTTAGTTTTGATTAAATGACAAACATTGATAAGGACTAATGGCTTTATTGTATTAGTGATGATCTTTTAGGATTCATATATCTAATCCTTGCAAGATCAAAGTTTCAAATCTTCAGGAAAGAGCTTTTGATGTCAAGCCTTGAAGATAAGCGTTTCTGGATTAGATAGGATCTAGAGGTGTAGCTTTAATTCTTTATTTATCTTTGGTTATCTCTAGGTCTATCCCTTTGAGTAATGAGTTCTATAGGTTGCTCAATAAGAGTGAAATGATTTTCAAAATGCATTTCATTTAGATAAAACATGAGTTGGGTATTTGAAATGATTTTCAAAATACATGCACATACTTCAAAATTCATAAAATATGGTTTGCAAACTCTTAGAGTTGTTTGGGAACTTGTTCTGCATAGTTTTAATGCATTTGTGGTCGACCTGACAAAAGTGTGGACGACCACAAATCATGCTGTCGACCAGACTTCTCAGAGTATCGTCCGCAGGCTGTCCAGAGTTCTCTGGAACACTTGCGGATGATAGAGCGGTCGACCGGACTTCTGAGCTCATCGTCCGCAGGCTGTCCAGAGTTCTCTGGAACATTTGCGGATGATGGTACGGACGACCCTCTTGATTTGCGGTCGACCGCACTTCTCCTGAGTGGGATTCAAACAGCCATTTTTATGACCGTTGGTGCATACATATAAATACCCAATCGTTTAAACAACACTTATCAATTACTTTTTGAGCAAAAATCTGATCCTAACAGTTCATAGAACCTCTGGAGATTATTTTGAAACCAAATCTTAACATTCATATTGTGAAATTCATCAAAGTGAGATTTATACAAAATCATTGGGGTTCTTGAGCAACTTACAAGAAAACATTACTCAAAGAGGTATTTATGCTTTACATTGATATATCTTCACATTAAGGTGATTTCATATATCAAACTCTTCTTATTCATATCTTGATTGATTTGTTCAAGGTTGCATTGAGCTTAAAACTCTAAGGATTAGAGTGAGCCTTGAACCATAGAATACTGTGTTTGTGTTAAGAGCTTCTTTTTCATTAATTGTTGTAATAGAGAAAGGTGTGTAGACAAGGTTATATTGTAAAACTCAAAGTGTTGAGTGAACCTTGGTTGGTTAAGAGGTTTATGTTGTAAAACCCTAAGGGAATTGGGTGAGCCTCTATTGTATTCTCTCTTACTATATTAGTGAAAGGTTTTGTGAAATCCTTGAGTAGATAGCTCAAGGTAGTGGATTAGGTTTTGTTGGATAAACCGAACCACTATAAATCTTTGTGTTCATTGCTTCTTTTCTTGAACTCATCTTTTCATACTTTGGTTGAACACCAAGTGTTTGATATTTGTTATCTTAGAAAGCTTGTTTAATTTAAAGAGGAAAAATCGGTTAAAACCTAATTCACCCCCCCCCTCTTAGGTTTTTCAATATCTTACATCAACAATATTCATTTTCAAGATAATCCCTTGGAATACTAAATATCACATAAGTATATGGGCAAAATAGGAAAAATATAAAACAAATTTACAATTCCAATAATATTAAAAATGTCTTCTCAATCTGTATATAAAATAGTGATTGTCTATCTTAATACTCTATCCGTCCCAAATTATAAGATACTTTGAGGCTTTTGAAAGTTATTTTGTATATTTTTTCAATATTACCCTTATCTTAAATGAAGAGAGAGAAAAAATAAATGGTTTAATTTTAAATTTTCAAATAAGAGTATGATATAATAAATGAGGATCTTTTAGAGAACTAGAATATTTTTTTAATACGTGTGAAATGCTCAAAGTATTTTAAATTTTGAGACATGGAGTATGACAAAAGGAGTATTATTTTTCATATCTCTTTTCCTTATTTTCAAGACAAAATAAATAAAAGTACGTCTGAAAAAAAAACCATTGAACTGTATGAATAGTCTCTCAACAACTTGCGAAAAGGATTGTAATTATGATGAGAAAATGTTCAAAGAGATTTTAATTGCTAATTATTGAAGAATTTTCGTGCTTAGAAAAGCCAAAGATGAATCCAAATCAAGTTGGAGGTCAAATAGTCAACTATCTTACAATGCTTCATTCTTGGAGTCCAAGTCAAAGTCTAATTTGATTCCTTATGGAAGATGCACGAAAATTTGGTGGATTCTTTGAAGATTTTCTATCTTAAATATGATTTGGAAGATTTTATAGAATAAATTTCAATAGCTTCCAAATATAATTTGTAATATGATTTCCTTAGTGATTTAGGAGTTCTAGATTTTCCTTAATTTTCTTTCTTAATTCATTCTTATTTTACTATTATAAATATAATTCATACAAGACTTTGTAAGGGAGAAGATATCAGTTTATCAATAAAGATGTAGAGATTATTTCTCTTTGGTTCTTTGAAGAACATTCGTTCTTAACTTATCAATCACTATTTGGTGGATTGATTGTGGCGTCTTTCTTATACCAAGGTTCTTGCTTGTCATATAAGCAATGGTTCGCAGTTCCACCATAGTAACCATCTAGAAACGATTCTTGGACGACTTTATTGATTTGAGTTTCGTTCTACAGGTTAGGGCGGGGTTCGTATCAAATTATGTATCACTATTTTTTGTGTTAATCATAATTGTTCATTTCAGATAAGGTAATATGCATTAATTTTCCAATTTGGTTTTTGTGTTCCTCTAGGTTGTATAAGTTAGGGTGTTAATATTGAATACGATTCGCCAACACGTAGGGTTGGAGTTTTTCATGTTCGAGTTGATATCGTGTCAACTCGATAAGCTCTTATTGTGTTTGAGTTGGAATTGCGCCTAACACAATAACACGATTTTAACTCGCGTTTAAAAAAAATATTTACATTTTAAGATCAAAATTAAAATGTAAAATTAAATAGGTAAAATTGTATTGTTGTTGTTGGACATATTAAAATTAAATATTTTATTTTTTAAAAATAATTTAAATAAGTAAATAATATATTTGGGGATAAAAGTGCAAATAAGTTGTAAATATCATATTCATGAAATTAGCGGGTTGATGGATTGAGGCATTATTTATTTCATTTTTGTGTTCGTGTCGGGTTGGCACCTTAATTTGTGAATTGCATTCGTATTATAAATTTTGACATATTTTTTTATCGTGTCGTATTTGAATTGTCTTATTATGTATAATTACGTGATTTGATACAACACGATAAGTATAAGCTATCTTTTTTTGCCATGCCATTCGCAAGTCAAGCAGAATTAAAGCCATTTCTAGGATGTAGAATTAAAGTCATTTAATGAACATGCTTAATTGCATCTCTTTGGTTTCAATTGAACGTCTCCAACTATATATTTAGAAATATTTAAAAATTATTTGAAATAAATATTTTATTTTTAGATGTTCACATCATCCTTGCCTATAAGGACACGAGGATGAGAGTATATATTACTCCTCCCACCTTTTTTATAAGTTATTATAAGTAATTTTACAGATTAATGAATTATTTTATTTTCTATTGTAATTTTATTTATTACACTTAGAACAATTATTATAGTATTTATTAGTTCCATAATAATTTTTTAAATATTTAATAGTATGGTGATTGTTTGATTTGTTATACCAAATTAAGTACATTCATTCACTTTGAAAAATATGAAGCATCAATGACTTTCACAAAAGCATTCTTACTTCCAACTGAACCGAAATATTCAACTATTGTGCACTGTTATGATTCTTTCAAATATCTATTTTTAATTTGATAAGAAAATTAAGGAGAAATTTTGACTACAAGTATCGCATTATTCTTATACAATTCAAAATGTATGATATTGAATTGCATTTTTCTAAAATAATCTCTATTTTTTAAATTAAAAAGAAAATTCTCCCTCCTTTTTTTCTCATAATTTAGGAAGTGAAATGCACAACCTGGACAAAAACAGATTGTTAGTGCTGGAAAAATGGGCTACAAAACACAAAGTCAAGACTCAAGAGAGTGCCATCTCTAAATTTGGTGGTGCTAATTTTTTTTTTTGGTTGGAAAGTTCACATGATATGTAAGTGCAGTAGCTGTATAGGCTTATAGTGTCTCTCATGTGACAATCAAAGTCAATAATAGATCAAACACACAACCAATGGGCAATCAAACTACTGCTTGCTTTCCCGTGGTTGACAATAGCTGGAAACAGCTCAAAACATGGTTTAATTTACATACCTAAATGGTCATCTAAATCTTTGTTGTATGCCAGCTAAAATTCAGCCTGAAAATTTTGGAGTTCTATTTGTTATCGAGAAAATTCTTCTTTTGGTTCTTTAGAATGAGAATTAATTTAGGAGCTAATTATGCAGTTATTCTTTTATAGCTTCCGTAAGGGTTTATTCAGCTTAAAGGCGAAGCACATGGTTTGGAATTAATGGAGCATTATTACTCCATCTGCCCCAGAATATAATACGTTGAAAACAAACTCTCTTATAAAAAAAAAATTTATAAGATATTTTATTACTTGTAGAATTATTTTGTATATTACTTATAATATATTTTAGTTTCAAAAATTAATAAGCACAGTAAATGAGAGTATTTTATGAACTAAAATATCTCATTATTAATACGTGTGCAATTCTTTTCACCATCTTTAAAAACAGGACGGATGAACTACGATTAATAGTTTCCCAGCCATTTCCCATAAGGAAAGAAATAGGCTTTTAAAGAGCCATAGATCTTGGAGGATATTGGGAAAATATTTTGTAAGAGGCAAAATTACTGAATTATTTGAAAGCAGCTTCACCTACCTACTCAAGAAAATGGAGTTGAATAAATCAGATCAGTTTCCACCACCAAATCCCTAGCTTCCTCTTTGAGGAAGCAAGGATTAGGCCAACGCAACAAAGGTGACAGCTGAGGTAGAAAACAACAAAAGGTAATAAAGCCCAACTACTTCATTACTGAGGAAACAAGCATAGGCCAATATTAAGACATCAGAGATCAAATTTTTCCAACCATACAAAAATAATGTACCAGAGAAATAAATGCTGCAATAATTTAATGCATAAAAAAATTGTACTAGTACTTTCAAAACTAACCTTATTATTGATGTTCTTCTCCAGATAAATCGAACCAGTAGAATATATATGTACAATAAATTTTTGTCGGACATGAGCCATTCTACTCATTTACGGAAGAAGAATTAAGAAGGGTACTTTGATTTCACTACATAAATGTAGAGACGAGCTCCAATGGCGGTGGATGATCATCACCTCAGAGGACTATAATACAAATTGTATGATTTAAAAGATATATCCTACTAGCTGGCAATGCCTAAATGCAAGCAGATCCGAATTTCTTCACCGACATCCAACTCCGAAGATGCTGCAGTTTCTAGCAGAAGTGAAAATCATCTTCCGCTTTCGAGGACGTAAATTTAAACAACTATGGTAGAGGATTGCCAACATAGTTTCACTAAAATACCACTCCTTCACTTTCGAAGCTGAATATACGATATTTTTATTTTAAGATTTTTGAAATTGAATGTTATTTTTTTAAAAATTAAACATATTTTTCATTTAAAATTTTATTAATAATCTTATTAATTTAATAAATTTATATTTTATTAATTAATGATCTACATTACTGATATAATTAATAACTAGAATAATGCGATAATTCTTTTAAAATCAAAAATTATTATTAATTTTTAAATTAAATTAAATATTAACATTTAATTTCGAAATCGAATCGTATTTTATAAATAAATAAAAAATTAATGTATATAGTTTGCCAAGCATGCGCAATTTGAGGAACTAAAGACATGTACCTCTAAGCTATCTTTGATCTTGTGGTCTTAGACTCTTAGTATATTGGATATCCGAGAGGGAATGGAAGCCAATTGTTACTGTTAACAGTCACTGTCCATCAGGTACTTAGCCTAACGTAAGTACATAGATTGGGTCTTCACAGTCATAATCTGGCTTTCTAGGAGAGTATTAGCCAATTGATTCGGGTAAAGAAACGCTTGCCATCCACAACTTGTTTAGACCCAGTTATGGGGGAGGGTCACAATCACACGTCACGGTGACCCCAACTGATAAATTTTTAAAATAGACAAGTAATGAACACAACCTATTCAAAGGTTAAAGGGGAAAAGGGACGGATCTCTAATACATTGGCCGGCACACCTTTATCTCCTAAAACATTGATTTAAGTTGAATAAAGAATATTACTTTGCAAAAATTTAAATCAATGTAAGAAATGATCAATTAATAGAAAAAAAAAGATGTAAGACATGATCTTTTCACCACCCATCCTGATAGAAGGTTGGGGTGAGTTCACTTCTCTTCATGATTAAAGGTTCTTATATTGAACAAACTTAATTTAAAAGTTAAAAATGAAACTAAATATACACATTTAACTAATTTAGTCTAAAAATTAAAACTGAGTATTTAACTACATTATCCTCTTTTTTTTAAAGCACAACATTATCTTTATTATTCTTATCCATTTTTACATGACATTAAAAGATTTATTTATTATATTCACCCTTGATTATAAGATACTTTAACATTTTCAAAAACATTTGACCATTTATTTCTAATATTACCATTATTAATCATTATATATTTCCTCATTTTTTATTTTTAAGAAATAATTTTAATTTCTCAAGAACAGATTTTATTTTATCTTTCTTATTTCTATGACAAAATAAATAATAGTATTATCATAAATAATTAATAAAATTACTTCTAAATTATAAAAAATGACAAGTGAAGCAATTTGGTTTGTGGATGTTAGTCAAAAATTTAAATAAAAAATATATTTAGATGAACAATTTTAAATATCTCAAAATGAAAATATAAATATTCAATATTATACAACACTAAAAGACTAGAGGTAAAAAAAGATAAGCCATATGGCAACTAAATGAATGTCTAGTCCAGAGATCCTTACGGCAGCATGGCCCTTAAATGCACATAGCAACTAAAGGTTAGGTATACCTAGAAAAAGAATTTATAAAATGTAAATTTTGATGTTGCCGAAAACGTGATCTCAAAACTTGGTTCATCCATTTCAATCTACAGTATTACAAGAGAGGCATAACAATCTACAAAAACGAGGATGTAGAAATCATTCTTCAATGGAACTTCAAAATCTATCACCAACTCCATACAGCAGTAGGCTTAACAACCCAGAAGAGACATGTGGGACACTTTTGACCATACAAATGGACCAACCCAAACAAGATAATCAACTATCAAGTATCGTAAGAATTGACATGTCAAAATCCATGAGGCAAGCCTAGTACAGCGTCGAGCATCTAAATGATGTTCCCTTCCATAGAAAGAGGAGCAAAATTGGGGGAGAAAAACAGACAGGTTGAGGTGGTGCACAAAGCATAATTGATGGTGTGCACTAGGTGACTCTATAAGACTAACCAGGGGGAACTTTCAGTTCCAGATAAGGCCAGACAAATAATGAATGCATCGGCCTACTGAAAGAGGTGAACATCATCTTTATTTCCTCCTAATAGTTGGGACTAAGTCCAGATATGCAATTAAATACACAGTGCAAGGCTTAATAAACCTCAAGGGGTACATTACATAAGCTTTAAGATGTTACCTACAATATTCACAGAGATAAAAAGATAACTAATACATGCTGATGAAGTCAAAGGCACAAAGCACTGGCAGCATCCATACAGAAGTACATTATGGATTCTCAAAAACATATGCCCAGAATTAAAACAAGAGCAGAAGCCTATCATCCATCATTCAAGTAGAAAAGGTGACAGATTCAAGAATCTCGATCAACCAACCAGTGGCATTTCACTTGGACCCTAAAGTAAATTTGGATTGACAGACGAACATAGTTGGCTATGCTCAGAGCAAAATTGTGTTTTCTCTGCTTCCTGTATCTGGTAATCTCTCTCTACCTAGTATGTCTTTCTCCCTGAAAGTCCAAACAGAGCATTAAACACATTCAGCCCAACAGATAATGATTAGAGTTTATTTTATATTTTTTTATAAAAAAAATGTTTTCATATGCAAAAAAAAATGAGGAAGCAGTCAATTGACTTCAAAATAACATCGTAAGGAAAGAAAAATAGTTCCAGTTGGCTTCACCATGTTACAAAATCAGATTCACTTCTGTCCACATCATGTGCAATCGGCGGCCAAAGAGATCATAAGTTCATATATGGATCATCACACATACAGGAATAGGAAAACACAGATAATTGGCAAATGAACATAGAAAGAAGCCTCTTTGGTGCAAGATAGAGAATTGTCACTTTAGAAAAAGAAGCTTCTTGTATGCATGAAAAGAAGTTTAATCCACGTCAAATGTACAAACACAATCACCCAAAGTAGTTCTCTATTTAAGATTATTAGTGCATAGCAAAATAAGGTCATGCGTATTAGATTAACCAGGTCTATGAGAGCCAAAAACCAATAACATGCGTGTAAGGAGAGAATATACTATAATACAACTCAGTCATGAATCCTAAATCCAAGGAAATACGTAACTTCAGAAAAATAAATGATTATTAGCTAGATGTTATAATGATCGAAACATCCCAAAAAATAGACACTAAAGGCCTCAGTATAAATAGAATTCCACAGCCGGAACCAGTATATAACCCCATCGAAGCAATAATCTAGACTAGAAACTAATACATCTCAGTAATTAAGCACACAAAAACAAGTTAAACAGGGGAAAAAATACCTTATCCAAGAACATTCATCAACTGGTCCCCCCTTTAAACCATCTATCAGAATGAATTCATCTCTAGACAGTAGGTCCTCCTCTTGACCAACATCCTAGCAGCAGTCCCATATGGTTCCTCAAATGCTGCCGCCACCCAATTGCCATCAGCTGCCACCTCCTTCTTCGGCTGTTCGCTAGGCCTGATTGCTACCAAAGTCGCCCCCTTTAAAACAGTTCCATCAGGCAACTCCAAGTGTGGTGCATACCACAGCCGCATATTCAAAGCAGGCACCAATGTCCTCTTTGAGGCAGAGGATGCCGACAATGGCTTTACTCTCAGCTCCTCCAGTTGATCCTTATTCATGCACAGAACACCTTGCCCGTCTGCATCCGTCAAAACCAAGTTGCCCAGAGTCTTGTGTTCCGCAATTATTGGCTGCAACAAATAATGCCTTGCTGATGCTGCAATTAAGGAGCTTATAGTCCAGACCACTCGCAACTTCAATCCACCATTAGTGTAAAAAGATTCTGGGATGCTCCCATTATCATTCTCATTGTTGTAGTTATTGTTGTTTCCATTAATCTCATGAACTCGCAGAGGCTCAACGTTATTATTAATACTGTTATTGGTATTCTGGTAGCAATTGCTCACAGAAGTATTGCTGTTGTGGGTGTTACAATTATGAACGATAGAAGAAGCACCGAGGATAACGCAATTATCTAGAGTAGAACCAAAATCAGCTCGCCATTTGAGCAGAACCCCGTCGTCAATCCCAAGCTCACCTGAGGGGAGTTCAATTCGGAGGAACTTGATTTCATTGAAGTTCTTAAGAACCTGAGTCGGGGAGTGGTGGGTGACGCTGTTCTGATCAAAATCATCATCGGCACAGTAGTCATGGTTGAAAGACAGGCCAGAACGTTTATTGGGGTTGATGAATTGCGTGAGGGATTGAAGGGGCTTGAGGAGAGAAGACAGGAACAAGCGAAGTAAAGACCTGGACTTGTCGGCAGCTGAACTACTCGAAGATGCGGAAGAGGAAGTGGCTGTAGCGGCTGAGGACGACGGGTCATCGTCGGAGATAACGCAATCAACACGAACCACAATGTTCTCAACTTGCGGAACAAGTGAATGGAACCGACGAGAGACGACACAGCAGCGGCCCAAAGCTTTAACGTCGCCGATCTTGTTAAAAACGAGCAAAAGAAGCGAGTCAGGCAACCGGTCAAAGTGGTCAACTGGTTCCGGGAAGATTTTGGTGGCCAGATCTGCCCTTACTGAACCCATCCTCCTGATTGTTCCGGCAGGCAATCAATGATATGAATAAATATAAAGCTGTGGTTTCTGCAGCGGTTGATGCTATGGATCTGAGAAAGATTGCATGGTTTTAGAGAAGGAGAGAGAGATCTGCGGTGGTGGAGGAGGAGGAGGGTTTGAGAGAAAAGAAGTGAAAAAAAAGAGGAGGATATTATGTGCGTACTGGAGATAAAAGAGTGGCTGTCTCTGTACGTGTCTGTGTGTGAGAGAGAAAGAGAGGATGAGGAAGAAAAGAAAAAGAAGGCGTGAGGTTGAGGCTTGGTGTCTGTTTGTGGGTTTGGGATGTGCGCGTGATTTTGAAGGATCGACATTTTGTTGAAGATGGGTATGTAAGTGAGTCTGATAATACTCTCACGCCTAAATAAAATACTAATTTTATTTGTTAAATCTCACATTAAATTATTAAATACCAAAAAATAAAAAAGCAATTTACTCAAATATCTCCGGCCAAAAGACAAAATCACACAATTGTCATTAGGTATGGCAATTATATGGATATTAATCGGGATTCGCTTCAATTCGTCCCGTTGAAGTCGAGGATTCCTCGAATTTAATGGGGTCGGGGCCGAGAATGGATTTTAAAAAGCGCGGATTAGTCGGGACGGGGACTGAGGTGGGAATTGATTTTTCCCCGCTGAAGCCACGCAGGGATTCGCCCCGCAAATCCCCGACTTCGATTTCAGTTCTATCTTTAATAAAAATATTATTTTATCTCTAATATTTTTTTTAAAAAAACCATTTTATCCATTTGGTTACTTAAAAAATTAAATAAAATGAGTTTATATTATTGACTAAGTAATTGTTAGTCATATTATTAACTATATATTAATATATTATTTATTTATGTAAATATATGTGAACATTTAAAAAAAAATATAACTATAATTTATATTATTAAATATATTGATTTAAATAATTTTATATTATTAACTATATACTTAACTAATTATGAATTTATATTATTAAATTTTGTAGATTACAATGAGTTTATATTATTGATCAAGTATTTTTTGACATCATAAGTTAAGCGGGGTCAAAGCGGAGTCAAACAGGGGCGGAGATAGGGCGAAGGCGGGGCGGAGATGGAACCTATTTCCAAATTTTTGAAGTGAAGGCAGGGCAGGGATGGAGATTAGTATTTAAAGTTGGGGCGGGGTCGGAGGTTGGGGACTTTGGCCCGATTCGCCCCATTGCCATCCCTAATTGTCATCCACACTTCGTTAAACGGTTATCCCCTCTATCTCTTCTGCCTCATTGTGCACGAAACTACATCGGCCAAGCCCACAAAAATTTTACATTGAATTGGAAGCTATCGAATTAATCAAAGTTCAGGCACGGCTCAAGAAATGTTCATAAGATATTAATTTATATCGAAATTAAGTTTTTTACTTGAAATTTTTATGTTATATTTGGCCTAGCACTCAAGCATTTTTTTACATTCATATTTATCGTAAAAGCATTTCTCAAAATATTTTTTCGAATTATGTACATGGATCTCACTCAATCATATAAGCAAAATATTTTTATTATTTTTTAATTAAAATTATGATCTCTAACAATTTGTTAATTATAATTTATACATTTTATAATATTATCAATTACATTAGACCCAAAACATATAAATCATTTTTCAATTCTCAATAAAAAAGTTATTATCTAAACATAACTTCATTTCAAAATAAAATAAACAACACTTTCAAAACTCAATCAAAATATACTCTTGATTTTTTAATGAGGGTTATGCGACATGCTTTTTTTCATTTACACAAAATATTTGATAATTAAACTAGCTATTTGAAGGTTATGTATCAACATTGCTAAAATTTATGACTTGTTTCGAATTTTTTTATCTCAGCTAAAATCCAAAATTTGTTAATTTTTATGTTGTTTCATTATTATTTTTTATATTTTTATGTTGGTTTTTGTTCTATATGATATGGGTTTCATGCTAAATAGTTAATAGTTATTATTTGCGTCTAATTGGAGGTTGTGAGCAATTGATGCTTTTTTTTTGGGTTTTGAGGAGTTTTGTGTAACAAATTTCGAAACCTAAGATGGAGTTTTCCTTTATGTTACACAAAACTCAAGAAAAATATTCGAACATGTTTACACGGATGTCTTGATCCATGTACGAATTCACGGATGTCTTCCAGCAATTTCGCCTTATGTCACATGAACATTTTTGTGTATATACTAATGTCCACCTAAGCAACCACACATGCTCCATCTTTGACTAGGCATGCTTGCTAGTAGCTGATATGGCTGCATAAATTATTTGACACGTCTTTCGAGATAATAATTTGGAATGTGTCTTTAGATGTAATTCAAAATACATTTTGGACAAAATAAAGTAGGTATTTATTGATATCACTTTAGCACACTTATCGAGATATAATTTGGAACATTTTTAATATGATTTTTTCATGGGTATTTTGAGACAATAATTTTCGAGATGACTTCCTTAGTTCCACACCATGTGGCACATAACTTTTTTAGGACATTCAAAAGTGTGTAGAGAGAACTCATTGAATGTATGCACGGAATGATGACAGAACAAACAAAAAAATCAACGATTTAAATCAAATTTACCTTAGAATTATTATTGTTTGATGCCATAAATTGAAGAGTATTGTCTCCTGTTGTTTAATATTTTATTGTTATGAAGAAACACAATCAAATCATCATTAATATCCAAATCTTTTATTGTATTAGAATTAGAATTTACACAAAAGTATTAATGTCCAAATTTAATTAAAGTGTGATATTTAGTAACTCTCAATAATAAACGTTACAAGTTCAACTCAAACAAAAAATTTATTGGTAAGCCTTTTAGTAAGAATTAGACTTGTGAAACAAATTCTCTTCTCGTCGAACTTCAAATTAGTCAAATCTAAGTATTTTTGAATGTCGAGAGATTTTGATAAAAAAAATGATACTCTTCTCTTCTTAATCGTTTTAGTATCAATATTTTATTTAAAACTAAAAATTCACCCTCGCAATGGAAATTATATTATTAACATGGTGTGTGACACATAAATAAAATCTATAAATATGATTGATTATATTTGACATATAAAAATATTATATGATTGTAATAGTAGATTTATAATATATAGTATATATGTAATAACTATGATAATAAAAATTAATAGAATAAAAATAGATTCTATCTTTTAAGAATTTGACACATATTTTAAATAAATTTTACATCTGAATAACAAATATTATGTTAAAAAATAAAAACAACTACCCTTGTGCATCACACGAGATTAGTTATTTTAACATAGTTTAACAAATAAACTATACAAAAGAATTATATAATTGTAATAATAAGAATTATAATATATAAGGTGTATATAATTAAACTTACCAACATGTGCGTTAAAAATACTGTGTGTCAGTATGATATTGTTTTAGTTAAAATTAATTTATAACAAAATATATAAACATTAATACATTATCTTTGAATCCTTAATTCAAAAACTATATCTTCAAACTTTTAATTTCATAACTTTAAAAAAATCTTTTGATTTATTGAATTAATAGGTTTCGATCAATTATAAATTTTTCTTCTAGAGATAAAATCTTACAATATATCTAAGAAATTTTTGAATTCTATAAAATAATTCAAATTATTTTGAAGATAACCTTTACTCTTTTTTTCCAATGAAATCTAATCTACTTTATTCTATTTTTATATGGATATAAGAAAATCTTATCATGTGTATAATAAGAAAACTATGATTATTGAAGAAGTCATTGTATTTGATGAATTTAACATTTACTTGCCAAGAGATGAGAATAAAGGTGATCTTCAAGAGCTACCTATGGAGTCAATAAATAAAGATGTTCAATCACATGAAGACCTTTCACCAACTAAGGATTAAAATGAAGAAGTCTTTAACAATCAAGAATCTACCGCACATGAAGAAGGAATGAAAATATGTCTATAATCATCCAAATGATCAAA
The DNA here is from genome assembly GCA_019593545.1 of Apocynum venetum. Taxonomy (NCBI): domain Eukaryota; kingdom Viridiplantae; phylum Streptophyta; class Magnoliopsida; order Gentianales; family Apocynaceae; genus Apocynum; species Apocynum venetum. The sequence continues at coordinate 659,006 of SRSM01000145.1, read as the reverse complement.
TCATTGGTAATCCAAATGAAGGGGTAAGAACAAGAAAACACTTTATAAACTTTGTTGATAATTTTGCATTATTGTCTCATATAGAACCTAGGAACATTGATGAAGCTCTTAGTGATGAGTTTTGGATTATTGCCATGCAAGATAAACTAAATCAATTTGAAAGGAGCAAAGTTTGGAAACTTGTACCTAGACCTTCAAATCATACCACCATTGGTACAAAATTGGTTTTTAGAAACAAACTTGATGAACATGATATTGTCACTAGAAATAATGCTAGACTTATTGCTCAAGGATATAATCAAGAAGAGGGTATTGATTATGAAAAACCTAAGAGGGGGTGAATTATGTTTTTATCCGATTTTTCAACCTAATTCAATAAAACACCTAATTGACAACAAATATCAAACACTTGGTATGCTAGTTGTGTGAGAAATAATGTGTTCAAATAAAATGCAGAAATTAGAGCAATGAACACAATGATTTATAGTGGGGTTTATCCAACAAAACCTAATCCACTACCTTGAGTTACCTACTCAAGGATTTATCAAATCCCTTCACTAATCAAATAAATGAGATTACAAAAGAGACTCACACCCAATTCACCTTAGGGCTTTGCAAATGACCTCTCAACCAATCAAGGCTCACTCAACCCTTGAGTTTTACAACAAAACCTTGATTATACAATAATCCCACCACTCTCATTAGTGAATCCTAACAATACAATTCAATTCAAGGTTCACCCAAAGGTTTTACAAACAAACCTTGAATACAAAACAACCTACACAAGGCTCACCCTAACACTTAGGGTTTTATGCTACTTGCAACCTTGATACAATTACAATCAATAATAAGAGATAGAGAGTTTGATAGATATCACCTTAATGTGAAGATATATCAATTTGAATCACAATCACCTCTTTGAGTAATGGCTTGTCAAGATTGCTTAAAATTCACCTTTGAATGTAAAAACCCTTCTTGAATGATTTTAACAAGATTAATGTTTAGAAAGGGTTTTGAAATGTTTCTAAGATGTTATAGGATCAAGATATACAATGTTTTGGCTCAAAAAATCTTCTTAGAAAGAATTCCAAAGGTTTTGGTATTTAAAGATTTGTTCCCAACGGTAAAAAATGAAGCTGTTGGAAACCCACTCAGGAAGTGCTGTCGACCGCATATCGAACTGGTCGTCCGCACCATCATCCGCAAGCTCACTGGACAACCTTCAGATGATGATTTTTCATCTTGCGGTCGACCTCACTTCACCTGCGGTCTACCTCAATTCACTGCGGTCAACCTCATGGTCGTCCACAGGATGACAGATGAACAAATTTGACAGCATATGCATCCACAAGATAAACTAACTTGTGGATGATACCTGAACCACTTTAAGTCGACTGAAACATGTTCATTTGTGTATCAATAATACTCTAACACACAAATGATGATTTCAATTAACCATATAAGTTATGGTATCAATCCAACAAAAGTTTATGAACCATTTAAGTTTTGAAATCAAGATGCATGGTTTTCGAAATACCAAAACATATTGTAACATATTAAAAACATTTTGAAATAACGTTTTAAGTTCATAGAGCAACCTTTAGAAACCATTACTCAATTAGAAGTAGAACTAGAGATATCAAAATATATAACTCTAAAACTATACCTCTAGTTCCTATCTAATCCAATAAAAGCTTGTCTTCAAATCTTGATAGTCTTGACTTGTATACTTCATTGAAGGCTTGAAATCTTGTTCTTGCATGGATTAAATCATGAATCCAAAAACTCTATCACTTGTACAGATAAGACATTAGTCCTCATCAATGTTTGTCATTAATCAAAATTAAGACATTAAAAGCTTTAGGGCTTTCAGATTATGATGAGACTTTTGCTCTAGTTGCTAGATTAGAGTCCATTAGAATGCTACTTGCATTTGCTTCATTTAAAGGCTTTAAATTATTTCAAATGGATATTAAAAGTGTCTTTTTAAATGGTTTCATCAAAGATGAAGTATATGTTAAACAACCTCTTGGTTTTATACATGAATCTTATGTAAATCATGTGCACAAGCTTTCTAAAGCTTGGTATGAAAGACTTAGCAATTTTCTTATTGAAAAAAGATTTTCTAGAGGAATAATAGATACTATACTATTTATTAAAAACAAAGCGTATGATATTTTGATTGTTCAAATTGACGAGCGTGTCGTTGCGCTATCAAATTAATACCAAACTCAACCAACTTATATAGTTAGGGCAAGTAAGGGTCGAACCCACAGGGATTTGTAAAATTTTAGAACAAGTAAACTAATCAAGATTATGGGGGAAATATTTGATTTTTATTTTAAAAGAATAAACTTTAAATAAATTTACTCACAAATTAATTAAGAATCAAAGAAAAGAAAAACGTTAGCAAGGATTTTGTATTTCGGTTTTACTTATTCGGGATTAATCATTGATAATAACCTATTTGAGTAGTGACTTAGAATTCCGCGTAGCATAGCAAATTCCGATTCCTGTATAGTTAGGTTAATTTCCAAGAAGCACGGCAAATTAACTTTAACCTAATTAAACTAAATTATCGAATCGCTCGCATAAAATAGTCAATTAAGTTATTCAGCTCGAGGACAACGTCAACACAAATTACATAAAGTTAATGGCCAATTAAAGTCATGCAATTTGTTTCAAACAATTCCCTATCAATTAATCAAACACAGATTTAAATTAATCAATAGTTACCACTTTTGGTTACCGAAAACCGATTCTGCATAACCCTAGTTAATCAATTATGCAAAACAATTAAGATGGCCAATAATAATTGAAATAACATAATTGATAGAATAAAACCAAGAATTGTTCAAATACTCAAATAGAAATAATGATCCCTTGAAAAGATCGGGTTTTTAATTACAAAACGTAAATCTCATATTCCCGAATAACATAAACCTAATACATGTCCTTGCCAACTAAAAACGTTTACTCACAAAACATAAAGGAAAACATCATAAAAAGATTAAGGGAAAGAGAGAAACTCATTAGTCGGAAATCAGATTTCCCGAGAAGCTCCCACCCTTGATCTTCTACAATGCTCGGGAAGAAAATATCTAAGGTGCTTGACACCCTAAACTAAGCTATTAAGGCCTATATATAGTTAGAAAAAGGTTCTAGGGTGGTTTATACAAGAGTCCTAATTAGAAATTACTTAAAACAAGCTTAAAACTTTGAATTCGGAAAGTGGACGCCCGAGTCTTCAAAGTGGACGCCTGAGTAGATGAGACGCGTCCACTTGACTGTCAATCTTTTGAGAGTGGACGCGTGAAATCTGATGGACGCGTCCACTTCCTTGCCTTGCGCGTCCACTTGGCCTCCCTGCGCATCCACTTCTCCCTTCTTTTAATATTCATCCTCAAATTCCTGATTTCTTCCATTTCATACCAACATCTTCTAAATCTTCTAAAGACCTGAAAACAAAAGTAATAGTGTAAGAATCATTAAAATCACCAAAACACATAATTAGCTAGATTTAAACTTAATAATCATCATAATAACCCATAGAAAACTAAGCTAATTATGGTTCAATCACAAATCTATGTTGATGATATCATATTTTGAGCTACTAATGAAAATATGTGCAAATATTTTTCTAAGACTATGCATGATGAATTTGAAATGAGCATGATGAGTGAGTTGACCTTCTTCCTCGGGTTGCAAATTAAATAAGCAAAAAAAGCTACATTAATTAACCAAGCAAAGTACACAAAAAGAACTACTGAAAATGTTTGGTATGGCTGATTCAAAAGAGATCGATACTCCTATGGCCACTTATATTAAATTGGACAAAGATGAAAATGGTAAGATGGTTGATCAAACTACTTACAGAGGTATGATTGGTAGTCTTTTATATTTAACTACTAGTAGACCCGATATTATGTTTTTTGTTTGTCTATGTGCTAGATTTCAATTATCTCTTAGAGAATCTCATTTAATTGCCGTCAAACGTATTCTTAGATACTTGAAAAGGACTATAATTTTGGTTTGTGGTATCCTAAATCTATGCGGGTTGTAGAGTAGGACATAAGAGTATCAATGGTTATTGTCAATTTCTTGGTTATTATTTAGTTTCATGGTATAGTAAGAAACAAGGTTGTGTATCTTTTTCTACCACTGGCGAAACCTGTCGTACGACTCTCAAATTTAAACCTAACAATTCCTATGTAGATAGGGAAAGTAGGGATCGAATCCACAGAGATTTGTCAACTCTTAAATTAAAATCATTAATCGGAAAGGGTTTTGGGGGGTTTTTGGTATTTTGAAAATAGAATTAAAAAGGAATTTGGAATATAAATGATATAAAAAAAAGCATTAGCAAGGAATTAGTATCAAGTTATATTTTTCATGGGATTAATCATAGATCAAGACATTATTAAGTAATTGGTTTTAGAATCCCGATCAGCTCAGAAAGATTCCTAACCTTACAAATTATATTAATCCCAATCAGCTCAGACAGATTAATATCTAATTTAATTAAACACCACTACCAACCAGCGTGTATAGGATGCTCAATCAAATTGCATTAAGTAAATAAGGCATCACAAACATTAAATTGTATATAACAATCAGCTTAATTATATACAATTTAAATTATATAATTCCGTTACTAATTTAATTAAGCCAATAGAAGCAACTCAATTAAACTGGTAGATGCCATTTGAATCATTAACACAAGATTAATAATCCTAGCTATATAATCACGTTTATTAACTAGATTGTCAATCCAATTAATTCACATAATTATATTAATTAAAACAGGAATTATATAAATACTTAATTAATATATAGATATAAGTATATTAAATAAATACACAAATATATATATATATATATAGAAAGATTGGATTTATATTAACTAAACAAATTAGGCGGTTCAACCGGCCATTTAAATAAATTAAACTAAAAGTATAGAGGCTCGGCCTTCCATTAAAAAAAAAGACATAAAGAAATTAAACTAATTAGGTGGCTCGGTCATCCATTTGCAATATTTAAAGTGCGTAAAGTAAAAATAATAAAGACTAGGCGAGTAAACCGACCATAAGTCTAGTTAAATAAATCAAAATAGAAATTAAGTGTAAAGAAAATTATCTCATAATCCCATTTATAAATATCTTAACACATATCCGTGCTAACAAAAGGAAATTACTCACAATCAATATTTAATAAATATAAGATGAAATTTATAAACATTAGAACGAAAATTTGAAAGAAATATTCCCTGAAAATATTGAAATTATTTGGACAGAATTTCTTTACTAAATTTTACAAAAAGACTTGAAAAACTATTCTAAAAATTCTAGAAATTATATTAATATGAAGATAATAATAAAAGAAAGAAATGGAGAAGATTGGAGCTAAATTGGTGTCTCAAATGAAAAATGAAGCTAACATATTTATAGGGAAATTTCTAGGGGTAAAATGGTCATTTTGACTTATGGTACTGTAGCAGGTTGACTTGTTGACTTTGACAGCCAACGGACACTGTTCATGACGTAAGCAGTGACGTCATCATCGACGGTGGTACTGTTCACCGGAGTTACTGTTTATCGATTTTTTTTTATCTTCACTTCTTCTTCTTCTTTTTATCTCCAAAATATACTAAAATACACTGAAAAACTTATAAACAAAGAAATAGAAAGGAAATGTGAAATATATCCATTTAATGACACAATTAACCGATTTTTAAACAAAATATAGTCATTAAATAGTATAAAAATCAGTTAATGTATGAGTACATCAACCACTGAAGTTGAATACATTTCCCCTGGTAGTTGTTTGTGCACAAGTTTTATGGATGAAAAGTACTTTGAAAGATTATAGCTTGAACTTTGATTGTATCACTATCAATTGTGATAATATGTCATTAATTTGACAAAAAATCCTATACAACACGCCAAAACTAAGCATATAAATATTAAACATCATTTATGACGTGACAATGTTTTAAAGGTGAAATATCACTTGATTTTGTACCCATGGATGATCAATTAGCTCATATATTCACAAAGTCATTGGTCGAGAAAATGTTTTGTTTATTTAGAAAACTCTAGAGTATTGGAACATTCAATTTCTAACATGTGTGTCAATGTATAGCTTTACAAAACCAAATTTTTCTTTATGTTCAGATGATACCCAGTGTATGCATATGAGTAAATTATCGTACATAGAACAAGCAGTGGACTTGCGGATGATCATTACAGGATCTTCGGTTGACCGCTGATTATTACTCATCGATCGCAAAGTAGACAGAGGACTTGCGGACGACCAATATCAAATTTTCAATAGACCGGAAATCACAAATCATCGACCGCAAAGTCTTCAAAGAAAAAAAAAATCCAATATGTGGATGACGATCTAGTTGACCGAACCTGTTTTGAACACAACTTTTCATTTTCCAATCATCCACAACTCTTCACCTATCAGTCGTATCTCTTCAAATTCCTATAACGCACTACAAATCTTCCATAAATACATTTCATTTCATCTTCAATTCACTCATTCATCATACATATCCTTGATTTATTAAATTCCAAACCCAATACTCCCAAGGGTAAATCACAAATGGCTCAAGAAGTTCCCAAGAAGAAAATGACCATGACAACTTCTACTAAACTCTTCAGAAACAAGCATCATGAGGCTCGTTACAACGATTACCTAAAAAATTGTTAGGTAATCTCTGGGAGTACAATTGATAGATTTGAGTTTCCTTTTGATAGAATTCTCAAATATGTGGCTTGGCAAGGATGAGATAATATAATAGATCATGATGAATTTTTATACACTGATCTTGTGTATCAATTTTATGCCAATCTTGAAAAAGTGATAGAAAAATAAGGTGATTTGACAATGAGGACTACTTATGTTTCAAGAGTGAATGAGATAGATATTCATTTTACTTTCATTGGCTTAGATAAAATATTAGAGATTCCTTTTGATGGGATTGAGTACTTAAATACTCATCAAAAGATCAAACACGAGGATTTCTCTGCTAATGATTTTGAGAAGATATTCACACACGGAAAGTCCTTTGTAAACTTAGTAAAGAAAGAAGCCAATGTGTTTAGTTTTGAGCATCGCATTGCATCCTTCATCATATGTGCACTAATATTTTCATACCAACTGAGGGACACAATACTACTGCCACCTTTATGCATATGCTTCTCATGTATATGTTGGTCAAGAGAATTAAGGTGAATCTCAACTATATCATAGTAGAACATATGATGGCTACCATTGAGAAGAGCAAAGGCATTTCCAAAAGCTTACCCTATGGATGATTGCTAACCAAAGTATTTCGGTTTTTCAACGTCCGTTCCCAGAATTGAAGGACACTGAAAAACCTAAGTGGGGGGGGGTGAATTAGGTTTTTATCCGATTTTTCAATCTAATTCAATAAAACACCTATTTGACCACAAATATCAAACACTTGGTGTGCTAGTTGTGTGAGAAATAATGTGTTCAAGTAAAATACAGAAATTAGAGCAATGAACACAATGATTTATAGTGGTTCGGTTTATCCAACAAAACCTAATCCACTACCTTGAGTTACCTACTCAAGGATTTATCAAATCCATTCACTAATCAAATAAATGAGATTACAAAAGAGGCTCACCCAATTCACCTTAGGGTTTTACAAATAACCTCTCAACCAATCAAGGCTCACTCAACCCTTGAGTTTTACAACACAACCTTGATTATACAATAATCCCACCACTCTCATTAGTGAATCCTAACAATACAATTCAATTCAAGGTTCACCCAAAGGTTTTACAAACAAACCTTGAATACAAAACAACCTACACAAGGCTCACCCTAACACTTAGGGTTTTATGCTACTTGCAACCTTGATACAATTACAATCAATAATAAGAGATAGAGAGTTTGATAGATATCACCTTAATGTGAAGATATATCAATTTGAATCACAATCACCTCTTTGAGTAATGGCTTGTCAAGATTGCTCAAAATTCACCTTTGAATGTAAAAACCATTCTTTAATGATTTTAACAAGATTGATGTTTAGAAAGGGTTTTGAATGTTTCTAAGATGTTATAGGATCAAGATATACAATGTTTTGGCTCAAAAAATCTTTTAGAAAGAATTGCAAAGGTTTGGTATTTAAGGTTCCCAACGGTAAAAAATGAAGTTGTTGGAAACCTACTCAGGAAGTGTGGTCGACCGCATATCAGACTGGTCGTCCGCACCATCATTTGCAAGCTCACTAGACAACCACCAGATGATGATTTTTCATCTTCTGGTCGGCCGGACTTCACCTGCGGTCGACCTCACTTCACTGCGGTCGTCCACAGGTTGGCAGATAAACAAATTTGACAGCACATGCATCCACAAGATAAACTAACTTATGGACAATACCTGGACCACTTTAGGTCGACTGGAACATATTCATTTGTGTATCAACAATACTCTAACACACAAATGATGATTTCAATCAACCATATAAGTTATGGAATGAGAATTGTGTCTTGATGGGCCGGGTTGGCCTTATGTGATATATATATATTTTTTTGCATTGTTATTGTGTTGTGAAAATGGTTTTTATAAGAGTTACAAAGGAAACTCTGTTAAAAGTTTTACAAAACTGATGAATATTGATAGAGAGAGTTTTATAAATGTTTTTATAGCCTATTTATATGTTTTTAAAATTGGAATGAAGAAGGATACGGATGTTGGTGGAAAAATAGACTCATTTGAGCCTATATAAGCTAGGAAGTGATCTCATACACTTACAATGAATCTTTTCATTTTGAGATCCAATATTTGTTCAAAAAATGTTTCATTTAATATATTTCTTGATAACATCAAACTATAAATGTTTTATATGCAATATGTGATATCTTACAAATACCTAGCATATTGTAAAGGGATCATTTTAAAATGTTTCATACATATTCTATAAACTCTTCCTTACTTTGAATCATTGCACTTAATTGCTTTATCTATCACATTACATCAATATTTGTCATCATCAAAAAGGGGGAGATTGAAAGCCCTAAAGCTTTTAATGTCTTAATTTTGATTAATGACAAACATTGATGATAACTAATGTCTTAATTGAATAAGTGCTGGTCTTTTAAGATTCAAATATCTAATCCATGTAAGATCGAAGTTTCAAGTCTTAAGGAAAGATTGTATGCTATCAAGAGTTGAAAATAAGTGTGTTTTGGATTAGATTGGATATAGAGGTATAGTGTTAAATATTGATATCACTTAGATATCTCTAGATCTACCTCTATGAGTAATAAATTCTATATGTTGTTCAATAAAAGTAAAACATTTCCAAAATGTACTTCATAAAGATAAAACATGACTTGGGTATTTGAAATTGTTTTCAAAATACATGCATATGCTTAAAAATTTTATAAAATAAAATTCACAACTCTGAAAGTTTATTGGAATCTTGTGTTGCATGGTTTGGATGCACATGTGGTGGACCATAGATCATGCAGTTGACTAGACTACTCAACTCAACATCCGCAAAATGTTAAGAGCTCTCTGGTACACTTAAGAATGATGGTGCGGACGACCAAGGTGATATCTATATCAAACTCTTCTTTTTCTCATCTTGTAAGTTTCATTTAAGGTTGCATTGAGTTTAAAACTCTAAGGGTTAAAGTGAGCCTTGAATTATAGATAATTGTGATTATCTTAAATGTATCTATTTCATTAATTGCTGTATTAGAGATAAGTATATAATCAAAGTTTTGTTGTAAAACTCAAGGAGTTAAGTGAACCTTGATTGGGTAAGAGGTTTGCGTTACCCTTAAGTGAATTGGGTGAGCATATTTTGTAATATCTTGTGCTAAATTAATGAAAGCTTGTTTGAAATCCTTGAGTAGATAGTTCAAGATAGTGTATTAGGTTTTGTTGGATAAACCGAACCACTATAAATCTTTGTGTGTCTTTGCTTTATTTATGCTATCTATTTGAACATATTGTTTCACGCACTGTTTCAACACCGAGTGCGGATAAAACGGATAACAAAAATCGGATAAAACCTAATTCACCCCATTTTAGGTTTTTGAAAATGAAAAGAGCAAGATACCTTGCACCATCTTTTTTAAATATCTAAAAAATTTCTCACTTTGACATATGGCATTAGTTTGAGGAACAACTTTTCTATAGATTTTAGTTTGCGCTTGTGCAATGCACGAGTTTAGTTTTTTTTTCATGTGAGAAATCATTAGAATTAGATTATATAATTGCAATAATGAAATTATAATATGTAATTAGAAAATAATAGAATAACAATTAAAAGGAAGACAAAAATTACTCTTCAAATTAAGTGGGTTATATTTAATATTATCACCTTAATTATAAATGTAAATTTGCAATTTTTATAAATATTCTTTTTGCAGAGTCTACATATTGTCCAATGTCAAATTATAGTTGTTGGCATTTTTTGCTTAGATATAATAGATGATTTTGTTTTTATTTGTGTATGTTCATTAGTACTAAATGGTACTAGTCCCCTATTCTACCCTCTTTTGGAAAATGGGCTCGAGTCGTGCTCCAATCAACAAGATTATTGCCAATACGACTAATTAACTTATCGAGCAATCGAGTAACAAACCTAAATAAGAGACTGAGTTGGATTGGATGCACGCAGAACCTAGATCTAGAAGTTGTCAAGCTTAGGTTTAACGGTCACAAACTCACTTAAGATTTCCCAAGCTCCTGCTCGTGCCTTCACCACTAAGTTTACCAAAAGAGATTTCCTAGAAAAAGTATTAGACAAGTTGTACTTCTAGGATCTCCCAAATGGTAAGAGCCACCTGAGGACAAAATGGTAAATGGGCCCCTCTAAGACTTTGGTAACCGGAACAATAGGGATGTCAATGGGGCGGAGCAGGGCAGGAGTCCCCTAACTTCGACCCCATTCCACTTCTAAATAATTGTCCTCGCCCCCACCCCGTCCCCGTTTTAGAATTTTTGAAGAAACCCTAACTTCAACCCCATACTAAAATTTAAATGCTTGTAACTCAATAAATTCAAAGTAAAAAAAATAAAGCTTCCAAGTTAAAATCTTCGAATACAAAATAATTAAATATTTTATATATCAAATACAACCACTAATATAAATATAAATTATTTCATCCTTAAAAGGCAGTAACAAAAACCATCTTCCAAGGTTCAGCTTGTACTTTTCAGTTCAGCACATGCCCTTCCATGCAATGAATTACAATCAACCATAAGCAACTGTCATGGCAAAATGACATTTAAAATGGATTTTGGACCAGCAAGAAAAAATTGAAATTTAAGATGAAGAAGAATATACCATTGCAGTAAGTTTACTATAGAAGATTATAGGTCATATCTGCAAATAAGGTCAATCAAACCACATACCATCATCCTAGTATGTATAATACCAACTAAGTCATTATCTACCCCTGCTAAGCCAAAATAAAAAAACTACTAGCCCAACCTGGAAAGAATATAATGAATATTTTAGGTAGACAATCAATATTGGTAGGCTACAACAGAAAGTTTCCAGGAACAACAGAAAGCAGCAAATTGAAGTCCACAAATACCACAAAATATAGATATGTTTAAATAAAACATGTAGAACAACCAGCAGCAAGTCTACTATAAAAGTATTGAGAAATCAAGATTAATGATAAGAGAGGGTAAGGACTATAGATTTACAATTTTGTAAGAATAAAAATTACCACATGCTAAAACCCAGTACAAGATTAATCTTAGACCATGTCCTGCTTTAATTTAAATTTTTTTTACCAAAAAAAAAAGAAAGAAAAGAAAACTTATTCTTTTAGTTCTAGGCATCTCAATCCATATACAACCTTGTGATAATGTCCCAAAGTAAAACTACAAGAATAACAACAAAAAGAAAATATTAGATATGCATTGATTACCCTTGAAAACCTATAAAAAACAAAATATCTTGTAAATATAATAATAGGAACTGCCAAACTTAGGAGAATTATATAGTAAAGAATTTAGTCATAGATCAATTTAATTGAAGCAGTGACTAATATTGTTTTACCATTATGAATCATTCACCATTAAGGCATCATTCCATAACAATAGTGCAAATCTCGGTCATCTAAATAATATAGAAATAATTAATAATACTTTATTTTTAAGTAATTCATATATCAGAACAAAATAATAACATATTAAACCAATGTACAAATTAATAGAGTTTACCACCTCATTATCATCCACATTATCTAAAATATTCATAAGCTTTCCATCAGAAGTTGTAAAAAATTAAAAATTGATAAACTAATTATAAAGTTAATTTCACAATAAATGAACTAATTTTTTTTATAAATAACCTTAAATTTCCATAACAACCAATTTTGATCACACATTAATGCTTCAAGTGTAGTTGGAAGAAGCCTACTACGATGTGGTGGTTAGGAGGACTTTAAGGGAATTAGCTGCACTTACTATTAACAATCAACCACTTTGCATTGTTTTTTTCTTAATTCAAGAGTGGGAGCAGTGAGTTCTTTCAGAGATCTTTGATTCAAAGCCATATTTAAAAGATAAGTAGGAAGAATATCACCAGAAATAAGTTGGGTATCCGGTTGATTTTCTGCCTTGCCTTCTTCAAGATCCGTAGCTTGTTCTCTGATCTCAACTGGTGTTTTACTCCATTGTCCTTCTCCGGTGATCTTACCACTTCTTAAGTGCATACAACAATGAACTTGTTGTTTGGTGTCACCAAAGGAATGAAATTTGTAACAAAAGAAAAAGATTAATAATTTAATAGAAGAAATTAAAACAAATCCCCGGCAACGGCGCCAAAATTTTGACGAAGCCTGTCGTACGGCTCTCAAATTTAAACCTAACAATTCCTATGTAGATAGGGAAAGTAGGGATCGAATCCACAGAGATTTGTCAACTCTTAAATTAAATCATTAATCATCGAAAAGGGTTTTGGGGTTTTTGGTATTTTGAGAATAGAATAAAAAGGAATTTGGAATATAAATGATATAAAAAAAACGTTAGCAAGGAATTAGTATCAAGTTATATTTTTCATGGGATTAATCATAGATAAAGACATTATTAAGTAATTGGTTTTAGAATCCCGATCAGCTCACACAGATTCCTATCCTTACAAATTAGATTAATCCCGATCAGCTCAGACAGATTAATCTAATTTAATTAAACACCACTACCAACCAGCGTGTATAGGATGTTCAATCAAATTGCATTAAGTAAAAGGCATCACCAACATTAAATTGTATAATACAATCAGCTTAATTATATACAATTTAAATTATATAATTCCACTACTAATTTAATTAAGCCAAGAGCTGCAACTCAATTAAATTAGTAGATGCCACTTGAATCATTAATACAAGATTAATAATCCTAGCTATATAATCACGTTTATTAATTGGATTGTCAATCCAATTAATTCACATAATTATATTAATTAAAACAGGAATTACTAAATACTTAATTAATATATAGATATAAGTATATTAAATAAATATACAAATATATATATATATATAAAGAAATATTGGATTTATATTAACTAAACAAATTAGGCGGTTCAACCGACCATTTAAATAAATTAAACTAAAGTTATGGAGGCTCGGCTTCCCTAAAAAAGAAAATAAAAGACATAAAAGTAAATTAAACTAATAGGTGGCTCGGTCATCCATTTGCGATATTTAAAGTGCATAAAGCAAATAAATAAAGACTAGGCGAGTAAACCGATCATAAGTCCAGTTAAATAATCCAAATAGAAATTAAGTACAAAGAAAATTATCTCATAATCCCATTTATTAATAACTTAACACATATCCTTACTAACAAAAGAAAATTACTCACAGTCCATATTTAAAATAATAAAAATGAAATTTATAAACATTAGAACGAAAATTGAAAGAAATACTCCCCGAAAATATTGAAATTATCCGCACAGAATTTCTTTACTAAATTTTACAAAAAGACTTGAAAACTATCTAAAAATTCTAAAAATTATATTATATGAAGATAATAATAAAAAAGAAATTACAAAGAAATGAAGAAGATTGGAGCTAATTGGTTCTCAAATGAGAAATGAAGCTAGCATATTTATAGGGAAATTTCTAGGGGTAAAATGGTCATTTTGACCTCCGGTACTGTGCAGGTTGACTTGTTGACTTTGACCAGCCGACGGACACTGTTCATGATGTAAGCAGTGACGTCATCATCGACGGTGGTACTATTCACCGGAGTTACTGTTCATCTTTTTTTTTTTTTCTTCTTCATCTTCATCTTCATTTCTTCTTCTTCTTTTATCTCCAAAATGTACTAGAATACACTGAAAAACTTATAACACAAAGAAATAGAAAGGAAATGTGAAATATATCCATTAAATGACACAATTAACCGATTTTTAACAAATATAGTCATTAAGTAGTATAAAAATCAGTTAATTTATGTGTACATCCTTCAGGTAGACAGAGCCAAAATTGATGTGGTAAAATCTCTTCCTTATCATTCTAATGTACGAGAGGTAAGAGCTTTCTTGGGTCATGCAAAATTTTATAAAAGGTTTATTAAGACTTTTCAAAGATTTCTCAACCATTGTGCATGTTATTGCAAAAGATGTGTCTTTTAATTTCAATGACGATTGTAAGAATGCTTTTGAAACTTTAAAAGAGAAATTAATTTCTACCCCCATCATTCAAGATCATGATTGGAATCTACCTTTCGAAATCATGTGTGATGCGAGTTATCGTGCGGTTGGCGCGGTATTATGTCAAATAGTAGATAAAGTTCCTCATGTTATTTACTATGCTTCTAAAACACTTGATGATGCACAGTGTAATTACACAACTATTGAGAAGGAATTCTATGTTATCATTTTTTGCTCTGGAAAAATTTCTTTCGTATCTACTAGGAACTAAAGTTATAGTTTTCTCTGATCATGCAGCTCTACAACATCTTTTGAAGAAGAAAGAGTCCAACCCAGGCTAATAAGATAGATCTTGTTACTCCAGGAATTTGACATCGAAATTCGTGGCAAGAAAGGAGTTGAGAATTATGTGGCTAACCACCTCAGTAGGCTTACTTACGATGGTGAGATATTTCCTATAACTGAATTATTTCCTAATGAGCACTTATATGCTTTGCATGGTAGTTTACCTTAGTATGCTAATATAGTGAATTATTTAGTCACAAATGAATTGCCTAAAGAACTCTTTAGAGATCAGAAGGACAAAATTAAAAGTGATGCCAAATACTATCTTTGGGATGATTCGTATTTGTTTAAGATATATTTCGATAATATTATTCGTAGGTGTGTGTACCAAAGACTGAAATTCATTCTATTCTAACTTTTTGTCATGTCTATGAGTGTGGGGACATTTTGGTCCTAGAAGGACGGCTCATAAAATTATCGAATGTGGTTTCTATTGGCCTAGTTTAAACAAGGATGCATATTGGTTCTGTAAGCAATGTAATGAATGCTAGAGAATTGAGAAAATAACTAAGAATCATGAAATGCTCTTCCAGTCTATCCTGGTAACTGAAATTTTTTATGTATGGATATTAATTTCATGAGACCTTTTTTTTCTTCCCAAGGTAATAACTATATTTTGCTTGCCGTAGATTATGTGTCTAAGTGGGTTGAGGCTAAAGCCTCCAGAACTAATGATGCTAAAGTTGTTGTCTCTTTTGTCAAGGATAACGTGTTTAACAGGTTCGGTGTTCCAAAAGTAATTATTAGTGACAGAGGCACGCATTTCTGTAATTAGGTAATTGGGGTTTTGTTTGAAAAATACCATATAACCCATAAGTTTCTACTGCATATCATCCCCAAACTAATGGTCAAACTGAGGTTTCTATTAGGAAAATTAAATCAATTTTCGAAAAAGTGGTCAACTCTAATAGAAAAAATTGGAGTGTACGATTGGAGGATACATTATGGGCATATAGAACTGCATTAGACTAGAATGATCAACATTTAAAAGACCAATTGATTTAGTGTGCAATTTCATGTTAAACTAGAATGTTAAATTGAACAAGCATTCTAAGACCTCATATCCTCCTGGTATGACTATGAAAGCATCACATTTATGCAACATGAGTGTCATGTGTTCATAAAATCATTTTGTTTGTACCTCATGTCCAATTGTTTTGCCATATAGTTGTTTCATCAGAGAAGTGGGAATTATACCTACCGCAAGAACTTTGTTTGATTGATTTGTTTCAATCTGAACAAGTGTTTGATATGATTGGTGTGCTCAAGCAACCTCTCCAATTAATCCAGCATTTCCTCCTTCGTATACTAGACCGATCTTTCGATGAGCTAGTACTTTTCCCAATTGGATAGAAGTAGTTAGATGTGAAACAGTAGCACCCACGGTTGTTCCTTCAAACACTACGATGTTTGTTAAACTTCTGATTGATGAACCTTCCATAGTAACGACTTCAAAAGTGATTCTGTTACACACTAAAAGAAATCAAACAAATAAAACAAATTAAGGAAGAAACAAATAAAAACAAGTAGTTGTGATTGTGGCTCACATCTTCCTCTGGTTTTACGTTCAATAACGTTTTCAAACACCTTCTATGAGTCGGGGGTATGCTGCTCATCCAGCTTTCTTAAAAACTGCCAAACAGGATCGTTAAATCATATACCCAAGACTGTACCAAGTTGTTCATTTTGAATTATTTCCATACAAGAGAATTTCCATTTGAACTTATCCACTAGAATGCAAATCAAAAGTCAGTTTGATATCATCTAATGACTCTTTACTCAGTCCATTCTTATGAAAGCATTTTGTCTTCTCGATTATCGGATAAATACCAAGCGAACGACAACTGGCATCACAGTTCTATCTAGCACATTTATAACAAACTCTCATTCTTTGACCTCTCTGTTTCTTTGCATAACTACTCTTCCCCAATCTAGGTGGACGTTTGGGAAAAGCTGGATGTTCACCACTAATTCAAACATTAGCTTCAATTATCCACCTAATATCCTCAGGCATTCCAATGGATACTAGTAATTTCATTCGCTTCAATTTCATCAGATAGATTTTTCTCAGATAATTAATAGGAAGTAATGGATAATTCTTCTCATTTTCATTAATGAATCATCTATATTATGTAACAAGAGATAGAAAGAATAAGGGATGGAAAGAAACAACTAAAATGTAAAAAATGAAATAAATACCTTGCAGATGGAATTTACTCTTGAAAGGAATTAACAAAAATCGTTTGGCGATTCTTCAACATTAAGCAAGCTATTTAAAGCCGTGTTTAATATCACTGTTGGACATCTAATTAACGTAAATACATCATCTTTCAGTATCCGTGAAGACGCGTATTTAACAATTTCTACTAGGCCTGTAATCTAAAAAGTGAAAAAAGAAATCAAACATTCAAAATATTTAAGAAAGCGATGGGTTGCCTCCTATACAATGCCCTTGTTAACATCTTAGACTCGACGAGCACAGATTTCAATTCTTTTCTAGTGGTAGGTCTTCAAAAGCAACGAAATTGATAATTTGTCCGACAAATCCTTCATGAAAAGTTAAGGAGATGACCGTTCACTTTAATCCATTGCAAGTAAAATGTAAGTATTTCCAAAAAATGAAGGAAAAGATCCCATGAAATCAATGCCCTATACATAAAAAAGTTCACAAACTAATATAGTCTTCAAAGGCATTTCATCTTTCTTGGATATATTACCATCTATTTGACATTTATTGTAATATTTAACAAAGTAATATGCATCTTTGTTAAGAGTAGGCCAATAAAATCCACTTTCTAAATTTTTCTAGCAGTTCGTTTTGGTCCAAAATGACCTCCATATTCAAAAGTATGATAAAAGTTTAATATGGATTGAATTTCATTATTTGGAACACATCTGCGTATGACATTGTCTGTGTAGCTTTTGAAGAGGTAGGGATCATCCAATGTAGTGTTTTGAGTCATTTTTAATTTTATCCTTCTGAGCCTTAGATAAATGATTTGGAAATACTTTGGTAACATATAATTAACCATATCAACATACCAAGGTATAATTCCATGCAATACATAAAGATGCTTATCAGAGATAGGATATACTTCCCCTTCATATGTTAGTCGACTCAAATGATTAGCAATAATATTTTATGCTCTCTTCTTATCTCGGATTTCAAAGTCAAATTCCTGAAGTAAGAGAATCCATCTCAGTAGTCTTGGTTTAGACTCTTACTTCGTTAACAAGTACTTTAGAGCTGTACGATTTGAATAAACAATTACTTTCGTTCTCAACAAGAGGGTTTAGTCTCCTTTATGACTCTTTTGTTGGTGTAGCTCCATCTTCTAACAATATACGATGCATGCATGTTGATGGGTTAATACATTTAATTTCTTCTAAAGTCCAGCCAATTGCAGTTTTGTTGTCCCTAAGCATAGAAACTAACCTCTCTTCTTGGGAAGAGAAGAGATTGTTAGCAATAATAACAGGTAAAGCATTACCTTCACTCAAATATGCATATTTCAAATGAGAAGGTAAAGCTTTAAGTTCAAGTGACAGGGGACAAACAACAGATTGTAAAATTTTATCATGTGAGCTAGGTAATGCAATTTTTGAATTACTAACAGGACATGTAGATAAATCCTTGACAGCTTGTTTGAGTTCATTGTCACATTCTACAAATAAAGTGTCAAGAACATTTTTATCTATGCTCAAGTTCATAATAGATTGCATCATTTTAGTGTAGCTCAAATCAAATATATCTTCAATAAGTGGATCTATAATATCCACAACAGAAATTGTAGAACATTCATTAGAAGGGTACTTCATGACATCAAATATGTTAAAATAAATTTTATCTCCATTAAATTCTATTGATAAAATACCTTTATTAACTGATCCTAGTTCTAGCAGTTTTCAGAAATTGTCTACCTAACATAATAGGTGACTGTGATGAACAAGTATTTTGGCTATCCTCAGTTTTCAAAATGTAGATATCGGCAAGGAATACTAAATCATTTAGCTTAACCAGTACATCTTCTATGACTCATTCTGGATAAGCCACGAACCTATCAGCTAAATGAATAACAATTCTAGTAGACTTCATTGGTCCCAAATTTAAAGAGTCATAGATTGTATAAGGCATGACATTAATAGAGGCTCCTAAATCTAGCATACAACCTGAGATTACCATCACCAATTGTACAAGGGATAGCGAACATACTTGGAACTTTTTGCTTTGGAGGAAGTTTATGTTGGAGAACAACAGACACACATTCCCCCACACGGATTCTCTCGTTACCTTTAAGCTTTTTCTTGTTGGTACAAAGTTCTTTTAGGAACTTTGCATAACGAGAAATCTGTCTTATTGCATCCAAAAGAGAAATGTTGACTTCAACTTTCTTGAAGATTTCTAGAACATCTTTTTCTTCCTCATCTTTTTTGTTCTTAATTAACCTATTAGGGAAATGATGACTTACCTTGGGAATAGTAGAAAAAGATTCTCCTATATGAGGAACTTTGTCAAAAGATGTTGGGCTTGAAACAGGTGCTTTCTCTGTGGTTTTATTTTCCTCTAGTCTCTTGGATTCTTCTAACACTTTACCACTTCTTAATGTTATGACACTAGCATTTTCTCTGAGATTGAGTGGTTGTGATGAAAGTTTATTGAAAATTTTTGTTTTCAATTGACTTAACTCAGAAGCCATTTGCCCTACCTGATTCTCCAAATTGTGAATGCTGGACTTTGTATCCTTTTGGAAGGATATGGTATCTCTCTAAAAAGATATGAAACTTGAAGTTAGAGATTTCACCATATCTTCTAAAGACTTACTCTATTGTTGGTTTTGGGAAGGTTGATGAAGATTTTGGTGTTGATTAGGAACAAAAATTGGTGGGTTCATTGGTGGCCTAACCCCTTGGTTACTCCATCTAAAGTTAGTATGGTCCATCCACCCTTCATTGTATGTGTTGGAGAATGGATTGTGTCTTATCTGAGGTTGGTTCTGAAAATTACTCATGGCATTGGCTTGTTCCTTTTGAAATAGTATAGGACAAGAATCTGTAGGGTGGTCATTGCCTAAACAAATTCCACATGCTTTTACCGGTGCATTGATTCTTTTCCCAACTAATTGACCAACTAAATTGGTAAGATAATCTAGTCTTTGCTCAATTTGTGTAGATGATGATGATGATGATACATCTACTTCATTTACCTTTCTTACTGTATCATTCCTAGTGTTAAAAGATTGTGAATTAGCAGCCATGTTAGCTATTATTTCACATGCAGCTTGTGGGGTTTTATCTGAAGAGCACCACCACTAGCGGTATCAATTATCATCTTGTCATAAGAAATCAAACCCTCATAAAAATATTGAATTAATAATTGTTTAGGTATTTGATAATGAGGACAACTAGCACATAATCTTTTAAATATTTCCCAATATTCATAGAATGTTTCACCAGTTTGTTGCCTTATGCCACTTATGTCTTTTCGGACTGTTGCAGTTCTATATGCAGGATAATATTTAGGTAAAAAAGCTCTTTGCATTACAGTCCAATCTTGAATAGATCCCGAAGCCAAATCATATAATCAATCTTTTGCACTATTTTATAAGCTAAAAGGAAAAAGAACGCAGTTTAATAACTTCATCTCTTATACCTTCTTGTTTCAAATTAGTGCAAATAACATGAAATTCTTTAATGTGCCTAAGTGGATATTCTCCAAGTAATCCCTTAAAAGTTGGCAAACATTGTATAAAACCAGTATGCATCTTAAAATTAGCATCAACTTGTGGAAAAATAATGCATAAAAGTTGTTAATCAAGAGTAGGAATAGTGAGTTCTTTCAAAGATCTTTGATTCAAAGCCATATTAAAAAGATGAGTAGGAAGAATATCACCAGAAATAAGTTGGGTATTCGGTTGATTTTCTGTTTTGCCTTCTTTAAGATTCATAGCTTGTTCTCTGATCTCAATTGGTGTTTTACTCATTTGTTCTTCCCCAGTGATTTTACCACTTCTTAAGTGCATATAACAATGAATTTGTTGTCTGGCGTCACCAAATGAATGAAATTTGTATCTGAATATCACCAAAGAAATGAAATCTGTAAAAAAAATAAAAACATTAACAATTTTAATAGAAGAAATTAAAACAAATCCCTGGCAACTGCGCCAAAATTTGATGAAGCCTATCGTACGACTCTCAAATTTAAACATAATAATTCCTATGTAGATGGGGAAAATAGGGATTGAATCCACAGAGATTTGTCAACTCTTAAATTAAAATCATTAATCGAAAAAGGTTTTGTGGGTTTTGAGAACAAGAAAATAACAACAATTAAAATAAATATTTTGGAGTTTTTGGATTTGTTAATAGAATTAAAAAGGAATTTAGAATATAAATGATATAAAAAGACGTTAGTAAGGAACTAGTATCAAGTTATTTTTTTCAAATGATTAATCATAGATAAATACATTATTAAGTAGTTGGTTTTAGAATCCCGATCAGTTTAGACAGATTCTTATCCTTACAAATTAGATTAATCCCAATCAACTCAGACAGATTAATCTCTAATTTAATTAAACACCACTATCAACCAGCATGTATAGGATGCTCAATCAAATTTGCATTAAACAAATAAGGTATCACCAATATTAAATTGTATATAACAATCAGTTTAATCATATACAATTTAAATTATATAATTTCGTTACTAATTTAATTAAGCCAAGAACTGCAACTTAATTAAACTAGTAAATGCTACTTGAATCATTAATACAAGATTAATAATCCTAGCTATATAATCACATTTAATAACTAGATTGTCAATCCAATTAATTCACACAATTATATTGGTTAAAACTGGAATTATATAAATACTCAATTAATATATATATATATATATATATAAGTATATTAAATAAATTAAACTAAAAGTATGAAGACTCAACCTTCTATAATAAAGAAAATAAAAGACATAAAAGTAAATTAAACTAATTAGGTGGCTCGATCATCCATTTTCGATATTTAAAGTGCATAAAGCAAAATAAATAAACACTAGATGGGTAAATTGATCATAAGTCCAGTTAAATAAATCCAAATAGAAATTAAGTACAAAGAAAATTATCTCATAATCTCATTTATTAATAACTTAACACATATCCTTGCTAATAAAAAGAAATTACTCACAATATATATTTAATAAATATAAGATGAAATTTATAAACATTGGAAAGAAAATTTGAAAGATAAACTCCCCAAAAATATTGAAATTATCCAAACATAATTTATTTACTAAATATTACAAAAAACCTTGAAATATTATTCTAAAAATTCTAGAAAATATACTAAGATGAAGACAATAATAAAATAAAGAAATTGCAAAAGAAATAGAGAAGATTGGAGCTAAATTGGTGGTTGAAATCATAAAAATAAGCTTCCTATTTATAGCCACAAAAATCAGGGGCAAAATGGTCATTTCACACCTCAAAGTCTTGAAAATTTAGTTGGTGCCCTAATTTTCTCAAATTTCGCCACGTATTGCGTCCTCATTGGTCCATATTGCGGCTTCTAGAAGCGCCATTTGCCATCTTCTTATTGTATCACGTGTCATTTTCTTATTGCATCACGTCATCGGATGACGTGGATTTTTTTTATAAAAAGAACTTCTCCAACATTTCTTCTTCTTTTTATCTCCATAGTGAACTAAAATACATTGGAAAACTTACAAACAAAACAATAGAAGGGAAACGTGAAATATATCCATTAAATAACATAATTAACCGATTTTTAAACAAAATATAATCATTAAATAACATAAAAATCATTTAATTTATGAGTACATCATTGAGACATTAGTCAAATAGAGCATAGGTTCTTAGAAAATACGGGAAATTTTGTCCAAGTTATCTAATTGTTTTCCCACTTATGCTGGTGGTAGAAAGTTTGAAGTCAGAGAGAAGAGTTCAGGAATAATTTGTTGTTGACATTAATACAATGGCATATACATGTAGAAAGTGGGAGCTATATAGTATCTCATGTGGACTTGTCATAACTGCTTTAGGATTGGAAAGACTACATGCATGAATATTATAGCAAGCATGCCTTTGCATGATCATAAGAACCAATTATTTGTCCAAGGAATGGACCAAATAATTGGCCAAAGACAAAATTGCCTAATATGTTTCCCCTATACAAGACAAAGCTTCCGAGAAGGCCAAAGAAGAAAAGAAGGCTAAAGGCTAGTGTAAAAGGGAAATTGTGGATCAAAATGGTACAAAAAGGATGTCATGGGCTAGATTTTTTCGTTCAATTTGTGGCAAGGAAACAAAATGTTAGTGGCCAAAAAGTGCAAAAGCTAGCTATGCAAAAACAACCTAATGATGGCAATGTGAGTCAAAAAAATGAATTTGACATAAGAATCAATCCTCACAACTGAACAAGTAAATATGTGAGCAACAACTCCTTAAATTTACATAGATTCCAAGGTATGCACAAGAATCATGAGTTTTATATTTGCCAAAATTTTCTTCCTAGAAGTACTTGCCATTACTTGTTATCTTAACTAATGTGTATATTATTCTGCATATGTAGACAAATAAGGAGGAAAAGAAAATAAAAGGTATACTAGATGCTTCAAATATAACAAAAACGTTGAGTATAAATATAATCAGTTATAACTCGTTGGACGTTATATATATGACTCAAACCAAATAAAGCAACAAAAACAAAAATAGCACAAGAACGTTTGTTAACGTAGTTAGACAATCTTCTTAGAGTCTGTGGGGCCTTCACCCAAATTAATTTGCTCTTTAAGGTACGAAGGGATTCAACACAACTTTTCGTTATAACTACTATTTGCAAATTAATCACTCGATAACTATAGTTCCTTACTATAGTATTTGTTGATAGCACAAACTCAATTTCAAACAATTCAACAATCTATTTAATCTAACAACTTGATTAAACAGTTAACTCAAGAATGCCCTTCAACAACAAAGGGACTTATTCAATACAATGAAAAAATGTTTACTTGTTCGAGTATCACAATAAGCTAATATGAACATTGAAAAACTAGAACTAATTGTTAAGTAATATCTCAGCATTTAATGAATGATTATTGCTTCACAACCTCTACACCGGATCTCACAATAATTGGCTTCATTCAGAGTATATGGATGTATCCGTGTATCAATTTGTTCCACACAAAGTCTTCTTTATGTAGAATTAGAAGCCGCTTCAAAAAGTCCAAATCCTTTTAGAAATCAATCAAGAATATGTTACAATATCTTCCATATCTCTTACAAAATCCTTTTTCATGTTGACTTCCTAATCTTTTGCCAACAAGATTTGTTCCCAAAGATAGCTCATACAAAGATATCATATCTTTTATCTTCAAAATAAATTGTCATCAATCTATAAATCATATTTAGGAAAATCCCAATTTTTCATAACAAATATGATCATAACAAAGCTACATATGGAACCCAAGTGTAAACAGATGTAATGATAGTGGATGTGTATATTGGTATATGTCTATGGTGACTTTATTTTTGTACATTGTGTTAAAAGCGGGGATGGTGCAAAAATGTGATGTTCATTGTGTTAGGTACTTGATGCAAGTACATATTGATATTAGAAGGTTTTTTGTTTGTTGATGTTAGAAATTCATTTTGTTTTTTGCAATCACGGAAATGAACCATCACATTCTTCTTAACTATATAGCCTAACATTTTGGCAATAACTATGGAATGCAAAGTATTATGTTTTTATCAAGACACTCTTCTTCATAGTAGGTTATTGAATTCATCACGCTGAAGGTGACTGAAACCAAAATAGTGTATATGCTAAAACTTCCAATAATGAACAAAAAAACACCATCAACATATTTAGAACAAAATGGGAATACATTTCCCACTTACATCCATTCAATAATATAAGGATAACATATGCTACATTTATAATACAAAACCAAAATTAGCCAACTACTGGTTGTTTTCATTAACCAAACTACTAATGCACAACTAAAGTTAAAAGACATAAGTGGTCCAACCCAACTTTTTCACTTTCTTGTACAAATATTCTAAACAATTGCATTCAAAACTACCTAATAATTCAATTTCAACATAAAGCCAACTTTTCAACTTCAGCAAATGAACTCCAAGCTACCATAGAATAAACACCAATACAAGAAACAACAATACTGTCAATAGCACTAAAGCATAGCACAATATGTTTTCCTATCTTAGCTGATAGTTCTTAGATTCTTCAAGCTTCTGGATCTTCCTTAGTAGCCTAGAAATAACAACAATCGCCCATTTGCACATAAGAGGGCCAAACCAATAAAAAAAACCTATAACCATCATTCACTGACGAGCGTGTCGTTGCGCTATCAAATTAATACCAAACTCAACCAACTTATGCAGTTAGGGCAAGTAAGGGTCGAACCCACAGAGACTTGTAAATTCTTTGATTAAGTAAACTAATCACGACTTTGGGGGGAAAAGATTTGGTTTTTATCTAAAAAGATTAAAACTTAAAAATAGTAATTCACAACATAACTATAAATCAATGGATAAAAAGACGTTAGCAAGGACTTTGTATTTCGGTTTTATTTATTCGGGATTAATCATCGATAACAATTTATTTGAGTAATGACTTAGAATTCCGCGTAGCGCAGCAAATTCCAATTCCTGTAAAAATTAGGTTAATTCCCCAGAAACACGGCAAATTAACTTTAACCTGATTAAACCAAATTACCGAATCGCTCGCATAAGATAGTCAATCAAGTTATTAAGCATAAGGACAACATCAACACAAATTACATAAAATTAATGGCCGATTAAAATCATGCAATTCGATTCAAACAATTCCCTATTAATTAATCAAACACAGATTTAAATTAATCAATAGTTACTACTTTTGGTTACCGAAAACCGATTTTGCATAACCCTAGTTAATCAATTATGCAAAACAATTAAGATGGCCAATAATAATTGAAATAACATAATTGATAGAATAAAACCAAGAATTGTTCAAATACTCAAATAGAAATAATGATCCCTTGAAAAGATCGGGTTTTTAATTACAAAACGTAAATCTCATATCCCCGAATAAAGTAAACCTAATACATGTTCTTGCCAACTATAAACGTTTACTCACAATCCATAAAAGAAAACATCATAGAAAGATTAAGGGAAAGAGAGAAACTCATTAGACGGAAACTCGATTTCCCGAGAAGCTCCAACCCTTGATCTCCTACAATGCTCGGGAAGAAAATATCTAAGGTGCTTCACACCCTAAACTAAGCTATTAAGGCCTATATATAGTTAGAAAAAGGTCCTAGGGTGGTTTATACAAGAGTCCTAATTAGAAACTACTTAAAACAAGCTTAAAACTTTGAATTCGGAAAGTGGACGCCCGAGTCTTCAAAGTGGACGCCTGAGTAGATGAGACGCGTCCACTTGACTGTCAATCTTCTGAGAGTGGACGCGTGAAATCTGATGGACGCGTCCACTTCCTTGCCTTGCGCGTCCACTTGGCCTCCCTGCGCGTCCACTTCCCTATCCAACTTCTGAGGGTGGACGCGTGAAATCTGGTGTGCGCGTCCACTTTTTGGCCTTGCGCGTCCACTTCTCTGTTCTTCTAAATATCCATCCTCAAATTCCCGATTTCTCCCAATTTCATTCCAACATCTTCTAAATCTTCTAAAGACCTAAAAACAAAAGTAATAGTGTAAAGAATCATTAAAATCACCAAAACACATAATTAGCTAGATTTAAACTTAATAAACATCATAATAACCCATAGAAAACTAAGCTAATTATGGTTCAATCAAATTCCCACACACTACACCTTTGCTTGCCCTCAAGCAAACTTATAAATCAAAGAAAATAGAATAACAACTAAATGCCTCAGGACAAATCGATCAATTTCAAGAACTTCAATACACTTGTACCAAATTCTCTTCAATAATTTTCAAAGTCATCTATCAACTCTACATTTTAAAAATGAATCGCGCAAGTGTGAAACATCATTACTCACAAACTCATTGTCAAAGTTAACTATCCTTAACATGGCTGAAAAACTTTAGAAACCCATAAAAATCCATTTTAGAATTTAAATCGTTCACAAGTAACAAAGACAAATTCAATCAAGTCACAATTAACTTAAACACATCATAGTCATACCATAAGTAATATTCACACTACCATAGGCTTGAAATCTCACACATCTCTCCACTAATGGGAAGAATAAAGTCGACTTGAGTCAAATTGGACTTGAGGCACGTAACGTTAGGCTTGGGTGTTGGTTAACAAAGAAAGGTAAGGTAAACAAAGTAGTCAAGAGAATTACACAAAAGGATAAAAGACTTTTGAAACCAAAGTTCTTCAATTGACACTTCTCTTCCTTATTTACATTCAACCATATTAACCAACTCATATATTTTGGACAGTCTTGGAACTCTTTTGTTTTCTCTATTTCTCAAGTGCTTTTTTTTTTCTTTCTTTCTTTTTAAGCACTTCACTCTTTTTCATCAAATGTCTCTCTTTTCTTTTGGACTTTTGCTCTCTTTTCTTTAGTAGAGAAGACAAACTCCTTTTCTCTTTAAAATTCCAAGATACGTTCCATCAACCCTCAACACACTTTGCAAAACCTTTTCAACACCTTTTTATCATAATCATAAACTTCACAAGTGTCAATCTACAGATATTTCAAAGAAATCTCTTGACAATTATAACATGTAAAGGTTTTAAACATTATTCTCAAAGGCTTACAAAGAAAGATAATAATGGATTCATCCATCACAACATTATAGCTCAAAAATAGGATCGAGGGGTATAATATAGAAATGGTGGCTCAAGAAAGGCTCAAACGTCCAAAGAAGGCCTTATGTCATCCCCAAATCAACCAAATTCAATCATATTTCACCTCAAGAGTGTGAGAAAACAAATTCTAGAGTGTCTAAATTGACCATGAATGTATCTAAGTCAAAAGTAAACTCAATCTCATTCAAACTTGTCAAAAGTGATTTCAAAAATCAAGATTTTTACTAAAAATAAGCCATGTCAATTCAAATTAACTACAACAAATCATCCATAAATAACAACTTTGAATTTTTACCAAAAACAAATCGTAGAGTGTCAAGATTCCTCATAATAAATAGAGAATTTAAAGCACAAATAATATCGAAATTCTATCAATTAACATAGACTTGTATAATTTTCCTCATAGGCATAACAAACACACAAACATGCCTAAAAACAAAACTTTTTTTTTCACATAAACGACAATAAATGAAAACAGAAAAACACAAACATTAAAAACAAGACTCCCCCACACTGGAACGAGACATTGTCCTCAATGTCACAACACAAATAAGAGAAGAAAAATAAACAAAGAGAGAAAAAGAAAGAAGTCACCCGAAGGGAGGTCTAGGAAGGAAAGCTCGAAGCGCAGAAACTTGTTCCTCAATAGACACAAGTCGTCCCTCAATAGCAGTCAATTGTGCTTCTTGACGCGCTTGATTCTCGAGAATTTTTGACTGATTCATATGCAGCTGATTTAATTGATCAAGAATCAAATCCTCACGAGAAATAGACGGTCCAGCAGAAGATGTAGGCACCTCCGGAATCCTTGGCTCTATCTCCTCATCATCATCAGAATCCTCCGCCGAAGACGGCTCAGAAACCGGTCTCTTAGAACTAGAACTCTTTGGTGGAAGACGGCCTTGCTCCCGCTCTGTTTGACAAACCCGAGGGTGCATCCACTCGCCCCGGTGATACTCATAACCAAACGACCGTAAAAGGTCCAAGGAAACAACCCGAGAAGAGGATATACGTTCCCGACGAACTGTGTCCGTCATAGGTATTCTAAGATGCTCAAAATAACGAGAAAGTAACAAAACATATGGAAAAGTTTCTTGTGATTTTTGTTTTACCACTTCTCGTATATTAGCAATAATCAACCGAGCCAACGGAATACCAGACAATGTATCACCTAAGCCATTAGTTAAACGATAAAGAAAGTAAAGATCTGAATAGCGCATTTCATTATGAGATGATGACTTAGGTATAACATTATGACCAAGAATATGCACAATGAGGCGTGGAAAAGCCTGAAGATCTTAGTCATAAGCTTATACTTTTCACGCACTCTTCTAGTTTTTCTCTGGTATAAACCAAAAACAAAACATACATCCTCAAAATTATATGGTGGATCAGTAGTAACTTGCTGCCAATGAAACTCAGGTAAAAGGCCTTCGTTAGGAGAATTCAGAAAATTAGACAAAGAAGCACATGTAATATCAACTAAATGACCCCGTACGAAAGAGATGATCCTATTGTTATCTTCATTATGTTTATTATCTATATTAGCATAGAATTCACAGATAATTTGAGGGTAATATTCCTGACCCAAATCAAGAATGCCTTCCCACCCCAAAGTGCGGAAAGTATCTCGAATATTAAAAACAGATTCAGCATCAGGAGACAAGGGATGCTCAATTAACAATGTACGATCCTTGTGGGAATCATACCACTCAGAATTTTCCAAACTAGTAAACCGAGATTGATCATAAACAGCTCTAGAAGTTCTCCCACGTTTAACACCAAGATTCTTAGTTCTAGGCATGATGTAAACAAAAATTCCAATAATGTAATGACAAAGAAACAAAGCCCACACAAAAGTCAGCAATTCTCTCACAAAAACAACTGATTGAAAGTTCAGAGAAACTTCCCTGTGAAAGCTGCGAATTTGCACCAGAAAGCTCACCAAGAAGGCTACAAATACAGCAAACCGTGAATGAAATCTCAGGCTTAATCTTGGGAGTGAAGGAGACGTGCACAATGATGGTGGAAAGTGGACGGTTGAGGCAGAAGAACGGACGCGGAAGAAGCGCAGCAACGGAAAAGAGAGGCGCGACCAGAAGAAGAAAAGAGAAGAAAATTAAAGAAGAAAAATGAGTATTAAAAAATGTAACTTACTTAAACGACATAGCTTCGTAGGATTATATCTGGAATTGCGTTTTTTTTCTTTTCTGGAAAGTAGCCGCGTGTAGTGTGAAGCGTTCACTTGGATGCGCGATGATGAGGCGACGCGTCACTTCTTCACAGAAGTGGCCGCGTGTGAAGTAATTGGCGCGTCCAATTGGACCGTGAGAGGGGAATGACGCGGCCACTCTCAGTAGTTTCTGCCATCTGATATTTTCTGTTGATTTCACAATAATTGGACTTTGGACCAATGTTAGACCTTCCCTATACCTGTAAACAAAATAAAATAACAACTAAATGATAGAAACAAAATATAAAAGAAATAGAAGGATATTCATTTGGGGTGCCTCCCAAAAAGCGCCTTTGTTTAAAGTCGTTGGCTCGACACAGTTCATGCTCAGACTTCGAGATAAGATGGTTGAAGAAACTGAACGGCCTCCACCTCGTGGTTGACAAACCTGTATCAAGACTTGAATTTCTACAGCTCCATGATCAAAAACATTAACAACGAGAAAAGGTCCTATCCTCTACTCATCAACTTGCCTGGAAAGAGTTTCAATCTAGAATTGTACAATAAAACCTTATCACCCCGATTAAAACTCTTTCGGACAATATTTTATCATGATAACTGCATTCTTTCTCTTTACAAATTAAAGCATTTTGGTAAGCGTCATTCTGCAATTCTTCCAATTCATGAATTTGTAATTTTCTATTGACTAAAGCATCAGGAAAATTCAAATGAGTTTTCTTGATAGCCCAATAAGCTCTATGTTTAAGTTCTACAGGAAGATGACATGTTTTCCCGAACACCAATCGATATAGAGACATTCCAATAGGTGTCTTATATGCTGTTCTATATGCCCATAATGCATCCCCCAACCGCACACTCCAATCTTTCTATTAGGGTTAACCACTTTTTCTAAGATTGATTTAATTTCCCTATTAGAAACCTCTGCTTGACCATTAGTTTGGGGATGATATGCAGTAGAAACTCTGTGGGTTATATGGTATTTTGCAAATAAAGCCCCAACTATTTTGTTACAAAAAACGTACCTCTGTCACTAATGATTGCTTAGGAAAACCAAACCTGTTAAAAATATCCTTGACAAAAGAGACAACAACTTTAGCATCATTAGTTCTGGAGGCTTTAGCTTCCACCCACTTAGACACATAATCCACTGCTAGCAAATATAGTTGTTACCTTGGGAAGAAGGGAAAAGACCCATGAAATCAATCCCCCATACATCAAAAATTTCAGTTACCAGGATAGACTGGAAGGGCATCTCATGCTTCTTAGTTATTTTCCCAATTCTTTGGCATTCATTACATTTCTTACAGAACAAATATGCATCCTTGTTTAAACTAGGCCAATAGAACCCACATTCGAGCACTTATGAGCAGTTCTTCTAGGACCAAAATGACCT
Source organism: Apocynum venetum (assembly GCA_019593545.1). NCBI lineage: Eukaryota > Viridiplantae > Streptophyta > Magnoliopsida > Gentianales > Apocynaceae > Apocynum > Apocynum venetum. Next base: position 627,585 of record SRSM01000145.1, on the reverse strand, counting down.
CCACATTCATAGGTATGACAAAAAGTTAGAATAGAGTGAGTTTCAGTGCCCGGTACACACCTACGAATAATATTATCTGAACATATTTTAAACAAATACGGGTCATCCCATAAATAGTATTTGGCATCACTTTTAATTTTGTCCTTCTGAGATCTAGAAAGTACTTTAGGCAATTCCCTTGTAACCAAATAATTTACTATATCAGCATACCAAGGTAAACTACCATACAAAGCATATAAATGCTCATCAGGAAATAATTCAGTGATAGGAAGTAATTCACCGTCATAAGTAAGCCTACTCAGGTGGTCGGCCACATAATTTTCAGCTCCTTTCTTGTCACGAATCTCTATGTCAAATTCCTGAAGTAACAGGATCCATCTTAATAACCTTGGTTTGGACTCTTTCTTTTTCAAGAGATGTCGTAAAGCTGTATAATTAGAGAAAACAATGACTTTAGTTCCTAGGAGATATGAACGAAATTTTTCCAGAGCAAAAATGATAGCATAAAGTTCCTTTTCCGTTGTTGTGTAGTTACACTGTGCGTCATCGAGTGTTTTAGAAGCATAGTAAATAACATGAGGCACTTTATCTACTCTTTGTCCTAATATGGCAGCAACCGCTCGATCACTAGCATCACACATGATTTCAAAAGGTAGGTTCCAATCAGGAGCTTGAATTATGGGGGCGGAAATTAATTTCTCTTTTAAAGTTTCAAAAGCATTCTTACAATCATCATTGAAATGAAATGGCACATCTTTTTGTAACAACATACACAAAGGTTGAGAAATTTTGGAAAAATCTTTAATGAATCTTCTATAAAAACCTGCATGCCCCAGGAAAGCTCGTATCTCTCGTACAGAGGAAGGATAAGGAAGAGATTTTACCACATCAATTTTAGCTTTGTCTACCTGAAGGCCTTTTGCTGAGACCACATGTCCCTAGTACGATTCCTTGCTCAACCATGAAATGACACTTTTCATAATTCAATACGAGGTTAGAATCAATGCACCTTTTAAGAATGAGTTCTAAATTATCCAAACATTCATCAAAAGAATCTCCATACACTGTGAAGTCATCCATGAAGATTTCAATTATATTAGTCACATAATCAGAGAATACAGACATCATGCATCTTTGAAAAGTAGCAGGTGCATTACATAACCCAAAAGGCATGCGCCTATATTCATAAGTTCCAAAAGGACATGTGAACGTGGTTTTATCTTGATCCTCAGGGCCAATAGCAATTTGAAAATAACCAGAAAAACCATCAAGAAAACAATAGTTAGACCTACCCGATAAACGTTCAAGCATTTGATCCATAAATGGAAGGGGAAAATGATCTTTTCTAGTAGCTGAATTCAATTTTCGGTAATCAATGCAAACACGCCAACCATTTTGAACTCTTGTAGGTACTTTTTCTCTTTCCTTGTTTTCAATGACAGTAATTCCAGTTTTCTTAGGAACGACATGAACTGGGCTAACCTATTGGGAATCAGTAATAGGGAATATTATACCTGCATCTAACAATTTCAAGATTTCTTTTTTCACAACATCCATCATAGGAAGGTTTAATCTCCTTTGTGATTCCCTAGTTGCACGAGTGCCATCTTCTAATAAAATGCGATGCATGCATGTAGAATGACTAATTCCTTTTATATCAGCTAAAGTCCAACCTATGGCAGTTTTATGTTCTCGTAACACAGTAATTAACCTTTCCTCTTGTTTGGAAGTAAGATTATTAGCAATTATAACAGGCAATTCCTTGCCATTACCTAAATATACGTATTTTAAATGTGAAGGCAGAGGTTTAAGCTCAAGGGAAGGTGGACATATAACCGATGGAAGCATCTTATCATGAAAAGTGGGTAATGCAATTGTAGATTCTACTTTTGGATATGCAGACAATTCTTTTACAGCCATCTTTAAATCATGATCACATTCCACAGATAATTTGTCAAGTTTATGCTCATCAATACTCATGCTCATAATTGTTTGCATAATATCAACATAACTCAAATCATAAACATCTTGAACAAGAGGATCAATTATATCAACCACCGAAACCGAAGAGAACTCATCACATAGATATTTCATAGCATCAAAGATATTAAATGATATTATTTCCCCATCAAATTCCATTGACAATGTTCCTTCGTTAACATCAATTTTAGTTCTTGCGGTTTTCAAAAATGGTCTGCCAAGCAAAATTGGGGAATGAGATGTATATGAATTATTTCCATCTTCAGTTTTTAAAATATAAAAATCTGCAGGAAATATCAAGTTATTAACTTTAACCAATACATCCTCAATTACCCCTTCGGGACATGCAATGGACCTATCCGCTAATTACCCCTTAAGGGTCCAAGATTTAATGAAGCATAGAGAGAATATGGCATAACGTTAATAGATGCTCCTAAATCTAACATGCATCCTGAAATAACTTTATCACCAATAACACAAGGGATAACAAACATACCTGGGTCCTTTTGCTTGGGTGGAAGTTTCTGCTAAAGAACTGCAGAAACACACTCCCCCACACTTACATTTTCATTACCCTTGAGCTTCCTTTTATTTGTGCATAATTCTTTGAGAAATTTAGCATATCGAGGAATCTGGCAGATAGCATCAAGAAGAGGAATGTTTACATCTACTTTCTTAAAGATATTGAGAACATCTTTCTCCTCCTCTTCTTTCCGGTTTTTAGCTAATCTTAAAGGAAAAGGAGGAGGTACTTTAGATTGAGAAATGGGTTCAATTTTTGGGGGTTCACTTCCACTTGGTACATTTGGACCCTGGCTTGATTTAATCTCCAATTCTTCCTCAGCATCTTGCAACTGCCTAGGCTCTATTAACTCCTTTCCACTCCGTAAAATAATGGCATTAGCATTTTCTCGAGGGTTAATGGGTTGAGAAGGGAGTTTTGTGAATAAATGAGATTTAATTTGACTGACTTCGGAGGTCAATTGTCCTACTTGATTTTCAAGATTCTGTATACTGGATTTAGTCTCCTTCTGAAAAATCATTGTGTTAGCAGCAATTGATTTAACCATATCCTCTAAAGACATACCTTGAGATTGAGCTTGTTGAGGTGGTTGATTTAATGGTTGAACAGGAAGAATTCCAGGTGGGTGTGGATGTTGAAGATTATTCGGTCTGGCTCCTGGATTTCCCCACCTAAAATTTGGATGATCCTTCCATCCCTCATTATAGGTATTAGAGTAGGGGTTATACTTCCTTTGTGGATTCTGAAAATTTCCAAGAGCATTAACCTGTTCATCTTCAAAAAGCGTGGGGCAACTGTCCGTTGGATGTTCGATACTTGAACAAAATCCACACATCTTAACTTGGGTGTTTATTTGTTTTCACATCATCTGTCCAACCATGTTAGTAAGATTTTTAACTTGAACTTCAAGATTGGAAGAACTTACCTCATTTACCTTCCTAGGAGGTTCGTTCCTTGTATTGAATGATTGAGCATTATCTGCCATGTTCGCAATCAAATTTCTTGCTTCTTCGGGTGATTGGTCCATAAATACTCCACCACTAGCTGCATCAAAGGCAGTCCTGTCAGTAGGCACCATTCCTTCATAAAAATATTGGATAAGTAAATGATCTGGAATTTGATGATTAGGACACCTGGCAATCAATCTTTTAAATCTTTCCCAGTAGTCATATAATGATTCCCCAAAACCTTGGCGTATGCCACTAATTTCCTTTCTAATGTTAGAGATTTTAGAAGCAGGAAAATATTTTCTTAAAAATATCTTTTCCATATCAACTCATTCAGTTATTGACCCCGAAGGTAGTTCGTAAAGCCAATATTTAGCATTACCTTGCAGACTAAATGGAAAAGCTCTTAGTTTTATAATCTCATCAGTGACATTAGAGGGTTTCAAATTAGTGCAATGCGTATAAAATTCCTGAAGAAACCTATATGGGTTATCTCCGGGCATGCCATGGAAAGTAGGGATATTTTGCACAAAACTTGTGTGAAGTTTAAAATTTTCATTGACTTCAGGAAAAACAATGCAAAGCGGTTGATTGCTAATAGTGGGTGCAGCTAATTCCCTTAAAGTTCTCATAACCACCACATTGTTGTTATTGTTAGCCATAATGCAAGAGGGGGTAGGAATGATTTCACCGAAATCGCCTTGTAGATTTGAATGATTAATGGTTCCTTCTCTTGTATCTCTCCCGTTTTTGTCCACAGGATTTGAAGACTCCAATTCCTTCGAGCTAACACCAAGAGTCTTGCCACTACGAAGGCGCATAAACAATTTTCAATCTTTTACTTTGTCACCAAAGGAATAAGACCTGAAAACAAAGGATAAGGATCAGTAAACTTGATTTTAAAATTTTTAAACAAATCCCCGGCAACGGCGCCAAAATTTGACGAGCGTGTCGTTGCGCTATCAAATTAATACCAAACTCAACCAACTTATATAGTTAGGGCAAGTAAGGGTCGAACCCACAGAGACTTGTAAATTCTTTGATTAAGTAAACTAATCACGACTTTGGGGGGAAAATATTTGGTTTTTATCTAAAAAGATTAAAACTTAAAAATAAGTAATTCACAAAATAACTAGAAATCAATGGATAAAAAGACGTTAGCAAGGACTTTGTATTTCGGTTTTATTTATTCGGGATTAATTATCGATAACAACTTATTTGAGTAATGACTTAGAATTCCGCGTAGCGCAGCAAATTCCAATTCCTGTAAAAATTAGGTTAATTCCCGAGAAGCACGGCAAATTAACTTTAACTTGATTAAACCAAATTACCGAATCGCTCGCATAAGATAGTCAATCAAGTTATTAAGCATAAGGACAACATCAACACAAATTACATAAAATTAATGGCCGATTAAAATCATGCAATTCGCTTCAAACAATTCCCTATTAATTAATCAAACACAGATTTAAATTAATGAATAGTTACTACTTTTGGTTACCGAAAACCGATTCTGCATAACCCTAGTTAATCAACTATGTAAAAAAATTAAGATGGCCAATAATAATTGAAATAACACAATTGATAGAATAAAATCAAGAATTGTTCAAATACCCAAATAGAAATAATGATCCCTTGAAAAGATTGGGTTTTTAATTACAAAACAAAAATCTCATATCCTTGCCAACTAAAGAAAACTACTCACAATCCATAAAAGAAAACATCATAGAAAGATTAAGGGAAAGAGAGAAACTCATTAGACGGAAATCCGATTTCCCGAGAAGCTACAACCCTTGATCTCCTATAATGTTCGGGAAGAAAATATCTAAGGTGCTTCACCCCTAAAAACTAAGCTAATAAACCCTATAAATAGTTAGAAAATGTCCTAGGGTTAGTTACTGACGAGCGTGTCGTTGCGCTATCAAATTAATACCAAACTCAACAAGTCAAAATAACAACAGAAAGAAACAAAATCAAAATTTAAATTTCTCAGAAAACAAGTCAAATAATCTCAAGAACCTCAATTCATTTGCACCAAATTCTCTCCAATAATCCTCAAAGTCATCCATCAACTCTAATTTTTTTAAAAAATCGTGCATGTGAGTTACATCATTACTTACAAACTCATTGTAATAGTTAACTATCCTTAACATGGCTGAAAAACTTTGAAAACCAATAAAAATCATTTTAGAGTTAAAAACCATTCACAAGTAACAAGAACAAATTCAATCAAGCCACAATCAACTCAAACACATCATAGTCATACCATAAGTAATATCCACACTACCATAGGCTTGTAATCTCACACATCTCTCCACTAGTGGAAAGAATAAGGTCGACTTGAGTCAAATTGGACTTGAGGCACGTAACGTTAGGCTTGGGTGTTGGTTAACAAAGAAAGGTAAGGTAAACAAAGTAATCTCAGAAAACAAGTCAAATCATCTCAAGAACCTCAATTCATTTGCACCAAATTCTCTCCAATAATCCTCAAAGTCATCCATCAACTCTAATTTTTAAAATAAATCTTGCATGTGAGTTACATCATTACTTACAAACTCATTGTAATAGTTAACTATCCTTAACATGGCTGAAAAACTTTGAAAACCAATAAAAATCATTTTAGAGTTAAAAACCATTCATAAGTAACAAGAACAAATTCAATCAAGCCACAATCAACTCAAACACATCATAGTCATACCATAAGTAATATCCACACTACCATAGGCTTGTAATCTCACACATCTCTCCCCTAATGGAAAGAATAAGGTCGACTTGAGTCAAATTGGACTTGAGGCACGTAACGTTAGGCTTGGGTGTTGGTTAACAAAGAAAGGTAAGGTAAACAAAGTAGTCAAGAGAATTACACAAAAGGATAAAAGAATTTGAAACCAAAGTTCTTCAATTGACACTTCTCTCCTTATTCCTCATTTAATCACATCAACCAACTCATAAACTTTGGACAATCTTGGAACTCTTTTTCTCTTTTTTTTATATTTTCTCAAGTGCTCTTTATTTTTTTCTTTTTTAAACTTTTCATAGCACTTCATTTTTTTTTTCATCATATGTCTCTCTTTCTTTTGCACTTTTGTTCTCTTTTTTTTTTTAGAGAAGACAAACTTTTTTTTTTTTAAAAAACTCCAAGATCTTTTTCATCATCCCTCAACACAACTTTGCAAAACCTTTTCAACACCTTTTTAACACAACAATAAACTTCACAAGTGTCAATCTAAAGATATTTCAAAGAAATCTCTTGACAATTATGATATGTAAAGGTTTTAAACATTATTCTCAAAGGCTTACAAAGAAAGATAATAATGGATTCATCCATCACAACATTAAAGCTCAAAATAGGATCGAGGGGTATAATATAGAAATGGTGGCTCAAGAAAGGCTCAAACGTCCAAAGAAGGCCTTATGTCATCCCCAAGTCAACCAAATTCAATCATATTTCGCCTCAAGAATGTGAGAAAATAAGTTCTATAGTGTCTAAATTGACCATGAATGTATCTAAGTCAAAAGTAAACTCAATTTCATTCAAACTTGTCAAAAGTGATTTCAAAAATCAAGATTTTTACTAAAAATAAGTCATGTCAATTCAAATTAACTACCACAAATCATCCATAAATAACAACTTTGAATTTTCACAAAAAAAAATCGTAGAGTGTCAAGATTCCTCATAATAAATAGAGAATTTTAAAGCACAAATAATATTGAAATTCTATCAATTAAAATAGACTTGTATAAGTTTCATCATAGGCATAACAAACACACAAACATGCATAAAAACATAACAATTTTTTTTTATGTTTATATATTTTAATACAAAAAATGCAAGACAAACAAAATTCATAAAAACAATTTTTTTTAAAACCAAAAACAACATAAAAGATTAAAAAAAAAAAAACAAACACAAACACTCAAGACAAGACTCCCCCATACTGGAACGAGACATTATCCTCAATGTCACAAACATGCAAACAAACAAAATGAAAAAAAAAGAAAAAATGAGGGATGTCACCCATATCAAGGCCGATGAAGATGTCATTGCTCAATATTGGGACGCGTCCACACTCAATATTTTTCACAGAAGTGGCCGCGCGAAGATGAGGCGACGCGTCCACTTCTTCACAGAAGTGGCTACATGAAGTAATGGGCACGTCCACATGGACGCGTGAGAGGAAGTTCGCGCGTCCACTCTCAGTAGTTTCTGCCATATGATGTTTTCTGTTTATTTCACAATAATTGGACTCTGGATCAATGTTAGGCCTTCTCTATACCTGTAAAAAAAATAATAAATAACACCTAAATGATAGAAACAAAATAGAAAAGTAAATAAAAGGATATTCATCTTGGGTTGCCTCCCAATAAGCGCCTTTGTTTAAGGTCTTTGGCTCGACCTCCAGAACCAAATTATCCAATTCCTTCCCTCTCATGGAATAGAGGAGCATCCATTTTTATTTCTTTAAGCTTTTTGACTCCATGCTTCCAAAATTTATTTATTTCATATAGAGTACCTGCCATGAAATCCTCAAACAAACAATTAGTAGAAGTCAAATAAAAATTTAGCAAGTTAGTACAACTCAACCTATTAAAATTATGTGGCATGATAAAATCAATATGTTCAATATTACACACAGCATGACACAAAGAAGAATGTAAGGCACTAGGATTGGTTTCAACTTCTACATTGTTAGGCTTTTTTATGGTTTCAATATTTGATTCCTCAAACTCACATTGGATGACAAAAGAATGAGATTGTGGATTATCAATGGAAATAGGCGATTCTTCAAACTCAGGAATGCTAGGAACTACCTTATTACAAAAAATATGCCCATTCTCTAATTCTTCAGCTTCACTAAGATCAACATTAGACTCATCCTCACTAGGACCCAACAAATGGAATGATGCATCATGAGTAAGTTGGTCCTTAATTTCACTAAACTCGGAAGCTAGATGACCTAATTGACACTCCAGATTTTGGATTCTTAATTTGGTCTCTTGTTGAAAATTAAGAGTATTAGAGGCTATGGACTTGATAACTTCTTCAAGAGACATGCTATGAGATTGATCTTGAGAGATAGGAAGGGAATCTTGAGCATAATAATTAGGAGGATAGTTATTCCTAGGAAAGTTATCATAACTAGGCTCATAGATATAATTAGCATAGCTATTTCCAAATTCATCCCACCTAGGTTGAGAACAAGGCATCCCTATGTGATAAGGTATAGAATTATGTGGGTTAGACCTATGAGAATGTGGATATGAATAACCACTAAATCCATTGGAACACTCAAAGGGTTTAGCATTCTCTCTTCCAATAATGTAGCACCTTACCAAAGAAGTAAGGTTATCTATTTGGTTCTGCAAAGATTGATAATCTACAACATCCATCCTAGAGTCATCACATTGAGAAGAGGAATACATACAAAAATCAAAACCAAATAAAGAAAGGAATTAGCAACGTAGAAAGAGGAATATCAAAGATTCAAGCTTTTGAATTTGTCACAAGAGAAAAAAAAACATGAAAATAAAAAAAAACAAAGAAAATGATTAGAAAACTTAATCTCAAAATTTTAAACAAATCCCCGGCAACGGCGCTAAAATTTGACGAGTGTGTCGTTGCGCTATCAAATTAATACCAAACTCAACCAACTTATGCAGTTAGGGCAAGTAAGGGTCGAACCTACAGAGACCTGTAAATTCTTTGATTAAGTAAACTAATCACGACTTTGGGGGAAAAAGATTTGGTTTTTATCTAAAAAGAATAAACTTTAAATAAATTTACTCACAAATTAATTAAGAATCAAAGAAAAGAAAAACGTTAGCAAGGACTTTGTATTTCGGTTTTACTTATTCGGGATTAATCATTGATAATAACCTATTTGAGTAGTGACTTAGAATTTCGCGTAGCGCAGCAAATTCCGATTCCTATAAAGTTAGGTTAATTTCCGAAAAGCACGGCAAATTAACTTTAACCTAATTAAACTAAATTACCGAATCGCTCGCATAAAATAGTCAATTAAGTTATTCAGCTCGAGGACAACCTCAACACAAATTACATAAAGTTAATGGCCGATTAAAATCATGCAATTCGTTTCAAACAATTCCCTATCAATTAATCAAACACATATTTAAATTAATCAATAGTTACTACTTTTGGTTACCGAAAACCGATTCTGCATAACCCTAGTTAATCAATTATGCAAAACAATTAAGATGGCCAATAATAATTGAAATAACACAATTGATAGAATAAAACCAAGAATTGTTCAAATACTCAAATATAAATAATGATTCCTTGAAAAGATCGGGTTTTTAATTACAAAAAGTAAATCTCATATTCCCAAATAAAGTAAACCTAATACATATCCTTGCCAACTAAAAACGTTTACTCACAAAGCATAAAAGAAAACATCATAAAAAGATTAAGGGAAAGAGAGAAACTCATTAGTCGGAAATCCGATTTCCCGAGAAGCTCCAACCCTTGATCTCCTACAATGCTCGGGAAGAAAATATCTAAGGTGTTTTACACCCTAAACTAAGCTATTAAGGCCTATAAATAGTTAGAAAAGGTCCTAGGGTTAGTTACATAAGAGTCCTAATTCAAAACTACTAAAAAACTGACCAAAATCTTCAATTCGGAGAGTGGACGCGCGTGCTGTCAAAAGTGGACGCGCGAGGCTGTCAGAAACGTCCAAGTGGACGCGTGAGGCTCCAAAACTACTGAGAATGGACGCGTGGATGAATAGTGACACGTCCACTTCTTCAAGTGCGGGTCCAATTGGTTTCTGAGGCGCGTTCACTCCATTTTTCCTGCGAAACAACTTCTTAAAGCTCCTATCTTCCTCCAATGTCTTCTAAACATGTTAAAATACCTTCAAAATACTTGCAAACAAAGATAAAAGTGTAAAGAACCAATTTAACCACATAAACACACAATTAGGTAGATTTTATCTCAATAAACAACACATTAAGCTTCTAAAAACCAATCTAATTATGGTTCAATCAGTTACATAAGAGTCCTAATTCAAAACTACTCAAAAACTGCCCAAAATCTTCAATTCGGATAGTGGACGCGCGTGCTGTCAAAAGTGGACGCGCGAGGCTGTCAGAAACGTCCAAGTGGACGCGTGAGGCTCCAAAACTACTGAGAATGGACGCGTGGATGAATAGTGACGCGTCCACTTCTTCAAGTGCGCGTCCAATTGGTTTCTGAGGCGCGTCCACTCCATTTTTCCTGCGAAACAACTTCTTAAAGTTCCTATCTTCCTCCAATGTCTTCTAAACATGTTAAAATACCTTCAAAATACCTTCAAAATACCTGCAAACAACGATAAAAGTGTAAAGAACCAATTTAAGCACATAAACACACAATTAGATAGATTTTATTTCAATAAACAACACATTAAGCTCCTAAAAACCAATCTAATTATGGTTCAATCATTCACGTTCCATGAAGAATTAGTTTAGGGCATATTTTTAGGACATGTAATCACTAGACCATAACAAAACACTTACCCACCATATTTCTCACAATCCAAGAATCTTCTTTCTGGGTTCAAATCAATCCAGAAGGTCCTTATTGTCGCATAGTTTTTGCATAAGGAATTCATGGAAAATTAAGCTAAAGTAATCTTGGTGATGCCTCTTTCAAATCTCTGGTGCATTGCGTGTCTTCTAGAACACAAAGAAGAATGGGAGGAAAATTGGAAGTTAGAAGTTGGTTATGGAACACTCGGTTTGCTCAAGGATTTCTTGAATGAACGACATATCTACTTTCTTTCTCAATGTTGGGTTTTTGATAAATGTTGAAGAAAGGACATCATCTTCAACATATAATGGTCCGATTTTATTTTATTTTTTTATTTTTTATTTATTTACACCATAATTAGATATTAAGGGCTAATTAGTTTTTTTTTGGGAGAAAGGGGATTTAGTTGAAAAGACGGTTTTGCCCTTGGGTGTTGGCCACATGACTTATATTAAATAGAAATCGTGAGTTAAATGGGTTGAGAGAGCAATTTGGTCAATAAAAAATTAATATAAAGATTACTATGGCTGAAATTGAACATTAGCGACCATTTTGGCCAAAAAATCATATTATGGAAAATAAATTGGCTAATTTCCTCTTTTCTTTTTATTTTTAAAAAAGCTTAAATACAAAAATATAACCCTTTTATTCTATTCCTACAAAATTAGGGTTTCTCCTATTCCCCAAAAAGAAGTCATCACCTCTCATTCTCTCATTCTCCACACCTCTTATTCTCCTTCTCTAGTGATTTTTTTTACCTCATGGAAACCAACGACAGTGGATCCTAGAACTCGTCTAGTAAATCATGGCTCAGCTTAGCTATAAGTTAATCTCAACTGGGATAACACTTCTCCAAACTGATAAAAAAGTCTTTGAGAAAAGCATAACAAAGCTTGGATTTGTATTTGCTTGCTACTCAATTCTTGGAAAATTGCTATTGTGTGTAGGGCTATGTTGAGCCATGAGTTTACGTGATGAGCTCTAGGACGACACCATTATCGACTACCCAGAGATGAAACAAAAAAACTCACCAAAGAAGGATAAGGAGAAGCATGAAGAAGGAGAAAATGATTTCACTAGTAGATGACAGCTTTACCATAAACCAATCTAAATGATGACATATCAATAGGGGTTTTGAACGAGTTGCATATGTCCAAAAAAAATATCCCAAACAAAGGCTTCAATATTTCCTATTAGGATTTACTACTTTTTCATGAATAAACTTAATTTCCCTATTATAAATTTCTGCAAATTCAATAGTTTGAGAATGATATGTAGCAAAAACTTTATAAGAAACATGATAATATTTTTAAAATATGTTCCCTTGTCACTGATTATAGCATTTGGAATTCCAAATATATGGAATATGTGATCCTTAAAAAATGACACAACTGCATTTGAATAATTCGTTTTAGTAGCTTTAACTTAAATCCATTTTGATATATAATCCATTGCAAGCAAGATGTAAATATTTCTAAAACATTAAGAAAAAAGGCCCATGAAGCTTTCTTAGATGTTTTCAAAGGCATTTCATCTATCTTGGATATATTACTGACTATTTGATATTCATTGCAAGTTTTAACAAAGAAATATGTATCTTTATTCAAAGTTGAGTAATAAAACTCATTTTCAAGAATTTTTCGGGCCGTTCTGTTTTTACCAAAATGACTCATACATTCAAAAGTATGACAAAAATTCAAGATAAATTGAAGTTCATTATTTTGAACTATGACATTGTCTGCATAGTTTTTGAAAAGGTAAAGATCATCCCAAATGTAGAGTTTTAAATCATTTCTAATTTTATCCTTATGAGATTTAGATAACTTGTTTGGAAAAACTTTGGCAACAATATAATTAACAATATCAACATACCAAGGTATAATTTTACGCAATGAATAAAGATACTCATATAGAAATAAATCATAGATTAGATATAGTTTATTGACATATGTTAGTCGACTCAAATGATCGGTCACAAGATTCTATGCTCTTTTCTTATCTCAAATTTTAATGTCAAATTCCTGAAGTAAGAGAATCTATCTGAATAGTCTTGATTTTGACTTCTGAATAAACAATTACTTTCGTTCACAATAATAAGATCTAAATTTTTCCAGAGTAAAAATTACAAAATAAATTTTTTTTTAGTTGTGGTATAATTGCATTGAGCATCATCAAACATTTTAGAAGCATATTATATTATATGAGGAACATTATCTATTTTCTATCATAGAATAACTTCAACTACTTTGTAACTAGCATCACACAAGATTTCAAAAGGGTAATTCCAATTAGGGGGTCAATGATTGGTGATGAAAACAACTTCACTTTTAACAATTTAAAAAGTTTATTTACAATCTTCATCAAAATTAAATTTATGATATTTTTATAATAACTTACACAAATATTAAGCACTTTTAAAAACGTCTTTAATAAACATTTTATAAAATTCAGCATTGACCTAAAGAGTTCCTTACCTCTCTTTTAGAGTTGGAAGAAGAATTACTTAGTTCTGGATAAATGAAATAATGTGATAAGGGAAGTTCTGATTTTAACTAAGTTCAATGTATATTGTAATAAGTTTGTCAAACTATTATGAATAATGCTTGAAAAGTATCATTTCTTATTACAAGTGTTGATAATTTTGAATACCTGATGGTAACTTATATATATGCTTAAGTCTTTCAAAAAACATGTTTGGATAAAAAAAGTCACCTTGACAAAATTTTGAAGTGCCAAATTTTCTTAAGATCATAACAAAATAATTATTTCAATTTGAAATTTATTTTATTTTCCTTTGGAAGGGATCTTTTCACTAATACGAATCTTTGGTGAAGGGGCTCTTGTCGGCATTTCTTATTTAAGCCAAATAATTTTTTTTTAATTTTTTAATAAAACATTCACATTGACATTAAAACAGGTCGAGTACTCATCTTATAATTTAAAAATACTTTGATTGATCTCTATTTTGTTTTTTTTAGGAAAATTGATCACTAAAGTTAATAAAACGAATATTTCAATGTCATGATAAAAAAATTAATGGATATGAACCCAGCTCTACATTACCCAAGCAAACTAGGACCAGAAAAAGAAAAAAAAAAAAAACAAATCCTAATAATGCACACATGAACTTGTACATCAATCCATCTAAAGAAATTAATATTCCATTTCATATGAATCATATACGCACAAATCCTAGCTAGACCGTAGATGAATCCATGTGAAGAATAATCCAATTGATATCCTCAATTATAATCAAAACCCTAATAATCAACTGATTAGAAAATTAAAATACAAACAGCCACGCACGAACTCACAACTGGAAATTAAATCAATCATCCATAAACCTCTAGCTAGACGAAATAATGAAGATTGATTGAGTTCATGATATACACAGTTCCACATCACCCCCCCCCCCCCCCTCACATGAATAATTTTTATATTTACAGAAAAAGAATTAATAATTTTAAATTTTCCTTTTGCTATGTAATTATTTAAATTGGATTCCTTAAAAATCCAGTCCTATTAATTATGGAAATCTCCCAAAAAACGAAAAAAAAAATGTATTCTTAAAGGTATCAAAAGTCATTTTTAAAAAATAAAATTAGAAAAAGGTATCAAAAGTCATTTTAAAAAAATAAAATTAAAAAAAAAGGTATCAAAAGCCATGTGTAATTGTGCAGAAGCCATAGATCTGAGAAACAATGTTGTGAAAATATCAAACCCACACGTTATGGCATGTGTTTATGTGTTCTTGGAAACTTTCCAATTTAATTTTTTATTATTATTATTATTATGCTTTACGTTTTCCCAGATAGAATCGGAACATACGGTGCCGTGCAGTCCGTACCCATCATAATCATCAACTTTTAGAATCAACGTTACACGAAAAATATGACTACTAAGCGCCATTTGGGTAATTTGAAGCCATGCTAGGAGGCTCATGGATCGAGCAAGTGATAAACCATGCATTAATCACTAAATAACATCACGAATTTTAACATTAAGCTAGCGTGTTAAAAAAACTTTTAAGTTAAACTTTTACCTCTTAATAAGAATTAAATTCAAATTTGTTGTGTCCAAAATGATTGAGTCAAGGGGATTTTCGATTTTTAAAAATTGCATCCACACTATGTGGATGTTGTATGTCTATGATCTTTTTTATATTTAATATATTTTACGTGAACATATATTTACAATAAATTTCTTTAGTAATTAATATTCGATTTGTTCAGAATTGAATATTTTTATTTTTATTTTAAATTATTTGAAATTAAATGTTCATTTTCATTTTATAGACATATTATTTTATTGAAAATTTTACTAATAATCTCCTTAATTTAAGATATTTATATCACACTAACTCAATATCAATTTAATGATTTACATTTTTTTAACTTATGAGTCTCACCATTCTTAATATTAATATAAAGAATAATTTAATAACTTAATTAAAATAAAATAATATTTTATATTTTTTAATTAAATTAAAAAATGAACATTCAATTTTTGAACTAAAGGTGAAACATGCGCAAATATTAGGATAATGCGTGAAGATTTGATTAGGTAAATCACATATATTAAGAGATTAATTATTGATGAGGTAAATATCTATATTTTGGAGACGGGTAAGTATAGAGTTGGTGAGCATATAGGTGGTTTTGCAACAAAGAATTGACTTTGGACTCACGTACAGTTGACTAAATTGTTGTATTTATTTGGCTTCGAATGCTTGAAAGAGTATAGCTCAATTAGATAGTACGTGTTATAAGAAACTCTTGTAATCAAGCAAATCGAGGCAAATGAAGGTCACTTTTCATAGTTTTTTTATTTTGTGAAATGTATAAGTAGTAAATTTTACGTTTAAAGTAGACTAATGTGTCATTAATGTTATACTTCTTCACCTCTTTTTATAATATATAATAAATAAACTCATTTATTTTTAAATATAATATGTTTTGTTATTTTGTATATTATAAATTATTTTACTCTTATTTATTTTTTACTTTTTTCAAGTATAATAAATACTCTTTGATAGTGAGAAAACAAATACTCATTGTTCTAAGTACAATAAATAATTATATAAACCTAGATAAACCTATATAAACAAATACTCAATTCTTTACTTCCTCTTTGATCTTTCTAGATAAACCTACTTTTCTCTTTCTATGATTCTCCACAATATACATATGTGGTACATAAATGTATTGCATTTGTTGCCTATAATATTGTTTTTTTGTATTGTTGCATTGCAGTTCTTTACATGAAAACTCTATTCAATAAGGGTCCTCGTCATTACGTTTTTCTTTTGGAAACTCTTTTATTTCACAAGTTTTCCTTTTTTGGCAGGAGTAAGAATAGTTTTGGTCAGTGCAATATGCAAATCTCCATCAAAGCAGCTGACGCATTACCTGGGTAAATGATGCAAGGCTGCTGAGATATTCTTGAAGAGGTCTGTTGCCAAAGGTGTTTAACATGCACTATCCTTCCAACTTGTGATGTTTCTCTAATTGTTTTCTAAATATTCAAAACTGGTTCATTATATGTCATCTTCTTTCACATCACCTTGATCATCAAGAATGGTCCATTGTTTCACCAAGTCTGGTAATTGTGCCACTTTTCATTTAGTTTTCCCTAGCAGATTATTGATAATCATATTGACATACTAACAAATTCTGTCAGTTTTGGAAGTTTAGATACCTTATTTAATTAGTAATGTGAGAAAGAATGCAAAATACATTTGCAAAGCATAGTTTTTTCCTTCTTTGTTTCAACTTTGACAACTATGGCATTTCTGGTTTAATTATAAAGATTATCTTGTTTTATACTAATTTGCTTTTTTATTGAATAGATTGATGACTTAGAGACCATATGACGATGCCGATACAAGATATTTTAATAAGCTTTTGTGTATAGCCTTTTCAACGAATAATCAAGAAATTGGAACACATGTAAAATCTTTTCTTCTTTTATAGAAGTAATTTCATTTAATTGTTCTCCATTGGGTTGGGAAACTGTAAGATTAGTATTTTAATGAATCTTGAGATGTATTACAACCTCAACAGGGCTGTATTTTTCTATTGACAGTTATTGTTGCTCAATAAAAGGAATAAACTTTTGCTTATTGACTACCGTCAATGCAAAAATTAATGTGCTGGATTTTTTTTTCTTTTCTTTATTGTACCTTCACCACTATAAATTTTCAACAACAAAAAATGTCTCATATCATACATCAATTTATTTATATTTTGTAATACGAAACTTTATGAGCTCAAACAAAAGAAGTATTCTAAAACAAATTACCAAGACTAAATTGGTGCAATTGGCCATAAGGTTTACTCTTTTGGCAATTTAAGCCCTTGCCATTTTTTTTAAAAAAAATTATGGAATCCCTAACGTTTCTATGCTTTGTTTATTTGGTCCTTTTGGATGGAATCTGTCCAAATTGGGTTAAGTCAATACTAATTTTTTTAAATGGTCAACCCTTGAGGGGTACTTTTGGTATTGTTCAAGAGACCCCTAGTCAAAGGAAAGAAACCACTGCGCTGTCCGTTGACTAAGACCGAGACGTGACAGTCAAAGATACGTCGGATTCAGTCTATCCAAATCTGATCAAATCCAAAGTGTTCCATAATCAACACAAGAAATCTCAGTCAATTCCATCATAAGCCTTAACAATATCCAACTCGAGATATCGTTGTTACCCCGGGCTCGCTTATCTAGCGTGTGAACCATCTCATGGGCCAATAGCAAGTTATCCCCAATGAGCTTACTTGGAACAAACCAACTCTGCTTGGGAGAAATAATGCGAGGCAAAAGACTACTCAAACATGTCAACAACTTAATGATGATCTTGTTGAACACAGTGCAGAGATTAATAGGTATGAACTCAGTCCATCAACATGCACCCTCACTCTTAGGGAAAAAAACATTAGAAATAGTTGCAAAGCCTTTGGGGAGTCATCCACCACTGCAGAAGTCAAGAACTGCTTGATAAATATGATTATAGATAATATTCCAACACCTCTAGTAGAACAATGAAGTAAAGTCGTCTGGTCCTGCCAAAATGCCACCATCAATGCTGAAGATCGTCTCACAAACCTCATCTAAGGTAGGGATACGGTTGAACATGACATTATCCTCAATAGTGACAAGTCGAGAGATAATGCCACATGGGATATGCTCAGAGGGTCCTTAACTGGTCCGATAGCCATACCACATGCTTCGTAATGATCAAAAAAATGCATGATCTGACCTTTTGATTGTAGGCAATGGAATGGAAATATCGAGTATTGTGATCACCCTCACAAACCCAGTTGGATCCCAATTTGTCTCTATAAGCCTTCCTCAAAAAACAAAGTATGGTTTAGCTCGACCTAAACCCTATACAACTGCTCCATGTGTGGAGGAAAAGGATCCATATCATACACTGTCTCAGCCTCAGGCACAGCTAACTCAGCATCCTGAACTCTTTGAAAGATTTCACCAAATACATGTCGATTCTGCCAATGTAGACATTGTTTAAGCCTAAAAGTCTTCTACCAAAGACCAGTTATACCCGTGAAATGAGTGGGTAATAACTACTTCTGGAAGACGAAAGATTGAAAATCGTGATAAGTGTCCCAAATGTTAAGGAATCTGAACGGTCTAGGTCCAGAAGCATCCAAGATAGACAACTCAATCAAAAGATGAGAATGATCAGATGTGTGTCTATTCAAATGTCTAATGGTGAATCTGTTGAAAAAGAAAGCTACATTAGAATTGTACATAACAATATCCAAGTGCTTCCAAACCCGATGATTAATACAAGTGTATGGACTTCCAGCAAAACTCATGTCGAGCAAATCACAATCTAACATTATATCCCCAATATCACAGATACACCTGTCTCTAGTACTGTTGTCTATACGCTCACCATCATGCGTAATAATATGAAAGTCACCATCAACTAACCATAGACCATTAATAGTAAGAGAGATATAGTGAAAGACCGGCTCATAAATCCCTCATACTAACAATAGAGTAAAATGCATAAACATGAGTCAAATAAACAAATCTAGGTAACCTGGGATCCTGAGCCACACCATGTGAAGAAACTGATAGTGATCTACAATAGAAGTCACAACAGTTCATTCCCTCCAAAAGCACCAGATCCGATCAGCCTAATTTGCCAACCCATGATCAAAAGCCAAGTATTGGCGATTAAAAGTGAAATCACGCCTCGTAATCATAGGCTCAATGATAACCAGAAAATAAACAACATGTTTATGAATAATCGTTTTCAATCTTATCCTAGTATGAGAATTACCCACCCTTTAACATTCCATATAATGATATAGGAACAAGAAGAGTTGGAATGCGTACCTGATTGGGCTTGGCTCCGAGTGGTCATCCGTGAAGGTTAGGTGTCGCCAAAAATGGTCCCACGCTAGGAACGTCCTCGCTTCACTGAAATGAAACCATCGTCATCACCATCAGCATCAGTAATATCAACATTAGTAAACTGCTCTGGAGTAGGTAGATCCTCAGCAGAAGATCTTCGAACAGACATGTGAAGAACCATGCTATCAGCTAATGGAAGAGATGAGCCTACCATCTTCTGGCACAGTAACAGAAAATGTCGGAGCTAGCTAAGAAAAATGAGCTACCACTGGACTGTGGAGGGCACAAGTACCGATGTAGAACTTATCAACATTCCACTTATGAGCTTCCAAATATCAACTCAAACAAGCATAAAAACAACACTTTTAGAAATGGTATTGTGGCCGGCAAACGTAGGTTTCTCAAGTACCACCCAAGCACAGCTAAAAAAGATTGCATTGCAACAAGAGATCAGAAAATTAATTGACATGCCAAACAATTGATTTTTTTTTCCAAAGAACCTCGGAGAAAATTAATTAATCAAGGGATATTCTTAGAGAATAAAAGTCTCATAATCAACAAGACAGACCCAAGAGGAAAACACATATGATAAACTGCTCAATAAACTAACTCAGTAAAGACAAAAAATTGAAGCAAGAAGAGAAGGAGTCAAGAGGCAAAGACAAAGTCTCTTAAAAACAGAGGGTGAGTGAGCTTTGTCCACGCCTTCCTTTTTGGAAGTATCAGCTTCATTTTCTAAAAACTAATCATTGAGAAAATTAAAAATTCAAAACCGAGTTACAAAATAAAAAATAGAATCAAAGCTGAAAAGCTCCACAAAACCCTTGTATTCCACATATGATTTTTTTAGAAAGGCAAATTAAATATTCTTTTTCTTAATAAAATATTAAATAAAAAATTATATTTTTTGAAATAGGAAATTTTATGTACATACTACATTCAAAACAACAACAACAATAATAATAATAATAATAATAATAAGAGACCAAAACATTATTACATTACCATAACAGGATTTGAATTCTAACTAAAATAGGATTTATTTGATATACCATATAAAAAATATATATTTTAAAATAGAAAAGTTTATTTAAAATACTCTATTCAAAATAATTATTGAAATTACTCAAAATTTAGAAAGTTTGAATTTTATATAAATTAAGATATTTTTTGAGAAATGTTATAAATATATTTTGATTTAATAAATTTATATTTTCAAATAAATTATATTTTTTTAAAATGAACAATTTGAATTTAATACTCCATTCAAATTCATAATCAAAATTACCAAACATTCAATCCATTAATGCAAGAAGTATAATTATACCTAAATTAGCAATGATATTTGGGTAATATTATAATATGTCTTGATTTAATAAAATTTATTTATTTCATTAAAACATTATTTTGAAAAAATAATTTAATTAAATTACATATTTTTTAGGGAAATTAAATTTCATCTTCAAAATCATAACTAAATATATTCCATTAATGTTGATGGTATGAATTCTACCTATTTATTTTATAAATATTAGAAAGACAAAATAGTTAACTTATTCTAAATATGAATTTAGAATCAATGTTACGTTGTCTTAAGTTAAATATAATGTAAATAATTACATGTAATAAAAATAAAAGTTTAATTGATTCACATGTAAAAATTTATTTAAAAAATAAAAATGATATAATTTATTTTCATCATCTTAACTATTATTGTCAAGGTTATTATTATATTATACTTTTATTATTCAAATTATATAATCTAATTATATATCGTATGTGTGAATAACTAGTTTAATAGCCAAAACAAATAAGTCTCAACTATATGAAACCTTAAATAATTTATTCATTTAAACTGTATGATTTAGCATTTTATTCACACTAGTTGATAGTGATGTTTAATTAAATTAGATATTGATATGTCTAAGTTGATCGAAATTAATCTAATTATTAAGGATTGGAATATGTCTGAGTTTAATGAGATTCTAAAATCATATATTCAATAATGTATTTATCTATAATTAATACATGAAAATATTGATGCGGAGCATGCAGATGTCATTAATGGAAATTCGAGTTCAAATGCAAATAAGAAGAAACTGCATCTTTTGAGCTATGATGCAGGTCCAATTACAAGAGCTAAAACTAAACAAATGAAATATGCACTTAATGAGCTTATTTGGATCAATCTGCTCAAGAGAGAAATTGCATTGGCTGACAAAGACTTGTGAATTTAATTAGATTTGATACAAATAAGAAGAAAGTCAAATTCGAAGCCCACCAAACTTAGGATTTCGTCCATACCATAACGAGTTTAGAGTTTATTCGTTTTCTGTTAGAATTTGAAAATCTAAGCAGATTTGGTACCTACTGATTTATTATGTTATTTGTTTTCCTTTTTTAATAAGGAAATCTGAATAGATTTGATATCTTAGTAGATTTCATTTTCTTTTTAAATAAATAGAGTTCCTAATCAAATAAAGATTTGAACTATTTATTCTATATATGTAATTGGAACAATTCAGATGATTATGATTGAATACAATTTTGAGTTTTCTCTTAAAGTTCTTGTGAGAGCTTTGCTTTGAAATTCTCTAAGAATTTTGTCACTTATAATTAGGGTTGTTACGGGTTTTGTTTGATAGATAAGTAAGGATCGTATCAATTTGGTAGATAATTAGGGTTGTACAAGAAGGGAAAGGAAAATGTTGTTGCTGATGCTTTGAGTCAAAGGTAATGATTCGATGGCGAATCTTTTTGAGAAATGGGGCACTGATGCGGAGCATGGAGATATCATTAATGGAAATTCGAGTTCAAATGCAAATAAGAAGAAGCTGCATCATTTGAGCTATGATGGAGGTCCAATTACAAGAACTAGAGCTAAACAAATGAAAGATGCACTTAATCGGTTTATTTTGTGTTATTTGGATCAATCTACTCAAAAGGAAAATTGCATTGGCTGCTAAAGGCTTGTGAATTTAATTAGATTTGATACAAATGAGAAGAAAGTCGAATTCGAAGCCCACCAAGCTTAGGAATTTCGTCCATACCATAACGAGTTTAGGGTTTATTCGTTTTCTATTAGAATTTGAAAATCTAAACAGATTTGGTATCTACTAATTTATTGTGTTATTTGTTTTCCTTTTTGAATAAGGAAATCTAGGTAGATTTGATATCTTAGTAGAATTAATTTCCTTTTTAAATAAGTAGAGTTCCTAATCAAATATGGATTTGAACTCTTTTGGAACAATTCAAATGAATATGATTGAATACAATTTTGAGTTTTCTCTTAAAGTTCTTGTGAGAACTTTGCTTTGAAATTCTTTAAGAATTTCATCACTTATAATTAGGTTTCTTAGTTGTTTGATAACTAAAGGCTCCTAATTCGTAATATTTGGTAATAGTATCAAGAGATAGTTACAGGTCTTGTTTGATAGATAAGCAAGGATCGTATCAAATATTAATTGATATTAGTTTCTTGCTAAAACGTTTTATAAACTTTGTTTCCAAAAATCCTTTTTAATTTTGTTTACAAATCCAAAATCCAAAAATATTTTTTTTAATATTGTTTAATTAGTTTTTAAAAAAACAAAAACCCGCAAAATCCTTTTTGATTAATTAATTTTATTTTAGCATTAACAAGACTTTATGGATACGATCTTTACTTTCTCTATCTACATATGCATTGTTAGGTTAAATTTGATAGACGTGCGACAAGCTTCGTCAATGGTTTGATTGAAGAACCTGGAATTTCAACCTAACAACATAAATTGGAAAATGATAGGTTGCTTCCTCCTTTAATTTTTCTAACATCTTTACAATCCTTGGGCATATCCAGCCATTTTGCTTTGATACTCATTCCCTCATTGACTGGTCCCAAAAATGGGTTTGAACTTTAACTGTAAAATACTCTTGTTGAAAATCTCAGTGTGGTTGTTAAGTATCACATCACACTTTGTCATCACTCGAAACTAGGTTCTACTCCAATATTATGGTGATGCATTCTTTTGTAATCACTTGTAGGCATTCTCATCAAATTTTATGAGTTTGAGTAGCTCATCATCGAACTAGTTAATGTATGTAGCCTTTGCATATCTCCACATCATTTCCTTCAAACCTAGTCCAGGATGACACCTCTTGAAATTATTATGTAGATGACGCATACAATGTATATGCTCACAATTTGGGAGTAATTGTTGTTTTGTTGAAATAAGACCCTATGTATTAAAAACAAATTGGGTTAGCATTTAAACAAACTAAAATTAACATAGTTTATAAAAAAATAAAATAAAAAATTTCCAAAATTGAACTTGTACATGTTACCTATTTGATATTAAACATCACTTCAATTGATTGCAAATATTAAGGTTCTTCATCAAAAGTAAATTGAACTATAACTATGTAGACTTGTTTTCTGTGTCCACAACTGCATATGCTAATGGGAAAATGCCATTTTTTGCATCTAAACCAACAATTTTCTAAATGATTCCTTGATGAGGATCCTTTAGGAATGTACCATCTAGTCCAATAACATTTTTGCACGCAGACTTGAATCCCACATTTAGAGCACAAAGGAAAACATGAAATCTTTAAAAGCACTCACTAACTATTTTAAAATTCAATTTGATTCAACACAAACAATTAAGTCGGGGTTACGTATCTTGATTTCCAATAATTGGATATATACTTGTATTTTCATCGTATTTTCCCTCTATGCCTTGGCCTTTTTTTTTCTTTTTCTTTTTTTGTAAACTTTCCACTTCCCAACATTGATATTTAATTCCCTATGAATTTCTTGAAATTCATGAATAACGATCCTTCAAGATGATCTAAAATCATATATGGACTTGTTAGTCATCCACTTAGTCATGGCCAAGTGATAGTCCAAATGTGGACTGGTTGCACAATTTGGACTTTAAATGTGGATTTCCCTTTCACACAGGTAGTATAAACACATCACTTACATTCTTTTGCTCCTTGACAACGAGCACTAAGTCTCTCTTATTTATTCTTCTTGAAGAATGCCTCTTTGCCATGTTTAACCCCATGGTTGGTGACTGCCCTTTGAAATTCGTCATTATTATTGAATGTTAGCCCAACTGTGAACTTGAGATCATCACCATCTCTTTCAGAACACTTTTCCCTTTTCATATGAATATCTTCATCTTCTAAGCTTGTTTGTGACTCATAATATACCTCATCTAAATTATGTAGATCTGAATCACTAGACTTTACAAAGGCATCAACCTCAATTTTACTAAGACATTCAATATGGAAACTAGTTGATCCACTAGATACCTATTTCATTCAAGGTCCTCTAGTTCCTCATATATTTGTTTGTTTTCCCTTGTTTGGCTAGTTATCATCAGCAATATGATCTTCATCATTTTCAAGCATCACATTGGGTGGAATTTTCCCCACTTCAACACCTCCACTAATGTCCACAAGCACATCACCACCTATAGAAGCATTGAATATAATTTCATCATATGCTATATCATGTTTAGAGTCCACAAATTTCTAATTATCCTCATCTTCTTTAGTGTCATCTTTTCCTTCATCTATTTGTGTATCTTCTTATCTATCATTACCTAATAAAACCTTATGTGTGATTTGGCAACAAACAACATCATGCTCTTCATCCAGTCACCTATCTAATTCACTACATATTCTTTCAACCTCAATATCAAATAAATGACCATCACCATTTGAATCATCAATTAAATCAATAGTGAATTTTTTTTCTACAGCATTCATATTTCTCTCAATGGCCTCAACTTCTTCATTCAATTCTACACAAGATTACAACAAATCACATCACCATTACAACTCATTTTCTCCACATCTGACTCAAACCCATCAGTAGGATCATCACCACAAAGACTATTATGAAAGGTGTTAAATTGGTCAAGAGTGAACCAATCTTTATTGAGTTGTCAAATCAAAACTAAAAAAATTAATAACCTATATATCTTAATATGTTCTTTGTATGACACATTAAAAAGTAATAATCACCAAACTTACAAAGTAATAGTAGCCATCATTGGGAATGAATTTTTCCAGAGCATTCTCGATAAAGAACTTAATATATGAACGAACATATTACCCATATTCAACACCACCTCATTGTTGTGGGACATTAGGACATAAAAGGGAAATTGTTTGTACATAACCATCACTCACTAACAAGTCAACAGTGAAGTGTATGTTTTTAACTAATCTAATATGTCTAAACATTAGAATTGAACTAATGACTAGTTTAAATTTAAATTATCATGGTTTAATATCAGGTTCAAGTGCATGATTAGCTGCCTTGAGAGAGTTCAACAAGAGCATGCATGAATCAATGTACATAAGATGAGGAGACACCAATGTGACCTACAAATGGGCAAAGTTTTAGAAAGCAAGGAAAAACCCCCAAGCCAACAAAAAAAGAATAGAACATTTACCATATCACGATTGACACGTGTATCTCTTTTCAAAGATTTCCTTGGACATCTTTCGTTTTAAAACCTTCCCTTTACTGCTTGGTAAGAGTTGAAGAAAATACAATCCAAACAATTGAAGTCATTCCTCTTCTCCTCATCTATTTGGCCCCATATCTTTCTGCAATTTACAATTCAAAAACATACTCTAAGCAAAAGAATCCAAACGAGGTCACAAGCTAAACATGGGAAGTTATGAGTGTTGTGCTTCTTACCCAAAGTACTGTCATACTGGTTTGTACTGAGCATCCCTGTATCCCAACCATCTCTGCGACACTGAGGTCCCCTTCCTCGGCCAAGGCGTCGTGAAGTATTGCTTGAATACACCACGATTTCCTTGCTTGCAATTACCTAATTGGCTTATCTATTTTTAGCCTTAATTTTTTTTTTCAATCGATTAGAGGGAGTTATTGTTTTGGAGGGAAGAGATTTGAGGGATTTGATTTTTGGGGAGCTATGGGTGTTGGGTTTTTGTTCTTTTTTTTTTTTTAAAAAAACTTAAATATGAATAGTTAAATACTAAAAATAACCCTTAGAGGTTGACCATTTTTTTAAAAAAAAATGTGTTGACTTAATCCAATTTGAACGGATTTGGATGGATTATGTGCAAAAGGACCACCCAATAAACCAAACACATAAACATTAAGGTTTCAATAAAAAAAAATTAAAAAACCATAGAGACTTAAATTGCAAGAGAGTAAAGGTTAGAAGTCAATTGCACTAATTACTCTTTTCTTTTTTTCTTCTAGAGATCCTATATAGTATTTGGCCATGTACTCAGGTTCAAGGGGCAAAATAATTTTGCTACAAAATTTCAAGGATTATCTTATCTTCCGTTTCCACTTTGAAGGAAAAAGATTTTTTCCTCTTTTCTTTTATTTTTCTTAAACTACCAAACATGATGACCAAAATTGGTTATCTTCATTAAACACTTGACAAAGACTTTTAGAATTTATATTTCATGATAATTGGATCAATTTGTAGCCCCATCCCGAAAGCAAATTGATGGGAGACAAAATGTCTCTTTCAAACCCACCGTGTACCCTTCAAGTTTGTTTTTTTTTATTTTTTTATTGAGGATATGTACCCTGCAAATTGATAAGCTTTTTTCTACAATGTCTAATTCCCACTTGTATAGATTGAAACCCAAAATATTGTGTATATTATATTACATGCTTGAAGTTGGTTAGGGGGAATGAACAATTTTGGTGATTTTAATAGTTGCGAGAAAGTAAAGCAACAAAATTCTTGTCAAATCGAAGGCCAAGACCCAAGAACAAATTTTGCCAAATCACAAGATGCAAGAAGTATAACTGTGTGTTGCATCGTAAGGTTGCCCTAAGATACATTCATGCCCATCCTCCATGGTTTGCCAAATCTGACTGACCCATCACTTTATGATATATGCTTATGGTCCCAAAATTACTTGAGATGTGTACTCCATTCAATTACCAGTTGTGTGCAGTGTTTGGGGGGTGGGGTTGATTGTATATTAAATATGTATATGTATATATATAGTGTTTAGTGCAAATTTTATTAAACTAATGTGTGAATAATGTACTTTCATCGTATAAGCCATTTAGTAAAAATAACAATAAGAAGCTTTCTTTTCACTTTTTGCTTCTTTTAATTTGTATTTTGTACTCTTGAGCAAGGGAGAAAAAAAAGGAGAACCATAACATTAGATGAAATCAGTTGTACTCTTGAGCCCTCCTTTGATGACGCATAATCTGAAATCCACACGTCAAATGACCAAGACCACGCAAAAGAGCCATATATTTACTCAATTAGTAATTCTTTATTGAATTCATAGAAATAATTAGTTTCATACTCACCATCAACATGATGATGATTCCCATCTTCCATCACTTTGTACCATTGTAAAATTACCTTCAAAGCCATCAAAATTTCCTTGAGCAATAAAATTCTGCTTAGTCAGTAATGAAGGGAACTGTTTTTCAGAGACTTCTTTTTAATATTTTCCTTGGGGTGGGGGGAAGGTGGTTGTGTACTTGTGTTCACTGCAACAGCAAATAACTTCTTTTCTTAAAAAAGTAGGGATCAGATATATTCAAAGCAAATAACTTCTTCACTATTGAAGTATGAGCAATCCAAGTTAGCCAGTGCCTTGAAATGTGCTGATCAAAAAGCACCAACTAAGCTTTTGGGATAGTTTTGTAACAAATAGAATAATGAAAGCCAGCTGTGGTGTGTTTTAATAATGGCTGAAGGGGCAGGTCCCATTCAATATTAAAAAGTTTAACATGATCTATGAATCTCAAATTACATACAACCAAAAGGTTTATTATTATTGTGTCTCCACCTTGTCTCCTCCCTTCTTCATAAAGTCATACAGTATATACATGCACATTTTCCTATGCATACAGATAGTCTTAATTATGAGTTTTTTTTTTTTTTGGTAAATGTCTTTAATATGAGTTTTAATATGAGCTTATTATCTCTCTCTATATAAGTTACTTTATAAAAAAAAATTACAATTATTAATAATACTTTATAATTATGATATTTTTAAAATTCTTTCGATTATGTTTTTGTAGTAGCAGCATCTATCTTATTTCTATTTAATGTTGTCTTTCTTTAAATATAATAAAAATTATAGTCATAAATAAAATAAATTAAATTAAATTAAAGAAAATTTTAACTAATAATATGCATATATAATATATAATTCCTAATATATGTAAATATTATATCAACTTATTAAACACGGAGAAATTACTACGTACTTTTACCATAAAGTACAAGCTTATATCAAATATTAGCAAAATTACATTTCCTAGATCCCACTTTATAGTCTCTGATTTTCTAACTCATAATGCATGCCAATGGCATTTGTTTTTTTGCGTCTTCTTTAATTTTTATTCAAAGCATTCGATATCTTCATCTCAAACTAACTTAGATGCAACACAAATTACGCTCCAAAATTTTAATCCTTTTTATAGCTATTAAAGAATTGGACAATTCGCTAACAAAACTTATTCAAATTTGTTAAAAACTTGATCGTTAACAAATTTAAATATTCATGCATAATATGATTAATATATTTTTATATATTTATACTATAGATATGTAGTAGTAATTATTTTATTTTTATTATATAATATATAATAAACAAACTCAAATTTGGACTCATGAAACTAATGAATCGAACGCAAACAAAATTAAAACTTCAAGGAATAGTAATCAAACAAATCCGAACAAAACAAAAATTTTAGTTCAAATTAATATTGAAACGAATTCAAACACTATTCTAAAAATAAACTCAAAATTTTTAAAATTTGGTACCACCTCACTTGATTACAATTCTTACTCCAGAAGATTTAAAGATTTGACTAAAAGTTCTTTTAATACTGTATGACAGCAACAACATATAAGAATAAAACATGTGACCTCACTTTAGTATTAACAAACTACTCGCTTCACAAAATACTCCAAACTAGTAGGTTTGCTTCTTCATTTATTGAAGCAATGTAAATAATGCTAACAGCATTACCATGTAATGTTAGACAAATAGATCTTGAGGTGGGTTCCCCATGGGTAATGCTCCGTGAACAGTGAAATTAACTAACTGCACAATCATTCATACTGAGACATGAAGAAACATGAGAGAAAATCTAGCTTCAGAGGATAAACAATTGTTTATGTGTTCTCAGAACTTACTGCCCTAGAAAATAGAGAATATATCTCCTCCTTAGATGAAAAGCTATCCTATCTTCTTTTTTTAAAGAGAAAAGCTATCCTATCTGAGAGCATATTATGTTTATGGATCCAAAAACCAAAAGTACAAACCACATGACACCTTTTTCACTTCACACTCTTCCCCATAAACCAAGAATCACAAGTGATTATTCAAACAGTATCACACAGAAGTATACAACTATGACCCTAATCTAAGCAGCATTTAATTATGACAAACAAAAAGGCATCCCACCATAGGTTGTAAATACATGTCAATCAAGGAACTGAAAAGCAGTCTACAAAATGATTCCAATGAAAGGTAAGATCCAAATTTCCAAGATTTTCAGTCAATTTATACCAGGTTTGAATCACTTTATTTCCAATTATATGCAAAATTATTTGACTTGAATGGACAGGAAAAATATATAGAAACCATTCATTAGCATGAATGCAGTGCCCTACCTTTTCCGTTTCTCTAAACTCTCTGATAAGCTTATTCCAGCACTGTGCCAAATTCCTACCTAAAACTAAGCCCAAAGTTCCTTTCTCTCAATGAGAATGCTTATGTGAATTAATGAATAATTGATCTAATCGGAAAAGACAAACCAACAAGCATACATATTTTGTAGGGAATGTAGAATGTGTCCACATACAGACCATAATTTGGCTTATTTTGCTTAAACCAAGTAATCATTCAGGCATACAGAGGAGCCAACATGGAATTGCTTCTTATTCTCAAGAAGAACCATATAAATCGCGGCCACAGCGATCGCATATATTGGAGGTTCTATGGGAATCCGTGTCCGGTTTTTCCTTCTGGATCTTTGGTAGATCATGTTCCAAGACATCTTGCAGGGCTTTTGAGCCTTCTTGAATCTCATCCGAGCTGAAAACAACACATAAAAATACTTGGTCACAGTTTGAAGAGGGAAACATTTTTGGCTAATTAACTACCACTAAAGAGCGTTAAAGGAAATTAACAAACCCCCACGAGCCACACAGCAGCAAAAGAAGTTTGTCTATGTCTATGTCTATGATAATGGTTAACAGAGAACATCTACTTCACAGGGATGGTGCATTATTTTATAGCTAGCAGTAGAATCATAAAATTTTGAGAAACTGGATGAAAATTAAATAACTTTGAAGTAACAAGTTATGAAAGATTAAATAATCCTCAAGGCCACAAAAATGTAACAAGTTGGAAGCAAAAGTGGCCCACAAACAGAAGGAAAGCCAGTCACTATTAGATACATGGTCCTTTTCCCAAACGAATGAGTTGCTTTTGATCTACTCCAGCAGCAAAAAACCTGACCTACTTAAAACCAAATATTAAACCACCCACTCAAATCCCATGCACCAATTTGATCAAGGATTAAACAAATGATTCAATAGATTAAACATCAGGTTCTTAAATAATAATAAATTTTGTTAGTATATTAAAAAGACAAGACCCCGGCTTTATTGTTACACTATAATGCTAGAATGAAGTTAAGTGCATCACTATCTTAAGCCTTTCCATAACTATATATCTAGACAAAAATATATTGCTGTCATCATTTCTTTTCTGGTTGCTAAACTTGGTGGACTTCAAAGAAAGTATAGATTTAAGCTGATGATAGAATTCACCTGGGAGTCTGCATCAGAAATCTACGCAGCAGATGGATCCTAGTGATGGATGGAAAAACGAAAAACAAAAGATTTTGGAAAGAGTGTTTAAAATCATATTTTCTCTTATCCTAGGAATTTGAATTAAATTGAGAATTTAAATAGCACAAGGAAATTTTACGATCCAAGTATTTCTCCAATGCTTTTCGTTATGATTCATATTGCTTCTTACTTTTCTCAAAATTAGACAAACAACATATGGCTAAATTGTCTTTCTCACACTAATTTCAATTTTCTGGAAGGGTAACCTTAAAGAATACTATTTGGAAGTCAGAAAAAGGGCGACAGTCTTCCAATCTAAGCTTGCCAACTATATTTAACTAGGTTTAAAAATAAATAAAAAAGTCACATATATATTATCATCAATAGAAGAAATAGAACAGGAGATAGTTTAGGTAAGAGCATGAGAACAAGGATACTCAACCTTGGTTCCCAGGTAGGATTGGAAATGGGGCGGGTCCAAGGACCTTATCCCCATCACTGTCCCTGTTTCATATATCATCCCCACCTCCGCCCTATTCCCATTCTAAATTTATTGGGGATTCCTGTCCCCGCCTGGCTATCCCCAACTATTATCCCCATCCCTGCCCTGCTTTCCCTCTTTCTCTCGCTTTTACCACTTTAATTTTTTTTTTTAAATCTACAATTACAAATATTCTAAAACATAAAATCCTAAAGAAACATTGTCCTATTCGAACATTTATTTAATAAAGTCCTCCATTCCACAACTAGTACTAGTTTGATATAAACCTTTATAAGTAATCATAAGGATATTTTTTAAACAAGTAATTGCAGTAAACTATTGATATTTTTGAAAATATAAAAAGAATTAAATTAAATGATATGAAAAGAGAAAAATGTTTTAAAAATACTAGTATATAGTATAAAACTACAAATAGAAAAAATGTAGAATTTCTCTGTATTTGGCCTAGAATTTTCTCCCAATTTTATCAATCCCTGAAAAAACATTTAAAATAAACAATTTTTTCCCTCCAAAATTTATATCACATTAAAATTTTAATTTTTCTCCAAATCAATAAATGGATACATAAACAATATTTTTTTATTACTTTTTACTTAAAAAGACAATCTCAAACAATTTATTAATTATATCTTATATATTTTATCTTATTATCAAACTTTCAATTTCCTAATTCCAAAAAAACAATTCTTTCAATTCTCCAAACTCCAAAAAAAATTTCTTTCAATTTCCAATAAAAAATTATTATTCAAACACAAAAAATTATATTATATTAAAAAACAAAATACCAAATTCAATTCAAATTCTAATCCAAATAATGTGTATATTTTTAATCTTTTTTTTTTGTATATAAATACATATAAATAGTCGATAAAACTTACCTGTGACTTATTTTTAAGCATTTTTACAAAAAGACAAATATATAACATAAATGTTATTAAGCATTTTTAGAGATAATAAAAAATATTAGTTTTATATAATTATAATAAGAATTGAGGAGTTGTAAAAAAATTAAATATATAAATATGTATAAATAATTATATATATTCATTTGTGTGTGTTTATATATAGATTATATACATAATTAATATATTTAAATGTGTATGCATATATATATATATATGTGTGTATGAAAAATAGTGTAATAATATATGTAGATATAGAAAATTTAGAAATATATATATATATATATATATATATATACACATGTGGAGAAAAATCTATACATGTCCCCATCCCAACTTAAACCAGCCAATCCCCATCGCCATGGGAAACATACAATTTTCAAGCATAATTTAAGAGTATAAAGTATGACACAGATGAAACCCTTATTAGGTTTGGAACAATGCAATTAGTTTAAAAAATCATGTTTCCACTATGAGTTTGGGTGATCATAACCATGTCATTTGAAAAGAATTTCCTAGTACCACAAAAGAACAACAGAAGGCATATATATACCTTTGCTACAAATTCCAGGAAGATAAATTTGGATTAAAAACTAGTCCATGAATCAAAGTGCAATAATAATGTAGTATCTTCAGGGACTACTGAAAATAGGAAGGGTATCCAACATAAAGTAATCATAATCTGGTTAAATGACAAATGACCAAAAATAGAAAAGGAAAAAATAAAATAAAAGCAAGCATAGTTACCTTATAGAGAGTGGAGGAGTCAATCTTATAACAGAATCATGTGTGGGCTTGGCTAGAATTCCCCTTTCCTTCAATTTCAAACATATATCATAGGCAGTAACTGGTGATAAGGCCATGTTGTTAAGCTCCACAGCATTGAATAAGCCTTTTCCTCGTACTTCCTTTACAAATTGAGGGAATCGCTGCTGAACATTTAGTAGTTGGTGCCTCAACTCCTCTCCCAGCAGAGCAGATCTGTTGAATAGAAAACATAATTTCAATCAGCAAATGTAAAGTTCAGCCAGATTGCTGTGGCTTACTGGCTCAGAAGAATTACAAATTGCAAATGTTTAATTCACATATCTTTGGGTGTTTTTTATATAAAAAAAGAAAAAGAAAAAAAGAACACACGCCAACAAATACATGAAGAAGGGAAAATCAGAATTACACATTGCAAATGCTTAAGTCATGTATCTTTCAGTGTTTAAAAAAAAAACAGCAAAAAATACATGAAGCAGGGAAAATTAGCTCAGTTAAGTTTTTCAGTGTTTATGAAGCAGATTTTCCCAGTTAAGTTTCTACAACAAGAAAACAAACAAAATTAGCTCAGTTAAAACCATCAAGAGAATCATAAATTAATTTATTTTTCTTTGCAATTACAGTAATATATGTAAATGAAAAAAACTGCAAATGATCTAAATTAAGCAGAATCCAATACCTCTCAACAAGTTTTTCATCTCTTATCACGTCTAATGATGCAATGGCTACTGCACTTGCCAAAGGATTTCCTCCAAATGTGCTGCAAAGGATATTAAAGCATGTGAATGTAAAGTAACTCCGACAGACTAAGAGCACGTCTATCTTCCAAAAATAACCTAATGACCACACATTCTCTTTAGAAAAGATTAGAGATTGTAAAAGAAACAGCTGGTAAACAGCTAAGTATACATGTTCCTAACCTTCCATGCTCCCCAGGCTGAATACAGAGCATGACATCCTTGTCTGCAAGCACTGCACTCACAGGCAGCACCCCTCCACCCAATGCTTTCCCTAGTATCTGAACAGCAACCAATAAGATTAGTTATACTAAAGCATGAAATTATATTCCTATAAGATATCATTCAGTAACCTGAGAGTTTTAGCATATCTTAGTTACTAACTATTTGGGTAGCAACAAAAGCCATCTCAACCATGAAGGAACAAATAAATAAGATAATAAGTGAGGTACATAGGGGGATAATAGTTGATGCATCTTCTAATACTAATCCTGATTCCATTATTTAAAGAAGAAATATCATTTTAAACCTTATTTCAAGATATTCTTCTCTCTGTCATTGTTTTCATTAGGGCAATAGCAGCCGAAAGGACTAAATTGTATGTCCAAATTTTTATTTTCTGTTATCCATAGGACTCTTAATTGGGCCGAGCTGAAAACAAAAATTTGAGCCATGTTTTGGTTAAAAACGAGTCAAGCCAAGTTCATGCCTATAATGTAAGCCCAACAAACATGTTCAAGTTCAGGTCTATTTAAGGTTGGCCCTGTTATGGCCATAGTTCTATAAGATGTATATTTAATATGAGAAATATAATAAATAAACACAAAAATATATTAGATTAAAAAAAATATTTGTGTGTGTGCCCTCGTCATATTTACTGAAAAGAATAACTTCGTTGACTTCTTTAAATAAGAATTAATTCTTTAAATGATTGTATTTTTATTACCCCACAAAAGAGGGCGGGGGGGGGGGGGGGAGGAAAAGGTTCAGGCCAGCCCAAGATCCAATTCATTTTTATTCATTCTGAGCTCTGGCCTCGCCAACCAAGATCACAAAGGCCCAATTAACACCTCTAGTCCCAGATGAATGGCCTTTCTACAACTAAAATGCATTTACTCCAAATGTCAACCACTAGACTTATCTAAATGACAAGGATGCATGCAAAACCATTATTGTACATGGATCCCAAAATAATTTATAAGGATAAGATGGTAAACATGAAGATGGTTGAAAATTGTGTCAGTGTAGACATTCAATTGGGATAGAGTAACTAACACTTGAGGTTCTAGATATAGGATTCCATAGATGCCTCATGGGCACAAACAGTATGATGTTTTCTGAGGACAATAAAGATATGCAAATGGATCAGTGTTAAATATCATAATTTAAATCATATCAAGATGAATACAGCACATACAAAATCAAATCACATAGAAATGTCGGGATGGGAACTTCAAAGTCATATAAGCTGATAACTTTTAGTGGAGGAAACTAGTTTTCAGATAAATATTAGAAAAGCATTTAAAGTAAATATCAGAAGTATCCTTACAACGACATCAGGGTGGACTTCTTCCCAATCACAAGCGAGCAATCTGCCAGATCGCCCTAGGCCACTTTGTATTTCATCAGCAATCATTAAAACATTATACTTTGAGCAAAGATTCCTGACAGCTTTTAAATAACCATCCGGAGGGACAATCACCTACCAATAGAAATTCAAACCCAAACAAAGTATTGATTAAGTTTTGGTAAATATGGGATCGGAGTAGGAAGCTTGATACATAAATATTGTAGAAAACCTTACCACATTTCCACCTAATATTATTCTGTATGTGTCTCAAAAAAGTAGATATAAAGTTTCATTAGGAACCAGTTACTACACCTTATGCAGAGGAGCAAGGTATAAGGGGCTAAAGTGCAATTATTGATGGAAAGAAAATAATTGATATGCCAGATGTGATCTTGGTACTAAGCCCAACCAACTGCTTGAATTACTTTAGTACTATCTCCATTAATCCATTTAGAACAAGTTACAATACTGGCCTAGTTGCTTTCAAATTCAACAGTATGGAAAGTTTATCTACACAGATCAATCTCCAAATCATCAAATAAGTTCCAGTGATTACCCCTGCTTCCCCTTGAATGGGTTCAAACAGAAAACCAGCTATCTGTTCTCCTTTTTCTGCAAACCATGAAAAAGTAAGTGCCTAGTTATATATCTCTTCAAAATATTGCAACTAATGAAGTAGTGACTCATAGGATTATACAAATACATGAAGATTTAACAATTCAAATGGATTTAATCCATATAAAATTGTTGGAAGTAGCATAATAGTCAATTGAGGAAACTCCATGTTTACAAACCTCTAAAGATTTTCTCAAGCGCAATCTCATCGCCAAAATCAACTTTCAGGTTACCAGGCAACAATGGCCAGAAACCACGAGTAGCCTCATTGTCACAGCTCATAGATATAGCAGCCAATGTGCGACCATGGAAACAGCCACAACATGAGACAATTATAGCCTGAAAATGACAGAGATTAATTAAGTATAGAGTATCTCAATGTTAGAAGCACTCTTAGATAATTAAACAACAGATTATAATATAATTAAGTGAACCCCCTCAACATGGTTGTAACAAAATTCCAAGGTGAAAGAAATCATTTGATACTTTAATCAAAACTAAAAGTCCTATCTTCATTCCAAACATATTACAAAAGTAAATTCATTTCCACTTTTTGTACTAAAGAGTTTATCTTGCAGTGAAATACTACTTTAGGCCAAGTTTACCTTTAAATGTTTCATAATAAGTGATATGCAGCATTTGCATCCTACTTAATCAAAATAGCTTTATCGCTCACTGTTTGGTTGGTCTTGTGTCAAGATATGATAAAAAAGGATCATTTTAACCTTTTAGTAAAGGCAGGAACTTGTTTCAAAATGTAGACAGCCTAGCACATCTATTGGCAATGGCACTTTGTTTAAGTCAGAATATTTTTCTATTAGGCATTTCTTTATACATTTTAATAGAACTGAACCCTTAGGTAGCCCAAGCCATAGTGATAGCCATGAGGCAACTCCAATCCCCCTAACCAAGAAAGATCAAGCTCCTCTCGTTTCTAATGTCAATTGCATGTGCAAGTCCGACAAAGTTGGAAAATCATATTAAGAAGCTTCCATTTGTTTGTTTGCTAGGTCATTTTTATTACAATGTTGTACATATATTTATTCCTTTTCTATTGAAACGAAGTACACATGTCCTTCCATTTGATAAAATGCCTCTTCAAATATTTGTTTAGAAGGTATACTAAGATCTGAAATAGGATCTGAATGACAATTACATAAACAAGGATTTCTATCAATAGATGAATCAATAAATGGTTAGTTCAGCAAAAGCAATTGTATAAGTTATAAATAAATAAATGATTCAGGGATAAAAAGTATCAGCAAAGAACCAATAACTTAATTCCCCATTGTAGTTTTTGAGCAATCAAATCATCAACAGATTCACCAGTCTTAGCCTTTGGATGGAAGAATCATAATCAGTTCACTTACATCATATCAGCAAACCTGGCTAGTCATCAACTTGACCAACCAACTTCCTTGATATGCATACTTATCAAGTTAAGACATCATCAATCACAAATCAACCCGAGATTTAGTACCAATTCAGCATGCTACAAGTTCACGTGCCGACTATGAAAGCAAACATCATCAATACATTGTTTCTCAAATCCTGGTACTAATGAATGGACTACTACTGCTTAGAAGAATTCTGCAGAAACCAACTAAAGCTCAGTGGTCACTTGAGAAGCCTCTTAATCATTAACTCAGTTATCATGTCAATGAAGTATCCAAATTTTAAAAAATATCAAATTTATACATTCTCCAATTATTTTATAAAATTGCTATCTAATAAGAGCTGCTGACAGGTGGACTATCCAAATCAACATTGACCATTTCTTGGAGAAAAAAATTCCCATTTTTCTCATGTCCACAAGTAATGCAGTATTCAGAAGATTTAGAACAAGAAGCACGAAAAACAAATGCAGTTTGTACCTCATCTTTTGGAATTTTTTTCTTCGAATATCCCCATTTTCTTGCTAATTTCAGAGCTGTTTCTACACCTTCAGCACCAGTATTCATTGGTAAAACCATGTCATACTCAAACATTCTGGTTACACGCTCAGCATATACTGGAAACATGTCATTATAGAATGCTCTAGAACTAAGAGTGAGCCTTTGAGCCTGTTCTACTAATGCTTGCATGATCTTGGGATGGCAATGCCCCTGAAGCAGAACATTTCAAGTCAAAAATTGTGGTTTGATGGGAGATTTTCTATGCTAAAACTAAATATAAAGATTTCTCAAGAATAAAACCCAAACTGAAAAAAATCTAAATGTAAATGATCCTTTTACTGCATTCAATTATGCCTTAAAAGGCTGCAAGCAGTTTTTTGAAGTCTTTAAAACATTAGGCAAAAGATGAATCAATACGACAAACCATAAAGTTACATCATTCTATCAGTGAAGGGATTTCATTTACATCTTTAAGTTCGAAAGGGACTTGGGATGTCAGTCAGAGGGATTGTGCAGCAAAAAGTTCTGGTAGGGGAAATAATAGCCTCAAAGCATCATAACTCTTCTTCCTTTTCTTCAACTCATTTTTCTTCTTTTATTTATTTATTTTGTTCTGGGGGCAGGGGAAGTGCCACTACTGGTATGTCAATTTACCTGATTTACAGCAGAGTAAGCTGAAAGGAAGTCAAGATACTTGTTCCCTTCTGGATCCCATATAGTTGATCCCTTTGCTTTGGAGAAAACCATGGGAATTGGGTGATAACTGGAAGTTTATCAAAATATTAGCTGAAAATCACCAAATTATTGACCACATAAAGATGTTCACATTGGTTGAAGGCGAGCATCTCTTTTCCATAAGTTAATCGTAGAATCACAACAGAGGTGTGCCATGAACATTATCACTTTAGATCCACCCATTTTTCCAGGGTCCCAAAACCACCCCTTAATATCCAACAGCATACTTAAGGAAAACTCTCAACAATTCAAAACAACAAAAGAAACAGAAGAATTGGGATATCTTTAACAAGTTTTTATAAAACCTTGTTTTCCTCTTTCCCTATTGAAAAAAGTTATAAAACGCTAGGAAGAAGAGCAACAAAATTCACAAAAAAGAAGTATAGAAGGAGATAATATAGTATTATATTATTTAGTTACATTTCAATAACTACATTTCATTGTAGCCTGTCTGAAAAAAAAACTATTGTAAACCACCATAAAACCTCATCTTGAACTACTATTCCATTAAAAAAATCGCAAGATGATATTATTGGAATAGGCATTCCAGCATCAAATGGTTTACCACAAAGCACAGCCATAAGTAATAAAAGGACTTCTCTACTAAAGTGCACAATTTTGCACCAAGTATCCAGTTCAGCCATTAACATTTTCGGAAATTTAAAGTCGATTACCAAATGACTTCCTCTGTTCTTTAAAACTTTTGAAGTGATAGGTTAATAACGACATAAAAAAGTGCCAGAGAATGTATCTCACGCAGGAGCATATATATGCATCAGGGAAAAAACTCAGATGAGATGGGCATACTTTATATCAAAAAGCCTGGAATAATAGAACAAACCATAAATGCATACTAGGCCATCTAAACTTTCTAGTTTGCTTAACGCCCTACTATACAGACCCCTCCCCTTGTTAATCCTAAAAATTCCATTAGAAAACTTTATCTTTTAAATGGGGGACTATACTTAAAATGTTTGAGAGTTTGCACCTAATTCCTCTTAAACTCTCTGGCACTACTCTTTTCTCCAAATGATTCATTGGCGCTTGTCACCTGCCTACTGCGATTACAAATAAAAAGATGTACATTGCTTTGATAGTCTCCATCCTCTTTCAGTAATTTACAATAGGATAGATGATATTTTGAAGGCATATATATAAAACCCATTTATTTACCCAAAAATAACAATAAAAATAAACAAAACCCATTCGCCAAAACACAATGAATCGTGCATCAACGCACAGATAAGTTTGTTAGGATGAGGGGTTTTATATGTGTAGAGGAAAGATTGAGTTTTTACTTGTGAGCACTGCAATCATACTCCAAGTTGATAAGATTTTGAGAAGTATAGGAAGTTTTGCCTTCTGGTACAGCACTGAAATTCCTAACACGTGTTTCCCTGTAAATTCTGTTCAAGAAATACAGCAGAGTCCTCTTGCTCGCCATGGTTAATTACAATAATCCTTAAACTAGTTTCTTCAAGCAGTATAGTTTGCACTCACAAATCTATATAAAAAGCACCCAACTTCTCAATTTCAGTAACCATAAAATACCTTAACTCGTCTCCTTCCCTATCTTCACTGCACAAATTGATCTCCCTTCTAAACTTCTTATAATCTGTCACACTTTTCTATCCAAATCAATTTTCCTCATTTATTCTAAATTATGGAAGTTTATTGGTGGTGATCAGTGGTGCTACGAGCCCAAATTTTGAGAAAATCGGAAAAGTGCAACAGACAGAATTTGGAAAAGGATACATATCAGAACTTCCATTATTGTTGCGGCCGCTCTAGTATATTTATTTATTTATTTATTTAAGGATAAAAGATCATAATCATAAATGAGGAAAGTAGCAATGAGCTAATACTGTAACTCAAAATTGAATGTTTGAGTTTTGAATTTAATTAAATTATCAAATTATTTTTTATATTAATATAAATGGATTATGAAATACATGAATCAATTAGTGAAATGTAAATTTCTTAAATTAATATGGTAAGTACTTGAAATTATAAATTAGTTATATATAAATATCTTAAATTAAATATGTTATTAATAAAAATTTAAATAAAAAATATATTTATTTAAGAAAAAGACAATTTTCAACATAACACTCACTCAATTACTTCTCTCTAAAATCCAAAAAAAATGTTATTATTGCATATGTTTTTATTCTACTCTGATTCACCCATTTGAAATCTAAGAGTGTAATTCAACGTCACTCCTCATTAATAGTTGAGCCTCTAGTCTACATGCCAAGCACTTGATAATATGTTCATCAATCTAGGTTGAGTCATTGGCAAACATACTCGAAAGAATTAACCAAGGGGTAGTGTGAATAGAACAAGCATCTGGGTTGACTGTAATGCCTAATAGCTCATCTGATTTTGTTGAGAGTTAAGAATGAAAGCTCAGCTAAATATGTTGATGGTTTAGGCCATTTCCGTGGCTACTTGGGCCAAGTTCTTGGGTTTAATACTCGACTATTGTGAGTGAGAGTCTCTGCAATTGACTCAATAAACTAAGTCAATGGTCTTTTTTTTTTTTAAATGTGCTTTTTTTTATTTAAATATATTTAAGGATTCATTTGAGGCAATTCAAGAGAATCTTGTTGACTTATGTAATATATTAACTATAAATATAGGGTTTAAAAGTTTGAATGAATTGATTGAGTGTAGGCTCCCTATCAAAGGATGATATATTAATCGTTGATGTACTCAATGATGACTATTAGTCTTATGTTTCATTTTTTTTCATTGTATTATCTTTGGCATTGTCTTATGTCTTCATTGATGATCATGCATTATTTTTTATTTTTTTTACAATCTGATGTATTACTTTTAATTCACTAAATAAAAATAATACATCAATAAACTACTAAAATAATACATAGTACATAATATTTGAAATACAAAATACATATTATTCAAAATACAAATGCATATTATTCAAAATACAATAACATAAATAATATATAAACAATTTATACGATATGCAAAAAACTAGGTCATATTTATTTTTTAATAATATGAATAATTTCAAATTAAAATATAATATGATGTATTGATCGTTGATGTACCTTATGATGACTATTAGTCTTATGTTTCATTTTTTCATTGTTGATCAATGTATTATCTTTGATATTGTCTTATTTTCATTGATGATCATACAAAATACACTTAATAAAAATAATGTATCAATAATATAAAATACATAATATTTAAAACAAAAAATATAAAATACATAATATTCGTAATATGAAATACAAAATATAAAATACATAATATTAGAAATACAAAATACAAAAACATAATATCTTATACAAATATAAATATGATATCCAAAATACAATCAAAAAAATATGACACCCAATACCTAGATACACGATTACGACTATCTATATGGCCACTAGCACCCCTCTTAGACCCACGTGTACGACCTTCTTTACTATTGGACGGATGATTAGAAGATTCAAAATATGATGCTAGATAGGCAATCACTCATTTAAGTCCGTATTTTATAATGATACTCAGTCAACTTAATGTCCGTACCCACATAATAGGGCCATATATCTGCTAACGCCAATAATATAACATGTAACAATAAAAAAAAATATTTTCTAATTTATTTGATATATAAACATGCAAAATATAATTAGAATGATAAAAACTTTTTGTACTTCTTGAGGAGTAAGAAGAGCTACATAATGCTTAATAATACCCACCGGAACATGCTGAGGGTTCTGGACCCTTACATGAAATCTCAATCTAAACCACTCCTTATAAAAGGATCTACATTCCTACTGTCGAACGGGGCTGGTGTGCCATGTAAGATCGTCCTTTGTATTTTAGGATGTGTGTTGTCCATTTCATCCACATCCACAAGCAAGTCGAATACCTAATTCTATACCTCTTCGGATCCCAATGTCCACACAATATGACCGAGTCCTCGAGCTTGATCAAATCACGACTAGGGATGGATTGTACATAGTCAAATTGTTGCAGCACGATCAGACATACATGGCTCAACGATAGCTAGATAATAAATGCATTCGTGGAATATGGCGATCCGTGTCTCCGAAACACCCGTGTAACTATAAGGCAACCACTCTATCTATTGTGACTTGATCTCATCCAATTGCATCTGGTAATGCAACAACTGGTCGGTCGTCCTCAACGATCTCACTGAGTACCCTCCTCCACCTGAGTGCTCGTGGTTGCCCTGACACCTAAGATGGTGTAAGTCTTCCGGTCGAAAGCAATTAAAGTACTTATAAATCCAACATGCAAAATAAGATATTAGCAAATCTCTAAACTAAAACATATGTTAAGAAATAAATAACAATAACAAAAAATATAGGACATACCTCCAATAGGGTAAGGCATCCTGCAAGCTGGTGGCACATGAATCTACTAGTCATCCTAAGCTGTCGGAATAGAAAAGAAAGTGTCGCTACACCCCATGCATACTTACTGATCCTTGGTGTGTCTAATAGCAAAGGAAGCAAGTGACGTTGAGCTTGTCAGATGTCTTATTCTTGAACAATGTCATCCCGAAGATGTACTGCATGCGTGACATGCCCAAATCAACGGGCTCAAACTCTCATCCATAAATACATCTTCTAATCCATCAAAACGGACTCTTCTATTTTTTCAGTCCTTATTAAGGGTCCTTTGATTTATACTCAAGTGCTCCCTCAACCATCCAAAAATAAATTTGTGTCTCAGATTGATACACGTGGGTACTAGTCACTGGGACTCCAAGAATCATATGAAAATCGTGGAATGTGATAGCCATCTCTCTGAAGAGCATGTGAAATGTGTTAGACTCTAAATGTTATCACTTAACAAAAACATACAGTAAAGACATGTTCAAATTGGATAACATGTATTGTGCCAAGTGACTCATACCAGATTCCTCCAACATAAAGGTGAGAGAGAGAATGAAATGAAGCAACTTGGAGAATTTGATCAGCAACATATGAGAGAGAAAAAGAAAACAATTGAGATATGGAGAGAAGCTAAGACAGTGAGAAGCTAAGACAGTGAGGGGAGTTCGAGAAAGAGAGTTGGGGTAGTGAGGGTCGGTGCCGAGAGAGAGAAACAAATAGATTGAGAGCGGTGAGAGGGAGATAAGAGAAGCTGAAAGTGATAAAGTGAGTGTCGGAGAATGATGAATGTCTGTTGTGGTGAGAGAGAAAGAGTGTAATGGGGTTGGGGTATTTTAGGCAATGGGTTATTTTTAGTTTAGGTTATTTTAGGTTTATTTCAAATATTATAAGTGTTGTATTAAAAAAACATGAAAAAATACTTCAAATAAAGGTAAAATATCAAATAGCATTTTAAATATATATATTAAATATGTTTGTCATATTTTAAAAATTAATTTGTTTAAAATTTTATATATAATTTTCTTAACATTCTATCTTATAAAAAAAGAGTACAATATGTAATAAATAAAATAAATCTTTTAATTCATATAATTCATACTTAAGATATTTTAAATCAATATGATATTGCATTTTAAATTTTCAACCAAGTCAAAAGGAAATGTGAAATCACTTCAAATTCCATCTTCCTATGCTTTTTCACTTAATTAATTATTTCTAGATATGTGACACTCCTCATACAATTAACTCATTTATGTTTTAAACAGGGGTGTCAAAATAGGCTGCCTGGCTCGACCCGACCAAAACGGGCCAAG
The DNA here is from genome assembly GCA_019593545.1 of Apocynum venetum. Lineage (NCBI taxonomy): Eukaryota > Viridiplantae > Streptophyta > Magnoliopsida > Gentianales > Apocynaceae > Apocynum > Apocynum venetum. The sequence goes on along the minus strand of SRSM01000145.1, from coordinate 582,972 downwards.
ATAGAAATTCGGGTCGGGCCAAATTTTCACGGGCCTAAAATTCTACAGCCCAACCCAAATGTATATATGGGCAGGCCCGGCCCGAAAAGGCAAAACGACGTTGTTTTTAACCTAAAATTGACATTTCCTAACTTAGCTCGCGAGCTGCCCAACTTGACCCGAATTTTGGCCCTAATGGGCTAGTCCGAATGGACTAATACAGAAATACGGGTCGTGCCAGGCCAGCCTAAATTTTTACAGCCTAGCCCAGTCTAAAACTCGAGCCGAGCTTAAATTGCCACCCCTAGTTTTAAAGCCTTGTGAACTTTGATTTCCAATCTTGAATTCATTATACGTTAAAGCCTTGTCACTCATTATAGTGAAAAAATTCATCATAAAACATTATTTCTCATCAACAATGCATGCTTTGAATTGTATGCATGTTAATTTTTATTTTCGTCCAGACCATGCAATATGTGTTGTAACTTGTCTAGGCAAAATAATGCTAGACAATTATCACTTTTTATCCTTATTTCAAAAGCGTAATTCATTTCTTCTTGCATACCTTAAATGATTTGATTAAATTAGTGTCTTTTACCTCTAACATTTAGTATCATTGTAAATAACTCTTGTTTCATATTGATTGAATTTACTAAATCAATCCTATGGCTATTGAATGTAAACATCCACTAAGGTTTGAACTTACATCCAAAAATACATTTTCTTGTACTAGTAACCTATTTGGGTTGATGATAGAAGGGGATAAATAGGGATATTCAAAACATGAAATCATAATTTTAACTTTCAAATAACCTAATTGTAAACCGATATCCATTTCAATTTGAACAATATTATACACTTTATGAAAAAATCAAGAGTATGTCAAGATAGACCTTCATTTATCCTTCTTGTTGTATAAAATGTATTATAATTCCAGAGAGTAAAAGTAAAGCTATCCAAAACTACAATATTCCATAATTGTTCCTATACAACTCAAAGTCATGTAGCAAATATAACCACATCAAAAAACAAAACTATAATTCATATTTTTGGCACAAAATCCCACCAAAACTAACCACATTTGTCTTGCCTTGGTCAGAGACAAAAATATCTTCTCAAAGTAGGAGGGATAGGCAACCAATGGCACGTGCAATACCCACAAAATCCATAGTGACTATAGAGAATCAAAATTGTCCACAGTGAAATTAAAGCCTCTACTTAAGAGAAAATGGTCTGAAGTAACCGACCAAGGAAGGAAGCAAGCTTCCTGGATCCATGAGACAGGAAACTTGAATAACAATAAAAATTGTGGATTGTTTAAGCGAATTAGATTGGAAATCAAAGTTCACAAGGCTTTAAAGCATAACCAAGTGAATCGTATGAAGAGTTTCACAATTCTAAAAAGAATTTATTCAGCAAAGAAGCATGGGAAAATGAAATTTGAAGTGATTTCTCATTTCTTTTTGACTTGGTTGAAAATTTTCCTTGAATAAGATTTAGGGATTAGAGTAAGATTGAGAAAGAAAAATAAGGATAGGGTATTGGAGTGAGAAGGAGATGCAGAAAGCCATAAACTTGACAAAGTTTTCCCTCTAATGAATTTTCGTGCACAATTTCGCCCAACCCTATTTGAAAATCACTAGTTGGCATTGTCCACATGATGTGCAAATATACCAAGTAAAATGTATTAATTTGAAAATATTTATGTAATATTTTATGTAATTCATTAGGTATATAATCAATAAAGACATGTACAATTATCAATTTGAGATATTTTAAATACACATTGTTTTTGTGATTGGAGTTAATTTTTTGTGATACACTTAGTCATTTTCTTTTGTTTGATGCATATCTTGAATGTATCCGTCTAATTCAATGTACTAATTCATGTATTATGATCAAATTAGTTTTTTGGATAATATTTAAATAGATGTTTTCACTACTTTTTCTCTTTGTTTTGTGAGGCAGTTAATTGACTATTGCATCTATATGTCCAATTGTAATAATACAAAAATACAAATAAATCAAGCTTTTTAAGAATAGTGGTATTGAATTTCTTAACTTTTTGACTTAGGATTCATTCATTTTTATTTCTCAAATACAAGGAAAAAAAGTGATACAACTTTGCATGAGAAGAGATCATAAAAATAAAAATACAATAGAATGTCACCTTGACATAGTAGAACAACATTGATTAAAATATTAATTCAAAAGTTAAACAAAAACATTAAAAATTGAAGAAAAAATGGGAAAAAATTAAAGCTAAAGGGACTGCCATTTCACACTAATTTTTACTGTTTTTTTTTCATAGTATAGTATCTCTGAAAGTTTAAATATGAATTAGAGAATAATCCAAAATAGATGAGGATATAAAGAATTGCTACAAATTAACAGCGAGGAAATATAAATACATCATGACATTACTGCACAAAGTGGTCGTGCCGGAGTGGTTATCGGGCATGACTAGAAATCATGTGGGCTCTGCCCGCGCAGGTTCGAATCCTGCCGACCACGTTTTTTTAGACTGAATTCTTTCCAATTTTATCAATCCTCATAAAAAGCATATCAATAAAGAATTTTCTCCTTCTAAAATTTCTATCACATCAAAATTTAAAATTTTCTCCAAACCCAATAAATAGATCTCACATATTCACATAAATAATATATTTTTAATTAAACCTTTTAATTAAAAATATAATCTCAAAAAATTATTAATTATATTTTATATTATTATCAAACTTTCAATTCTCTAATTTCAAAATTATTCATTCCTTTCAATTCTCAATAAAAAATTATTATTTAAACAAAAAAAATTATATGAAAAAATAAAATAACAAATTCAATTCAAAATTTCAGAAAGAGTAGTATTAACCAAGGATTTCACGGCTCCAATTCTTTCACTAACGACCATATTTGGATAATTAGAAACATATTGTAGATTTGTTTTTTGTCCAATTTCATAACTTTGGTCTTTGGGTAAACATATTGTACATCTTTTGATATTTTAATACATGATCCCTTTTCGATAAAAAAAAAAAAAAGAAACAGAAAAGAAAGGAGCAGTGGTCCTTTGAACTCGAAAGAGAAGGAACTAGGCTCCTTATAATGGAAATCCTTTCTTTTTTCCTATCTCGACTTCATTTTTAATGTTTGTATTTTTTTTCTCCTTTTTTTGAAAGGGATATTTTTATATTGCTGGCCTTTGATTCATTTCAAATTAGATTTAGGCAATATATTATTTTAATTTTTAGTCTTAGTTTGCCATGAACCCCTTGGGCAATTTATACATTTTTTACATTGAGTAGGAAATTGTACTTTTTCATAGTGCTTCAAAATTTATTCTTATTTTTACATTACAATTAATAAAAGGCAAGATATTTCGATAAGATAAAAGGAAAATGTTTATATACTCAATTGCATCCCTAATTTTTGACATACAAACCCCTGCCACAATTTTTTAAAATAGAACAAAAAAATCTCTACAACTCATTTTCTAAATATATTTCAAATATTTAAAATGAAATACATCCAAATATTTGGTTTTAATAGTCCATTTTTTATACAATTTTGGTTTCTTCCCGAGGTAAGGGAGCTCATCCTTGTGCACAACTTAAAGCTGTCATTAAAATTGGTTTATGTCTACCGGGAAGCCATGGTGACAATATTGTTCTCCTTGAAGGACTTTCTAGAAATGATAAACGGTATTCATATTAGAAACGTGGAGTCTAACAATATTGAATCTGTGTATGGTTACCTCTATCAGTAAATAACCACTCAGTTTTAGTCTAGGGTGACAAAATAGATACAAATTCAATAAACATTTAAAAATATTCATAATTAAATAAATTTAATTCATTCATATAACTTAAATGAATTTTAATAAATATTTATAAAATTTAATAATCATCCATTTATAAAAGTCTAACTTGATGAATATTCAATAATCAAATTCTAGATAAAAATAACAATATCCAGATTAATCTATTGTTTACTCATGCTGTGTCTCTTGATGAGTCCCATGTCCCACCCCCGTGTTTATTTCTCAAACTGTGTTATCTTATATTTACCTCAATTTCATATTTCCATTTTAAAATATCCTTAATTAAATATTTATGTTCCTAAAATACATATAATATCATATAAAATTCTACTCTTTAATTTTAAAAAAATTATATTTCTCTAATGATCTCATTATTAACTAAATAAATAATAAATATAATTTAATAATTTCATTAGTAAAAGGCTTATTTTAATTTTTAAATTAAATCAAATATGAACATTCAATTTGTAATTAAATAAAAATATTTGCCAAACCCATTTCCAATATACAATTGCTTCTATCAAATCACAGTAGATCCTAGATTTAGGAGTGTGCTTTCTAAGAGAAATATTACAGAAATTATTCTTTCAACCATGATCACTGAGACAAGAAAAGGAGGAACCTTTCTTACATCATCCTCTTAACAAATTCACAGGATCTACCATCATAATTTTGCCCAACTTATTAAACTTCATACGCTAGCTCATCACGCATGTATTTGACTAGTATAAAAATAAGTAATTTGTGTATATATAATGTGGTGTGTCTCACCATAAACAAGACATACAATTAAGGAAAAATGCCATGCATTCATCGCTTTCACTTCCTAAGAAATTAGAATCTACGTACAAGATTTATATTAAAAATGAAGGCAAGAAATTGAGAAAGGAACAAAGAATAAGACAAATGTAAGAGCTGCAGCCACTGCAGGTGCAAGCATTAATGATGCTATAATGATTGTCACCATACACATCATGCAGACAACCTTTCCAACTATATATATAGTAATTTTTTAAAGAAAGGTATTTTCCATAAGTATACAACTCTTAGCTAACATAACTTCCATGTTCAATATAAATCTATGCTGGAGCATATCAACAACCATACACCAATCCACAACTTCGAAGAAATCTTGCTCTATAATAGAGGATATACCATGAATTTCTCAGGAATTGAACACTGCTAATCAGAGTTAACACTATAACCAAGGATTAGCTGACTATACCTGATTGTGAGACCGTCACTTTGCTATTGAGCATGGTGAACAACAAACAACATAAGCATAGGAAAATCGCCAGACTAAGGGAATGAATGCCTTGGCAACTTTGAAGCTCTAGTAATGAAGAGTTCTACTTAAGATTCTATAAAACAGAAAAAGATGGCCTAGCATAATTGTCAAACTAAAATGTAAGTTCACATGGCCGAACTAGACAAGCATGAGAATGACAGCATGTGGAAACGAAACAGCCAACAACGCCAAGGGGTGTTTCCAAAATTTCCTCTTTCCATGAGGAAACTACAGGCGTGAACCTGAATTTAGCCCTTACAACCAGGAAATCAACAAAAGAAATGCCATCGACAGAAGAATATGGCTGCACATATTGCGAAACTATGAACTATGATCTATAAACATGAAACTACTTCCCTATAGATCACAAAGGACTTGACTGCAGATCCTAGTCACTCTGAGAAGCTTATATAAGAGGAGGTGTCAAATTAACTAAATTGATAGTTAGCTTCGCTGTCAGAGTAGCACACAAACACAGGAGCAACTGAAGATAACTAAGTGATGTATGGAAATCTCCAATAGACTATCCAAAAATTGGATTATGCCCACAGATAAGATTTGAGCATGAATATTCACAATTTATGAAGCCAGTCATAGACAGAGAAATTGAAAGGAAAAGATTGCTAATGGATAGAAAGCGATGACAAGAAGAATAACCACCAGTCTATAGATGTGTCAAAAATCTATACACATGAATGGAACTCAATTTGAAGATTTCAAGAACTCAACATTAGGGATTTAAACGAGTCAAATGGCTCACAAGCCCCTTGCGAGCTGCTGCTTGAGTCAAAGATTGAGCTAGCTTGTGAAAAATTTGGCTCATTGGCTTGCAATCAACATACACATTTTTTTAATGTCTTTCTTTAAAAAATTTAAATTTAAATATTTAAAAAATAGCTCGAGATCAAAAGCGAGCCTTACTTTCGAGCTTGAGGTGAGCTTGAGCCTATTAATCTTTAATGATATGAGGTCAAGCTTCATTTTTCATTTTAAAGCTCGATTGAGCTCGAGCTAGGCTCAGCGGCTCAATGACACCCTACTCAACATAGACCATCCAATATTTAAAGATGAATTGGTTACCCACAATTATAACATGTAAAAATGGAAAGTTATACAAAAATGACCAAACCATTTGCCAAATAACTGAAAACAAACTTAAAAATACCTAAAAAATGGAACTATGGGAAAATGCTGCTAAAAAGGAAAAGGGAGAGTTGAGAATCAGTGCAATCAGAAGCCAGAACTTGAGCCAAATATATTTGGGAACAGAAGATATCCTAAGTCCAAAAAATTGAAGCAAAAGGTATGTCTTGAAAGTAATTCAAGCTAATAAAGTTCTTGAAACTGTTCTTCAAGCATGAAAAAACATTGAGTTCAAAATATTGTTTTGTAACTGTACCTAGAACTATCTTATAAAACTATTTTTTGGACAGGATTTTAAGTTTTTGAGCTTATATTGAGAATAAAAAGAAAGAAGATTTTTTGCAAAAGATTTTTTTTTTTTGAGTTTGATGTATGATTTCAAGTTAAGTGAGTACCATATATTGGATACTTATCAAAAAAAAATTTTAAAAGAGTACTATATATTGGATGACCTAATATAGATAAAATATAGTTAATAAAGTAGTGAATTTGTGAAAATTCAAATAAAAATATTTAGAAAGATATGTTTCATGTGTGCTGTGGAGTCCATATATTGGGACTTTATATTGAGTTTGGAGGGAAATTTAAGATTCTTTATTTAAAATAAATCAAGAGGGAAAAAGGTGGCAAAAGAGGGTGTCCAAATACACCAATTACAATATTTTTACACAAAAACTATTATCACTTTTCTTAAGAGGATGAGCAACTACCAATTGCTAAAACACCTAGACACTTCAGATTCAAATAAAAAGATATTTAAAAAGATATGCTTGATGTGTGGTATGGAGTCCATATATTCCCAATTATATTGAGTTTGGAGGGAAATTTTAGGATTCGTTTTTTAAATAAGTTAAGAGGGAAACAAGTGACAAAAGAGGGTGTCCAAATACACCAATTACAATATTTTTACACAAACTTTTATCACTTTTCTTAAGAGGATGAGCAACTATCAAGTGCTAAAACAACTAGACACTTCAGATTCTATGAATGAGCAGAAATTTGTGAAGAATCTGGCTAAGTTCTCATAATGAACTTTTTTAAGGAATAGAAAAGGTAAATAGCAACATGTTCAACTGATAAACAACAATTGTTTATAAGCTGGCTTACCATCTTAATGATCAGGGAAGAATGAAAATGACTGTGGCACATGTGCGTACTCGGAGCTAATTCAAACTTGGCTATCCAATGGGATCCGACAAGGCTATGCTTCATAGGAGCAAGTGAAGGAAAAATACCCAAATCAGGCCTTGACAGAACACGTTAATAAGTGAAACAAATGGCAAGTGATGCTTCAAGCATTCTGTAAACAGAAAGCTCAAGCATCAACCATCTGCAGCATTGAAGGGCTCAATTATAAGAGTAAGTTTAGACAACCTGGCTTACAGGTTTCCAGATTTCAGAGAAGCAGATCATTCAACATATGCAATCAGTGTCTATGAGAAATCGCTGAGTGATTAACTTGGTGTTTGTGGAATATCAATTTGAAAACTGGATTGAGCACTACATACCCAAATCATGTAAGAAGACACAAAACATGAAGGAGAACAAGTCTCACTGCCAGTGCTTCCTAAGGAAACAACTAATCCGGAGCTTCAGTAAATAAACTACTATGAGGCATCTGGAAGAGATCACAATCAAACACATCACCACGCAATGAGAGAACAAAACCTTCTTGAGAAGCCGAAATACAATGGGGAAGAGAAAGGAAGGCAATCTGAATACTCAGCAAAGTATGAGTTTGACAAGTTATGGCCATTATAAAGTATATCTATCACGATTTTCATAATAAAAAGTAAAGCAATGATGGAGTAAGATGGAATTCACTTTCAAAAGGATAAGAGAGCTACCAAAGGAAAGAATGCCCTATTAGTTCTAATGCAACTCCAGATTGAGCAAATCGATAAACCTATAGCCCAGAGTAGAATGTGATGACAATTTTCCCACACAACCTTTATGATATTCCCTAGACACAGAATGGAAGCCCACAAAAGAGTCAGCGATAAAGGCATCTCCATGATGGGAATCTAAATGGAGCTAGAAGGAGAAAGTTCAACTGAGAATCTAAACTAGAGAGCCCCATCAGTTAGCATCTTTAAGTGGACATTATGAATGCCTGAATCAAGTTTTCAGCAGCACGCTTCTGCTCAGGTGTACCAGATATTATAGCTATGCGATCACCCCTAGAGGATTTTGATTCTGAGATCTCTATAACTGCCCCAGATATCTGAAACAGAAATGATGCATGTAAGAGAATAGGATAACCATGCCTGAGTGAACAATTTTAGGAGATGCATGCGCACACATATTACAGCTAAATAAACACACATCAGTATGCTTTCATCCCTTTCCTTGCCCCCCCCCCCCCCACCTCTAATGCAGAGCATGATTCACTTAACTGGATGAATAGAAGTATGTGAATTATCATTTAATAAAGGTTCAAACTCCCAAGCCATAAGATAAAAAAATGAAAACTTATCTTTGGGAAGTGGGAAGTAGAAAAAGTGGAACTCAATGAATCACAAACCACAGTAAATAAAAAAGGAAAAATAGTAGAATGTAAGGTTCATATTATTCTAAGAACTAAAAAGGTACAACCATCGTAGCATCGCATCTACAAAAGTAAGCAATTATCTGATACATTCTTTTAGGTTTTTGTGATTAGAAAATGATCTCATTTACAGAGACACCAAAAAGATGCAATAAACAAATTATATAAACATCATTTCCAAGGACTCAATTTGGCAACCATATCCTCAAATAATTAATTGTCCATGTAACTAAAGTACTATTAAAGGCCATCACACAATTGAATCAAATATAAATTTTATAGATGGAAAGAGGATCTACCTTGCGGATATTTTCAAGATTCATCCCACCTTTGCCCATGACCTTACCAAATGCCTGTGAAGGAACCACCATCTCCAGAGCAGAGGATGGAGGCAACCTGATATGAAAATGTAGAAGCAATCAAGTGCTACAGAAACTGTAAGAAATCAACTAAAATAAATAAACGTGTTAACATATAATACTAACCCTCCATAAAGTTTTGATGGATATGACGACAAAGAACTGTATCCATTGTCTCCCATCTACCCAAAAAATGTGAGATCAGTAGAATTAAACCATAACAAGAGCAGGACAATCAACAGAGTCACAAATAAGAGGAAAACCTGACAAGTTGAGAACATACTTCATATGTTATGGATACACATATTGCCAACCTTCACATGTAATTTGCCAATTTACCATTTTTGGTTTTTATAAATACCTATGACAGGATAACAAAAGTTTGGCCTTGTTATTGGTTTTGTGTGCTGCATCTTTAATTCATCTTATCCCATGGACGGAACCATTACAGTACCCCAGCAAATGCACCAAAAAGGGTAAATGACTAGTTTCTTCAAGTACTCAAATTGCAAATCAAAATTGTCCCTTTTACAGTTGTAGAACATATGTTACATCATATTCATAATTCACGAAAGAACTTCAAAGGGACTAAATAGTTAGGAATGAGGTAGCATTCTCTCTTCCTACAAAATAATATTAGCCGTGTAAACAGAAACAAAGTGATCTATTTCAAGCGACAATTCAACAAATAAAAAGCTAACCCAGCGAAGATGTCCATTTTCTCTTCTTCTGATTACAAAATTCCTGTGTTTCATGGAGGTGATAAAACGTGCTGGGAGAGGAGCAATAGTAGCTTCCCCCACCCTACACCCCCTTCCTTTTTATCATTCCATATCCAGATATTCCAGCACTAAGATGCTGTTTCAAATGACCCTCAATTAGGGCCATGAAGTACCAACAAATGGCCAAGCAGACCAGCTTACTGTATGTATAACACTCAACAAGTTCAAGAAACCTAGAGAAACTCCCTTTTGGTCACAATTCGATTTGATCTAAGTTTGATATATAACATATGATCGTTTCATATTGAGTAGGGATATCAGATGAAATTCAGATGAAAACGGAGGCAGACAAAACTCAAGCAATCAAATAAAGCATTCAAAGCTCCACATAATCTGCACAAAATTTCCCATTCTCTAAACTTATAGTATTGCTATTTGTTTATCTGCTCAAGGAGATATCCAAAAGCTAAGTTTGAAGTCTCCTTTGCAAGTGGGCTAAGAAGGCAATATATATATATATTGGACCTATAATGAGAATGTACAAATTGGACTCAAGGATATCTGTTTTGTTGAAACAAAAAACCTCACATTAAGAATATCTTGCCATGCTTCATTATGCTACCTAACAGAGTATGATTGCTTAAGAGGGAGGAGCAGAAAAACTTCTAAATAATGTATAATAGACCATAAGTGGATGCCTAAATACCATTATCAGCAAGTATCCTAATAGCAGATCATTCAGGGAAGACGCTTACTTACCGATAATGATCCATATCCATAGATGCTGCTTGATGGAAGTATGCCTACCCCAGTCCCTGTTTCAGCCCTTTGCTCATAACTTACAGAAGCAACTGAAGGAACACTGGACAAAACTGAATGAACTGAGAGACCAGGAGCAGCAGAGTACATTGGATCAGAAGCAGAAGATGGATTACAGCCTCCTTCCTTATCCTTCAGAACATCATCTCTAAGCCTCAGAACAATCTGAATAAGTGCATCCCTAACGTAACAAACTTCACCAACCACCTATGTTTGGTCATAAGAATGTCAGCAAATAAGGAGTATTCTAAAGGAACTGTAGATAAAGTATTAATGCTGTAAAAGTGGTTCCAACCTCAATGTGTTCATCACTGGGATTGGCGCACTTTGGCTTCTCGCCTTTAGAGATACGCACATCTGCTTTAGTTCTTTTCCTGATTTCATTTATGATAGAACCACTTTTCCCAATGATACATCCAATCACCTTAGATGGAACAAGAAGGCGCATAGTCACAGTGTCATCATCTTCATCATTTATCTTAGCTTGCAGCAATAATACAGCTTCAACTGCCATGGACTTCAGATCATCCGATGACTGCCCAAAAACCAAAAGTAATATTAGTACAAAATATGGAACCAAGTATACAAATTCTTGATAACAGAAAAATATAAAAATGGCTAACTTGCAAACTGCTGCTATTAGGATCTAAATTTTTCCTTTATCTGTACACTGCAAATTTTTAGGTAAGAAAGCATCCAGATAAAATTTAATATGATGGAATAATTAATTGCTATCATGGCATCTCATTCAAACATATTTTGGTGCCTGAGCATGAGCGGCATCCCACCCAATGAGTAAGCAGTTCCTCTCTTCCCAAATGGGATTAATAAAAATCCCAGAAATGCTACTAGCAAAGCTCAAAAGGCCTTGATGACCATAAAATAGAATATTACAGCCATATGGCATGCAATGGAATATGAGAGGTAGTTAGGTCATTTAAAATTTTATAATACTTGCAGCAACTTCATATACTTGGGACAATTCAACAACTTGGAGTTTCAACCATACTCAGCAACTAAGAAGAGTGTCATGCAGAGTAAACAATAATTAGTTGACTTCAAATCAGCCTTCAAAATTAAAAAGCCCCTCCATATTTTCAAATCAGAAGAAGAGATTTTTTACTCCTTTGCTCAAATATTTTCAAATATTCAGTTAGGGTATCCACATCAGAATATAAGGAAAACAGCGCACCTCTGTGGAAACAACAGTTATGATACACTCATCACGATCAGCTTTGGCATCTTCAACTTCAACACGAGCACCACTAGCCTGTCTTACACTTTTGATTGAACTACCTCCTTTTCCAATAACACGGCCAATCTTGTTGGATGGACAGAGAACTCTTATAGTCAACTCCTCAAACCGAGAGGTGCCACCATAACCAGAAACAACAGGAAGAGTTGATGAATAAACTGGAAATGTATTCCCAGCCTCAGCATAACCCTGAAGTTCAGGTACATGTCGAGGACCTAAAACAGAAGGAACAGATCTTGAAGGTACAATAGGATCTACAGTTGGATAGAGTCCAGTAGCAGGATAGATAGGAACATCTGAAGGAATGATGATGCTTGGTGGGGCTTCTGGGACAGCAGTGTCAAGAGGAATTTCTTCCTTGGGAGTGAACTTGTACATGATGGCAGAGATTGCAAACAGTGCCTTCAGCACTGCATCAGATTCGCCGGATATCTACATATAACAGGAAAAAGCACATTAAAGACCAAAGGACACACTTTTCATGATATGATTACATAAAAAAGTAATCCTATCATCCAAAAAGACAATTACATAGATTATTAAAATGCCCAGCCTCATCAAGTTTAACAACTTATCATACCTGAAAATTGACATGCAATAATTGACTTTCCAAACAAAATATTTTAGGTCAGACTCTATTTATCTATATATCAACAATTAACCAGAAGTAATATGATATTTAATCATGATATGCTAAATAGAGTAAACTAACCATAAGAAAATTGTCAAAGTCGAAAGCACAAGAATGAGTAAGGTCATTATTGTCCTTTGCAGTAACTTTGATGTTCGCCTTTGTCTTGCTTCTTAGCCTCTTAATTGTGGCCCCAGATTTCCCAATAATATTTGCTGATTGGCTAGATGGAACAAGGATTTGGCATTCCTCCTTATCTCTCCGTCTCTTGTTGTCAGATTCCCCAACAGATGCAACTGCATTTGCAATTGCTGCATGCACCCTGAGAAGAGCATCCTGGGCAGAACACAGAGGCCTACTCTCATTGAATTCCTCGTCAACTTCAACGTCCTCCTTTTCTTTAACATAGCAGTATATTAATATAACCCTATCCTTAGCACCTGGAAAGGGATCGACTACCTTAACCTTTGCCCTACTTTCTTGCCTAATAGCATTTATTACTTTCCCACTCTTTCCAATCACACTTCCGATTACATTGTCGGGACATAGAATCCTATATATGATCAATTCATCGTAACCCTTCTCATCTCTCTCTGTCCGCCTCTTCTGATTCTTATTATCTCCATCGTCCCTTCGGAAGCGTTTCCCAGTCTCACCCATATCTTACTATTTAACTTCTTTATCCCTATACACAACAAATATGCATATAAAACCATCAGGTAAACTTCAAAGAAAATTATCACAAATAGCAACCAGCATTAAAATAAGTGACAATTTTAAAAATTGAAGCCTTCCCCTAAGGGATAGCCAGTTTTCACTATCTTAAGAGTGAAATAAAATCTGAAGCAAAAGATAGCCGCTTCAAGTTCAGTTCATTCAAATTGCCAACCCTTAATTCTTGATTCGAGAACAAAGACCATAAATTCAAATACTAGCTCAAATTTAATTTTATTCTGTTCTCAATTCTCATCCCTAACTTTTCGCATGAGATTCAAAACCCTTTAACAACCAACAAAAATTCCAAATTCAATTCAAAACAAATAGCCCACTACAGAAGTTATATATCTATATATATATATATATATATATATATATATATAAATCTTGAATCCAACTTCTTCTGTCAAGATGGGGAGAATCAAAATTTAAACAATCATTAAAGCAAAGAAAAAGAATTGTACCTGCGACTGAGAGACGGTGGCTGATGAATGATGAAAGAAAAAGAAAAGTTGTCCAATTGAGAATAACTACGAAGTAATATCTGATCGTTTATTGCTAAGAGTGATGGAAATGAATCCCCAAATTAGATTTTGTTTTTCTTTGTAGGGGTTAAGGAAATCAGTAATCTTATTCCTAGGATTTTTTAATGAATGCATGGCCTTAGGGTTAATTTAGATCGGGTCTTTTTAATGAGACCTTTTCTTTTTTTAAAAAAAAAAAGTTTGTGACTTTGCCCAATATTTTCACACATAAAATTATCCTTTCATAGACCCCCTCCCCCAAAAAAATTTGATTATCTTATTTTATAAAATTGTAAGAGTATAAGTGATCCTATAGATGGTAAGAATTAAAAAAAAAAAATCAATACTTTTAAAATATGTTGTTTATGTCTGATTCTTTGATTTTCTCTTCTATATCAAATTATGTTCAACCCTTGCTTTGGAAAATAAATTTTGATTTCCAAAGACTTTAAAAGATAAAGTTACTTTAATTGAAAGATTGTTTCATATATATTTGGAAAAGCAAATGATTATTTCGTTTTGTTATTATTCATAGATTTGAAACCCAATAATTCCAATTATTTTATCATTTAAAAAAATATAAACTTCATTTTATCTAGTAAGTTCTTCTTAGTTCTTTTGTCAAGTTATTTGTTTTTATGATAAGTAAACATTTCATTAAAAATAAAAATAAATTGCACATAAGCAAAAAACTCATATCTCATGGTAACAGAAATAAAGTAATAAAGCGTACTCTAATATAAAGTAAATAAAATAAACTACAAACATAATAAAGCAAACAGAATATAACCCTTTACAGACACCATTATCACTATCTTTAGACATCATTGGCATAAGAACCGCATTATCATCTCGAACAATAAGCAGCAACCTTGAATATCATGGATGCATCAGTAATTTTAAAGATTGTCTAAGTAAGAGATGAAACTAAATAAAATGCTCAAATCTATTCCGAGTAACAAATATTCTTCTACAGAAAGAGAAGAAAATGTCTTATCTAAGAAGATTAGAGGTGAAAGGTGCCATAGAGCCTTAGAATGGGTCAAAATCTACCACATGAAATAGTTATTATGATTTATGGCAAAAAAAAAAAAGTGTGAAAGATGGAAATACAAAAATCATAAGGAAAGATAATATTTACGACCAAGAGTAAGATTTGGCCGATGCCAGATATGCATCTTGGCCAAAATTAATGGAGAAGCAAAAAAAAAAAAAATGTTGCAATGGCAAGGAGGGAATGAGGAGAAGTAGAGAGAAATCTAACTAAACATGACTTGTAAAGTTATTTCATTACGAAAAAAAATGATAAGAGAATAATTGGTATGTGTGTATAAACTCTCTTTTCTTTTCTTTTTTGTGTGTGAATGTATAAGCTCTTTTTAAGATCATTATGTGTGATTGCTTTGCATCATCCCTTTTTGGGGTTTCTTCTAACTCTTATTCCTTTCGAGTTTTACGCTTATTTGATAGATAATTCAAGCATAGATTCATTGCTCAAATCCCTCTATTTTCATCCTCCTCATGCTACTCCAAGTTTGGGTCATCTCACAAAATTCAAATTTGTCATCTCAAGTTCGCTATGGAAAAATCTTGGCGTTGCAAAAATTTCACCTTCACAAAACATTGAACCAATGTCTCTATCAATTTTTTCCGTAAAAAAATAATGTATTTCATTTTTTTTGCACTGGGGTTGGCGTTGCATTGTACTTTATGGATTCACATTCATGGTGTTCCCCAGGAATGTATGATTGAACATGTAGCTCATAAAAATGCTATTTTATTGCAAATATTGTTCTATTCTTCAAGTGTGTGAATTTATGGATACAAAGAGAAATATTTTCATATGAAAGCATATTTAGATATTTATACACCTATGCTGAGGGAAATCTCTCTGGCTCTACCATTTTATGGTTCGTTGCATGCTGTTGTCAATATGAGAGATTGCTCAATATGTGTTTCTCTTGTCGTCTTCTTTACCACACGTTGAAGTTTTTCCCAAAACTTCATGGTGAAGTCACTCACTCACACATGGACAATCACACTTGTTTATTTTTTATCATAATCTTCATGCTTCCACTGACAAAGGTGTTTTAATATCATCTTGAGACCTTTACTTGATGGATGATGATATATTTCTCTTTTTTTTTTGTCATTTGGTGAATCCTCATAGATTGTCTCTTGTTGATCTTTCTGTAAATGATGGCTCTCTTGATAAGCTTGGTAGGGTTTCAGAATGTACTAATCCACTACAATTGGTGCTCTTATCATTATATGTGCAACCTAGCCCTTTACTTGTGCATCTAGATCTTTCTGCATAGTGTAGTTCTTCAATGCTACTTTTTTCGTGCTTGGTTACATCTCATGGCTTGATGTCTACACCATTGGTGTTAACTCACATATCTACTTCTTTGGTGGTTGAGATCTCAGTTTAATATTCTACTATTGCTCCCTCTAGTTAAGCGGCATAGGCACAAGCCATGATATTTGATGGCCTTTCGTGATTTGGTTTTAGTGACTCAAAATTATTGTCCCTCTAGAAGTGATTTTCTTATATGCAATTCCAAGAGGTTGAATTGTGAATTTGGTCCAAATTTGATGTCACGTCTCCTATCCTTTTAAAATTCTTTTGGACTACCTTTAGAAATTGTCAATGCAATACATGTTTTATTTTCAGTAGAAAAATTAACAAAGCAATTAACCACACTTTTATGACTTTAAGCCTTAAAAGGGAGCAATCCATCAAAGTAGACTAGTTCCACCCTATTGCCTTTTGAAATGTTTCTTAGAATATCATTTCCAAAATTCTCATTAACCAAGTTACAAAATCTCCTTGATGCTATCATTTCTCTTGCTCAAAATTCATTTGTCCCAAACAAATCTATTATTGATAACTTGATTATTTTCCATGAAATCATGAACTATTTGGACCAGTAGAAAGAAAAATAAAGGCTTCATGGCAAATAAGGTGGATATGACCAAAGCCTACCGACATTTGAATGTTTCCCTCTCTTTAGTATTTTGTGGGCACGTAGCTTTTTTTCACGGACTTCATCAAAATGGTGAGTGAATGGTTATCCACAGTGACTTATTCACCCCTTACTAATGGTTCTCCATATGGTTTCATCAGTACAATGAGGGGTATTCACCAATGTGACCTCTTATCTCTAGCTTTATTCATTATTTTGTTCAATGTTTTGTCAATAATACTTACAAGGGATAAATTGAAGGCAAAATATAGAGTGAAAATTTGTAGGGAAAGTCCTATGATACTTATTTGATGTACTCAATGACTTGCTCATTTCTGTAGGGCTTTGGTTGAGGACACTAGTTGGTGGTCACTATCCTAAATATGGTCTACAATATGACCATAGAAAATCAACTTCGATAATCTAGCATTCACTTCAGCAAAAATCTCTTCAAGTTTGAGTTATAATGTCAATGTGTCATATGTTCGTTGATAGACAAGAAACATTGCAATCACAATCAAAAGAAATATATTGGTCTTCCATCCAAATGCTCTTTGGAACTCTTATCATCACCATTGTCTTCAACCACTTTTTCAAATTCAGTCATATCCTTAATCTAATTACCATATTGACATTATCCCTATATATTTACATAAAATCCCAAAAAATAAAAAATAAAATCAAGTGAAAAATCACTTTTCTCATCACCATTGTTTTAAACCATTTTTGAAAATCCAATCATATCCTCAATCTAATTACTATTTTGACATTAATCCTATAATGTACATAAAATCTCCACACAAAAAAAATCCACTAGTGAAAATCCAACTTGTATGGAGATATAAAACTTCATTGTTTATTGGATTTTTACCCACTTTTCGTCTCCCCCCCCCTTTTTCCTTTTTTAAAGTTTTTTTCCCAAGACATACTTTTTTTCTAACTCTCATACATTTGTTTTGTTTTTGTTATGTTGTAAAAGAAAGAATCATATATAAAATTAAACCAGTGACTTGAATGAGAAAATGGTATTTACAATTTTGTTGTCAACTAAATCTTACCTTGTCAAGAAATTTATATTTTGACCTTTTGTAGTTTGATTGGTGATTTGTGAATGGTTTTTGTTAGAAGTACATTATTTACATGTTATCAGATGTTGCTAAATACAACACCCCTATGTACTTTTTAGCCCCTTCACACTTTGTTTATTTCTCTTTCTAAAAATCCTTTTTAGAGCTTTTTGAATGTCTTATGGAGATATATCATCTACAAATAAATAAAAAATCAAGGTAAATTTCACATTTTTGAACGGAAGATTGCATTTTTTTTTGTTCTAAATTTGTTTTGGGAAAAATGTGTGCCCGAATGAAGAATTTTGAGCATCCATAAACAAAGCCCAAACACGACTCCTAAGCATTGTGCACTGATGCCCCAAATTCTTCATCTAGGCACACTTAATACCGCATCATCATCACAATTTTCAACACAAGTCTATGTATAAAATGATAGTTCAATACAATTTAATCATTACTCAACACATTCCAACCCATTTTCCATAAAAAACTATGCATTTTTTTCATTCCTAAAATAGCATGTTCATCCGGGCACACCTAATACCGCATCATCATCACAATTTTCAACACAAATCTATGTATAAAATGATATTTCAATACAATTTAATCATTACTCAACACATTCCAACCCATTTTCCATAAAAACTATGCATTTTTTTCATTCCTAAAATAGCATGTGAAATATGTCTTTTATCAACAAAAATTTCATATTGAAAAACCTAAGAGGGGAAGGGGTGAATTAGGTTTTATCCTATTTTTGCAATATAATTTGATTATGCACTTTTAAGACAACAAATATTGAACACTCGGTGTACAATTTGTGTGTGAAATAATGTGTTCAAATAAAATGTAGAATTAAAGCAATGATTTATAGTGGTTTGGTTTTTCCAACAAAACATAATCTACTACCTTAAGTTATCTACTTAAGGATTTCACAATTCCTTTAACTAATTCAAATATAAAATATTACAAAAGAGGTTCACTCAATTCACCTTAAGGTTTTATACAAAATCTCTCAACCAATCAAGGCTCACTCAATTCACCTTAGGGTTTTATACAAAATCTCTCAACCAATCAAGGTTCACTTGATTCACCTTAGGGCTTTATACAAAATCTCTCAACCAATCAAGGTTCACTCAATCTTTTGAGTTTTACAATACAACATTGATTATACAATGATCCCTTATACTACAATTAATGAAAAAAACACAAATATGATAATCGCAATTATCTTCAATTCAAGTCTCACTACCTTAGAGTTTTAAGCTATATGCAACCTTGAATATTCTTACAAGAGATTGATAAAGTTGGTTTGATATAGATATCACACTAATTTTGAAGATATATCAATGTATATAACAAGGACCTTTTTGAGTATTGACTTGATGAATCTTATTCAAGAACACTTTGAAATGGTAAAACCTTTTTTGAATGATTTTCTCAATGAGATTGTTTAGAAAGGGTTAATAAACATTTTCAAAATATTATATAATGTAGGTATATGAAATTATAGCTCAAAAAATATTGATACTTCATTTTTCAAATGTTTGAGTATTTATAATGTCATTCCTACAGTTACAATCAAAGTTGTTTAAATCTCACTTAGAGACTTGTGGTCGACCACATAGTCGTCCGAACCATCGTTCGCAAGTTTTCAAGAATGGTCGGATGACTACTTTGGTCATTCGGACCATCATTCGGTCAACCACATAATAGGTTAGGTCGTTCAAAACTCAACAAAGACATACATCTTGTTTTAGATTAATTTGTGGACGATGTCTGAATAACTTTAGGTCGTCCAAACAACATTATTTGTGCATCCTTAATACTTAAATACACAACTAATGTCTCCAAACAACCATATAAGCTATGACTTTGATATGACACAAGTTTGTAATCATTTTAGCATAGAAATTAAGATGTACATTTTTAAGAGGCTTTTTCAAAACTTAAGAAAAAATATCGATTGAGATCTTTTCGAAAAACGTTTTAAATTCAAGGAGCAATTTACTTAGACCAATACTCAACCAAAGTGAATTAAAGATATCTAAGTTATAACAATTTCTAAACACTATATTTGTAGTCCTATTTAATCTAAAAATGTTTGTCTTCAACTATTGACTTCCTATGAACGGTTTTGAAGACTTAAAACTTCAATCTTGCATGAATTAGACAAATGAATTCTAAAATGCTATTACTTGTACAAATAAACAATTAGTTATCATCAATGTTTGTCAATAATCCAAATTAAGATATTAAAAACTGTAAGGCTTTCATATATAAAACATGTTAAATGTATATAGATACAAATATAAAGATTATAGAATGAGAAGAAATAACTTTAGATGGAAAAATGGATGAAATTCACTAAGAATCTGAAGAAAGGACTGCTTGCATTTTGGTGCTTCAAAGAGACAAGAGGAAGAGAAATATTTTGGAACATGGGTTAGGGGGTTTTTTATTTTTTTTAAAGGAAGATAGGTTAAGTTTATTTTGATAATTTGGGGGTGCAATATTTAATAATCATGTTATTATTATTATTAAAATTATGGATTTAAACATTGAAGATCAAAATTTAGACTTTTTCGTACTTACAAGTGTTAAATTGAAGTTCACTCTCAACTTAATTTAAGCTAATTTTAAAAAGACTAATTGGTATATTTAGTCCCTAATTTTTTATGTTTGGTAAGTTTGATCCCTAACATTTAGTCCCTAATTTTCTAGGTGGTTTTGGTCATTTATTCAAATTCCAAAAAAAAAATTCAAAATTAAAAAGTTACGAACCAAAATTACAAAACATAAAAAGTTAGGAACTAAATACACCAACAACTCATTTTAAAAATAATATATCTAAATATTTACAATAATCAAATTAGAACTACAATGGAAAAACCAACTAACATCCTAGCTACACAAGCCAAAATCCCATGTTTACGGGGGAGTTGAATCCCATTGATGAGCTAAAGCTTTCAAGGGATAAACTTCTACATTGCAATCAGGTTTTTTCCCCACTTTGATCGATTACTATCTACTTATCTTGTTTGTATACTCAAGTGAATTTTTTTCCAAAAAAAAAAAAACTAACTAATTAGGATAAATTTTTGTTTTTGTTCAAGAAAGACAAAAATGAAATCTGGGCAAAAATAATTTTTCAAATCAGGTAGAATTTATAACTAATTTATTGTTTAATTTTCATTGCTTTATGTTATTTGATTTTGGTTATGGTATGGTTTAGGCGAATCTCTTTTTTTTTCTGGGACTTTTTCTTATTAATTCAAAGAGTGTTCTTACAACTATTTTACTATGAAAGAAGTATAGGAAGAATGGTGTTGGAAAAGGAATTTAATTGGAAAGCTTCAAAAGTTAAATAAATTTTGCCATAAAATGTTTAATTCTTGCATTAACAAGATGATAAAATAAGCGGGAATTTAACCAAAATAACCTACATTTTTACACTTTTATCTAAAATAAACTAGATTATTGGAGATGTACCAAAATAACCTCCAATGCATTTGAGAAAAACATCGAAAGCCTTTTCTCCTACGACGTATCTAACAGTCACGTTGCACACTACAAATTTTCATTAGACGTATTTTTTATAAACGTCTATATTTTTACGTTTATTTTCTTTCTTTTTTTTTTTTTAAAAAAAACATTCTTATAAGCTAAACTAAAAAAACATAGTAGACGTAATTGTGAATCATGTCCATGCAGCCAAGACATGATTCACAATCACATCTTGCTCTTCTATTTTTTTTATAAAAACTTTTCCTTTTTTTTAATTAAATAGTTAATCAATTTCTCAAAATAAAAATGTTACGAAATATGTTGGTCCGCACGACAAAAATCTAGTAGAGACGATAGGATTTATGAAATCCATCTCATTTACAAGTGCCTTCTAGACCTGGGTGGTTGTGGTGCATATGGTCATCATAATTGTGTAGGTTACCATTGATTTTTTTTTTTAACATTTGTGATTTGAAATATATTACTTTTTTATTACATTCATTTTATTAATTTTTTATTGCATTTTCATTTTATTCCTTTCTTAATTTTTTAATCAAAAAATATATTTAATATAATAAACAAAACTTACTAATTGTGTAATTTTTATTAAGTTTTTATATTTGTAATTTTTAATATAATAAACAAAAAACTAATATTTTTGTCTAATTATTTTATTGATAAAATGTCACAATTGGTTTTAATATAAAAAACTTAAGGTAACTAGTATATATAAAAAAGCCAAATTAAGTTGAATTTAAAACTTGAATGTCATGGATCTCTCTATGACCAAAACAATATATATATATATATATATATATATATATATGATGAAATGAAAATATAATATAAAATTAATTTTTTTCAAATTAATGAAATGGGGAATCGAATTAGGCCTATTCGGGAATGAAATAGAAACACATTAATTGTATATTGTATTTTTATTTATACATTAATAATTAAAATATTTATCTACAATTTATTTTTCAATTTTACAACAATTTCAATATTAGTAAAAATATATTTTAAAATTTTTATTCCAAAATTTATATAATAAACAAAAATTATTAATTTGTTTTTATCTGTCTAACATTTTTTTATAGAGAAATTGATTAACTATTTAATTAAAAAAAAGTTTCAAAAAGAAAAAGGAAAAAGAAGAGCAATACCTTATTGTGAATCACATCTTAGCTACATGGACGTGAGATCACGTCTAGCATTTTTTTTTAAAAATAATTTGACTTATAATAATGTTTTTTAAAACAATAGAAAAGAAACGTTCATATATAGAAGTGATTGAACCATAATTAGCTTAGTTTTCTATGGTTTATTATGATATTTATTAAGTTTAAATCTAGCTAATTATGTGTTTTGGTGATTTTAATGATTCTTTACACTATTACTTTTGTTTTCAGGTCTTTAGAAGATTTAGAAGATGTTGGAATGAAATTGGGAATTTGAGGATAGATATTTAGAAGAAAGGAGAAGTGGACGCGCAAGGCCAGAAAGTGGACGCGCCCACCAGATTTCACGCGTCCACCCTCAGAAGTTGGACAGGAAAGTGGACGCGCAGGGAGGAAAGTGGACGCGCAAGGCAGGAAAGTGGACGTGTCCATCAGATTTCACGCGTCCACTCTCAGAAGATTGACAGTCAAGTGGACGCGTCTCATCTACTCAGGTGTCCACTTTGAAGACTCGGGCGTCCACTTTCCGAATTCAAAGTTTTAAGATTGTTTTAAGTAGTTTCTATTTAGGACTCTTGTATAAATCACCCTAAGACTTTTTTCTAACTATATATAGGTCTTAATAGCTTAGTTTAGGTTGTCAAGCACTTTGGATTCCCTCTTCCCGAGCATTGTAGGAGATCAAGGGTGGGAGCTTCTCGGGAAATCGGATTTCCGACTAATGAGTTTCTCTCTTTCCCTTAATCTTTTTATGATGTTTTCCTTTATGTTTTGTGAGTAAACGTTTTTAGTTGGCAAGGACATGTATTAGGTTTATGTTATTCGGGAATATGAGATTTATGTTTTGTTATTAAAAACCCGATCTTTTCAAGGAATCATTATTTCTATTTGAGTATTTGAACAATTCTTGGTTTTATTCTATCAATTGTGTTATTTCAATTATTATTGGTCATCTTAATTGTTTTACATAATTGATTAACTAGGGTTATGCAGAATTGGTTTTCGGTAACCAAAAGTAGTAACTATTGATTAATTGATAGGGAATTGTTTGAAACAAATTGTATGACTTTAATCGGCCATTAACTTTATGTAATTTGTGTTGACGTTGTCCTCGAGCTGAATAATTTAATTGACTATTTTATGCGAGCGATTCGGTAATTTAGTTTAATTAGGTTAAAGTTAATTTGCCGTGCTTCTCGGGAATTAACCTAACTATACAGGAATCAGGAATTTGCTGCGCTACGCGAAATTCTAAGTCACTACTCAAATAGGTTATTATCAATGATTAATCCCGAATAAGTAAAATCGAAATACAAAGTCCTTGCTAACGTTTTTCTTTTCTTTGATTCTTAATTAATTTGTGAGTAAATTTATTTAAAGTTTATTCTTTTAAAATAAAAATCAAATCTTTCCCCCCTAATCTTGATTACTTTACTTGTTCTAAGATTTTATAAATCTCTGTGGGTTCGACCCTTACTTGCCATAACTGCATAAGTTGGTTGAGTTTGGTATTAATTTGATAGCGCAACGACACGCTCGTCAAGAAGTTTATGAAAAACACGTCTAATGAAAATTTATAGTGTACAATGTGACTACTAGACATGTCGTAGGAGAAAAGTCTTTTGACGTTTTTACTAAATGCGTTGTGAGTTATTTTGGTACATTTTCAATAATACTTTATTTTGGTATATTTCCAATAATACATGTTATTTTGGATAAAAGTGTAAAAATATAAGTTATTTTGATTAAATTCTCAAAATAAGGAATTGCTTAGATAATAAAATAAAAAAAGAGAAAGAAGAAAAGGAAGTAGCGAAGATAAATGCTTAAGGATTCCAGAAACAAGGGACTCATTCGATTTTTGCCTTGACCATAGTGAACCAGGTTGGAAATATTGATCCTTGGATTTTCAATGTCTTGTTAATCATATTGATAGTTGAATAGTTGTGCTTGGTTTCAATTCTAAACATCATATCCTAATTAGTATTTCTAGATAAATTGATTTGCAGATGTAGTAGAAAAAAGAGTACGTGGGTTTTCATTGATTACCTTTCTTTTCATACTTGATATTTGCAATATTTAATGCTCTAAGTTTGTTTATTCTTAATATTTGGATATTTAAAAATTACAAAGGTGCTATGTACATAAAATCAATCTTTGGGTGGTTTGGACTGAATAAGTATCCAACTCTTGAAATCCGACATTTCTTTTTGTGCTTTTAGATTAATTTTCATTATAAGATAAGTGAACTCAAGCTCAGAATTAGGCATTTCAAATGTACGAGTTCAAGGAATGTTCAATCTAGCTTTTCAAATCAATCAAGTGGCTTATTGAGTTATATTCTCTAAGTGAATGATAACTCTTCAGTTACAAATTTACAAGTGGCTTTTCAAATTTCCTTGTATACCTTTACAAAATTTTACTTTAGGGCATAAGTATTCCTTGACTTTGTTCAAGTCTTTAGTTAGGTTTATTTGGGATGGATTCTCAAATCTATATCTCCATGTCTCCTTGGAGAGATTTTCTGAAGCATACATATTATCATGATTTTTTTACCAAATTTTGAAAAGCATTTATATATGTTTAAAGAATTCGAATTTTGTCTTATCTTGTTTTATTATCATAAGAGACCAGTATACAATACATTTGAGGAAAATCAATTTTTAAATAATCTTCATCATTACACAATAGATACATAAAATTCTTAAAGTAACCAATACATCCATAAAGTAACTATATAATCATAACTCCAATTTCCTTGTGTGTCTTTTTGTACTTGTTACTTTGAATGAACCATTTAATTAGAGGTACTTTAGGATCCACCATAGGAACAAAAGTCTATAATTTAAACATCAACACCCACATGGTGAAATTGGAGATAGAAACCTAAGTTCAACAGGATTGTTAAGAAATGAAAATAAGCCATCAAAAAATTATTGACATTACAAAAATCAATATTTTTATTATAAAAATTCAAGTTTAACAAAAACAAATATTGAATAATTGTTCTAACATGTCATACCCTCCCAATAATATAATGAATGCATCAGATTTTTGCATCATGATACATATACATTCAGATTGGATTAACTTGTATCTCGGATCCCACTGTTATGCCGCATAATGTTTTAGAGGAATTGAAATAATGCCTACCGTTTTAGATTTTATTTGTGTGTTGTCTGAGAAACAACACTTACTAATCCTAGCATTACTTACACTATATATTAGATTCATCTTTTGATAACCTAACATTCTTCTCAATTCAATCGCAACATTATAAGGATGATAGTTTCCAAGGCTTGTCCCACAAAAAAGACCAATTGTTTTTAATATTCTTATGGACAAAATATTTGTAGAAGTGCTTTCTATTCTTGGTGTTGAAATGCCTTTCATTTTTTATGTTAAAATGAAAAATATGATATATAGAGAAAAAAGGAAATATAAGACTAGGCAAGGCACAAAGGCGGGTTGAGTTGGATCTTGAGTTGTACCCGACCGAGTGGGTTAGAATATGACGCTAAGAATGAGTGAATAAGGGATTTTTGCCAAGGATCAAGCGCGCGCGTGCGCGCGCGCGCAGCACACACACACACACACACATATATATATATATATATATATATATATGCATATGTTTATCTTTTTACTTTCATATTTTACCAATAAGATATCAAACCATCTCTTTTTCTCTTTTGTCTTTCATCACTAATTTGGAAAAATAGCACAACATTACTTTATTATTTTTTCCTTTTGTGCTATATTTTCAAATCAATTTGAATTATGTGACTTCTTTAATCAAATCACAATTTTTCCCTTTGTCTTGTTGTCATTTTTTTTTAAAGCGTGTTGAATTTTATGGCTTCTTTCATCAAATAAAAACTTTTTCCTTTGTCTTGTTGTCATTTTTTTTTCTTCAAATTGTGTTGAATTATGTGGCTCCTTTCATCAAATCACAACTTTTCTCTTTACGTGTTGTTGCCATTTTTTTTTTCAAACTGTGTTGAAAAATTAGATAATGAAAAAAATTGTGATTAGATATTAAATTCAAAGAGGTGTGTGTGTGATATATATATATATATATATATATATATGTGTTTCTCTCTCTCTATATAGAGAGTTTGTTTCATTGCAAAAATCTCTTCTTTTTTAGTATGAGATTCATCATTCATTCTTCTTATTCACTTCAACATTACCCTATTGCACATAGTTATTTTAAATAAAAAAAATTCTTTCTTTCAAAATGAATAATTTAGTTCGTAAACTTCAAAATTATTATTATTTGCTCTCTACTAATACATTGATAAAAATATATCACATAAGAATGTAAAATATTGCAATTGCTTATGTCTAAATGAATTGAATATATTATATGGTTAATTGAAATCAATATCTGACTAAGTATTGAATAACTATTTAATTTTCCTACATATCTACCTAATTTGGATAAAAGTAGTTTTGTAAAAAAAAAAAAAGGTAAGAAATTAAAAGTATATTACATCTAGGTGAAAATGAAGCACAAATTTTTGTTTCTTTGAATATTTATTTAGAAATCGAGAAAATAAAATTAAATTAATAGAATATTTTAAGATTAGATTTGATTAGATTCAAAGAATAATGATTCATTTATGTATCTTTGAGAAGATAATGATTAGATTATAAGTCATTATTTAGTTCGTAAGATCAATAATTAAATCCAATTAACTTTTAAGACTCATTTATGTATAAGTGTCCAACGATAACTTCTCAACTTATGAAAAAAATTAAAAAATAAACAATAAAACTATAGTCTCGAGAAATTGATTTTAAACGACTCAATTTGTAAATTAGTCATTTAAATGAGAAATAAATTATCAACTTAAATAAGTTGTTTTTATGTATTTTAATATTTTAAATCGATTGTAAAATATATTTATGCAATGAAAATGTTATTTATGTATTTTAATTTTTTAAGTACGAAATGTAATTTAACAAAAAACAAACTTAAAGTAAAGACAAAAACATGAATTAAAAAATATTACATGAAATTGTTATCTAAATCAATAATAATTCCTCCCATTACCAAAAAATGAATAAACAAAAAAATTAATACAATGATAGAAGACAAAAATCGCAGCAAGCGAAATTATTGCAATCTAATCAGTTCAAAGATTCAGTCTTCTTCTTCTTCCTTGTCGCAACTCGCAGCTTCTCACAGCAAGCTTGGCCATCTGAGTCATCTACCATCGCCTCTACCATCGGAGTTCTGGAGCGCCTTGACCATCGGACTTCATCACCGACTTGCCCATCTGAGTTCCGCACCGATCTGAATCTCATCGACAACCGCGTAGTGAAGGTTTTTTTTTTTTTTTTGAATCTTTCTGTAAAGCTTCATTTGTGACAATTTTTTATTCATCATCTGGATTTTTCGTGTTGATTATTGTGGCAGTTGTTCATAATTTAAAGCGAAATTTAATCAAAGCTCATGAAGACTCTTGATCATGTTTTTGTTGTCTTACAGCTTATTATTTCTTCAGCTAATAATTCTAGCCTGGATAATCAATGTTAGTCCACAGTTTTCAACTCTTGATTAGTTCTCTCCATTTTTCTTCCATTTGTCTTATATTTGATTGTCTTTAATTTTCATTTCTTCATGTGGTTAGGTGGAGGAGGGAAGGGAAGTTGTCAGGCTTTGAGTCTAACCTGGACATTTGTGTAGCCGTTTAGAATAACATCTGTCATTCCTTTTATAATGCTCCTCTGATTCTCAAAAAATGAACCTCCTAATGCTGCTTTATTCTGGACAATGTATTCCTTACAAGGTTTTTTGAGGTGCTTGCAGAAGTTCTGAGAGAATTTGTGTCTGAATTTGTTAATGTAATGTTTAACACATGTATTTCCCTGTAATCACTAAGTTTGCTCTGTCTCATTTTCTGCAGCTGGTATTCAGTCTGAGTGTAGAAAGAGTTTCTACGGCAATTTTTCAGTTTGACCAATCATCATATTCAGAGAGATTAATCTATAGCTGATTCAGATTTTCATTAGTTGAACTCCATGAATGCTGAACAAGTAGGGATATCCCTTGATCAGAGTGAAAGTTCAGATGTCTCCAAGCAAAAGGACTTCAATTTTGTTGGACGAGTCAAGAAGCTACTAGCTCGTCGAATGCTGGTGGGAATTAAAGATGGACGATTCTTTCTGGGCACATTCTACTGTATTGATAAGCAAGGAAACATCATTCTTCAGGATGCAGTTGAATATCGTAGTACTAGACGTTCTTCCCCTTCTCCAATGGAGCAAAGAGGCCTTGGTCTTATTCTCATCCCTTTTTCTTGCCGGGCATCATGTCATATTGACTGCTCCATTGAAGAACAATTGTCCTTGCTCTCACTTTATCAGGAAAATTGATTTACATTCAGTAGTTGAATTGATATACTTCATTGTTTTTACTACATTTTCACCATGTTTCCTTGGATAGTTCACCTGCAATTTTTTTATTTTGCGTATACTGGAGTAGCATTGCTTTCCAGTTTTATGTTTTTTAAATCTGTGGCTGCCTAGTTGTGTCTTGTTATGCATTTCCTTCTAGGATATGCACAGAAGATAATACACTTCATGAACATGAAGAATTGATTTTCTTGTTTCTTTTCCCTTTCCTGGCTAAGGATCTATAGCTTCTTGATTGCACTAAGCCCTCCAAATATTTAGAAACATTTGGTTAAATTCTTGAAATGCCAATGATTTGCTTCAGTTTGATCCTTCAATTCTTTGAACTGGTGTCTTCTTGTTTTGAGTGTTTGGTTGGAGTTACTCGAATGCAAGTTTAATTTTACTAAACACGCCTGTAAGCAGTAAATGTAAAATTGACTTGGGAAATGTCTCAGTTGAGTAGGTAAAATAACGCTGCTCTTCGTAGTTTGTGAGAAGTTACTTCCTCAACCAATACTTATCTCATGGCCCTAATATTTCTGACCTTTGTGCTGCATTTGTTACTGATGTGTGAAGAGAAGAAGGCGGATGTCTGAGGAGGCAGGTTGATATGTCCAAGGGTATGCAAAGGTTGCAGATGAGGGTTCTGACAGTGTTGATTACTGGTTAAGAGTAGAGTTGCACCTCCTGCTGAGGGTTATAACTTTTGGTAGAGATAGATAGTGGTTCTATTTGTACCATTTAGTAGCAGGCGAAGGTTGTGGATGAGGGTTCTGACAGTGTTGATCCTGGTAAGGGTGGGGTTGTGCCTCTTGCTGATAGCTATAGCTATATCTCTTGGTGGAGATGGTTAGTGATTTTACTTGTACCACAGGTGTTGAGGAAGTTGGAGTGAAGGTGGAGTTAGTCCAGTTTGTTCAGCATGCAAATATTTGATTGGAGTTACTGAAACATGAACTTTATACAAGTGGCATCTGCTAAAATTTGAATAAAATTGACTTGATTAATTATGACAGTAAATTTTTGAGGAAGTCTTAGCTGAGTTGGTTAAAATGCATATGCTAACATAAAAGCTTGAACAAACGTCCACATTTATGAATTATGAGGGATCATGCATTGCACTTAGTTAAGATTAACAGTTCCCATGTATAGTTGCCACATTTGAAGTTCAAAGTACTCAACTGCTGCCAAAATAAATGACGTTTGGTACAATGCTCTTCGCCTTGTAGTATTTAAAATAGGAGGGTGCAGTGGAGCATTGCCAGGAGGCAGGCGGACGATGGTGGATGATTAGGAACAAGTCCAAAGTTGTGATCCTTTCGTGGTGCTTCTCACTTGGCTTGTTGTCAAGCTAGATAGCCTGATGATGAAAGCCATGAAAACTTCATCCTTTGCCCCCCCCCCCCTCCCCCCCAATAAAGAATTTTATGGATATACTTACTAATACCATATAGAAATATTTCTGCATTTGGTGAGAGCAAAAAGAGCAGCATCCAATCCGTTATCTTTTTTCTTCTTTTTTTTCCCTCTTGGCTGAGCAAAAGGCCTATAAATACCCCTTTATAACTTGGCAGAGGTGAATAACAGAAACCAACCAAAAATCATTAGATATCTCAGGTGTAGAGCATGGCTGCTAGTAGCTCTATTAAGGTGGTTGACTTTTGGGGGAATGGATTTGGCATGAGAATGAGAATAGCTCTGGAAGAGAAGGGGATCAAGTGTGAGTATATTGAAGAGGATATTGAAAACCCTCAAAGGAGTCAGCTGGTTTTGGAGATGAACCCAGTTAGAAAATCAATTCCTATCGTGATTCATGAAGGAAATCCAGTTTGTGATTCTGGAGTTATACTTGAAATTGAATACATAGAGGAGGCATGGAAAGAAGGTTCCCCGTCACTGCTTCAGAGGATCCTTATAAGAAGGCCATTTCAAGATTCTGGACTCGTTTCCTGGATGACGGGTAGATTTAGCTCATGAAGTATTTTTCTGTTCATTTGTTTCTGGGGAAATAGCTTTTAGAGAAACGAGTTTCATATCCTCTCTTGCATACCTAGCTTGAACCAACTCCTCTATCATGTTTCGATTTCAACTCTTCTCCAATTTGAACTGAACCTATGCCTCAGTTGAATTTGTGAGTCCAACTCTGGAAACATGTTGCATGTTCAAAACCAATTTTTAGTTCAAATTAGCAAGAATTGAAGAGAGAAAGAAGAAGTATTAACCTCCCTTGTATATTGTTAACTACATTTCATGAGTTTCATCTATGTGACAGGGATGGGCAATTACCCACTAAATATAGGTATCCACCCAAACCTGGCCCGATGGGAAAGGGGATTACCTGATTTTATTGGGAAAAGGGATGAGCACGTACTTAAAAATGTTATTGTATTCTAATGAGCACACACTTGTATTCATATTCGTTTTGTATATATATTTTTACTTAATTATTATTAATTATGTATTATTAATTATATATAAGTGTGTGTATGTATGTGTTTATATATAATGATATGTGTTCATATCAAAGGTAAATATGTATTTATATATACATTATCATTATTTAGATTTTATTTCTGAAAAGGTAAATAAACATTTTTTAGATTAAAATATGAAAACATTATATATTAAAATATCAAAAGTACATATCAACTTCATTCGATTTTCTGTTTTGCATGTTTTTGTTAACATTTCAGTTGATTAACTTGAGATCAAATTGTGAGATAAAAGCTTTCAATCTATCTAACAGTTTCTCTGATGAGATTGTTACAATAAGAATTCTTCATCCAATAAGAGATAGCAATCTATGTTCAACGGTTAAATCAAGAAATGATAATAAACCGTTAAATAAATTATCCATTGTTTATAACATCAAAGAAGTGATATTTAATAATTGCTTCAATATATCATAACCTCTCAATAAATTTATGAATTCATCAACACGTTGCATTATTATAACAATTTATTCATATATATAGTTTGTTTGTATTTCAAACCTAATTATCTTGCCATAAGTGATACTAAGTGTAGTTGAAATTATATCTATTGTGAGAGCATTACTATTATGAGCTGCTTGAGAATTACTCCAAGTATTCCAGAGTTATCTCTTCCATAACAAGACTAATATTGCGAGTAGATAATATTTTTCTCAATTTTAGTGCAGAAGACACATATGAAACTACTTTGTTCTCAACTGTCACGTCTCAAAAAATGTCGATTGTTTTTACTCTTTATATTGAATTTTGTTAATATTTTTTGTTCTTTAAAAAGTTGAAGAGTCACAGATTTGTATTCGTTTAGATGATGCTTCTTCCATAAGGGTAGACTAAATGTAAGAAAAGAAATGATAAAGAGCAAGAAGAAGAAGAAGTATAGATCTTGTTTGGTTTGTAATAATGAAGAAGAAGAAAGAATTTTATATAGAGAGAGTTTGTTAGTTTGTAAAAATTAATTCTTCTTCAAATCAAGATTATACATTTATTTTTCTTCATTTCTTATACATAGTTACTTCAAATAAAAACTTCGTATTTTTCTTCATTTCTTTAAAATATGGATGATTTAGTCCATAAACTTCAAAATTATTACCTTTTGTTCTCCACTAATGTATTAACAAAAATATACAACATAAGAATTGAGAGATTGTAATTATTAATGTTCAAAGGAATGCTCAAGGACATTAAATGATTAATTGAAGTCAATGTTCGACTAAGTTGTGAATATCTACCTAATTTTTCCAAACGTCTACCTAATTTGGATAAAAGTAGATTTGTCAAGAAAAGAAAAGGTAAACGATTAAAAGTATGTTACTAATGTGGCAAGTAAAACTGCAATACAAAATGTCATTCTCTTAGATATTTATCTAGGAATCGAGAAGATAAAATAAATGTCATAAAAGATGAATTGAGTAAAGAGTTGTTAGATGACATTCGATTGATTCTTAAAACACATTCTTATGATAGTTTTCAACGAAAACTTCTCAAATTATGAAATAAATTTAAAGATGAAAAACAACATTATAGTATCGAAGATTTTATTATAAATGATCTTGTATGAAAGTTTATACAAAAATTTGAAAACAAAATCAAATATGTAATGTGAATGTATTTTATGAATGAAGTTTATTTTGTATTTTATGTACATTTTTCATTTTATTAATGTACTAGTTTTTTATATGCATATTTTTTAGTGAACAGAGATGAGCAGGGTGGCATACCCAGGGATTTTGATGGGTATACCCGTTAAAGTGTATACAGGGGATGAGAACATTATTTTCAATCGGAGATTGGACTGTAGACGGGTGTCATCTACTTCACCCATCCACACTGCTCACGCTTCATGAATCGTTGGATCACAATTTATCAAAATGAAAATATAAATCGAAACTTTAAAGCAACGATTTAAAATGGTTCATGAATAACTGATTCACGGTTTCAACAAGGTTTGGTTCCGACAATGTTATGATTTTGAACAGTTATTGTTATAGTTTTTAATACGGTTTCGATTTTGATTTTAAAAAATCAAAATTTCAAAATAATTTCTTTTAATTAAATAAATGAAAGTTTATTATCAAAATAGGCTTAAAATTTTTTTCCCAAAAATTAAATTTTCTATGCATCATCCTATAATATAAAGGAATCAAAATACTCATAATTCACATCACTGCAAATTCTCTTTTACATTCAATCGATTATCCATGGCTTCCGACTTTGGTGCTACTAGAAGCACCTTAGTGCTAGGAGGTTCTCACCTCCATCTAGGCCACTCATACTAAGAATAGCAATTGTACCTTATTTACATACGGTTGTTCAACGTTCTAACTCCTACAAATTCGGTTCCCCTAACTTGAAACTGAAGTTTAGGCAAATGATTATGAATTAGAACTTAAGTTTAAGAATGTGTCAAATTCTATTATTAATTTATATTGTTCAAGTACTAAATCTCACATTATTTAAAATTTGAAATATAGAAAGATTAAAATAATTTCTTTGTTAAAATTATAATTATAACATTATAATTATGTTAAAATAGAGACTTAGTGCATAAAAATTAATTACAAAAAAATAATTTTTTGTTTATTATTTTTTTGAAAGATTTGAACCGTCGATTCAATAATTAATCAACCTTTGGTTAGGTTTATGAATTGACAATTCAGGATTCATCAAAATAAAAAAAATATAAATCAATTCATGAATCGTTCACGATTTATCAAAATAAAAAAATTTAAATCAAAATAAACTAAACTCATTAACTATTAATATCTCCTTCCGCTGAAGCCATAGATTCAATTGACAATAACAACTCGGAGAGAAAAAAAGGACAAAATACAAGATCATTGGAATCCCTATAAATATAAGTCTGTAAAAATATCTTCAATTATAAATGTTCTTATATGTTTTATGTATGCAAATTGAAAGAAAAAATGCTGAAGACACAATGCTATGACAAGTTATGGCATGATGAAACATTTTTCCACGTTCGTTCTTGACTTGATGGCTAATTGTATGGCTGGTTCTGAGTGACTATATATACATATATTCTAAAATGATTCACATGATTGTGATTACTACTACTCAGTTTTCATTTAGGGGCTACTGAGCAATGATCTATTAATTGGATAGTTTACAATAACATAATAACTTATTACTGTTTCCATGCTGCAAATTCATAGAACTACTGATTACTCGTGAACTCCACTAGTAACATTTGTATAATTGAGTACCAAATTCATCCATCAACCAAACCCCCAAGGGAAACAAAGAAAGGGGAAGAAAATTTCAGGAAGAGGAATAATATATGTATTTTCTCAATAAAACTAATAAATATGAGAAAGAATTCTGTTTATCAATGAGTACCAGTAAATGAACAAGGATAGTTTTATTAACTACTGCCTATTATCTATGTATTTCTCTGTAAGTGCCAGGTATACTGAACTAGTGCCCGTTAAAACGATTCACCAAAAAATTGACTACCAAACTCGGACTCTAGGCAAGCCTATGAATTATCACCCAAGTGTTACAATATCTGTGTTAGCAAGCACAGAAGTGTTGCTTGACTGAAAGCAAGACTAGTCCCATTAATGTTTGTTCTGCCCAAGCTCAAATTCTCGTCTTATGATTTCTAGTACCAGTTCATTCCAAGTATCAACAGGACCTGGCATGCACCAGTGTAAGCAATCTTGTGGTGGAGGCCTACCATTCGGACCTCGCTTTGTAATTTTATTTGGGTCAGGGCTCCTGTAAGGACCTGGATGCCCATCATGGCGGTAGCTAAAGGCTTCCGTAATGTCCATGAGTACAGACTTTGATTTGTTTGTCTGCTTCTTGATTGCTTTGTTAAACCCAGTCACCTGTTTCTCATGCATTATGTTGGTAAACCCATTTTCAACTAGTTTATTTTGTGCAGCTGGCTGCTCCTTTCCCGTGCATGATCCTCCTGTATTCCAGGCTCCACCCTCGTAGTGGTCAGGTGAAAAGGACCGTAAGATGGTTATGCCAGTGTAATTAGGATGAGTTGCCATTGCAGAAAGAATTGTGTCGACTGAGATTCCAAATGCTTCAATGTTGTTGATCTTTGTTGGTTTGGACTTGTCAGGCCACCACAACTGTCCTCCCACAATCTCATTGTTTAAGATATAGACAGACTGCTTGGCAAACCAATGTCCAGAGGAAAGGACAATCACATCAAAGCTTGGAATATATTCCATGAAGCGTTCATCAGGAGAGTCAAGGAACAGCTTATCCACACCAGCAGGAGCAGAATCAAATGGATCAGATGTTTGGTGCACAAGCCAGGAAGACCATATCCGAACAATCATTGTTGATGTTGATCTAAAATAGTAACGCTGCATTTTCTTGTTCCCACGGTTTTTTGGAACTTCCACCTAATAAAGATTCCAGGGTCATGAATTTTAAAAGCACGACATAAGATCCTGCTGCTCTGAACAAATGATTTTTTCCCAAAAACTAGGTGATATGTTGAAGTACAACAAGTACAGATCGCATGACAAGCATTAAAGGAAATCTATCTAGGAACTACACTGCATTTCCAGTCTAGAAACTACAACCAAATTAATATTAAGATGAAAGGTTGGGAGCTGACTAAGCATAAGATGTATTACTCAAGGCCAGCTACACCTGATTCTCAGCTTTAAGACTAATCTACAGATAAAGCTTGAAATGTGAGAAAGATAGCTTCTATTTTGACAAAAGTACATATTACACCTCAGCAGCATATATATTGATGAATATCCTATCTTTTGCTAAGTTTTTTGATAGATTTTCTACTTGATACTAACCACGCAGAATCATCCATATAATCCCCTGAACTTATTCTTCAGATCAAGTTTCCTTATCTGAAAGGAAGAATTAGAGTCACTAATCAATATGCTACAATCTTTAGTCAACGCACACAGCTTGGCATTGCAAAGACAAGGTTGTGACTAAATCACCAACAGAAGGTCTGACATTTGATGGCTTCAATAAGACTAAAAGCTACTGAAACAAATAATTTTGTTTTTCTAAAAATAAATCCTCCAGAGAGAATCAAATTATGAAATTGGAGAAAATGATATCACTATAAGATAGAATAGCATATTGGTCGAAGGAAAGACAGATCAGCAAATTCTGGTGGAAAGTTGATCAGAAACAACAAGAGACTGAGAAGATCAAATGTAATGCACAAATTGGTACAAGAAAAAAAATACAGTTTGATACCAATAAAGCAGGAGCCAATGCTGATCAAACTGAAATCGAATAACCAAAAGAAACAACAAAATATTAGAAGTTTCTCAAGAGAAGCATCAAATGAAGCTCTTCGTACTTACCTGCCAGAGGATACACAGCATGGATTCCATCTGATTTCGAGCAACAGAGTCACCAATATAAGCTAATGTCTTCCCTCGCATCAATTCCAAAAACTTCTTGGGATCAAACCTTGGGAGTTCACACTGATCAGGTTTCCATCTCCAGTTCTCATAATCTTTGTCAGGCCTTCCATTCCCCTGGCAATTTTGCATCTGTGTGAGGACAGGACAGGAGTTATTTGAATACAATGGTCCAGTTGAATCGTAAACCCATTTTCCATGGTAAAGATCACAACCTGAAATACGTATGGCATGAAGTTCTATCAAAATTTCATCAATGACAGAAAGCATATATTACATGATTTGTTGAAAAGCGAGAAAAAAAAATCCTTAGAAAATACTCCCTTCCTCCGGAATTGAATTTCTATATTTCTATTTTAGTAATGTCTACAACGAATATCCACTTTCCTAAAATAAGCACATTTTTCATATAAAGTTCCATTAGCAACCTAATTGAAGAGATTTACATCCAATAACCAATAGTACCACTAATAATCTAATTAATAATAAGAAGTAACCTTCTTAATGTCAAAACTAAATCAAATGTGGACATTCAATTCTAGACCGAGGGAATACTTTGCTGCTGGCAACATTAACTTTTCAAGCATAATGCATTATCAGACATCCTTTGAAGAATGCATTATCAAACATGAATCCAGGAAAGTCTTAATCATTTATAAGAATGCAGTCCTTAATCATTTTTGGTGCTGCATACCATTCATTTACATATCTTTAGTGTTCTAACTAGATACATTCATAGAATTTTTGGCCAAATTTTTTTCTTGTATCTCAGATTAATTTATCAACATGTACCCAAGTTCTATAGCCCAAGTCATCCCTTTCAACACGATCGCAAAGAGGACTGCAATTATGGACAATCATGTCATCAATATATAAGGTAATAGATCTCCCATTTCTATCAATAGCAGGCTTAAGATATGAAAACAGGAATAGCTATTATAAAGCCTAATGTTTTAGTGGAAGAAATATATAACCAAATGAAAAATAACAAATAGCCATGAATGACCAGCAGAGATGACAGCAAACAATAACAAAAGGCATAGCAATAACAAAATAACAATACCCGATTCTCCTGAACTCGCTGCATTCTTGTTGCTTTCCTGCAGGTCAGTATCACTAGATAAATTCTCTACACGAGATGAAGTGTCAATGTTTTCCGGATCCTTAGTAATAGCAGGTGACACTGAACTATTACTGCTTTTCTCTTCAGGTGTAACACTAGACAATCCCTTGGGTCCTGATAGTATAATATGCCCAGATGAATTTCCCTTCTGCGTTCCTTTCTCTAAGTCCGAATTTTCCTTAGTGCTGTTAGTCTCCAAGGGCTTGTTCTCGTTTGTTTCTGTTCCTTTTACGCTGTCATCTTGACTATGCACCACAGAATCTCCAGAATCAAAATTTGTTGAATCTAAGTTACCAGAAACTTCATCTGCATTGTCAATTCCATCACTATGTGGTGATTCATCAACTCTTTTCAGTGGATAAAGATTCTCCGTACGATCAACGGCATAGAAATAGCTACGAACTGTCGACCCAATTGGCTGCGAAACTAAAAGGGTTGAAGCAAGAATCAAGAATAGAGCTAGCCCACCTGCTAAAACTACAATTGTTGAAAGACTTTTGGGATAGGTCGTTATAGGACCTTCTTTAGCTGGAGTTGAACTCATAATTACCCTTTTTCCTATTCTAATCAAACAAAAATCAGATTTTTGGGTAAACAAATTTCAAGAAAGAGGAATTCATCACAGAAATTCGAATTCCATTACAATTCAAGCATTAAAATTACAGGAACTCTAAATTAAAATTCTTCATCGAGATATTATTACAGAATAAATAGTGAAAGATTCGAGAAGGGATTCACATGTAATCTTTGGATCTAAGGATTCAGGGGTATTCTTCTGGAAAAATTCTGTGTAGTTATAAAACATCTGAGACTTGAAATGGGAAACCACAGCTGAACCAAAAAGGAAAGACACTTATAGATTTACATATAGCTGAAGGAATTGAGAAGCCCCAAAAGGGGAAAAATATAAAATTCCAGCAGAATAAGAGCTGAGAGAGAGGTGATGTGCAAAGAATATCAAATA
This sequence comes from Apocynum venetum, assembly GCA_019593545.1. Taxonomy (NCBI): domain Eukaryota; kingdom Viridiplantae; phylum Streptophyta; class Magnoliopsida; order Gentianales; family Apocynaceae; genus Apocynum; species Apocynum venetum. The sequence continues at coordinate 544,072 of SRSM01000145.1, read as the reverse complement.
AAGAAAATACTAATTTTTTTACCCTTTTTTTCTTCTTTTTTGCACATTAAGGGCAGCGGGCAAAGACGCAAAGTGAGGAAATAGGAGCCGACTACACTACTGGGTTGAATTTCCGACAGAGATCCTATTTTGGGTACTTCAACTGATTTTTGAAATCTGGTTGCAGCTTATTACTGCGGGTCAAGAAAAAACTTATCAAATAAAATGCGGTGAGAATTCCTTAATCTCAACAAAAAGAAATAAGGATCTTACTTCATCCAAAATTAAATAATATCTACTTTTACTTGTTCACGTTTCTTTTTTAAAATGTCTTATTTCAATTGTTCACTTTTTTATTTTAATATGTATTTTTATACTTTTACAATGAAAGTTTTGAATTAGTTATTTATAATTTATTAGAGAATGTATTTTTAAAAAATGATTAATACTTATGCAGTATCTATTAAATAAAGATAATTTAAAAAATTTAGTAATATAATTATCATTTTCAATACTTATATTAATTATTATGCAAATTCAAAATAGACATGTGTGTATATATAATTGGTATTAGAATCTGACATGTGAATTAAATAGATTATCTACACATGCATATTTAATTCATTTTGCGTTGAATTTATTTTTTAAGACAATCCAAATTTAAATGTCCTTAAGAAAATATTAAATGATATTGTTTTAGGGGTGACCATAATTCAACTAGAATTGAAAAATCTAACTAGAAGCGAATCATGGATTAGGTTTCGATTCATATCGGCTCATAAACTAATTTGCTTTAGTTTAGGTTCGTTACTTTTGAAGAAATCAAAATCGACGGTTTATAAATTGTTAAATTGAAATTTTAAACTGTTTTTATAATATATATATATATATATATAAAATTATGTTCTCACACATTTGGAACAATTAATATATATTTTATGCAAAACAACCATTGATGGATTGAAAGATTTGAGAAAAAAAGGTAAAAATTAAAGGTGAAAGTGAACTTGAGGTATTGGAGTTCAATTGTCCTCAAAGTTAGGAGCGTCAACCATGACTTATTTATTTTGAAAACTTTCAAATTATGGCTCTGAGTTATCTTTTTAGTTGTTTGAACTCTTAAAACATCAATAATCGCCGTCGAACAAACAATCTAAAAATATAACTAAAAAAGAAAAAAATAAAATATTTTTAAAAAACATTGATCGTGATTTGAACTTTTCTTTTTTCCAAACAAGCAACTATCATCCCTATACTATAATAGTACTACTAGCTAAATTAGTCCAAGCTAATTTTTTTTATTAAAAAAATTACTTATTTCTTTAGTAAAATTTTAAATTTGAGAATTATTTCTTTAGCACTCATATTGACATTTGCATATCCGCATTGATCCAAGCATAAAGTAGATAGAGTGTCATATTGATTCTCCTAATATTTTTATTAATGATCTTAATTATTTTAGAAAGGTTACAAAAGGGATCAATATTAATGGTTTTAATAGGGAGTATATGTTAATACGTGAAAGTAAATTAATACTACTTCGTTTAAAATTGAATGACAATTTTTTACCTTTTGACTTTGATTAAAAATTAAGGAAGGTCATTGGTTTTAATTAACTTACAAAATTATGATTACATTAATATAATGGATTGTAAAACCATAAATTAGTGAAATGTAAATTGTTTAAATTAAAGTGATCAATGGCGGGGGATCATGCCTTGATGAGATATAAATTTATTAAATTAATGAGATTATTAATAAAACTTTGCATAAAAGATTTCTTCATAAATTTTAATACTTCCTAATTCCAAAATTGAAAATGAATGTTCACATTTTTTAAATAAACTTATTTTTTATTCAAAACTCCATTAATAACTACCTTCTTAAAAAGGAATTATATTCTACTAGCTCATTGTCTCCACTACTCACTACCTTAATTTAATGAATTTGTAATACACTAACCTATGAGTCTCACAATCAATTATATTAATATATATGATAAATCAATAAGTTAATTAAAGTCAATGGCATCCCTTAATTTTTAATCAAAGTAAAAATGTTAACATTCAATTTTGAACTGAAAGAATATTATATAGTATCGATATCTTTTTCATATATATATATATATATATATTCTTTGGTCTTATTTGAGATATTGTTGATTTAGCAGCATGTTGTTGAGTGTAAATAATACGAGGAAAAACATGTCTTTTATTTTGAATTTTGCAATATAAGTATTTGTTTTTCATGTTTGATCAGTTCAATTATTTTTCTTCGATCAACATTATACAAAATCGGTAGCTCATATTTTTATGAGGATATATATGTTATTTTTATGAACAAATTTGATCATTTGTTAATTACTCATTCTTTCTCTTTTCTCCTCCTTCATTCTACTTTTTCTTCTTCATATTGAAGTTTGTTGCATACCTATAATCATTTGTTAATTTGATAATGTTTTTTCCCTTTTCTCCTCATTCCTTCCAATTTTTCTTCTTCAAATTGAAGTTTGTTGCAAATTTATACTAATGAAAATGACATATATACTCTCATAACAATGTGAGTCATCAATTTTATATAATATTGATAGAAAAAAAATTATCGAACTGATTAAATATAAAAATATGATTGATACTGTAAAATTTAAAATAAAAGATATGTTACTAAAGTTAAAAATATATGAAAGTATTGATACTATATATATATATATATATATATATATATGTGTGTGTGTGTTATTAAAGTTAAAATAGTAAAATAGTGTGGTGAATTTGTTAATTTTTTGATTATAAATTTGCTAATTTTTGTGAAATAGTGATATGGGAAAAGTAATAATTTTAAATCAGTAGTGTATCGGGAGCTGGCAAATTGAATTATCCGGTCCAGCTCAACCCAATCGGGTCAAGGGACAATGTTGGACTGACCCAGGTCGGGTCAACCCGTAAGAAAGACAGACCTATAAATCTAAAACTCAATCTATCGAACCATCAGGCCAATCCAACCTAACCTTTTTTTATAGCCTCCAAGATCTAGCCCATTTTTTCTTTGTACCCTCCTGGACCAACTTCTTTTTTACACCCTTTTGTTAATACAATCAACTTGTTCATAGATCTGCGTGGGCAAAAATGGAAATCTATATATAGTGAAGATAACTTTTCTTAATTGGCATATAAAATACATATTAATATTTATATCAATTATTAATATTAGTATTTTTTAAGGAATATTAATATTAGTTATTTAATAATTTATGGTGATAATAACCCAAAAATTATGGCGATGAATAAAGACTATAGGATTTTTTAAAAAATATAAATAAAATGTCATTATCCAAATGGCAGTGACCTTTTTTTTATGGACAAATGACATGAATAGACTCAGTAAGTAGATATTGGCTTCTCAGTTTATATTTAACAATGAATAACAATGTTATAATCTCTAGAATTTGACTTTAAATGACTAGTTTGTCAATTTATTATAAAATTTGATGAGAATCAAATCCTTAACTCATAGATTGTGTTTTGCCCTCTTAAGGCATGCCCGATTTTATAATTTTTTAAATCGATTGTAAAATATCTTTATCCAATAACGATTGTTATTATTGTACTATGAATTGTTTTTTTATTTATTGGTCAGAGTGGAGATGAGGATATATGAGTATCATTGTTAAAAGCGGGTATGAGGATGAGGATCGATATAAATTTTAAAATTGGGGACGGGGCGAGAATGTGAATCAATTTAAGAAGTGAGGAAACAGACGAGGATCAATTTAAAAGTAAATATTGAAGTTTTAATAAAAAAAATGTTTTTCAAATACAAGCTCATGATAAGAATGACATTGATAAATCATAAATGAGAAATTGACTTGGCTTTAAAAAGATAAAGAAAAAAATTGATATGTCAAAGAAAAAGATAAGTACAAAGTAATGTCTAAAGTGTGAATTCACACTATTAGGTGCTTATTTATTCATGTGCATTGAATTGTTGTATTATTATATCTAGAGTATTATCTTTAGAACATATTTTTCAAAAAATACATACCATAAAAGATGGGAATTCAAATGTGATTTTCGAAAATACTTTTTGAAATATGTCATGTGCAGCTTAGATGCCTCATTTTAACAAACTCCAAGCACTTATTCAATGAAAAAAAATTTAAAAGTAAACTAAGAAAAGATTGAAGATCTTGTCAACTAAAAACTAAATGAGTGGGAATCTTAGTGGTGAAAATCTCAAGATTAGAGATTTTGTAAGCAAAAAATAAATAAATGGAGACCTTAGTGATAAAAATTCAAAGATATAGACTAAGTATGCCAATTTCATATTTTGATTTCCCAAAATAACCTTGATTTTATCATTGAGGACCTTAATGGTGAAAATTTTAAAGATTGGGGGACTAATTGAGCCAATTTTCCAAAAAAAAATAAAATCACGTCACTTAATTATAAGTTTAGAGAAATCAAATAATGCATAGCGACACAAATTATATATTTCTCTAATCAGATACAAGCACACGCAATTACACATGTTAAGATTTTGATAAATTAAATTGATATTTGAACATTTTAATTAGTATGGATTACTTTTCGTTTTCTCAAAACAACAATGTCTATTTTTATTTTATGTAGTAAGAGGCCTGAGTTTTTTTAAAATCCCTTTATTTATATTAAATTTTACAATATTTTTAATTTTTAAAAATTATATTAACTATTCTTATGAAAGTTACAGCTTGGGGGAGATTTGGGAGAAAGAAAGAAAGAAGGAAAGTGAAACTCCATTAGCCCACTGCTTATATTGGGTCACCTGAACTCCATTAGCCCGACAAATGACTGGACCAATTAAACCCAAATTTTTTTGAGCCAACATATAAGGAAAATAGCTCAATTTTTAATTTTGAATTGCTCGAGCCGAACGCATTTTACCAGCTGACAAATATATGAATTAGGTTCACGTAATTTTAAATGAAGCACAATAATATAAATTATGATACAATTATTATTTTTACTATTGCAATTGATTTAGAATAAAAAAATTCATATTGTAATTACTTCATGGCAGAAAACATACTCTAAGAAACTATACCATAGCTTAGACAGCTTCTCTATAAGATCTTTACACGTATGAAGTCATTTGTTTCCATGGTTAAAGCTTTCATATATGTTGTCCAAAATGATAGTACTTAAATAGTTACATCATTTACAAAAGACCTTTCTTAACATTATTAAAGCACACAAAAACAGCTTCATTTCAGTACCAGTGAAATTATACCAAAAGTTGATCTTATACATTGTAAAATGCATGAAAATAAGTTCTAGACTACTAATAGAAATGTAGTTTGGATATTAAACCGTTTTTTCCCTTTTAACGAAAGAATGAAAAGTCTCCAATCTGATATATAAAATATATTAACATAATCATATACTTTCCTTTTTGCTAAATGACATAATCATATACTAATACCTATGCAAGTATAATAAGAAATAAAATTAACCAATACGTTAAATTTAGCTTTATGCTTATTTTGATACCTTTTTTTTTAAACTATTTTAATACTTCATCTATTATAGTCATTTTGATATCTTATCTTTCTCTTGTTTGAACCATTTAGATTATCTATGTATTTTTTTTTCAGCCATTTTTGTTCATTTTACTCAGTGAGTGAGTAAAAAATTATTAAAATGACAAACAAGAATAAAAAGAATCAAAATGGCTGAAAAATAATACATAGAAAATGTCAATGACTCAACAAAAAATAAGGGGTCAAAATGGCTATATAGTTGAAGATGGAGAACCAAAATACCCTCAAAAAAAAAAAGAACGAGGTACCAAAATGACTACAAAGCTAAAGTACCAAATTGGACAAATAAGAATTAATATACAGTAGTGTAGTATATGATATAACTCAAAACATATCTTTAGTATATCTTGCTCTATTCTTTATATCAACTGTAGAAATTCAGACATTTTGTAAAACAAATCAGTGGAAGAACAGTACAAGACCTCCCTCTGCTCCTTCAGACTCTTTATACCAATCACTGAGACAATAATAACCCTCCAACTAGAAGTAGAAGGCACATCATTGCTGTAATAATTTTCTAGGCCCTTGATATATCAAAGAATCTAAACAGAGATGAAGAATGGACATTTGCAGAACTTTGAATAGATGTCCTACTTTCACATCTGAGACTTTATTAGATGTGAAGATCACTTCAGATTATAGCGAAGCTGATATGATAAGTTTGGAACATTAAATGAAGGAGCGGCACCACAACCATTCCATAGTTAATATCGGTCTGCATAAGGTGTTCCATACACGATCAAGTAAGGTATCGTGCGTACAACAGTGTCAATTGGTATTGCAAAGTTTACACCAGATGATATTCCTGTTCCTGCATCACGATTGAATCCAAAAGTGTCAAATTTTCAGGTATGGGAAAGTATGGAAGATTTTTCCACCCTTTCCCATGTCAAGTGTGATCGTGGAGGGTGGGGAAGTTTAATTTATTATCAGTATATACATTGAAACACACATGAAATAAAGATAAAAGTTCACTCAGAATATCACAAGGATTGCACAAAGTTCATTTCAATTATTTATTGTTGCCACTTTATCAGGGAAAAGGGAAAAATAAATAAATAAACCACCACGTTTTTCTTTTGATTTTGTCTGAAATCATTATCATTAACCAGCACAATTTCTCTTTTTGTAGCAGGTATGGAGACCTTTAAGGTACCGTTGACAAGACTGATCACCTTTTGATTTATATGAAATCATCGTCATTCATCAACCAGATTTTACTTTTCTAGTAGGAATCTTTCTTTAAAGATTATGCTAATCATTAGGGTACCATTGACAAACTAATCAACTATAGAAATATGCAAACTCACATTTTTACAGTTCTGTCATGTTAATTCAAAAAATTTTCAGATGTAAATATATTACTAACATCAACAGAAGGTTAATGCTTTCGTAAAAGAATCATTGCTAGAATACATGGGAAGCTGTGAATACCAAAGTGTCTAAGTGGACATTCTATCAATGTTGTTTTCAGAACTCAGATCAATCTGGGAATAATTCGCATATATTAGTGAGTGAAACTTAGGAATCAAAGTAATGCATGTTCGAATGAGTAATGAAGATGCAGAAATACTAAGCTCAGTATGCTGGAAAAGTTAACAAGGAGCAATAATGCTGATTATTGAAAGAAGTCGTACTATAAACCCTAAAAGTTTTGATGGAAGAAGGAAATAGGCATTTCCTTTTTACCTCTGCGAGTGAATGTTGCTGTATTCACTCCTATGACATGGCCATAGGAATCAATTAACGGTCCACCTGAATTCCCTGCAATAAATAGCAGTAGAATTAAACCTTGAGCTGCATTGAAGACAAAATTGATGCTCCCCTGTTCGGAATTGAATGTTTACATTCAACTTTGAAAGTCCTAAAATTTTTAATTGTCTTAATTTTGATTAATGATAAACATTGATGAGAATTAATGTCTTGTTTATACAAATGATATAAACAAATGATAGAGGTTTTGAATTCATGATTTAATCCATACAATGACAAGAATTCAAGTCTTCAAGGAAGTATGCAAATCAAGATTATCCAGATTTGAAGATAAGTTATTGGATTAGATAGAAACTAGAAGTATAATTATATAGTTTAATATTGTGAAAGCTCAGAGAGAAATGATTCTTCTTGTATATTCCTATGACAATATGGTTACATATGTATATATACACATAAGATTATTGAGACAACCTAAAAGATAATATGTTAGGCTGTTTATCTAATCTATATTAGGCTGTCTAACATAATGACAAATATCTACCTAATCTATATTAGGTTGTCTAACACTCCCCCTCAAGTTGGAGTATAAATATTAATCATGCCCAACTTATTACAAAGATAATCAACCCTGACCCCATTGAGAGCCTTTGTGAAGATGTCTCCTAATTGTTCTTCAGTTTTTACATAACCTGTAAAAATCAAGCCTTGTTGAACCTTCTCACGAATAAAATGACAATCAATCTCTATATGTTTGGTTCGCTCATAAAAAACTGGATTAGAGGCGAAGTGCAGCTTGGTTGTCACACCATAACTTCGCTGGCATTGAGACTTTAAAACCTATTTCATTAAGAAGCTGATATATCCATATTATCTCACATATAGACTTAGCTATAGTCATGTATTCAGATTCTGCACTTGACCGTGAAACTACATTATGTTTTCTTGCTTTTCCATGAAACCAAATTTCCTCCAACAAAGACACAATACCCAATAGTAGATCTTCGATCTTCCTTGGATCCTGCCTAATCAGCATCTGAAAAACATTCAATCTTAGTATGACCATGATCATCATACAAAATTCCACGTCCAGGTGCTCCTTTTAAATAGCACAAAATTTGTTCCATTGCCTTCCAGTGATCAACAGTTGGAGATGACATATACTGACTTACCATACTAACTGAGTAGGCGATATCTGGACGAGTCACAGGTAAGATAGTTTAATTTTCCAACTAATCTTCTATATCTCTCATGATCTTCAAAGAAGTAAACATAAGAACCTAGTAACATAAGAAGTTGAACCATCAGTTAAAGTAACACGAGAGGTAGATTTATGTGACTGAAAGGTAGAAAATAAGCTAGAATTACTTGTCATGCGATCTGTAGCACCTGAATCAATGACCCATTTTGAAGAGGAGGAAACAAGACATTTATTAGGTTTACCTGACTCAACAATGACAGTAACATACTAGATTGACTTTTGTGAAACTGAGTCAATTTAACATATTCTGTTGCAAATATTACAACAGACTTCTCAGGAATGTCAGGAGTAGATGCAACATAGGCAAACTGAGCTCTCTTATTCTGCAATTTTCGACAGTCTCGCTTCATATGTCCTGATTTATGACAATAGTGACAAATTATTTCTCCGAACTCTTCCACGAATACTAGTACTCTTGTCATAATTGTTGAATTTCATGCCACCATCATTCCTGAACGGTTGCTTCCCTAATTAAGATGTGTTATGATGACTTATAAGAACACTATTAGGCTGAGAAGATTGGACAGACGGCGAATTCTCCTGTACGAAGGATCCTACTATAAGCATCTTTTAGAGAAGACACCTTTGATCCAAAAAGAATTTGAGATTTTACAGTTTCAAATTCCAATGGAAGCCCAGCTAAAAAACTCATAACAAGCCATTTTCTCTCGTTGAGTTTGTTGTATAGTCACATCAGCACTAAAAGGCATTAACATGTTGAGTTCTTCATAAGTTTTCTTAAAATCCATGAAATATTAGGTGAGAGACCTATCACCCCTTGTCTGCCCTATAAAAAGCTTTACAGACATCATACATTCTAGAAATATTTCCCGTTCCGGAATACATAAATTCTAGATAGTTCATTAGTTCTTCAACTGTTTGACAGTGAGTAACTAAACCAACAACTTCACTATCCATAGAATTACGAATTTGCAAGAACAAACGAGCATCTTCTCTCATCCAAGGTAGCCTAGACTCATCTTTAGGAGGGTAATCAGTTAAATGACCATCCATACAAATACTTAACAGATACAGTTCAAAGGAAAAATCAAACCTGTAATGAATAAGATCCAACACTTTACTGATGTCAATCAAAACAGGTACAAAACAGATCGAATATATCGAGGTGAGCAAACTGAAACAAATCCGAGCGAATTCCGGTCACTCATGAGCCGGCGCGTGTGGGAGGAGCGCGGTGGGCAAATTGAACTTTTTTTTTTTTTAGAGAAGAGATTTTTGCTTTCTCTGATACCATGTGAAAGCTCAGAGAGAAATGATTCTTGTATATTCCTATGACAATATGGTTACAATATATATACACATAAGAATATTGAGACAACCTAAAAAAGAATATGTTAAGCTCTCTACCTAATCCATATTAGGCTGTCTAACATAATGACAAACATCTACCTAATTTATGTTAGGCTGTCTAACAAATATATTTTGATATCTCTAATTTTATCTCTAATCGAGTAATGATTTTTAAAGGTTGCTCTATGAAAGTAAAATGTTTTTGTTAAAATACACTTCACAAAGATAAAACATGAGTTGAGTATTTGAAATAATTTTCAAAATACATGCATATACTTAAAATTGATTGAAATCTTATATTGCATGGTTTGGATGCGTGTGTGGTCGACCACAGATCATGCGATCGATCATACTACTTAACTCATCGTCCATAGAATGTCCAGAGCTCTCTGGTACACTTGCAGATGATAGTGCGGTTGACCGGACTACTCAGCTCATCGTTCGCAGAATATTCAGAGCTCTCTGAAACATTTGCGGACGATGGTGCGAATGACCCATCTTATATGTGATCGACCGCACTTCTCCTGAGTGGGATTGATTCAAACAGCCATTTTTTATGACCGTTAGTGCATACATATAAATATACAATTGTTTAAAAAACTAAAAACTACGACTTTTTGAGCAAAAAAATTGATTCTTACTCTATATAAAACATCTTGATATCATTTTGAAACACTTTCATAACATTTACATTATTAAAATCATCCAAGAAGGATATTTACTAAATCATTGGTATTCTTGAGCAATCTAGAGGAACATATTACTCAAGGAGATGTTTATGATTCAAATTGATATATCTTCATATTAAAGTGATATCTATCAAACTCTTTATCTCTAATTATTAAATGTAATTGTATCAAACCTTGTGTAAGTTATTTTGTTTTCAAGATTTGTTTGGAAATCTTTGGGTAAACTTTGAATTAAATTATTTTGCTAGGATTCAAAAGGAAAATGATGAAATTATTGTATAATCAAAGTTGTGTTGTAAAACTCTTGAGTGAACATTGATTGGTTGAGAGGTTATTTGTAAAACCTACGGTGAATTGAGTAAGCCACTTTTGTAATATCATTTATTTAGTGAAGGAATTTGGTAAAATCCTTGAGTAGATAACTCAAAGTAGTGGATTAGATTCTGTTGAATAAACCGAACCACGATAAATCATTGTGTTTATTGCTCTACTTTCTGCATTTTCTTTGAACACATTTTTACGAACACAACTATCACACCAAAGTGTTTGATATTTATTGTTAAAAAGATGTTTTATTAAATTAAGTTGAAAAATCGAATAAAAACCTAATTCACCTTCCCCTCTTAGATTTTTCAAACTTAATACAAAAGTTAGGGAAGGACCTTTGACCTTGAGAAAGTTACTACAATATCCTTGTTATAATGTGGTTAATGATAGGATCACATGAGTTAATGATTTAGTTTGATGTAATTTTCTTAAATTAAAGAGGTTGCTAGTGAAACTTTAAATGAAAAATATATTTATTTTTAAAAAGTAGGCAATGAATTGCAAATATCTCAAAATAGAGTGAATATTCAATTCTGGATAGTGGGAGTACAAGTTTTATCTCATTGTCTATTGAAGTAGCAAGAGATTAGGTACATATCTAGATTCACAAGCAAGAAAAGACATTCTTCTGCAGCATATTCTGTAAGTCATCATATCATACTAGAAAATACCCAAAAGAAAGAAAAAGCTGATTCTACTGGCACATTGTCAATCATCAATATGGCGGAGCTTAACTCACAATAAACCCTCGCATTTTATGAATGAATGTATGTTTCATACAATTTCCATATGCCTAATGAAACAAAGTTGCACCAAACATGGTATATGAAACTATGGTCATGTACTCTTACACTGAAGAACTTTGGTATCTTTTCGACAGCTGGTGACTGTAGCCTAGTAAATAGCCATCCATATGAACAGTAATGTGGTTAGATAAAACATTAGGGCACCCCTACAGATCTTTCTTAGCTTCCTATTTCCTATTTTATCTTTTCTAAAATGTCAATAAGGACCCTAGAGATCTTATTCCTTCTGCAACAAGTTCAACTGCAGTCACCTTATGCAGTGTACTCTAAAGGTGTTTCGAATTGACCATCGAATAGCCTAGAGAAGAATAATTGGGACTTCAAAGTATTTCAAGTAGGACTACCAGCATTAATAGCAGCATCAGTTTGAATAGCTCCGCGAATGGCTTTTCCATTTGGCGAAGGTATCTCCCTGCCTAATCCACTGACAACCTGTAACATTCGGAACCAAGGGCAAGATTTATCAATCACTAAATATGATTAATTTCCACAGAGAACATGCAATAGTAAGACATATATCTATAGATATGGACATGAATTGTGAAGAATGTTTACCCCTGTCGTCAGAGTGTTTTCATATCCATATGGATTACCAATGGCAAAGCAGCTCTGGCCTACTCGTAAACCTTGGGAAGTACCAAGAGTTACTGGCTTTAATTCATTCCCCTCAAGATTAACCTGAACAAGTTCAAGCTCATTCAACCAATGGATGTACATGGATAAACGGTAAGTCAATCAGCAGTCAGAAATATTTAGATTAACTTTCGGTTCATCGCTCAGAAATATCGTCTAGTCATGACTGTATCAAACTTTCAGCAGCATCGATTCTCAGTCGGGCAGTATGTGTGGTTTGGAGTTGGATCAAGGCTTGGTTAGTGAAATGACATTCATAAATATGTTTGTTACAGCATATCCCCTCAAGACATTCAAGCCATTTTTGGCTTTTTCTCATCAGATATATTGGCTACAAAATCAATCCAGTTCTCAGCAAAAACCTGAGATTATTCTTTAGAATATTAAACAATGTGACAAGAATAGTGTATCCTCAACTTCCAAAATCAAGGAAACAAAATTTTCTTCAAGAGAGACAATTTGGTGGGATTTGATTTCATAATCACTGAAACATAACAGATAAAATTGGATGCCTAACACCGTACTGTTTACTGCACTCTTTGCATCATCCTTGAGGAAAATGGTAGCTCATCATGCAAATGCTCGTATATATGGATTGGAAACTAATGAATAATGACAACTAAGTCCATCCATAGGTATGCAATATTTTCCAGTGGTAGCATTTCTCAAATTTCAGAAGGATTGGATATATCTTTAAGATAGCATTTGTTGCTTCTCTTGATTGTATACATACTATGAGCTAATACAGAACATCACATATATCTGCACGGATTTCAAGAGGGTCCATCCAAATGTCACGACTTTCCAGCATTTGGATGGAGCACATGTTGCCAAGAGGGTCATAAAACAACCTTTATAAAATGGAAAATGAATTTTGCACTTCTTTTTGACAGTGTTAGGCACTCTGCTGGTGGTACTTTTGAATCATTCATTAGATTCAGTAGGAACCATAATCATCCAAGAACTACGCAACAATGGTAAATAGAGAATACAAAATAACTATTGGAAGCTATTAATATGTCCATGGAATCATATTTATTACTTTGCAGAATGATCCAGACAACTAATAGACGAAACATGATGAGAAAGGGAAGATAATTTATCACATGATGCAACTGGATGAAAGCAATTGCTCTAACAATTGCCAAATCAAGTGCCCCAATTAACAAAATTGAGAAGGTTTTTGCTCTTGCAAACTCCAATGCAAACCTGCCCTGGGGCTAAGAAGAGTAATTAATATGGAACTGCAACGCATGTAATACAAAACTGTGATGCAAACCTTCCCCTGGACTAAAAAATGTCTAATTCCTGTAGAAGTGTCACGATTGTAACATAAAATTTACATCACTCTTTAACTCTTGCAGCATACATGGGGCAGTTATTCAATCAGTGCCGCTAAAGTGTCACAAAACTTTCAGAAACTATTCACACGTTTCATCAGCAGTTTGACATGTCAGATCCAACAAAAATGAAGGGAACTTCATGTAAATCTCAGAACCAAAAAAGAAACGCTACTATGCACCCAGTTGATAATGAAACCTTATAGCATAAAGTTTGCAAATTATATGTATTTTAATAAATATATAATCTTTACTCATGCAATTCACAGCTTTTGTAAGCGTAATCATCTTCTTACTTTTCATAAAATTCCATTCAAGTCAAGATGGCAGCTCAGAGCTCAAGAGGAGTAAACTTTAGAGCTTTTTTGCACCAGCACAGCTTAATCACAGGACTGGAAAGATATACTAGGCACACGAACCTTTGGAGCAAACCAGTTATCTAATTCTTTAAATGCATGTGATTTGCTGAGGAAAGAAGGCAGGATTTAAGGGAATCATTTTACAAAAGCAATCATGTCCTATTGGAAACTCAAGTATGATCGGTGCATAAAGTAATATGGGCGCAGAAAGAATAAAGAGCTAAAAAGATAGAGAGGGAAATACTCCCGCAACACATGAACACCTTTAGAACAGCTAGATCATAATCTGGATCAAAGCCCACGAGCTTTGCCTCTCTGTAAAAACTGTTTCCTCTAGCATCAACCAGAGATACCTATAATTAACATAGAATAAGAATGCTATTCAGCCTTGGGTGAAGAAATAATAGGAGAAAATTGTCTTCTGCAAGTGAATTAGCCTAAAAAGAAAAGAACCTTACAAAGCTGTAGACCATTTTTATCAGTAGCCAATTTAGCAACAACATGATAGTTTGTAACCTGACATAGAGACAAATATCTTCATATCAGACCTTCATGCTGAAAAGAAACACGTGATTGCAGGGAAGCACATACAAAGAAGCTGGCATGGACAACTTTTGTGGTTAGAGAAGGAAAGAAAAAGAAAGAAAAGGAAATGATTGAAGTAAAACAGAGACAGAACAAAGGGAATCCAAACTTTTGCATCTACATTCCAGGATACATGTTAACTATTCAATTGAAAAGAACAAGAAGAATGAGATCCTACAATATGACCAAACTTATCCCAGATGAATCCTGAACCTGTCCCTTCCACTTTTGCATTGTCTTCATTGGCTAATACAGTCTTACTAGAGCTGCTTGGAACTTTAGCCAGTTCAAGATCTTTTATGAACACAACAGAAGGAAAAGTTTCCTGCAAGCAGAGAAGCCAGTTCTATAAGGAATTCAAAATACTGTAATTCTGCACGATAGTCATTGGGTATAAGGCCATTACCTGTTATAAAATTTCTTAAAACGAAAAAACTGGAAACAACACCAGCGCAACGGAAAAAAATAGTGAGACCTCAGCAACATATGGTTAAATTATAAGAATATGCTTAGAACAAATTTACTGTCATTCAATGATATTAAACTTGTATAGTCACTTCACTTAAATTATCATAATCTTTGGAGCGGAGCGGATTAAAATCAATAGCCTTGTTACAGCATTAGGAAAACTAAATTCGAGGAGCAGAAAAAAGTTCAAACTCATAACCCAAGTAACAAGATTCTATAGAATTGAGAATTTGGCATTATTAGTATTACTGTGATAAAATTCTATAATACAATTTTGAAATGATCCTCCCTATGTAAAAATGAATTAATCAATTATTCCATCATTTATATTGTTACTACTATCCGCTAATACAGATAGGATCATCAATAGTTCCATCCGTTATACTAATTCGTAAACAATGAATTCATGATAAACCATACAAGAACGATTCCGACCAAAAGACAGGTGACAATAATATAATTGTTCAAATGAAATCAATATGGTAAGCCACAAAATCACCAACTACAGAAGAGCAGAATTTTAAGGGGTAAAGGAAAATGAAAAATTATGACAACTCCTCTATCAATTTTACAGAATTTGATATACTCTCTTGTCTATATACACACTGCAAACGTTAAAATTTCATCTTCTTCTTGGTATAATATGCTTTAATTACATTATTTTCATTACCAACCAACTCAACCAACTCCATAAAAGACATATTGTGGACAGAATTATAGTGTAAAACAAAAACGGACCTGGAAGAGCTGAGAAACCCTATCTTCTACTTGCTGAAGTTCATCAACTTGCAAGGCAAAAGCAGAGGAAAAATAAGAAAGACTTGAATTTTCACACACATTTAAGAAAGCTGACAGCAAAGAAGAAGTAAAGATCAAAGCTTTACGTCTTCTGAAACAATGGGTTTGATTTAGATTTGAAGAAGAAGAAGAAGAAGAAGAAGAGGGCGTTTGCTGGGTTAGGATTAGAGATGGTATACACTGTGGAGCATTGAACAGTCCCATGGGCATGGCTACTGAATGCTGATTGGTCTCCTACGTTTTTTTAATTTTCTTTTAAAATTTATTCTTTTATAGGGGATAAAACATGATGCGTGGCCCGATCAGATAAATTCTTGTACTGTACTCTTGTTTTTGTTTTTTAAAGATTTTACAATCTGCTACTATCAAAATGGTCCTTTTCTTCTTCTTCTTCTTCTTTCAGTTTTTTTTTTTTTATTTGAATAAATTTCTAATTTTTGTCATTTCCACGTATCATGAACCTGAAATTTTATTTATTTTTTCCCTCAAAAATAAATTAGAATTTATAAAATCCATCCAAATCTAAGATCATTAACATGATTTTAATTGATTTCATAAGGCTATAGTGTTCTCAAAAGTTCATGAAATTCAATAGATTTATTTTATGAATGTAATTTAATAGTGTTTGGGTGAAGTATTTTCAAATTCCTAAGGCATTTCAAAAGTAATTTTAAAAGATGCATTTTAAAAGTATAAAATTTTAAAAGGGACTTACTAAATCCTTGTCCCATATTCCATCACACAATTGAATTGAATTATATTTAGATAATATTACCCTTCTAGAAATCCTTTCTTAATACAATTAATTTAGAAAAATTTTGATAACGTTTTTCTATACGAATGAAAAATTATATAATAAAGAACAATTTTGAGGTAAATATTATTCAAACTATTGAAAATCTGTAACTGAGTTTTTTTTTTCACATTCTAATATAGTTCTGTATAAAAGAATATGAAACTCTTTCAAGCCATCTGTGTATACACTTGTGAAACTCTAAAAAGAGTTTTGTGTAACGGTATATAGAACTCGGGAAGGAGTTCTATGAATTTTTACACCGAACTCTTTCAAGAGTTATGAAAGTGTGTATAAGAACTCCTTTATGTATTGAAATGCAATAGGGTAAAGACTCCTTTTGGAAACCCTTTATCAACATATTTCAAACTTGGATTAAAATGAAAAAACTCCTTAAAAAGCCTCATGCCTTGACATGACATTAAAACAATGATCTTTAGTATTCAATGTTCAAAGGCCTAGTAAGCAATGTTTCTTTATAATCAAGATTGGTTGCAATGTCTCTAGGGGTATAGCCGAGTGAAAAGGCATGTGCCTTGACATGACATTAAAACAATGATCTTTAGTATTCAATGTTCAAAAGCCTAGTAAGCAATGTTTCTTTATAATCAAGATTGGTTGCAATCTCTCTAGGGGCATAGCCGAGTGAAAAGGCATGTAGTGATGTGGAAAGAAATCATTCGGCAACACAGTTTCAAATCTTGTGTGGGACAAATTTTCACTGAAATATTGTGGAGGTTTGTCTTGCGATTTGAATCATGTTGACTCTCTCCCATATGTGTCTGGCACTCGGACACATCTCTCGATTTACAACCCGTCTGGTTAAGGGACCTCTGATATAGATGAAAGAATTTCCCGTCTCTCCCTTATCAAAAGATTGGTCGCAATAATACCCATCGTAGTGGAATTCCTCATTTATCTCATCAGTGTGCAAATTCCCAATTTCTTTTGTTGCATATTTAATTTCATCAACTACAAATGTATCTCAAAATTCACCACTCTTTTCAATGAAATTCTCTGGTTTTTTAATAGTAAAATCATTAAAATATGACATACAGGTACAATCTTGACCCCCACAATTAGCGAACAAATAAACAAAAATCAAGTTTAGACCAATTGGGCATTTTTTTATACAAACTTAGTTATATCTGTTGTATAATTGTAATAAAAAAAATTTCAATAAAAATTCATCAAATTCCACAAAAATTTGTAACATGGAATTCTATTTAATCTAGTAAATTCTATGGAATTCTATTAAAATCCATGTATCTATTGAATTCCACATTAGAAAAAAACATTTCCTTTTTGTTGCCTCTTTAGGAAAAAAAACATAAAAATATAACTTTTAAAGAGTTCTTTTCCAACCTGTTTACTTCTTCATGCTCTTCTATTGACTGGTTTTTTTTATCTACCCATTAGGAGGCTTTCTCTATCTCAATTTGATGATACTTGTCGGCCATTTTGCTTAAAGGATATTGAAGTTGCTCTTGCTCAATTTCCAAATAACAAGGCTCCCCGGCTTTGATGGTATGGATGATGTTTTTCTGAAATTTTTTTGGTATCTTATGCATAATGAAGTATCTTATTTTATTATCAATTTTCTTGCCGGGAAAGTAGATCTTAAGGGTCTTAATACAACCTATATTGTTTTGGTCCCCAAAATGAAAGAAGCATTTCATATGCATAATTTTAGACCCATAAGCTTATGCAATATTATTTGCAAACTTATCTCTCGCATAACTGATAATCGAATTAAGAAAGTGTTGCTTTATCTTATTGATGAATCTCAGTATGCTTTTGCTCATGCACATTTATGAAGACATTGAGAACTTCATATTTATAACGTAAAAAGTGAATTCATGTGTATTTGTTGTAATGGTAAAAAAAATATAATATATTATAAATATCCATTTATAGAATGAGTAAGGGAATGTCCCCATAAATCTAAACAAATTAGATAGAAAAGTCGAGAAGTCTCATACTAGAAGTGTGAAATGAAAGTTTGTGAATTTTATAAATACTATTTTTTGAACATAATGAAACAAGGTTTATGGCGAAGAAATCTTGTTGTGAAGAAATCCCACATGACAAAAGTAAATTGATATTTTGTGAGAGCTAAACCAAACAATGTATCATATGCGATAAAATTATTACGAAAACAAATTGATCTAGCAAAAGGACAAAATTGAATGTCTAAGCCACATAAAAGGGCTTCTACAAGATCATATTCAGGAATAATGGAACCAAGAAAGCAAAGATTGTTGTAAATTGCTTTAGCCCGAGTAAAGTAGGCTAATATATTATTACCAGATTTTTTATAGAGTTAATATAGAGCACCTTTCACTTGTTGTATTTGGGCACGAGAATTTGATCCATATGCAGCACAGAGTTTGTTCCAGGCATCTCTTGCATTAGAACAATTAACAACAACTTGAAGAACATCTTCACTTAAATAGGTTAAAGTGTACGATTGCACAAGCTGATCGTTTTTAACCCAAGCACTGTATGCGGGATTTGTTTTATCATCAATGAATTTGGCTAGAGGAGAAACTGACTCATCAATATGATGAAGAACCGTATGCATGATTTGTTTTATCATCAATGAGTTTGGCTAGAGGAGAAACTGACTCGTCAATATGATGTAGACTATATAAATTCACAAGAGTGGAAATAGTTGTGTTTTCCAGAGAAGGGAAGTTTGATTTGGTGGAGTAAGGGACAAGTTTTGAACTGTAAGTCATGGAGAATACACAGAACTTGAATAAGAAAAATATAATTAATGGGAGAAGAAAATGTGATTTGATACCATGTAAAGATTCTCCAATTTCATGTAAGGAGAACTGCCCCTTAGGTATTTGATGGCATAGCTATCAATTAGAGGATTTTTAAAGGTAGGTAAATATAAGTTTGAAGGATTTAAAGACTTTTAGAGGGTATTACATCAGTAAAGTGTTGAATTTAACCCCTAAACTCCTTTCGATTGACAACATGAGTTCTTAATCTTTATTTTCAAATTTTTGAATACTTGATTTTTTTTTTGGTAAGATGGATCATTCCGTTAGTTTTATTGTTAATTTTGACTCGGTCAACGTTTGGTGAAGGGTATTTTTGAAAACTCACTATTTACATTTTTCTTTTTTTAGACAACTTAGACATATTTAGTCCATTATTTTTTATGCTTGGTAAGATGAGTCCTTAATAGTTTTTTAAAATTTTTTTATAAGTCCTTTATTTTTTTCGTTTGGTGAAATAGGTCATTTCCTTAATTGTTTTTACTAAATTTGGTCACGTTAATGCTTGCTGGGAGTTTTTTCTTCAAATGCTTAGGTATTTTTGAAAAATCACTATTTATATTTTTCTTTTTATTTAGTTATTGTATAAAAGAACAAAATTTTTCCTTATCTCAATAAAAGAAATCAAAATAAAAAAAATGTGATGATTACTCGTTTAGTGTGATTAGTAAAAATTTAAAATGAACTACCAATTATTATTATTATTATTGAAATGAAAAAATTAAGGGTAATAATTGTATTATATTCATGTTAGTAAATCATGTCAATATAAATTAATTACTCACGACAACATAACTAATTCACACTATACATGACTTGAAATAAAATCATTTAAATATCACAAAATATAATTCATATGCTCAATCAAAATTAAATTTAAACAAACTCATGTAACGGTGATGCATAAGTGAAAATAAAGTAATTAGGGATATGACTAAGATTTTATTTTTGTGAATTAAATGGGTTGAAATAACTTTTTATTAACAATAATCTTATTCACTCATTTTCAATTCTATTTTTTTAGTATAGTTTCTAATCTTTTAGGAAAAATTGTGAAATACTATAATACAAAGAAAAATCTTTTGAATTTTTTTAAAATAAATAAATAAAAAGAAAATTGTAAATAGTGACTTTTCAAAACTACTTAAACATTTGACGAAAAAGGCCAGCAAGCATTAATTTGGTCAAATTTAATATTAAAAAAATTAAGAAAAGGAAATAGTTCACCAAACAAAAAAAAAGGGACTTTAAAAAACATTTTAAAAAAGTTTAAGGACTTATCTTACGAGCGTAAAAAAATAATGGATTAAACATGTAAAGTTTCCTAAATAAATAAAAATGTAAACAATGATTTTCCAAAAATACCCTTCACCAAAAGTTATCCGAGTCAAAATTAATAAAACAAATTAACATAATGGCCTAACTCATCAAAATAAAAAATATCAGGGATTCAGAAATATGAAGATAAGGATTAGGGACTCAAGTTGCCAATTGAAAAAAATTTAGAGGTTAAATCCACTAATTTCCCACTATAATAGAGAGACAAAACTTTTTTTTAAAAAAAATAAATAAAAAGAAAAGTGTACATAGTGACTTTTCAAAAATACCTAAACATTTGAAGTAAAAAGGCCATCAAGTGCTAACTTTGTTAAATTTAATATAAAAAAAGTTAAGGAAAGGAAATAGTTCACCAAACGAAAAAATTTTAAAAGAGTTTAGGGATCCATCTTACAAATCGTAAAAAGAGAAATGACTAAATATGTAAAGTTTTCTAAATAAAGAAAAATGTGAATAGTGAGTTTCCAAAAATACACTTCAACAAATGTTTATCGAGTCAAAATTTACCAAAAAATTAACAAAATAACCTATTCACCAAAATAAAAATATCAAGGATTCAAAAATTTAAAAATAAATATTAATAACTCAAGTTGCCAATTGAAAAAATTTTAAGGGTTAAATCAATCAATTTCCTATATTATCTCATTTATGTGCTCTACTAAATAATCTCACTTACTTGGCCACTAAGTTGCAAGGATAGGCTTCTTGTATGTTTAGTATCTAAGCAATCCTCGATGAGATTTTAGCATACAAGTTATAAACAAAAAATAATAATTTTGGTGGCCATAGCATTAGGGGTGGAAAAATTAGTTTAGGAAGTTGATAAATTTTGATAATATTAGAGGAATTAAAATGGTCATTCTTTGACAATAAATGAAGGACAAGTGTCCCTTGGCTATTTGATAGCATACTGTGCAAAATTGAGCAGTAAAACTGTGCATAAATTTGATTAGATTACATAATTTGAAATTGAGCAGTAAAACATTTCTTTGTTGAGTTGAAGAGATTAAGCTACTTTCTTGCTAAAGAAAATAGATTATTTATGGAAATTTATAGCTTATCCTAAGAGAGTCTCATAAGAATGAATGGCCTTCTTAATAGCTACCACATAAAAAAGATTTTCCATGGCAAACAAAAGACTATCATCTACAAAAAGAATATGAGAAACATAAGGTCCTTGGGTACCAAAAGTCATGGCATGAATATTTTCCGGCCTATTCTTCTTTCGAAGCATAGCAAAAATACCTTCGAACATATATTAAACATGAAAGGCGACAAAGGATCACCCTGTCGTATTCCTCTAGAAGGAACAAACGTATGGGAGGGCTCACTATTTACCAACATGAAAAAATGAGACAGAAGAGATGCAAGCCATAATAATCTCAATCAAATGCTTGGAAAATTCATTGTAGACATGACCAAATTAAGAAACCTCTATTCCACACAATCAAAATCCTTTTACATATCCAATTTCAATGCAAACAAATTGCCAAAAACATGTGAGGAAGACTTAAAGTTATGAAAAACGTCAAAAGCAACAATAGTGTTATCAATTATAAGTCATCCCGGAACAAAGGTGGATTGTGAATCATCAATCAAACTACCAAACATGAACTTTAACCGATTCACCAAAGCTCAAGTGATGAGCTTATAAATTATATTACAAAAACTAATGGGTTGAAACTCTTGC
The DNA here is from genome assembly GCA_019593545.1 of Apocynum venetum. Classification (NCBI taxonomy): domain Eukaryota; kingdom Viridiplantae; phylum Streptophyta; class Magnoliopsida; order Gentianales; family Apocynaceae; genus Apocynum; species Apocynum venetum. The sequence goes on along the minus strand of SRSM01000145.1, from coordinate 521,612 downwards.
ATTCGAAGCATATTCTTTATTTTAGGGACCAAAACAATATACGTATGATTAAGGTCACTAATATCTTCCTCACTAGACAAAAAACAAAGAATAAAATAACAAACTTCATAATTGATGATGTGCCAAAAATGTTTCAGAAAAATCCCTTGCATCCTATCCAGACTAGTGAGCTTTAGTATTACGAAGGTGCTTTAATGCCAATTCAATTTCCTCAATAGAGAAATGTTTCCCAATACTAGCTTTTTATTCCAAAGTTAGTTGTTGAATTGGAAGATCGTCAAGTGAATTGCCATGAATACCTAAAGAAGTAAAAGATTATGGACATAATGATTAGAAATTCGATGAAAATCAAATATAGTTGGAAATTGTATTCCTTGCTTTGTGATTTCCTAGCTTTCCTATGAAAATAGGAAGTATTGAGGTCACCTACCTTGAATCCATTCAACCCAACTTCTCTGATGTCAATATTCTTCTTCCATACCTTGTAACTAAAAAAAGTCTATCACAATAGATTTTTTTCCGCCTAAATTGAATAAGAATATTGCATACATAAAAAATAGAACTTATTTTGCACAACATAAATATTTATCACCAAAACTCCATGCTTACCTCTACTCCATAATTGAAAATTATCCATAGCAACAATAATGTTGTCAAAAAGAGAACAGGCATTAAAAAACAGGAAATGACCTCCAAGAAGCTTTGAATCTCTCAAGACATTCAGAATCACGTAGCCAAAACGGTCAAATAAAGGAAGACTTCGAGATTTCTGTAATTTTCCTTTATTTATCTCTTGGTTTGTATGAAGAATAAAATATGATCAGAGGACTTATGAGCAACATGAAACAAATTGAATTCTAGAAAAAGGAATATCCAAGAATCAAGTGCTAAAGCTTGATTTAATATTTCCCGAACAAAACCAATAGTGTGTCCATTCCACCAAGTAAATGTTGGATTAACATATACAACATCAATAAAATTGCAATAAGTTATAACCATTATGAAAGTATCTATAAGTGACTGCATGTGATCATTATGGCCATCATTTTCTGATTGATCAAGAATCACGTTAAAATCTCCAATACACATCCAAGGGAGAGAATTACAAGAAGTTTTTAGGAACAATGTCTATGAGAATGATTAGGATTTCCATAAAACCTAGTCAATCTCCAAGAAGGTCCCAAGTTAACATATATAATAATATCTATATGCTCAATAGGAATAACTTTGAAGAGACAAAGTGTGGGTATCCTTCCACATAAAAGCAAGTCCATCGCTACGACTTTTACTAGTCAACATAAAATCCAGAAGAAAAACCAAGATGCATATGAATTGTATTCATAGAATATGACCTCAATTTTTTCCAGACAAGAATAAAAAACTAGGAGAAACATCATTAATAAGAGCAACAAGGCTACGAATGCTCGAAGGTTTCCTGAGCCCTTTGCAATTCCAACTTAAAGTACTCATCGAGTAACCGAAAAGAAGACAAATATTATAGTACGAGGAATTAGGCTATCCTAAAAAACAACAATGGAATTTGGGATCTAATTTCTATATTACAACATCTATAATAAAAAGTTTGAACTGTATCCATATTAATTCCACCCACAGCTAGATCAGGCAAATTAGAAGCAATCTCGTTGGCCAAATTCAAACTCAGATTCAAAAATATAACAAACTACAAACTAGTGCAAAAAAGACAAAGGTATAACAAATTCACATGGTGGTAGATCATTGACATAAGAGAAGCTGAAGCATGAGAGGAGATAAACAATAGAAATTGAACAGAAGATATATAGACAGCCACACAGAGCCATATACAACTTCACATATGTAGAAGGAAGGGAAGATTAAAGTAGCAGTACACGAGAAACATAGTAACCAAGTATCTTAGGATTTGCAATTTTAAATGTATGAGTTGTAATCAAAATCCCATCCAAATTGGGTGTGCAAATGATCTAAATCAGCAAGGGCTATGAAAAGTTGAGCTCACTATCAGCTCAAACAAACCATAGTCAAAACCTTTAGCAAGGAGCTGTGGTTGCCCCTAAAGGGGAGGCGTGCTGCGAAGCCCCATAGGGGAAGATGTTTAATTTAGACTGCTTGGCTCGAGGCTCATTTTAGCCAATGACTCAAGGTTGGATGGCCGTCAAAAGTCTGGCCTAAATAGAATAGGCCAAAATAGCTCGACTTGTTTCCCAATACTAGTTCCATGGCCACTAATTAAGATGTGGGATGTGTTTTTTGTTCGTTTGGTCACCAAGTGATCCCCTTTACAAGTTTTTAGCATGCAAGTTATGAAAAAACACTAATTTTGATGACCATAGCTTGTTTATGAGGGAAAAATGATTTTTAGGATGTTAAATTTTTTTAACAAAACTAAAAGAATAAAAATGGCCATTATGACTAATTTGCATTAAAATTTGTACTTAAAACATGATGCATACAATATCTTATTTACTTGAAAATATAGATGCTATTTTAATTATTTGAATATTTTTATTTTTATTTTAAAATAAAACTCTGTGCATTACTGAATTCAAAAATTGAATTGAAGCACAAAACCAGATTGAACAAATTTGTAATTATAAAATTGATTTTCTTTTTTAGTTTTATGATTTATTTGGTTTGGTTAAACAAATTTTTTCAAAAATATAGTTTGGTTTTCGATTTTAATTTTTAGAAATTTCGATTAACCGAAAAACTAAACTTTAACATAATATATATATATATATATATATATATATATTTGTTTATATTCAGGTTCAGTCTTTAGCTTTTGATGTTTAACCAAAACGTCGAAACCTAGTCCTGATTTTGGTTTCTTTGGCATCATATAGTATTCCTGCACTTAAATAAAATAAGTAGAATTGGTCCTTTTTCTTCTTCTGTTTTTTTTTTTTTTGTGGTAATAAGTTCTATACCATATTGACATGGTCAATGTTACAAGGAATCAAATTAACATTACCTATACGAACATTAGGGATTCAAATTGACATGCCCTCCTTTTTTCCATTAGGAACTCTACCGTATTTAGAAAAGGAGCTACACTATATTAGCTTTGTAATTTAATGACACTATCATCTACCAGAATATAAAGGTATATAAATGAACTTTATCTATTTAATGGATGTTTTTCATTGCTGAACAAAACCAAGTTTAAGTACAGTGCAGTCAAATTTTAGTAAGTGATGGACTAGTACGCATACACCAAGAACTAAAGTAGAAAGCTTCAACTGAAAAGCCAATGGCATGTGATCAGCTAATTTTCCAGCAAAACAACTTCCAGTGTCTAAACAATAGAAGTAGAAATTTGGCAAACGGTTATTGAGGCCATCATATATTAAATTCTATAAATTTCCATATGATTTACTATTAAATATAGGCAATTTATTTACTGGAAAAGTTTCTGTTTTAAATCCAAACCAAATTAAAATATTTCGACTTTCGATTATTTGGTTTTAAGACTCGTATGATTTGGTTTGGTTTTTCAAAAGAGAAAATCGAAAATTGATGATAGTTATTTTAAAAAATATTATTGTTTGATACCATAGACTAAGGAGTATTTTCTATTGTAGTAGAATCTTTAATTTTTATACGTAGGTTAGGGAAAAATGAGTAATGTTGATAGAGAATTTCTAAAAAAGTAATTTTGTTTTAATAATGATAAAAATCCAACATTTAGTAATATAAGCACGTGATTTAGTAACCTTATTTATTTATTAATTTTAAAATGAGATGAATTTTAGGTAAAAGCTTGCCACCTCTTGGCAAGACTAGTGGAGATGGTAGGTTTAGTGTTGGAGGAAAATAGAGCAAAACGGTATATCCACAATTGTAGTTGCAGGGCCTGATTGTCTATGTGCAGCTGGGCTCTTTTACAAGTTTTTTCCTGTATTGACTTTCCCATACACAAAATACATTGGCATCTCCAAAGAACTCAAATAGTTGTTTTCTGTTAGCCCCTATTCATTCTGGACTCTTTGGTTGCTGGGAGACAAAATTTGTTAGTTTTATCATTCGATAGCAAACCTTGAATTTTTTATTTAAATCTACATATTTTACCTTAGTTTTTTTTTTGAAATAATATTTTGCCTTACTTAAAAGTTAAAAAATAAATATTGATAACTGCTTTTTTGTACAGAGTTGGCTGGTGGTCTGTTTTTGGGTGAGGCCTCTGCTGGTTTTTGCTGTTTTTTTCTTTTTTGTATTGGAGGTTGGCATTAGGGGGGTGATGGTGCTGTATACTTGTTTTTACATTTAATATAATCTATTGCCTTTCAAAAAAAAATATTGATATGCAAATATATAAAAGTTATTATTATGTGAAAAAAAGTTTAAAAACTTTAAAAAATAATGGTAATTTCCTAGGATATGTATATGAAAAAATAATAAGGGCAACACAAATAACCTTGATTTGAGGGAATGTAAAAAAAAAAATTAAGAAACAAAAATATGAAAATTACTAAAAAGGGTAGCTTTTATTTTTGGGTCTTATACAAAATTATTCCACAAGGAAGTTTATTGGAATGTATAAGTAATTATTTTTTGAGAGATTGAAAAGGAAAAAGAATATGTGGAGAGGGCCTTTAATATTGCATTCAAGCAATTTAAATGAAACTAATTATTTTCTAAATGGCTATATGCCATCCATCTTTCCTATAAGTAATTTTAATTTCACTACAACATAATGAAGCCGACCAAATCACCAAATTAGTATTTAATATTGAAATCTTCTAACATTTCAAAATGCTGAAGCAATCATTTTACATATGAGTTATGACACACCCATACTCTAATCTAATGAGATATTAAATAATAATTTAATTAATGAAAATACCTCTAATTATAAAATTTGAACTTAATTCTCATTCCCTCCCGTGTTGTTTTCTCACTGGTTAAAGGGAGTTTGTCTTAATCTGCAGGATGATACATATAGAGACTGTAGCAACGACAATCCATGTCCACCTAGGCAAGCAAAGTATTTCAACCTTTGCAAGGCTGCCCCCTCTTTATCCACCACCTGGCAATTGTTTATGAGCTTTCTAGATAAGCTTTTTGTAATCTATAACAATCATTAGCAGGCAATGGGATTTTCTTCCTTCCATGTAGATTGAGCTTTTACATCCGATTTGGGACAATAATAATTAGAACTTTTCCTCATATTTTCCATATAAAAATAGAGCCATATAAAATTTATTACGAGGAAAAAATAAATGCAACAACTAAGAAGTATTCACAAAGAATGGAATAGAGATTAGAATCTTGTATATCGAAGAGCGTTTGCTTTCTTTTTCTTTTTTTCTTCCTTCTCTCCACATATGATCCAAAAGCTGAAAACTTTATGCCCCTGTGCTCTTTTTCATGTTCTAGCTCTAACATAGTTTGAGCGGCCACCTTCATGGTGACTGATCAAGAAGAGATTGAGAAAATAACTATCAATTATAAAATGATTAAAAAACATCTATCATTCAGCAACAGAAAATAAGAAGTCGAATCTAGCTGTCAACAAGCCAGGTGGGTTTACGTTATTTCATGGCTAAATCTGTGTGGGCGAATTTCATTTGTAGTTGAAAATTCAATTTATGTCATTCCAATCATTTACTGAATTATTAAGTCCATTACGTAGTTGTGAGTACCGTGATGCATATACTAAGATTGTTCTGGGCCAAGAACCTTAATTTAACATTAGTTTTAATGATTGTTTTTGGTTGATGATTAGAGGATTTTTTTTTATTAAACGCAAAGCTCTATGTAACGATTACCTAATCTATATATGCATATTTTAAGATGTTTATTCTTGAAATTGATTTGTTTTTTTCTTGGAAAGCTGGGGCAAAATTTATTGAATAAGAAAATCCCAATAAACAGCAAAGGTCCTAAACAAAAGCGCAAAGAACTAGCTTGACTTAGGAAGGATTCAAACAAGAAGTATTGCGATAATACTTCCCTAAAGCATATCAAAACAAGAAAAAATATGAATTTCTTATGTTAAAATAAGGGACAATAACAGTGACAGAATACGAGTACAATGAGTTGTCAATATTTGTTCCACATTTGGTGGACACTGATGAGAAGAAGGTAGATGGATTTGAGCAGAGTTTGCGAAAGAGATCAGCGAGGTTTTGGCAGGACGCGTAGATATGTCTTTTCCATAAATGTTGAGCTGGGTACAAAAATTAGCTTTCCGTTTCGAACTTGATGCCAAAGTAGTAAAGAGAGATATGCTTCTAAAAAGAGAAAATAGAATGGTTTAAGATCTGAGCAAATTTATGAAAATCGAAATAAACAAGCCAAACATGAAAATAATAAGCATTCTTAAGGGACGGAAATAGAAAAGCCTCTTTGCCCTTGAAAAACCTAAGAGGGGGGGTGAATTAGGTTTTAACCGATTTTTCCTCTTTAAATTAAACAAGCTTTCTAAGATAACAAATATCAAACACTTGGTGTTCAACCAAAGTATGAAAAGATGAGTTCAAGAAAAGAAGCAATGAACACAAAGATTTATAGTGGTTCGGTTTATCCAACAAAACCTAATCCACTACCTTGAGCTATCTACTCAAGGATTTCACAAAACCTTTCACTAATATAGTAAGAGAGAATACAATAGAGGCTCACCCAATTCCCTTAGGGTTTTACAACATAAACCTCTTAACCAACCAAGGTTCACTCAACACTTTGAGTTTTACAATATAACCTTGTCTACACACCTTTCTCTATTACAACAATTAATGAAAAAGAAGCTCTTAACACAAACACAGTTTTCTATGGTTCAAGGCTCACTCTAACCCTTAGAGTTTTAAGCTCAATGCAACCTTGAACAAATCAATCAAGATATGAATAAGAAGAGTTTGATATATGAAATCACCTTAATGTGAAGATATATCAATGTAAAGCATAAATACCTCTTTGAGTAATGTTTTCTTGTAAGTTGCTCAAGAACCCCAATGATTTTGTATAAATCTCACTTTGATGAATTTCACAATATGAATGTTAAGATTTAGTTTCAAAATAATCTCCAGAGGTTCTATGAAGTGTTAGGATCAGATTTTTGCTCAAAAAGTAATTGATATGAGTTGTTTAAACGATTGGGTATTTATATGTATGCACCAACGGTCATAAAAATGGCTGTTTGAATCCCACTCAGGAGAAGTGCGGTCGACCGCAAATCAAGAGGGTCGTCCGTACCATCATCCGCAAATGTTCCAGAGAACTCTGGACAGCCTGCGGACGATGAGCTCAGAAGTCCGGTCGACCGCTCCATCATCCGCAAGTGTTCCAGAGAACTCTGGACAGCCTGCGGACGATACTCTGAGAAGTCTGGTCGACCGCATGATTTGTGGTCGTCCACACTTTTGTCAGGTCGACCACAAATGCATTAAAACTATGCAGAACAAGTTCCCAAACAACTCTAAGAGTTTGCAAACTATATTTTATGAATTTTGAAGTATGTGTATGTATTTTGAAAATCATTTCAAATACCCAACTCATGTTTTATCTAAATGAAATGCATTTTGAAAATCATTTCACTCTTATTGAGCGACCTATAGAACTCATTACTCAAAGGGATAGACCTAGAGATAACCAAAGATAAATAAAGAATTAAAGCTACACCTCTAGATCCTATCTAATCCAGAAACGCTTATCTTCAAGGCTTGACATCAAAAGCTCTTTCCTGAAGATTTGAAACTTTGATCTTGCAAGGATTAGATATATGAATCCTAAAAGATCATCACTAATACAATAAAGCCATTAGTCCTTATCAATGTTTGTCATTTAATCAAAATTAAGATATTAAAAGCTTTAAGGCTTTCAATCTCCCCCTTTTTGATGATGACAAATATTGATGCAATGTGATGAATATAACAATTAAGTGCAAGGATTCAAAGTAAGGAAGAGTTTATATAATATGTAATAAAATTATTAAAAATGCTCCCCCTTACAATATGCTAGGTTTTGTAAAAATTTTGACAGAGTTTCCTTTATAACTCTTATAAAAAAAAATTTTGCAACATAAACTCAACAATGCAAAAAGAGATAAGATAACACATAAAATCTCACATAAGGCCAACCCGGCCACCAACACACAATTCCCATTCTCCTTCAATCTCAATATAGCATAAACTTAGAAATATATAACCTTTAAACCAAGGATAGCCATACTTAACCTTTTAGAGCTATTTCTCATTTCTCTTGATTTTGATGAGTTTGAGCATTTAAGTTCATCTCAGAAATTCCTGAAACAAAAAAAAAATAGTTTCACGACATTTATATATTGCAATCAACAGTAGTTTTTCTCCCCCTTTTGTCATCATTCAAAAAGAATGGATAGAAAGGATAGAACTAAGTTAATTAAACAATAAGATCCCTCAACTACCAAGGAGTCATCATGGGGAAAAATATATAAAAATAGAGTCAAGAATACAAACAAGAGATAAGTTGTCTGGATAAAACAAAAGTACAATAAGTGCAGAAAAACACTATCTCTTAGGTCGTCGCATATAAACTTTTGCTGTGGAAGAGGATGGTCCAGTAGGCTGCTCATCAGGCGGGGGCATATCATGTGAAGGTGGTGGTGTAGAAACGTCAACCTGAATGCCATGTAGTGCCTCTAGATGAAATTTGATGTTGATGATCTCAATGCCATGGTACTCCACCCTTGATGCCAGGTCGTCGATCTTGGAGTGAAGTGTCTTGAAATGATTGTCAAATGTGCTAAACATGGAGCCAATCTGAGAAGAGATTTCTTCCAGGGCACCCCAAATGGCAGGTTTTGGAGTGGATACATCTTCCTCTCCAACTTTTTCTTTACCTTTTGCCCTCTTCAAATCTGGAGCCTCAAGAGGAACATCTTCTTCCTCATCTAGATGAAGTGATCTTTTCACTCCTTGTGAGTCTTCACCTTCGCCAGAAAGGTCGTCTTCATGAAGAATTATCGGTGGTTCTTTTCCCATCAACCTTGCTGTCTCCTTTGTTGCCACAATGATCTCTTCCGAAGTCATATTTTTCTTCAAATCCCATGTACCATTGAGACATAACGCTTGCATTCTTTTAAAAGAAGCAAAGTTGAACTTAGGCACATGTTTTGTCCCCTTCAGTTCTGGAAATGGGACGTTGAAATGGCGGAAAACTTTGGTTAATAACCGTCCATAGGGTAAGCTTTTCGGAACACCTTTGCCCTTCTCAATGGTAGCCATCATGTGGTGTACCATAATGTAACCAAAATCCACCCGGATTCTCTTCACCAACAAATACATAAGAAACATATGCATAAACGTGACAGTAGTTTTATGGCCTTCAGTGGGGATGAAGATGTTAGTGCACATATGATGAAGAATTCGATGTTCAAAACTAAACACATTGGCCTCTCTCTTGACTAAGTTTACAAAAGAGTTTCCTTTAGTGAAGATCTTCTCAAAACCCTCAGCAGAAAAATCCTTATGATTTACTCTGTGATGAGTATTAAAATACTCAATCCCATCTATAGGTATCTCTAAGATTTCATCTAAACCAATGGAAGTAAATTTTATATCTATCCCATTGACCCTTGAAACAAAAAGAGTCCTTATAGTTATCTCTCCCTTATTTTCTAATACCTCTTCAAGATTAGCATAAAACTGATATACAAGATCAGTATACAAGGATTCTTCATGATCAATTATATTATCCCATCCTTGCCAAGCCATATAGGTAAGAATTCTATCAAAGGGAAATTCATACCTATCAATGGTGCTCCCAGAAATTACTTGGCGATTTTTGAGGTAATCATTGTAACGATCCTCATGATGCTTGCTCCTGAAGAGTTGAGAAGAAGCTTGCATGGTTCTCTTCTTCTTTGGAACATCTTGAACCATTTGTGTTTTCCCCTTGTCACTTTGAGTTTTTGCCATTTCTAGGGTTTTCAAATGCAGCAAACAAGGATATGTAGGATGAATGTATGAATTGGGGAAGAAATGAAGTGTATTTATGGTGGATTGTTCGTGGGTTATGAGAGTTTGAAGAGTTGCGGCTGATAAATGAAGAGGTCGGGATGATTGGAAGATGAAAAGTTGCGTCCGAAAGAGGCATATTTGTAACGGTCTACAGATGTGCGGTCGACCGGATCGTCGTCCGCAGTATCGTCCGCACCTTGATTTTTGTTACTCGGGAACATTTTCGGTCGATAAATTTAATCTGCGGTCGACCGGAAGTTTTAATTTGAGTCGTCCGCAAATTTTCTGGAACATTTTCGGTCGATGTGTTTAATCTGCGGTCGACCGGACGATTTGATAAGTGTATCGTCCGCACATCCACTGGAACCTCTCCGGTCGATACTTTGAATCTGCGGTCGACCGGTCATCCTGTCATGATCATCCTCAAGTCCACTGTATGTTCTGTGGATGATTATTTTCTAGCTTGCGGTCGACCGCACCTGCCAATGGTGTTATCCAAAACAATGCACAAAAGCATATATTTGACTGACTTCATAAAAACGCACAAGTTAGAAATCAAACGTACCAATGCCCAAAAGTTTTCTAAGTAAACAAAACCTTTTCTCAGCCAAAGGCTTTGTGAAAATATCAGCTAATTGATCATCCGTAGGAACAAACTCAAGAACAATATCACCTTTTAAAACATGATCACGTAAAAAATGATGTTTAATATCTATATGCTTAGTTTTTGCATGTTGTATAGGATTCTTTGTCAGATTTATGGCACTAGTATTATCGCAGTTGATAGTGGTACAATCAAAGTTCAAGCCATAATCTTGCAAGGTGGTTTTCATCCATAAAACTTGTGCACAACAACTACCAGCAGAAATGTATTCAGCTTCAGTGGTAGAGAGAGAGACACAAGCTTGTTTCTTACTATACCAAGAAACTAAAGAGTAACCAAGAAATTGACAGTGACCACTAGTACTCTTACGTTCTACTCTACAACCTGCATAATCTGCATCAGTAAATGCTACTAGCTCAAAAGACATAGATTTAGGATACCACAAACCAAAATCTATCGTCCCCTTTAAGTATCTAAGAATACGTTTCACAGCAATCAAATGAGATTCTCTAGGAGATGATTGAAATCTAGCACATAGACAAACAGAGAACATAATATCAGGTCTACTAGCAGTTAAATACAAAAGACTACCAATCATTCCTCTGTATATAGTTTGGTCAATCATCTTACCATTCTCGTCTTTGTCTAATTTAATAGATGTGGCCATAGGAGTATCAATCTCCTTTGAATCAGCCATTCCAAACCTCTTCAGTAATTCTTTTGTGTACTTGGCTTGGTTAATGAAAGTACCTTCCTTTGCTTGCTTAATTTGTAATCCAAGGAAAAATGTCAACTCACCCATCATGCTCATTTCAAATTCATCCTGCATTGTCTTAGAGAAATCTTTGCACATATTTTCATTAGTAGCTCCGAAAATAATATCATCAACATATATTTGAACAATCAAAATATCATGAGCTTTATTTTTAATAAAGAGAGTAGTATCAACTATACCTCTAGAAAAACCTTTTTCAATAAGAAAATTGCTGAGTCTATCATACCAAGCTCTTGGTGCTTGCTTTAAACCATATAAGGCTTTGGAGAGCTTGTACACATGATTTACATATGATTCATGAATAAAACCAGGAGGTTGTTCAACATACACTTCCTCTTGAATGACACCATTTAAGAAAGCACTTTTGACATCCATTTGAAATAATTTAAAACCTTTAAAGGAAGCAAATGCAAGTAACATTCTAATGGACTCTAATCTAGCCACTGGAGCAAAGGTCTCATCATAATCAATACCTTCTTCCTGATTATATCCTTGAGCAACAAGTCTAGCCTTATTTCTAGTTACAATACCATGTTCATCAAGTTTATTTCTAAAGACCCATTTTGTACCAATAATAGTAAGATTTGAAGGTCTAGGTACAAGTTCCCATACTTTGCTCCTTTCAAATTGATTTAACTCATCTTGCATGGCAATAATCCAAAAATCATCATTAAGAGCTTCATCAATGTTCCTAGGTTCTAAATGAGATAAAAATGCAAAATCATCAACAAAATTTGTAAAAAATCTTCTAGTTCTTACCCTTTCATTTGGATCACCAATGATTTGATCCTTTGGATGGTTGTGAACATATTTCCATTCTTTTGGAAGATCATACTTTGTTCCTTCTTCAAGTGAGATAGATTCTTGATTTTCAAGGACTTCTCTATTCTCATCCTTTGATGTTGAAGGATTTTCATTTGTTTGAGCAGCATCCTTATTTATTGACTTCAAAGGTATTTCTTGAATATCACCTTCAATCTCATTTCTTGGCAAATAGATGTTAGATTCATCAAAAACAACATGAATAACTTCTTCAATAATCATAGTTCTCTTATTATACACACGATAAGCTTTTCTTATTGAAGAATAGCCAAGAAATATACCTTCATCGGATTTCTTATCAAACTTACCAAGATTGTCTTTGACGTTTAAAACAAAACATTTACAACCAAAGACCTTGAAGTAAGAAATAGAAGGAGTTTTGCCAAACATAAGTTCATAGGGGGTTTTCTTCACAAGGGGTCTAAGAAGCACTCTATTTATAATATAGCAAGAGGTGTTTACAGCTTCAGCCCAAAAATACTTTGGCAAATTATTTTCACATAGCATAGAACGGGCCATTTCCTGTAACGTACGATTTTTCCTCTCAACGACACCATTTTGTTGAGGAGTTTTAGCAACAGAAAAATTGTGAGAAATTCCATTCTCATCACACAGTTTAGTGAAGTTAATATTGCAAAATTCTCTACCATTATCACTTCTAATGGAGATGAGTTTGCAACCTATGGTGTTTTGTACTTGTTTAAAAAGCTTGACAAAAGCTCCAAAAGCTTCATCTTTGCCCAACAAGAATAATACCCAAGTAAATCTAGAGAAGTCATCAACTATCACATAAGCATACAATTTTCCACCAAGGCTCATTGTCCTCATAGGACCAAATAAATCCATATGAACAAGTTCAAGAGGTTTTGAAGTTGAAACAATCTTCTTAGGTTTAAAAGAACTCTTGACTTGTTTACCATATTGACACGCATCACAAACACGATCTTTTTCAAAATGAATGGCAGGCAATCCTCTAACATATTCATGTTTAGATAAGTTATGCAAAGTATCCATGCTCACATGTCCTAACCTACGATGCCAAAGATAAGCATCATCATCTTTCAAAGCAAGACATTTAACATCTTGTTCAACTAAATCATCAAAGTAAAGATCATACATATTTCCATTTCTATTTCCAACAAAAACAGTTTTGTTAGAGCAATCATTAATAATTAAACATGAATCATTCTTGAAAATAACCTTATAACCATTATCACATAATTGACTAATACTAAGCAAATTATATTTGAGATTATCAATAAGAAGAACATCTTTAATAAAGGGAGAAGTACTTTTACCAACATTGCCAATGCCAATGATTTTCCCTTTCTTTTTGTCACCGAAAGTCACAAATCCTTCATCTCTTGGTTTGACATCATTAAGTATGGATGCATTTCCAGTCATGTGTCTTGAGCATCCACTGTCAAGAAACCATTTGTTCTCTTTTGTTTTCAATTGAAAACATACCTACACCAAAGATGTTAATAAGCCTTTTGGTACCCAAATTCTCTTGGGTCCATTGGGGTTAGTTCTTTTAATTACCCAAGTGCTTTTAGCACCATTCTCAATCTTTTTCTTCACATAACATCTAGTCACTTTATGACCATTTTTACCACAATAAGTACAACATATTTTTGAAGAAGTATAGACATGTGAATGATATGCATGAGATACTCTCTTATGTGTATGTGACACATGTGAGTGAGATAAACTCTCATGTGTGTGTGAGACATTATTATAACTATCATCAAAACCAAGACCTCTCTTATCATGAGTGAGTCTTTGCATACCAAGTAGTTTGTTCAAATTGTCCCTACCACATGTAAGTTTTTGCAAGCTAGCACTTAAATCACTCATTCTAATTTTCATGGCATCATAATCACTCATCATATCATCCAACTTCTTGTTTCTAGAAATAAGATCAACATTAGCATTCTCAAGAAATTTTACCTTATCATTTAAACCAATAACATTCTCATCAAGACAAATCTTTGTAGAAGTTAACAAGGCATTTTCATCGATGAGCCTAGTATTATCTAATGATAGCTTCTCTACTTGACATTTCAGGACTTTGTTTTTCTTGATAATCTTTTTCATTTCCTTATAGAGATTGGAGATGAATTCATCTCTATCAAACATGTCACAAATATCATCATCACTTTCATCATCAACTAAAGAAGGAGTTTTTGGAGTATTTACCTCATCTTCAATGGCCATGAAACAAACATTTGCATGTTCAGTTTGTTCTTCATCTTCACTTCCTTCTTGATCCCAAGTGCAAGCAAGTCCTTTCTTGTTCTTGGACTTGTACTTCTTTTCTTTCTCTCTTAATTTTGGACAGTCCGCTTTGAAGTGATTTGGACTTCCGCATTCATAGCATTGCTTTGAGTTGTTATTTGTAGACGTCGATGGCTTCTTTTTGAATTTGTTGAAATGTCCCTTTTTGAACATTTTCTTGAAGTTCTTCATGACAAGAGCTATTTCCTCATCATCCATTTCTTCCTCATCACTGGAAGATTCATTTTCGTTGTTCTCTTTAGTTTTGAGAGCAATTCCTCTTTTCCCTTTGTCTTCCACTTCTTGATCATTCAACCACTTCATCCTAATCTCATGAGTGAGAAGTGATCCAATAAGCTCTTCCACTGGTTTCTTCTTCAAATCATGAGTTTCCAACATAGCAGTGGTTTTGCCTTCCCAAGCCTTTGGTAAAGCATTGAGTATTTTCATATTTTGTTCTCCTATAGAATAAGACTTGCTAAACACTTTTAAACCGTTAATAATGTTAGTAAAGCGAGTAAACATATCAGTGATGTTTTCATTTGATTTCATAGTGAAAAGTTCATACTCCCTTGTAAGCATACCAAGTTTTGTTTCCTTTACTTGGTTTGTACCTTCATGAGTCACTTCAAGTAGTCTCCACATTTCATGTGCAGATTCACAACATCTTACCCTGTTATACTCATTCATATCAAGTGCACAAGTAAGAGTGTTCATGGCAAGAAAATTAAGAGTCATTTTCTTTTTATCTTCATCATCAAATTCCTCAGAAATTCTATCAATCTTTATACCATCAACAACTTTGAAAGGAACATAGGGACCATTTTCAACAATATTCCATAATTCATAGTTTAGAGAAGATATATAGATTCTAACTCTATTTTTCCAGAAATTATAGTTTGTGCCATTCAACAAAGGAGGTCTAGTAGTAGAGTAACCTTCTACCATCATATTGTTATCTAGATGAGCCATAGAATCTTTGCTTCAAGGATGTTAAGCCTTATCAACAAGAAGACCTGCTCTGATACCAATTGAAAAACCTAAGAGGGGGGGGTGAATTAGGTTTTAACCGATTTTTCCTCTTTAAATTAAACAAGCTTTCTAAGATAACAAATATCAAACACTTGGTGTTCAACCAAAGTATGAAAAGATGAGTTCAAGAAAAGAAGCAATGAACACAAAGATTTATAGTGGTTCGGTTTATCCAACAAAACCTAATCCACTACCTTGAGCTATCTACTCAAGGATTTCACAAAACCTTTCACTAATATAGTAAGAGAGAATACAATAGAGGCTCAACCCAATTCCCTTAGGGTTTTACAACATAAACCTCTTAACCAACCAAGGTTCACTCAACACTTTGAGTTTTACAATATAACCTTGTCTACACACCTTTCTCTATTACAACAATTAATGAAAAAGAAGCTCTTAACACAAACACAGTTTTCTATGGTTCAAGGCTCACTCTAACCCTTAGAGTTTTAAGCTCAATGCAACCTTGAACAAATCAATCAAGATATGAATAAGAAGAGTTTGATATATGAAATCACCTTAATGTGAAGATATATCAATGTAAAGCATAAATACCTCTTTGAGTAATGTTTTCTTGTAAGTTGCTCAAGAACCCCAATGATTTTGTATAAATCTCACTTTGATGAATTTCACAATATGAATGTTAAGATTTAGTTTCAAAATAATCTCCAGAGGTTCTATGAAGTGTTAGGATCAGATTTTTGCTCAAAAAGTAATTGATATGAGTTGTTTAAACGATTGGGTATTTATATGTATGCACCAACGGTCATAAAAATGGCTGTTTGAATCCCACTCAGGAGAAGTGCGGTCGACCGCAAATCAAGAGGGTCGTCCGTACCATCATCCGCAAATGTTCCAGAGAACTCTGGACAGCCTGCGGACGATGAGCTCAGAAGTCCGGTCGACCGCTCCATCATCCGCAAGTGTTCCAGAGAACTCTGGACAGCCTGCGGACGATACTCTGAGAAGTCTGGTCGACCGCATGATTTGTGGTCGTCCACACTTTTGTCAGGTCGACCACAAATGCATTAAAACTATGCAGAACAAGTTCCCAAACAACTCTAAGAGTTTGCAAACTATATTTTATGAATTTTGAAGTATGTGTATGTATTTTGAAAATCATTTCAAATACCCAACTCATGTTTTATCTAAATGAAATGCATTTTGAAAATCATTTCACTCTTATTGAGCGACCTATAGAACTCATTACTCAAAGGGATAGACCTAGAGATAACCAAAGATAAATAAAGAATTAAAGCTACACCTCTAGATCCTATCTAATCCAGAAACGCTTATCTTCAAGGCTTGACATCAAAAGCTCTTTCCTGAAGATTTGAAACTTTGATCTTGCAAGGATTAGATATATGAATCCTAAAAGATCATCACTAATACAATAAAGCCATTAGTCCTTATCAATGTTTGTCATTTAATCAAAATTAAGATATTAAAAGCTTTAAGGCTTTCAATCTCCCCCTTGTGATAAAAGACATGTTGGAGAGTGTCTGAAAGGCAAAGGGGTTTGTTACCAGTTGTAAGCAGTTAGGTCATTCTGCAGGAGAGTGCAATAATATAGAAAGAACAATACTGAATAGAAAAAGGAAGCTTCGATGGGTCAACCACACCTCTATTCAATGGCAAGAGGGGAAGCAGAACGATCTTCTGGTAATATGGCAGGTATGATTCTTGTGTCTAAAGTCCCCGCACATGTATTATTTGATACCAGGGCCACCCATTCCTTCATATCTACGAAATTTTGTGATAATACTCATGTTATAAGTTGCATTGTAAATGAAACCTTTGAAGTTAGAATACCTTTTGAGAAGATTATTTATACTAAGGAAATGGTTAAAGGAGTGAGATTGGACTTATGTGGAAAGGAATTAGATGCAGACTTACATGTGATTAAAATGAATTATTATGATATTATTTTATGAATGGATTGGTTACACAAGAATAAGGCAAACATTCGTTGTCGAGAGAGAGAAATATCGTTTGGAGCGTAGGAAAATGAGAGATTTATCTTTCATGAATCTAGATCGAGTAACTCGTCTTGAGTAATTTCTGCGTTGAAGGCAACAACTATATTAAAGAAAATGAACTGTCATGGTTTCTTAGTTAATATAATAGCTAATGGCATTATGGAGTTAACAGTTGTCAATGTATCTATGGTATGAGAATGCGCTGATGTTTTTCCGAAAGATTTGCTAGGATTACATTCGGATCGTCAAGTCAAGTTTATTATTGACTTAATACCTTAGGATGGCACCAAATGAGCTGCAAGAACTTAAGGTACAATTACAAGAGTTGTTAGATTTGAGCTTTATACGATCAAGTGTGTCACCATGGGAAACTCTAGTGCTATTCATGAAGAAGAAAGATAGCACATTAAGGATGTGTATAGATTATCGGGAATTGAACAAGCTTACTATTAAGAGCAAGTATTTCTTACTTATTTGATAAGTTGAGAAGTGCAACGTTATAATCTAAGATCAGGGCATCATCAACTTTTAAGTCAAAGAAGATATTTCTAAGACAACATTTATAACCCAATATGGACATTATGAGTTTAAGGTTATGCCTTTTGGACTTAGTAATGCCCCAACAGTATTCATGGATCTGATGAATCGAGTATCCCACTCATATCTAGATCATTTTGTGATTATATTCATCAATGACATCCTTGTGTACTCCAAGGATAAAGAACAACATGAGGAGCATCTCATAATTGTTTTGGACATAATGTGTAAAAAAACATTGTATGCAAAGTTTAAGAAATGTGAGTTTTGATTGGATAGAGTGGAATTTTTGGGACATATGGTAACTACCAAAGGGATTGAGGTGGATCCCTTAGTCGCAAAAGTCATGGGAAACTGACAAGTTTGGTCACAACACTAGAAAAATTTTATCTAAGGAATTTGAAAAGTTGAGTTGGGAAATGATAGTATCATTTAGTACTACTGAAGGGTTTTTGACCACAATGGTAGTACAATCTACTTTGAGAGAACGAATAAAGGAAATTCAAACTAAGGATAAGTTTTTGAACAAGAAGAAAGAATGAGCTATTGTTGGAGATTACTACATATAGAACTTTGATGTTTGAGGGAAGAATCTGTGTGCCCAAATATGATAGTTTGAGAAAGGAAGTGATAGAGGAAGCACATTATACACCTTACACGGCACATCCTAGTGGAACAAAAATGTATCGCATCTTAAAAATAAATTTTGGTGCCGTAATATGAATGATAGTGTTGAAGAATTTGTTGAGAAATGTTTAATCTGTCAATAAGTTAAGGTTGAGCACTAACGACCGTCAAGGTTATTGAAACCATTAAAGATCCAACAATGCAAATGGGAACATATTGCAATGGATTTTGTTGTGGATTTACCAAGGCCAAATTTGGGAAACCAAGCTATTTGGGTTATAGTTGATTGCTTAACCAAGTCCGCTCATTTCTTGCTAATTAAGATGACATATAGTCTGGAAAGATGAGTAGAGTTGTATATAAGGGAGATTGAGAGACTTCATAGTGTACCAGTGACTATTGTATCAGATCATGACACAATATTTATCTCCAAGTTCTGGAAGAGTCTTCAAAGTACTATGAGAACTATGTTAAATTTTAGTACAACATATTACCCTGAGACTGATGGACAGTTTGAGAGAACTATTTAGATATTAGAGGATATGTTAAGAGCTTGCATTTTAGACTTCAAAGGTAGTTGGGAAAGATTTTTGCCATTAGTTGAGTTTGTTTATAACAATAGTTATCAAACAACTATCAGAATGGCTTCATATGAAGCCTTATATGGGAAAAAGTGCAGATCCCCATTTGTTGGGACGAGGTAGGTGAAAAGAAAGTTCTTGGACTTGAATTGGTTGAACAAACTGTGGAAATTGTGGAAAATATTCGAGACAGAATAAAGTCAACACAAAATAGACAAAAGTCTTATGCTGATCAGAGACGGAATGAATTGAGTTTTGAAGTTGGAGAAAAGGTTTTCCTCAAAACTACTCAAACCAAAAGAGTTGTAAGATTTTGAGATAAAGGTAACCTCCGACGGAGGTACATTGGACTATTTGAGATTTTGGAACGAATCGGGGATGTAGCATATTGATTAGCACTATGTCTATGGTAACAGTGCACAATGTTTTTCATGTGTCTATGCTAAGAAAGTACGTCCACGACCCGAGCCATGTAGTCAATTATGAGGTATGGGAAGTAAATAAGGATTTGACTTATGAAAAAAGACCTGTAGCCATTTTGGAGAGGAAAATGCATAAGTTGATAACACACGATATGACATTGTCAAGGTACAATGGAACAGTAATAGACGTGCTTAGGAACGTGAAACTGAGATTCAAGTCTAGTATCCTGATCTATTTAGAAACCAAGGTAATTGAATTTCAAGGACTAAAGCTTTTTTAAAAGAGGGAGTGTGAAATACCGATTACAGTTTTTTTTTTAAGAAAGGGTTTTATTATGTTTCTTTTAGTTTTACTTATAACCCTAGCCCGATAGAGTTTTACCTCACCTATATAAGAATAAAACAAGGAGATTAAACGCATTTCATTAATTTTTTTAAAAGCACAAATCCCAAGGTAAATAAAAATCTCTTAGTTTATCTAGTAATGGTAGTCACCACTAGTGCCGCCATATGGTTGGCCGCCAATGATGACAATGAGCCTAAAGAAGTCGACTTTTCTTCACCATGTTTCCTTTCATATTCAAAGTTTTATAGTTTCTCAAAAAAAACTCCTTAGCCTCTATTGAAAACCATTTTTTAGTGATTGATTTTGAGTGTTTTTGTCATGGGTTTGAGGGAAAAAGAGAGAGGGAGAAAGAGAAAGAATGGAGAATGGGGTAAGGGGCGACTAGAGGGAGTTAGGAGAGGAGAGGAGGGTGGCAGAAATGAGGGAATGAGGGAGGAGGGTGGCGGCCAAGAGAGAAAGAGAGGGAGAAGAGAGTGGCTGCCAAGAGAGAAGGAGAAGAAGGGGTGGCGACTAGATGGGTAGGGAGGAAGAAGAAAATGATAAACTAGGGTTATGATTTTTGGGATAAAAGGGTTGTATAATGAAGATGCATTTTTGTAATTTTAGCCCTTATTCATTTTTGCAATTTGGTCCTTAGCTCTAAATTCTCCAAATTCAATTACCAATTTTACATAATTACCACAACTATTTTAGGATTTTCAAATTAGTCCTTAAATCTTTATAGAATTTTCAATTTAATCCCAAACTTCTTAAAAATTTTATTTTGACCCAATATTTTTAAGAATCCCATTTTATACCTTAAGCCTTATGAAAATTATATTTCAATCCATATTTTCAAAAATTTTGTTTTTAGTCCCTAAACCTTTTGAAATTTTTGTCCCCTTAACTTTTTTTGAAATTACAGTTTGGCCTTAAAGTTTTCCAAACTTAAAAAATTTCCTTTTTATATTTCAAAAGTATCCCAAGTCTTTTAAAATGCCAAATATTTGTTTCAACTTTTCAAAAAGTCATTTCAAAAGTTTTGCCAAATATAGATTACATTTTTTTTTAAAACAATTAATTAGTTTTGCCTTTGTAAATTTCTTATTCATTGAATATTTTCAATGTAAGAAATGAGGACTTAGAGAACTAGTTTTTCCACGTAATTTAGCGCACACTCATATTTGCTTTTGAGGTTGGAGTTCTAATCTTATTTAACTACTTATTTCCTTTAATTACATGTTATATGTGCTATATATATATATATATATATATATATATGTTTATTTGTGCACTTTTAATTGTACAATGGATTTATAATTGTATATATAAATGTTTATTGCATATATCATCAAATAACAAGGGCATTGACTCGATAAAATAAGGACTTATGTTCGATTGAACAAGAGCTTTAGTCCAATTAAACAAGAGTGTTTTGACTAGATGACATACATTAACCATTTTTATTACATGATATTTTAACGTGTATATCCTTGTATAATATCAAATTTTACTCTCACTAAGTACTTTGTACTTAATCAATGTATTTTTTTTTCTAAAAATCATTTACAAGTTGACGGGTTGTAATGCTGAAATGGAGGATGACCATTCATTTAAAAATTTTGAATTTGATTTAAATAATGTTCTTGATTTAGAAATAAAAATATCGATATTTAGTTTTACCTAGTTATGAATTTTATTTGGAAAAGTTTGCTATTGATTTCAAATTTATAATTTGATACTTATTTGAAATTAGAAATTTTGATTCATTATTTAAGAATTTTGACTATTTTAAATTAGGATTTGTTTTATATGACTTAACTACTATATTATATTTTTTATTTTGGTTATTTTGGAAAATCTGGAATGTTACCATGCTACTTTCTATTTGATTGATATTGTAGTGTTATCACATAAAATACAATCTCCACACTATCAATTTCCATTCTCAGTTGTGCTAACAAACATATTTAATACACTTAAAGATTTAGAAGAACAAGAATTTAAAAAATAATATTATCAAAAGTAGTAAAAAATTAACAAAATTTTAGAGACGAAATGAGTAGAACAAATCTACTATATTGTCTTTCAGTGGGCGTTGGACGGAACGATGAGTAAAACAGAGGAGCGTGACGAAGGATTAAATACAACTTGAAGGGAAGGGACTGCCGGTGGGAGATGGGGTGGTGTGGCGAGGACGATGGACTGAAACATAAAGATGTTTGAGGGAACTTTCTAGATTCTTAACAATATATTTGCTTTGTTTCATAAGATATGGCTTTTTATATATTTATACACATATATTGAAGGTCATAAAAAGACTAATAAATTTTTAAATGTTCCCTTGTTTCATATTACTTGTTCTATTTCTAAATCAAGGTTATATTTAATTTTTCCAATTTTACCCTCATACCAACTTTGACAGCATTAGTTAGTTTTCCAGTATTGCAACAAAAGAGGTGGGAGAGATATAGGAAATTAAGAGAGAATAGAAATTGAGATTGCAATTAGTGGGAATATTTGTTTTGTTAAATTTAGTATAAGGGCAAATATATATTTTGAATGAATTATAGAGAGTAAGTCATTTTAATCTTTTATACACAAAAAAATTGAGCAACTAATTATGCCAAAAATGTCCCTTGACTTGACTTTCTCTCTCATTTATAATCATAACTTTTTGTCTCTTCCCCCCCCCGCTCATGTGTTTATTTAAATGAGAATAGAGCTGTAAGATTAATTAGAGAAAATAGTATAATTACACGTTGATACTCTTATAAAATAATTTAAATTTTGAGAGAAAAGCTATAAGATCAAATAGAGAGTAGTTAATTTTGATTATTTAGTTAACCAGTTTGTCTTCTGATGAAGCAACTAGTCTTTCATTTGAACGTGGTACTTTTTTTTTTTCTTTAATAAATATTTGAACATGGTACTTACCTGTGCTAAGGTTCATGGCATTTTGCAGTTCTTAAATTAATATATACCGTGTTGAAAATATGCTGTGAAATGGTGATTTGATCAGATGAATGACTTCTGAGAAGCTTGCCTATCCAGGCTATTCTTGTAGCTTGTAAAGATAATTATAATAATAGTGTAGGGTAGCGTTTTCCCCATCAATGCTAAATAATTTTTTCTTCATAGATTTTTCCTATTTGTTAATCATATAAAAATCACCTCCTATGTGATGGCTCACAATTCTATATATCATCAAAAAGTTTTTGGTCTCTAGAAATTTCTTTAGATGTACCTTTAGCCTTTTAATAATATTGCCAAAGAATCATTTGGAAGTGATAAACATTACAAAATTTCTAGCAACCTATATAAAAACCGTGCCAACCACTTCTTGTTGAAATTTGAAGTTTAATTAACAATCATACATATTACTATTTCTGCTTAAAAAATAGTGATATTACTATTTGAATTTAAAACTGAACATTTACATACTCGCTCGATCCCATAATAATAGGACATTATTTTATTTTTAATCGGTCCAAAAGATAATTTATTTTTTATATAAATTTTATATTTAATTTTTTATTTTCACATTTATCTCTAATTACTACTTCATGTTATTAATTACAAATTAATTTTATGTTAGATTCACACATTGAAATTAAATCATAAAGTAATTGAGAAACAAATATGTATAGCTAACCATTAATATTCAATCACAAAGTTACTTAAAATTGTATTTTCAAGAAAAAATTATTAGTTTGTTTACTTTGAAATAATTGAAGTAATTAAGGACGAGTAATTATATATATGAAAAAAAAATATATATATATATATATTGTATCTCAACTAAACTAATAATCATTTTTTAATATGTATGAAAAAAAATACTTAACTATCTTTGTGAGACGGAGTAAGTATTTATATATATTTATTTAACAATTCTTTTAAAATTTTACTAATAATTTCTTTACCGTAAGAGATTCCATTCACATATTTGATCTCATTTAAAAATGATCTCATTTAAAAAGAGAGTATATATATTCTTCTTTGATTCATTTCTACTCTTTATCTTAATTTCTCAATATTAGAGAGAAAAACTAAAATATAGTAATATTGAGAAAAACAAAATGCAACCGAAAAAAGTCTTAACGCCTTTGCAGTCACTCACTATTAGAAACACTAGGCAAAGTTAATTATTCAAAAAGACAGAATGGAAACAAAAATTAGAATAAAGACAACATAGTGCTATTTATATTCTCCTCTTTGTAGCTTGGCTAAACTTCATGAGCATGTAGATTTTGGCGGTTTCTGATTGCTTGAAGCCTAATCTGCCTGTTAAAATTTCTAATAAATTCTTCAACTCTTCTGTTCAATTCTTCATTGGACATGGTTGAGAAATCATTTTCTTCCTCCATTTTTTCGGGCTTCCCATAGTCATATCTCTCAGATTGTGACCTTTGAATCTTTTTCTCATCTAATTCAGTACCCAAAATAATTTTCTCGGATTTGCTCCTCATGCATTTTCTCTCATTATTCTTCTTCTCTTCAAGAACTTGATCATCGTCATCATCTTCATCAACTTTTGGACTTTCAGAAACTGCTTGTAGCAATTTCTTATTATCTTCTTGATTTTCATTAGGGTTTTTGGGTTCATCTTTGACAATGGTTTCGGGCATCTCTTCGTGGGATTCATCAGCTTTTTGATATACAATTATATCCTTGATCTTTTCTCGTGGATGCTCAGCATGTTTTTGCTTTGGTATCACGTCCATACTTTTCTTTGCCTCCACCATTTTAAGATACTGGAATTCAAAAGAGGAAGAAGGAATATGATCAGTTCTTGCTTGATGAGTATTCTTGACGTATTCTTCGTAGTAATCGCGCTTTCTTGAAGAAGAGAAATCACCAAAGTCAGCTGTAATGATGAGAATGAGAGTGTTTGATATGAAGAACCAGAATTTGGTGGTGTTGAAGAGGGCCAAAGGAGAGAGGTTGAAGACATAAAATATGGAAATATAGATGAAAATTGATAAAATAAATGCCCGAAAGGAAATCCCATTTCCTTTTTCAGCATATTTCTTAGATTTGCTTGGTATGTTTTGGAAGGTTTCTCTTAAATTTTTCCTCGTCATGTTCGAGAGAAAGAGAAGACTATGGAACGAGGCTTGGGTCGGGGGTTGTTAAGGAATTGAGTGTGGTGGGAGAATGTAGATTTTCATAAAATGGTTGGTGAAGTTCCGAATGAGGAGAGAATTTATAGGGGGGATTCAAATGGAAAAGGACTGGTCATTGTGAATAAGAGAGGGGCAGCAAATAATTGAGTTCAAATAATCACTAATACTTCATGTTCATATGTATATTTACACAATAATCCTTAAAATTTTCAAGCTGTTATGAGTGTTTCTAGGAGTTTTGTTGTCCCAACTTGATAAAAATATAACTAGGAGTGAAAATATAAGCAAATTCTTGAAATTAACATAAATGTAGATGCATACTGTTCCTATTAAATGGTGTACAACTTTTTCTTCTTATATTTTTTTGGGGAATTAATATTAAGTTTGGAGCCGGAGATCTACATACTAGTAGTTGACATGAGGTACATATGGAAATTGAAAATATTTGTTATTCCCTTCAGTTGGATTTGGTTGTATTTTTTTTTATTTCAACTTATATGCCAATTTTGTAAATCAATGGTATTAGTTTTGAATAATTAAAAATAGTGTAAAGATACAAAATATGAAGAAAAAATAAGTTTTAAGCATATATTTAGAAAAAGGAAAATAGTTGAAGGATATTTTGAGCCAATTCCTCTAAGACGAGAGAGAGAAAGAAATAAGGAGAGAAAATGAGACTAATAAATGCACTGTTAAACAAGTGATATATCGTTACGTCTTCTCTAACAGCCCTGCCCCTATAAGGCTTAGCTGAGGGCCACAGTATTAATGTGTAAGAAATTATAGAAAATGATGGACAATTGATCCCTACTCCCTAGTTATCTGCCACCCTTTGGCTGGGGAGGCATGGTTAGACAAAGACACTCAAACAAGTGATAACGACATCCCGATTCATTAAAAATCTTATTTATATTTCAAAGTCTAATTAGAAGTGTAGTTATAAATAAATATTTTCCCTCCTATGTAATTTAACTTCCAATTTCCCTTTTTTTGGCTAATGATGATGCATATGGTTCATATGGTAATTGGTACACCATAGTTTGATGGCCTGTCTCCACCTCTTATTTTGTTGATATGGCATTCTCATTTTTGTGATTTTTTAATATAATTTCCCAATAAATTAGAAGTAATAATTTGTGATTGTTGATGAAAATTTTGTATTTTGACATCATATTGTTAATAAAGATATTATCATTTTAGGGTCATTATAAAAGCTATTAAAATTTCGTTCCACTAGAAAAACTAAACATATTAAAATATTGTTGAGATAACTTTATTCTAATTTTTTGCTATTGCTTGAGATTCAAGTCTTCACTTAATTTTGAACTAAATTCATCTTTTTTTCATACTCTGGCCGTCCCAATTTGATAGATTTATTTTTCTTTTTAGTTTGTTCAAAATAATAAGTCAT
The DNA here is from genome assembly GCA_019593545.1 of Apocynum venetum. NCBI lineage: Eukaryota > Viridiplantae > Streptophyta > Magnoliopsida > Gentianales > Apocynaceae > Apocynum > Apocynum venetum. The sequence goes on along the minus strand of SRSM01000145.1, from coordinate 495,156 downwards.
TTTCTTTATTAAAAGTATAAATATTTTTAATTAATCAAAATATTCCTATTTAAAACGATATTGTTTGTATTTAAGAATTGTATTAAATTCACTTTTGAATGATAAATGATAAGTGTATTTTAGAAATTTTTATGAAAAATATACATTTTCAATAACATTAATTATGTTTTCTTAATCGATATGAAAAATCAATTTGGAATGGAAGAAGTATAATTTTTCTGAACTCTTTATCTTTAGCTACTTCTTTCGTTCTAAAAATGAATTTAAAACCTACTTCCATATCAAACCTAATCACTATAAATTGGATAACAATATATATTTGAAAATATGGGGTCTTATCTCTTCACTAAAGGTATGGGATCAATTAATCTCACGAAATTAGAACAGCTGAACAAGTTTTGATTCACAAAAGGATACAAAGGTTAATCTATCCTCTTCAAAATCTTAAAAGATTGAGATCATTGGCAATCCCTTAAAGCAAGTAAGCAAGCTTCCTAAATTTCATATATTCATCAAATAAAATTTTCAGTGTATGATTAACTAATGATTGAAAAACTTGTAGAGTACTTTTCAAGATTGATTGCAGATCTGCGGAGAGGTGAATAATATATATATATATATATATATATATATATATATATATAAATATAATGATAGTTTATATAATCATTCTCGCAAAAGTCTGTTCAAACATCCTCATCTAACGGCACATAATTGTGGTCTTGTAGGACCCTTGTCCCAAAACCATGTTTTTAATTTTCAATTCTCAGTCTTACAATTGTCCGCATGCTAGTTTATTTATTTAGCCATGAAATCTTCTTCATATGGCGGCCAAATCATGCATCTCAAACTACGTGGGTTTCTGCCGCGTGTGCGCTTTGATGAATAAAGTCGACCTTAGTTTTTTTTTTCTTTTTTCTTGATAGTTAGGTTTTTGCAATCTCTATTTCCATTTTGTCAGCGTCACTGTGTTTCTTCCAATAATTGTACCCTTTTATTTTTTTTTTCCACTACTTTTCCCTTTTGGGGAAGAATAGATAATTCCCTTCGGAAAGTATTGTGGAGGAGTATCTCTTTGTCACATGATTTTCAGAATTAGAGAATAACTTGACTCTTTTTTCTTCTTTACAATACACATTAATTATCGCTAATATGAATCGAATCTATTTAATAATTTAACAACATATCTAAAACTTAAAAATACACAATTTCATGGAAAGGATTCAATAAGGTAATTAGGGGAAAAATCCAAGCTTTTGAATTACTCCTGAGCAGCCCGACTCCATAACAAAGTATAAGGAATAAGCTGCCTAGTTGAATTGAACTCTCCCCAATGTCAACATCTACTTGAATCACCAAGGTAAAAAGGAAGTGTAGGATGATTTAACACCAAAATCTTAAAGATATATATATATATATATATATATATATTTCCAAGCTAAGTTTTACTTAGATACACTAGGTTTAATCATTAACTTTTGTCATTCGGTGAGATTTGTTCCCTCATTATTACTTTTACATAATTAGGTCTCATATTTTTTTGAGTTGCGATTAGGTCATTATGTTTAATTTTTCATTAAGTTACCGTTTGACTCAAAAATTTGAGAGGCATTTTCATCCTCCACTATATTCCTTATATTACAATTTCACAAATTGGTATGTTTAGTCGTTTAAGTAAACTTAGGGAGGATGTAATTATCGGTATTTATTTAATGATAGCTAAATCCATGAACTCCCGCTTCATATTTCAAAATTACTTGAACGCTAGATTTCTTTAGGACTTGGTAATCTTTGAATTTCACGGTAAACTTCCTAGGCATAATGGCATTTGTCGAATCCTTATTGCAGGTTTTTTTATCTCTCTTCCGTAAGCAGATATATTAGATAATGGATCATTCAGAAATTAATCATGTTTAGTGGAAAGAGGTTTTGTAATGGAATCATAATCAACAACAAGAAGCCAAATGGAGATAGACAACTTGAATGTCTTTATAGCTTTATGATTTAGGTTTAGAGATTGGATACATAGAGACATTGGCAAGAAACACGCTGCCCACACATTGGCTCATATCGTTTTAATAAACTGTTGAAAAGGATTGGCCTAATATGTAGAATTGAAGAATGCTTATATATATACATACACACATATAAATTATATTGTATCTAAAATCAATCATCTTCTAGAGTTGAAGAATTAGAAAGTTAACAAACTTATAAATCAAAATTATAAGCTAATATACTTGATAATTTAAGGGGTTGTTTATAAAATTTTAGATAGAACAATATATTTATTTTTTAAAAAAAAATTAATTTTTAGACATTCTAAAACAAACATTTGAACATTTAATTTTGAGTCTGGAAATTATTTTAAATTCATAATTTTAAGAAATATAGTGGTAAAGAATTTTCACAAAAATATCATTTAGGAAGTTAAAAGAGAAGTTAAAAAGTTTTTATAACCATGGGTTGAGGAAGTTGAAAAGCCTTTGGGAAAATCAGGTGAAAAATCATTACGGCAGCACAAAACAAAATAATAACAAAAAAGGGGGTAATTTACTTGACTATAATAATACATTACTATTATTACCTAACAAAGACAGACATTCCTGTAAAAAAAAAAAAAAAACAAAACAAAAACAAAACAAAGGTAGACATTACAAAGGAAAGTGACAATAGGAGTGTGCGTGGTTGAATTATTTTCAAATCTAATTAAGGTATTTGAAAGTGAAGCAATTTAAACATAAACATTTTAAAAATTCATAAGATTAAAGTTACTTGTTTAGAAGTTTAGAAAAGATATATTCGTAAATTTATAAAAAAGTGAAATTTTAATAATTACAAATTTGTTAAATAGTGAAATTCTTGTAAATATAAATAAATGAACATAAAAAATGGGAAAATATAATTTATCTAGTTTTAGTATAGAAATTTCAAAAAAAAAAACGCTTAGCTAGGCCATTTTAAAATATGAATTTGAGGGTTTAAAATTTCCTGTTAAAAAAGTCAAGAATTTTGAAAAACCTACGCAATAGATTACCTAAGCAAAGATTTTATTGATTAGATTTTTAAAAAGTTGAATTAAAATAAAAAATTTCTTAAAATCTCCATCCAAACGCATATTAGAATTACCAGATTTATGATGAGGGAGAGCGAGAATTGTAAATCAAGGGATGTGCCCGAGTGACAGACACATGTGGAAGAGAAAATTTGCCCCATACGGGATTCTAACTTGCGTTGCTGGAAGATTTCTCCTCACATTACCATATGTCTTACCAATTCGACTATACTCTGAGTACATAACCACTTAACCGTACGCATATGAAAGATTTTTTGAAGAAGTTCAGTACTACTATATTGATAAGAAGACTCGAACAGAGAACCTCAGCCAACAATGTCTTAGTCCTTTTACCACTTGAGCAAAGGTTGTGGAGGACAGAGCAAAATTATTAGAGACAACAATATCAACCTTTTCATATAATTTAACTGAATAATGTAAAAGTTCAAGAAAATTACCTCTATTACTTTAACCTTCATGCTCGTCATGTCCACGAAAAGCCAATCCTTGTTACAACAAAAATCTTACACAATCAGCAGAGGCTTGCAAAAATATTAGTGGATGCACTAAACTTGAAGATCGAGGAGTAGAAGAACTAGGAGATTCAGAAATAGCTTGCTTTTTATAATATTTCAACATAATTCACTAATAAAGAAATTAGAAATAATAAATTATAAGAATTGTAATAAATTAAAAAATAATTACATAAATCCACACAACAACTAATAAACTATATAAATAATTATACTTATGTAAAATTGGGCTATTTAATCAAATTTCTACATCATTTGATCGTTCGTTTTTAGTTTTAAATGCACACATTGATATTCAAGTACTAGTTAGTATAATTCACTAACAAAGAAATTAGAAATAATAAATTAAAAGAATTGTAACAAACAACAAAATAATTACATAAATTCACTTAACAATTGAGAAACTATATAAATCATTATACTTAGACAAAATTGAGCTATTTAACCAAATTTCTACACCATTTCATAGTTATTTTTTATTTTTAAATAAACAAATTAGTATTCAAGCACTAATCAACATAATTCACTAAAAAACCAAAATAGAAACAAAAAATTATAAGAATTGTAACAAATAACAAAATAATTACAGAAATTCAATTAACAATTGAGAAACTATATAGATAATTATACTTAGGTAAAAATGAGCATTTTAATTAAATTTCTAGTCTATTTGATAGTTCTTTTTAAATTTTAAATATTCAAATTAATATTCAAGTATTAGTCAACATAATTTACTAATAAAGAAATTACAAGCACTAATCAAAAATTAGAAATCTCTAATTTTACAATAAGTCTCTACTTTTCTATTCCAAACCCTAATTAAAAAAAACAATTTTGAAATTACAATGAAATTCATTATTGTTGTCCTTAAGTTCTATACGCCATCAATTTCAAGTTTTAAATTAATCATAAAAATCACGGTACCCCCTTCATCTTTTCAATTATTTTAGTTAAATACAATTTTTATTACAATTTTTTTTGTCAATTAACATATTATTTTCTCTTAACTCTCATAAATTAAAATAAAACATTACTGAAAAATAAAAAATTCTATGAACTTTTTTATTTGCTTGAACATGTGAAGAAAAAAATCTTGATTAAATGCATTAGATTAAGAGGGAGTTTTGATAGAGAACCTCGACTAAATGCATTTTTATTACAATTATTAACTCTCATAAATTAAGATAAAATCTTACTAAAAAATAAAAAAACTATGAACTTTTTTATGTGTTTAGACATGTGAAGATATTTTTTTTTTGAATTTGATACATTAGAAAATTTAGAACAGTTGAGAAAAGAAAAAATTGTTTACTTTATAAAATAATTCTTTTTTCTACTATTTTTAATTTTCTAATGCATTTAATCAAGATTTTTTTCTTCACATGTTCAAGCAAATAAAAAAGTTCATAGAATTTTTTATTTTTCAGTAATTTTTTATTTTAATTTATGAGAGTTAAGAGAAAATAATATGTTAATTGACAAAAAAATTGTAATAAAAATTGTATTTAACTAAAATAATTGAAAAGATGAAGGGGGGTACCGTGATTTTTATGATTAATTTAAAACTTGAAATTGATGGCGTATAGAACTTAAGGACAACAATAATGAATTTCATTGTAATTTCAAAATTGTTTTTTTTTAATTAGGGTTTGGAATAGAAAAGTAGAGACTTATTGTAAAATTAGAGATTTCTAATTTTTTATTAGTGCTTGTAATTTCTTTATTAGTAAATTATGTTGACTAATGCTTGAATATTAATTTGAATATTTAAAATTTAAAAGGAACTATCAAATAGACTAGAAATTTAATTAAAATGCTCATTTTTACCTAAGTATAATTATCTATATAGTTTCTCAATTGTTAATTGAATTTATGTAATTATTTTGTTATTTGTTACAATTCTTATAATTTTTTGTTTCTATTTTGGTTTTTTAGTGAATTATGTTGATTAGTGCTTGAATACTAATTTGTTTATTTAAAACTAAAAAATAACTATGAAATGGTGTAGAAATTTGGTTAAATAGCTCAATTTTGTCTAAGTATAATGATTTATATAGTTTCTCAATTGTTAAGTGAATTTATGTAATTATTTTGTTGTTTGTTACAATTCTTTTAATTTATTATTTCTAATTTCTTTGTTAGTGAATTATACTAACTAGTACTTGAATATCAATGTGTGCATTTAAAACTAAAAACGAACGATCAAATGATGTAGAAATTTGATTAAATAGCCCAATTTTACATAAGTTAATTATTTATATAGTTTATTAGTTGTTGTGTGGATTTATGTAATTATTTTTTAATTTATTACAATTCTTATAATTTATTATTTCTAATTTCTTTATTAGTGAATTATGTTGAAATATTATAAAAAGCAAGCTATTTCTGAATCTCCTAGTTCTTCTACTCCTCGATCTTCAAGTTTAGTGCATCCACTAATATTTTTGCAAGCCTCTGCTGATTGTGTAAGATTTTTGTTGCAACAAGGATTGGCTTTTCGTGGACATGACGAGCATGAAGGTTAAAGTAATAGAGGTAATTTTCTTGAACTTTTACATTATTCAGTTAAATTATATGAAAAGGTTGATATTGTTGTATTGAAGAATGCTCCTGGTAATCAACGAATGATTGCTCCTTCAATTTAAAAAGATATTGTTCATACTGCTGCTAAATTAACAACAAAGGCTGTAATTGAAGACCTTGAAGATGATGTTTTTGGGATTTTGGTTGATGAGTCTCGTGATGTCTCATGTAAAGAAAAATGGTGGTAGTTTTAAGTTATGTTGATAAAAGGGGATTTGTAATGAAGAGATTTATCGATATAGTGCATGTTTGAGATACTTCAACCACTTCACTTAAAAATGCTATTAGTTCAATGTTATCAAAGCATAAACTTAGTATATCCTGAATTCGAGGACAATGTTATGATGGAGCTAGTAATATGCGAGGTGAGTTTAATGGTTTGAAGACTTTGATTATGAGAGAAACTAAATCTGCTCATTATATTTATTGTTTCGCTCACTAATTTTAATTAACACTTGTATTTGTTGCAAAAAATCATTTTGCTATTAATGATTTTTTCGATTGAGTTACTCATTTGTTAAATGTGATTAGAGGTTCTTGTAAGAGTCGAGAAAAACTTAGAGATCAACAAGCAAAAGTTATTGAAGAATCATTAAGTGTTATTGAGCTTCAAACTGGTCGAGGTTTGAACCAAGAATGAGTATCAAAAGACCTAGTGATACTCGTTAGGGGTCTCACTATGTATCACTCTTGAATGTCTTGTCAATGTTTTCTTCAATTTTGAATGTGATTGAAGATATTGAAAGTGATAGCACATATCAAAACCAAAGAGCGGAAACACATCGTCTTTTGAAAGTATTTCAATATTTTGACTTTTTATTTTTTTGCATTTGATGGTGACCTTTTTGGAAATTTCAAATGAGTTGAATTTAGCTTTGCAAAAGAAGGATCAAGAGATTGTAAATGCGATGTCACTTGTAAGAGTTTTCAAGAGAAGACTACAACAAACAAGATATGATAGATGAAATATTTTGCTAAATGATCTGCCTTTATTCTGCAACAAGTATGAAATTCAAATTCTGAATTTTAAGGAAGCATATTTTAAAGGGAGTCGTCACAAAGGTTCTCAAGTGAGAAATTTGCATTATTATCAAGTGGGTTTATTTTATGGGGTCATAGATATGCAACTTCATAAGCTCAATAGTCATTTTAATGAAATGAATACTAAATTGCTTACTTGCATTGCTTGCTTGAGTCCACATAATGCATTTAGTGGATTTGATGAGCAAAAATTGTTAATAATGATTGAATTTTATCCATGTGAGTTTTCTGGTGCTGAGCGTGTGTTATTTAAAAATCAGTTTGGAAATTATATCGTATATGCTCGTGAAGATAAAAGGTTTGGTAATTTGAACGAAATAGGATATCTTTCGAAAATTATAATTGAGACTAAAACAAGTGTTATTTTTTCATTCGTGGATTTGCTTCAAAAGTTGACATTGATTTTACTGATAGCTACAACAATTGTGGATCGAGCATTTTTCACAATAAAACTTATAAAAATTAATTTGCAGAATAAAATGTGTGATGAATGGTTGAATGATTGTTTAATCACATTTTTTGAAAAAAATGTATTTGATAGTATTAATTGAAAGCCCTAAAGCTGTTAATGTCTTAATTTTGATTAATGACAAACATTGATGAGGACTAATGTCTTATTTGTACAAGTGATAGAGTTTTTGGATTCATGATCTAATCCATGCAACAACAAGATTTCAAGTCTTCAAGGAAGTATACAAGTCAAGACTATCAAGATTTGAAGACTAGCTTTTATTGGATTAGATAGGAACTAGAGGTATAGTCTTAGAGTTATATATTTTGATATATCTAGTTCTACCTCTAATTGAGTAATGGTTGCTAAAGGTTGCTCTATGAACTTAAAACGTTATTTCAAAATGTTTTTAATATGTTAAAATATGTTTTGGTATTTCGAAAACCATGCATCGTAATTTCAAAACTTAAATGGTTCATAAACTCTTGTTGGATTGATACCATAACTTATATGGTTGATTGAAATCATCATTTGTGTGTTAGAGTATTGTTGATACACAAATGAACATTTTTCAGTCGACCTAAAGTGGTTAAGGTATCGTCCATAAGTTAGTTTATCTTGTGGATGCATATGCTGTCAAATTTGTTCGTCTGCCAACCTGTGGACGACCATTAGGTCGACCGCAGGTAAAGTGAGGTCGACCGCAGGATGAAAAATCATCATCCGGTGGTTGTCCAGTGAGCTTGAGGATGATGGTGCGGACGACCAAGTCTGATTTGCGGTCGACCGCACTTCCTGAGTGGGTTTCCAACAGCTTTATTTTTGACCGTTGGGAACAAACCTTTAAATACCAAAACCTTTGGAATTCTTTCTAAGAAGATTTTTTGAGCAAAAACATTACATATCTTGATCCTATAACATCTTAGAAACATTCCAAAACCCTTTCTAAACATCAATCTTGTTAAAATCAATCAAGAAGGGTTTTTTACATTCAAAGGTGAATTTTGAGCAATCTTGACAAGCCATTACTCAAAGAGGTGATTGTGATTTAAATTGATATATCTTCACATTAAGGTGATATCTATCAAACTCTCTCTTATTATTATTGATTGTAATTGTATCAAGGTTGCAAGTAACATAAAACCCTAAGTGTTAGGGTGAGCCTTGTGTAGGTTGTTTTGTATTCAAGGTTTGTTTGTAAAACCTTTGGGTAAACCTTGAATTGAATTGTTGTGTTAGGATTCACTAAGGAGAGTGGTGAGATTATTGTATAATCAAGGTTGTGTTGTAAAACTCAAGGGTTGAGTGAGCCTTGATTGGTTTGAGAGGTTATTTGTAAAACCCTAAGGTGAATTGGGTGAGCCTCTTTTGTAATCTCATTTATTTGATTAGTGAAGGGATTTGATAAATCCTTGAGTAGGTAACTCAAGGTAGTGGATTAGGTTTTGTTGGATAAACCGAACCACTATAAATCATTGTGTTCATTGCTCTAATTTCTGCATTTTACTTGAACACTTTATTTCTCACACAACTAGCACACCAAGTGTTTGATATTTATTGTCAAAGAGGTGTTTTATTGAATTAGGTTTAAAAATCGGATAAAAACCTAATTCACCCATCCCTCTTAGGTTTTTCATTAATAATAATGCAATTATACATTATTTTCAAGATATGAGTAATTAAAAAGGATAGTTGTAAAAAATTTTTAATTAATAATTGCACTATCATTGAAAATGACAATTGTAAATTTTTTTAAATTAATAATTGCATTGTAAAAGACAATTGTAGTTTTTTTAATTAATAATTGTACTATCATTGTTGTTTTTTTTTCTCTTTATATATGAACATCATTATAATTTTTTTTGATACATCACTAATTGCTTTTGCATTCATTATAGCTTTTACACATTAATCTAAGGCTGCAAATGAATCGAGCAGCTCGGTCAAAGCTCAACTCGAGTTTGGTCAAATCTCGAGTTTAAGCCAACTCGTTAAAAATTCGAGTCGAGTTTGAACCCAAAATTAGTTGGCTCGTGACTCGTCGAGCTGCTCGTGAGCCAACAAGTTAAAAATTCGAGTTGAGCTCGAGCCCAAAATTAACCAAATAAATAAATATTTTTTATATTTTTTTAAAATTTTTAATTAAATTTTTTTAAAATAATTTAAACTCAAGTTCGACTTGAAAATTATCTTTTATTCAAGCTCGAATCGAGCTCGAACTAGTTAAAATTTTAACGAGTCGAGCTTGAACTTGAATTTTCAAACTCCAGACTTGGACTGACTCAAACTTGACTCGCCTCGCTTTGCACCCCTATATTAACCTCTTGCATTCCTAACATTTGCAATAGTAATGATGGGAGAATGGTGTCCGACCACAATGAGAAGAGGAAAAAGAAAAAGAAAATGGTGGATTAGAGTTTGAAAATAGGAAAATAATATATAATTTTTAAAAAACTTACAAAATTACTTTTAAAAACTATATTAATGTCATTAAAAAAAAGTAAGCATCCATAAATTTGTCCCTTAGATAATAATTCCTCAATCGATAAAAAGGCCCTTCGGAGTACTAATTTAGAATTAACCCAAACACAAATTGAAATCTAAACTCATCTGCCCTGGTTTATATCCTTGACCGTGGTGATTAAAATTTAAAACCACACGTGAACGCCTGAATTACTTAGAAGTCACTATCGAAGATTGAAGAACAGCGACGACGCATTCGTCACTTCAAATTCTTTACACAAACATTTTTGTCCTTTTTCTTCTATTCATGATCATCCTCTGACACTGCTCTGTCGGTTCTAGATTCAAGATTCAATCTTTGAAACTTCGCCCTTCTTTTTTTCTCCTTTTCTGTGCGTGCTTTTTCTATCTGCTCCTCAAATTCATTTTTTCCTGCTGCTCTTGCTTACTGGACTAGCACTCTTCAAGGTGTGTTCTCATTTTTTTCTTGTTACGCTATTTGTTAAAGAAATAATATTTGATGTTTTCATCCGGGCTTTATTCAATTTGATGTTTAATATTAGTAAATCGTTTGTTGTAGTAGCGTGAGATTTCCTTACCTTTTTTTTTTTTTAATAATAAATTTATTGTTTTGGTCCTTCTCCTTTGGCAAGAGTTGATCACGAGCTGTTTTAATCAAGCGCAAGAATGGAGTAAGATCAGTTTGTGCATGTACTCCTTAGATAGACAAGAAACACTTTGATTATGTAATCTTTCTATTTTGTTGGTTATAAGGAGGTTTAAATGTAATTGTTGGGTTGATGTCTGTTGGTGAATGCAAAATCATTGTTTTTGTGATCACCCCTATTAAGAGGAGCTTTGATTGGGAAAATAGCAGAATGGCTATGTAAATAGCATTTCGGTTTGTGAGGATTTTGTGATTCTATTTATTTATCTATTCCTCTTCATAGTTCCAGCATTTATTTTAAAAGCCACCTGATTTATATGTATTACTCTGTATTAGTTCCTTATGCTAAAACTAGAATGATTACATTTGATAATCTAAAACAGGATCTGTTCTTTGTCATGTATAGATCCTTAAAAATGCGTTGCTTCAAGTTAACACACAATATAGCTAATTAGCTCATAATTTGAGGAAAAGACACTGAAGAAACAAGAAAAACGTTTTCTCTGAGAATGTGATGTTATTTGATCGAAGTCCGTAATTTATATTATTTCCCTCAAAATATAATAGCTGAAGTGAATTTGCATGCATAGGCTGCATTTAGTTAGAGATGAGTCTCTTTTGAAGTCCTCAAAAGCATAGTGGTTTAAGAGTGCAACAAACTTTCAGATATTTACTCAAATGCCATCATGATATAGATCATATTTTCTGCCTGGTCCACCGATTATATAAGTATCTTTGAGATTTCCCTTCATTATTCCTCGCAGTCTGAGTTTAGTTGGCTCTTGCTGACAGAATTTGAAGAATCCTTGGAAATATTTTATAGACAAATTGGAAAATGGAAGTTACCAATGTCATGGAGTATGAGGCTCTTGCCAAAGTGAAACTGCCTAAAATGGTGTATGATTATTATGCTTCTGGTGCGGAGGACCAGTGGACTCTCCAAGAGAACCGAAATGCTTTTTCCAGGATCTTGTGAGTATTCATGTTTATGTGTGCCCTTCTTATGAAGTAATACCATACTTTTCTAACTTCAATCGCACTATCTTTGGTAGTACAGGAATGTAATACAACTAACAGAACCTCTTTTCTTTGTATTCTTTTTGCCCCTGCCCCTGTCCCTCACCCCCTTGGTTCAATTAAGTCTCTGATCTAAATTTACATTCTGAAATCATTTTATTGCATGCGTTATAGATTCCGGCCTCGAATACTTGTTGATGTAAGCAGCATTGACACCACCACTACTGTCTTGGGATTTAAAATTTCTATGCCTATCATGGTTGCTCCAACAGCCATGCAGAAAATGGCTCATCCTGAAGGTATAGCAATATGCCCTTTAAATTTTTATTCATTAAAAGTGGTCTATTTCCTAGAGCTGAATTACTTCCACATTTACTTAATGCAGAAAGTTATTGTTACCATCAATTTGGCTTATTTCTTGATTGAGATTTGAAATTTGTCATTAAAATCCTAGTTCTTGTAGTACTAGACAAACAGAGACTGTATGCTTAAACCAATTTAGTCTTCTATCATGTTGAATGGCCCTGGAAACAAACATTCTGTTGTCTCAACTGGAAAACTTCTGAACCTGTGCTCACTTGCCCCTAAGTAACATGGAAAAAAAAAATTGACCTCCAGAATCAATATAAGCAGCTGTTTTGCATTCATATAACTATCCACATGACCTTTGCATTACCACAGCATCAGCACACCATTGAAATGGCTTTAGGTGCCTGAGAATGCAGGTCAGTGCTTCCTGAAAGTTACCTGTAGGGATGAGCCCCCAACAATCTATAATAATTTGTTATGGACTAATACCTTTTAAATGTTTGCAAACATATTACCAGTACATGAATATAAGGCATATTGTTTTGCATTTAACTTGACAATTTTATGTTTTCAGAGCTAAAATGAATTCATGAGAAAGTATATTCATTGCAGACTTTCAATTGATTGCTGATATTCAACACATGGAATTTCTCATTTGAAGATTTTCACCTTTTCTAATACAGCTCCAAATGGGATCCTAATTGTAGTATCAGAGAACCATCTGACGAGCGTGTCGTTGTACCAAACTCAACCAACTTATATAGTTAGGGCAAATAAGGGTCGAACCCATAGAGACTTGTAAATTCTTTGATTAAGTAAATTAATCACGACTTTGGGGGAAAATATTTGGTTTTTATCTAAAAAGATTAAAACTTAAAAATAAGTAATTCACAAAATAACTAGAAATCAATGGATAAAAAGACGTTAGCAAGGACTTTGTATTTCGGTTTCATTTATTCGGGATTAATCATTGATAATAACATATTTGAGTAGTAACCTAGAATTCCGCGTAGCGCAGCAAATTCTGATTCCTATAAAGTTAGGTTAATTCCTGAGAAGCACGACAAATTAATTTTAATCTAATTAAACTAAATTACCGAATCGTTCGTATAAAATAGTTAATTAAGTTATTCAGCTCGAGGACAACATCAACACAAATTACATAAAATTAATGGCCGATTAAAATTATGCAATTCGTTTCAAACAATTCCCTATCAATTAATCAAACACAGATTTAAATTAATCAATAGTTACTACTTTTGGTTATCGAAAACCGATTCTGCATGACCCTAGTTAATCAACTATGTAAAACAATTAAGATGACCAATAAGAATTGAAATAACACAATTGATAGAATAAAACCAAGAATTGTTCAAATACTCAAATAGAAATAATGATCCCTTGAAAAGATCGAGTTTTTAATGACAAAACAAAAATTTCATATTCCCGAATAAAGTAAACCTAATACATATCCTTGCCAACTAAAAATGTTTACTCACAAAACATAAAGGAAAACATCATAAAAAGATTAAGGGAAAGAGAGAAACTCATTAGTCGGAAATCCAATTTCCCGAGAAGCTCCCACCCTTGATCTCCTACAATGCTCGGGAAGAAAGAATCTAAAGTACTTTACCCCCAAAAACTAAGCTATTAAGGCCTATAAATAGTTAGAAAATGTCCTAGGGTTAGTTACATAAGAGTTCTAATTCAAAACTACTAAAAAAACTATCCAAAATCTTCAATTCGGAGAGTGGACGCGCGTGTTGTCAAAAGTGAACGCGCGAGGCTGTCAGAAACGTCCAAGTGGACGCGTGAGGCTCCAAAATTACTGAGAATGGACGCGTGGATGAATAGTGGCGCGTCCACTTCTTCAAATACGCATCCAATTGGTTTCTGAGGCGCGTCCACTCCATTTTGCTTGCAAAACAACTTGTTAAGTCTCCTATCTTCCTCCAATGCCTTCTAAACATGTTAAAATACCTTCAAAATACCTGTAAACAAAGATAAAAGTGTAAAGAACCAATTTAAGCACATAAACACACAATTAGGTATATTTTATCTCAATAAACAACACATTAAACTTCTAAAAATCAATCTAATTATGGTTCAATTACCATCTCTGCAAACAGTTCTTTTATCTCAATTAGTAGGACACATCTATAAAGGATAAGTATTAATGGAGCTCTCATGTTTTAACAGATATTTTTTTCTTAATCAGTTTTTGGGTTAAGTTGAGGCTGGAAGATCTCTAGAAGGGTTAGAGATATAGTTTCAATATTGAAGATTGAAGTGGATTGAAAAACCAAAATAGCTAATATTGTATATTGATCTCCAGATAATTCTAAATACTCTTCTTTTTAACAAAAAACTGCCAAGTATTCTTTCCCTTTCATTCAAGCATTAACCTGTAGTTGACTATTTTGAGCTATCAGAAATCAAATCTTTCGGATAATTCTCTGTTATCTAAAATTATGTTGATTCTGGTCAAAATATTTCTTTTACATTCAAAACTGGCTTTATTGGATATAGGAGAGTATGCAACGGCAAGAGCAACATCAGCAGCTGGCACTATCATGGTCAGGATTGATACTAATTCTATTTTTCTCCATTTTCTAATATATTATTCTTGATCTATTATGAGCTTTCTCTGGTTTCTATTGTGCTTCCCACGTAGTTCTTAACGATGGAATAACCCCAGTCTCTAAACTATGTCAACTTTATGCATGGTTCCATTTTAGACACTTTCTTCGTGGGCTACTTCCAGTGTTGAAGAGGTTGCTTCCACAGGATCTGGCGTCCGTTTCTTTCAGCTCTATGTGAGTTTTAAAATTTAGCACTGAATCTTTCTCACCTAGTGTTTCAAATTCATTACCCTCTCTTATGTGCACTACATAATATATCATGATGGTCAGTTTGCAGATATTTCTGTTAAGTAGATCCATATCTATCACAAAATGAATGTTTTTCTACCATATTACTGAGTTGTTCCAATGACTGAACAAAATTCTCCTATAATCCATAATTGTCTGAAAATTAGGAACTGTTGGCCTCGATTTAGTGTTCATTTACTAAAAGATAGACAACTTGAGACTTGTTACTCAAATATATTTTGAATTCTGATAATCATTCAAAGACCTAGCCTATTTATTTTACTAAAATAATGATTTTGAAATACATTTATTTCTTGGGTACTGTTCTTTTGCATCTAATTAACACACGTTTCTGAAATTATGTTCAATTTCAATGATGTGTCATGTAGCCAATATTTTCTGCTATTTGCTTTCTCCTAATAAATCTCTTGGATTCTGTACCTAGTATGTTAAAATATAAGTGTTTGCTATAATTTTCTTTTCTAAATATGTCTAACATGTTGAAATGTCACGAAGCATGTTAATTTAGAATTTTCCATAGATGATTTCTTTCTCAAAATGAATTTATTGTGCATTGCTTATTGGAAATATTAAGGATTAGGAACAGAGTTCATTTGCAGAATCTTAGTTTTGATTAGATATGGTTTTCTTAATGTTGATAATCGTCTAAATGTCTTAGGTGTACTATGTTTCTTGCTTTGTTCTATTTGTTTGGCCTTCTTGTTCGATTATTTGTTTAACTCTTTTTGACATTGATAACGCTATAAAGTTTCAGGTGTCTGTCTCTAATATTTTTGTCCTGAACAATAATAATTTTTTCATCTGAATTAGGTCTTCAAGGACAGACATGTTGTTGCCCAGCTTGTAAAGAGAGCAGAAATGGCTGGCTTTAAGGCCATCGTCCTTACTGTCGATACTCCTATTCTTGGGCGTAGAGAAGCTGATATTAAAAACAGGTTAAAGGAGGAGAAAATTATTTTTTTTCTCTTTTGAGTTTAAGCAGTTGAATTACTTCATTTGCTGGTGTTACAATTTGGACCCTTTCATCGTTATTTTTGGAAGTCTCAGATTACGCACCTTGCAATACATTTTATTTATTCATTGTTTTTATCCCCTTTTTCTATTGGGGATTTCTGTGTTATAGATTTGCTTTGCCACCTCATTTGACTCTGAAGAATTTCAAGGGCATGGATCTTGGGAAGATAGGGAGGGTGCGTAATTCAGCAACGAACTAATACTGGTTCTGACATTGTTATGTTGCTGATGACATGCTTCGTGATTGACCTGCAGACTGATGATTCTGGACTTGCTTCATATGTCGCTGGCCAAGTAGATCGATCTCTTAACTGGAAGGTAACTGATTTTCTTGATCTTGGTAATAAATGATTGGAATAATAATTTGAAAGCCTTTCCTTGTGAGTTTGTTTAGGATGTGAAATGGCTGCAGACAATAACTAAATTACCAATTTTAGTGAAGGGTGTATTAACTGCTGAGGATGGTAAGCTCGGATAAGAGTTAAACCAGTTTCTTTTTCTGATTCCCCACCAGGTGTTCCTAATTTTGTGACCTTTCTTTTTCTTTTCCTGATTCCAGCAAGGCTTTCTGTAGAAGCTGGAGCTACTGGAATCATTGTGTCAAATCATGGAGCTCGACAACTCGACTATGTTCCTGCAACTATCATGGCTCTGGAAGAGGTAACTTACTACCTGTCCTGTGAAAATGGTTTTGAGTTAATTTTTCTTTTTGGTTGTTAAGGCTCTAGATTCAGACTTTTGTAAACCCATCATCTATCTCATTGTTTCTCTTAATTCTATCGATTTTGTTAGTCTTCTCTTGTCTTCATAACATGAGAACTGAACCATTTACTCTTCTCATTTTCTTTTAGTACTTGTTCCATCTTTCATGTGGTTGTATAAATTTTATTTGATTTTGCCATCCAAGGTTGCCTTGAGATACTTACTTCTGCCATTCTTTTCCCTTGAATTCTCTCATGCCTCAGTTGATTGTACTTATTTTTATCAACTTCATATACTCGACGTTGTCTGACAGACACATCTCCTAATCCATTGCGCTTGGTGGGAATCATGCAGGTTGTCAAGGCTGCACAAGGCAGAGTTCCTGTTTTCTTGGATGGTGGAATTCGACGTGGTACAGATGTGTTCAAAGCATTGGCTCTTGGAGCCTCCGGTGTATTTGTAAGTAAAAGAATAATGCAATATATTCTGCCTAGTGGTAGTGACTTCCATGTGATTTTGTTTCTATTTATTCATATTTCCTACTTTTCCCTGCTATCCTGGAAAATAAGAAAATCCTGTGGGGTGTGACTATTCCTATAAACAGGTCCGGATAGTTCTGTGAATTTATCTATCTCTAATGATGGAAACTTCCACTTGTATTAGAAAACATCAGGACAGTGAAACCCTGGTAATTATTATTTTTTATCAAGGTCCGATTAACAACGATACAGGAGGACAGTTCTTTCCCATACAATATCTTCATCATTTCTCCTAATTGCTAAGAAATTCACTTGGCATATTTTGCTGTCTCATGATAGATTGGAAGGCCAGTTGTATTTTCATTGGCTGTTGATGGTGAGGCTGGAGTTAGGAAAGTACTTCAGATGCTTCATGATGAGTTTGAGCTTACCATGGCACTTAGTGGCTGTCGCTCAGTTAAGGAAATTACTCGCAATCATATAATGAATCCATGGGATTGCCCTCACACTGCATCCAGGTTATGATTTGTTGTTATCTTAGAGTGCAAATAGAGGTGAAATAGAAATGGATGTTTAACGTTGGAATAAGTAGCTCCTGTTAGATGAATTACAAGTCATAAACTGATTGTAGCAACAGGTGCAACTCCTGACACAGTTTGCAGGGTGAATTTTTATTTTTTTTGATAAATTGCAGGGTGACTGTTGTGATGAGGACATAAATTCTAATGGTATGCCAGTCATAGAAAATATTGCTAATTCACAAAAGGATGATTTCCAAACAGCAAAAAGCCTAGAGGTTGGATAGGCTTAAACAAAATGAATTGATGTTCTTTAAACTGCTTCAATGGAAATAACACTGAACCATGACAAAGGATCTTTTAAAAACCTGTAAATGATGTTTCCATGAAAAATTCATTTACTGTCATTACATGGGTTTTCCCTTTTAAAAAAAAATGCTGTCGTTTTATGGGAAATTATTCCTAAATAAATGCAGAGGGATGTAGGAAACACAAGGCTTTATTTTGGGTGAATAAAAATAATTTATTGGTAAGAGTGTAAAAGAGTAGTAATTTATTGAACAGAGCTTTATTACGGGTACCTAATACCTACAGAGTCAGCTTCTGAAAAGAGAGTACAAATGAAGGGAGAGGTAAGATAATTCCATTGTTCGTTCCCTTCTTTTTTTATATATATTTTTTATGAGAAGATCATCAATTTGAGTATAGTGTATGTAACAGTGTGATAGAGTGCAGTTCTGGAGTTGTGAGAGAAGCCATTTGCAATCATGTAAAAGATGGTAAAAATGCATATGCTTATTTGGTGATGACAACATAGAAACAACAATTTGTGAGTCTATATTTATTTCTAATGAAGATAAATGTAGTGAATAAGCATTACGTAAAACAAGAGGGTACAAATATGGTTGTATTGGTGATCCAGTCCTCCGTCAAAGCTAAATACTTGGCACAATCACCCATCCTTTTTCAATAAGGCAGCGGAGACGGAATCATACCAAGACTGCCGCGCCTCCAATCTCCATGCCAACCTTCAAGAAATTTTCAAAGGGGCAGATGGAATACGCCACATCATTTTTATTCTCTATGGACCAGTCCAAATTTTTTTGTGTACTTTGATTGTTTCATGTTGACATAAATTACAGTCTCGTGATTTAATCTAATCATATTCTTCTTTCTTCCTTCATTTGTTTTTCATAAAATTTTGAAACTGTATATGATGTATATACACTTTTATTTATTTATTTTATATCACCATTAATAGATGTGAAAAATATATTTCTTTCGCATGCATGACATCATTTCGAAAGCGTAAGTTCGAAAGATATATAATATTATTAAACATGAATATTTTGAAGATGATTATAATATAATCTGAAAATACGTATAATTACTAATTATATTTGGTAAGCATTTATACTCTAGAGAATCCTAAATAGAAATATTTATGTTGTATTTATGAATAAAGAATTCTCCTTAGACTATTAAACAAAATCCAACCACATTAGAATGAATGGCATAAAGTCCTCCAGCTTTTTATTTTTCTTTTGACATAAATAAGATAAGCCACTGTATCCTTAGCTATTTATTATCTTCTTCTGATTTTGTGGATAATTAGTGGCACTTTCTTTAATTTTATATAATTAGGCTTGGGGGAATCCATTTAAAGAGGTTTGCCATTGATTGGGGGAAGATGTGAACAGTTGTTTAGGGAACAAAAGGTTTCTTCTGCAACGCAGAAGTTGAGCTTGGAAGCCTAAATCAGACCAACATGTGTTTTATCGGACTACCCACGAAGTCAATATGACTGTATAGGATCACTCTATAGACTATACAAATATGTGTCAAGATATCAAAATAATATACTTTTTTTATCCCAAAAAATACAATAATTTGAGTAAATTCTTTATTTCAAAATATAAAATACTTTGAGAGTTAATTTGTATATTTTTTTAATATTATTCATACTCTTAAATGAAGATAGAAAATAATTTTTTAATTTTTAATTTTTAATTAAATAGTATGACATAATAAATTAAAGTATTTTAAAAATCTAAAATATTTTCTTTATATACCTAAAATATCGAAAGTATTTTATATTTTGATACTGAGGGAGTATGAAAGTTTGAAGTTTGGACTTAGGAGCTAGCACTTCACCATTGAGTTACTCAAGGCAAAATTGAGCTAGTAAATTGTAGTCGAAATGCTAAGATCTGATTAAGTCGGTATGATTTAAAAATTTTATTTTTCTAATATCTATTTTCGTCAAATCCAATTAAGATAACAAAGTAACAAGCCATTCCAGATGGGTTGTTATGCGGCTCCGGACTTGGGAGTTGGGCCTACATCTAAAATTCTTTTAAGTATTTTAAATTATTCAATTTTTAATTTTAATATGTATTTTTATATTTATACTTTTATTATTAATGAAAGGTTTAAATAAATTATCTATAATTTATTAGAAAGTATATTTTTTTTAAATGATTAATACTTATGTAATTTAGAAAGTTTAGAAGTATAATTACTATTTTCAAGATTTGTATTAATTTTTATGCAAATTCAAAATGGACAATTGAAATAAAATGGAAAGAGTAATTGATTTTTAATAAAATTAAATAAAAAAATTTAATTTTTAAACTGAGATACGTATTTTTGCAATTTTGTCATATTTCTAGCTCACCAAGATGGAGCATCTATAATTATGGGCAAATACTATTATTATTTGATTCTATACAAGATGGAGCAAACCCATGAGCCTCACATTTGATTCTGGAAGCAACAATTATTACTCGTTTTCTTTGCTTTTGTTATCTTAGACGACAGTGCCAACTGTGCTGATTCTCTTCGTTATTGTTTTTGATTTTCAAGTTTCCAACCACTAATTAGTCCTACCAAAATGTGTTCTTGTGCTTCCATATTTGGACCAATATAGCCCGTAGCTAGCGGTCCTCCCATTGCATCTCAAAGTAGCCACAAATTTGACATTTCAATGCAATTTGAACAAAACCCTTCTTTGAAAGCAACCATTGGACATATTTCAAATGTTGATTATTCGGAAGTTTCAGAGAAACTTCAAAAAGGTAGTTCACTTCTTGACACAAGAGTCCTCTTCTAGAACATTTTCCGGGAGTGGGTAAATTTTTTGTAATTAAGTTTGAGTGAAACATAAAGAAAATAAAGAAAATTAAAGTTGCTTAACGTCATAATGAAGTAAAAGATTTTATAAGTTTTGAAACTTTTCAAATTCTTTCTCTCATAATCCTCCCAAATTATACTATTATAAAGGAAGAACTTGGAATTCTTTTTATTATTATGAGATTCATTGATCTGAAGATTTTGAAATTATATCATATAATTTATATGTTATTGACTTGCAACGACGACCAGTAAAGGACATGATCAAATCCTTGCAGATCAAGACTAAATATTTGGTAGTTTTTCTTTTCTTTTTGTCAAATAAGCACATGATTTTCACTATGATTTCCAATATTGGACCATTTCAAAGAGCCATTTTGTTATGACAAACCACATTTTAAGATTAGATGAGCAAACATTCTTCGATGCGGTAAACTGCTCTACGAAACATTGAAGGATAACTGAATTATAAGTTATTAAATTGCAAAGATAAGAATGTGAAAATTATTTAATACATGAAATTTAGTGATAATATATATTTAATACAAGAACAAAAATATTGGAGATGCATATTGCAGGCACAGGTGTCTTGTAACATTTGAAAGTAGAGGAATACATCAGAAACCAATTTGTTTCTTTTTGCTTTTCAATTCATCATCTCTATTAGTAATTTAAGTTGGTTTCCTCTGCACTACCAAATTGCAAATCTTCATTTCTCAGTTGAAGACCATCTTTAGCAACAAGGTTGCAATCTTCAGAAAAAAAAGGTCGGTTCATTTAATAAGAAATTATGCAAAAAGATGGCACATGAAATACTTCAATATTATAAAATAAACCTTTTTTCTCCTTTAAATTTGGTCTCCATTGATTCGATATAATTAATCCATTGGAAATTACAATTTACAATGTATCAGGTAAAATTATGTATGGAAAGAAGAAATGAAATGGTTTGTTATAAACGTTGGTGGATTTCATACTAATATATAAGTTATTAAATTTTTAAAAATAGAAACTCGGAACTTTTATATATATATATATATCTATAAAGAGAGAGAGAGAGAGGGCCGTGCCAAGGAATATGAGACCTTAGACAATTTTACAAGGGGCCTATATGGGTAAAATATTTTAAAAACTTTAAAGATTATTCTTATTTCTTAATTTTCCGACTACAAAATTACTTATTAAAGTTCATATTCAAGATACTTTAATATATTACTTTAAATAGATAATATACCTAATCTATTAAATCTACATAGTTGATCTCAAATAAACTTTTAATATTTTTAATTTAGAAAAAAATATTTAGTAGAAGTAACGGTTAGAGGTACGATTAATAAAATTCTATAAGTAATACATGCAATTGGAAAAGCACCTAATCTAATTAGGAGTTTCTTTTCTATGCTAAGACTTTCTTTCAATACTTTTAATTTTGAAACCTTTTTATAACCTACTTAAGGAGAGTAAATAGTGATAATTTTCTAGGTTTTAATTATCAATTATTTCCTATGGAACAACTCTCTAACATCTAAATTTTATTTATCTTTTGAGGGAATCTAATGTTAACTTTTCATTCTTTTCTTCTTTTTTTAGACTTTAGACTCTCTAATTGATTATTTCCTAATATTAAATCCCATTAATTATTTACCTAATATTTTACTTTTGGAAAAAGAAATATCAACTCTCCAAAATTAACTTTCTTCATTCTTTTTTTAGGCCTATAATTGACAATTTCCTAATAATTCATTTTTTAGACCTATAATTGACTATTTCCTAATATTAGATCTCATTAATTATTCACCTAATGTTTTGTTTTTTTTTTATAAAAATTATACAATAACATTATATACATATAGAAAATAAAGGCCTAATTTTTTGAGGGGCTTGAGGCAATTGCCTCATGAGCCACACTGCCCTGTACACACACACACACACACAGATGATTTAAAACTCTCATCATCTAAAATTGAATATTTACTTTTTCTTAAAAGAAACATAATTTTTATTTAAAAATATATTAACAAAAAATTTTAACAATATAAGAGGACCATTTTTTAAAATTGATTTTAGATATTTATATCCACTGGCACATATGATCACACTATTGACTATATTAATATTAAATATAGTGTAGAATTAAATGTGGTTTAAAGTTTTATTTACTTTTTATACAAGTAAAAAGTAGATACACCTTTTTTTTGCAATTGAATGCCTATTGTTTACTTAATCCAATAATTAAGGATGATATTTGATTTTAAAGAAATTATTATATTATTATTGTTGTTAATGTATTTAATGGTAGAACTACATTAATTAGTAAGATATAAATCCCTTAAATTAAGAATATTATTAGTGATAGTTTAGTTGAAAAATATGTTTATTTAAGAATTTTGGCATTCAATTTCAGATATTAAAAAATAAAATATGAGAATTCAATTTTGAAAAGAGAGAATACTTAATTTTAAAAGGATTTTGAAAGCCCTAAAGCTTTTAGCATTTTAATTTTGATTATTGACAAATTTTGATGATGACTAATTATTTATTTGTACAAGTTATAGCATTTTAGGATTCATTTGTCTAATCCTACAATATCGTAGTTTCAAGTTTTCAAGGAAGTTAATTCAGTATCAAAAGTTGAAGACAAACACTTTTGAATTAGATAAGAATTAGAGGTATAGGGTATAATTTTAGATGTCGATATCATTTAAATATCTCTAAATTTTCTCTATGAGTAATAGTTATATGGATTACTCTATGAATTTTAAAATGTTTTTCAAAATGAGTTTTTGTGTCAAAATATGATTTGGATATCCATAATTGTTTTCAAAAACACATGCATTCGCTTAGAAATCTTATTAAATCGGTTCCACAATTTTTGCGGTTGATTGGAATTTTAAATTACATCTTTGAAAAACTTGTGGATGATTAAATGATGATGACAATCAACAAGATCATACTTGTAGTCGATCGGATAATTGTAGACATCATCTGCAAACCATCCAGGGTAGTCTAGTGGTTTGACAAACGATCTTGCGGACAACCTACCTTTGAAGCAATTGATTGCAAGTCTTTTGAGTGAGATTTTAACAGCTATATTTTTTATCGTTGAAACACACATTTAAATACCTAAACCTTTAAAAAACGTAATACAACGATTTTCTAAGAAAAAAATGATACGCATTCATTATATAACATTTTGAAAACATTACTAAACTCTCTCTAAACACTTACATCGTGAAAATCATTCAAGAATGGTTTAATGAATATAAAGGTATTCTTGAACAATCTTGTGAAGTTATTACTCAAAGACTATTCTATATCAAACTCCTTTTATCAATATCTTGTACTTATATTAAATATTGCATATAACTTAAAACTTTAAAGGATAGAGTGAATCTTCAATATATTAAGATTGAATTCAAAATTAACCCTATCCTCTTAAATGCTGGAAAGTCAAAAAATGTTGCAACAATAGAAAAAATTAAAGTTCAAAAGATACAAATGGAATTCGAGAAATAAAACTGGGGATATGGTTGGACTACAATGCCTAAGATGGAACACTGTGCAATCGTGAAAGGGCTATAGCCTATTAGGTGAACCTTCAAATCTCATTTTGGACGGCTTGGGAATCATCCAAAGACTAACAAAATTTAAGAAGACTCCACATGAAGACGTCAATTCTCCATGACATTAAATTGAAAATCAAACAAGTTTCCTTATATGCGAATTTCACACGGCTTTAGGATATTCTTTCTCACACATTATTTTGTATATTTTATTTTAGTTAAACTTAAATTATAACAATAGTTCTATATATTCACATTGTTTTATCATTAATAATTGTAAATATTTATTTTTACTTGTGATTATGGGAACCGGGGAAACCTTATTTATAAAGGGTCTTGATGATTTGACTGAAAGGGCAAGTTTAAAAAATGAATATGTATCAGGGACAGAGAATGACGGCAAAATTCGTGGTCGCCCCACAAAATTTTTTAAAATTATATTTTTCCTTGGAGATTTTTTTTTTCAAACAACTAATTATCCCTTCAAAGAAAAAGAATAATTATAAATATTACCATTTGCCCCTGGCCCCAAAATTCGTCGAAGTTTTCTAATAAGCATGCCTTCAGATAGTTTGCCCTCCAATTAGATATTTCTGGTTCTTTCCTTTAATTCGGTCTCCTTCTCTGTTTCAACAAAATTTACCATTTTCGTGTTGAGATTTATACTTCAAGGTATGAGTACATAAATTATAAAATTACCATACTGAAAATTACCAATTAAATTACTATTAGTCACTACGTGCTAGTCTTCCAAACAACAAGAGACAGTAGTAATGGCTCAAGGGGTGGTTGAGCTGGTTTAGTAGGTTGAGTTTGAGTTCTACAAGACCTTAAAGTCTTGAGTTTGACTTCTACTAACGCCTTATCAATCGCCTTCTCAATCGAGTCGCATAGACTTATCCAGTGTGGGGGAAAAGAGAGAGTTGTAATTAGGCCCTTATTATGTTAAATGAAAAAATCAATTTATTTAGTTAATGCTTCAAATAAATAAACAAGTCAATATATTTAAACAAATGAATAAAAACAACAAATCTTCTCCAATTTTGTTACTAAAATAAAGTAAAAAATGAACTCTATATTAAAACGGTGACAAAGGTCCATCCTAGCTAATAATTAATTTACGCACATCTCATGGCACTCCATTAAAAGAAAATATTAATGATAAGTGACCAATGCCACCACCAAACTAATTAAGCTATACTAGTGATGGTAAGGGGATGTGGCTTGTTTTCTGCCGTTTCTCTTCTGAAGGAACCGCTGTAAAGATCTCTTCATAGAGAGACCAGTTGGGCTGCAGAGCTGAGATTGCAGCAATGGTGAAGAGGGCTCAGAGCTGGCCGGGCTTCGTGATCTTTCCTCCATTTCTCGACTTGCTAGCATTATTATAGCCCTAGCCTGAATTGTTACAAGGAAACTTCATCAATATATATCCAGTTTCATAACATCACGGCAAAATGTCGAAGAATGGAAAAAAATTTTAAAACAAAAAAAGGGCCTAAAAAATATTTCCCCTTTTCTCTTGGTAAATTTGGAAAATAACTATGTTTTTGTTGTGTAGTAACTATGAATACACTTTTAGGGTCAAATTTTGATCATGGTGATTTTATACAAAATAATGAACAATAATGATTCCTCCGATCCCCTTTTAATAGTTTACTAAAGACTTTTCTTTTTGTACTTTTAAGTTGTTTTACAAATTTCAAATATATTTTATCCTTTCTTTTCAATATTATAATTATATATATATATATATAATTATCTCTTCTCTCATATTTTTTATATTCCTAAATTTTAAGTAAAAAGAGATTTTTTCTTATATATTCGATCTCTATTCATCTTTGTAAAGAGACGAGAATAAGTTCAAAAAAACAAAACGAAGTAAATAAGAGTATTTGAAGGGAAAAAATAATCTTTCTAATTTGTAAATTTTTTTCTAAAAACTTATAAAGACATAAAAAGTACTATGTATGTGTATATATTATATATATATATATATTAAAAAAAAGGTTTTAAGGTATGAAAAATGTGATCAATGGAATCTAGACATCACTTGATTAATCAATTTGAGAGACATGTGGTATCCCAAACCTATGCTTTTGAAGTAAACTTAAACACGTTCAACAAATAGGAAAGTCATTATGATGCCGACATCACCAAACCCATATACTATTGAACACCAACAGCATTAAAGATCAACAAATCTTTCACGTCATATAAACAAAAACGTTTCCAAAATTACGCGTTAATTTTGCATGGACCCAATACTACTAAAGAAAACAGATTAACGAACCAGAAATGCAAAGCATACCTGAAGCTCGGTGACATCACAAACAGTGACTTTTCCATTGTAGAATATCGTTAGCTTCTGTTGCTGGTGTTGTTCTTCATTCAAACTCCCGTTTAAGAAATCAAACCTAATTAAACAAACATAAAAAATCAATCCCATTTTATAAACATTCATATGATGATACAAATGTCTGTAAAGACTGACCAATTTGTAGGTATTGATAAACGTTATGTGTTCTTACATTGGGCTGTTGTACTCCGGAGACATAAAGCCACCAGCCGAAGGCGGCACAAGACGGAGTTCCAAGTTACAGTTTCGCCTCATTCTTGATCTTAATTTCAAAGATGGAGGTTGAAAAAGAAGCAAAGATGTCAAGAACTTAGTGGGGTTGTTTGGTTTTTAGAGAGAAGAAGGTAATCAATATTTGAAAATAGAAAGGGAAGTTTGATGGAATATATAAACAAGAATAAATCTGAATCTATACATATATATATATATATATATATATAGAGAGAGAGAGAGAGAGAGAGAGAGGAGAGAGAGAGAGAGAGAGAGAGAGAAGAGTTAAGAGGTAAAGACGCACACAAAGAGAGGAGAAAAAGGAGGCGAAGAGATAGGGAAAATCCGCGGTAGGGTATGAAGAAGTACTAAATTTAAAAACGAAAACACAAAAAGCACGTGAAAAATAAGGAATCCTTGACATCCCTTAGAAAGCGCAACTTTTACTGCGGACAACTAGAAATGGTTTTAATTTGGCATTTCATGCACGTGGTTTAGTCGGCCGCCAGTGTTTTTCATTTTCTTCTTTTTTCTACTTCTGCAAGTTGGATCTTTGGGAAGGATTTATCAGATGATAATTGCTATTTTGGTGGGATTTTTTTTTTTTTTGTCAATAGGCAAACTTTTCTTTTTTCCAAAGAATTTTCTTGTGGGGTTCCTCTTTTTTTTTTTTTGTTCTTCTTCTTTAAATATGTAACGTGTAGGCTGGAAATCGGAGGGAATTTGGTTGAATTTGTTATCTTCTTGTTAAATTTGTGTAAATGGTTTAATTGGTAATGCACACCCATTATAATTAATAATCACTCCGTTACAAAAATAGATGTCTTTTAGCCTTTTTTCACATATTTTTAATGGAAAAATTAATTAAATTTTTACATAAAACTCTAAATGTGTCATTGATAAATATTATTAAGAGTCAAATTTAAACTAGATTAACTTCACGCGCTTCTTTTATAAGGCGTTAAAAGTAATTTCACACACATTAATGAATTATTTTACTTACTATTATACTTAGAAAAATGAGTATTTATTTTATATGTCTCAATGATTATTTATTATACTTGGAATAAGAAGAAAATAAATATGGGTAAAATAGTCAATAACATACAAAATAATCATAAAAATAACAAGACATCTTATATTTATGAAAAGTGAATTTGTTTGTTGCATTTCATAAAAATGGATGGAGGAACATTAAATAGGGATAAAATAGAAAAAATAAATTATTGATGTATTTGAAACTATAAAAGGTCAATCTTTTAATCAACACAAATACCTAAGATTAGCAAAGTAGTCTCAGTATGATTCTAAAAATATGAGTTCGAGTCATATTCTTGTGATGTATTTAAAAAAATGCAATTAACTAAAAATTCATCTATTCAAATACGAAGGGAGCAGTAAGATTTGAATTTCATTCAAATTCCTTTTTATGCATGTGTATTAAAGTTAAAGAAGGGAAACATTTCTAAACTTTCTGGAATTTAATATTGCATTTAATGGTTTTATTGGTTGTACTAATAGGGTTGGAAATTCAAGTATTTATTCATAAGAAATTACTCTCTCCATTTCAAAATATAAGATGTTGAGAGCAAATGTTCTTGTCCCAAAATATAAATGTTTTTGATAGTATACTTTTTATGGTAATTTTGTATATTATTTCTAATATTTCTCTTACTTATTTTATCTCTTATATTAAACATTTTTGGTTGCAAAATAGAGTAAGACATAATAAATGTTGATATTTTAGGAATTAAACTATCTCTTTAATAGGGGTGCAATGCCTCCCGATATCTTAAATTTGGGGATGCCATGGAGTAAATGAAAGTGAAATTTTTGTTTGGTTGTTTAGTACTCCACTATGTATCAGAGTGGTAGAAAGAAGGAATCAAGGAGCTATCTTTGAAAAAATCTTTCTTCCTTTCTCCTTGGGATAAATGAACTATTTGGTCCTTCAAGTTGAGAGCCTAACGTTGTGGCCTTTTCTTTTTTAGAGCCTTTCTGTTACTTAATGAATTCATGAGTTGTTAGAAGGTCCAACCACCCCTTTCTAGAATTAGTTCATACAAAAATTAAACTATAAGTATAATCTAGTATCTTGGTATAATAAAAGTTTACCCTAGAAAGTGCATCACATGTTGAACAGTGATATTTTTAATTATAAGTCAAAGAAATGGGTTATTAAGACCTTCTGATAATTCATGTATTCATTAGTGACTATAAAGATAAAAATAAAATATTAAAGACTATAACATTATTGATCTCAAACTTAAAAGATTAAATAAGTCATTTTCCCTTTTGTCAAAATTGTCTAAAAAATGACTAAATTGTGTAAAAATAAATAAGGTATGAACCAAATATACAAAAGAGAAAAACAATAAATAGGGACCAAAATGTTTTTAGAAAACAAGGATCAAAACCATAAAAAAGAAGAGGGTTAAGGATCAAAAAATTTAAAAATAAAAATGAAGGGTCAATTCTATCATAAATAAAAGGTTTAGGGACTAAATTCACCAGTTACTCTAAAGTGGAGAGGTGCTGCCATAATAAATTCTTTTCGAATAAGAAACAACCAAGTCAAAATAAAGCTGAAGTAGAAGGGGCCTGATGTGAATGTGTCCCAAATCCCAATTCATGAGATCTCTGACTTGGTTCTTCAACTGCTTTACATTTCAAAAGATTTAAAATGGATCTATAAAAAAAAAGTTTTAAAACGGCTACTATGCAGTCTACTTGTCGCTATTCATTTCAATCTTAAAAGAAAAATGACAAAAAGGAATAACAAATTAGTCTCTCGAAATATCAAAGATTATATTTAAGGACTTGATTAAGAATCTCTACATTTTCTAGGACTAATTTGCATTTTATGCAAAAAATGAAGTTATGAATAAGGTACCACGAGCCAATCTCTTGGTACGAGTCTACGACCCTGAACATGTGCACGTTGTTCCCTATGTGTTCAGGTTGATATATAATCAATACATGATCCCATGAATCTGTGTACCGAAGAATACTTTTATTTGATTCTATTATATTAAATCTATCACGTTTCACATACATATTCCCTCCAATCTCCGACAGCTGCCTACATTTCCAGAATGCAATAAACAAATCGACCATTTTCTTTGAAAATGAATTTTTAAAAATAACACACACTAAGTAGGAATGGCAATGAAGCGGGGATTATTGGGGATTCGATTCGCCCCGCCCCTTTGGGATTCAGTATTCCCCGACTTCAGTGGGGGCGGAGGCGGGGGCGGGTTCTAAAATGCGGGGATTAGTGGGGGGGGGGGCGGGGGCGGGGACTGATTTGTCCCCACTGAATCCCCGCGGGGATTCGCCTTCGTAAATCCCCGACTTCGGCTTCAGCTTCGGTATCTCTAATAAAAATACTATTTTATTCCTAGTATTTTTTTAAAAAGAAAACAATTTTATCCATTTGGTTACTTTAAAAAAAATTTAAAATAAATTGAGTTATATTATTAAAGGAGTTTACATTATTATACCTAACTAACTATAAGTTTATATTATTAACTATGTGGATTCAAATGAGTTTATATTATTGACTAATTAATTATGAATTATATTATTAAAAATGTAAATTAAAATAGTTATATTATTATTTATGTAACTATATATGAACATTAAAAAAACTATGTAAATATGATTATTAACTTTATTGATTTAAATGAGTTTATATTATTAAATATATACTTAACTAACTATGAATTATATTATTAACTGTATTGATTCAATGAGTTTATATTATTAACTATGTAGATTAAAATGAATTTATATTATTGACTAAGTAATTATGAATCATATTATTAAGAATGTAAATTAAAATAGTTATATTATTTTATTTATATAACTATATATGAATGTTAAAAGAACTATGAAACTATGATTATTAACTATATTGATTTAAATGAGTTTATATTATTAAATATATACTTAACTAACTATGAATTATATTATTAACTGTATTGATTCAATGAGTTTATATTATTAACTATGTAGATTAAAATGAGTTTATATGATTGAACCATAATTAGCTTAGTTTTCTATGGGTTATTATGATGTTTATTAAGTTTAAATCTAGCTAATTATGTGTTTTGATGATTTTAATGATTCTTTACACTATTACTTTTGTTTTCAGGTCTTTAGAAGATTTAGAAGATGTTGAAATGAAATTGGAAGAAATCGGGAATTTGAGGATGGATATTTAGAAGAAGGGAGAAGTGGACGCGCAGGACAGTCAAGTGGACGCGCAAGGCCAGGAGGTGGACGCGTCCACCAAATTTCACGCGTCCACCCTCAGAAGTTGGACAGTAAAGTGGACGCGCAGGGAGACCAAGTGGACGCGCAAGGCAAGAAGGTGGACGCGTCCACCAAATTTCACGCGTCCACCCTCAGAAGTTGGACAGTAAAGTGGACGCGCAGGGAGACCAAGTGGACGCGCAAGGCAAGAAGGTGGACGCGTCCACTTGGAAGATTGTTGTATTTATAGTTTTTAAGGATAATGATTTATATTTATATTAGTGGTTGTATTTGATATATGAAATATTTCATTATTTTGTATTTGAAGTTTTTAGTTTGGAAGCTTTATTTTTTAAAAAATTTTAGTATGAGACAAACATGTTTAAATGAGCTTGTGTCTTAATATTTGTAGTTTACTATGATGGAATATGCATTTAGTTTATTTTAGATTTTAGTGGTATGATGAAATTTTTTTTTTTTTAAAAAAGAAAAATTTTAAAATTGAAGTGGAGTCAAACAGGGGGTCAAACCGGGGTCAAAATGGGGTCAAAACGGGGTCAAAATGAAGCTGAATTGAAGGCGGGGACGGGTGTTCTAAAGCGGGGTCGGAGTCGGAGTCGGGGTTTATTCAAACATTCTAAAGCGGGGACGGGGCGGGGGCGGGGACGAGTGTTCTAAGGCGGGGTCGGGGTCGGAGGTAGGGGACTCCGGCCCCGCTTCGCCCCATTGACATCCCTAACACTAAGTCCCTTTCTTGAAAAAAACGGTAATAGAAAGAAAAAGAATAATGATGTCTACGTTATTATTTGAAAACTTAGCAAATTCAGTTGCCTTTTTACTTTTTCTTTCAATTTTGATAACATATTTTATATTTTTAAATATTATAGTATAAATACTTTTTTATTTTTTCAACTTTTAATAACATATTTTCTATTTTAAATTTTACACTATCAATACTTTTTATTTTTTCATATTTAATTAGTTTTACTAATTTTTTTGTTAAACACTATGTAAAATTGGTGATTCAATTTTTTATGAGGGTATATATGTTATTTTTATATTAATGAGTTTGCAACAAATTTCAATCTAAAGAAGAAAAAGAGGAAGGAAGAAGGAAAAAAAGGAAAAAGAAATGAGTGGAACTAATAAATAATTAAATTTGTTTATAAAAATAACATATATTCCCTAATAAAAGTGTGAGTCATCGATTTTGCATAATTTTTGTATCGGACAAATCAAATATGAAAAAATAAAAAAGTACTTATAGTGTAAAATTAAAATAGAATATATGTTGAAAAAGTAAAAAATATTAGTATTATAAAATTTAAAATAAAATATATGTTATGAAAGTTGAAAAAGTAAAATATTACTTGCAATTGGAGCTATCTGTGGCTAACAAAACTGAGTTCGCATTGTAGCCCCAAGTATAGAAGATGGTATTTTTTAGGCCATTGTTATTCTACATAAAGAGAAGGAAAAATAAGGTGGTCCATTGCGACTAATGACTACAAAAGATAAATAGGGTACTTAGTTTAATTATTGAATAATGATTGCTTAATTTAATTTAATTCATAAAACCATTTTATCTATAATTTTAAAGTTCATAGAAAAATGAAAAAGGAAAAGCCATGAAAGTGTAGACCTATGAGCCATCATGAATTTGTGAGTTTGGAGAATGCTCTATAAAATATCCTCTATCCGTTCTACAAAAATATTTCACTATTCTATTTTTAGTTATTTGAAAAAGATCTTTTTTGTGGGAGAGAGGAAGTATAATAATAAATGAAACTTCATAATTCATAATTACTAGTATAAAAAAGAGTATGCAATAATCACAAACGTATTAAATTATGCTAGGAGTACAAATAATCATTAACACAAGTACACTTTTAGATTTTCAACAGCCTAACTCTATTCCCTGCATATCTGCTAGTATATAGTAATAAAATCTCTAAATACAATAGCTAACTTTTCATGAGTCACAAGATCTTATTACCAATATATGGTAATAAGATAATTGGAGGAGTATGATATCTTTTCTGCTTTTGTAATCTCAGCTTTCGCGGCTGATTTCATTTAATGTTATGGTTCTCTTTTTTCCTCAAAAAAAGTATATGGCAGTAATAGATCTCTGAATAAAATCGTACCTTTCAAAAAACAAAACAACAAAAAAAAAAAAACTTTTCACGAGTCTAAACAGCAGGCGCCAACCTAAAATAGTTTAACATAATATCCGGTTGACCAAACCTTGCGAGATTTCGTCTCTACAGGCCATGAGGGTCACATGAAAAGATATGGTTTATATTCCAATTTCGGTAGATGATGAGTTGGTTACAACGGGCAAAAAAGGGGAAAATGGTGGCTAAACCGTGTATTGCATAAAATGCAAATTAGTAATAAAGAACTTTCGTTTTCAATTAAGCAACAATTAATTAGGTAAATAGTAGTTTATTGCACCCTGTAGTCAGTACCATTTTAGTTTAATTTATGATTGAGGCCATATTCATATGAGTCATTAATGTTAAAAACTATATGATCGAATAAATTCAAACTATATTGCTCAGTGCTCATAGTTCTACTACTTGCGTGTTGTCTAAAGACTCAAAATTAAACTTACAAAAGTACACAAATTACCATCTATTCTAGACATAAATATGATATTGCTACCATAATTTGGGATGGAGTTTTACTCCATTGATGTCGTTTCTTTGTGCGTGATCCTCATTTATATCAAGTTATTAAAGGAAAACTATTTCTAGGATGTCTGGTACTCCACGTGGTACAATTTTGTATAGGAAAAAAAGAAAAGAAAAGTGAGGTGGACCAACCTTTCCATTGAAAATATGCATCTGGGAACTTCAGTATCTTCGTGGAAGGATCGTAACATAGAGCTCCTCCCGTCGCTGTTCATATTTACTTTTAAAGGAAGTATTGTATGAAATATCTCGTTCTTGAAGTTTCCTACCTATTTCTTATATGAAGATATTTTTTAGAAGAGAATTACTATAATTTTTGAAGAAAAAAAAATCTGGGAATTGAATAACCATGGATCAAATTAATCTCCGCCGTACATTGATAAGATGTAGTATAAATAGGACTTGAATATGTAGTTCTGGATAACTAAGCAAGAGACCAAGAATGATTGTTTCTCATGTATTCCATCAAGCCAATCAGATTGCGAATGAATTAGCATATTTAAATTTGGAGGGCACCGTCATTTTCCAGTCGGACACTCTTCCAAATAAGTCATTTATTACGGGAAGATTTACTTGGCTTGCCTCTCTTAGGAAAATTACCCTTTAGTTGTGTTTTCCTTTCCATTTTCATTTCTAGATAGATTTATTATGTAAGGGAGTAGTATTCCTTTTTTATTTTTCCTGTTTGATGGTGCTTGGCCTTTTCCTTTTGTACTCTTTTCTTCTTATATTAATAAAATTAGGGGTGACGTCCCTCCTCTATGTGGTTTTTTTTAAAATAAAAAAAAAGAAAAAGAAAAGGCAAGAGACCAAGTGTGAAAGAAAAGTGTAATATCCCATATTTTTTTTATAGTAAAGTAGTGGAAAAACGAATTATCAATTGTAAGGCAGAAAAAATTCAAATAAATAGAAGTCTCATTTTTTTTTAAAAAAACTTGAAAAAAATTACAATTTTAAAATAAATATTTTTTAACATTTGAATATAACTTACTTATATCAAAATTTAAAATAATTTTAATCATATAATTGAATTCCAAATCATACTGAAAACTGAAGTAATTAATTCCAAATAAATTCCATATTTAATATACACAACAAACATTATTATAAAATTCATAATATAACAAACAACACAATTCATTAATTTAAATAAATTCAAATATAATTTATTATTATGTCATCGTCCACCACTATCTCACAATCCTTCATTATGTAAAATAGAAAAATATGGATTAAGTACAAAGTACTTAGTGGGAGTAAAGTAAAACAATTTATGCATGATTATGCACATTTAATATTTTCATAAATTCATATATGAACTACATATGACTTCAGGTCGAAACATCTGTTTAATTAAACTAAAACCTCTATTCTTCCACATATAGAATAAAACATTTTATATGTAAATATATATATATATGTCATCGGGTCGTAACTCTTGTTTCATTAGAAAAAAGTTTATGTTTTTTTGATGACATATAATAATTTCATGTGCATTTATAAGTCAATATAAAAATTTAAAATCATTATTTAATAATGTACAAATAATCACATAAATATAAAACACATAAAATATGCATTTTAAAAACAT
Source organism: Apocynum venetum (assembly GCA_019593545.1). Classification (NCBI taxonomy): domain Eukaryota; kingdom Viridiplantae; phylum Streptophyta; class Magnoliopsida; order Gentianales; family Apocynaceae; genus Apocynum; species Apocynum venetum. Next base: position 459,628 of record SRSM01000145.1, on the reverse strand, counting down.
GTATTAAATGAGAAAAAGACTATCGCCACAAAGTAACATATAAAAACTTGTGTGGTAAATAGTGTGGGATTTCTAGCTCTCTAAATCATCGTCTCTTGCAAGTCTAAATGATTAGTGATTTGGATTAAAAAAAAATTCTATTTAAATACTTGAAAGATAGTCTTTTACTAAATTGAGGGCAAAAAAAGCATTTTAAAAGTTTGGGAACTCTTTTAAAATATGTAAAAAATAAAATTTAAAATTTGAGAAACTTTGGGATAAACTGTACTTTTGTTAAAATATAGGAGCCAAAAGTGATATTTCTATAAATTTTGGGTTAAATTATAATTTCTAAGAAGCTTGGGGACCAAAACATAATTTATAGAAACTATGAAATGGAAACAGAATATTTGAAAGTTTTTGTTTCCAGAAACAAAATTTTAGAAACTTTGGAGTCAATTTGAAAGTTTGGAAAACTTTAGTCATTTTGGAATTTTTAGAAAAATTGTAAAAGCATATCTGAAATTTTCTAAAAATTATTGATGCAAAACTAAAATACCCAAATATTTTAAAATAAATCATTAAAATCTAGAGATCTAACTGCTATTAAGAAGAAACGATAACAAAGAATGACTAAAATATCATTTCCTATAAAATACCCTTTTATTTATAACCTTATCCCCACTTTCTTTTCTTTTCCTCTTTTCCTTCTTCCAGTTGTCACTCTTCCTTCTATTTTTTTCTTCTTCTTCTTTTTTACTCTCTCTTTCTCTTTTTGTTTCTCTTTTTCTTCTTCTTTCTTCTCCCTTTCTTTTCACTTCTCTCTTTACTATCCATATTCTTTTTATTGGTCACTACTCTAGCTGCCTCTTCCCTCTCTCCCTAACTCTCTGCTTTTCTTTCTATTTCTTCTTCAAAATCAACCACATATCTCCCTTTCTTCCTTCTCCCTATCTATGGCTGCCAAGAAAAAGATTAAGAAGAAAAAAAAACAATTTTGAGGAAGATAATGATATGATGAATGCTTGGGCATGAGACTTCCATGGTGAAGTGGCAGACAAGTTGAAGATTATGTGAGTTTCTGTTTTTTATTAAACAAAAAAATATATGTATTTTTATATAATTTTATAATGTTATTTGTGTTTAATTTCATTTAAATTATGTTATTTTATGATTATTTTACACTTCCTATTAATATTTTTTGTTTGTAGTATTTTTAGATATTTATTGTATTTTTGTAAAAAAAAAAATGCTACAGTGGATGGCATGTGGTAGTGCCACTTGTACAAGGGAGCCTTGTCAACCGTTTCGTCAGCACAAGGAGCGAATCAAATGACGACAGGTGGAATTCCACTTTCTGAGATGCAAGAAACAAATGGTGAAGACATGTGTCACGCGTAGAGGATGACGACATGGCTGAATTTAGATGCATATTGCCTTTGGCAATTGTGAGACACGTGCCAGCATGCGCAAAACGGATGGTGATCTGAGTGTCAATTAGATTGATCCGAAGTGCCAACACGCTACGATTGATGCAACTTTCTCCACTTCACGAGTTTTGCACCAACTTTCCAAAAACTCTACTTTGTTCCCCACTACTTTTATTTTTGTCATATTTTGTTTATTTTTATTCCAAATTTGCCCCTATAAATTTCTATAAATTGGGCACGCAATTTACTATGTTTTTACAACCTTCTACAACAAAAAAATCTGTCAAATTTTCTTACCAATAATTTTTAATAGATTTTAGGTATTTTTAGAAATTTTTAAAGTTCATTTTGGAAGGTTTTTGGATGAGGTTTCAAAATTACTGAGGATCTACTACCAGGAGAAATCCAAGGAAAATTATCTTTCTTATTCTAGATTTCAATTCTTAAAATTCTTCATTTGATTCATGTTTTGTGAGTAGTTTATTTAACGTTAGCAATGTCATGTATTAAATTATTAATTAATGAAATCTTGAGATAATTACCGTTACATGGAACACTGAAGTTTATTTGAGACTATGACTAAATTAATTTAAACAATGATCGTTTTTACTGCTCTAACGTCTAACTTTTAATTACTAACTTTCTAACGTCTAACTTTTACTTTTCGATTATTTAATTTTTGTATTTACTTTTTTTGTTATTTATTTTTGGTATTTATTTTCTGTCATTTATTTTATCGTATTATTGGTGATTAAAATTGCTAAATTTACATTTTGTACTTTAAATTCTTTTATTCTTTTGTACTTTTTATTGTGGGAGGTAAAATCTCCTTATTTTTACTTTTTATGACCGGTAAAACCGCTAAAATTATGTTTTCTTTAATATTTTTAGTTTTGTAAATATATAATTGTGTAACCATTTTCTTTTATTTTGCAGGTTTAATTGTCCAAATTTGTTTAATTATTTTAGTTATGTTATTAAAATAATTTGAGTATTTATATAATTCTAGTCAATATTATTAAATAATCATATTTAATTAATTATAAATTCTTTTTAATTTGAATGATTAATCAGCTAGGATTTCTAATCTTTGATTGATAATCATAGTAGCATCTGTTAATTTAATTAAGTTGCAACTCTTGACTTAATTAATTTAATAGGAAATTATATCATTTAAATTATGTTTAATTGAAGCTCATTATTATATATAATTTAATGTTGATAATGCCTTATAAACTTAATGTAATTTAATTAAATATTCTATTTACGCTTGTTGGTAGTGATATTTAATTGAATTAAAGATTAATATATCTGAGCTGATCGGAATTAATCTAATTAGTAAGGATATAAATTTGTCTGAGCTGATTGAGATTTTAAAATCAACTACTCAATAAGTTCTTTATCAATGATTTATCCCATTAAATAAATAATTTGATACAAGTTCTTTGCTAATGTCTTTTATTAATTTCTTTTCATTAAAAATCCTTTGTATAATTATTTTTTAAAAAAAATATAAAAAAATATTTCTTTTAAGTTTGTTTAATTTATTTTTGTCTTTATATAATTTTAAAACTCCCCAAAATTTAATATTTGATTAATAAATTTAAATTTAAGAATTTTTACCAATCTCTGTGGATACGATCCTTATTTTCCCTATCTATATAAGAGTATTAAATGTTAAATTTGATAGTCACACGACATAGCCAGTTTTACTCACCAAGTAGAAGGAAAATCTCAGTAGTAATGATTTCTTTGTAGAAATCTTATTGCAAAAATGGTTTCCTTTTTATTGAAAAAAAAAGAGTTTTGGTTTAAGAAAAAATATACCTTAATGGAGAAAACCACTAAAACAAAATAATGTTGAGAATTGGATAATGATGATGATGATGAATTTGGTTTTCCCACTAAGCTAGTGGGAAATTCGGTTATCACATTCTACTCTTCTTACAAAAAATTCGTCCTCAAAATTCAGTTATCTTGATCATTGAAAAGTTTGGGATGCTGTGCTTGAATATTAGTTTAGCGCTCCCAAGATGCTTCCTCATGTCCGTGTGTGTCATGTGGTCAACTTGTGCAATTTATTCTCTAAAATGGCTATAGGTCTTTCATCATAAGTCAAGTCCTTATTTACTTCTAATGTCTCATAATTGACTACATGACTTAGGTCGTTGATGTACTTTCTTAGCATAGATACATGTAAAATATTATGCAAAGTTGACAATGAATGTGGCAATACTAATCAGTAAGCTACATATCTTATTCGCTCCAAAATTTCAAATGGTCCAATGAATCTCAATCGTAAATTATCTTTCTCACTAAATGTTATGACTCACTTAGTTGGAGTAGTCTTTAGGAAAACTTTTTCTTTAACGTCAAAACTTAATTTGCATATGACTTATGTTTATCTTGTGTTGCCTTTATTTTACCTCGGATCTTTTCCGCCATTTTAACAGTTTGTTCAACCAATTCAAGACCAATAACTTTCTTTTCTGCTACCTCAATCCAATAAAGGGGTGATTTACACTTTCTTTTCATATGGTGCGATTCCAATAGTTGTTTGAAAACTATTATTGTAAGCAAACTCAACCAATGGCAAAAATGTTTCCCAATTACCTTTAAAATCCAACATACAAGCTATTACCATATCTTCAAATATCTGAATTGTTCTCTCAAACTATCCTATCGGTTTGAGGATGATACGATGTACTGATGAAACTTTGTTCTTATAGTATCTTGTAAACTTTTCCAAAACTTAGAAGTAAATCTTGTGTCACAATCTGACACTATGGTCACTGGTATTCCATGAAGGCTTACAATCTCCTTAATATACTACTATGTTAGCCTTTCAAGATTATACGTCATCTTCATCGGTAAGAATTATATTCCATGAAGGCTTGATTTCCCTAATTTGATATTCACAAACCCACAACGAAGCCCATAGCAATATGTTCTCATTTCCATTGTGGAATATCCAACGTTTCAATAATCCTAACGGTCGTTGATGTTCAGACTTAACTTGTTGACAAGTCAAATATTTTTCAACAAAATTATCAACACTACCTTCATGTTACGCCACCAGAAAATCTTTTTTTTTTTCCACAATTCCATTTTGTTGGGATGTGTAAGGGTAGCTTGTTTCCAAAAGAATTCCATTATTGGCATAAAAATCCATTAGACTAGTAGATTGAAACTCTTGTCAAAATTGATTTAATACATCTTTTGAAATCTTGGTAAAAATCAACTTGCATCTGATTTGTTGGACATAAGATGGATCCAAACAAATTTGAGTATTCATCAACTATGGTAAATAAATATTTTTCTTATTCAATGGATGAAACTTTATAAGGTCCCAAACATCACAATGGATAAGTTCAAAGTAACTAGTTGCCATTCGTTGACTAAGTAAAAACGAAGCACGGCTTTGCTTGGCCCTCACACCAAAATCACAATGGTTTACTACTAAAATCAGCAGAAAATTATGGAATAATAAACAACTTTTTTGTGGAAGGATAACCTAACCGTTTATGCCATGGAGTTGCAAGATCTTTGTGTGTAAATGATAGCATTTTGGCAGCATTCTGAAAGTAAATCAAGCCTTCAAAACATCTACCCAAACCAATCAACTTCCTCGTGCCCAATTCCTATATTACACAAAAAACATGGAAGAAAATTAGAGTGCAATTGAAATATGAAATTTTGATATAGAAAGAAAATTGCATGCTTAAGCTGACATCTCCTTTTCCCTTAACTTTCATACTATATTTATTGGGCATCTTTATTGGTAACCTATTGTAATGATCAACTTGTTTATGTACTGCGTTTGCCCTCAAGGTAATATGTATCGAGGTGCCACTATCCAATATCTAGCAAAGTTCTGGATTAAATATTCTACATGCCATATTGGCTATTGCTTTTGAAATAGCAACTCCAATTCGACCAACCCTAGGTTCAGAAACATGTTCGAACCTCTCTCGAAGAGTCTCTCACACTTCTTGAGTTGTTTGTGCACAACGAACACTCATTCTTACACTTTTCTCCATTCACGTTCATATAACTTTTGATTTGAGATAGAGATATGTGTCTGTTTTTTATTTTTTATTTTTTTTGATGGTTTAAATTCTCAATTTTGAGAACCTATACCATGTGAAAAAATGAGAACTAGGGTTTTATATTCTCATTCATATAGAATAGTTGTTTACTGTTAGACCTAAAAGAATAGTCCTCTTCTACAAGGATACAAACCCTAACCTAAATATAAAATAAGGAAACAAATTACCCTAAAAGATATATACATATCTCATAAGCTCACAAGATATTACAAAATCTTTATCTTCCAAATATCTCAATATTATCAAGTTTTATATGCAATTTGTTTTAGAAGAAACAGGGTCTAAATTCTTTTTGAGATAATGCTATTTCTTTGCTTGATAATAGGCATAGATTCCCCTTAGAATAGTAGAAGTTGCAGCTAAAATATTTAAATCGTGCTACTCTTGTATAATGCTGGTAATATTTCGTATGTCTTCTTTTACATGTATCAAGCAGAAGGGAAGCTTCATGTGAATCTTTTAAGAAATTTCTTTTAATTTCCCAAAATTTGAAAAATGTGTATATATATAATGGTCTAACTTTTGAAGAAAGTAAATCTAAATTTCCATCTCATCTACATTGAATTTAACCTATCAGAAAATTTCAACAAAAACAGGGGTTTGAACTCAAGACTCTTGTTTATATGAAATAGTTTCAAACCTTCTTGTTATAATATCATATTAAATTTTCATCTCATCTTAAAACTGAATTTGATAGAGTAAGTATTGAATTTAATCATATGCTTTTATAATATGCTCTACAAATGAGAGAGAGGCGTTTTCCATAAACCTTCTTTCTATATAAAAAAGCCAAAGAAAATAATAATAGAACCTTGTAGCAAGTCGCTACTTTTTTTTTTTTTTTTGAAAGGCATAGCAAGGCACTAGTTAATCTCCCACTAATTCCATCATTGTTTAATGTGTATATATGCAATGAGGAACATATAACACACACACACTGATATATATGGGTACAAAACTGATGCTTACTGCTGCTCAATTTCACAGGGTAACTATTTGGGATTTACTCTTTATTTTATGCTAGAAGCATTTTAGTCCCCGTCCTAGCTTTTGGGTTATTATCTGATCAATGTCGGCACTACATCTCAAGGTGTGATATAGCTTCTATAAATCAATGTATCTTTTTTTAAAGGGAAAATTGTGAAAAATAACCTCAAACTATTTTCAATTATTCAATTATATTCTTTATTCTTTATTTTTTACTTTTATATTCTCAAACTATTGTGATTATTTAATTATATCATTTATCTTTTATTTTATCTTTTCATATCTTCAACTATTTTTTATTAATATTTTATATCCATCTACCACTAAATGCATAAATAATATAATTGAAGAATTGTAAATAATTTGAAGATATAAAATAATATAATAAAAGATAAAAGAATAAAGGATATTGGTAAAGAATAATAAATAGTTTAAGTGCATTTTTCACTATTTTTTATTTTTGAAAAGAAAATAAGTTCCACGTAGAAACGTTTCAAACTTCAAAGGCAAAAGAAAAAAATAAAATAAAATACACCAGTCCATGCATGTCGTCTGGATGAAAATTTTCAAACTTACCAAGCAAAATATAGCCGACATAAGTAAAAAGAAGTTGCATAACAAAGCAAAAGAAGTTACAAAACCCAAATAGGAAAACAAACTATAAAATAATAAGAAATTAAATGTTGAAACGACCTTGGCTTGCCTACTAGTCCATGTGACCACAACTTATTGTTAAACTGAACGTTTCAAACTCTTATGTGATATGCCCTTTTCCAGATTTGGCTGATCAGACTTTTTCCACTTCCATCTCCAACCGTATATTCATGACTAAGGAAATTACATATTCAAAACGTGCTTTGGTGTTTTTAATGCATGTCTTTGTCCATAATGATCTTTTCATTGTTTAAATGACAAGATTGATAGGTTTTGATCAGAAGAAAGGATTTTTCTTGACAATTATCCACATGTGGATTGCAACCCTTTATTCTTTCTCCAATTGAATTTTTCGAGATCCATATGATGAGAGATGAGCTATTCCCTTGCTTCGTTTTTTCCGAGGGAGGGGTAGGGGTGTGAGGGAACAAACTTTGAGAGTTGGATATGTTGCTACTATAGCCATGACGTTTTATTCTTTAATTTTTTACTTTTTTAAATAGATTAAAACATGAATGTATTGTCAATATGTTGTTATCTTGATTTTATAATAATTAATTTTTTGTATTTTTAATTTTAATAAAATGCTAAAATAATTGTGGTTGTTAATATGTTGCTAATTAGGGATGTATTTGTGACTGTGTTTGATTTTTTTTCCTATTTTCCCATTTTTGAAAATTAAAAATAAAATATTGTTGCAAATTCGTCACTAACTAGTAACAATTTTACAATAACATAATTTTATATTTTTTAATTTTTGAAAGCATAGTTTTTGAGAGGTCATAGCTAACATGTTGTTAATAACAACGATTTTTTTTCATGTTTTAAATAGACTAAAATATAAAAGTATTGTCAGCTTATTATTATGTAGCAATGGTTTTGCGTCAATTTTTAATTAGTTTTTTTTTGTATTTTTACATTTAATAAAATGCTAAAATGCGTTGTGCGTGAATGTGACTGTGTTTGAATTTTTTCTCATTTTTTCATATTTGAAAATTAAAAATTAAAAATTGTTGCAAATTTGTCTTTAACTAGCAATAGATTAGGGATGAAATTACATTTTTTACTTTTTAAAAAATAAATAATAAGCAATTGTTGCAAATTCATTGTTAATTAACAACAAAAAGTCAAGTGGTTACAAATTTGTCATTAAATAGCATTGAATTAGCAACAAAATATCAACTTATTGATTGAACTGTGACTTTTACTGAAACCTTTGCAAATATGTCAATAAGTCATTGCTTATTAACAACGGTTGTTTTCTGTAACTATTTACCCTTGTAAATAACACATTTTTCTTGTAGTATGCCCTCCAAGCAAGTCGAGAATGCAAGTTCTGCCTTGAATTATTACATATCTCGTCAAGCATTCTCTTGACACCAAACTTATATTCTCTTGGAATATAGTGGAATAAGTCATTAAATTATTTATATACTTTATCATTTATTTTAAGTTTTTATATCTTCAAATTTTGAGCAACTTTTTATATTTAATTACCACCACAAACATCATTTATGGGCGATTTAGGAAAAAAAGATCTGCGATTTAAGGGGAAAAAAGAGTAGATGAGAGGAAATTGGAATTTGGGTAGTTACTGCACAAATTTTGGAGGTAAAAGGGTAATTAGAGACGTTTTTATACTTAATTTAAAATGTGAAAGAAAACAACACAGTTGGAAACCACAGTTCTTAGTAGCACATGGACATAAAAAATTATTAAAAATTAAAAAAAGTAAATATAAGATAAAAAATATAAATGAAGAATCATAAATATTTTAATGGCATATTTTGCTACATATATATATATATATATATATATATATATATATATATAACTACACTTAGTATAAACACAAAATAGTATGATGTTGTACAAGTAAATGCTAAGAAACTATGTTAACATCAATATCGTTCAAATTGAAATAACCTAATCATATTACAGCAACAATGAAATAAGATGGCTTCTTTTTTTTTTCTCTTTAATTTTTATTTTTGCCAAAAAAACCTCATCTGTCTGTCGTCTGCCGCACCAAATCGTTACATCTCTTGACCACTGGATGAGACATGTGTTCAAATTGCAAGTTGCCAACATGAGGATGCAATTGCTAGTCATAAATATGTTCTTGAAGCTATATATAAAAACTTATCATACCATAAATTGTTATCTTATACAATAAGGAAAGAAATTCTAAAAATAAGAGTAAACAATTAGGAGAGTGTAAACATTTTAGATTTATCAGACCCAAAAACTTCTCTTAATAAAAACTTTCCTCTCTGGTTGTTTTACTATCTCCACAAAGAAGAAAATCTTGTGCCGGTGAGATTTTCTCTTTCCTTAGCATGGTTACTTTCTCATTCTCTAGGGTTTTTTTGCTTCTCTCTTTAAGGCTTTACTTTCCTCTCTAGGGCTTTATTCTCAATCTCTCAAACCCTCTTTTTCTATTAGTACTTTCACTTTCAAACCACTTCTTTTCTCTACAAGCCATCACATGTATCTGATCATGCGTGGCATTGATTTTAATGATGCGTTTTTGCTCATTCTAATCACTCAATATGCCAAGCTTTCAGAGGTGAAGTGTAAAGTTATGAGAACAATATCAATTTATAGAGGAGACATCAAAGTTGGTTGTGGGAGGATGAACAATATCATATCTAATAATTTGGCGAGAGACTAGTGGCCACTAACAAGCCCCAAACAACTCAAATTCAAAAAGGCATGTCAACATATTTTTATTTGAAAAACCTAAGAGGGGCGGGTGAATTAGATTTTATCCAATTTTTACAACCTAATTCGATTACGCACTTCTAAGACAACAAATATCAAACACTTGGTATACAGTTCGTGTGTCTAATAATATGTTCATGTAAATTGTAGAATTAAAACAAATTAACACAATGATTTATAGTGGTTCGGTTTTTTCAACAAAACCTAATCCACTACCTTGAGTTATCTAGTTAATGATTTCACAAAAACTTTCACTAATCAATTATAAGAGATTACAAAAGAGGCTCACTCAATTCATCTTAGAGTTTTACACAAAATCTCAACCAATCAAAATTCACTCCACTCCTTGAGTTTTATAACATAACCTTAATTTTACAATAATCTCCAATACAACAATTAATAAAATACACAAAAACATGATAATAACAATATCTTCAATTCAAGTCTCACTTTATCCGTTAACGTTTTAAGTTATATGCAACCTTGAATATGTTTACAAGAGATAGATAACGTTGGTTTGATATAGATATCACCTTAATTATGAAAATATATCAATTTATAGAACTATGACCTCTTTAAGTATTAGCTTGATGAATCTTGCTCAAGAATACCTTTAAATGATAAAATCTTTCTTGAATGATATTCTCAATGAGATTGTTTAGAGAGGATTAAAAAATGCTTTCAAAATGTTATGTAATGTATGTATATGAATTTCTAGCTCAAAAAACATTGGTATTTCATATTTTCAAAGTTTGGGCTTTTACAGGGTTATTCCAATTGTCACCAGCAAAACTGTTAAAATCACACTCAAAGACTTGTGGTCGATCGTATGGTCGTCCGGATCATTGTCTACAAGTTACATGAAATGGTCACTGGATACCTTTTAGATGACCCACTTTGGTCTTCCGAACTATGGTCCGTTCGATCGGAAGTTTTGTTTTGATCGAACACATATAAGATTAGGTCTTCCGAAACTCAACAGAGAAACTTCTTGTTTTAAACAACTTGTGGATGATGCTTGAGAAACTTTAGGCCATTCGAACAACATCATTTTTGCATCCTTAGCACTTAAATACGCAAGTAATATTACTAAACAACCCTACAAACTATGTCATTAATCTTACACAAATTTGTAAATCATTTTATCATAAAAATTAAGAAGTACGTTTTAAGGGAGCCTTTTTCAAAACTTAACATAGAGAAAGTCGATTACGATCATTTCAAAAAATTCTTTAAGTTCAAAGAGCAATTTACTAAGGTGAATACTCTATCAAGATGAACTAAAAGTATTTAAGATATAATGAAATCTAAAAACTATATGTCTAGTTGTATCTAATTCAAAAAGGAACTTGTCTTCAATTCTTAATATTGAAAGAATGTCCTTGAATACTTGAAAATTTGATCTTGCATTGATTAAACAAATGAATCAAAAAATGCTATGTCTTATACAAATAAATTATTAATCTTTATCAATATTTATTATTAATTAAAATTAAAATTAAAACGATTTAAAACTTTCATCATCCAAGATCCAAGTGGGCTGAGGACTGCATCGAGATTCAAGCAATAAGGACAGAAGATGTTGTTTGGAAAGAAGCAACACATCCAACTTGCCATGCCGAAAGCTCCACATGCTATGCTACTCTCCCATAAATGATGGGATCCATTTTCCAAGAATTTGCCCCAAACAAAATCTTGTACTTTGCCCACCCACCACTAAGCTATGTCTTCAATATTATATGGAATTTTAGTGCAATTTATGGAACATCTTTTATATGGAGTTTAATGCATCATGCATTGTTGTAATGCATTACTTATAGAAGTTAATTACCCATAACTTACTCTTATGTTATTATGACATTATGTAATTCTGGCTATTAATGGAATTTTCCTTTTTCTTTAAAAAAGAAAAAGAGCAAACGATTAGAATGGAGACAAAATAAGGTAACCTCGCACATAATCCAGAACTCGACAATAACTACTATATTGTTCACTAATTCCATAGGGAGCAGAATGATGCATGACTTTGAATATGGAAAGAGTAGGGACGAAGAGTCTTATCTGTTGATGTGCCATTTTCAGCTCATGTTTGTTACTTTAGAACTATTCAAGGGGCGGCTTATATCACAATCATATATACATAGTCAATTTTGATAGGATTAAATTGCATTACTTTGGCAATTCTGTGACCTATTTATGGAAAGGGTTATATCTGTGAAGAAAATGTGACTTTTCGTGTTCGAGTGTTGTGAATTGCATTTATTCCAATTTGTTCCCGTTTCTACAATTTTGGGAAGGGGGCGGGGGAGTTTTGTACTTCACCGTAATCCTAAGACTCTATCAGTACTTTTCTAGCTATAGTTTGTTTGTTAATCAACTTTTTAATTAAGGAAGAACATTCAATTTGAAAATCAAACTTAAATCAATAATATTGTATAGAGAGATACGTTTTCATTATTTAAGTAGTCATTTCATAGTAATTTTGATGTTACATTGAGAGCATTATTTTGCGTGTGAACTACATAACAGTTTTGGACATTGCATAAATAAAAACATTCACAACTTTTTTGTAAGTGAAAGGATTTTAAATTATATTGAATAGAAAAACTATTAAAAAAAATAAAGAGATCAGATAACTTATACTCTATCAACCAATAGAGAGGGAATGTTTCTAGAGAGTTGTAATACAAGGGTCATCTACCTAATAAATTGCTGGGACTGGAGAACGTTCCAAAGGGAAAGAAACCACTAAATTCATGTCCAGAGAAAGTTGCTAAGATGGTTGTCCTCTCCTTCCTTTAACACAGCAAAATGTAATGTTAAAAAGGCTGCTAAACATGTAAAAGTAGAAGAAACTAAAAGTTCAAAAATAATAATAACAAACCTCACACAATGGCTGCTCGTGATCAATAATCTAGATTTGTAATAACGAATGATAGCTTTAAATATTTCAAGATTTACTGATATTCTGAGTACCAAATGTATATCAGCTATGATTGGATGAATTGTATGATAATTCTAGCAACTGCAGAATCCATATCTATACAGGAATCGTCATATCTTTCGATAACATTTGAAATGAATTACAAGCAAAGCAAGAACACTTCATGGGAATATAGAAATCAACATATGGCAGTGGATAAGATGAGCTACTTGTGATACCTCATCCTATTCATATATGTAAGAATATGATAAAATATATGAGAATTGACTTTAAGTACCACTTGTCAAGCAAGGATATCCAATGGCGCGGAGAATAAGATTGACAATTAATTGGTCATAGGAAGAGAGTGACGGTTGTATTATATCAGGCATGGTTAGTCCTGTGAGTTGGTAGATACTACTAGAAGGGACATGGCACGACTAGAAGGGGAAGGACATTATACTACAATATCAGTCATCGTCCTTCTCGAGCGGTATAAAGAATGTAGCTTCACTATAGCTGTATGTTATGGTACAACATTTATAGATCTCTGGCATAATGAAAAAGAGCCATGGAGCAAAGATTTCTTCTGTACTAAAATAAGTGCTCTCAATGTCTCTTTCTTCCTCGAAAGATCCCAGGTAATGGAAGCACCATTCCTGTAAAAATAGGATTGTTAAAATAATTAGTCTAAAAGTGTACTAAAGAAAATTGATGCAAAAGATAGCTTCTGCAAGTGCTTTACTTTTCAATGCTCTTATAGATTTAGATCAGTACAACCAAAGTCAAAGAAACTCTTTCTTTAACCCTCAATCACGGCCGCAAACCACCCCCCCCCCCCCCAACCAAAAAAAAAAGGATAAAAGGTCCAAGGATGAGAAGCCGACAGACAAATCCTAGAAAATAAAACATTGGGGAAGGTCAAAAGACAAAAGAAATAAACAAGAAAGAGAAGAAAGAAAACCACATTTCCAGAGATTCCATGAATGTAGAACCATTGCTAGAATAAAGACCAGCAAAAGCTTTTAAAAATTTGAGAAAACATTAGCACTTCGGACATACCTTGACAAGTTAGGATAGCTTAACTTACCTTCCCTAATCTGGTCCAGTTGGAAAAATGTTTATGTAAAGTAAATGTGTCCTCAAAATGCCCTATGCGAAAATTATTGAGCAAAAGATAAGGACTATCTAATGCATGAGCTATGTTGCTCACTGCTCTCAATTTTACATGAAGCATACCAATTTTTTTGTATGAATAAGAAAGCTCACGATTTATTCAGTAAATGGGTAGGTTAGTCAAGTTTTTAGGTACCTTTTCAGGCATTTGCTCTTATTTCTATAAGTTCCCAGGCTTCAATCTTATTAAAGTGATATTAAATAAAAAAAGGTACATTGAAGAGAAGTAGGAACCTCAACATTATTGATGTGTGTTCTTTGACTGCAAATTTTGCAAATGTCCATACGGAAGAATTTGATTCTGCACAGATTCTGGCAGCATGGGGGAAATTATTTCATAAGATGGTCTTCGTTGTGAATGTTTGGTCTTTATGGCTCCATTGTAATGATATTGTCTTGAATGGAAGTATTATGGATGAAGCTAAACTACGCTTTAACAAAAATCAGACAAGCAGTAAACGTGCTTTGGTCCTTTAGGAATAAGGAGGGTTTAAGATCATCCCACTTTTATAGGAAAAAACATTTTGTATCATGCGCTCGCACTTGTCTCAACACTGGATCACCAACTAGCGGTTGCGCCAATCCATTCACACATGTAAATGTGTTTTGTACAACTTCTGAGTTCTTTTAATATATTCATTAACCCTTTTCCAAAATAAATAAAAAAATAAAAAAAGTTGGAATTTCATTGGCTGCTTATATATGACAATGAATAATTGAAGCCAAATATATAAATAATACAAATAAAAACACCATGATACTTTACCAGTTTCACTTTCAGCACCAAGGCCACTTGGCATCTCTCCATGTCATGCAATGATTGTTCGCATCAAGGTCAGCCACAGGAGGACCCCTTCCATCAACTTGCTGATGGTTATGTTTACTCAGCCCAGATGACTGGCAGCACTGGAATTTTCGATCACGCAGTAAAGCGTCTTGTCTGTAAGTTGGGCTGTGATATCTTGGATGGTCAATGAAGGGAACATTTTTCCACCACAGCTTGAGAGCCTATGAATTGAAATCGAGGAGAAGAAGAAAAATCCATCAAGAGGGAAAAAACCTGGGATTTACATTTGACTGATATGATGAACTTTCATTCCACCAAAACAGGAATGCGAATTGAAAAAAAAGAAGAGGCAGAAAAGGGAAAACAGATTTTCTCACTAAACAACCTTCACAAGCAAGAGATACCCCACAACAATCAAATTCAAAAACGTTTTTGAGGAACAAAATTATAAAGAGAGAGAGGAGTGAGATCGCTACTCTTTAAAAAATAAGCACTGCAAGAAACAGATGACAATCATCGTGTGACCATTCACTCCCACAAAGTATAGATGGACCGAGCATGTTGCTTCAGTTTCAAAATCACTACCATCTGTTTGTGCTTTCATGTTAGGAGTTACATCAGAAAGCTAATCAAGGTTCCACAATATAAAACTGCAGATGATCGATCATATATAATCACAACGTACCCTGTATGACAAACAAGTTATGATCATTTATTTTGACAGGCAAAAACTTTATAGCACTTACATGCCAATATATCCATAATGCAACTTTATGGGGCATTAACCAGAAGAACCATGCTTGATCCCCTGCAATCTGGAAGGGTACTTGCTTTGCTGTCAGCGAAGCAGTGAAATAGTTTCCAAGTTCAGGATGCTGTACAGAAATTGATACCAAGAGATTAACACCTGGAGCATTTGCTTTAATACTCCAGCTTCCCAACATGTCCTGGGATTAAATATAAAAAATAATTAAAAAGGAAATTCAAAATCTGGTTAGATCAGTAGAAACCACACTTAAAAAATGCTCTACTTCCTTGTGCAGATCATAAATTACTAGTACCCATATCTAAAAATGCTTATTCTGTTAGTTACTTGGTTATAACAAACAAAATGCACTACAGGCACATATCAAAATTTGTCCAGATAATATAATCTAAAAGAAATACATATTTGCTATGTTTTCCATACTTTTGCTTTTGTATTTCTTTTGCACATCATCAACCAAGAAAATGTCAATGAATTTACTAAAGTCATACCATAAAAGGACTGACATGAAGTGGTTTGGCCACTATATCAGAGTTGGGATCAAATAGAAATGACACTCTTTCACCCCATGGTGAGTTGGTAACCTGAAACAAGAAAAAGATTGTGCTCAGCCAATGGTTAAGGTAAAATCAAGCGATTGAGGTATTGATTAGAATCAATCTCTGCCAATTTTCCCGACAACACCCCCCTCCCCCAGGAGCACACATTTGATATCTTTACAAGATAGTAAAACTTGGAAAGGTATACAAGTATAAGTTCAAAAAACCAGCCTCCCTCCAACAGGGCCAAAGCATGATGACACAACAGAAACAAAATCACTCATACAGTTTTAGAAGAAGTACATCCAGTTTTAGAGTTTGAGAAACAGATAATTGCATTCTTTAATCCTTCTTTCCTCTTTCTTTCTTCTATACACAAAATATAGTACATGTATGATATAATATAGTGACTTCTCTACACAATTCTCTCAATAGAAGAACACATTTACACTCATTTGCCCTCCTTTTCGTTGGTTTATAGACAACTAAGACCTAGAAACTATAACTAAACCTATAAACTCTGTTTTCCTCTAAACTAACCCCTCCCACCCCCCCAGAAAAAAAAGAAAAAAAAAAGGGATAGAGTCATAGAGATAAGATTCCTAATCCTCATAGATGTCTATATAAATTTAAATGTGAAAGTAAAGCAGGTTTGTTAAATCAATAAGAGTTACTTTGAAGAATGGAAAGTGTAATAAAATGGCTGATACTTGGGATCACAGCTTTCTTTAACAGTTAACAGCCAAGGGAAAAAGAAAACTTAGTAGAGAATACATTCAGCTAAGCCTGATAGACCTCTAACAGCAAGCTCACAAGCAAATAATTTTATGGACCTAGTCTACCGTAGAAGATTTTAACAAGTCTTTCTCTGGATATTTTTCTTTCACGAAAACAGGAATGTCATGACAGATGACATGAAAATTTGGATATCATTAATGTAATGAAAATGATCAAGTCCAATCTGGTTTTTTTTCCCTCAAGAAGAAAAAAGAAAACTAGTTACAACCCTATACAGAAGAAACCTGAAGAAGTACCTTCAAGTGGTTACTGTTAAAACTAAGATTTCTACAAGTTATGATCTGAGAATACTACACTAGTGTATGGTCTTGCGACTCAATAAAGTTTTAAACATATATTATACTGAGAAGTCAATCTGATTGCAGAACTATGAAACACGAGATCCTCAAATACTAATAGTTATTGCAATAAGTTGCAGAGATGCAGATAAGGGATATCTGAAAATATGCTGCTGAAAAGCCCATACTAGCACATCCTGAAACAGTGAGTTAGATATATACTTTTTACAGAACTTTGAAATGATTAAAGGTTCTCCTGGTGCTAATAATATGCTTACAGACATATATACTAACATTCTAACATAATTATATCACGCCTGTCTAGTTTGTAACCAAACTACCAAACACTAGTCTATAAATAGGCTTTGCTCTCAATTTAAATAAAAAAGGTCCCATGAGACATTAATTTGTAAGGCACCTATTAGAGTATTCATGTTCTATCACGACTCCCATAACTGGTCACCATCATAGTCAGACAAACAAGTCTTTCCACAATAAAATGGCAGGGAAAAATACATGCCAAGTTTGATACCTAGTAAATATACTACTAATGATCAAATATTCAACTATTAATTTCAAGAAAATCAAACTAATCAGCATAGTAGTAGTATTCACTTATTAGTCTCTAAAATATCTGCAGATAGAAATCTTCCCGCAAAATAATAAAATCTAGTTACTGCATATTTCTAAGACTCTGTGATTTCAAATAGTGCCGAAACTACTATTGACTCATCAAACTAACTCATGAAGTACACATGTGAAGCTATTTTAGAGAAGTTCATAACATATCTAAAGAAAAAAGAAAATTATGTTTATTTTCTTCTGTGACTAATATATTTTATTTGGAGCTCTGAGATGATTGATAAGTTAATAGCATAATTCCAATCGAGCAATATATGTATGTTGGATCTTTAGATGATTCATAGGGTAATAGAAAACTCCCAAATATAAAATTTTTAATAGTAGTTAAGGAGAATAAAAACACCAAATAGAGTACTTTTACTAAATTGGATTATTTTTCTATTAGTTTTTTCTAATAATCAATTAATTCTTATGCATACATTCCTCCAAAGAAAGGCCAAACTGATAAAAGATACCAATCAATGTGAAAATATGGCAATAGGAGACCGTTAATTTCAACTAGCCTAGAAATATGATCATTGCGGTGAGATGTCGAGAAGAACTATGTGAATCTGTCTTAAAAAATTCCAACAAATCCATCTTCTATTCACTGTAATTGTTCATTTGCGCAGGAACAAACTATGACGTCAAATAACTATGAGAGAAATATCGAGTCATCATTGCTTTTCTCAATCCCTGCTTCTTCCCAATAACATTCTATTTTTCATTTTCTTTGAAATGATTCGTTGTTGATTCAAAGAGGTTTTCATAATCATGGTATATGGACTAGTTTGCTACATGAATATCTTCATAAACTATGAAAACATGGGAAAACACGCAGTATACAAGAAAAAATCTCTAATATTGATCCTACCAGAGCATAAAAACCCACAACGTGGAAAATGCTACGAAGTAAGCAAGAGATATAGAGATATAACATAATGTACATTATATGTGGCCCTATAATCTAGTAGCATAAAAGGAGTACAGCATATGGAATTATTTGTTTTATTTCAATATTATAATTCACAGGAGCTTGACAAACGCATTATCATTCACTTTCACTGCACTTCTCTAAGTATAGAGCTAGTCCAATATATCAGTTTTCTCTCGGGACTGTACTCAAGGAAAGAGAATTACTACTGTGTTAAAGAAAGAAACAATAAAACCCAAATATAAATGATTCCTGAAAATCTTGTCATTCCAACTTGCTATAGTAGTACAGTGAAGAAAGCACATGGCAAGGCTGTTTTAGTGTTAAAATTTGATAGAATCTTTTTTTATCCCCCTTTATTCCGAAGAGGTGGAGGAAGACTATAAAAAGTGTAGAGGGAATAGGGAAAAAAAAAGAATCTAATCCAAGACCTAAATCTCAAACAATAGCTCTTCCCGCTAGTATAAATTGTTTCAATGGCTTTGATACAATCCATACACATTCATTGCACTGACATAATTCTAAACTCTTCTGATAACTTCCCTGTTCTCACTAACTATAGATTTCTGATGAAATCGTTCTAATACAATACATAGCATAAAGCTTCCAGCAATACTTCCTATTGTTAACAAGGATTCAAGAATTCATCTAGAATTAACCAAATTAACTCTTGCTGTTTTAAAATTTTCCCTGATATACACAAAATGTCAAGAAGTACCATAGTAAAAAATAGAAAATCCTAGATAACTATGACCAAACAACCTGAAATGTACAGTATTCGTGATAACTACAGAAGCTCTTCATATATAGTACCGTGCAGTCAAATCTTACAACGTTCCATTAGTATTGGTATCACTAACCTCAGCAATACATTTCTTCAAATTCTGTGAAGGGCCTTCAATATCATAGCAATAGTACAAACTCAATGGATTTTGTTCATATCCAACACTTGGAGGAATCGTCAATAAGAAACTGGTGCATGGAAAAAAACATCAATTAGCTGAAATTACTTGCGATTGTATCAGATAATTCGTGTAAATATATTAGTTGTCAGGAAACATTTAAAGAAAACCACGAGTTGAAGATATAACTCCCCAACTTCATGCACGGAATCTGTACTAAATGGGCAAAAAGATTGCGTTATTGATACTCTGTTACCGTAGCTTTACTGTATGGAACTATACCACGAAAACGAATCAAAATCAACCAATTCATGAAAAGATACAAAATTTGCAGCATAATTACACTGGGCCATTGGTTTGGGAAATACGGCGAGCTTCCACGGCGGAGAGATGATCGGGTGGCACATGAGGAGCATTGTCAAGATCAATAAATGCATAGCGGACTGAGTAATGGAAAGAATGGTGGACAGGGCGGCGGCGCTCGTGCCAGACCATGCCTTGGTAGAGGGTAACATGGTCTCCTACTTCTACGGCGGCGCGTGGAGTTAAAAAGCGCCGGTAGATAAGGACAATGGAGTAGGCAAGTGAGGTAATGGCGGTGGAGAAGATGGAGCAAAGAAGATAAAGTGCTTCCATGGGATTGGCCTCGTTTGGTAAAGCTTTCTACTTTTCGGGCAATAAGGAGTAAGGACTGAGGAAAATTTATTTATTTATTTTTTAATCTTGAACTTTTCTCCAATTTTTTACTAGAATTTTTAGCTCAAGATGATTTTTATTTTCTTTTCAATAATTAAACGAGAATTTTTTTTGTTTCAATGTGAAATTTTCATTAATGATTTAGTCATATACTTCAAGATGTTTATAGAGGGGTTAATTTCACTTTATCTCTTCGAACTTCTTACTAAAAACACATTTATATATATATATATATATATATATATATATATAAATGCATATAGATCGAATGTAAAATAAATTCACATATTCTTAGATTGATGATTAATAATAATTGATTTGATCATTTGATCATATCTACTTATGATGTGTATTAAGGGGTTTTTGTATGTATATATATGATTATGTTGATTTTATTTGAATCTTTTATGAATGGATTTGTGAATTAATGATGAGATATTATATATATATATATATATGTGTGTGTGTGGGTTTTATATTCTGTTATGAACTGATTTTAAAATTTATTATATATATATATATATATATTATACTATTGAGAACAGCTTATGAACATACTGTATTACATATTATTATTATGTTATGTATATTTTGATTCACTACAAATATTCAATTTATTATTCCTAATCTATTAAATAGATGATTAATATGAATTTACAATCTGAACATTATGAATACATAGGATATTTACAAGTGGGGTCGCTGTTTTTCTTTCGGGGGCAAAGCCCCTAATCCTTCTTAACGGAATTGTCTCGTTTTTATTTATTTTGTTATTTGATTTACATTATTATGTCTTTTATGTTTTAAGTGTTAAAAGCATGATGCATGGCATAACCCTATTAGACAAATGTGATTGACATATTTTTTATGGATTGTAATTTTAAAATACACCTTACGTGTCGTATGTCTCTATACTTCTTAATTATAAATTATTTTCTCATCTCACTCCTCTCGAATGTAACTCGAGATTTCCTATCACGTATGTAATTTTAATATAGTATAAAATTATAATAGAATGTATTAAATCCTTGGAGGCAAGAAGTTGTCAACCAATATTAAGATAGAAGCACTTGGAGTATTTATTTAATACCCTAGATTGACCACTTGATCTTCACTTGGTTGGTGAAGGTCAACATTGGATTATTGGGTCATGTCATTGCATATGTTATTTATTTTATTCGTCTATGTGATGCATGTTATATTTATGTTATTTTGTTATGCATACAAACTTATAACAACAAAGTATTTGAAACTAAAATTAAGTCTTATAATACTTACCATATTTTGAACAGTTGTCAAGGGTTTGATTATTGTAATAACTAACCTACCAAAGTATGTTATATTAAATTATCTTAGTAAGACAAGATGGTTAATAGTATATCCATAAGTTTAATATGGTTAGACTTAACTAGGCTTTTAAAACAGTTTTGGGCCTAGGGCATTTTATGAGATTAATGATTTTGGACATGTAATGTCAATCTCATAATGAATCCATAGTTTTCTATTTGATTACAAGTGTTCATCTAAAGCTTACTTGTGATTACAAAGATAAAGGAATTTTTGTAACCTCATATTAATTACTTTGCATTTTATTTATATGTAGATCATGACATCAAACACAACACACAAACTCAAACAATTTATGTTGTTCTAGACCAAGAAAAACTTGATGGGACAAACTTCCTTGATTGGTCAAAGAGATTAAAAATCGTTCTCAAACAAGAGAAGAAACTCTATGTCCTAGAAAACCCTATTCCACATGAACCTACAGCTAATGCCCCTAGAGCTAAGAAAGATGCTTATAATAAGCATAAGGAACACTCTACTCACGTGACATGCCTCATGCTTGCTACCATGAACTCAGAATTGCAAATGCAGTTTGAGAACATGGAAGCATTTGAAATCTTGTCAAGTCTCGAGAAAATGTTCCAAGAGCAAGCACATCAAGAAAGGCTTGCCATTTCAAAAGCATTGAATCCTTGTAAGATGTCTTTTGGAGTTTCTGTTAGTACTCATGTCCTTAAGATGAATGGCTATTTAGATCTTGAAAGACTTGGCGCTCCTGTTAATTATGAGATGACTATAGGTTTAATCTTGGGATATTTGCCAGAAGAGTATGACCAGTTTATACTCAACTTTAATATTCATAACATGGATAAATCTGTCACGGAGTTGCATAGAATGCTCAACAAGTTGAACAAAATATTAAGAAATATGTTCCTAATATTTTGATGGTTCAAAAAGGAAAATGAACTAAAAGAAAGGGCAAACTGATGGCTAATAGGGGTAAGAGTGAGGGCAATAAGTTCAATTCTAAACCCAAACTCAACCCCAACAACAAGGGAAAACCATCAAAAACCCCTAAGGAGGGAGTTTGCTTTCATTGCAATGTACCTAGCCACTGGAAACGTAACTGCAAACTTTATTTGGAAAAGTTAAAGAAGAAGAAAAACAACGAGATTGTTACTTCAAGTATCTATGTTATATAAGCCAATTTATCTACTTCTGCTTCATGGGTATTAGATATCGGATGTGGATCTCACATTTATGTAAATGTGGAGGGGCTGCAGGATCGTAGATGATTTGCAAAAGAAGAGATAGACCTACAAGTTGGCAATGGTGCAAAAGTTGGTGCTATAGTTGTAGGGATTTCTTAACTATCTTGCCTCTGAACTTGTATTACAATTGAATAATTGTTATTATGTTCATGCTATGAGTAGGAATATCACTTCTATTTTAAGTTTGGATTTGGAAGGTTTTGAATTTATTATTAAGAATAATGTTTTCTCCATTTATAATAAAGGTTTTATATGGAAATGTCTTATTGTCTAATGGATTATTTATTGACCTTGACGAATCCAACAAAAAAATCCATCTATAACATTGATACTAAAAGATTGAAGTCCAATGATTTAAATCAAACATATTTCTGGCATTGTCGTTTAGGCCACATAAATGAGAAACGCATAACTAAACTCCATCAAAATGGTTTCTTAAGCTCATTTGATTAAGAATCTTATGATACATGTGAATCTTGTTTATTGGGCAAAATGACTAAAACACCTTTCATAAGTCACAGTGAAAAAAAGGCTACAAATTTATTGGGTCTAATACATATTGATGTATATGAATCATTAAATTCACTTACTAGAGGTGGATTTTAGTACTTCATAACTTTTACAAATTATTTCAATAGATATGGCTATGTCTATCTAATGAAACATAGATTTGAATCGTTTATGAAATTCAAGGAATTTCAAAATTAAGTACAAAATCAACTTAGTAAAATTATCAAAATACATCGATTGGATCGAGGTAGTGAATACTTAAGCCAAGATTTTGATGATAGTCTTAAAACTTGTACAATAATCTCACATTTAACTCCACCTGGAACACCACAATAGAATGACGTATCTAAAAAGAGAAATAGAACTTTGTTAAACATGGTTCGATCCATGATGAATCAAACTAATCTTCCCCTTTTGGAGTTATGCTCTTAAGACTACTCTGTTCATACTAAATCGAGTTCCATCAAAAGCGGTTCAAAAGACTCTATATGAGATATGGACTGTGAAAAGATCAAGTCTGTCTTTTCTCAAGAGTTGGAGTTGTGAAGTTTATGTGAAACGATTATTCTGATAAACTATCACCCAAATCTGACAAATGCTTATTTGTGGGGTATTCAAAAGAAACTAAATTATACTATTTTTATCTCCCATTAGATAACAAAGTGTTTGTTGCATGAAACAAATTATTTCTTGTTTCCAATGGAATTGGTGGGAGTAAAATAAATCTTGAAGAAATACGAGAAGCACAAATAATTAATGAACCAACTATTATGGAATCTCAAAATGTTGAGTCAATTTCTAAAATACAAGACCCTCGAAAATCTCGTAGGGAATGACAAAAACCTAAGAGATATGAATTTCTTATTACTAACAATCATAATGTGGAACTTATGGAACAAGAAGAACCCACATTCTACCAATAAGCAATAACAAGTCTAGACTCCGAGAAATGGCAAGAAGCCATGAAATCCTAGATACAATCCATGTATGACAATCAAGTTTGGATATTGATTTAAGGTTCTAAACCTATTGGGTGTAAATGGGGTTTCAAAAAGAAAACAAACACGGAAGGAAATGTTCATACTTATAAGGCATGACTTGTTGCAAAAGGTTTTAGACAAACTCATGGTATAGACTATGATGAAACCTTTTATCTAGGTGTGATGTTTAAATCTATAAGAATTCTACTTCTCATAGTTGCATATTATGACTATGAAATATGGCAAATGGATGTCAAAACCGCATTTCTTAATGGAAACTTACATGAAAATATGTATATGACACAACTAGAAGGTTTTGTTGATCCAAAGAATTCTAGTCAAGTATGCAAGCTTCAAATATCCATTTATGGATTGAAGCAAGCATCTCGTAGTTGGAATCTTTGTTTTGATGAAGAAGTCAAAGAATTTGGCTTCATTAAAAATGAATACAAGCCTTATGTCTATGGAAATGATATCCTTACCTTACAAAGTGTCAAACTTTGGTTAGAGAAATGTTTTACAATGAAAGACTTAAGCGAAGCTATCTATATATTGGGCATAAGTATCTATAGAGATAGATCAAGAAAAATGATTGGCCTAAGTCAAAATACATAAATTGATAATGTACTTATTAGATTCAGTATGCAGAATTCTAAAAGTGGATTCTTACCAATGTCACATGGCATTTAACTTAGTAAATCTCAAAGCCCTTCCACAAAGGATGATGTAGATAAAATGAGCAAGATTTCTTATGCTTCGGCTATAGGATCTATCATGTATGTTATGTCGTGTACTTAATTTGATGTCTCTTATGCAGGACTAAATATGTATTCTTGATATATGAAGGGCAATAAAATGAATTAGTTGTAAATGGTTACATTGATGCTAGTTTTCAAACCGACATAGATGATTTTATATCACAATCAAGATTTGTATTTTGTTGGAATTGAAGCGTTGTAAGCCGGAAGAGTTCAAAGCAAAACATCGTAGAAGATTCTACAATGGAAGCCGAGTATATAACTGCTTATGATGCAGCCAATGAGGTAGTTGGGATCAAGAAATTCATAATTGGGTTAGGTGTGATTCTTAGCATTATAAATCCAGTAGACCTATATTGTGATAGCAATGGAGCCATAGTTCAAGCTAAGGAACCAAGATCACGTCAAATATCCAAAAAAATACTCCAACACTATCACCTCATTCGAGATATAATTGACATAGGAGATGTAAATATATGCAAAGTAGCTACAAATGGAAATATTGCATATCCATTGACTAAACCACTCCCATATTCTAAATATCAAAGTCATACTAGATCAATGGGTCTAAGATTTATGTCTTATTGGTCTTAGAGCAAGTGGGAGATTGTTAGTACAATAATTAGAAAATTATTGATTTACAAAATCATCGACTTTATTACCATCACAACTATTTTGTTGTCATCTATAAGATAACAAAATCACATTTATTTTTTTGTCTTCTACAAGAATGATCTTAGGTTTTGAAATTGATTTTGTTTATGTTGTGCTCTAGACCATTAGAACATTTTTTAGGTTTATTTCCACGAATAATTATTCTATTTTTGATCATGAAGTATGTGACTTGATAGTAAAACCCAAAAGTAATAAGAATATTATTCTAAATAGTCCATAATTGATTATTATTGGTGGAAAAATAATAAATTAAAATTAGTATGTAATCTAATAGATAATCATGTTTTACTAGTAAAAAATATGAGATAATATATAAAAACATAAATACATATTGAGAACATGATATTGGACATGACCCTCTATGAGAATTCTACGTGGATAATTCTACATGGATATTATTTGATATACAATTAACTCGGAGATAAAAAAATTGAATAATTAAGTTTTATAAGGATACATAGTACGTGCCTTATGCTTAATGTCGATATTATGTAACAAAAGGATTAATTATTGAATTTCAATTAGGATAAATCAAACCATCTATTTCGTCATTTAAATTGAGTAATCATAATGTGTTGCTAGAGACCACTTATGAGTTATGGACTAAATAATAGAGTTTTAAAGCCATTGCTAATTTAAAGAAGAGGAAGACATCTCGTTTTTTAAATGAGATGTAGGCTTTTAGTGTTAAATGAAATTCTAGTCGCCACTTAGGAGTCATTTACACTTTGTATTAGATTTTAGGGCTGCAAATAATTTTCTCTAAAAATCCTAGTTACACCTGAAAATCTCTCTACTTCCTTCATCTTCCACATTTCCCAAATTAGCAAGATATTAGATTTCCTGCTAGCACAAGGAAATTGTCCCAAATGAGAGTTCTTTGTGTAGATACTATTAGAGGACGTTCGTGATTTACAATGTCTTTGTGGTTCGGATTATCACGTTTCAAAAGTTATTCTTCTATATCTAGTCAATTTAATAAATATACATGGATCTTATGTAGGAGTTTTCGGGTTAATTTTGTTAATTCAACTATGTATTAGATCTCGAGAACCTAACAATAAGACGGTATATGAGCAAGACGTGTCACACATTTTAATGTTAACTAGGCTCTGATGCTATATGAATGTGTGCCACATATCGCATGTTAGTTGGTTCAGCAGTGCTGACTCACATGTCATGAAGGTGTTGATCATTGACTAGGCATGCTTATGTGACAGTTGATCGTTGACTTTGATTGTTTTTTTTTACAAAGATAAGTTTTTCCAACATTTATTATTCTTCATTTATTTTCAAACTTTAAACAATAAATTATTAAATATCCTGCAAACAAAAAGATTAGTAGAAAATGTGCAAAAATATTGATAAAACAACATGATTAAATGACATTTAACTAAAATAAATTGATTAAATAATATAAAAACTAGTCATTTTCAATTATATCACTTGAGTAATTATTTTCCTCATGTTAAAGATGCCTTGAGAAAGTATCTCCATCATGAGATTGCAAAGTGGATGCAAATCCAAACCTTCTACAATATATTGAATGCAAATGTTTTCATATCAAGTTAAATTTTTACTTGCTCTAAAAGTTTAAGTTTATAGAGAGGGGTTGAATTTAAATATTTAACATGCCCCCTTACTTGTAAATCGAACACAAATTTTCAATAACTTGCCCAACACGTGGATAAATAACAAACAAATGGACAGAAGCAAAAGTTGAACACAGAACCTCCCGCTCTTATACCAAGTTAAATTTTCACTTGTTCTAAAAGCTTAACCTTATAGAAAGGGATTGAAAATAAACAGAACAATAAATAAAAGTTATGAATTTAATTTGATGAACTATGACAACAAGTGACCTATCACCAAACTTACCTATCTACTAGGTTAAGTTATGAATTTAATTTAATGTGATGTAACGACAAACACCCTATCAATAACTGATTGGATCATGTTCATATCTCATAACTTCATATCTAGTTTTTGGATATAATAACATATCTATAGAAACACTTGGATAAGAGTGGTCAGACATGTGAGAATGAGATAGAGCAGCCGATAGAAGATGTGGAGCGACAGCAATGGTGGACTGGAAAGCTCAACGACAACCCCTAGGAGATGGTGAATCGGGGTGACAATCAAAGAAGAAGGGAAGGCTTATCTGACTGTTGTTTCACAATTTAGAAAGCTAGGTATGTGTAAAAGGATATATGAATAAATGAATGAATTAAGAAAATATCTCATAATAGAAAGTTGTACTCCTCGATTCTTCCTTTGGTTTGAAAAAATAACCAAAATTCATCAATAATATCCACACTACATCATTGCTAAATTTTAACTTATCAAATTGTTTCATGTGTATAGATTTTGTCTAATGGCCAACTATCCCGACCTCGTACAATTTTCCAACCTGGTAACAAGCAATCTACTTTATTTATTTCATTATTGCTACATTACTGTGTGAATCTACCATATATTTATTTCTTATATTTAAATACACATTTTATATTCAAATAGTTGTATTTTTTTCTTTGGTACATGAATTAAGAAAGGTAATGTAATGTTACTTGATACTAAGATTTATTTGTTACATTAGTTAAGAATAAGAAAAATCAAATAGTTACATTACATTATTCTATTTGAAATAAGGTAAGAATTAAGGTAATTTAATGTAAGATTTAGCATATTGAAGTATGTAATGAGCTCAAATAGTAATGTAATGTAATTCTAATATTCTTACATTATTTAAGATTTTTTAGCTGAATCAAATAGTACTGTAATGCTATTCTAATGTAAGATTTACATTACCTTAATTCCTACTTGATACTAAAATATTTTTAAATTATACTATTTGATCGAATAAGTAATGTAACTTGATACTAAGATTTATTTGTTCAGTATATTAATAAATTATACAAAAACAAAACACAATAATAAATAGTCTTGAATTTTCAACCCTAGTGCCATCCTTGCAAGAAAAGCTTGTAATTGTAAAATTTATTTTTTCATGACATCAAAATTTAGGAAAGTGTATGAGGCTAGACAAGTTATCTTCATTTATTAAATTAACTTTATTGAGATTATTGTCCTAGTGATATTTCGATATAGATTCATAAAAATAAAAATAAAAAAGATATTTCCATTATAGGGTTGAATTTAATTAAATGGTGAGGAGAAATCACATTCTATGAGTTATTTAAAACTTTTTTTCTTATAGAGTATTTGTAACACACACTTAACAAAAGTATGCATAAAATTCTCAAATATTATGAGGCGGCACAATAGATGTGAACTAAAATAAAGTTCAGAGTACCTGAGTTGATTATGAATGTATTTCTGAGCATAAGATATAATTCTTATGAATTGATAAATATGCATGAGCTCAAGTGAAATGTGAACTCAAAGAATGTTAAAGAGGCTTTAGATTTTATTTAATAATTCTTATTTTTATTATGAAATACTAGCTTAAATGTTTTTTTTAAAGCTAGAATAGCATGTTTACAAGCATCTTAACTTATTGTATATCGCTTTACAAATAAATAATATTGCAATAGTAAGCTAATTTTGTAGGTTGTTTGTGTTGCAAAAATGACTTGAGAAATGGAATTTACAAGGGAATAGTGTGAGAGAGATATTTATACATCATCCATCCGTACTATTTTATAAGATAGTTATCTTTTTATAAAATGTTCTAATTAAAATTACACAAATCAATAAATTCTTTTAGTTATCATTATATTCTTATTTTTTTTAATTTTTCTTGAAAAAAGTAATATTTATTCTCTTTCTTTTTCTCAATAAAATAAAAATAAATTTAAAAATAACACATAAAACAATCCTAAAAAGTAAAAAATCATTTTATAATTAAGAATAAGGGAGTTTGGTTGATACAGGAATATTATATATTGAAGAAAATCTTACTGTGTTTTTTTTCTTTTTTTGGAAGAAGAAAATCTTACTATGTTTAGCAAGTATGAAAAAATTATTAAGACTGAGTAATTCTTATGTTGCTTAATCATAATAAAATGCTAAAAATATTGAAACGAGTAGAATTGTATAAACCAAAATTTTAAATTAATTAAAAAGCTGATAAAAGATATGATAAAAGCCCATAAATTTCATCTACACTAATTATACAATAGTGTCTCCATCCAAGAATTGAATATTCTTATTTTTATTTTGGTATCAAAATATTTTTGGCCCAAATATGTATTAAAATCTAAACAAGAAAGAAATTTCTAAATAAAAATGGAAAGAAATACTATCTTACATTTTGATTTGAATTGAACTTGGATCCAATTCATATCAGCAGACAACAAGAAAGGAAAGTAGAAATTTTCAAAATATTATCTGCTGAAGTTGGCAAGAGAAAGTCAAGGACGATATGGTATGTGCTCTTTGCTAAATCAGCTTATCAGATGGGGATGAACTTGATGGAGAGAATGAGGAAAAGGATGCTCCTGTATCGTCTTGCTGGTTCAATATGGAATAGCATTTGGGGGTTTAAAGTGGGCATCGAAGTTAAGCTGTCTTTGGAAGATTTGTTCTGGATTACCAACAAAGGAAAATTTATTAAACAAAATGCAAACAAGTAATGGATAATGATACAAGCAATATCAAGCTAGTTGAGCTATCAATTGATTTGGTATCAAAATAAATTACCTACAAAGTTTGTCCATGTGTACTGAACTTCATCCGTGAGTAGATATAGTAGTTCAATCATTCTTTGAACCAACATTGAACTTTGCTATGAAAAAGCCTATTGTATCAAGCGACGAAAATGGGTCAAACCTCTGAACAAGATCTTCCTCACCAGGTCTTAACCATTCCCTGAACAATCAAGAAATATCTTAACATTGTTAATTTACAAGATTGAGTGTAAAAGATGAAACGAAAAACATTGCTTTTTGATGCTTATACGAGATTAGAAGAAAAGGAAAAGAAAATAAATATATACTAGTTGAGGAGAGTAGATTCTATGCTAAAACTATTTTATTAATTCCAACAAAGAAGAGATATCATAACACTACTAGTGTAATTCTTAAACTAAAAAGAGGGAAAATGATGCCCTCCATAAATCAACAGTAAAGATGTTTCATTCCTCGTATTTCTTTCATTAACAAAATTTCTTCTTTTGTAAAGTAGTAATAGTAACCATCAAAGTCAGTAGTAATCAGGACACAGCAGTAATGACATCTTTCTATACAATTTTCAACTAGTTAAAAAGAGTACCTGAACTTCTTGTCGAATAATGGAAGCATAAAAATTGACATTTCAGATTCTAATATCAACAGACAACAGTCCGTCATGCTCATGTGCCATTACATTGTATATTAAAAAGAAAAGTTTTCCCACATTATACAGATATTATGCGAAGTGATCATTGTTGTAACAATCCATGCCTTTGTTAATACTAAAAAATCACCCAACCATGATGCTTAGGTGGCACTAAAAACAATTAACAAACAATTACTATCAGTTGATAAACACCAGTTTAAATTGGAAACAAGCTTCACCTATGCTTTGGAAAGTGTTTTAACCCCCCAACCTTAGGACACTGGCCTTTCCAATCGGGCAAGCCACTTATAGGCTAAATCAGCCTTCTGACGGATTGAAATCTTAAACTTGAGGTTGACAAAGAAGAGGAAAATAAAGGAAATAAAGTTGAGATTTCTATATATTTTCTTTTATTCCACCTGCGTGCACTGCTAAGAATAGCATGTCCAAAGTCCAAACCACACAAAATAGCACAAGTATATAGCAGAAAATAAAATTAACAGCTGTGTTGCCCATTGACCAAGTATACTATTCTGTCAGTTAAAGGAAACAGATCAGCTTTAAAATTCAAGATCATGCACCAGCACTGAAGTACTTACTCGCTATATCCATCAGACAGTTCGCTTCCACCAACAAGGCCAGGCCCACCGACCCGTGGATGCTGCAACATGTAGAAAAAGCAATGCTCAATTAACGCAAAATGTTGTTCAACTACAGTAATTATGCTTCTTATTAAATGCAGGACAAGTAATTGGTTTTAGTAATAGTAACTGCAAAACAATGCTTGAATGGAGACCCTCTAGAATAATGCAATATGGTGCAGCACAACAGTATCAAAATGTCATGTTTGGCCTTTCAGTGTTATTATTGTTCAAATACTGTAATTAACACAAAATATTTCCCTTTCTAGTACATGGCAGCTTTTACTGGACTATTAACAGTTTCAACATTTGAATCAAAAGAATAACAAGTAGGGCTACCAAGCTCAATGTGCAAGGACCAAAGCTTTTAGGAGAAGATAAGGACGACCAAGGCAAGTATTCCAGTCAGCAGACTTGTTTCAGAAAGAAATTAAATGACACTTCTTTCCCATTAGATTTCTGATTATTAACCAACTTGCAGTTTATCAACTGTCAGATAATCGTGCAAACGGGGCCAGGAAATTATACCGCCATAATGTGCAAAGTTCAGAAAGGAAATCACAAAAATCATCACCTAAACAGAAAACTTTGCAACACTAATAAGCAAGCATGGATTCAATATGAAAGGGGCAGGACAGTCACGTAACATGAACACTAGTATCACTAGAGGATACAAGCCAGTTGTCCTTCAAATGAACAAAACCTAAAAATATCATCTTGTTAATCCATGAGAAGCCATTAGCTACTATCAGCTTCCCATCCGTACTGACTCTGGGCCAGTGATAAAAGTTCTCCATTAAAATGACTAATGCCATAACCATATCATGGATGGAGGAATTTTTGTCATATTTTTCCTCACATGATGAACTCTATATCGACTCATGTTTTATAAATATATTATCTTATTACATATTCTCCATTTTTAAGCAGATCACAGCATAAGTAGAATATCTAACTAGAGGATGGAGATCAAAGGATGATGCATGACTTGCTCAATAGTTTCTGAAGAATGGTGTAATTTCAAAAAGGAGTAAAGAAATATGTAGACAGAGATTCACTTCAATAGTAACCTCCACAGAATCTCTGGCATGATCCAACTAAAATTTAATTTCAAATTTCAATAAGAGTAATAAAGAAAAGCCCATGGTCAAAGAATAATCACAATACTGCAATTTATTTTAGTGTGAACTTTCTCAGGCTATGTTTGGTTGAGATGTTTTGAGGACGTAAATGGGGAGGGAAAGAAAATGTGGATGTAAATGGTACATTTATCTCGTTTGTCTGGATGTAGATGTGGAAGAGAAGTAAATTAGGAGGGGGTACCACTCTCCCTCCAAAACAGCATTTCCTCCCCTCCAAAATTGGAGGGATTGGGAAACAAAAAAAAGAAATGGAAGCAACTAGTAACAAAATTGACATAACTTTTTAGCATTAAAAATTTTAATAAAACAAAAATTGATGGATAAAAATGTAATCAATGAATCTGTCTCTTCTCCTTCCCCTCCACCTGTTCTTCCCTCCCTACCAAACAAAATAGAAGCAAATGTAATTACTTTCCACAGTGAAAGTAAAGGTGTCTCTCCCCCTTTCCATTTGCAAACCAAACAATAACTTAGATATTAATGGGGGAGCTACATCTACTTTTGTTTTATTGTCCAAAAGGACTATTGAATAAAATTTGTTTTAGTGGCCCTTCTTTTATCATTGAATAAAATTTCAGGTTACAAGTAAAAAGATGACAAATAATCAAAGATAACCAAGAGCTTTCCATCACTATGCTATCATGTGAAAAAACGAAAGTAGAGCTAACCTGTGATGCAAGAGAGAGGCACTTGTATTTATCTAAAGCATATCGAACTAGCCCTTCATTCTCACCAGGGTTTATAGTACATCTATTGCACAGAATACATGCATAGCACTAGTCAGAAGTTCTGTAAACTACAGGCAAATGCTGAGTTATTTATACACTATATATAAATAGGAAGAAGTATTCAAATGTATGTCTTAAAAGCATTCAACAAAAGGGAGGAGAGAATAAAGAGGTCAAAGCATAAAAATGATGCATTTTCTAAAGAAGAAATCGTATATCAGGTTATGATAATAATATATAAATTTTTTCCTTTTCGAAGTTTTTTTGTTAGGCTTGGCTCAGTTTACACAATGGAATAGTTATACATTGAATATTTTACCCCAGTATTTGAATGGACATTCTGATTTTCCAACTGTGGTGGTAGTTAAGTTAAAATGAACTCCTGGCTATTACGAGACATTAGTTTGAATTACATATAGTTTATGATGTGGGACATCAAGCGGCAGTTTTGAGATGCTCCCATACTAGATTTCATCTGTTTTGCATCTGAGGCGAATGAAATTACTCATCACAAAATTAACCTTTACAAACTTCTACAACAAATACTACCAAGCCCCCTCCCCCCCCCCCCCCAAAAAAAAGTCAATTCCAAGATCCCCCAGTGCCTAAGAACAGTTAGCTACTAAACAAATGTCCAACAATTTGATTGTTCTTTGAAAATGAAATGCTAATAAATGTACACAATTTCATGATCTTCCAATCCAGTCAATAAAGATAAAATTGGTGGCAAAACAGAAAGATAAATGGGGAAAAGTAAAAAAAAAACACATATTGAAGACAAAAGAAAAATCTCAGCATGCATGCAGAAACACACATTGACGAGCAATGTATATATCACACTAACGTGGAATATACGATGACTCCACCAGGGCGCACTAGTTGAAAAGCTTGATCAAACATCTTTCTCTGGTACTTGGCATGATTCCTTAATGATTCCACTGTCTCCTGCATATTGTTAGTAAACTTTATTTCTCCCATCTACATGATCAGGTTGGAATTCTTTTTGGATTAAAGAAGAAATATGAGAGAGGATGAAGCATCCTCAAAAAGGTAAAATGACAACTACATAAGTGCATCCCCCAAGAAACACCAGATACTACTGCCCAAAGAGAACCTGTTCAGCCCAGGGGATGAGAATTTCTAAGTCCTAATTTTATTCTAGAACTCATGCAGATAAAAGTTTGCAGTTTTAGCAAAGCTAAGTGATAGAGAATTCTGATGCTCTCTGCATCATTTGCAGTTCTTTTTTGGTGAAACAGGTAAAAAGGATATCGGGATCTTTAAAGATCAGTATATTTCTATTGACTTAATTTGGAATAGAGTTATTTTTCTATCATCTCTTTGGGTAAATAACATATGCTGAAAAAAAAAGTCTTTCAAAAACCGAACCCCCACTGCTTTTCCAAATGATTCTTTAGTAAAATTAACTTAGGAAAGGCTGTCTAGAGCCAGAAACCAATTGATTAATTCATTTATGAAATGTAATTTTGCACTAAAACATATTAGTACTTAATAGCAAAGATATTCTCAATTGAAAACTTTCAGCAAACATTCATTTAGCATCCAAAAATGTCATCCACAATAGTTCCAGCAAGAAAAGAAGGGAAAGAGAGTTTGATGAAGGTAAACGTGATTCTTTAGCCACGAAGCAGGAAATTAAGTCTATGTTACAGAACTTGAAATGTATTCTGATTCGCTTGGTTGAGGCCATATAGAGAAAATGCAAGATGTAGAATGCGCTTTCCTAACACATAAAACAAATTAATGAATTGGTTCAGAACAAATAAACTTTCAGCACCATGCCTACCTCTCCGGCAAATAATCGAGGTCGCAAACCAAGAGCAGAACAAGGAGCATCTAAAAGAACCCGATCAAAACTATTTGGTAAAAATCCTCTAGACTTTTCAACTCTACCACCAGACAAGTGATTCCTTCCCGGACCATTCCTCATTTTCCAAATCTCCTTGCTGAGCTTAGCTTTGCTAAAATAAGTTCCATTCTGTGGTTGTTCATTGCTGTCTGAAGTTACAAGAAGATTAGAGATATTAGAGATAGAATGTGATATTTAGGATGAGTATTGTCCTCATGCAAAATTTGCACAAGTGGAAAGGAGCTGGTGTGTATTAAGATTTCATCAAAAGTCATTATGCAAAAGAAATACAAATACATACATACATACATATACATATATATACACACATACATACATACATATATATACACATATATGTCATGACAGAGTTGAAAGCAAAATCACCTCAAAAAGCCCACAAGCATTGGAGTCCAATAGACCATTTTATGCATGCTTTAAGTGTTCATTTCCATGTAAGGATATATACACTAATGATTTACAGACAGCTCTAACTAAAACATAAGTACTTCCTACAACTATAGGATTTTAAAGTCAACTGACAAGTGGTCAAAATAGTAAAAAAGCAATCACCAATTAATTTTTCTCAGTTTGGTTCTCCAATTTTCTTTCCAGATGCAAGTCCAACTATCAAAGGTATAAATGATCCTCATAAAGAGTAGAATGATGTGTCATTCAATCATTTATCATTGATTCTGTAAGCATAAAACAACACATTTATATGTTTGCTTTATTACACTGCATGAAGTATGAGGTTATGCATTTGTAGGATTGCATTTCTGAATAATGATGCAGTATCACATTTAGAAAGCATATGAACTTAAATTAACTAAAGCGGCTAACCATAATTTTTTTGACTAATCAACTTATCATCCAAAGATTCCCTAGCAACAATTAACAATAACCTCAATGCTAAGATGAGATCTGATATAACGCCATTACCATCATCAAGGATCTGTGAGACAGCCAAATCATCAGATTCAATTTGACAAACAGCTTTGAGTGCATCAAGCTTGTATGAGGTGATGCAATTCAAGCCCATCTCTGCTGCCAGTTTCTGGATATCAAGCACCTGCCATTTTATTGAGGTCAAGGAAAGAGATGCAGAAACTTCAATTCGAAAGTCATGCAAAATAAAAGCATATTAACAATTGAAAAGAACTGCAACAAAAACTCTTCAGAGAGTATTTAGCTGTAAATGTTATATAAAGCTTTTCTATTGGGTGCTTATTTATGACAACAAAGACTTTACTTTGATCTGGAACTAACTCATGATTCAGCTCTAATCCTAAGGAGTTTCATATTCCAACAAACTAACAAGCATGCAAGTAAAAGTGACTATAGCATTGAAAGATATCCCATCCTTCACTTGAAGGCATAACAACCAACATTTGGCCCAACTCACTCAGAAATCCTACTTGTAGCCCCTACCGTCCTCTGTCCCCTGCTTTGAGTATGGGAAATGAATTCTGATTATCTTGTCAAGTATGAAAATTAGACTTCCAGCCCCAACTGAAAGAAATCCTAAGGCAGTGAAGATACATTCTTCTGTAATTTCCAAATGTTACAAAATTTAGTACGCAAAAACTCTCACCTTAACTATTTGAGCTGTTGCGTCAGACAGACAATTGAATGACATGACTATAAAAGAATCTAATGTTGTGGACTACTAGCTTCTTCCGTTTTTGACGTAACGAAAAGGTGTTGAGGCAATAGAACTCAACAATTAGGGTTAGATTGAAGTTGGAACAAAGCATAAAATTCAGAGATAAAATCCTTTGGTATAAATCTAAAAATTAATAATAAGAATACAACCATTAATACTAATCTTTTAGACTATTTATAATGCTGAAACTATAAACTAATTCTAAACTAATAAGGATTTATTGTCCTTCAAGACTAAACTTACTAAAAACAAACTAGGATTCTAAATTATAATCCTAACCTATTAAGGAAATAGAATATTTAATAAAACACTAAATAGAATATTTAATAGAACACTAAATAGAATATTTCTAAACTATTAAGCACTCTTTTAGAAACTAGAAATCCTAGTAGAATTTGGACTGCATCAGTTTTGCTTAACTTTTTGTTGTTTCTCTTTGTTTACCTAAAAATGACAAAAATAAATTCTTCATAAAGTTCTTAGCTGCATCTTTATAATCAATATTCTTAGCTTCCCATTTCTAAAATCTAACAGTTGTGACATTTGAAGATCTTAAGATGAAAAGGAGAGATCTCCCCATGACCTACACTTCTAAATCTCTGCTATTGAAAGAATAAAGCATCTTGAAATCTAACTGTGCTGATAGATTGGTTCATGTCATGCACCTCTCAATTAAACAAAAAGATGAAGCCAAAGCCCTCTTTCAATAAAATAGCAAGAAATTCATATGATCACAACTCACAAGTGTATGTATCACTATCTGTGTATATTCTTTTTTTTTAAGAAAAAGTTTTATGTCCTAAAATGAATCTGCTATTAAGTTCAGATATTTTGGACACAATAGCACAATAGTCTTTCACCTCTCCCCCTTCCCCCCCCCCCCCCCCGCAAAACACACACACACGCACAAAAGAGGGACAATAAAAGGTCTATATTTTAAACATCACGTTTTCCCAAATATTAGAGAAAAAAAAGAAACATAAGAAGAAAAACGTGTTTTAAAACATGACCATGTTTTAAACCAATTATGTAACAGCACAATATCCTACTTTAGGACGCTAAAGTTGTAGGTCTTCCCAAATCAGATATATAACTATTTCTGAATAATCCAACTTTTTTCAGCATCTTAGGGTACATATTCTTCTGTCTGCATGAATTTTTTCAGTATCTCCAAGATTCATGCAGTAGATGAATATATACTACAAGAAATTGATAACCAGCTTTAACTTAACCATTATGCACAATTCAAAGCCCATAAAGGAAACATATTACCTTTGGTTCTTTCTTTTCTTTTCTTTTCTTTTTTCTTCTTTCCGTTCTTTCTTTTGGCACTAAACAAGAGTACATGTTACTTACGTTTCATCAGATTGCTCAGTTAAATCACCTGTTAGGATCAGAAGGTGCACCTTGTTGTGAGATCGATCAACAGCAACAACTTCTCCCTTGTCCTTCATGAGGATTGCTATTGCTGTAGTTTTTCCTCCAGGAGCTGCACACATGTCCAATATTCTCTCACCTTGTTGAGGATCTACAAGATGCACAGAAAAATGTCATATATGCATACACTCTATATGCACATATATGAGCACATACACAGACTCGGTACCATCATAGAGCAATCCCGAGTAGCTTGGGTCATAGTTCTTAGCAATTGTGTATTTACCACCAGATTCTCAATTGAATGCTCTTCTTTTAGAAGTCCATAATGAATTTGTACCTTATTTGATTATTACTTGCTAACAATTAGCCGATGACTAAAACATAAAATCCCGTAAGTTTCACCTAACTGTTACCAGCTAAGAATATAGTCTGTTTTTGTAGTGTTATGTCTGTGTTCTTATACTTCTTCCAATCCCAATTTGTTTGTTTGTGAGAATAAGCCACAGCTTTATTTGCAACTCAATTCCATGCGGATCATGAGTCACATTGATTCATGAAACAAGATGAAAGTGTGGCCTTCTAGGTACTTTGCACACATATATTAGTCCATAATAAAAATACATAACTGCATATACTAACTCTAAAAAGATACTAAACTGTGCAAAGATCTGTTACAATGACAGAATTTCAACTATAAGAAAGCTTTACCTAGTGCATGAGCAGCAACAATACTCGGCAGATTCTGAAGAAAAATTTCCCCCTCAAGCAAATCTTCAATGTCAAACACATAAATTATTAGTTAAATATTGCAAACACTTGACAAATACCATAATTACATCAAATGGTGTGGACTAATCCATGATGCCATAATCCAAACAAGAATGTGACAAGAAGAAACAGTTTTTTGTTGCAGTACACCAAGAAAAGAAAACTGCACCATTAAAAGAGGGATGTTGGAATACTCTATTGCTCATATCCACAGCGACACCTTCAGACACACGGAAGATCCCAGCTCTTGATAACATGGCAGTTCCTTGGCCAATATAAAGGCCATCTCTTTTGGAATAATAAGGATCTGTAGCAGTACTAACTTTAGCAATCCAGGCAGCACGATAACTCTTTCGCAAAATTTGACAAAGTAAGGCAAATGAAGCTAACAAATAGTGAACAAGGAATACACCGTTACAAATAACTTTGAAGGAAACTTCTCATAATCCCTAAAGTTAACAGAAAACCTCATGTAGTTTCCAAAGCATCTGGTGAGAGAAATTTTATTCTTAAGACACCAATGCACCTACTGGAAAAGGAAACTAATTCCAAAACAATATTCACTAGTAGCAGAAAGTTTTATGGAATCTGTTCAAAATGGATCAGAGATTCACAATCAGACCCATCTCTCATTTTCAGTATTTAACATCATAAGAAAGCTAAAATGAAAGGCCTCGAGGTCACCTATTTGGCTGGGTGAAAACAGAGCATCAGCAGAAAAATAAATTTAAAGAGAAAGCTCTAACTCCATTAAGAGATATATCCATGCCTATAGATATATTCTTTTCCAAAAACAATAATAAGGAAATGACACATTCATTAGCATATGGGAGGAGGAACTAAAGATATATAATTAAATAAAAGTTTCAGGCTGATATATGAGGTGCGTGAGTATTCATGAATGAGGGGAGACCACAATTCCTCAAGGCAAGAAGAAGCATTGCTTCATTTGGCAACCAAGTTACAAGTATTGACACTCAATTCTTAAAATTAAAAAACTATAAAAAAAAATTCAGTTGCTTGTAAACAAGCTTATTTTTTCAGTTGTGTCCACTACCATCCACGGAAAAAGCAATGAGAGATAATCTTTAGGGCTTGTTCTCAATTGTTTAAGCTTTTTTTTAAGTTGCTAAGCTGTGTTAAAACTAATATAACATTTTATTTTTAACAGCATCAATACAAAAATTAAAAAATTATTTTAAAAGCACCTCTTGGATAGCTTCTCTAGGACTACTCTCTTTCAGTTAAAACCATAAGTAAAACCATATGAATAATAACTAATCTTGATACAAAAAATTAAGTTTTGTCCAATGCATAATGCATTTTTACATAATTCTATTTTATAAAGTTTAGAAAGTTCAGCTAAATGTGCATTCAACATGCCAAAGGCTAAAACCTGATAAAAAGGTAGACAAAGGCAAACAAATGTTGTAATGCCCCCAGACTTATGAAGCTGTTATGTGCCTTGGCATAAGATCTAGCCACAGGTCTAGACACAGGAAGAACTCTTTGGGAATCTATGATGAATGAATGGATGGAGGCCCACTAGTCCTTGACAAAGTCCCTCTAAAGTAATTTCTGAGAGAATTAAGTCGCTGCTTTTATTTAATACACCAGTCCCTTTTATAGGCTGACCAAAACAAAGAAAAACAGGGGCTTACAAAATAACAAAGACAGGAAACAAAATAGAACAGAATAAAACTCTGATTTTGTGACTGCTAGTCTGACTTCCCTGCTGCAACCTTGTTTCTATTCTTCCTCCTACGATTTTGTCATCCAGGAAAAGCATCCATATTAGTAGCACAGAGCCAGACAACTAAACACATAGAGAGCGACACTGACAAGAATCAGTATAAACTTCCCATAAAGAAGGAACCTCAAAATCAAGATCTGGAAACTCATTCACAAACTTAATATGAAAGATTGGAGCTACAAAGTTTTCAACATTAAACATTCAAGATCAATCTGATGGATACACTTACAAACAAAGATTTAGTGACCGCGCTCAATCTCCAACCCCGAGGAAATTTTATTATTCCTCTTATGAACTAGACACATTGAGATTTATAACATGGAAGTAAAGGGTGCAAGTTGATTTTATTGGAATCATAATTCTGCATAAAGTTCCCAGTTTCCACAAGCATACATAAAATGAACCCTAATTAAGGACCAAGTATCTCTTACCTGTTTGGGATCCCTGTAGAACAGTTCCCCTTGTTATGTTAGTGCTCCATCCACCATCAGCACCCAATTGCTCCACAGCAACTGACACTGCAACTAGATCCCCTTTTTCTACATGAGCACTGCAGGCTAATACACCAGGTACATAAACCTATAGAAAGAATGACTATGATAGGTAAGAGACTGACTTGAGCGACACTTTTCGTCTTGTAAACAGAAGATGCTCCAACTAAGCATATATAACCATATATGACAAGGGGAGAAAAATGCCATATAGAATTGACTGCCTAGAATGTCACATCTTCAGCATTTAAGCATCAAAATTGAAACATAATTCTTTTTTTCTTTCTTTGTCTTCAATAAGAACAATTTAGGTGAGAATTCTAATTTCTTTCAGTTCAAAGAATAGGTTTTTTTTTTCTTCAATTTGGCAAATCCTTTAGGATGGATAATCTTGACCAAAAAAATAATCTTCAGAAAATGGGATCCATACATAGAAGTCCTGAGAAGTCATAAGTTCAGTTTTTACAAAAGATTATTTTGAATCTTTAAAAATGCATTTTCATGAAAGAAGAAAAGATGTTTTAGATTTCACTGGAACTACAGAATTGCTTAATGGAAGTACGTAACCTACTGGCAGAGCTCACCTAAAAGATTATGACATGCTCACCTGAGCCCCCCGAAGAACAGCCTCTGCACATTTCCTACTGACAAGAACTTCCTTTGGAGGTTTACCTTCCTTATATCCATAGTCAATGGCATGAGGGCCAGAACCTTTGATAAAAATGACATAATCAAGCCCAGGTATTTGACACTTTGAGATGACACTCTTGTTAACACACTCCATCTGAGGTTCAGCAATGTCAAGAAGCCCAAAAGGTTCATTGACAAGATCATCAGAGCCTTTAGGGGTATTAGATATTTCATTTGGACCATTTTGTAAACCCTTATCCTCTAGAACTGCATAAAGCTTCTCGATGACAGCATCACTT
This sequence comes from Apocynum venetum, assembly GCA_019593545.1. Taxonomy (NCBI): domain Eukaryota; kingdom Viridiplantae; phylum Streptophyta; class Magnoliopsida; order Gentianales; family Apocynaceae; genus Apocynum; species Apocynum venetum. The sequence continues at coordinate 417,196 of SRSM01000145.1, read as the reverse complement.
GTTGATTTGAGCAAGTTTACCCGAATACAAGAGTAACATGACGGACGCCTGATATAGGAATAGAAACTTTGTAAGAACACATATTACACTAAATAGAGGAAGTGAATATATCTTCCACAACTTGTAGTATTCAAGAATAACCATTAACAAGTCTTACTCTTGGTGAAGAAAATCATGAGCACAAAATTATAATAAGCAAAGTTGCAAAATGTTGACTATCCCAAAGAATAAGATTCAAAGGGAATCCAGTAAATCATGCATGAACTAACAACAAATTGACTTCCCCACATCCAACACCCGTCCGAAAACTGAAGAAAAAAAAAGATGCTTCTGCACTAGGTACATGTTTCCCATATCCTCCAGGATATTTTTCAAAGTGTTCTATGGATGACAAACATCAATGTGGTAACTGCTCTGCTAATGTTGATAATTGAAATATAAATGAAAATTGAACTCATTTGCAGATATAGAATCAAAGAAAAGAAGAAATCCCATATGAACCAAAGAAAACTTCCAAGTTTCAATCTTTTGTCACCACTTCAAGGTATACCACTAAAATTAAAATACAAAAGCAACATTAATTTCTATTCAAATGCCAATAGACATTTGCACACATTTGGCATTCGCTTTTGAAGACAACTCACATCACAAGAAACCCATTAAAACATAATCATTTCACAATAACTGTAACAAACATAAGCCACTCTCAACCAAACACTGTTCAAACAATTTGAGTAGAAACTAACACAACATCAACCCTTTCAAGCAATTTCACCGAAGATAACAGTTCCTTTAACGAATTAAAACAATATTAACTTTTGAAGTAAAAGAAATTGCAGTAGCAGAAGGTAAAGATTAGGAAAAGGAAAATTACGTGAGGGCATCAGAAATACGGGAAAAATGGTCAGCTCCATAAGCCTTGACAAAGTATTCTTCAACCTTGGGGTTCCATTTCAATTTTGGCTTATAACAGTAACGCTCTGAAAAATCCATCTGCTATACACATACCATAAATTAATCAAATCTATATATACATATACATACAGATTATACCAATGTAGAGAGAGATTGTGTGTGAATCTGTGAGTGTGGGAGATAGGAGTACCTTGGCGTTGAAAATGAGAAAGGTTTTGCGAAGGTTTTTGAGGAATTTCATTCCATTTCAAAGACGGTAAGTGGAGGCGGAAAACACTTTCTTGCTTCGGTTAGTGGGTACTATTAGATTATATTTTAGTACTCTAAGTATTCTATAATCAATCAATATTTAAATATTTTACTACTTTTTATTTCACTTTTAATTATCTTTTAAAAATTTATGCATATTCAATTTAGACTTTTTAAAAATTTTAAAGTATTCAATTAACACTTTTTAAAATTTTAAAAAAGTTTTTAAAAATCATAAGGTATTCAATTAAAACATTCTAGAATTCTCCATAAGTTATGAAATATTTAAATTAATAAGAATTTTGAAATATTTTTATAAAATCTATACTTTATAAAACTTTGAACATAAAGTATAAATAAAAAATGTCTAACTAAAATCTCTATTTTTCATATAAGATTTGTTAAGATTTCTTAAAGACAATCCAATTTATTTTTTCATATATTATTCTCATAAGGTTACTCTTACGTTCTACTTCTATAATTTTATAAGTGAGTTAATTCTTACTTTTTTTCATTGAAAATAGTAATATGTTGGACTTTCTTTTTTTTTATATAAAAATTGATGATTGAATTATGCAATTATGTGATTTTTGTTATTTTATATGAATTTTATGATAATTGATAATTGCTATGGAGAAGCTTTTTCATGATTGGACTTTTGGCGATGGTTAGTCCAAAATTTCAGAATCTTGTTATAGAAATCTATATTTTTGCAAATTAGGAAGGAATTAAAAATGCATGCTAGTAAACCTAAAGATATGCTAAGAATAAAAAAGCTTAACTATGTTGAGTAATAAAAAGGATTAAATCTAAAGAATGCTAAGAATGCTACAATTGTATTTCACAACAAATTTATGGTTCACAGAACACCAATAGACTCCTGCTCAACAAATTTATGAATGCAAAAGGTTTTACTTCTCAAAACCCTTATGCTAAGAATAAAAAAGATTAAATCTTTTTTTTTTTTTGAAAGGCAAAAACATATCATAGCAATAATTTACTGAATTATTTCTAAGGAGACTTGGTCATGGCTATCTTATGTATAAAGTTGTCATCATCGTATATAGAGATATATATGGACTAGCCATCATAAATTACTTCTGAAACCTCTGAGTATTAAGAATTATGTGCAACTCAGGTTTGTGATTCGGCAATTGAACACCAAGAAACGCTTTGGGATAACTAATCTTGAAGAGAAGCCAATTGGAATCCTTGCTGAATAGAAATCGATTAGATAGTTGTTATAGGAATTAGCTGGGAGTCATTTTTTGTTTTAGAATATCTTTAGCACTATAATATGCCAAACCTCTAGTACTTGTATGAAATTCTCAAAGCTATGAAAAGGTATTAACACCTGCAATTTGGATGATCGGAAGAGATTTTGGTACTTTTATTTTCTTTTTTTCTTTTATCTGATGTCTTGATTCTCTTTATATTACCTTTTTTGGATTGAAATGGGATGATTTCATATATATGAATAATCAAAATAATTGTACATATTCAAGAACTAATTTTGTACATAAGCCTACTCTAATGTATCATCTTTAGTCTTGATATGTATTTTTTATTGTATATAATTATTATATTTGTTTGTGTTAAAAACAATACCTTGATGATTAATTTAATTATTTAGTTACATGTACATTCTTATAATAGTAATAATGGGAGACCCGTCACAAGGAAATGACAAAGGTTCAAGATATGAGAAATGAACTTCTGAAGAGAGCAATGAATGCTAAAACTCATGGTTGATGCATCTACTCGTGAATGGCATAATAGCTCTGGCAAATTGAGCAAGATAACAATAGAAAAGTATATACTTACCTCTCTTAATAAAAAACTAGGTACACAAAGGAGTTATGGCTAATATAAAAGCCGTGATAAATGGTTTAAAAATCAGTACAACAAATATGCAAGGCTTATGCATCATAACTCTGGCTTTGGATGGGATTATGTGACAAAAAAGTTCACAGCTGATGAGCTTATTTTGTTAAAATAAATAATATCAATAAATATGATTCATACATTAACACTTACAATTGTATTTTTTTTTCCTTTACTAGGCTCATCTTGGAGATAGAAATTACCACACATTCACTTTCCCCGACTATGATGATTTGAGAATTGTTGTTGGAAATGGAATTGCTATTGGGGGTAATTCGATTGCAATAGGAGAAGAGACATATGCTAGGGCAATTGAGATAGAAGAAATGAGGGAAAATATTTGTTTAATAGATGAGTTCATGTATGATCCTGATAGTGAATCATTTATTCAAATAAATATAGAATAATCTCAATATCAACCATCATTTCTTGGGCACTCCACTCCACCATTAACCCAACAATTTAAAAGCTCAGATGCTCGTCCATCAATTCGAAAAAGAAGCAGAAGTGAGTATGAATTGAAGTCTACATTTGAGCCTAAAAGCAACCCGTTAGATATTATAGACAAGCTCACTTATAATGTTGACAAGATTGCTCGTGCTATTGACTCAATTGATATGAAAAAGTACAATTGTTGGGATGTTAGTAAGGGGATCCTTATGTACTCATGAATTAACATTTTTTTATTCTATTTAATGAAGATATTTCGTTTAAAAATTAGTTAATTATGTTATTTAATTGATATATTTCACATTTTCTTTCTAATTCCTTGTTTATAAGTTTTTTAGTGTATTTTAGTTAATTTTGGAGATAAAAAAAAGAAAAAGAAATGCTGGAAAAAAATAAAAATTTAAAAAATCCAAGTCAATAGATGACGTGGCACAACTAGAAGAAGCCACGTCATATGCCCAATCAGCACCATCGGGCGAATCAGGCGATGACATGTGGTAAAAGAGGCACACGTTAGCATAGCCCAAAACACTGTCGTTTTGGGCCGAAGAAAAACAAAAAGAAGAGACAACGCATTTTGGAAATGCATTGTCATCTCAAGTCAAGTGTGCTAAGTTTCGCTTACAGAAGCCACCCAATGAGGACACGACTCGTGGCACCGCATAGGGAAAGACAGCAACTAGTCATAATTTTAAGGATTGTGGGTGTGAAATGACCATTTTGCCCATAGTTTTTGTACCTATAAATAGATAGCTTGTTTTTATCATTTATTCACCAATTTACCTCTAATCTTCTCCATTTCTTTTTCAATTTCTTTCTTTTATTATTATCTTCATATTAATATAGTTTTCAAAATTTTTATAATAATTTTTTGAGTCTTTTTGTAATATTTAGAAAGAAATTATGTTTGGATAATTTCAATATTTTCATAAAGTTTTATCTTTTAAATTCTCTTTTTAAGGTTTATAAATTTTATCTTATATATATTAAATATTTATTATCAGTAATTTCCTTTTGTTAGCAAGAATATATGTTATGTATTAATAAATGAGGTTATGAGATAATTTTCTTTGTACTTAATTTCTAATTGAATTTAATTAACTGAACTTATGGTTGGTTTACCTACCTAGTCTTTATTATTTTTACTTTATACACTTTAAATATTACAAATGGAAGATTGAGTCACCTAATTAGTTTAATTTACTTTCATGTCTTTTATTTTTATTTTTTATGGAAGGTTGAACCTCCTAACTAGTTTAATTTCATTATATGTCTTTAATTTATTTTTATGAAAAGTCGAGCCTCCATATTTTTAGTTTAATTTATTTAAATGGCCGGTTGAAATACCTAATTTGTTTAGTTAATATAAATCCAATCTTTCTTTATATATATATATATATATTAATTGAGTATTTATATAAATTTTGTTTTAATTAATATAATTATGTGAATTAATTGAATTGACAATTTAGTTAACAAATGTGATTATATAGTTAGGATTATTAATCTTGTATTAATGATTCAATTAACACCTACTAGTTTAATTGAGTTGTAGTTTTAGACTTAATTAAATTAGTAGTGGAATTATATAATTTAAATTGTATAAATTAAGCTGATTGGTGATACCTTATTTACTTAATGCAATTTGATTGAACATCCTATATACGCTGATTGGTAGTGTTGTTTAATTAAATTAGAGATTAATTTGTCTAAACTTATCGAGATTAATCTAATTTTTAAAGATAGGAATATGTTTGAACGGATCAAGATTCTAAAACCAATTACTTAATAGTGTATTTATCTATGATTAATCACATGAAAAATATAGCTTGATACTAGTTCTTTACTAACGTTTTTTATATCATTTGTATTTCAAATTCCTTTTTAATTCTTTTACAATTTCAAAAACCCCAAAAATATTTCTTTTAATTATTGTTATTTTCTTATTCTCAAAATACCAAAACCCCCCAAAAAAATTTCCAATTAATTATTTTAATTTAAGAGTTGACAAATCTATATGGATTATCTCTACTTCCCTATCTACATAGGAATTGTTACATTTAAATTTGATAGTCTTATGATAAGCTTCATCATATCACAAACTTGAATGATGAAGATCGTTTTAAGGTCCTTGATTTGCTTAAACAAGAGCAAAAAAATATGAATTCTTTAATGACATCAAATGAGCATATTAGCTGGATAAAATATAAGTTGGAATAAGGATTTTTTTTAGATGAGATTAATAGTAAACTTTATAGCTTGGATATGTTCTTTACTAAATTTTTTCTATTTTTTTTGTTGTTATTTCTAGATTTTTTTTATTTATTAGTTAATATGTTGATTTTAAATTTTTTGAATTTTAATTGATAAGAAATTTTAAATTTTATTTAACACTTATTCATGTGTATTTTATTAGTAATGATCTATATTTGCTCAACAATATAATTCACCTATTGCATGTCTTTATGGTTCTAATTGTTTTCTTCCCCATTATTTAGGTGTTCCTATTTATATAATGTCTTATATTAACATTCAAGAAGATTATGAAACTGAGTTGGAAGATGTTGAAGAAGATAGAACGACAGAAGCATTGTATCAAGCCATCAAATACTCATTATTTGCTATTCAATCAATTATTTGTGTGTTAGTTGAGTATTTGTCTAATATGTGAAATGAGCGTGTCAAACGTTCACTTCCTAGAAAACAAAAAAAAAATAGACACGGGTCTGATTATACAATTAAATTTTTAAGGAAAGATCCATAAAACTTTCAAGAAGTTTATAAAATGTATCCTGATGTGTTTTTGAAATTATGTGATATCATTTGAGAAAAAATACCATTAGAAAATACAAGGTTTATTTGTGAAAAACCTAAGAGGAGGAAGGGATGAATTAGGTTTTTTATCCAGTTTTCAACCTAATTCAATAAAACACCTCTTTGATAATAAATATAAAACACTTGATGTGCTAGTTGTATGTATGTGTTCAAATAAAATGTAGAAAGTAGAGCAATGAACACAATAATTTATAGTGGTTTGGTTTATCCAACAAAATATAATTCAATACCTTGAGTTACCTAATCAAGGATTTACCAAATCTCTTCACTAATCAAATAAATGAGATTACAAAAGTGGCTCACCCAATTCACCTTAGGGTTTTACAAATAACCTTTCAACCGATTATCGATTCCGTTGCTTTTGAAGACCCACCACCAGAAAAGAATTGAAATATGTGCTCATCGAGTCTAAGACGTTAAACAAGGGCGCTGTGTGGGAGGCAACCCATCGCTTTCTTAAATACTTTTGAATTGTTTGATTTTCCTTTTTCACTTTTTATTGCAGGCCTAACAGAAATTGTTGAATACGCGTCTTCTCGGATACTGAAAGATGACGTATTTAAGTTAATTAAATGTCCAACGGTGATTAAATACAGTTTTAAATAGCTTGCTTAGCAAAGATATTTATTAAGTTATTAATAAATGGGATTATGAGATAATTTTATTTGTACTTCATTTCTATTTGGATTTATTTAACTGGGCTTATGGTCGGTTTACCCGCATAGTGTTTATTTATTTTGTTTTATGCACTTTAAATATCGCAAATAGATGGCTGAGTCATCAAATTAGTTTAATTTACTTTTATGTATTTTATTTTCTTTATTATGGAAAGCCGAACCTCCTAACTATTTTAATTTTTTTTGTGTCTTTAATTCCTTTTTATAGAATGTCGAGCATCCATACTTTTAGTTTAATTTATTTAAATGGCTGGTTGAACCTCCTAATTTCTTTAGTTAATATAAATCCAATCTTTCTTTATATATATATATATATGTGTGTGTGTGTGTGTGTGTATTTATTTAATATACTTATATATATATATATATATATTAATTGAGTTTTATATAATTCATGTTTTATCCAATATAATTGTGTGAATTAATTGGATTGACAATCTAATTAATAATTGTGATTATATAACTAGGATTATTAATCTTGTATTAATTATTCAAGTAGCATCTACTAGTTTAATTGAGTTGCACCTCTTGGCTGAATTAAATTAGCAGTAGAATTATATAATTTAAATTGTATATAATTAAACCGATTGTTATATACAATTTAATGTTGGTGATGCATTATTTGTTTAATACAATTTGATTGAGCATCCTATACACGCTGGTGGTAGTGATGTTTAATTAAATTAGAGATTAATTTGTATGAGGTGATCGGGATTAATATAATTTGTAAGGATATGAATATATCTGAGGTGATCGGGATTCTAAAACCAACTACTTAATAATATATTTATCTATGATTAATCTCCATGAAAAATATAACTTGATACTAGTTCCTTGCTAAAGCGTTTTTATATCATTTGTATGTCAAATTCCTTTTTAATTCTATTCACAAATCCAAAAACCCTCAAAATCTTTTTCGATTAATGATTTTAATTTAAGAGTTGACATATCTCTGTGAATTCGATTTCTACTTTCCTTATCTACATTGGAATTGTTAGTTTTCAATTTGAGAGAGTCGTACAACAGATTTCGTCATTATGGTATCAATTCAACAAGAGTTGATGAAACATTTAAGTTTTTGAAATCACGATACATGGCTTTCAAAATACCAAAAATATATTTGAACATATGAAAATCATTTTGAAAGAACGTTTTAAGTTCATAGAGTAACATTTAAAAACCATTACTCAATTAGAGGTAAAACTAGAAATATCAAAAAATATTAAATTCTAAAACTATACATCTAATTCCTATCTAATTCAACAAACGTTTGTCTTCAAATGTTGATTGTCTTGACTTATATACTTCCTTGAAGACTTGGAATCTTGTTCTTCCATGGATTAAATCATGAATCCAAAAACTCTATCAATTTTACAATTAAGACATTAGTCCTCATCAATGTTTGTCATTAATCAAAATTAAGACATTAAATATGAAAAACCTAAGAGGGGGGGTGAATTAGGTTTTTATCCAATTTTTCAACCTAATTCAATAAAATACCTCTTTGACAACAAATATCAAACACACAAATGATGATTCAATCAACCATATAAGTTATGGTATCAATCCAACAAGAGTTTATGAACCATTTAAGTTTTGAAATCACAATGCATGGTTTTCGAAATACCAAAACACATTTTAACATATTAAAAACATTTTGAAATATCATTTTAAGTTCATAGAGCAACCTTTAGAAACCATTACTCAATTAGAGGTAAAACTAGAGATATCAAAATATATTGAACTTTAAAACTATACATCTAGTTCCTATCTAATCCAATAAAAAGTTGTTTTCAAATTTTAATAGTCTTGACTTGTATACTTCCTTGAAGACTTGAAATATTGTCCTTACATGGATTAAATAATGAATCCAGAAACTTTATCACTTGTACAAACAAGACATTAGTCCTCATCAATGTTTGCCATTAATCAAAATTAAGACATTAAAAGTTTTGGGGCTTTCAATATGCATTGAAGAAATGCTTGCATCATTTTTACACATTGTTGGTCAGAATACATGATATTGTGTAATTCGTTAAACCTTTGGTCGATCGCAATTCACAACTAGTCAAAGTTTTAACAAGAGTTTGAAGACATTAAACAAACTTGCAGTAGATATGATGGTCAAATATGGATTTGCAGTGCCATAAAAATAAGGGAAAGCACAAGATTTTTTCCTTACTTGAAAGTAAGTGATGATTTTATTTTCATTATTGTTACTGTTTTAATTTATTATCTAATTATGTTTTTTTTTACTATCTCACAATTGTATTGAAGCTCTTGATGACAATCATATTCCTACAATGGTAATAGGGCGAGATACAAGTAGTTATAGAAATCAACATGGTATAATTTCACAGAATGTTTTAGCTGTTTATAACTTTGATTTAAAATTTATATATGTGCTTAGTGGGTGAGAAGGATCAACACATGACTCTAAGGTGTTAAGTGATGCTTTAACTAGGAGAAACAGACTTAAAGTGCCATATGGTATAAATTTTTATGTTTTGGAAAATATTTCAACTTGACTTTTACTTTTTAATCACAAAAATATATGTTTTAAGTTAATCACTAATTTATTATTATTTTTTTTATGTTTTGGAAAATATTTTGTGGTAGATTGTGGATATCCAAATTGAAAGCCTAAATCTTTTAATGTCTTAATTTTTATTAATGACAAACATTGATATGGACTAATGTTTTAATTGTATAAGTATTGGTCTTTTAGGATTCAAATGTCTAATCTATGCAAGATCGAAGTTTCAAGATGATTTGGTTGAACAAGATGTTAAATGTCTTGTTTTGAAAGATGATGATGCATATCTTTGGCATCGTAGATTAGGACATGTTAGCATAGATACTTTGCATAACCTATCAAAACATGAATATGTTAGATGATTGCCTGACATTCATTTTGAGAAAGATCGTATTTGTGATGCATGTCAATATGGTAAACAGGTTAAGAGTTCCTTCAAACTTAAGAAAATGGTTTCTACATCAAAACCTTTTGAACTTGTACATATGAATTTATTTGGTCATATGAGAAGTATAAGTTTTTGTGGCAAATTATATGCTTATGTGATAATTGATGACTTTTCTAGACTTACTTGGGTATTATTCTTGTTGAGCAAAGATGAAACTTTTGGAGATTTTGTCAAGCTTTTTAAACAAGTACAAAATACCATAAGATGCAAACTTAGCTCCATTAGAAGTGACAATAGTAGAGAATTTTGCAATAATAGTTTCGCTAAATTATGTGATGAGAATGAGATCTCTCATAACTTTTCAATTGCAAAAAATTCTCAACAAAATGGTGTTGTTGAGAGAAAAAATCGTACTTTACAGGAAATGACTCGTTCCATGTTATGTGAAAACAAATTGCCAAAGTATTTTTGGGCTGAAGCTGTAAATAATTCTTACTATATTGTGAATAGAGTGCTACTTACACCTTTTGTGAAGAAACCCCTCTATGAACTCATTGAAAAACAATTATGCTCGTGTGCTTGAATATCATTTACAAGTTTAACATTAATATTCAAAGTTTAACAAAATGTGACTGTGAAAAACATAAACCCTTAATAAATTTTTTTTTAAAATATGCTATCAATATAATGAAAGGATAATAACAAAGTCACTATATAAATAAAAATAGATTCTTAGTTTCTCAACACAACTTATAAACTTGTAAAGTCACATACTCTCTACTAATGATGAAAATTTTGGTCAATCTGGGTTAACCTTGTAATGTTAAGCTCGGAATTCGGCTACAAACGAAGGATATGAATATACAAAATATTTCAATAGTTTAAATTGAGAATAAATTACCACATCTTGAAGAAAACCTTAGCCATGATATCTCTTTATTTTTTTTTTGCTTTTCTATTTTCTTTTTCTTTTTCTTTTTTTTTCTTTTTTTGAAGAGATCATATCTATGAGCTTTTTACCTTTCAATTTTTGACAATATCTCGTAATCCTTTATCAGCAGTGTTCATAACTTTTTCAATACAGATTAACAAATTTTAATTACATTCTCAATAAAGTATTTGGATAGAAAAGTAATAAATGAGGCTATTTATCAAAGAAATTAAATGGTAATAAAATCATTCATACATGTTGACTCAAAATAGGATCGATGGATATATATAAGTATGGTTTGTTCACAAATGTTCAAACTATCAAAGAAGGCCTTATGTCATCTCCAAATCAAACAAGATCTTATTTAAATTTCGTCTCAAGCATGTGAAAGAACAAGTTCTAGTGTGTAGAGAGAGTGGCCTTAAATGTACTAAAACACACAATAAACTTATATTATCATCAAATCACAATACTAATGTTTTTAACTATGAGTTTTATAACATAAAAGATTTAGCCACATTAGGTAAATAAAAAAAATTTTGTCAAATTTTTAAGATATTCAATTGATTTATTAAAAAAAAAATTTACAAAAAGGGGTACAATTATAAAAGGACTGAAATTTAACACAAAAGTACCTAACATCTTTAAAAATTATAATACATGCATAATTTATTCAACAAAATAACAAGTTATTAAAAACAATGTTTCTAAAGGTGCGGATCAAAAATCAAATGAGATTAATTACTTGACTCTTTACTCAAACCACCCCCCACACTTGGGAATTACATTGTCCTCAATGTAAAAACACACAAAATTTTAAAAACAACAACATTATTCCACAATTTTTAATAAAAAGAAAATAACACACATTTATTTAAAAAGAAAAAGTTACAACTTTAACTTTAAATCCACTGAATCTCTTTTTCGCTTGTTATCGAAAATTGATCTGTCTGGTATTTCTGGATCTGTCTTTGGTACGCTAATTGGTCGTGAGTGCAGATACAATTATTATTTGTACTACTGGAGATAGAAGCTTATGTGTAACAACTATGTCAAGAAATACTAACAAACCATCGAAAGAGTGATCAATATTTAAAAGACCAATTGGTTTAGTGTGTAATTTCATGTTAAACCAGAATGTTAAATTGAACAAACATTCTAGTACTTCATATCCTCCTGGTATTACTATGAAAGCATCATAGTTATGCAATATGAGTGTCATGCGCTCATAAAATGATTTTGTTTGTACCTTATGTCCAATTGTTCTGCCATATATTTGTTTCAAAGGAGTGGAAATTACACTTACCGCGAGAACTTTGTTTGGCTTATTTGTTTCAATCTGAACAATTGTTTGGTATGACTGGTGTGCTAGAGCAACCTCTCCAATTAATCCAACATTTCCTCCTCCATATACTAGATCGATCTTTCGATAAGCTAATACTCATCCCAATTGGATAGCAGCAGTTAGATGTGAGACAGTAGCACCCACGGTTCCTCAAAACACTGCGATGTTTGTTAGACTTCTGATTGATAGACTTTCTATAGTAACGACTTCAAAAGTAATTCTGTTACATACTAAAAAGAAAACAAACAAATCAAAGACTATACCGGAGACTATACCGGAGTTGTTCAACTTTAAATTGTTTTCATAACCCGAGAATTTCCATTTGAACGTATCCACTAGAATGCGAATCAAGAGTCAGTTTGATATCATCTAATGACTCTTTACTAGTCTATTCTTAATTAAAGTAATTTTGTATTCTTGATTATCAGATAAATACCAAAGTGAATGACAACTGGCATCACAGTTCCATCTAGAACATTTATAACAAACTCTCATTCTTTTACCTCTCCATTTCTTTACATAAATACTCTTTCCCAACCTAGGTGGACGTTTGGGAAAAGCTGGATGTTCACCACTAATTCAGACCTTAGCTTTATTTATCCATATAATATCCTCAGGCATTACAATGGATACTAGTAATTTCATACCCTCCAATCTCATCAAATAGATTTTTCTCAAATAATTAATAGGGAGCAATGAATAATATCTTTTCATTTTCATTAATGAATCGTCCATTATGTAACAAAGAGATAGAAAGAAAGAAGGGATGGAAAGACAAACTAAAATGTAAAAAGGAAATAAATACCTTGCAGATGAATTTACTCTTGAAAAGAAATTAACAGAAATCGTTTGGTGATTTTTTCAACATTTAAGCAAGCTTATTTAAAGTCGTGTTTAATCACTGTTGGACATTTAATTAACTTAAATACGCAATGAAAAAGCAATGATTTCAACAAGCACAGATTTCAATTCCTTTCTGGTGGTGAGTCTTCAAAAGCAATGAAATCGACAATTTGTTCGACAAATCATTTATGAAAAGGTTTAAGGAGATGATTGTCCACTTTAAAAATTTTGCTCGTTTGAAGACTTTTTAATGATCCGTGATTAAAGATATTAATGATAACAAATGGGTCAATCCGTCTTGACTTTAGCTTTCCTGCAAACAGTCTCATACAAGAATTATAGAGTAGAACATTATCACAAATATTGAAATTTTTCCTCGAATGATTTTTGTCAAGGTAATATTTCATCTTTTCTTTTGCAATCCAGGAATTAACATATGCATCATTTTTAATTCTTGAATCTGCAATTTTCGATGAGATTGTGCATTATCAAGATTAAGATGATATTATTTTATGGCCCAGAATGTCTTATGTTCTAATTTCACACGTAGATGACAGGTTTTACCATAAACCAACATAAATGGTGATATACCAATAGGGGTTTTGAATGCAGTTTTATATGCCCAAAGAATATATCCCAATCGAAGGGTCCAATGTTTCCTATTATGATTGACTACTTTAGCTAGAATAGACTTAATTTCCCTATTAAAGATTTCAGCAAGCCATTGTTTGAGGATGATAGACAGTAGAAACTTTATGAGAAATATAATATTTTTTAAACAAAGTTTCTACTACCTTATTGCAAAAATGCGTATCTTTGTCACTGATGATTAGGGATGTCAATGGGGTGAAGCGGGGCCGGAGTCCCCTACCTCCGATCTCATTTCACTTTTTAATAATTATCCCCGCCCCCGCTTTATAATTTTTGAAGAAACCCCGACTCCGACCCCGTTTTAGAACATCCATCCTCACCCCCAATTCAGTTTCGTTTTAGCCCCGTTTTGACTCCTGTTTGACTTCACTTCAACTTTTTAATTTTTTTTAAAAAACAATTTCATCATACCACTAAAATAAACTCAATGCATATTTCATCGGAGTAAAATTCAAGTAAACTACAAATATGAAGACACAAGCTCATTTAAACATGTCTCATGCTAAAATTTAAATATTTGTAACTCAATAAATTCAAAATAAAAAAAAATAAAGCTTCCAAGCTAAAAACTTCAAATACAAAATAATAAAATATTTCATATATCAAATACAACCACTAATATAAATATAAATCATTTCATTCTTAAAAGGCAGTAGCAAACACCATCTTTCAAGGTTCAGCTTGCACTCTTCACTTCAACACATGTCTTTCCATGCATTGAGGTTTTGCAGAGTGTAATGCATTACAATCAACCATAAGCAACTGTTGAAGAAAAAGGAAAAAGAAAACAAAATTCATGAACAATATGCATGGAAAATGACATTCAAAATGGATTTTGGATCAACAAGAAAAATTGAAATTTAAGATGAAGAAGAATATACCATTGTAGTAACTTACTATCATAATATACTTCAACCAGAAATTTCAACTAGATGAGTTTAACTAGAATATGCCAGTAAGTTTACTATAGAAGATTATATGTCATATCCGCAAATAAGGTCAATCAAACTTTATACTATCAAATTGCAAATAAGGAACAACAGAAAGCAGCAAATTGAAGTCCATAAACCCAAAGTATTGAGAAATCAATATTAATGATAAGAGAGGGTAAGGGCTATAAATTTATAGTTTTGTAAAAATAAAAATTACCACTTGCTAAAACCCACTACAAGATTTAATCCTAGACCATGTCCTACTTTAATTTAAATTTTTTTTTACAAAAAAAAATAAAGAAAAGAAAACATATTCTTTTAGTTCTAGGCATCTCAATTCATATATAACCTTGTGATAATCTCCCAAAGTAAAACTACAAGAATAACAACAAAAAGAAAATATTAGATATGCATTGATTGCCCTTGAAAATCTATAAACAACAAAACATCTTGTAAATATAATAATAGGAACTGCCAAACTTAGAAGAATTATATAGTAAATAATTTAGTTATAGATCAATTTAATTGAAGCAGTGACCAATAATGTTTTACCATTATGAATCATTCACTATTAAGGCATCATTTTATGATAATAGTGCAAATCTCGATCACCTAAATAATATAGAAATAATTAATAATACTTTATTTTGAAGTAATTCATATATCATAACAAAATAATAAATATTAAACCAATGTACAAATTAATAGAGTTTACCACCTCATCATCATCCACATCATCTAAAATATTCATAAGCTCCCCATCAGAAGCTGTAAAAAAAACATAAGCATAATTAATTAAAAATTGATAAACTAGTAAAAAAAATAGAAGCACAATAAATGAACTAGTTTTTTTTATAAATACCTTTCAATTTTCATGATAACCAATTTTGACTACACATTAATGCTTCAAGTGTAGTTGGAAGAAGCCTGCTACGATGTGGATTCACTATCCTTCTTCCTGTACTAAAAACAGACTCAGATGCAACTGTAGAAACTAGAACAGAAAAAATGTTTCTAGCAATCATCTGAAGAACAGGATATTTAGTCCCATTGTTCTTCCACCATGCCAAAATATCAAATTCTAAATTTCTTGATAAATGTTCTTCTACGAAATATCTATCTAATTCTGATTTTTATTGTAAAGTACTATATGTAACTGCTACAAGCTCATCAAATCCAGCAAAAGCATCTTCTTCTTCCATTTCTTCACCCCTTGACCGTTTTCCAACTAAAGTATAACTTTCCTCCTTGTTGGACCTCTTCATTTTAGACTTGTATTCATTATATAAGTCAACACATAAATTCTTAATATGCTCAATTCTAGTTGTAGAATCACCACCAAATATTTTAGGAAACATAAAAACCAATTCAAATTTTCAAATGCCATGAACAAAACTGGTTATAGAACAAAACTAGTTAATAACTTTATGCATTGTTATTCCATAAATTTAACAATCATTTTTTCAGCCATGATCTTCACCAATTCATTTTCACTACTAACTAATTTATTAAGCTTAACTCTAATTTCACAAATAGTAGTGAAAAATTCATTAACAGTAGGAGACTTGATCTTTGAAAATATATTTGTAGCTTTATAAAACAGATGTAAATGATCACATATTTCTTGTGCCAAAGACCACTCTACTTCAGTTGGCAAGCAAGTAAATAGACGCTCTATTTTCAACCTATAGAACACATCTTTGTACAACAAAGCTATAAAAAGCATCAAGAATGTCAAATTCCATCTAGTTTTGCAATTTAAAGCAAGTTTCTTGGTATGTGAAGAATCTAGTTGACGTGCTGCTTCTTTGAATTTTTGTTCTCTCTTCGGTGAGGCTATCCAAAATTTAACACTTTCACGAACCTTCTACATCTCTTCACTACTTACTGACATTCCATCTTGAACTATCAAGTTCAAGATGTGTGAACAACATCTCATATGAAATAGGCTACCATGCAAAATAAGTGAACTCTTGTCAAGTGTTCCCATAATATCATGAATAATTGCATCATTTGTTGAACAATTATCAAGAGTCATTGTTGATAATTTTCTATCAATGTTCTAATAAAAAAAAGTATCCTCCAATACTTTACTTAACACCTCACTAGTGTGTGGAAAGGGAACATTAATAAACCTGTTAATAGTATAAAAAAGAAGAAAAAGTTTAGTTATATTTTAAAATCAATGAAAATCAGTAAATAATCATTATAATATAAGTTTCTATTAATTTACCTTAAAATTTTGTGTTGTAGCAGCCATGTATTATCAATAAAGTGTGCAGTAACAACCATATAAGATCTATTCTGGTGATTAGCAGTCCACATATCACAAGTAATTGCAATCCTCCCAAGATTCTTGTTTAACAAGTCAAACATCTTCTTTTTCTCATCAATGTAAATCTTCAAGATATCACTTTTCAAAGTATTTCTTGAGATAATTTTGAACATAAATTGTAAATTTGTAATAAACCTTCGAAAACCATAATGATCAACCATAGACAAAAGATACTCATGTATAATTACCATTTCAGCCAAATTTTTCCTTGACACTTCAGGACTAATATTGATTGTTTCTAAAGTTGTCATAGTAGAAGATGGACTACTTTTATGTCCAGCTAACAAACATTGTTTAATATCTTGATTCTTTTTCTTTGGACATAATTTGAGATGATCTGTTAAGTGAGTTGTACCATTTTTAGAATCACTGACAAGTGAGAGGTTACAATATATACACTCAGCTCTAGGTTTGCCATTAAATGTGACTTGCCTAAAATGATACCATGCCTTTGACTTCTACCTTCCTTTAGGTCCAACAACATCTTTGCCTTTTGTCACTTGATTTGCTACCTCATTTTCACTACTAATATTCACTTTATCAACAGGGCAATCAGATTGATTGGTACTATCTGTTTCAACGAATTTAACTGAACTTTGACTTTGTTCAATTTCTTCCATTTATGAAGATTAACCCATTAAAAACAAAAAACAAAAAGTTCAACCAGAGATTAAAGAGAGAAAACCAAGTGATGTTGAGAGGAAAACCAAGAAAAGAGAATAAAATGAAATGAGAGCATTAAAACCTATTAATGTTTGTTTACAGTAAAACCTAAAAGGCTAGCAATATCATATAACCAAATATTCAAAGTCATACTGTCAATATCAGATAACCAAATACTCATGCTTGCTTCAAAATAGTCTCTTTTTAGATAATCAACCTTATGCTCTGTCAATTGCAGAAACCGATAACCAACATATAAACAATTGTTGCTCAATTATTAACCAAAAATTAAACAGAGAAATTGGATTAGCTTATTGATGTAGTAGGATCAGCATGTGGTGAAACATGCTCACTAATTCCTTAGAATTTAGCATTCAGATTATAAAGAAAGGATATTCTTAGGGCAAAGCTGCCTCTGCAGGAGACATTAGGTCTTGTCACATGTGATACATTTAAAATCCCTCACACAATAAGCTCTCTATATTTTACAGAATGCAAAGGAGAGGTTATTGAGTATAAATAACATCTCCCACTGTACAATTGGGATTTTGAGAAAAAGAATAAAATCAATGATCTGAAAGAAGATAGCTCATAATCCATCAAATTAACTCCTTGTGGAGTGTCTAATGGCGTATAGATTCATATACACAAATGCCTTCAATTAGCAGCAAAGCCCTATATCACTTCTGCCATGCTACAAATGTGTTAATAAATAAATATTAAGTTTAGATGAGATAAACAACCATTTTGGAGCCTCTGACAGATTCTCAACTCAATTAGACTAGTCAATCAGTTCAAGTAATTATTTGAAAAAGACATAAGGGAACATAGAGAAAAGAACAGAAAAACATGCAATTTCCTACAACCTAAAAGCTTCACTCCACAACAAGCCAAATTTTCCTCATTTCTTGAACATGTAACTTTCCTTTTCCTTTTCTGGTTAAATGCATTTTCTCAATGGAAGAAGAACTCTAATTTAAATACTAAAAGTTAATACAATATTCTTGCCCATGAGAATTGATATTCCATCCAACTTTCGAGTATCAAAACTACAACAACTAGCTAACTGTAAAGTCATTACAAAAGGAAAACAAAGTGATATACAACTAATTGCTGCAATACTTCAATCTGATCATTCAACCTTAGATAACCAACCTTCTGCTCTGTCAATTGCAGAAACAAATAACTAACATGCCACACTAATTTGTGGTTGATATTGCAGATTAATTCAAACCAATTGATATTGCAGATTAACAGAAAGTTCAACCAAATTAATTCAAGCCAATTGATATTGCGGATTAACATATTAACAGAGGGTAAAACCAATTGCAGATTAACAGATTAACCTATTAAAAATAGAAATATTGCTTAGGCATACAGAAAGTGCAAGATACAGTATTGTTCTCTTATCCGATTCTTTGTTCTTGAATGACAGAGAGAAACAAAACAAAAAAAAAACCGTCTCAATTGCAGAAACAAATAACTAACATGCCACACTAATTTGTGGTTGATATTGCAGATTAATTCAAACCAATTGATATTGCAGATTAACAGAAAGTTCAACCAGATTAATTCAAACCAATTGATATTGCAGATTAACAGAAAGTTCAACCAAATTAATTCAAGCCAATTGATATTACGGATTAACATATTAACAGAGGGTAAAACCAATTGCAGATTAACAGATTAACCTATTAAAAATAGAAATATTGCTTAGGCATACAGAAAGTGCAAGATACAGTATTGTTCTCTTATCCGATTCTTTGTTCTTGAATGACAGAGAGAAACAAAACAAAAAAAAACCGTCTCAACTTAACTCATCTTATTAATAAAAATAAAATTTTTTAAGATTGAGAGGAATATACAGAAATGAGAATAACTCAGCTTAACTCAAATTGAGAGGAATATACAGAAATGAAAAAAACCGTCTCAGCTTAACTCAAAAATAAAAAATCAAGAATAATCATCCATAATCAAGAAAATTGTGTGAAAGAAAAAACCCATAAAATATTATCTTCAGGGTGACTTGCGACTGGTGACGCAGATGGATGAGGTCGGTCGAAAATGGTTGCTCGACGACTGGAGCTCTTGACGCTGCGACAGAGAGATAAGTTTGCCTACTGAAGCTTCTGCTGGAGGCTGGTCGGCATGGTCGATGTTGACCAGAGTGAGACTGAGAGACAGAGAGAGGCGTGAGTCGACGGATGAAAGAAGGCACAACACTGCAATAGGGAGAATCGGCAGGCGGCAGAAAAGAATGAATAGTGAACTCTGTCTCTGAAGAGTTAGGGCCTAGTAATTAATTTCATTTTTAGTCTTTAGATTTAATTTCATTTTTTTATACTTTGAAAATAATTCATAGGTTGAAAAAAAATAAATATTTTAGTTACATAGTTTTTTTTGTTCATATAATTAATAATGTAACTCAAAGTTAATTAGATATATAGTTATTATATAATCTATGGTCACATAGTTTTTTTTATTCATATATAGTTAATAATGTAACTCATAGTTAGTTAGGTATATAGTTAATATTGTAAATTTATTTAAATAAATATAATTAATAATATAATATATAGTTACATAGTGCTTTTTAATCATCACACGCACACACATATATATATAATATAACTATTTTAAGTATATCGTTAATATTATAAACTTATTTAAATTAATATAGTTAAGTATATAATTTATAGTTATATAGTTTTTTTTAATCTTCACATATGATTCATGGTTAATAATATGATTCATAATTACTTAGTCAATAATATAAACTCATTTTAATCTATGTAGTTAATAATATAAACTCATTTAATCAATACAATTAATAATATAATTCATAGTTAGTTAAGTATATATTTAATAATATAAACTCATTTAAATCAATATAGTTAATAATCATATATAGTTACATAAATAATAATATAACTATTTTAATTTACACTTAATAATATGATTCATAATTATTTAGTCAATAATATAAACTCATTTTAATCTACATAGTTAATAATATAAACTCATTTAATCAATATAGTTAATAATATAATTCATAGTTAGTTAAGTATATATTTAATAATATAAACTCATTTAAATCAATATAGTTAATAATCATAGTTACATAGTTTTTTTAATGTTCATATAAAGTTACATAAATAATAATATAACTATTTTAATTTACATTTTTAATAATATGATTCATAGTTAATTTGTCAATAATATAAACTCATTTTGGTCTACATAGTTAATAATATAAACTCATTTACTCAATACAGTTAATAATATAATTCATAGTTAATTAAGTATATATTTAATAATATAAACTCATTTAAATCAATATAGTTAATAATCATAGTTACATAGTTTTTTTAATGTTCATATATAGTTACATAAATAATAATATAACTATTTTAATTTACATTTTTAATAATATGATTCATAATTAATTAGTCAATAATATAAACTCATTTGAATCCACATAGTTAATAATATAAACTTATAGTTAGTTAGGTATAATAATGTAAACTTTTTTAATAATATAACTCAATTTATTTTAATTTTTTTAAAGTAACCAAATGGATGAAATGGTTTTCTTTTAAAAAAATACTAGGAATAAAATAGTATTTTTATTAGAGATAAAACTGAAGCCGAAGTCAGGGATTTACGAAGGCGAATGCCCGCGGAGATTCAATAGGGACAAATCAATCCCCGTCCCCGCTAATCCCCACATTTTAGAACCCATACCCACTGAAGTCGGGGAATCCTGAATCCCAACGGGACGGGGCGAATCGAATCCCCAATAATCCTCGCTTCATTGACATCCCTACTGATGATGGTCTTTGGAATTTGAAATATCTGGAATATTTTGTCCTTAATAAATGCCACAACTGCTTTAGAATCATTCATTCAAAAACTAATAAGATGTAAGTATTTCCAAAAGACGAAGGAAAATGTCCCATGAAATCAATGCCTTATACATAAAAAAGTTCACAAACTAATATAATCTTCAAAGGCATTTCATCTTTCTTAGATATATTACCAACTCTTTGACATGCATTGCAATATTTAAAAAAGTAATATGCATCTTTGTTAAGAGTAGACCAATAAAATCCACTTTCCAGAATTTTTCTAGTAGTTTGTTTTGGTCCAAAATGACCTCCACATTCAAAAGTATGACAAAAATTCAATATGGATTGAATTTCATTATTTGGAACATATCTGCGTATGACATTGTCTGCGCAGCTTTTGAAAAGGTAGAGGTCATCCCAAAAGTAGTGTTTTGAGTCATTTTTAATTTTATCCTTTTGAGTCTTAGATAAATGATTTGGAAATACTTTAGTAACAATATAATTAACCATATCAGCATACCAAGGTATAATTTCATGCAATGCATAAAGATGCTCATCAGGAAATAAATCAGAGATAGGAGATACTTTCCCGTCATATGTTAGTCGACTCAAATTATTAGCAAAAAATTCTCTGCCCTTCTCTTATCTTGAATTTCAAGGTCAAAATCCTGGAGTAAGAGAATCCATCTCAGTAGTCTTGGTATAGACTCTTTCTTTTTTAACAGGTACTTTAGATCTGCATGATTTGAATAAACAATCACTTTTGTTCACAACAAATAAGATCTAAATTTTTCTAAAGCAAAAATAACAGAGCAGAGCTCATTTTCAGTTCTGGTATAATTGCACTGGGCATCATCAAGTAATTTAGATGCATAATATATCACATGAGGAACTTTATGTATTTTCTGACCTAGAACAGCTCCAACCGCTTTGTCACTAGCATCACATATTATCTCAAAAGGAAAATTACAATTAGGGGTTGAATGATAGGTGATGAAATCAATTTCTCTTTCAATAATTTAAATGCTTGTTTACAACTTTCATCAAAATTGAATTTATGTTCTTTTTGTAATAACTTGCATAAATGTTGAATAGTTTTAAAGAAATGGTTCATAAACTCTTGTTGGATTGATACCATAACTTATATGGTTGATTGAAATCATCATTTGTGTGTTAGAGTATTGTTGATACACAATGAACATGTTTCAATTGACCTAAAGTGGTCCAGGTATCATCCACAAGATAGATTATCTTGTGGATGCATTTGCTGTCAAATTTGTTCATCTGTCAACTTGTGGACGACCATGCGGTCGACCGCAGTAAAGTGAGGTCGACCGCAAGATGGAAAATCATTATCCGAAGGTTGTCCAGTGAGCTTGCGGATGATGGTGTGAAAGATCTGCCTGGTATGCGATCGATCATACTTTTCCTGAGTGGGTTTCCAACAGCTTCATTTTTTACCGTTGGGAACAAACCTTTAAATACCAAAACCTTTGGAATTCTTTCTAAGAACATTTTTGAGCAAAAACATTGTATATCTTGATCCTATAACTTCTTAGAAATATTCTAAAACCCTTTCTAAACATCAATCTTATTAAAATCATTCAAGAAGGGTTTTTACATTCAAAGGTAAATTTTGAGCAATCTTGACAAACCATTACTCAAAGAGGTGATTGTGATTCAAATTGATATATATATATATATATATATTCACATTAAGGTGATATCTATCAAACTCTTTATCTCTTATTATTGAATGTAATTGTATCAAGGTTGCAAGTAGTATAAAACCCTAAGTGTTAGGGTGATCCTTGTGTAGGTTGTTTTGTTTTCAAGGTTTGTTTGTAAAACCTTTGGGTGAACCTTGAATTGAATTGTATTGTTAGGATTCACTAAGGAGAGTGGTGGGATTATTGTATAATCAAGGTTGTGTTGTAAAACTCAAGAGTTGAGTGAGCCTTGATTGGTTGAGATGTTATTTGTAAAACCCTAAGGTGAATTGGGTGAGCCTCTTATATAATCTCAATTATTTGATTAGTGAAGGGATTGGATAAATCCTTGAGTAGGTCACTCAAAGTAGTGGATTAGGTTTTGTTGAATAAACTGAACCACTATAAATCATTGTATTCAATGTTCTAATTTATGCATTTTATTTGAATACATTATTTCTCACACAATTAGCACACCAAGTGTTTGATATTTGTTGTCAAAGAGGTGTTTTATTGAATTATGTTGAAAAATCGGATAAAAACCTAATTCACCCCTTCTTAGGTTTTTCAAGTCCTTTTGGTGAAACTACGTGCCCTAAAACAATTCATTGTTCTACTATAAAATGACACTTTTCATATAAGAGAACAAGGTAGGTTTCAATACACCATTTAAGCACAAGTTCCAAATTTTTTAAACATGAATCAAATATATTTTCATAGATAGTAAAATAATCTATAAAAATTTCAATGATATTTGTGACAACATCAGAAAATAAGGACATCATGCATCTTTGGAAGGTAGCAGATGCATTTCATAGATCAAAAGACATTCTTTTATAAGCATAAGTACTGAATGGGCATGTAAAAGTAGTCTTACCTTGGTCTTTTGGGGCAATAGAAATTTGAAAATAACCAAAATAACCATCAAGGAAAAAATAATGAGAACAACCAGATAGATTGTCTCTTCTAGTTGATGCATTAAGTTTCCTGTAGTCTATGCAGACTCTCTAATTATTTTGCACTGTAGTAGGAACTTTCTCACCTTTCAGAGTTCTTTACAATAGTTATTCCACTTTTCTTTGGAACAATATGTACAAGACTTACCCAATGTGAATCTGTGATTGGGTAGATGACACATGTATCAAGAAGTTTTAGAATTTCAACTTTTATTACTTTCATCATAGGAGGGTTTAGTCTAATTTGTGACTCTCTGGTTGGTTTAGCTCCATCTTCTAACAATGTAAGGTGCATGCATGTTGATGGGCTAATACCTTTAATGTCGTCTAAAGTCCAACTGATGGCAGTTTCGTTGTCTCTAAGCACAGAAACTAATCTCTCTTCTTGGGAAGATGAGAGATTGTTAGCAATAATAATAGGTAAAGTACGACCTTCACTGAAATATACATATTTCAAATGAGAAGGTAAAACTTTAAGCTCAAGTGACGAGGGACAAATAACAGATGGTAAGATTTTATCATGTGAGCTAGGTAATGCAATTTTAGAATTACTAATAGGACATGCAGATAAATCATTGACAGGTTGTTTGAGTTCATTGTCACATTCTACAAATAAAGTGTCTAGAACATTTTCATCTATGCTCAAGTTCATAATGGATTGCATCATTTCAGTGTAGCTCAAATCAAATATATCTTCAATAAGTGGATCTATAATATCTACAACAGAAACTGTAGAACATTCATCAGAAGGGTACTTTATAGCATCAAATATGCTAAAAGAAATTTTATCATCATCAAATTTCATTGATAAAGTACATTCATTGACATCAATTTTAGTTCTAGCAGTTTTCAGAAATGGTCTACCTAACATAATAGGTGACTGTGATGAACAAGTATTTTGACTATCCTCAATTTTTAAAATGTAGAAATCTGCAGGGAATACTAAATCATTTACTTTAATCAGTACATCTTCTATTACTCATTTTGGAAAAGCCACTGACTTATCAGCTAACTGAATAACAATTCTCGTAGACTTCATTGGTCCCAAATTTAAAGAGTTATAAATTGTATCAGACATAACATTAATAAATGCTCCTAAATTTAGCATACAACCTGAGACTACCTTATCACCAATTGTACTAGGGATAGCGAATTGAAAAACCTAAGAAGGGGGGTGAATTAGGTTTTTACTCGATTTTTCAACCTAATTCAATAAAACACCTCTTTGACAACAATTATCAAACACTTGGTGTGCTAGTTGTGTGAGAAATAATGTGTTCAAATAAAATGCAGAAATTAGAGCATTGAACACAATGATTTAGAGTGGTTCTGTTTATCCAACAAAACCTAATCCACTACCTTGAGTTATCTACTCAATGATTTACCAAATCCTTTCACTAATCAAATAAATGAGATTACAAAAGAGGCTCACTCAATTCACCTTAGGATTTTACAAATAACCTCTCAACCAATCAAGACTCACTCAACCCTTGAGTTTTACAACACATCCTTGATTATACAATAATTTCACCACTCTCCTTAATGAATTCTAACAATACAATTCAATTCAAGGTTCACCCAAAGGTTTTACAAACAAACCTTGAAAACAAAACAACCTACACAAGGCTTACCCTAACACTTAGGTTTTATGCTACTTGCAACCTTGATACAATTACATTCAATAATAAAAGATAAAGCGTTTGATAGATATCACATTAATGTGAAGATATATCAATTTGAATCACAATCACCTCTTTGAGTAATGATTGGCCAAGATTGCTCAAAATTCACCTTTGAATGTAAAAACCTTTCTTGAATGATTTAAACAAGATTGATGTTTAGAAAGGGTTTTGGAATGTTTCTAAGATGTTATAGGATATACAATGTTTACTCAAAAATTGTTCTTAGAAAGACTTCCAAAGGTTTTGGTATTTATAGGTTTGTTCCTAACGGTAAAAAATAAAGTTGTTGAAAACCCTTTAACAATTTGCGGTCGGCCGGTGCATCGTCCGCAACATCATCCGCAAGCTCACTGGACAACCGTTGGATGATAATTTTTATCTTGCAGTCGAACTCACCTCACTTGCAGTCGACCTTACTTCATTGTGGTTGACCGCATGGTCGTCCACATGTTGACAGATGAACAAATTTGATAAGACATGCATCCACAAGATAAAATAACTTGTGGACGGTACCTGGACCACTTTAGGTCGATTAAAACATGTTCATTTGTGTATTAACAATAATTTAACATAGAAATGATGATTTCAATCAACTATATAAGTTATGGTATCAATCTAACAAGAGTTTATGAACCATTTAAGTATTGAAATCACGATGCATGGTTTTCGAAATACTAAAACATATTTTAACATATTAAAAACATTTTGAAATAACGTTTTAAGTTCATAGAACAACCTTTAGAAACCATTACTCAATTAGAGGTAAAACTAGAGATATTAAAATATATTAAACTCTAAAACTATACCTCTAGTTCTTATCTAATCCAATAAATGCTTGTCTTCAAATCTTGATAGTCTTGACCTGTATACTTTCTTGAAAACTTGAAATCTTATCCTTGCATGGATTAAATCATGAATCCAAAAACTCTATCACTTGTACAAACAAGACATTAGTTTTCATCAATATTTGTCATTAATCAAAATTAAGACAGTAAAAACTTTAGGGTTTTCACGAACATACCTGAATTTTTTTGCTTTGGAGGAAGTTTCTGTTGGAGAATAGCAGACACACATTCCCCTACATTGATTCTTTCGTTACCCTTAAGCTTCTTCTTATTGGTACAAAGTTCTTTTAGGAACTTTGCATAACGAGGAATCTGTCTTATTGTATCAAAAGAGGAATGTTGACTTCAACTTTCTTGAAGATCTCTAGAACATCTTTTGCTTTTTCATCTTTCTTGTTCTTAGTTAACCTATTAGGGAAAAGATGACTTACCTTGGGAATAGAAGAAGAAGATTCTCCTATTTGAGGAACTTTGTCGGAAGCTGTTGGGCTTGAAACAAGTGCTTTCTCCGTGCATTTTTTCTCCTCTGGTCTTTTGGATTCTTCCAAAACTTTACCACTTCTCAATGTTACAGCACTAGCATTTTCTTTGGGATTGAGTGGTTGTGATGGAAGTTTATTGAAAATCTATGTCTTCAATTGACCTCACTCATAAGTCATTTGTCCTACCTGATTATCCAAATTGTGCATGCTGGATTTTGTATCATTTTGGAAGTACATGGTATCTCTTTAAAAGGATATAAAACATAAAGTTAGAGATTTCACCATATCTTCTAAAAACATACTCAGTTGTTGGTTCTGATGGGGTTGATGAGGATTTTGGTATTTATTAGGAACAAAACCTAGTGGGTTCATTGGTGGCCTAACCCCTTGGTTACTCCATCTCAAGTTAGAATGGTTTCTCCACCATTCATTGTATGTGTTGGAGAATGGATTGTGTTTTCTCTAAGGTTGGTTATGAAAATTACCCATGACATTGGTCTGTTGGTACAAAGTTCTTTTAGGAACTTTGTACAAGCGTTCATCTTGAAATAGTCTAGGACAAGAATTTGTAGGGTGGTCATTACCTAAACAAAGTCCATAGGCTTTTACAAGTGCATTAATTCTTTTCCCAACTAAATTGGTAAGATGATCTAATTTTTGCTCAATTTGTGTAGATGATAATGATATATCTACTTCATTTACCTTTCTTATGATATCATTTTTGGTGTTAAAAGATTGTGAATTAGCAGTTATATTAGCAATTAATTCACGTGCAGCTTGTGGGGTTTTATTTGAAAGAGCACCACCACTAGCGGCATCAATTGTCATCCTATCATAAGAAATCAAACCCTCATAAAAATATTGAATTAATAATTGTTCAGGTATTTGATGATGAGGACAACTAGCACATAATCTTTTAAATCTTTTTCAATATTCATACAATGTTTGACCAGTTTGTTATCTTATGCGACTTATATCTTTTCGGACTGTTGTAGTTCTAGATGCAAAATCATATTTAGCTAGAAAAACTCTTTGCATTCCAGTCTAATCTTGAATAGATCCCGAAGGCAAATCCTATAACCAATCTTTTGCACTATTTTGTAAGCTAAAAGGAAATGAATGCAGTTTAATCACTTCATTTCTTGTACCTTCTTGTTTCAAATTAGTGCAAATAACATAAAATTCCTTAATGTGCTTAAGTGGATTTTCTCAGAGTAATCCATTAAAAGTTGGCAAACATTGTATAAAACCAGTATGCATTTTAAAATTAGCATCAACTTGTGGAAAAATAATGCATAAATGTTGTTCATCAAGAGTGGGAACAGTGAGTTCTTTTAGAGATCTTTGTTTCAAAGTCATATTAAAATAATGAACATGAAGAATATCATCAGAAAAAAGTTAGGTATCTAGTTGATTTTCTACTTTGCCTTCTTCAAGATCCGTAGTTTGTTCTCTGATCTCAATTGGTGTTTTACTCCCTTGTTCTTCCCCGGTGATTTTACCACTTCTTAAATGCATACAACAATGAACTTGTTATCTGGTGTCACTAAATGAATGAAATCTATATCTGAATATCACTAAAGGAATGGTGTCAATATATCTAAAAGGATTAACAATTTTAATAGAAGAAATTAAATCAATTCCTCGGCAACGGCGCCAAAATTTGACGAAGCCTGTCGTACGACTCTCAAATTTAAACCTAACAATTCCTATGTAGATAGGAAAAGTAAGGATCGAATCCACAAATATTTGTCAATTCTTAAATTAAAATCATTAATCGAAAAATGTTTTGGGGGGTTTTTGGATTTGTGAATAGAATTAAAAAGAAATTTGGAATACAAATGATATAAAAAGGCGTTAGTAAGGAATTAGCATCAAATACTTAATTGGTGATCCAACAAGCGGCTCAACAGGCGGGGGCATGTCACCTAAAGGTCGTGGCGGTGTAGAGATATCAAACTGAACACCGTGAAACACTTCACGATGATACTTGATATTGGTAATCTCGATGTCATAGCACTCCACCCATGATGTCAGATATTTGAGTTAAGTGTCTTGAAGTGATTGTCGAAGGTGCTGAACATCGAACCAATCTGAGATGAGAGTTCTTCCAATGCACTCCAAATGGCAGGATGTGGAATGGATTCGTCTTCCTCCTCAACTTTTGTTTTACCCTTGACCTTCTTTAATTTCGGGGCCTCAAGGAGAATATTTTCTTCCTCATTAAGATGAAGTGATCATTTAACACCTTGGGAGCCCTCAGCTTTCTTCAGAACATATTCGTCTCCAAGAACATTTTCTTCAAGAATAATGGGTTGATTTTTGCCCATCAACCTTGTTGCCGCCTTTGTTGCTATTCTGGAGACATATTTTTCTTCAAATCCCATGCATTCTCTTGAAGGATGCAAAATTGAACTTGGGCACATATTTTATGTCATTCAATTATGGGAATGGAACATTGAAGAACCGGAAGACTTTGGTTAACAAGCGTCCGTAGGGCAAACTATTGGGAACACATTTACTCTTCTCAATGTTAGCCATCATATGTTCTACCATGATATATCCGAGATCGACCCTAATTCTCTTGATCAATAAAAGCATGAGGAACATATGTATAAACGTAACTGTAGTTTTATGGCCTTCAGTTGAGATGAAAATGTTAGTGCACATATGATGAAGAATGCGATGCTCAAAACTAAACATATTGGTTTATCTCTTGACTAAGTTGACAAATGGTTTGCCTTGTGTGAAAATCTTTTCAAACTCATTAGAAGAGAAATCCTTGTATCTGATATTTTGGTGAGTATTAAAATACTCAATCCCATCAAAAGGAATCTCTAATATCTCATCTAAACCAATAGAAGTAAAACAAATATATATCCCATTCATTCTTGAAACATAATAAGTCCTTATTATCGATTCACCTTGTTTTTCTAGTACTTTTTCAAGATTGACATAAAATTGATATACAAGATTAGTGTATAAAGATTCTTCATGATCTATTATACTATCTCATTCTTGCCAAGCTATATAGTTGAGAATTATATCAAAGAGAAACTCAAATCTATCAATGGTACTGCCAGAGATTACCTGACGATTTTTTAGATAATCGTTGTAACGGGCCTCATAATGCTTGCATTTGAAGAGTTGAGTAGAAGTTGTCATGGTTCTTTTCTTTTTGGGAACTTCTTGAGTTATTTGTGTTTTACCCTTGGGTGTATTGATTTTTGTCATTTCTAGGGATTGGAAATTCAGAAATCAAGGATATGTAGGATGAATAAATGAATTGAAGATGAAATAAAGTGTATTTATGATGGATTTGTAGTGGGTTATAGGAATTTGAAGAGATGTGGCTGATAGGTGAAGAGGTGGGAATGATTGGAAAATGAAAAGCTGCATTCGAAAGAGGTATTTTTGTAATAGTCCTATAGGTGCGGTTGATCGGATCATCATCCGCACATTGAATTTTGTTTCTCTAGAACCTTTACGATCGATGATTTTGAATCTGCGATCTACCGAAAGTTTGATATGAGTCATCCGCAAGTCCTCTGTATACTTTGCAGTAGATGACTTGTAATGTGCAGTCGACCGGTGATCCTGTTATGATCATCCGCAAGTCTACTGCCTGTTCTGTGGATGACAATTATCTGATATGCGGTCAGCCCCATTTGCACTAGGTATCATCCGAATAGATAAAAGAAATTTGGTTTCGTCATACTATACAATAACACACATGTTAGAAATTGAAAGTTTCAATATCCAAGAGTTGTCTCAGTAAACAAAACATTTTCTTGGCCAATGACTTTGTGAATATATTAGATAATTGATCATCTATAAGAACAAAATCAAGTAGTATTTCATCTTTTAAAACATGGTCATGTAAGAAATGATGTTTAATATCTATATTATTAGTTTTGACATATTATATAGGATTCTTTGTCAGAGTAATGACACTAGTGTTTCAAAGTCAAGTTCAAGTCATAATCTTTCAAAGTAATTTTCATCCATAAAACTTGTGCTCAACAACTACTAGCGGAAATGTATTCAGCTTCAGTGGTAAAAAGAAATACACAAGCTTATTTCTTACTATACCAAGAAACTAAAGAATAATCAAGAAATTGACAATGACCACTAGTACTCTTACGTTCTACTCTACATCCCACATAATCTACAACAGTAAAAAGAACTAACTCAAATGACATAGATTTAGGATACCACAACCCAAAATCTATAGTCCCTTTTAAGTATCTAAGAATACATTTGACAACAATTAAGTGAGATTCTGTAGGGGATGATTGAAATCTAGCACATAGACAAACATAAAATATAATATCGGGTCTACTGGCAACTAATTATAAAAGACTACCAATCATACATCTGTACGTGATTTGATCAACCATCTTACCATTTTCATCTTTGTCCAATTTAATAGACGTGGCCATATGAGTATCAATCTCCTTTGAATAAGTAATTTCAAACATTTTCAATAGTTCTTTTGTGTACTTGACTTGGTTAATGAATATACTTTCTTTTGCTTGTTTAATTTGCAACCCAAGGAAGAATGTCAACTCACTCATTATACTCATTTCAAATTCATCCTGCATAGTTTTAGAGAAATCTTTGCATATATTTTCATTAATAGCTCCAAATATGATATCATCAAAATATCATATGCTTTATTTTTAATAAAAAGAGTAATATCTACTGTTCATCTAGAAAATTCTTTTTCACTGAGAAAATTACTAAGTCTTTCATACCATGCTTTGGGTGCTTACTTTAAACTATATAAAGCTTTAGAAAGCTTGTACACATGATTTGTATAAGATTCATGAATAAAATTATAATGTTGTTCAACATACACTTGCTTTTGAATAAAACCATTTAAAAAGACACTTTTAACATCCTATATATAGAAAAAAATTAAGTTCTTTTTTTTGGGAATGGGAAGGGGTTCAACTTTGCAAAATAATAAAGGATGTGATGTACTTTGAGCATAGATGGAATGATAAAGGAGATGAATGTAAAAATGCTTTTATCTCATTAGTGAGTTCAATTTTTAGGGGAACCAAATTTATTTATTTTATAAATTTATTTATTTTATTCTAAGGTTTGGCTGAGTGAGAAGGTAGTGGATCATTCAGAAACTTTGATAAGTTACATTATATTAGGACTGAGAGTGATTATCTTCAATTATTATTGGACTTAAAACTGAAAATTGAGTCATAAAAAAAAACTAAAAGAATTAAAGGAGGTGCTTCAGAGTCTGCAGTATTGGGTGGAGATTAATGATGAATTTGGTTCCTTTTTAAGACCAAAGGAAATGAAGTTATCAAAATCTATAAAAAAAAAAAACAAAATAAAATTTCTTATAATTCATTTATTGTTTTATTTGCAACAAACAACCTCAACAAAGGAAGTACATCCGAGGTCCCACCTCTTTTATAATTTATAAAGTACCGCCAGAGGAATCAGAAGAAGGGCGTGGGTGTAAATAGTGAAGTGATATGACAGTATTTAGAATTTGATCGTACTCTCGTGGCGCATAATTTTATGATATTAGAGTTTAAAATTATATTTTAAAACCCTAAAATACTAGTAGTATCTTAGCATTCTTTATTCAGGGCATTCAAACAAAAAAAGAAACAGCAAATTCATGACTTCTTTATAAATTTGTTATCGCTTATGACACAAATAATATAAGTTTAAACTTTACAGGTGTCTTCCATATTTTTAAAATTATTTACGATTTCTAATTAATGTTTTTTGTTGTTTATATTTTCAATAATTTTTATATTATTTCATCACTATACATCATAGTTTTTTAACTTCAGTGTTTTTTTTCAGCATCTTAAAGTAAGGATAAAAACCATATACAATTCATTATATTTCCAAGATAAAAAAGTTGGGGAGATATAATTAGTAAGCAATAATTGGAGGTAAAATAAAACGTACAAACGTTTTTACACTTACTTTAAAATAAAAGAAAAAAAAGGTATGCGATATTTCAAATTTTTTAAGAATATATAATGTCAAAATAAAATATAAAACACTAGTGCCACTAGGAGGATACAGGCCACTCATTCTGGACTAGTGATAAAATGTCTCCAACTGATAATTCATTCTTAAATACATTATACTTCTTCAATAAAAGTTAATACATATTGTTTAAAATGTCTTTAATTGATACTTTATTTTTAAAGACCTTATATTTATATATGCCTATAAACTATTTAGTTATAAACTATCTTTCTTTCTTTCTTTTTTTTTTTGGTAGAAGGAGTATCAATTTATTATTTTGAAATAAATTGTTTCATAAATATAATTAAAGTAATATTTTTTTAATAAAATTAAGTTCACAAAATAATATACAAAATAACTGATACCTGATACTTTGTAGTTAAAATATTAATATTTTGTATCTATATAACTATACTCTATTTATTTAGTTATATTTTTTTCTCTATATATATTATGTATATATATCCATCTTCCTATAATTAATATAAAACAAATAATTGAAAATATCAATTTAATTAATTGTATAACAATTAGAAAAAAGAGAAATCAAAGTCTTTTGGATTGAGTTTGTTGTTTGTTTTAGAATATAATATAATTTTTTGTGTTTGAATAATAATTTTTTGTTTGGGAATTGAAAAGAATTTTTTTTTGAAGTTATAGAATTGAAAGGAATATTTTTTGGAGTTAGGGAATTGAAAGTTTGATTATAATATAAAATATATTTAATAAATTGTTTGAGATTGTGTTTTAAATTAAAAATTAATGAAAAAATATTGTTTATGTGAATATATGTGACTCATTTATTGGATTAGGAGAAAATTTAAAATTTTAATGTGATAGAAATTTTGAAAGGAAAAAATTGTTTATTAATATTATTTTTATAGGGATGAATAAAATTGGGAGAAATTCTACTCCAAATATAGTCCAAGTGAAGAACCTTTTGGATCCTTCCCTACCAGGAATTCTGAACGATGGGTTTCTATTTACCCAGTTAAAACTTAAAGTGAGTTGATAAATTCACAATGTCATGTAGCATGATCGACTATAGTCCGTTGATATTAGAATCTACATGTATGTCAATAGTAGCCAATTTGTACGATTCCTTTATTGGACAAGAAGTGCAGGTACTCTTTTAAACTAGTTTAAAATTGAGTAGAAAGATTTCATTACTGTTGTGTCCTGATTATCATTGACTTGGATGATTACTATTACTATTTTACAAAATAAGAAGTTTTATTAATGAAATAAATACAAGGAATAAAAGCTATTTACTCTTCAGATTGTCACTCTGAAGTGTCGTTGTTGATTTATGAAGGGCATCATTTTCACTCTTTTTGGTCTAAGAATTACACTAGTGCTGTTATGAGATCTCCTCTTCTTTGTTGAAATTAATAAAATAGTTTTAGCATTGTAGAATCTATTCTCCTCAAATAGTGTATATATATATTTTCCTTTCCTTCTAATCTTGTTTCAGCATAAAATAGCAATGTTTTTCGTTTCATCCCTTACACTCAGTCATGTAAATTAACAATATTAAAATATGTCTTGATTGTTTAGGGGATAATTAAGATCTGATGAGAAAGATATTGTTCAGAGATTTGATCCGTGTTCGTCCCTTGATACAATAAGCTTTTTCAAAGCAAAGTTCAATGTTGGTTCAAAGAATGATTGAACTATATCTACGTATGGATCAAGTTTAGTTCTCTTAATTAGACAAACTTTAAAACCTTAAGGGTATATATATATATAGGTATTGAGTTTTGATTTTTAGATCCGGTAGGTATCAGTTTAAAACTATTAAAGATCCTTGTACATAAATGGGCATCCTCTACAAAAAAAAAAAAAAAAAAGACTAGTAATCAATTCATACTTGGTCTTAAAAAAAAGAAATGAAAATATAATTTGCAACTAATTATTTTATAATCATCCAGATAAAAAATATTAATATTTTAATAATAAAGTATCAACGTTAGTATCAATATTTTTACGCTAAATATTATCTTTTGAATGTAAAAATATTATTTCTTTTGCACATTATTTGTAAATTTAATTATAATAAAAAAGTAGTACTTAATTATATTCACCATACAATTTATTGTTAAATAATTAATTGATAGTTAAAAAAAAAAAGAGAAGATGTTTTTAAAAATAAAAAATAAAGAAAAATATAATGTATGAAACCTAAGGGCTATGAGATCAGACTATTCAGAGACCTCAGAAGAGACATCCTTCTAGAATCCGTGAAAAGGCTAAATAGCTTGCTCTTTTTATGAAAATCGATGTCAAACAACATGACATACTTCTATAAAATGGAATTTTCACGATAAAATGTCCATTGGTCATGGTCCCATCTGAATCAATTTTATGTTGATTTACAATTTTGCCCTTCAGAAAAAAGAAGAACATGCATGTCACGTGCACTTTTCTATTTTCTTCATAGAATTCTCTTCACTCTTCTTTGATATTTCTAGTTAAGAGTGATTTTTATTATGAAAATTATTTTGTGATTTTTGGCATAAATGTGTCTGTAATCACATTGCTTGTGACCTGATGACTACATTACTGTGATGTCTGGCTATTTGTCCAATTGTAGGACGAACAATTTTGTTATTCCTATCATTTTTCTGAACATCTATTGTGATTAATAATATTGGAATTTTACTTCCTAGTTTGATTCATTGTTCTTGCTTCAACATGCAAAAAACTTTCTTTGGCCAAGAAAGTGTAAGAAACTAAATAGTACCCCTGCTGCTTGCCAATAATGAGGTCCAATGCTCCAATGTGTATTAGTTTCTAGATGTGCATGAAACTCTTGAATGATCAGTTGTTTGAAACATGACTGCGCACTCTGGATCACCACTCCTGTTTGGAAACCAAGGGTGGATCTTCAAAAGCCCTCATTTAGAACAACTATCAAGACAAATCAAGATGCCACATGAATAACGGATGAATACAAAATAATTTCTCCTCGAGCCAAACCGAAAGCCCTCTGCTAAAAACTGACTGAAAATAAAATACATGCAACAATTTCTAATTTCTCTGGTAACATTTAGATATTACAATCAAATGTTGCTCCAGTGAATATGTACATGATGATTTCTTGCCTGTACATGTTATGTGACAAAATAATTTAGCATATTACGATACCCCATGCAATGTGCCTAACCACATCTTGGCAAACCGTAATGCTTTTCCAGGTTTGAGGAAGCCAGTCATACTACTCTTAAATTTAAATCTAACAATTTTTATGTAGATAGGGAAAGTATGGATCAAATTCACATAGATTTGTCAACTCTTAAATTAAAATCATTAATCGGAAAAGGTTTTGGGGGTTTTGGTATTTTGAGAATAAGAAAATAACAACAGTAAATATTTTTAAGGTTTTTGGATTTGTGAATAGAATTAAAAAGTAATTTAGAATATAAATGATATAAAAAGGCGTTAGCAAGGAACTAGCATCAAGTTATATTTTATATGGGATTAATCATAGATAAATATATTATTAAGTAGTTGGTTTTAGAATCTCAATCATTTCAGATAAATTAATTTATAATCTAATTAAACGCTACTACCAATCAGCGTGTATAAAATGCTCAATCAAATTGCATTAAACAAATAAGTCATCACCAACATTAAATTGTATATAACAATCAGCTTAATTATATACAATTTAAATTATATAATTCCGCTACTAATTTAATTAAGTCAAGAACTGCAATTCAATTAAACTAGTAGAAGCTACTTGAATCATTAATACAAGATTAATAATCCTAGCTATATAATCACATTCATTAAATAGATTGTCAATCCCATTAATTCACACAATTATATTGGTTAAAATAGGAATTATATAAATACTCAATTAATATATATATATATATATATATATATAAAGATTGGATTTATATTAACTAAACAAATTAAGTGATTCAACTAGCCATTTAAATAAATTAAACTAAAAGTATGGAGGCTCGGCCTTCCATAATAAATAAAATAAAAGACATAAAAATAAATTAAGCTAATTAGGTGGCTCGACCATCCATTTGCGATATTTAAAGTGCATAAAGCAAAATAAATAAAGACTAGGTGGGTAAACCGACCATAAGTCCAATTAAATAAATCCAAATAGAAATTAAGTACAAAGAAAATTATCTCATAATCTCATTTATTAATAACTTAACACATATCATTACTAACAAAAAGAAATTACTCACAATACATATTTAATAAATATAAGATGAAATTTATAAACATTGCAAAGAAAATTTGAAAGATAAACTCTCCAAAATTATTGAAATTATACGGATATAATTTCTTTACTAAATATTACAAAAAGCTTTGAAATAATATTATAAAAATTCTGGAAAATATACTGAGATGAAGACAATAATAAAAAAAATTGCAAAAGAAATGGAGAAGATTGAAGTTAAATTGGTGTTGAAACGACAAAAATAAGTTTCCTATTTATAGGCACAAAAATCAGGGGCAAAATGGTCATTTTGCACTCCAAAATCTTAAAAATTCAGTTGGTGGCCTAATTTTTACAAACTTTGCCATGTTTCGCATCCTTATTGGTCCATATTGCTGCTTCTAGAAGCGTCACTTATCATCTTCTAATTGTGTCACGTGTCATCTTCTTATTGTGTCACGTCATCAAATGACATGGATTTTTTTTAAAAAAACTTCTCCAACATTTCTTCTTCTTCTTTTTATCTCCATAATGAACTAAAATACATTGGAAAACTTACAAACAAAGAAATAAAAGTGAAACGTGAAATATATCGATTAAATAATATAATGTTTAACAAAATATAGTCATTAAATAACATAAAAATCAATTAATTTATGAGTACATCAAGGTTCTATAGTTGTAAAAGACTAATGTAAGCTGTCAACAAGTCCAAAGTGAAGATATGCAAGCCTTCAAATGATCTCTCTAAACAAGACTTTGATCCAGTAGCTAAGCTCGCATTTAACCTTTGAACCTCCTACTCAGCTTTAGTGAATTTTTCCACCCGCCTTACTAGCTCCTCATTCTTTTGAGATAAATCAGAAGAACTGACATAGTACTGTCATCTTACCTCTTCAAGAATGATGGAATAACGGTTCAAGTTGGCTTAAAAGCTATCTGTCCTTGACTTTTCAGTAGCCACATTTTCCTCCACCCTACAAGTGACAATTAAGTTAGAGTTGTTATAGTTCAGAAAATAGATAACGTTTCTCATGTGATATATTATGCGTCTAAAATATTTAAATGATGTTCAATACAATAGTATAATTATACCGCATTTGAAAATGAACTTTACACTATTATTCTTTATGTAAAAAAATTTAGATTTTTTATTGGAAACAAAAACTATTATTTATTCAGATCATACAGTTTTCAAGTACTTGTTAAATAAGGAGTCAAAGCCAAGACAACTAAAATGGATTCTCTTATTCTAGGAGTTTGACATTGAACTCCAAAATAAAAATGAAGCACATAATTTTGTAGCTGATCATTTGAGTTGACTATCATATGACAAAGAAGTATCTCCAATATCTTATTTATTTTTCTCAAGCGCTCATGACATCAAGTTGGGAAAGACAATCATCTCAATCCCTCTGATAGTGCTTATTTCATTGGTGAGTGTGCTTTTGCTATTTCAAAATAATATATTTATAAACTTACAATTACGTGGTAGTGGTAAGTAAAGGTCGGTCCTATAGAGAATTGAAAAATCTTGGAATGAGAAATCTAATAAGATTTGAGGGTGTTTAGATTGAAAATTAGTTTAAAGAATAAAAAGCTTTTAAAAGGATTAACACTAAACACATCAAATACTTCGTATATCTATGATAAAAATGAGCTAGCAAGGAATATATATTTAGTTTCGTTGATATAAGATCATCATTGATAAAAATACTTAATAGAGGTTGATTTGGAAAAGCGAAGCGTAACAATGTTGGTTCTAATTATAATAGATTAATTTTGTATAGCGCAACAAATTAATTACTAACTTAATTCATAACTTTATCAAATCGCTTGAATAAAATTATCAATCAAGTTGCAAGAAGAATGAGAGCATCATCAACATAAATAACACAAAAATAATAGCCAATTAAATTCATATAATTTATTTCAAACAATTTCTCATTAATTAATCAAACTAAGTTTAATCAATTAATGATACTACAATAGAAAATATAGCATCTGGTTCTCGAATCCTAGTTAACCAACTATATAAATAAATGAAAATAGCTAGTTTCAATTTAAAACATGCAATTGATAAGATTGATTATGAAATTGTTCAAACACTTAAAATCAATTAAATATTAACTAATCAAATATTATATTTTATCAAATTAAGATTAATTCTTAAAGATCTTCTAAAAGATATTAATCAAGATATCAAAATTAAATATATGACTAGAATTATCTCAAAATCTCATAAAACTCAACTTAATACATATCCTTACTAACTAAATAGTTACTCACAAATCATATATAAATACATTAAAAAGAAAAATAAGGATAGAAAAGAACTCATTCAATTGGAGATTTGAAATGTGGAAAAATCCACTTATTTGATATTATTTACTGTAAATACAAATGTTCTTGAGAGTTGTATTGTCCCAAATGTTCTAGAGAGAATTTGAGACTAGCTACTCAAAACACTATCAAAAGAGATTATATATATGTACAACATGTTTAGAGCTATAGTAAAAAGAAGACTAAATCAAAACTAAAAAATGCAACTAAGATTGGAGCTTAATGTTTGACTTTGCAGAGATTGCCGCCCCACACAGCAAGCTTGACATTTGGGATTCTTTCATTGAATTGACTACAGAGAACTTGCCGAAATGAGCTTGCCACAGTAAGGAATGATCTTGCCGCATGGCACAGCAAATTATGAGCACTTGGAGCTTGATTTTTTGAGCTTATCGTTTGGACCTTTATCTTGCCACTGGGAGCTTTAGAGCTTGCTGCCCCATGTAATAAGATGTCTGCCTTCATATCTTTGAGTTCTTTTATTATCCGAATAACTACAAACAAAAATTTAAATGTGAGGAATAACTTTAAGTCTTAAAATATGTAATTAACTATATTTAATATCAAATATACGTACAATTAATCCTCAAAAGTTTAGTAAATTATAATTCAATCAAATTCCCCACACTAAACATTTGTTTGCCCTTAAGCAAATCAAACAAAAAACATGTCTCAAGATATAAATTGAGCAATCTCAAAACATCAATGAACATATACCAAGTCATTCTCAACAATAGGCCATAAAAATACAATTTCATCTACTTATTTTAACAAAATGTGCTTGTGTGAAAATACAGTCTTCTCTACTTATTTTAACAAAATGTGCTCGTGTGATTAGTTACCATAATGGATTCCTAGTAATATCCAACTATTCTCAACATGACCAAATTTTTTAAAAACAATTAAAAACCTAATTTAAAACATTTAAACCAACCACTATTAACATTGAGCAATCAACCAAGTTTCAAACAATCTAAACTCAAACATGGTCATATAAAATGAAACTCAACACTATCATATGCTTGTAATCCCACACAACTCTCGACTAATGGTTAGATTAAGATTAACTTGAGTTAAATAGGACTTTAGGCACATAACATTAAGGCTCGGGAGTTGGTTATCAAACAAGGAATAAAGAACACAAAGTAGTCAAGAAAATGAATCATACAAGAGATAATTTAGAACCAATACACTTCAATTGACACCTTTCTTTTTTACCACAAAAGCAAAACAACCAACCCATAACTTGGAACATTCATAGAATATTATGAAACCCCATTTATTTCATAATGCTTTTTTTTTTAATTTCTATCCCAAGGAACAATTCAAGAATTGTATAATATCCCTCAACTCAAATTTTGCGAATTCTCATCAACGTTCCTTATTCATTTCACCAATACACTGACAAGTGTCAACTAAAGATAGACAAATAAATTCTATTGACAATTATGAAGTATAAGTGGTAAGAAAATTAATATCAAAGATATACAAAGAAATATATATGCTTTGAGGTTCAAAAATAGGCCCAAAGGATATGATTTAGAGAGGCAAGTTCAAGAAAGGCTCAATCGTCCAAAGAAAGCCCTTATCATTCCTAAGTTAACCTAAATTCACATATTTTGCCTCAAGAGTGTAAGAAAACAAGTTCTAGAGTGCTCAAAGTGACAATGAATTATTCCAAATCATAAAGAAACTCAATTTCATTATAATCATATCAAAAGTGGTCATTACAATTAAAGCCAACTAATTACAAGTTATCACAAATAGTAATTGAAAGCTTTAAAGCTTTTAATGTCTTAATTTTCATTAATAACAAACATTGATAAGGACTAAAACTTAGGATTCAAATGTCTAATCCGTGAAAGCTCGAAGTTTCAAGTCTTCAGGGAAGATCGTATGCTATCAAGAGTTGAAAACAACCGTTTTTGGATTAGATAAGATCTAGAGGTATAGTGTTAAATGTTGATATCACTTAGATATCTCTAGGTTTATCTCTATGAGTAATTATTCTATGGGTTGCTTAATGAATGTAAAACATTTTTTTCCAAAATGTGTTTCATAAAGTTAAAGTATGACTTAGGTATTTGAAATAGTTTTCAAAATACATGCATATGCTTAAAAGTTTTATAAAATAGATTCCGCAACTTTTAGAGTTGATTGTAATCTTGTGTTTCATTGTTAGTATGTTGAGCGGTCGACTACAGTTTATACGGTTGATCGGACTTCTCAGCTCATCGTTTGCAGAATGTCCAAAGTTTTCTAGTATTATTACGAATGATGGTGCGGATGACCAGCCTATGGTATGATTGACCGCAAGTCTCCTGAGTGGGTTTTAAACAGTCATTTTTATGACCGTTGGAACACACATATAAATACCCAAATGTTTGAAAATCTTAAATATACAACTTTCTGAGCTCAAATTTGATAGACATTCATTATAGAATATCTTAAAAACATTTTTAAACCCTTTCAAAACATTTACATTGTGAAAATCATCTAAGAAGAGTTTCACACATTCATTGGTGTTCTTGAGCAATCTTGATGAACAAATTACTCAAAGAGGTCTTTGTACAATAATTTATATTTTTTCACAACTAAGGTGATATCTATATCAAACTCTCTTTATTCACATCTTGTAATTCTTATTCAAGGTTGAATTTAGCTTAAAACTCTAAGGATTAGAGCGAGCCTTGAATTAAAGATAATTGTGAATATCTTAAGTGTGTATTTTTCATTAATTATTGTATTGGAATAGTTGTATAATTAAGGTTGTATTGTAAAATTCAAGGAGTTGGGTAAACCTTGATTGGGTAAGAGGTTTTTGTATAAAACTTTAAGGTGAATTGGGTGAGCCTCTTTTGTAATCTCTTGTGCAAAATTAATGAAATGTTTTGTGAAATCCTTGAGTAGATAACTCAAGGTAATGGACTAGGTTTTGTGGGACAAATCAAACCACTATAAATCATTGTGTGCTTTGTTTAATTTTTGCCATTTACTTGAAACATTGTTACACACACTATTTGAGATCCAAGTGTTTGATAATTGTTGTCTTATAAGGGCTTTATTTAATTAGGTTGAAAAAAATAGGATAAAACCTAATTCACTCCTCTCTTAAGTTTTTCAGTAACTCATTGTATTTAAAATATCGAAGTAGAGTATCAAAAAACTTAAATCCAAAAGATAGATGATCAGACACACATAACATCAATATTTATTGAAAAACTTAACTTATATTATTTAATCATAGGCAACAAGTACACAAAGAATGATAGAAAAATATGTTTTGGATTTTTTTTATTAAAAATAAAAAAACGAGAAACAAAACAAAAGATTTGGTTGGTATTGGTTATAGTGGCAAGCCACCAATTACTCCTTGATTCTCGTTAAAGAACTAAGTTTTAGGATTGTTATATATTTCACTAAATTTTATATAAAGTAACAAAGACAAAAGAAAGCAAAATAAATAACATAGACAATAGACAAGTCTCCTCCACACTAGAATAAGACATTGTCTTCAATGGAACAACAAGCAGGCAAGACAAACTAACTAAACAATAAAATAAAGAAAAGAAACGGAAGAATAACACCTGGATCATGGGAGATGAATATCATCCTGCAACTGTCCAATATCCATTTTCAAACCAACGACTTGGTTATCAATGTCTTCTAATCTCTCATTGTGTTGCTCAACAAATTGATTGAATCATTGCTCAAAGGCATTTAGTTGTTGATCAAACCAAACTAGTATATCATCGTGCCTGTCAAATTTCAAATTGGTTGAGGTGGATTTTGTTTAGCTGGTCAAGGATCAAATCTTCTCTGGATGGGTCATTAGAAACTAGTGCGGATGATGATGGAACATCTCGATCTACTTCCATCTCAGTCTCTTCCTCTGTAAACTCATATATACCATCATGTGCTTGTTGAATGTGACCACTAGAAGTAGTGGCTCATAGAAGCCATTGGCCTTGATATAAATCATAGCCAAATATACGAAGTGTAGAGAAAAAGACCACATTAGTATTTGCAATAGGCACTCATGGCTCATCCTAAGGAATCACAATCCCTATATGCTCAAAATATTGTGAGAGAAGTAATGTATAAGAGAAAGAAGTGTTCTTTCGAACCACATTATGAATGTGTTGCAATATAATTGCATCTAAAGGAATACCAGTAATGTTAGCACCTAATCCATGAAGTATACGAAATAAATAATACACATTAGAATATTGCACTTCATTATGAGAGGAGGATTTAGGTAAAGCATTATGTCCCAAGATGTAGAAAATACGTCTAGGCAATAATTGAAGATCTTTGGTAATTATTTTATCATTTTGAAGTGTTTGACCAACAGTACATTGATGAAGCCCAAATTATGCCTTTGCTTCCGGAAAATTGTAAGTAGCATCAATGTCCGCATAATTCCATTTGATGATGGGAAGAGGACCTTCATTTGAAGCATGTAAGAACTTAGACAAATTTGACCGATTGATTTCATATCTTGCTCAAACGGATAGCACAATAGGAACATCTTCTCGAAAAGATTTATCAATAACATTTGTATAAAATATTTAAACTAATTATGGAAAGTAATATCATCCCTGATCAAGAATTCTCTCCTATCCCAAGCTATGAAACTGAGCAGTTAAAGTGAATGTGTCATTAACATC
The DNA here is from genome assembly GCA_019593545.1 of Apocynum venetum. Lineage (NCBI taxonomy): Eukaryota > Viridiplantae > Streptophyta > Magnoliopsida > Gentianales > Apocynaceae > Apocynum > Apocynum venetum. The sequence goes on along the minus strand of SRSM01000145.1, from coordinate 372,820 downwards.
AAACAAAACAGGATGTTCAACCAAGATCTTATTTGAAACAAATTTATCATACCATTTGGCATTTTCAAGACTAGTAAACCTAGAGACATCATAGTTCCGAGAAGTTAAACGGCCCCTAGGACCCACATTTAGATTTTTTACATGAGTCATGATTCAAAATTGTGACTCACAATTAAAATAAATAAGACATCCTGTTGGTGAAATTCCCACTGCAAGTGCACAATATCAGTTCTCGAGTATAAAGGGAATAAGATGTCGTACTCACATGAAATTGTATCTAATCACTAAGTAGTGTAAATAATAGAACCAACTTTATTTAGAAGATGAATTACAATTGAGATGCTAATGAACTAATAAACTATCTACAAAATTGATGGTAACAATAATCAAACACAAAAACATATTTAAAATATCAAAAGATCAATAGAGTAATAAATTCTAGAGTTCAAATTTCACAGATTGTCAACTAATGAGTTCTTGTTAATTGATGTTTTTTATAACTATAATTACCCATAAATCGAGAAATCCTAATTTGTATATGAAAGTCTATCTCGAGTACTAGTAGGTTAAGAAGAACTCATTAAAATATTGTTTCTCCCAAAGATTAAGAATGAATTATTAGCTTCTCAACTCAACAATTCCCAAGTTATGTTACCCATTGTTATAATATGAAACCCCCGAACACTTGGTGTGCAGTTTGTGTGTGTAATAATATGTTCAAGTAAATTACAGAATTATAACAATGACCATAAATATTTATAGTGGTTTGATTTATCCAAACAAAATATAATCCAGTGCCTTGACTTATCTACTCAATGATTTTACAAAAATTTTCACTAATTCAAGTACAAGAGATTACAAAAAGGACTCACTCAATTTAGCTTAGGGTTTTACACAAAACCTCTCAATTAATCAAGACTCATTCAATCATTGAGTTCTACAACACAACATTGACAATACAATAATCCCCAAAACAACAAATTAATTTAATATACACAACAAGATAATCATAATTATCTTTAATTCAAGGCTTACCTTATCCCTTAAGGTTTTAAGTTATATCCAACCTTGAATACAAATACAAGAGATAGATGACGTTGTTTTGATATAAATATCACTTTAATTGTGAAAATATATCAATTTGTAGTACAATGATCTTTTTGAATATTGACTTATTGAAATTTGCTCGAGAACACCTTTGAAATAATAAAATCCTTCTTGAATGGTTTTCTCAATAAATATGTTTAGAAAGGGTTAAATAATGTTTTCAAGATGTTATGCAATGTACATAATTGAATTTTTTGCTCAAAAAACATTGGTGTATCATTTTTCAAAGATTTGAATATTTATAGGTATTTTCCAACAGTAAAAAACATGACTGATAGAATCCCATTTATGGGATTTGTGGTCATCCGCTTGGACAGCTAGGTCGTTCGCTTGATCATAGTGCAGCACTAGTGGATAATGCTTGGTGACTTGTAGTCGTCCGTAAGTCACCAAGCTGGTTGATCGCAAATTTGCTCAGGTCGAACTCTTGGTCAATTTTTGTCATCCACAAAGTATCAAACATTGAATCAAATGGCCCAAACAACAATACAAGTTGTAAGATCATGAACAGTAAGTCTATAAAAAATATAAATATATGCATGTATTTTAAAACTATTTTAGATACCCAAAGTATATTTTAACATATGACACTATTTTTAAAAACGTTTAAAGTTTATAGAGCACTCTTTAAAACCAATACTCAATTAAAGGTAAACTAGATTGAGTATTGGTTTTAAAGAGTACTCATTTCTTATCTGATTTTAGTGGATTGACTTAGTCTTTTTATGTATTGTAGCTCTAAAAACGTGTTGTACTTATTTATACACTCCTTTGGTAGTGTTTTAGACATCTAGCCTCCTTAGACTCTCTTTAGAACTTCTTAGCTACGAAATAACACTTGTGAAGTCTTGTATTGAGATTGAAGAAGATCAAATGAGTGGAGTTGTCCATATTTCAATTTTCCAATTGAATGAGTTATTTTCTATCCTTTATTCTCTCTTTAATGATTTTACTTTTGAATTCTAAGTAATTTGTTAGTTAGCAAGGATATGTATTAAGTTGAGTTTTTATGAAATTTATGATAATTCTAGTCATAGATTAAGATTCAACTTATCAATTAAAATATTTTAGATCTATATCTTCAAGAATTAATCTTAAACTAGAAGAATCTAATATTCGATTAGTTAATGTTAAATTGATCTTGAGTATTTGAACAATTTCATAATTCATTATATAAAGTTATTGATTAGGTTAGTGATTAATTTGTTGTGGTAAGCGAAATTGATTTATTCTAAGAATCAGAATTGTTACGCTATGTAATATTCCAAGTCAACTTCTCTAAAGTATTTTTATCAATGATTATCTCATATTAACGAGACTAAATATATATTCCTTGCTAATGCCTTTTATCATAGATTTACAAAAATGTTTGAAGTGTTAAGTGTTTAGTGTTCATTATTCTTAAAGCTTTTCATCTTCTATTTTGTTTTCCAACACACAAATCCCCCCAAATATGATTAGTTTTTTCTTCAAAAGAATTTAGAATTCTTTGTGGGATCAATCTTTACTTATCAGTACTACATAGTCGTGAGTTTAGAAATATATTAATTTGAAAACGCAATAACACACTTGTCAACATGTCCTCCATTGCCCGTGATTCGAGGCTTAGAAGATTAGTCAAAATGTAACAATTGGAACTGAAACCTCTGCAATCACAAAGAAACAAAGCGATGATGGACTTGCCCCAGTTGGTTGATAGCCCTGTCTCACCAAACTACCATATGGAATTTGGTTTTCATGGTTAGCAATCACTTATTTTGTGTTAAGCTTTGTCTTTTGTGCACTGGAACCAGCTCCTAACTCTGGCTGTATGTACCACTAGAAACTAACCAGATTTTTAGAGACAATTAGACAAAGAAGCAACTCTTAAATCTTTGAACAAGCCTCTGTCTAATCTTGTAAAAACATGTCGAGCGACATGATTTTGCGCTGTAGGTGCCATGCCTGGGCATGCTGCTGGATTGGGAACCTTTCTCATCCTGGGGCCTTGCCTTTCCTTTTGAACCCTTTATTTCATTGTCAAATCTATCAGGCAGTAATTGGTTTAGGTGTCAAAAAACATGTCTAGTGAATGATTTGCAGTAGATAGCATGCCCGGGAACGAATACTCGACAATTCTGCCAGTATGCTAGTGCCGCATGTCCTGGCTGATCGTCTTCCCTGTCATGGTCTGGTCAGGTCAGCCCAGGCATTGTCAATAGCAAAGACATGTCTAACGACATAATCTTGCTGTAGAGTGGCGACTGTGCTAGTACTTGCCTGCTCTAAGCAGATTAGCTGGGGACCTCGCTTGTTCTAGTGAGGCCAAATGTGACATGGATCTACCTTCTTTAGGTGTAATGTTCTTACTCATAAATGTCCAGTGCGAATATCATAATACATAAACCTCTGTGTGTAGATCTATCACATCTACGATGCATTCTAATAGGTGAGGCAACAGAACCACTTTGAGTGAATTAGTACTATGTGATGCATGGACTTGCAACATAAGATGTTTGCTGCATTGTGAACAATGATATAATTTCGGTAGCTATCTTTTGTCAACTTCAACTTTACTGTCAACATTCTCCATGGGAAACCAATCACATGTTCGTGGTAGGTTTGCAGTGAATGCTACCCCTAAAAGAGAGCGACCTTTTTGTGGTTTTTGTAAAGGTCCAGAGGAATAAGGGTTTGAGAAGAAATATCTCCCATCCTCCTCTGCATTAAACATGCGTTTTACATATACACATACCTGATCATACGGTTTAGGAAATTTAGAAGTTAAGATAAACAAAATTGTTGTTCCTTTACATGTTTAGACTAAACCTCGGGACGATATAGCATAGAAGAAGGCTTTATTGCAATTTATCCTATTCAAACACTTAGACTACTATAAGTAGTTGCTTAATCAGTTTTAATAGTAATTAGTTGGTACTTCCACCATTCTAAAATATAATAAAATATAAATAATTTCTTACTTTTTGTCAATTTCAAATTATAAATTGTTTAACCTCTTTTGAAAAATATTTTACTATTATTTTTAATATTTCCACATCTCTCATTTTATTTTCAATTTTAAAGCAAGAGCAGATTTTATTAATAAAGAAAGGCACGAGGCAAATTGCAGCATCAGAGGTCCAGATATGTTAGCCCATCACAACCAGCGAACAATACTAACAACTGAAGCATAAAACAATCCATGGATGAGAAAATGAGAATAGCTTTTTTGTCTTTTGATAAGATTTTTTTTATTGGAAATTGAAAATTTGGTATGATATTTCTTTTACATTGTGTGTTTTTATTAAAAAGGAATGAAAAAAAATTATTTGAATATGTGAGACACATAGTGGAATTAGGAAAAAATTAAAATTTGAATGTGATAGAAAATTTTAAATTAAAAAAATTTATTTTGAGAGATGTTTTTATGCAAAATGATAAATTTAATTTTAAATTCTAAACCAAATATATTAGCTCTTGCCTCTTTCTTATTTTTGAGAAAAAAAATTATTTTATTTTATTTTAAAAAGAATATTCTCTCTTATTTATTCTCAAGACACAAAATTTATTTTCTCTCTCTTATTTCTAAGACAAATTAAATAAGGACATTGTAGGAGCTAAAAAAATTTCTTAATTTGTGTAAAAAGTCATTCAACGACTTATATTTTTTGACATAAATGGAGATATTATTAAATGATTGATTTTTGTAATAAATTTTTTTCTTATCCAATAACTTTTAAAGCTCAATAGAAACAAAAAAAATTCCAGAAAACATGTCATTACAAGAAAAAACATTTTAATGAATCATTATTTATTTTTTAATAAATTTTAATAGTAATTGAAAAATATTTGAAATATATATTTATATATATATAGATATACTCCTATTGAACTATGTAACTATATAAAAAGATTGGATTGTTTGTCAAATGTATTAATTACTTATAGAATATTATTAATCGTATCAAAAATAAAAACCACTTTTAAACTTTTGTTTAAGGCCCCTAATGCACTTAAGATGGCTCTGGCCGACAAGTACTCTATACTTTTCTGCCCTCTTCTACATTTACGCTAAACCCCAATACTGGAATAACTAAGGACAATTTTGGAGTTGTTGAAATTGGAATCTGCTTGAAAACAAACTTGAATTTCAATAATAAGCCCGTCAAATTAGTGAAAGCCAAGCCGAAGATTTCAATTCTCCAAGTTGCTAAGATTGTTAATGTTTGATACAACAAAATGAAAGTTAAAGAAAAGGATCTAATGGTTATTGCCAAGAATTTAGCAAACACAATCAGACAAACTTAGACAACCTAATTTGAAGGGGAATCAAGACTGAATTAATAATAAACTTAACCTGGTGGGAGCATTGTAAATAGCCAATACGTTTCCTGTAGAGCCAAGATGTGATTCCATAAAGTGTATCTCTGATCCCTAATCGAGACAATCTTTGCAGATGTGTGATTGCCCTTTTAATTTCTGCTTAACTTCGCATTTAGACCAACCCATGTGAAAGACTTCTTTGAATTTCAGTATAGTACATTAATTTGGCAAAGATTTCATGTTGCTTTGTCTTTATCCTTTATCTTTCTGGTGGTCCAACAATATGCCTTAAATCTTCTGACGTATCTTTCTGAAAGTTTGTTTCTTTCCTCACCTTTGCTATAACTTGTTTTTAATTAACAGCAAAAGGTGATTGCTTATCATGAAAGAGAATGAATGGGCACAATAAGATAGGATTTCTTTATCAATATTATTCGACAACCTTAGACGAATCAATTGAATATCGATTAATATGCACCCAATCAAACATTACTTTAACATGATATATGGCTCTCAGTACACTAAACATTCTTGTTTTTAACAACCATGTCACGATAGGAGCACACTATCAATCTTGCTTTAACATTGTGTACTCTACAAATTAAGCTTTCTTCAGTCTTGTGGTTGGACAAGGGTTCTAATATATAATTACTTATTTTTGTTTGGTATATGGATGATTCTGTGGGGGAAATTGAATCAATTTATGTCTGTTGCATGTTTTGGATTAATGCAGCTAGATCTGGCTTGTCGAGTTCTCTACATGGATTGTGCAGCAAAAGCATGTGTGGTGAGGCACGTCCAGCTTGCTTAGGCCTCTTTCCAGGGCAGGAACTGCATTTTGTCACCATGCTAATCAAAGCACCATGTGAGGAGGATCTTTATGGGCTTTGTACCTTGACCAGAAATTGATCTTTATAACTATATATTTATAGATATATATGAAAAATAGCATATAACAAAATACTTATAGTTCGACAACATTTCAAAAAGTTAAACCTTTACTGGTTATTAATTAAGGGATTTAGTTTCATTACCAAAGGGGATTATATGGGAAGAAAGTTAATCATTGATCTTTCCTGAAACACGAGTTCCTTCTAGTCAATGCGAGACCTACAAACCAAACAAACATGCACTAAACTATGGAACTTATGTTTCACATGCAGATAGATATAAGTGGCTTCCAAGTTGCATTTTAAAACAAATCGGACCACAATCTGGAAACGTGAAATTAACTGCGACTTTTTGACTAATAATTAGGAAGCAACTCGACAATTTTTCTACCCTTGATTGGAATACAATCTCACTTTCTGCTGCAAATCTGCTATTTTGGCACATGGTTGTCCGAATAGCGCGTACTGTCAAATTTTGGATTCTTGTCTTCTAAATTAATTAACAGACTTGTGCCAAATTGCAAAGATTCTCAGAAAATTTTTGTGCCAATATTTAATTACTGTCATATATTCTTTCTTTCTTCTTTCATTAATTTGTTTGTCTTTTTATTGATTTATATATAATGGTATGAACTGTTTTCTTTGTCAACAAGGATGATTCGATGTTTAGTACGTAATCCGAAAAACATTTTATTTATGTTTTTTGCTTTTGATTAGTTGAACTGCTACAATTGATTCAATTTCCGAGCAAATATACAGATTGGTAGCGCACAGAACATGGGTTCTTCAAATTTGTTTGTCGGCCTTCATATAATAGGAAGATATTCTTTTCTTTTTGTATAACTGATCTAATATGGGATTTATTGTCTTCTGGTTGCAAGATTTATTTAGATGTTCGATTAAAAGAAACAATACATACGTACAGATTTTTTTAATAGCAACACTGAACATTAGTTTTCCTATTCAATTTGAATGCAAAAAATGCAAAGACAATAAGGAGCTTTGGTTGCAGGCACTGAAGTCTAGTGTTTAGGCAAACTATTCATGTTTTGTGGTGCTATAAAGACAATGTTTAGTTCTGACTTTTTTTGTTAATAACTATTTTTGGTTTAGCAAAATAGCTAGAGATATTCTAAACTCTGTGATAAACTTGCTCACAGTGGCTAACCTCAAGTAAAGTATGACGGAGGGGTGGAATCACTGGTTTAGTTCACGTGGGGTTTTTGTGTAAATTTCAAAAAAAAAAAAAAAAAAAACAGTGAAGGCTTTAAGTATAGAATTATAAAATTTATGAGTTTTAATTAGTGCAAAAATTTATGCTCACAGCAAGCAGCGAAGTGGCTAACCTCGTGTAAAGTATGACCTGTATATTTTGCACTAGAATATACTTTGATCCATTCTAGATAAAAGAAAAGAGAAAATCACAATGCATATGTCTGATCGGTTCCCACCTTTCTGTTTCAATTCTTGACACAGTATTCTTAACGTGCGGCAAAATCCCTGTAGGATTTCATATTCAAATATAATTAACATTATGCATGCATTATTAATAAAAATAAAAACTGTCAATTGTTTTTTATCTTCTTTATTTTAATCCATAGCCCTATTTGAAATACTATGAGTAGTTAAATAATCTGTTTTCGAGAAACTATCTGAGATGCTTTTCATAACAACTTTACTTACTAATGCCCTTAAAAAGTAAAAATATTAATGTACAAATGTGACTTATACTCCCTTTGATCCCTTAAGATAGACTTCTTTTTTTTCACCTATTCCCCAATTTCTTTAAAAGTCATACACACTTTGTTATTATAAAACTTATTTTTATACTATTAGAATAATAAACATTAAGTTCAAGATTTTATTTCTCAAAGATAGTTACACAGTGTTTTATATTAAATCAAATTTGTACATATTTTCACACAATTAAATTTATATTTGACCAAATTTTAAATGCAAGTTTAAAGGGTAAAATAAGAAGAACAAGAAATATTTTGCAATTTCAATAATATTAAATATGCTTCATTAATATGTGTGAAAATATCTACTTGTTTATCTTAGTGGAAGGGAGGGAGTACTAAAAATTAGGAAGAGTTTTTTACTTCAAGAAAGTTACATCTTTATCATTGTTATTAATTAAGTTAGTCATGAGGACCATTACTTAGTGTAATGTAAATTTATTAAATTAACTAAATTGTTAGTAGAGTTTTAGATGAAAAATATATTTCTTTTAAGAAAGTGGACATTCATTTCCGAACATACTAAAATGAAAATGTAGACATTTAATTCCGAATGGAAAGAGATCTATAAACTAATTTTAAAAGAGCTTTTAAAAAATACTTTTATTATCAACAGCTTAAAAAAAAATCAGAGCAAGCTCAATATATTCTCTTCTAGTTGTTGGTTTCAAATTAATTATTAACACGACGCATTATCTAAACCTTTATTAAAAACATATTCTTTTTAATACGGGATTTAAATCTTACTAAACAGAAGAATCTGTCAACCTTAAGTTTGATCAATGATCAATTATCAAATGATGCTTTATAATTTGCATGCAAAAAAGAGAGAAGCGCTGTGAATGCTTGGCTTCTTGACTCCTTGTGCAGCACTTCAAGTGCAAGTTTCATCGCTTACATGCAAATTCAACCGTGCAAATCCAAAAAACTTTCTTCTGCAACAAAATAATTAGCAGAGACATCAGAAGTTGTGATCAAAAGCTGGTAATGACACAGATACAATATAGTTGTTCAAATTAGGTCATATATGTATATGCATGACCATAACAAATTTGTTTCTGGCTCTGTTTGACTGGCCTTTTGACAAAGAGAAAGAACACCTATTGGCTTAAGTGTTCTCCAAGGAACAAGAAGATTTGATTGTGGGTCCCATTTATAACAAGTTTTATAATTAATTTATTCCTACGATTGTTTTTTTGTCTTGCCTGATTTGCCTATTTTTTCGGAGTCTCTGTCATTGTCACGTTCACGTATATGCACCTGGTCTTATGAACTGATTCATATGTTGGATGGGCATCTGGTCATGATAGCAAAGGAATATCTCTTTGTAAAATAAAATAAAACAAAGGAGTAATTAACTCCTTGCTTTATGAAGTTCTATATGATCTAAATCTGAATTCTTATTGCATGATCAAAATGATATCTGGGAATGTGATAGCCTCTTCGGTTTACCGAATATAAATTTTCTTAATCTAACATTTAATTAAGTTCAGCACACACAGACATATAAATATATGTAAGCATTATTAATGGATTTTTATGATCAAAGAGCGACCGCAATAAGTTAAAAATAAACACTTTAACTTAGAGGGGAGGGGACAAAGCCTGTTGAGGATAGAAAAGTTCTGTTCTTTAACATTTTCTTTTTCTAAAATTAAAAAGATTGCACGATGGAACTTTTAAGCTATAATTTATGCATGCAAACATGGGTCTATAAATGTGTGTGCCTAAACATTATTCGTAAATTATTTCTGTAAATGTTGTATTGCATTTCATTCGTATTTTGATTGATCTATCGTTACTCATTGCTTCTTCAATTTGCTTAGAATCAGATTAATTACATACTTATTATCTTATCATGACGTCTGTCCTTAACTAAAGCTTCTTTAAAAACATATATCTGGGCATAATCAAAAGTATTTTTGAAAAGTTTGCAGGAAAATCATAATCAATGATGCACTTAGGCGCAATCTATTTAAAATAAAATAAAGCATTAAGATTAAGCAGGATTAATTTCATTGAAAGTTCATGCACCATGAAAACGGAATCCATGTAAAACTTTGTTCCAAGTTCAGACGTTCATGCAACAGACGAAGCATCGACATGAAGACAAAAAAAAAAAAAAATTGTTCAAGTGGAATTTCAGTCTGATCTTATGACACATACTAAGATCACATGACACCATACGATCCTTGAGACTTCCGAAACAGTTGCTCTACTGCTCAATGACAGCCTGAATCTATGGAACAAAGCAATGCCTTTCACCTAGTCCCAGTGCCGAAAGAGATACGTGTCGTCCACCATTTCTTGACACATTCTCGTACAGATGTTACAGTTCCCAAATCACCGGGAGTGTTCTGTGGGGTTTTTTTTCTAAAAAAAATGATTACATAAGCAGAGAGAGGTCTCTGGAAGCTGCCAGCTAGCTAAGGATTCTCTAGAATATGCTGGTGGCTGGTTGTGGACTTATACTGAGGTTGTAGTAACGGTATTGTTCTTGCACAAGGAAAATGCAATCGTGCACACACTTGTTGCCACATTCTTGGTGTTCGAGACAATACAATCGTAAGTGTGTGTGTGTGTGTGTGTGTGTGTGTATATATATATATATATTATATGTCGGCAGGAATAACGATGAACTTGGTCGAATATGGAATCAGTACTGGGGGCCTTGTATACCCACAGTTTGGCTTACAAAATTACTTATTTCTAAAGTTTTATAGTTAATACAAGAATATGCCCGTTAATTGGTAAGGTATGTTTACCTAATGAATGATTATTTGTTTGAGTCATTATCTCAATAACTATCGTATATTTTTTAAAAAAAATTATATTCAAAATGTTCTAAAATACTATTTTCAATGAATAATATACTTAAATCTATGTAATCTATCTTGTGACATCTTTGATCTTAAATAAAATTTAAGTAGTTTTAATTTTTTTAAAAATCTTTCAATAGAAGCAACTGTCACACAGGCATGATTAATAAAATTCTATGAGTAATACATGCATTTGGAAAATAATATAATTGGAGTAGTGTAATTTTTAAACTTTTAACTATCCACTGCATCTAACTTTTCGACCTTAACTTTCTTTATTCTTTCTTTTTCTTAGAGTTTTAATATTAAATCCCATTAATTGTTCACCTAAATTTTGGAAAAAATATATATCTTTATGTAATAACATACCATGTAGTATGTATACATACATATATATATATATATACACCTAATTATCAAATTAGGGGTCTTCATTTTTGGGAGACTCAAGCAATTGTTTCATTCGCCTCACTATATAAGTGACCCTGCATGAACAGAGATAGTACGTTAAATAAATAAAAAATTGAAAGCTTCGCCGACCACTCCCTTCTTTTCTTTTTTCTAATTGTTTTGGCAGTTTTCTTTTTTTTTTCTTAAAAAAAATGTCTCTGAACTTTTGCAAAACTCAGTAGTGTTGATTTAGACTGTCACATTGTCTTCTGTGAAAAACATGCGGATACAATTAAATGAACAGATAATTTTAGGAGAAATTAAAAGAATGTGAATAAAAAATTTTAAGGAGGGAGTAAAAAAATAATCTAAAAACTGACTAAGATAAGAATATAATTAGAAAACATATATTTTTTCTGTCTTCAAAATATAAATTGTTATACCTATCAAAGAATTTTTTTTAAAATGCCTCTACTTATAGTGTATTTGTTTTTTTAAAAAAAATTATTAGTTTTCTCTTTTCAATTATTACTCTTTTATCAATTGGAATAATATTGAAAAGAGACAATAAAATACCCCTAAAAAGTCATCACACTAAATTTATTTTAAAACAATACAAAAGTCAATTAACAATTTATATTTTGAAATAAAAGAATAATAAATACTTTTATGGAAAAAAACTTAGAAAATTATTTTGATTTCTTAAGATGATAGATAATGGCGGGAAGGAAACAAATTCTAGTCAAATGACAAAGTGTTGACTTAGTTTTAGGTTAACTTTCCCATGGCGTCACGGATTTGGACATGCCACGCTATACCTTACGTGGATTCCTTGCTTTGCCAAGTCATTTTGTCTAGCTTTCTTATCCTTTTGGGATTGCTACCTTTTCATGCCTATTCTCACTGGTCACTTGAGATTGGACTCAAAACCGCGGCATTTGTCTTTACAAACATGACATTCTATTTAATTCATACTTACAAATGTAAACATTATTAGAAATATGACATGTTACTATTGCTAATATTAGTCCCACCTCTAAAGATTTGTAAATTGGTGTATTTTCTTAACTCTATAAAAGAAAATCACCTTATACTTTAGAAATTACCTCTTCAACATTTAACTTCTATATTTGTGAAAATCATTTAATTAGAATATCATAATTGTAATACTTTGAGCATTCAATAAAGTGATCTGCTAGTGTGGTGAGACCCAAAGACGTAGGTAATATTAGCTTAACTCCGTTACCAATTCCGATTTGTTCTTTCCTTTATATTTTGTTTTAACTATTAAATTGTTGATATTCTGTTCATTATTAGATATTATTCAATACTTTTGAGTTGGGTTTTATTATGATATGTAGTGTACTTTTATTTGTATTATATTATTCTATTATACTATATTGGTAGAGTGATTATACATCAAGTAATGTTTTGGCTAATAAAAGACTTAGGAACTCTCCCCTCTTTCTTGGGAACTCAATTGGTGTATCGATTACAGAATCAACAGTATTTTAGTATAGTATTTATTAACAAATACAGTACTATTTATTAGAGTAGATTTTAGACATTAGATATACTTATTTGTTTTCCCAACAAGTGGTATCAGAGCCGAAAGTTCGCACTAGGCTTTGTTGTTCATCGAAAGAGGTTACAACTTCAATGCAAGTTGTACCCAATGTGGCATTAACAATTTCGTCCTTATGGGCGAGAACTCCAATGTCAAGTGTTAAAGTTGCGGTGGATATATTTGACGATACCGATCATTTCGGCATGTGACAATGCGAGATGCAAGACTCTCTCTTTCAACAGGATCTAGATATCGCCATTGAAGAAGAAAACCAAGATGATATAGAGGAAAAGGATTGGAAGATGATCAATCGATTAGCATGTGGCACAATTCAAACAAGTCTATCTAGAAAATAAAAGTATCCAGTCAAAAATGAGATTTTGACATACAAATTATGGAAGGCGTTGGAAAATCAATTCTTGAAAAAGACTAGTCAGAATAAAATTCTGATGAATAAAAAATTATTCTGGTTCAAATACACTCTAGGTACATCTATGAATTATCGCATCATTACTTTCAATCGTTTAAAAGCAGACCTGTTCAAATTAGGTGAAACTTTTAAGGAAGAAGATTTAGCTATGATGTTATTGTTATCTCTTCTTGATGAGTTCGAACATTGGAGACTACTCTACTGCATGACAAGGAAAGTGTCTCTGGAAGGTGTTACTCCTGCTTTATACAGCAATGAATTGAGAATGATAAAAAAGAAGGAGAATCAGAATATCATAGCTGATGAAGCATTAATTGTGAGAGGTTGTCCAAAGAGCCAGAAGCAATATAAGTAAGGAAGGAGTGGAAGATCCAAGTCACGATCCAAACTTGGAAAAGATGAGTGTGTCTTTTGTCGTGAAAAGAGACACTGGAAGAAAGATTGTTCAAAGTTGAAGAGAGGAAAAGCTTATACATATGCTTATGTAGTTGAGTGTGATAGTGAAGGAGAATTTTCACTAGTTGCTTCATCATCAACATCTCACTTTGATAAGTGAATTTTGGATTTAGGTTGCACCTATCATATGTTTCCAGTTCAAGAGTAGTTCTTCAATAGTTCTTGTAAAACAATGGGGATAGGTTCGATCTGGCTAAAGAATCATGATGGATCAACTAGAGTTTTGTCAAATGTTAGGTATGTCTCGAATTTGAAAAAGAATTTCATCTCTTTGGGAGCCTTAGAATCTAAAGATTTCATTGTGAACATGCGAGATAAAATTCTAAAAGTCATATATGATGCACTTGTGATGATGAAGAACATTAGAAGCAACAACAACTTGTATTACTATCAATGTAATACTGAAGTTGGAATAGTAGCAACAGCAACTTTCGAAAAAGATAAGGATTCACAAGCTACCAGATTTTGGCATATGCGTTTGGGACATGCTGATGAAAAATCTTTACAGGTGTTGACAAAGCAAGGATTGTTGAAAGGTGTAAAGACTTGCAAGATAGACTTCTGTGAGCATTGTGTGCTAGGAAAACAGAAAAGAGTGAAGTTTGGCACTGTTATTCATAATACCAAGGGTATTCTGGACTATGTTCAGTCAGATGTATGGGGACCTTCCAAAACAACGTCCCTAAGTGGCAGATGTTAATTTGCCACATTTGTAAATGATTTTTCCAGACGAGTGTGGCTGCACACTATAAAGACGATGGATGAAGTGCTAAGAATTTTCCTTAAATGCAAAACTCGGATTGAGAACCAAACAGGGAGAAAGATTATAGTTCTCTTAACAGACAACGGTTGAGAATATCGAAGTGATTCATTCGAAAAAGTTTGCCAAAAATATGACATTGTTCGGCATTTCACCATTAGATAAACACCACAACAAAACGGGGTGTCAGAGTGCATGAATTGAACTTTGATAGAGAAAGTAAGATGCATGTTGTCCAATGTTAGGCTAGGACGACAATTTTAGGCTGAATCTGTGAATTATGCGCAATATATTGTCAATCGACTACCATCTTCTGCAATAAATGGCAAAACACCTATAGAGGTATGGTCTGGAAAACCTGCTACTGATTATAATTTCTTATGTGTATTTAGTTCTACTGCTTATTATCATGTTAAGGAATCGAAGTTAGATCTAAAGACAAATAAAGCTTCTTTATGGGAGTTGCCTCTAGAGTGAAAGGATACCATTTATGGTGTCTAGAATCAAATAAAACAATCATTAGAAGAGATGTTGTCTTTGATGAATTTGTTATACTTAATAAGGTAGCGCATGAAAAGACCGATGATATTCCACAATAGGTGAAGTCTATACCAAAAGAAGTTAAGTTTCAACATATAAGAATGATCTCAACAATAGAAACAGAAGTTGAAATTGACATTTCAACAGCAGAATAAGAGTTAAAAGAAGTTGTTTCTACCCAAGAAGAAGATGAGCTGACACTACCAATTGCAGTTAGGAGGATAAGATGAGAACCTCAAAAGCCTGCTCGATTTGCTGATATAATGGCTTATGCACTTCCAATTGTTGAAAATGATGTTTCATCCACTTATTACAAGGTACTCCAAAATTCAGAAAGTGAAAAGTGGATAAATGCCATGACCGAAGAGATGAAGTCTCTTTATAAGAACTACACGTGGAAGTTGACACAACTACCTAAGAAGTAGAAAACAATTGGCTGTAAATGAATATTTGCAAAGAAATATGGATTTCCTAACAATAACAACATCCACTACAAGGCGAGATTAGTGGTTAAAGGTTATGCCCAAAATGAGGGAATTGACTATAATAATGTATTTTCTTCAGTGTTAAAGCATTCATCAATTAGAGTTTTATTGGTCTAGGTAATACAGATGGATTTAGAGCTAGCTCAACTAGATGTGAAAATCGCGTTCTTATACAGTGACTTATAAGAGGAAATCTATATGACGCAGCCTGAAAAATTCAAGATTGCTGGTAAGAAAAAATGGGTTTGCAAGCTAGACAAATCATTGTACGGATTAAAGAAATCTTCAAGACAATGGTACAAACGATTTGATAAGTTTATGATGAGACAGAAGTACATCACAAGCAAATATGATCATTGTGTGTATTTGCGCAAGCTACAAAATGGTTCTTACATCTACTTACTCTTATATGTTGATTGCATTGAAGAGCCAAGCAGAGATAGACAAGTTGAAAGCTCATTTGAACAAAGAGTTTGAGATGACATATTTAGAAGAAGTCAAGAAGATTCTCGGGACAGAGATAAGCAGAGACAGAAAAAGTGACAAACTTTGTTTGACTCAAAAATATTATTTGAAGAAGGTGCTACAACGTTTTGGTATGAATGCAAACTCAAAACCTGTATGCTAAGTTAGTGCTAAGTTATCTCCTAAGACTGAAACAAAACGAGATTACATAGCGAAAGTTCCGTATGCTAATGCGGTTGGTAGCTTGATGTATGCAATGGTGTGCACACGTTCGGATATTTCACAAACAGTTGGAGTTATGAGTAGATATATGCATGATCCAAGCAAATGTCATTGGCAAGCTGTGAAATGGATTCCAGGGTATTTGCAAAACACCGTAAATGTTGGATTAGTATTTGAGCAGGACAAATCACTTAGTCAATGTGTAGTTGGATATTGTGATTCTGACTATGCATGTGATATAGATAAGTGACGATCTACAATTGGCTACTTGTTTACCTTAGCCAAAGTACCAGTTAGTTGAAAATTTACTTTATAGTCAACGGCAGCTTTGTCTACAACAGATGCCGAATACATGGCAATTACAGAGACTGTTAAGGAAGCAATTTGGCTTCAAGGATTGTTAGAAGACTTGGGAGTTGGTCAAAAACACATTATAGTACATTGTGACAGTTAAAGTGCTATACACTTAGTAAAAAAATCATGTCTATCATGCAAGGACGAAGCATATTGATGTGCTATCATTTTGTATGAGAGATTTTTGAAAAAGATGAATTACTTATTCAAAAGATTCCAACAGCAGAGAATCCCGCGAACATGTTGACCAAAGTGGTTAATATTATGCATTGTTGAGTTGACGCCAGATTGCGCATTTGACACCACTGAAGACTACTTTATTCGATATTAAAGATGGAAGACTTAGAAGTTGATAGGATTGAAGAAACTCGTTAAGATGAAGATTTGTTATAAATATGACAAATTACTATTGCTAATATTAGTCCCCACATCTAAAGATTTGTAAATAGGTGTATTTTCTTAATTCTATGAAAGAAAATCACCTTATACTTTAAAAATTACCCCATCAATATCTAATTTTCTATATTTATGGAAATCCTTTAATTATGATATCCTAATTGTAATACTTTGAGCATTCAGTAAAGTAGTCTGATACTGTGGTGGGGCCCGGAGACGTATGCAATATTGGCTAAATCTCGTTACCAATTCCGATTTGTTATTTCTTTTATATTTTGCTTTATCTATTAAATCGTTGGTATTCTTTTCATTGTTAGATAATATTCAATACTTTTGAGTTGAGTTTTATTCCATTGTGTAGTGTACTGTTTATTTATATTGTATTATTCTATTATACTGTATTGATAGAATGATTATACATCAAGTAAGGTTTTGGCTAAGGAAAGACTTAAAACTTTTCCCTCTTTCCTAGGAACTGATTCTGACTAAGGAAAGATTTGGAAATTAAGTAGTCCATTTGCTACTCTTCCATGAAAACTCAATTGGTGTATCGATTACAGAACCAACATTATTTTAATATAATACTTATTAACAAATACAGTATTATTTATTAGAGTATATCTTATACATTAAATGTACTTATTTGTTTTTCCAACAAACATAGTACAATTATCAATTAAAGTTTAAACAAAAATCAAAAGTGATTTTTATATCTACATCAAAACATACCGAAATTGGGAGAAGAAATAAAAAAAATTGGGAAGAATATAAGAAACAAAAAAATTATCCACTTTCTTCCTAAAAGTTAAAGCCAAGAGACCAAAGTTTAATTGAGAAAATGAATCTAACATAAACTTAACAGTTTTTAGATAATGTTATGATCTAAATGAGCTAATTTTTTTTTTTTAAGTACGATACTTTTTTATTTTTAAAAAAAATGATCAAAAGTGAAATACGGTGAAATTATGACAAACAAAAATTTTCCATTCACCCTAATTTAAAAAAGGAAAGAGATGAAGCAAATTTCATTATCAACTGCCATTTTCGTTTTCAAATAAGTTATAGTAACTGTCATTGATTGACCACACATCATTGTTATAGTAACAGACACAACAAACTGTGTCTCAAAAGCATATTCCAATGTGAAATTGGAGATTTGTAGTGCTCCCAACACAAAGAATACAAAAGGGAAACTATACTTGTTTAATTAAAATGGGATTGCTTGTTTGTAGAACAAAAAACAATGTACGAATTAATTAAGAATTAATCGACAGTACAAAGTTCATTCGATGATGAAAGGACTCTCGACCGAAAGAATAACACTAAGCCGGAAATTCCGCGTTTGTTCCAATTACCTATGTAAGATTAATTATTCTTCCTTTGTCAAACCACAATCTTTTTATGCTTCCCTCGTCTCATCACCAAATTTGTGCTTCTCCACCATTAGACAACTTTTGAATATGCAGTACTATTACTCATTCTTCTGGCTGGGTAATACTAAATTTTTTGTTGGGGTGATGACTGTATATCTATTAAAATAATAATTTTTTCCAATTTGATACTGGTAAATTTTAACAATACTGGACCATAATTCCTTTTTTTTTTTTTTATGCAGTTAGTTTGAAAATTACCTCCTCCTTTTTTTTAGCTAGACTTTATCACTGTTATCCATCTATTTTGCCCATCAAATCAGCGTAAATGAAAATCGATTTATTTAGTCCTTTATCTTTCACTTTTTGTCATTAAAGAATTTTATAATTTGTTTTGCCTTCTAATTCCCTTATTTTTATTTTTCACCATTAAGATACTTCTTTTCTTTTTCTTTTTTTTTTTGCATTGTAGAATCCTTATGTATTAAAAATTAGTACTTATGATCATTTTTACCTATAGACTAGTAAAATTCAGTGCAAGAAATCATTTGTTTGCTCAAATTTTGAAATCTCACGTACTACTAAATTACTCTCACCACACTATTCGCTATCCAATTAGTTTTCCTACAGTTTTTTCTTTTGAATTCGAAGTTGTATTCCAGTAAAAAAAGGATCGTGATTGCTAATTTGTAATACATAAGGGGCTTATATGGCAAAAAAAACATAAATGACCTTAATGTCCAAAAAGTGAAAGGGGATTAAATAGGCAAATATTCCCAGCAAAAATTACCACTTTTACGATTTCTCTTTTAAACATGTATACTAACTTATCAAAAATATAAGTCAATTATAGCTACCATCATTTTCTCACATTATATAATCATATACAAAATTTTGATATGTTGATTTCGTAGGTTCTAATTCTCTTGGTTGAAATTTTTTGTCCCGTGGGTGGAAAAGTGACTTGATTATCTCAATAAGTAAATAAATACAAGACCTGTGGCACTCGAGTGAAGAGTCTGATCAATTAGTATCAAAAGTGTTTGTTGATTAGTTCCATTTTTTAAAAAATATTTGACCGCCAAAAAAAGAAGAAGCCTACTTTACAATTACTTTTGGTTAATTTAATTTTATGAGTTTGTCAATGGTGGCTGCATTCAAAAAGACAGACGGATCCTGGCCTAGGGTTTGTTGTTTAAGTTTCTGTTTTTCTTATCCTAAACCCTAAAAATAAAAGTAGTTCAATTTTATCCAATAGAAGTGGAGAAAGTGAGAGTGGCCACTTCCTCCACCTAGAAAACCCTTGTTTCTCTGCAAACTATAAACAATACTGAACCAACTACTATGATAAACTATAATCTTGCCTCCAAATAATTGTCATTTTTCATTACTTTTATGCAGCAAATTAAATTAGTGACACTTATCTTTGCACCACTGGTCCATCAATATTTAAATAAATATTGATATAAATAAGTTGCAATTTTAATGATATTTTTAAAATTTGAAATAGAAGGTAACAAAGAATTGAATTTTAACACAAGATCAAATGCGCTAGAATGACATTTGTGAACTAGCAATTCCTTCTCTACTTATATGTATAATTTCAAAACTATCTATATAATAAATCTAGCTAGGGTAATTCAATTGGTAACATCTTGTCCCCTAATTTGTATAAGCAAAAAATATCGAAATCTATGGACTGTGACGAACTGCATGATGTATCCCTAATTATATACCATATTATACTAAAAAGAAAGCATTAAACTAAACACACTCAAACATCAAAGCACAAGAATACGTTAAGAAAGTGAATTAAATTAAATATATATACATAGTACTATATTATGTGCATTATCCATCATAAATAAAAGGCCAATTTACAGTTCCTTCCACTTTCTTTCTCACACACAACACAAATTTAATACTCCATATATAGATTTAGAGAGAGAGAGGGGAGTGTGTGATATAATAAGAAGCGGGGACCTGCGAGCGCCGCTATGATCAAGTATCCACTTACTGGGATTTCGGCATCGAGTACGGTTAAAAGAACACCTGGCAGAAGTCAATGACGGCTATTGTCGGAGACATACGAGACCAGTTTCTCCCTTCGATTACGATTCTCTTCGAGTCTTTCTCAAGCTTTTTGTTTTGGTTCCACGTGGTTTTCTTGCCTTAAAGATGAAGGTTTTTGGGACATAGATCTGGTTGGGTGTAGGGATGACTATCAAATGGGATTAGCGGGCATCCGTTTCAGCTCGCTTCGTTCGAATTGGAAATTTTTCGAATTTAATAAAATTGAGATCCTAGATGAATTCTAAAAGGTGAGGACAAATATGGGTGGGAATTGATTTTTTACCACTGAAGTCTCGCGCCCTCATTTTGAGTTCAATTTTATCTCTTATAAAAATATTATTTTATCCATAGTATTTTTTTTAAATAAAATCATCTTATTCATCTGATTATTTAAAAAATTAAATAAAATGAGTTTATATTATTGACTAATTAAAATAAATTGAATTATATTATTAAATATATTGATTAAATTGTGTTTTTATTATTGACTAAGTAATTGTTAGTCATATTATTAACTATATTAATATATTATTATTTATGTAAATATATGAGAACATTTTAAAAAAAAAATATAAAGATATTAATTTAAATGAGTTTATATTTTTAAATATATACGTAATTAACTATGAATTTATATTATTAACTTTTGTAGATTATAATAAATTTATATTATTGACATCACGAGTCAAATAGGGTTAAAGCAAGTCAATAAGGGTTGGAAATGGGGTAAAGGTGGATGATGTAAAGTGAGGCGATGCCAGAACGAGACTCTTTTCAAATTTTTAAAGTGAAAAAAAAGATAAGAATGAAAATTAGTATTTAAAATTGAGGTTGGAGATTCCGACCCAATGCCATTCCAGGTTTGGTGTTAAGTTGATCTGTCCTCTTTCTTGAACAAGTGGGTTCGATTCCCTAAATCTCCCTCCCTCATCCAGGCTTCCCCCCAAGCAACCTTGTTTTGGAGTTAAATAGCAACTACTACCATTCTTATTGGTGTGGGTTGGTTCGAGTGAATGATAATGATAATTTGATAATTTAATTAATGTCAATGATATTCTTTAACTTTTAATAAAAGTCAAAATTGAATATTCAATTTCAAACGTCGTAAGTATCACTCATTTTTTCCACAATATCTTCAATCATCAATGCTGGCATCTTGGGAGAATCCAATTCTATATTAATTTTGTCATTTTTCTAATGCGATTGAGATCAATTTATATTTTTATATTCTAATTTTTCAAAATCTATTTGCACTAATTTAAAAAAAATATAGAAAATAAAGTTTTTATTAAGATAAATTGATAATAAAAGTCAAAATTATATTAAATAAAAATACATCAACATCAGATGATTTGATTATAACATTATACACTTGCACAAATCTTAACACGATTATCATTTTTGACTAAGGCCAAAGAGACAAACTGGCATTGAAAGCTTTTATGGTAACCAAGTGATTGAATATATAAGGAACAACTATTAAACATATGGATTTGAAATCAATAACCAAAATCAACACCGATTCCATCGACCAAATACTTGTTTTGTGTTTTATGTAAAACATGAATTTTCACTCTTCTTATATTAGTAATCCTTTGGATACAAGTTCTCATATCCAAAGGATTACAAACTTGTATCCAAATGATTACGAATAAGAAGAGTAAAGGCAGAACAAGCTCTTGAAGTAACTATTAAAAGAGAAAGAAAAACTCTCATAAATAGAGAGATTAATTTATTGAAAATTTTAAAAAAACTATTGGAAAAAAGAAAGAGATCCCCACAAAATCGAAGGTGTGCGCAGAGAAAAGAGGATAGAAAGAGAAATTTTGATAGTGTCCAATAGCAAGTGACAATTAAGGCCCCCGCACCGCCCTTTTTAGTACGGGAGTAATTTAGTCGGTGGATAACGGTATCAATTTAGCATCGTAAATATTGTACATTCATCCCGGAGTCATTAACTAATATGAGTGGATATATCGTAACACAAAATGGCAGAAGGAAAAAAAAAAAGACTTTAAATAATGCGACTTGATTGCATTTATTTATAATTTACGCGGTTGAGCTTTTCAATTTTTTAGTGAACTTCATTTATTATATTACTTTCTCTCTCATTCGATTTGTAATTGAACATTCAATCAGGTTATTAATGGAATTTGGTGAGCGGTGGAGATATAAATTCTTTAAATTAAGGTGGTGAGTGGTTAGTGGTGGAGATTATGAATTATTGAAATATAAATTAATTAAGTAAATGAGGTTATTAATGAAATTTTAGAAAAAACATATATACAAACTAAAATAGAAGGTAGACATTCAACTTTAGACGAAGAGAATATTATTTATATAAATGTATCTAAAATATTCATAAATTTCTTATATCTCATTAATTATTCAACATATATCATATTAAAATCGAATTGGAAACGGTTCAAGAACAGCTTCATCCACTTCCATTCTTAATATTGCCCATGATTGTGATATCTAGTAGAGGAATATGTTCAACCCTTTATGTTAGAGCATTTTCAATAGTATCAACAATTAATTTTTTCACTCCAATACACAAAGTAATCATTGGAACTAAATATCTATACACATGTATGTATATGTATATATATTAATTCTTTTGAGGAAAATCCTTCGAATATTTTGAGTATTATAATCTGGAGGCACATTATATTGTTTCACCTATAAAAACATAGTTCGTTGACCCCCAAAGTCAATTAGAATGCATATTGAGTTAGAAATGGATGTAAATTGACAATAGATAAATTTGTTTTGGGGTAGGGGTGGGGAGACACTCACTGTCATACATATAATTTGACATATCTGGGAATTGGCCAAATTCCCGGCTTACATTTCTTCTAAAAAACAATGTGTGTTTTAGAAGTTGATGGAGAATGGGCTAAGATCATAAGATTGGAATTGAAAGGAGAGAAAATGACATGGGATGGAGAGAAGAAGTTTCCCATCAATTTCCTACGTTCGAGATTAATTTCAAAAGAGAAGAACAAATAATAGAAAGATCCATTTTTGGCTCTCAGAAGGGAATATGGGGTAACTTGTATGCACTTATTATGTTTTCCTTACACTCAAACTACCCTCGAAAAGGTTTAGAGTTAGTTTGGATTAGACATTTTCAATTTTTTAAGTCATTTGAAAATGAATCAACTCAAAAAGATATAGTTTGAAAGTTCGGAATTCTAACATTGCTTGTTTAGAAAAAGTAAAAGTTGCAGTGGAACAATGAAATTCTAGAAATTACATATTTGTAAAATAATGAAACTTTCATAAATGTGATAAATAGATACTCCAATCTAGATAGAGGTCAAAAAAAAAAAAGAAAAAAAAGGGAACAGTGAAAGTTTTAGAATCCCATTAAATTTGATCCAGTAACCATATTTAAAGTTTTTTTTTTGTTTTCTTTTGTATAATTTCATTCTCAATCTTTCTTCTTGTCACACTTATAAATTCCCTTCAAAAGTAAACAAAATTCCAATACATGGACCCCACATTACAGGGTCGGTCTATCTTGCGGGTTGGGTGTGATCACTCTCTTGGCACTCAGTTTCGGTTTGTCTGATTTGGGTACTCTGTTTTCTAGATGCTATTTTATGTTGTTTTTGTGTTTGCTTGGTGCTCTGTTTTACTATTATTATTATTATTGTTTTGAAAAAAGCATACTCTGTTCTCTATTGGCAGTTTGAATCTGGTTTCTATTGCTGGTTATGCTAGTCTTAGGTTGTTGATGTAATGAGCTTCATGAGGAGTTCTACTTAATGTTGCTTTTCAAAAAAGAAAAAAAAAAGGGACACCACACTATGCATTAAGTATATATTCTGAATTTTTTTAATTTAAATTTTCACAAAAGAATATAAATCTTATTCAATTGACCTTTTTCCTTTTGTATCATTTAACATATATATATATATATACACGACTCATATATATACGATTCAAATAATCACCTTTAGAATCATACGTGAGATTATTTTAACAATTAAGTTGTATTTACTTTTCATTCTTAATTTATATTAAAACTCCGAATTTGAAATCTTAATAATACGAATGCAATTATTATTTTTAAAGCAAGAAATATATATACTCTCAATTATCACACTTCTTAATTATTTGCAACTTTTACTTTTTGCCATGGTCAAGAGTGAGGAGGGCGGGCCAAAAGGTTCCACAATTTTTGTGATGTAATGGGGTGTAGTACATGGACGGTGGATTCTACATTATCAGTAGACAAATTCTACTGTTTTTGAGATCTAACCTTCATCAGGACAATTGGGTTGTAGAGTGGCATCATTCACAATTTCAGGCATTTGATTCACTACTGTTCTCACTCCCAAATGAGAAGAAATAAGAGATATACTTTAGTTAGGAAAGAAAGAAGAAAGACAAGCGACCCAAGAACTTAATAAGTAGTTGTAATTGCATTGAAAACCTTGCCCTGCTTAGGGTTTAAATTTTTTTTTTTGCTTTATAAGAGAAAAAAAAAGAGGTGAAACATAACAATTCTCTACCTGTTCAAAATTGAATACTTTTTTTAGTTAATTTATCTCATATAATAATCCTATATGGATTTTTAGATTAGCAAAGTTATTTATGATATTGTAAATGAAAACAAATGCCATATTTTTAAAAACAGAGCGAAGAGGCTATTTTTTAGCATTATTATAAAAAGAAAAGGTGATAGAGAGAGTCATGAGTAACAAGTGGAATTAAATAAAAAGGATGCATGAAGTAAAAGAAAAATATTGCTATTATTGGAATACCAAGTTTTAGGCACCGAGTGACTAAGAGAAGACTTGGAAAGTTAGTGTTAGAAATGGCTGAGAGTACGCACCGACCAATCAAAGACCCGCGAATTAGAAGCGAAAAGAAAAGGCAATGAAGTTGATGTTTCAGAAAATCGCGTGAAATTTTGTGGTCCTCGTAAATTGGTTTGTTCTTCTTCTGCTAGCTACTACTGATAATGATAAGTGAATTTTCAAGTCTTGGTGTCATTTCATCAAACATCTTGTCTGCATGGCTGCTATGTTTGACATAATTAAACCATGCCTTTTCAATTGCTAAATACATTCATCACGCTCAATAATTGAGAGCAATGAATTACTTTTACCTTTTCATTGAATAATTGAAGAGAAATATATATAACTAGGATATGACGTAATTTGAGATTTATTGTATTTTATATTTTTGATGTTTCTTTTTAATATTATTAGACGATAACAAATTCGATTTGATTTCTATTTTGGCTAAAATTAAAAGAAAGATTCTTATGAAATCAATAATTTAGAGGGATGCAATTGTTGACATATATAATTGCTTCCAAACCTATGATTCAAAATTAGTGGGCAAAAAGTCAAATAAAGTAAATATCAATGGCTTTACAAGTCGAATCTACACCGGTAATTATAACTTGCAAGGATTCGTTATCACTTGGGACTTTGGATTTAAAGGAAAATTTGTATTGGGATAGACTTGAGAATGCTTTTCTTGTAGAAACTTGCAAAGTTTCTGTTGCGATCAAGAATCTTTTTATTGTAGAAAAATTGCAAAATGATCAGTGGAATTCCAATGATCAAGAGCCCTATAGCATACGCTAAAGAAAAAGAAGTGAAAACGTAAAGTTGTCCGTTTTAGCCCACTCAATTTAAATTATTTTCTTTTCCTTTTTAATATTCTAAGGCAAATACATAAGTGAAATAACGTTTCCTAAAGAACAATTGAGATAAGAAATTTGAAATTTGAAATGTATAATAGTTGGAGATTTATCTCATCTTACAATGCAATATACCCTTTTTTTTTTTTTTTTATAGTGCACGGATGAAAGACTAACTTGTAAATTATTTTTTATTAAAAAAAAGTCGAGAATATGCTTTTCTTGTACAAAAGAACTTGCAAACTTTGCATCGTGATTTGAGGCTTGCTTATAGAAGGTTGCGATGGTCGGTGGAATTCCAACGATGAAACCCCCTAAATTAGGCCAAAGAAAAACATGTGAAAAGGAAAATTTAGACTTATAGAGTCAAATGTCTAAAGTGATCTTTTTGGGAGGGAAAGGACTTTTAACTACCAACGAAAAATGTGAACTAAGACTTTTCTTAACAACTCCTCTCCCTCTTTCTTAAAAAAATAAAAATAAAAATAAAAAACTACTCTCTCTCTCTCTCTCTTGAGGATAGTGTATGGTTTCTCTAATCCAAATCTGCTAAAGATACCCAAAGAAAATGAAGAAACGAAACACCATAAAGAAATATACCCTCGAGTTTGGACCCTTGGACTACTGCACATTCTTGGTGATAGTTTATTTTTTGAACTATTATTTGAAGAGGAAAATGATTACATTTAACAAATAATTCACATATCTTGTAACACTCCATGAAATTTAATATTTGTTAGTTGGATCACATGTATAGTATCGTTCAATTTCTTGTGCATTTGGGATAAAGTTAAGAGAATAATACAATTTTGAGGAGCAATATATGAAACAAAGTATAAAGTTCATCGGCAGTAGAAGTAGAAGAAATTATATATTGCTGTTTAGTCAGTCGCACACTTAATAAGAGGACTGGAAATAATAAATATATTTTATATAAAATTTCAAATATATCCTTATAAATAAATACTCTTAGGAAGTCATGTATAGAGTAAGTTAATTAAATAGTGGCAAAATAAAATAAAATATCAATCATTGATGCATTAAAAATATAAAAGACCAAATATTTTAATTTGATAAAAAAAAAAGGATAAAAGAACTATCTATTTTGAATTGGCGGGAGTAGTGCACAAGTATAGAATTTGATAATTGTCAAATGTTGATTTTATTTTTAGGGGTGTGCATTTAGTTATTTGTTTTAAAATTTTGATTTTTCGATTTTTGGATTTTCCCCTATAAGAATCGAATCAAATCAAATCATAATTTTTATAAAATCGAAAAACCAAGAATCAGATCATCTAGGCTTGGCCCAATTTGGTTTGGTCTAAAATCGAATTGTTTTTTAAAAAATCAAAACTTCATGTAAAAATAATAAATAAAGAAAAAACTTGCTTACAAGTGAATTAAAAATAATTATATTAATTATTTAATATCTTTTATTTTTATTAAAAATAATTATATTAATTATTTAATTATAGAGATTTCAGTTTATTTGCACTTTGCAGTATGGTAAAGGAAAATCATTCTTATTTTTAGTATAAATATACATCATTGATATAATGAAACCTCCATCAGTGCTACAGCTTTTGTAATCTTGAAAATTGACAATATAAAAAGGATGCTGGAATTAAAAACTATGAAAACTACGTACCAAACTACAATTCTTCGACGTCATAGATGACGCCCATATATATTATCACTTGTAGATAACTATGATGGTGCAAAATGGAGGACAAGTTTGCATGGTTTTGGTGTGGGCTAAACAGTTTGTAATCATCTTGTAACGTTCCTGTTTTTTCTTGTATATGCCTTTGAATTGTACCTTTCATATTCCTAATTACATAATTACACTCTACATATACATGCCAACATGTGTGATAATGGTTAGTAATAAGTATTATGAATAATGATATAACCTTTTGGCTTTTGTACATAAAGCTGAGGCCACTATGGATTCTCCGGCAAATAACTTAAAACCTTAATAAATATGGGAATAACAAAACAAGGATGTGGAAGCTATGTCTCTTTCGTTCCGAGCATTGTGACCTTAATGTTCAATCACTTACTATTTGTGGCTGGCACCACATGTGCACCTCCTTTTTTATAGATTAGAGATTAAAATCTCCATTAAGAATATGGAACAAGACATGACATTCATGTTTTAATCTGCAATTTTGTTCAATGCACTGAATGCTTGGAATAAGTTCAATTTATGCAAAAGAAAAAATGATGAAAAGAGATGGCACTGAAGACAAAAGATTCCTCGAGAAGGAGTTGTTTGTTTTTTTCTTTTGGGAAAAATAAGGGGGAAAAAGAAAATCAAGTTTCAAGAAATTGGAATGAAGTTCTTGGTCTCTTTGACATCAAATTTATGGCAGTACTAGCAAATGGGATTACACCTAGCTAGGGTGTTCGGCTGTTTCCCATGCCGATTTCTGAACCTATAATGTGGCTCAAATTCATGAATTCTGGATTCATTGAACAAGGACATGATCCGTATACCAAAAAGCTAGAAATTTTGGTTATGGGTTCGGAAGTAACCAGATTAATAAGTTCAGACAGAAAAGATAGGAACCTTAAAAGAAGAGTACTACAAAGTTGTAGGAACTTATTTCATGGGACAGCATCTCTACCCCTTCAGTTCATGCAACCAGAAAAGCACTATAGTATCACGACTTCACAAAGTGCACAAAGCCTCATCTATGCATAACTACCTCATTGACCTTATTTTCTTATTCATCTGCCGACTGAATCATTTTCTTTTATAAATATATTTTATTGTTTTCCTTTTTATTTTCTTGGTGCTAAATATATAAATTATAATCCTCACAAGAAATTTTCATGATCGAATCTTGTTATTAAAAATTTATGATCAATTCACTAACGTGTGATCAATATATAAATTGTAATCTTTACTATCAATTTAAACTTTTTAAATACATAAATTTCACCGTCATTAAATAAAAAAAATAGAAAAATGAACTATAATTATTATTGGTGACCGTAAACTATATCCCGACAATCCATAACAAAACGCACACAAGCATCCCCTTCACTCCATATATATGGACATTGAATTTTGAACGGTAATTATAATAACCTTAATTACTCTTAATGAGAAGGATAAATTTGGTGATTATTGAATTGT
The DNA here is from genome assembly GCA_019593545.1 of Apocynum venetum. Taxonomy (NCBI): domain Eukaryota; kingdom Viridiplantae; phylum Streptophyta; class Magnoliopsida; order Gentianales; family Apocynaceae; genus Apocynum; species Apocynum venetum. The sequence continues at coordinate 343,645 of SRSM01000145.1, read as the reverse complement.
CCTCAGATCTCCTGTTTGTAAGACTTTTTTGGAAGTCTTTTAGCCTTTTAGGTAATCTAAATAATTTGCCTCCTTTTTTACTACAAGAAGATATAGAAAGTCAATCGAAGCAGAAACTAATTTTAAAATGCGAACATGCTAAGGTTTGCGGCAGGCATCATGGCGCAAAATCCCTGTCTCTTGCATTCTCCACTTAAGTATTACACTTCTTTAAATAAAAAAAAATTTATCTGACAATATAATTTTAAGCTCATAATTTTTACAATTATAATGTATAACGTTTTATCAATTAAATTGTACTCAGTTGTTATTGAATTATTACTCTAATCATAAGATATTCACATTGATATTTCGAAATGTACAAATAAATGAAAGTTTAATTACATAAAAATAAAATACTTTTTATTTAATTTTTTATAAATAAAAATTTTAAATTTATATTTATATTTTACTAAAATAAAACGTTTAATTTTAAACTTACGATTAAAAGGAATAAAAAATAAAAGAATTTTTATTTAAAAAGTAATAGGTGATAGATGATAGCTACTCAAATCGTATGACTTGGATTATTATTCTTTTTTTTATTAATGGATATTATTAATCGTATGACTTGGATTATTATTCCTCTTCTTTTTTTGTAGTTTGGTAGTACTGGATTTAGATGGCAAAAACAAAAAACAACTATGTTCAATATGTACATTATACTTCATGAATGGAATCAAAATCATAGAATTTTTTTTGATTCTATTATAAAAAAAAAAAATCATAGAATTTTGCTTGCTGGATGTCAAAAAGTTGTTGAATTTTAAAAACCTGATGAAATCTACAGAAGTTTTTTGTCTCGTGAATCTTTGCCTCTCTTCTTCTTATAACTCCTGTCAGGAATAAAATTTATCTTTATTAAAAAATCCAAAGGGGAAAGAAAGAAAATTGACAGTTGATATGATCCATGGACATGTAATAGAAGTCCCCTATTTGACAAGTGTCTGTAAAATTATTTACCTTTCACTGTGTAGTACTGAACAGAGCAAATATAACAAAAATCCCAAGAAAGAGAAATTTCTTACACCCTCAGGTCCAAAAAAGATCAGCATCGGTTTCTGTTCACTGCCGGGACCTGAATTGGCTTCATACCCCTTCAATTTTCACTAACTTGACTAAACCCACATGGCCTTTTGAAAGGTAATCTTTGTGAAAATTAGCTAGAATTGAAGAGAAAACACAGTGAAGTAAGAATGCAAAGAATATATGGCAATTAAGAGAGCATCATATAATAGTAATAATTTCATCTTTAGTAATGGGATTTCACAATCTACAAAAGTCCTTATCCTTCTCCCAGCGGAGGAAACGGGAAAAAGAGACACAAATATGCCTTCAGGAAAAGGCAAATAAAAGAAACAGAAACCGGCTGAGCTCCCTACATTACATACATCACCACAAGCTACAAGCTCAGTTTCTGCTATCCTGCCCAGAAAACCAGACAAAAAATGCTGTTAATTGAGGTCAAAAGTTTTGAGGAAAGTCCGGGGACAAATTTACCTAAATCTAAACATCCCACAGGCAAATCTTTCCATCACATATACATATATAGCAACTTTCAACGCTTTTCTTTAACAGCACAATCAGCAGCCCACCATTGTCTGCTATGCTTGATTTTCCAAATCTCTGTTGCTCATGAATGTCCCGTGAAATCCATACGGAACTCTTGATGGAAGCTTTACTGTGGCCTCCAATTTCAAAGTCATGGCATTTACTAGCTGCAGCTCTGATTTCCATGCCTTCTCATCGTGGACAAATGCAAGAATGTAGCCATCATCTTCCCTTTGTGAATTGGGATCCCTTGGGAGAAATAATGGTTCTCCTCCGTATCTATGATCCCCATAGATGAATTTCTGAACTTCTCCAGTCGAAAGGTCCACTTTTGCAAAACCAGAAACTTTAGGCCAGGGCTCAGCAATAGCAAGATAAGCGTACCTTGTTTTTCTACCAAGAAAATATCTGTTCACCATTCCGGCCTCCAAGTTCACTTGTTCTGAGGCTGCAATTATTGGCCTTCTCGTGGATTCACCGGTCTTCAAATTAAGCCTAATTTCAGATAAAACACTTCTCAATTTCTCATCACATTCATTGAAAATGGAGTCTGCTGGAGTCATGCAGGACCCAACCACCACAACCTCATTAGTCTCCGGCTCCTCCCAGGCATTCCATAGATGAAAGCAGAAGGTATCTGGGCACTCGACCCAAATAATATCCTTAGAATTTTCAGCATTTTTAGACAAAATCCCAAACCGGGATGTCTTGTTCTTGTCATATATCACTGGAGAGCCACCCCTGATCATTTCTTGAAGCTTGAACACCACCTGCTGATCTGGAATCACCACAAAATTTTCTGTGATCGCGAAATCATGCATCATAGTTGGCACGTCCAGAGGGATTTCCACGTCCGGTGATTTCTCCCCATTGGCAGAGAATTTGAAGTACTTTAAATATGGCTTCTGCACAACATCATAACTCAAAGCAAAAAGCTCACCAGAGACAGGATCAACCTTAGGATGAGCAATCATCGTGCTTCTTAGCTGCTCCTCAAAATCATATCTGCCAATTGTTTCAAGATCACCAGAGGAGTTTATCCTCACTTGATAAGGAAGGTCATCCTCGGACATGGCTAAGAGTCTGTGATTGAAATAGACTAAACCCGCGTTGGCTACTCCCATGCCATGACTATGATCAACCAACCCAAATAGGCCTCTTGCGTAGAACAGGAGAAGTCTGGCAATCCCAGAGTGTCCGTGAAGTTCACCAATGGCTTTGGGGAACATGGGCCGGCCTAAACCACGTTCTTGAATAAACCTTTGAGTTTCAGTGAAGCGGCAAGCGTAGCTAACGGAATTGCCATTGATAGTCACGGCATGCACCATTCCGTCGCCGTCGAAGAGGTGGTGGCCGGCGATGGGCTCAAACAGAGGATTGGCACCGTTCCGGACGTAAACGCCATTAATGCAGTCAGGGACGGTACCAGTGACTGGGAGGTTGTGCTGGACGGGCTGTTCCGGTACCGGAGAGAAATTCCCGGAAATTTGAACACTTGGGTCGGCTGTTTTAGGGAGTGGTTGTTGAAGCTCCTGTGAGATTAGTGCACCTTCCACCATGTCTAAGGCCTTTGCTGCGGCCCTTTGCAGTAAATTCCACTGAGGTGGTGGTGGTGATGATTGATCAGAAATTTTGGGCGGTGCAGCATTTTTAGTGATTGCTGGTGCTTCAGGGAAGGTGATCAGTGGAGAAGTTTGTAAAGCACACTTGATTTTGGTTCTTTTAGAGAGCTTCCTCATGGAAATTGAATTTAAAGAGAAACCCAAATTAACCATGGAAGAAGAAGATGAAAAAGATTGTTGATGAGAAATCTGAGCTCTGGCCCATGTAACAGAGTTTGTAGAAGTAGCCATGATTTTTATTCCCTTTCTTTATTCACTTTAAGAAGTTTACAGAAAGTGATACGGAAATAAAAATATTGACTGCTTGTTTAGGATAGAGAGGAAAGAAAGGGAAGAGGAGAGACTTTGAGGAGAGAGGGAAAGAGGGAGGGGATTTAAATAGAACATAGAGGGAGGAGGAGAGAACTATGTGGGGCAGGGGGAGGGCTGGGAGTGGGGATGGCGGAGGGGGAGGGGGAGGGGTTCTATAGTTATGTTTATGGAGGTCCACCTCAGACATCTAAAAGAGGACCACGTGGTAGATATATGGAAAGGGCACTTGCTAAACACTGCTGGTTAGCTTATAAATATGACTTATGACTAATGTGGCGTTCGAATTGATTGGTGTTGATTTATCGTGTTAATTCATGTGTAAATTTATTTATATTATTAGAAAATTATTAAATTAAATAAAATATAATTAATAAGTAAAAATTATTTAAATATTCAAATTATATTTTTTACAATTAAATATAATTAAATTTTAATAAAATTCTAATATTTTTAAATTTAATTTAAAAGTTAAGTAAGGATGAAATAGTTAAATTTACTATTCAAATTTTATAAAGTTGTTTTCTTTTGGTAAATTAAAGATAAAAAACTTTTTCATAAGTAAAACAATTTGAAATTTAGTCTTTCATGGCTTAATTTGATTTGAATGAAAATCATTTATCAATAAATGTGTCCTGTCAACCTAACTCGTTATAATCATATCGCGTTATGTCGTATTTACGAATCAAGTTTAAATTGAACATTACTATGTATTAGTAGATGATAATGGGGTGGATAGGGGAACGGGGTGGGAGGGGTGGGGTTGGGGGCCTTGGGAGTGCTAGTATGAATGGCTTAGATGGGTTTTAATTGGGAGAATCCTTAAATTAGGAGCCAATAAGAGCGAGGATTAGAGAGAGGGCATGCTTAAAGGTACCAAAAGGCCAAGTAAAATTGATGGCACTCAAGTTGATATGAGAGTGATCTTTGAGAGAGACCGATGAAGAATGTCTAACTTAAATTCGCATTAATGAGCTTTCAATATGAGAGTAGATGATTATGAATGGCATCACATGCAAAGAGTTATCGTTAAGGATGACAATGAAATGAGGATTAATAAGATTCGTTTCAATTCACTCAATTGAAGTCGGGGATTCTTCGAATTTAATGGGGTTGGGGCAGGGGATGGGTTCTAAAAAATGAGAATTAACGGGGATGGGGACGGGGACGGAGGTGGGAATTGATTTTTCCTCGCTGAAGCCCCACGGGAATCGCCTTGCAAATCCCCGACTTCGAATTCAATTCTATTTTTAATAAAAATACTATTTTATTTCTAATATTTTTAAAAAAGAAACCAACTTATCCATTTGGTTACTTAAAAAATTAAATAAAATGAGTTTATATTATTGACTAAGTAATCATTAGTCATATTATTAACTATATTAATATATTATTATTTATGTAAATATATGTGAATATTTTTTTAAAAAATGTAACTATAATTTATATTATTAAATATATTAATTTAAATAATTTTATATTATTAACTATATACTTAAGTAATTATGAATTTATATTATTAACTTTTGTAAATTATAATGAGTTTATATTATCGACTAAGTATTTATTAACATCCTGAGTCAAACGAGTCAAAGCAGAGTCAAACGGGATCAAAGCGAAGTCAAACGGGGTCAAAGCGGACTCAAATGGGGCGAGGATAGGGTGAAAGCGGATGATGTAAAATGGGGACGGAGCATCTTTCCAAATTTTTGAGATGAATACGGGGCAGAAATGAGGATTAGTCTTTAAAGTTGAGGTGGGGTCGAAAGTTGGGGATTCCGGCCCGATTCGCCCCATTGTCATCCTTAGTTATCCTCCTTCCTCTTTTATAAAACACAATTAATTTTCTTTTAATTATAAGATGTTTTATTACTTTTTATTTTTTTATAAAATATAATTAAACAAACTTTTTTATCACTAATTATAAGATATTTTGTTACTTTTAAAAATTATTATGCATGTTATTTTTAAATTTACTCTTATTTTATTAAAAGAGAGAAAGAGATAACAAATACTCTTTTTTTTAAAAATAAAAAAAATAAAAATATAGGGAAAAGTAAAATAATTTATTAATACATATGAAATTATTTAAAACATCTTATAAAAAGGAATAAAGTACTATATTTAGACTCCATGATTTAGGAGAGAATTTTTAAGTAGTGGAGGATAAGAGTAAATTTTTGGGGAAAAAGATTAAAAAATTAAGGAATAAGATCAATCTATATTATTTTGAAGTACATGTAAAGGCATCGAATTGATAATATATGGTTGTTGCCAAAGTTATATGGCGCATTTTTAACATATAATTCCTCTATTTTACATCAGATGATTTTTGACAATTTCTTGTTAAGTCAAAAATATAAGATTGACATTTACACTCTGTCGTGCATTAATAATTAATTTTCCCCCCTATTTTATCCATATTTATTAACTTGATTTTCATGTTAAACTCCTTACGCAGGGAGTGATTAACATTGATAGCGAGGATTTTTATGACTTTTAGTTTTTACAAGCTTTCACTTCTTTTACTACTATGACTATGACTTGAGTTCCCGCAATGATGAGAAAAACAATTACTGCATCATCAAGAAAAGAAAAAAGAAAAAAGTTTTTTATTAACTTGATTTTCATGTTAAACTCCTTACGCAGGGAGTGATTAACATTGATAGCGAGGATTTTTATGACTTTTAGTTTTTACAAGCTTTCACTTCTTTTACTACTATGACTATGACTTGAGTTCCCGCAATGATGAGAAAAACAATTACTGCATCATCAAGAAAAGAAAAAAGAAAAAAGTTTTTTATAACGAAAAAAGTTACTAATATATATTGAGAATATATATAGTCTCAAATATATTTCAGCATTTGTTATCAGACAAATCTGAAGTCTTGAATCAACCTAGCGGATTAAAAAATAGGAAAAAGAAGTGATAAATCGTATGGACAAGAGCTGGCCGTTTTATTTCCTAGAATGAACAAGGCCAATGTCCGAAGTGTGACCGTGAAATCGTTCACGAAAAGAATTAGTGCATATGTATACCCAAATTCATTAGGGGATATCATAATTATAAATAAAATTATTTATATTTAAAATTGATGAATTTTATATAAAAATGAATTTAGATACTCATAATAATTAAAAGATGATTGTCAAACAAGTTATATTGAATTCGCTGAGGAAAAAACCTTTATGCTCATATCCCATATTTATATTCATCAAAAACCTTTTTTATTTATCCTCAAAAAAAAAAAAAAGAAAAAGGAAAAAGATCACCTGCGTCATCTTTTTAACACATTAAAAAAAACATTTTTACCTTTCTATTTTTCTCACATCCATCTCTTTATCTTCACTTATTCTCACTGTCTAACCCAAAACAAGGAATATCCTATCTTAACCCAATTTGGGCATTCCGTCATGTTTTAAAATTTCATCATGTTTAAAATGCCATGAAGTAATCGATTGGAACAAAAATCTGAAGTGCAAAATGTATCAGTTTAGAACACTTCTGTAATAGTATCATTTTTTCCGTATCTTCTTCTCCCTGTCCTCCAAAATGCCACTTCCCTTTCACCTGAAGTTTGAATTTGATAATCATCTCCAAAGTTTTACAGTACAAACATCGAACTTTCATAAAAATATATCCATCAAGAAGCAATAATATGTTCAATTCTTACGAAGAGATTATTTTTCACGCGAGAAAAGAAATATTTTTTTTTTAAAAAATGAAAATTCTGTGACAAATATAATTTAGGGTTATTATCGAATTTAGTCCCTAAACTATTTTTAATTTTTAATTTTGATCTCATATTTGTTTTTCATCTATTTAAATCCTGAACTATTTTTATTTTTCAATTTTGGTATTTTATCATTTTTTTCCATGAATTATTTTTACTTTTTCAACTTTGGTCCCTTATTTTCTTTCTATCTTTTTTATTTCCAAACTATTTTCAATTTTTTAAGTTTGATCTTGCTCATATAAAAAAATTGAAAATAGTTCAGGAATAAAAAAAAAAGATAAAAAGAAAATAATCAGAGACCAAAGTTAAAAAAAGTAAAAATAGTTTAGAAATAAAAGAAGGTAAAAAAAATAATAAATGATCAGAGTTGAAAAATAAAAATAGTTCAAGATTTAAACAGATAAAAAAAAAAAGATATGAGATCAAGACTAAAAATTAAAAATAGTTTATGAATTAAATTTGGTATTCTCCCTATAATTTATGATAAGAAACCATTTTATATTTAATATTCTCTCCATCTATTTTTACAAAATGTTTTAGTCAATTTCATACGGATTAATAAATTATTTTACTTTTCATTTTAATCTTTATTTATTATCTTTTTTTTTTTCTCTTTCACAACATATTTATATTATAAACAAAAGAATTTGAAGGGTACACTTTATTATAAAAAGGGAAGGGAGGAAAGAAATTAATAAGAACAAGTGATAGTGAGGGTGTGACAGCAGGAGGGATGTGTTGCTTTATTTTCCCTGAAGGCAAGGCAATAATTCTCCGTCACCCTTTCGGCCAAAACCCACGTGATCGTTTCATCACCATTGTAGTCTGGAGTCCATAAAATCTTCATCTTATCACCTACCCCGGGAAACCTGAACCTCCCTCTTCATCCTCCAAAATTTGAGGAAAACTCATAGAAATTGAATTATATGTACTAGTGGGTCCTCCACATGGTTCAATTTCTTTTACAATACTCCTGAATTACCTTAAAATTTTGACTCTTCTTGCACATAAAATAGCTGAATGTCTTGATCCTTATATTTTGTAATTAACAAAGTTATTTAAAGTCGTATTATCTCAATGATTCAATCAGAAAATATTATCGTGTTAAAAAAAATTCATATTCTACAATTCTTCGTTACTTTATCTCAGAAAGAGAAATTAATAATAAAAAAAAACAGAAAATGAAAAAGAGGATTTGATGGGTTACTCTCAAGCAGTGCTTTTGTTTAATGCTGTCGACAGCCTATACAAGACTTTATTTTTATTTTTATTTTTTTATGAAAGAGCCTATACAAGACTGAATTGCCAATACAAAAGACTCAAAAGAAAGAAATGATAGAAATTTGGTTCTCGTTTTCTTTATAATGTGTATCACAACTATGTCGATATCAACGTTCCCGATGGGAAGAAATATTGAGGAAGTAAAAGGAGAAAGATAGTATTGATCAGCAAACCCAACATATTCGACCGACCGAATCAAATATTACATGAGGCATGAAAAAGTGTCATGTATCATCATAGGCAGGGTGGTAAAGTGGATGAAAATTCAATAAACATTCAATATTAAATGAATTTTATTCACTCATATAATAACTTAAATGATTTTAAATGAATATTCATTTAAATTCATTTATTCTAATGGATTTTAATGGATATCCATGAAATCCAATAAACATCAATTTTAAAAAGTCTAATTCGATCAATGTCCATTAATCAAATTTAATTAATTACACTTTAATCTAATATATATTTTAAATTTTACTTTAACTCTATAAAAAATTTCCATGTTTGAAGAAAAAAAACAACTCTCACTCTTTCTCTCGCTAGAACTATCATAATTCATAAATTGTTCATGAGCAGAAGTTTTATTATGTATTATTAATTCCATGTGGAATTTTCCTCAAAAAATGGAAAAAAAAAGAGAAAAAATTTCATACAGAGAATAGAATCTTCAATCTTGATTGTGATAATTTTTTTCTGAATTTATTGCCTAATTTTATTTTAATGATCAATTCAACATTGAACAAAAATACATCTATTAAAAAAGTTCAATAATGAACAAATAACAATATTATTCAAACACACAAGACTCAATAATTAAGTTTTTATAAAATTCTAAAACAAATAATTTGTACGAAAATTTTAAATTTCATATCAAACTAAATTTTTTATATAAGTAGTTATTATTTTTACAGCTTTATTTTTTATTTCTTTACTAATTCAACTTTTAAAGCTCACAACTTTTTATTTTTGTACATAAATTTGTTAAGTTAGCTTTAAAGCTCATAACTTTACCAATTTTATGCAATCTATTGACAAAAAACAAATTTTCATTTCATTTTGACAGGATTTTTTTTATAAAAAAAATCAACTGATAGTGTAGTTATCATTTTTACGTATCTATAATACATATGAAATTAAATATTAAAAAAATGAATTGAGCACGAGTTTAAATAATAAAAATTACATTAAGAAATTTAATTAAATACAATTATAAAGAATGATCTCTAAAAAAACAAAATTATATGGATAAATGAGTGTTCATAGATATGCATAAACCGTTTAGATTCAAACAATTTACAAATACACATAGATGATTAGTTAATTAAATATCTAATTTAATTAAACATGAGGTTAAATAATAAAAATACATTAAGTAATTTAATTGAATACAATTACAAAGAATTCACTATTAAAAAAAATTAAAGTTATATGAATAAATGGGTATTCATGGACATCCATAAACTATTTAGAACCAAATCATTTAAACCATTTATAAATGGATCATAAATAGTTTGGATTTAAATGGATTGATACCCATATAAATTTATCCAAATGGATTTGATCATCTATTTTGACACCCCTACATCTAGGGCTCTTATGCTTGTGGTCATTCAGTAATTATTTAACAATGTCGAGAACACGTGTCACGCATAAAGGATGAAGATGTAGTTGAATCTAGATATATCTCACATTTGACAATAGTGAGACACGTGCCAGCATGCGTAAAACGGATGGTGATACATGTGTTAATGACGAGCGAGACGTTGCGCTATCAAATTAAATTCCGAACTTTAACTAACTTATGCAGTTAGGGCAAGTAAGGGTCAAACCCACATGAACTTGTAAAATTTTAGATAAAGTAAACTAATCAAGATTTGGGGGGGGGGAAGATTCAATTTTTATCTAAAAGATTAAAACTTTAAATAAAATCACTCACAAATCAATTAAAAATCAATTGGTAGAAAAACGTTAGCAATGACTTCTTATTTCGGTTTTATTTATTCGGGACTAATCATTGATAATAACCTATTTGAGTAGTGACTTAGAATTCCGCATAGCGTAGCAAATTTCGATTCCTATAAATTTAGGTTAATTCCCGAGAAGCACGACAAATTAACTTTAACCTAATTAATCTAAATTACAGAATCGCTTGCATAAAATAGTCAATTAAGTTATTCATCTCAAGAACAACATCAACACAAATTACATAAAATTAATGGCCGATTAAAATCATGCAATTTGTTTCAAACAGTTCCCTATCAATTAATCAAACACAGATTTAAATTAATCAATAGTTACTACTTTTGATTATCGAAAATCGATTATGCATAACCCTAGTTAATTGATGAAACCTGTCGTACAACTCTCAAATTTAAACCTAACAATTCCTATGTAGATAGGGAAAGTAAGGATCGAATCCACAGAGATTTGTCAACTCTTAAAGTAAAATCGTTAATCGAAAAAGGTTTTGGGGGTTTTGGAATATTGAGAATAAAGTAATGACAACAATTAAAATAAATCTTTTTGAGGTTTTGGATAAATTTGTAAAAAGAATTAAAAACGAAATTTGGAATACAAATGATATAAAAAGCGTTAGCAAGGAACTAGTATCAAGGTATATTTTTCATGGGATTAATCATAGATAGATACATTATTAAGTAGTTGGTTTTAGAATCCCGATCAGCTCAGACAGATTCCTATCCTTACAAAATAGATTAATCCCGATCAGCTCAGACAGATTAATCACTAATTTAATTAAACACCACTACCAACCAGCATGTATATGATGCTCAATCAAATTGCATTAAACAAATAAGGCATCACCAACATTAAATTGTATATAACAATCAGCTTAATTATATACAATTTAAATTATATAATTCCGCTACTAATTTAATTAAGCCAAGAGCTGCAACTCAATTAAACTAGTAGATGCTACTTGAATCATTAATACAAGATTAATAATCCTAGCTATATAATCACATTCATTAACTCGATTATCAACCCAATTAATTCACACAATTATATTGGTTAAAACAGGAATTATATAAATACTTAATTAATATATATAAGTATATTAAATAAATACACACATATATATATAGAAAGAAAGATTTGATTTATATTAACTAAAGAAATTAGGCGGTTCAACCGGCCATTTAAATAAATTAAAATAAAAGTATGGAGGCTCGGCCTTCCATAAAAAAAAGAATTAAAGACAGAAATATATTAAACTAGTTAGGAGGCTCGGCTTTCCATAATATATAAAATAAAAGACATAAAAATAAATTAAACTAATAGGTGGCTCGGCTATCCATTTGCGATATTTAAAGTGCATAAAGCAAAATAAATAAAGACTAGGCGGGTAAACCGACCATAAGTCCAGTTAAATAAATCAAAATAGAAATTAAGTACAAAGAAAATTATCTCATAATCCCATTTATTAATAACTTAACACATATCCTTGCTAACAAAAGAAAACTACTCACAATACATATTTAATAAATATAAGATGAAATTTATAAACATTAGAAAGAAAATTTGAAAGATAAACTCTCCGGAAATATTGAAATTATCCGGACATAGTTTCTTTACTAAATATTACAAAAGCCTTGAAATATTATTTTAAAAAATCTGGAAAATATACTAAGATGAATACAATAATAAAAGAAATAAATTGCAAAAGAAATGGAGAAGATTGGAGCTAAATTGGTGTCTAAATCATAAAAATAAGCTCCTGATTTATAGCCACAAAAATCAGGGGTAAAATGGTCATTTTGCACCCCAAAGTCTTGAAAATGTAGTTGGTGGCCTAATTTCCAACTTCGCCACATGTCGCGTCCTCATTGGTCCAATTTGCGGCTTCTAGAAGTGCCACTTGTCACCTTCTGATTGCGCCACTTGTCATCTTCTGATTGCGCCACGTGTTATCTTCTCATTGCGCCACGTCATCGGATGATATAGATTTTTTTTTTTAATCTTCTCCAACATTTCGTCATCTTTTTCTTTTTATCTCCATAATAAACTAAAATACACTGAAAAACTTACAAACAAAGAAATAGAAGGGAAACATGAAATATATCCATTAAATAACATAATTAATCGATTTTTAAACAAAATATAGTCATTAAATAACATAAAAATCAATTAATTTATGAGTACATCATTAATCAACTATGTAAAACAATTAAGATGACCAATAATAATTGAAATTACATAATTGATAGAATAAAACCAAGAATTGTTCAAATACCAAAATAGAAATAATAATCTCTTGAAAAGATTGGGTTTTTAATAACAAAACATAAATCTCATATTCCCGAATAACATAAACCTAATACATGTCATGGCCTTGCCAACTAAAGAAAACTACTCACAATGCATAAAAGAAAACATCATAGAAAGATTAAGGGAAAGAGAGAAACTCATTAGTTGGAAATCCGATTTCCCGAGAAGCTCCCACCCTTGATCTCCTACAATGCTCGGGGACAAAGTATCTAAGGTGCTTGACCCCACAAAAACTAAACTAATAAACTCTATAAATAGTTAGAAAAGGTCCTAGGGTTAGTTACATAAGAGTCCTAATTCAAAACTACTAAAAAACTGCCCAAAATCTTTAATTCGGAGAGTGGACGTGCGTGCTGTCAAAAGTGGATGCGCGAGACAATCAGAAACGTTCAAGTGGACGCGTGAGGCTCCAAAACTACTAAGAATGGATGTGTGAATGAATAGTGAGGCGTCCACTTCTTCAAGTGCACGTCCAATTGGTTTCTAAGGCGCGTCCACTCCATTTTGCCTGCAAAACAACTTCTTAAACCTTCTATCTTCCTCCAATGCTTTCTAAACATGTTAAAATACCTTCAAAATACCTGCAAACAAAGATAAAAGTGTGAAGAACCAATTTAAGCACATAAATACACAATTATGTAGATTTTATCTCAATAAACAACATATTAAGCTCCTAAAAACAAATCTAATTATGGTTCAATCAGTTAAATTTTGAACGAATCAAATGGCGACACGTGGAATGAATGACGGTTGAAGAAGGGCGCGACCAATCAGATAGCGACACGTGGCGGCTACTGCAACTTTCTCCACTTCAAGCGTTTTATCCTAACTTTTCAGAAACTTCACTTTGTCCCCCACTACTTTTATTTTTGTCATATTTTATTTATTTTTATTCCAAATTTGCCCATGTAAATTTTTATAAATTGGGCACGAAATTTACTATGTTGAGACAACTTTCTACAACCAAAAACTCTGCCAACTTCTCTTACCAATATTTTTTAATAGATCTTAGGTATTTTTAGAGTTTATTTTGGAAGGTTTTTGGATGAGATTTCAAGAATAACGAGGAACTACCACCGAGAAAAATCCAAGTTATCCTTCTTATTCTTGATTTCAATTCTTAAAATTCTTCATTTAATTCATGTATTGTGAGTAGTTTATTTATTGTTAGTAATGACATGTTAATTAATAAAATTTTGAGATAATTACAGTTGCATAGAATACTAGAGTTTATTTTGGACCATGACTAAATTAATTTAACAATGACCAATTTTACCACTCTAACTTCTAACTTTTAACTACTAACTTTTAACTTTTACTTTTCTGTTATTTAATTTTTGTAATTACTTTTTAAATTTATTTTATGTCATTTATTTTATTGTACTATTGGTGAGTAAAATCACCAAATTTACTTTTCATACTTTAAATTCTGTAAATGTGGAGAGTAATATTTTCATCTTTTATTCTTTTGTACTTTTTATTGTGGGAGTTAAAATCTACCTATTTTTACTTTTTATGGCCGGTAAAACCGCTAAATTTATGTTTTCTTTAATATTTATAATTTTGTAAATATATAATTGTGTAACAATTTTATTTTATTTTGTAGGTTTAATTGTCCAAATTTGTTTAATTATTTTAGTCTTGTTATTTAATAATTTGAGTATTTATATAATTCCAATTGTTATTATTAAATAATCATGTTTGATTAATTAGAAAGTCTTTTTAATTGCATAATTAATCAGCTAGGATTATTAATATTTGATTGATAATCATATTAGCATATGTTAGTTTAATTAAGTTGCAACTATTGACTGAATTAATTTAACAAAGAATTATATGATTTAAATAATGTTTAATTGAAGCTCATTATTATATATAATTTAATGTTGGTGATATCTTATAAACTTAATGTAATTTAATTAAATATTCTATTTCCGTTGGTCGGTATTGATATTTAATTGAATTAAAAATTAATCTTTTTGAGCTTATTGAGATTAATCTAATTAGTAAAAATAGGAATGTGATTGAGTTGATTGAGATTCTAAAATCAATTACTCAATAAGTTCTATATCAATGATTTATCCTATTAAATAAATAATTTGATACAAGTTCCTTGCTAATGTCTTTTATTAATTTCTTTTAATTAAAACTCCTTTGTATAATTAATTATTTTTAAAAATATATATAAAAACAAATCTATTTCTTTTAAGTTTGTTTAAATTAGTTTTGTCTTTATATAATTTTAAATCTCCCCCAAAATTTAATGTTTGATTAATAAATTTGAATTTAAGAATTTTTTACAAATTTCCGTAAATACGATCCTTATTTGTTTTATCTATATAGGAGTAATAAAGGTTAAATTTGATAGTCACACGATAACAGACTCGTCACATCTCATACAAATTTGGCTCTAACTAATTAATTGAATTCTTTGTTTGAAGACTCAATTATTGCAGGAATTCTTATCAAAAAAAAAAAAAAAAACATTGCAGGAAGAAATATCTTTAAAAAAAAGTTAATATTAGTATAACTTTTGCAGTTATATCTAAGAAACTTCAGCAACTATTTTTTAAAATCAAGGCAGACTTAGTAATGAAAGAATACTGATTAATATGTAAATAATAGAGCTTCACATTGCCTCTTCCAAAAAAGAATTAATAAAAAACACATATTTATCAATATTTTCCACTCAAAATATATCCTTTTACAAAATCTTTTTTGTAGAATAAGTTATACACCAATAAAGATTCAGTATCATTTTTTCTTGATTTGTCATCTGATCATTGCATGCTGATAATTTTCTCATACACTATCCCTTTTTTTGTAAAAGCTGAATCATTTGTTATACACTATCACTTCAAGTGAATGATGAACCGCTGATAAATGAATGCATTTTGTACATATAATGCATCTTTTTCTTTAATAATAATAATAATAATAACATTAATAATATTTTGGTCTAGGAGGAATCAAAGTTCGGACACTCGGCTTTTGCATGTCGAAAAAGCAAACTGTGACAGTGAGCACTAAATGTACAGTTGCCTATTTTTTATATATTCTAGTATTGGCATTCTTTCTTTCTTTTTCTTAATTTTCCTATTACTAAATTTTGTTCTTTAGTGCACCTCTTGAGGGACAAATGGGACATATATAGGCCGTCCAATAGCCCCTATATCACAAATATATGCAACATATATTTAGTTGATGGTTTTTATTTGAGTTCCACAATCTTAATTGGATTTAACTTTTTTATACGTATATAAAACTACCTTCCGCCACAGCCTTTCTCTAAAATACTGTATCTGGTCGTGTAACTATATATATGGTCATCATGTGCACATCGTACTCTAGATATTTTCTATACACAGTAAAAAATATGGTTGTCCGGTCAAAATGCCACTGCAGAAATAATTATAGTGTCATCTCAGATGGGGCCTCGCCTAAGGTGAGCGAGTGAAGAATTATAGTGAGTCCATATTTAATTATTATTAATAGCAGGTATGATCCAGTTTTTTTAAAAATTTCAAATAGTTGACTTAATTTAAAAGTTAATAATAACTTTTGATGCTGATTAAGTTGTTAATCGGTTTCTCTATCTCTCTCACAGAATACAGAAAACCATGATCAAGATACAAGGGCGTTCTTTCATCCGCCATCCATTAATGAACTTGAGAGTTGAGAGTATATAGATATATATCAGCTATGTTTTTTTTTTTTTGATAAGATATATCCGCGATGTTTTAATACTTGTATTTCTCATCAGCTGGCACCAGTATATATACTATGGAATTTTCTTACCCCTACTGGCAATATCACATACCTGACTCATAGGCAACGGTAATGGGGGAAAAATATATTGATTATTACATCACCTTTTCTTGATGGAATGTCTGAAAATGATATGTTTTTCAATGCTTGCCATTGGATCCCTCTTGAAGAAGAGCTGACTTTCTTAGCTAAATCCACCAATTCTTGTGTCCATCATTATCATGAAAAAGGTGATCAGTTTGCTCCTTTTATAATGTCAGCAAACAATACCTGACCTAAGTGCAAATGATTTTTTAAAAATTTTCTGCAGTTTTTCTCTGTTCTAGATTTGAGAAAAAATACCTAAAGGTTCCTGCTTATCGTCCACGAGCTGAACATAAGTGTAGTTAACAAGTTCTGATTTCTTTCAACCAAAAATCCAGCTGGGTTCGGGTGGGGAAGGGTGTTGGTGCCAGCATGCGGGCATTAAACTCTTGAGATGACAGAGGAATTAGATCAATCTTAGTTCACAGAATTTAAACAATATGCATCTGTTCTTAACATATCCAAAAATCTAGATATATATACTGCAACGAAAAATATATAGCTATTTGTAACATAAGCATTGAAGTTTCTTTATAAAAATTTGTTAGGTCAATGAAATCTAAGTCTATCCAAAATATAATAGCATTCTCTTGCCACGAACAATATCCGATAAAAAGCATTACCTGACATATAGTACTATTTTAATTAGTTCAGATAACTTTGTGATTGAACGGGCAGTCACTTAGCTACATACATATAGGCTTCATTATTCAACAACTATGACAGACTTAT
The DNA here is from genome assembly GCA_019593545.1 of Apocynum venetum. NCBI lineage: Eukaryota > Viridiplantae > Streptophyta > Magnoliopsida > Gentianales > Apocynaceae > Apocynum > Apocynum venetum. The sequence goes on along the minus strand of SRSM01000145.1, from coordinate 326,232 downwards.
CTCTTCTGGTGTCCTCAGCCAACTACACAATTTGCCGTACATGTAAACAAAAGGATGGAGGACAAGCTACCGAGAATTTTGAACATGTGGACAAATTTGTCATGTAATATTGTCTTTCATAATGGATTCCATACAAGTCTTGTTGGAAGGTGAAGCAGTAGAAGCCCTTCTTGACAAGCATAAAAAAGTTGTAGTAATCCACTTGTCTTTGGCGTGTGACTTGTGATTGTATCTCCAGTTCTTTCTTGAAAGTGACAAAGTACCAAGTTGGCTCCATAATTTGAAGATAGTCATCATGATTGACGTTCACTTCAATAATTCAAGAACATTTCAATTACACATGTACATCAAAAAGAAAATAAAACTAGGGTTTCTATATAGCATCTTCAAAAGATATTTTACAATTTTCATTGGAAAATAATCTTACCTAAACAGTTATTTGAGTTTCTAATTGCACTCATGGGACAAAACGACTAAACCCTAATTGGTTAAATTATATCCTGCCCTTTAGTCATTAGGATTGAAGTCCACATGTTTGGCACTTAAACCTGTGAACAATATTGAGATCATCTCCAATCATTCAGCTAATTACTTTAGCTTTTCAGATTGGCAGTTGCACATGGTGCACACAGCAATGATTCCAAGAAAATGTTCGGCCGAACAGAAAAAGAGATCATTTTGTTAGTGAATCAATCATGGGAAATGCAGTTCTGATCCACTTTTCATATACCAGAATAAAGTTATTAGCAATTCATTTAACGTTTCTTGATTGAGTAATGCAAAATATAAGGTATATGGATTGAGATGTTTCTCCTTTCTGCATAATTAAGAAATGACAAGAACTAGTGGAAAATTAATGTGCAATGAAGTTTACAAATCTGAGTACACAAGACTACAGAACACATGCTCAGCACTAGTTTTAATTATACATTTCTTGAGTTGGTTTAATTATTAGCTCCTGACATGTGATAGGAAATCATTAATTTAGTTTGAGGAATAATTAATCCAAGATTTGTTTCCGAGAATCAAGAAGCGCCGATCCGGCCAGGTTAGTTATTAGCAGTTGGATTGAGTTTACCTATCATATATTTAGCAATGATTAGAATGCAACAAATTTATGCACGAGTGAGTCGTTGATGTCTGCAAACTTTTGTTGTAAATAGTATAAATTATATTGCTTAGTATGCAATATACTGAACAAAAGAATAAAAAAAATGAAAGAAAGTATATTTAACCAAAGGGAAAGGATTGTCCCAGTTATTTACACATCAACTTGTACATATACCGGGACAAACATGTGCAGAAGAGTTAAAGATTATAACATAAATTATTGAAATTAATGTCTGCTACAACATTTCTATTCTACTAGTTGGAGCAGGAAAAAGAAGAAATTAACAAGTTGAAAGTGAAAATTAATTGTGGAGAAAAATTTGGAAACATGTACACACATGTGTGGCTCGTTGAAAGGGATATATATATATGGATAGACAATTGAAATAGAATAAGCCAAAAATTTTTTTTTCCTGATTCCACATGTAAATATTTTTTAAGATCTTCATTTCAATGGGTTCCATTTATTTGACTTGCATTGAAGTGTGTTTAATATAATGAAATAAAAGCCGTCTAAAACTATTTTGAGTCCTGCAATATATACTGAGACTTCATTTCAAGTTGTCTTCAATCATTGTCATCAAGTTCAAATCATATCATATACTAAAACTTGCCAGTGGATCACAAGATTAATTACCTTCAGATATTTGGATCTTTCCCCAGGAATGGGCTACTAATTTCTTGAATATGGTCAAGCTTGAATAGAAACTCGGTTTTATTGCATTTCAATGCACCGCGTAACTTTATTGATTAAAAAACTAATTTTATTGCATTTCAATGCACCGTGTAACTGAAAACTTTTAGGCATTTTTCAAGCTTTGAACAGGCTTAGCTTTTTAGATTGGCTTGGTAGGTAAGATTAAGCAAATCTTAGTCAAGTTATTGGTAGAAATTTCATCTGAAAGCAACGCACACTGGAGAGTTATATGCATGGAAAGCGAGATCCAAATCATATGCGGTCCTCTTCCAACACAATTTTAACACCTGTCTTGGTGTTTGTATATAGTATCTTTTGTAATCATATATGACCAGAAAGAAAAATCTTCATATAGTTTTTTTTTTTATGACTTATGGTCAAAATTTAGGGGGCAATTGAGGATGCTAGGGGGTTGAATCCACTGATAGCTTGTTTGAACCTGCCTTATATGGACTAGCTAAAGGAAGATTTACCAAATCTCATTGGAAAAAAAATATTTATTGAATAATCTGCCCATGGTAGGTAATAATCGAGCCTTAGTCCAAAGCTCCACATGTCCCTTCCTAGATAGAGAGGCCCCGTTCTTAATTGATTAAAAAGCAATAATTTTGACTTCATTTAACTAAGGATGGTTTTCAAAATAGATTTTACTTATGCTATTAAAAATAAAAATATTATATTAACTTCTAAAATCTTTTTTTTTCAAATTTGTTTTCTAAAATATGTTTAACACCAATAACCAAGAGTGTTCTAAATCCCATATTGGTTGGGTAGACTAGAAAATGCTACTTATAACAGTCTGGATAATCCTCATGCTTTTTTTTTAAAATTCTTTTTTTTAAAAAAAAAACTGAAGTAAGAACTAAATCCAGTTTTCAACGAGTAGTGTCTACTGTTCCGAAAAGAAAGAGAGAAATTTTACTTCTGCCTATAGGGAACTATTTAACTGCCAAAAATAACCAAAGCCAGAATACTACCAAGGTGAGTACTCCTAAAGAAGTGGTATAATATTGCTTTTGCATAGTTTGGACAAGTAGATTCAGCATTCAATGGGGCCATCGGTTCCTTTTTTATGTTAGATCTTAATGTATGGTTGATTCAGAAATTACTTTGTGCATGCACTTTTGGAACTAGAAGGTCAAATCTCTTCAAATGATATCAATATCTGTTCAAACAATTTATGAATTAGGTTAAAAGGAGTTTGCTTAAGAAACGGAACAGACTCTAACTGCCTAAAATACCCTAGTCAAAATTTAAAGACAAAATGATGAGTTAGGCTACATGTATACATCTTGATGTCAACCTTGACCCGTTAGGCCTCTAAGTTTTGTCATTGAAAAACGCACTTCACAACACGGGAGGGATGACTGTTGACCCCGTCAACGTTAATTTTAATCTTAAGTGGACATGATTAATTCCCTATTGGCTTCAAAAAAAAAAAAATCCCTATTTAGCAAGGCATATATCATCAAAAAGATGGTTAAACAAAAGACTTCAATTAAGAAAGGCATCATTCTCTATTTTGTAAGGCATACTTCAATTAACTCCAGAGCACAAAACTAGTGAGGTGGTCAAACAAAAGACCACAAGTAGAGAATCTTCCATGCCAGAAATAGTGAAAAAATCATTGGCAACATTAAAAAAAAAGAAGAAAAAGTATTTGTCTGAATCTTTAATTAGATAATAAGTTATACACTACATTCGTCTGAAATTGAATATTTATTTTTTTAATATAAAATTTTAAAATAATATTTGATTTTAATAAAATAATCATAATATTTGTGGTTAGTGATGGAATCCATATTAGTGAAATGTAAATTTTTTAAATTAAAGAGTATGTTAATCGAATTTTAAATAAAAATATATATTTATTTTAATAAATGAATATTTATTTATAAATAAATCAAAAATAAAATATGAATATTTAATTTTGAATGTAAATCAAATATTTCCTAAATCTTTCTTAGCATGTCAAGACGCTATTAGGAAGTATTTAGAAGTTTGTGCACGCTAACTAAGCGCTTTCCTACCTACTAAAGATATCTTTCCTCGTTTCTCTATTAAATTTAGGAGACATTTCTCTGTTTTCCAAGATCTATTGTTTCCAATATCTTAGTTTCTTTTGCTTATGTTAGTAGTTAGTCGATTATACTACGTTATCTGTCCCAATACATGAACCAGACAAAGGCATATGCTGAAGCAAAGTTCTCATTTGGACTAAGATAAAGTAGCTTTAATTTGCATTTGACAAATATTGCTCCACTTCCAATGGTTTGAGCTTCTCATGAGATAGTCTAACATGCATTCTCAGAAGCTGCATTCTCTGGGGGGTTGACAAACAAAAGAATCATATATCGTAGTTGTCAAAATATTGATGATAAGTCAATATATATATATATATATATATATATAGATTGAAACGGAAAATACACTGAATCTTACCGATATATAGCTTAGGTTTGATGAGTGGGGAAGCAAGAATCATGAGAAAGTCACAGACATGATGGCGTTCTTACTTGCTTAAGTTTTCCAGGTAATTTACCAAGGGAAAACTAGTTAGTTACCTAGGGAAGGCTGCAGTTTCCTTTAATTATAGATTTTTTCTCTGTCAACCCCCAAATTAAACCTAATTATTAATTAATTACATTCATTTTGTTTTTTCGCTAGTAAAAGTATAATATAAAGTACATAATAAGAAAATCAAGGAAATTCTAACACAAAAAAAAGGGCATTGTATCCAAAACCTCTCAAAATACTACTTAAATCCACCCTAGGCAAACTTGAATTAGTAAGTGACCGCCTAGATTAATACATATGCCGAGTTAACCGGTAGAGATTTTTGTCGGCTCAGGGAGGCAAGTTGTCAAGGTATTTGAGGCAACATACAATATAAGTACGTACTTTAAACATCAAGTTGTTTTACGACTTTGTCTGGTTTCTGAGGCAACTTTCTAAGCTGTACTATATCAACATGGAAATGGAAGAAAAACAGGCATGGGGTCCTAGAGTTTTTGACATACATATGCTAAACTCATGACATGTAGTATGTCAATAATATCAAATGGAACAATTTATAGCTATTGCTTCCTATCTTCTTTCAGAGAGTAACTATTCGGACAGAAATATGACCCAGCAACTTGGTACTGATCGATCACTATAATTTCATCACTTCCGACAATTTTTTGCAAGTTGTTATGGTACCAATTTTCTGGACACTTGTTGTCCATGCATTTTTTCTTCATCCACGTACAAGAGTATAGGGGTGTGTATAGTATAATTCATACAAGAATATCGGATTGGACCGAATTCTATTTATCAATACAGTTCGAATTTTTGAATTTCCAATCCGGTCTTCAATTATGACAAAAAAAATACAATTTGGTCTCCGGCTTCAATTTTGAAAATCGATTTGGACTAAAAAGCAGTAATTTATAATATTTAATAAAAATTAATATATTCCTTTTAACCTTTTTTTTTTACTATGTATATTAGACTCATAACATTATTTTATTTATTAGAAATGTCCAACTTGTTACTACATAATCCATCTTATCCTATATCTCAATATGTTAAAATGTATATTTGTGATTTTTTCTAGAATAATGTGTTAGTCAATCTTGCATTTTCTTCAAATTTAATTAATCGCTTTTAACTTGTTGACACTGTTAATTAAATTATCACATTTAAAAGCTTCTTTGGCATGCTTGCTGATGCAATTTATGGCCTTTTAATTTTAGATTGGATATATATTGACTAAAAAGAAAAAAAATCTCCTCCAAGAGATTTCTAACTTTTTTTATGTTTTATGTTGAGTTAATGAAGTGGGATGATATATATTGTAAAGATTAAACTATGATTTAGACTTCAATAACCCCAATTGCATTAGTATATGTTTAGGTTGCCATTAGCAATGATAATAAGAACATTTCTTTAAAAGAAAAAATTAATGAAACTACAATTTGGACCGAACCGTATTAGATCAAATTGTATTAATTTGATTTGGTTCAATATGGTCTTCATAAAAATAAAAATAAAATCCTATATACCATATACACATTCATACATGAGTACTTTTCCCTAATTGGTTGCTAAGCACAACAAGAGTCTATACGGTAAAATTTATTTTCAACAAAATGAAAACTAGAATCGTAACAATAGAATATGACCCTAATCGAAATACATATATTTGTCTGATGATAATCTCAATTCTATAGTTAATTTTCTTTTCTTTTTTTGAAATCCTAAATGCTATGTTTTAAAGTCAGATAATATTTAGAACATTGTTTTCTTTGATTTTATCGTGAACCCATCCTAATTAATGGAGTAAGGAAGTAAAAGTTTACTTGTCCAATACATTAACCTGGACAAAATTTGCTAATTAGTTGGTGGTTAGAAAAACATTAATGTCTAAGAAAAGCAATCTCTATTTAATTTTCCGTTTCCACCAAACTAGCATATATAGTGGTTGTTCACTTTTCTTTTTAGCATTCTTCTTTCTTTGTGATTTTCGATTCCTAGGTGGAAAGAGCTGGAACATGAGTTCTTAGTCATGTGTCTTGAAAAGTTTCATGGGATGATCAAAATCATCTAGCTACGTAATAATGTGGCCAACAAAAGCAAATTTTATCAGAAATTCCTCACCCTATAATGAGTTATTTATCTGTTTATAATATCTCATGGAACAAAAAAAAAACAAAAAAGAAAGTTCATTATAAGGCTTATATCTGAAATGATACAAAATATATTTGACACTATATGTGTGTGTGAGATAAACATATTTACTGTATTTTCTCTTTTAACAACATTAATAAGAAAAAAGAATGTTTGAAACTAAAGTTTCTTTAATTTCCATGGAAAAAAAAATCGCCTTTTCTAAAATTAAATCAAAGTGAAAATTAAACTCTAATGACTTAGAATAGCTACTAGTTTAACAGGAACTAATTAAAACTAATCAACTAAGGAGAAAGCCAATCACGCAATCCGTGTGAAGGCTTATACATATTCATGCTTCATGGAATTGATTGACCTAAAATCTTGAAAACAAAAACCAGAAATTGTTTGAGTCGAAAAGGTTGGCGATAAATCACTTCTTCCTTTGTTCCACCTTTTTTGTGTTATTAGCATTACCTTCACGCAAAAAGAACACTAAGTAACGTTTGCTTGCAGAACACAAACATGTTTATGTTCTATTTTATTTCATTGTTACCTTGCAAGGACAGTGCCAAAGTCACTGGTCAAATTTTTTTTTTTATCAGAAATAGGCAAAATGAGTTTAACTATTAAAAAATTCCACTACTTTTTTCTTCTTTTTGCCAAAAGTAGTGAACAAAAAGAGAGAAATTAGTTGTTCAAGTTTCATTACTCAAACAGATTTACTATATAAGAGGAATATAGAATTGGGAAAAACTGTTTTTAATATTTCATCTGTTGTCAATATTTTTATTTTAGTTTGTTCGTAATTGAATGTTTATTTTCCTTTAATAAACATATTTTAGTTTTTTTATCTTCATGGTGAAAATCAATAGAAGCAAGTTGGGAATGGGAATGTAGAGTTCGCCAATTAAGCTACAAAAAGTCTTGGATTATGGGACAGGATCATCATTTTTCCAACTCGTCAATCTACTAATTACTATTAAATATTTTAAAATGAAAAACCAAATCAATCAAACTATATAAAATAAAACAAAATCCTGACAAAATAAATCATTCAACTTAAATCTTAAATGTAAATTAAACAATACATTTACTTGAAAAGTGACGGAGTCGATAGTTTAGTATTTTGAAAAGTGAAAATTCAAAGGGAAAAACACATTAGCAAATTCGTTCCCAATTTCACTACGAATTAGCGAGAGCCTTTTTACCTAAATACATGAAATCTATTTTTTTAAAGAAAATTATCAAATTACATTCCCAAAGTATTTTTTATTCTCGTGATTCATTCTATTTCTTTATTTTTATCCAATTTTATCCTAAAACTATTTTCGATTCCTATGATTTATTCCTTTTTTTATTCGATTTTATCCTCAAACTATTTTTAATAACAATTTTCATCATTCCAACTAAAATCTTACCGTAATCTAGTGAAATCAATTGAGAAACTCCCTATTGGTTGTTTAATTTGAAGGCACTCAAAATTTTGGATTTGGGAATAAATACATTGAACATCTACATCAACTCATTTCTTTTGATAGCTTCGCTTATTCATTCCTTATCAAAGCTTACGAAAATTTGAGCCAACCACGATTATGAAACCGTTATAGTAACAAAATTGATTTTGTGTCCAACAATTATATGTTGTGTTAGTGGAACAATTTCAAGCCCCATCTTTCAAGTAGGAAGAATTACGAAAAATAAATGAGAAAGAAGAAATAGTAAAGAAAGAAGAAGAAATGTGATAGAATAAAATGGATTTTTTCACTTGAAATTAGTTTTTGAAATACCATTTTACCATTCATCAATAAAAAAAAGGAAGTGATTTTGCTAGATTCCCATAAGATTTTAGTCGTAAGGACGAGAATTATGACTAAAAATAGTTCGAAAATAAAATCAAATAAAAAATGAAAAAGAATGAATCTTGAGAACTAGTTTTAGGACAAAATTGGATAAAAAAATGAAAAAGAATCAATCACGAGAATCCAAAATAGTTTGGGGATGTAATGTGATAATTTTCATTTTTTTTAATAAAGCTCCATCCGTTGCAAATTCGAAGTCGAATTGCGAGAGCTAGAAAAAATCATCTTTATGTTTTGAAACTAAAAATAAAATATGGGAAAAAATAAAGTCGGAAGCTAATCCTTTTGCCACAATTGTTATGGATTAGTGACGGCTTTCCTATTTTAATATTTTAAAAAGTAAAAAATTCACATGGAAAAACATGGAAGCAAAATACAATTCAAGAAATCTGTCTATTTTTTAAGGAAAAAAAAACTTTGTAATATTATTCTAGTTGAATCGTTGTAATGCCAAATCGACAAATTTATTAATTTTAATTATTGTAAATTTATGTACTCCTTTTGAATGACGATATGCATATGATTAAAATGGGTCATGTAAGTCCCTGAGACAAAGTTGGATTGACAAAGGAGATGAAAAGAAAAATCATAGAGTTGAGAGACATCATCATGAATTTGAATCCTAATGGAAAAGAGCTTTGGTGGATCATGGAAACTAATGGAAACACACACAAACTCTAATCAATTTAGGTATACCCTGCAACCTACATCCTACATTAAAGCCTAGAGGCAAGCAAGTACGCTCGTAAATAATGTGTAATGAAAAAATAATAAAATAATTGGTCAAGTAGCATACATTTAGATAGGTATCAATTTGACTCTTAGATGGGGCTAAAGGGCTTTAAAAGATTTAGGCCTTCCAATACTGGCATTGGCAAAAGGAATATCTCACCTATCCCGATCATAGCTGGAAAGGGGAAGAAAAGAAGCAACTACAAAGATTTGGGTAAAGGTAACTTGGGGTTAGAGGTTGAGTTTAATTGAAAACACTATTTTACCCTTGATAAGATGGGTCACTTGAGAAACATATAACTATCTTTGTTAGCTTATGTTAGATTTCTTTTGACGAACCAAAATAGAAAGAAATGTACAATGACTAAATTGGCTATTTTGCTAGAAAATAAAGAAAAGTTGACAATTTTAACCCCTGAACATTTTGTTTTGGTAAGCTACATCCCAATCTCTTATGTTTGGTAAGCTAGGTCATAGAACTTTTTGTTTTTGGCAGGATAGGTCTTTCCGTCAATTCTTGTGTTAAATCCAACAAAGTCAACCAAAGTTGACCATCTTCCCCATTTTTTGAAAGGCATTTTCGATATTACATTGTAGCATTTCAAAACAAAAAGGCAAATTGACAATTTTAGGCTCTAGACCTTTTTGTTTTGGTAAGATAGGTCTCAATCTTTTAGTTATTGTAAGCTAAGTCTCAAAACTTTTTATTTTTGGTAGGTTGGATCCTTCCGTCAATTTTGGAGTTAAATCTAACAAAGTCAACACTTGTTACTTTTTTCCCAAACTCTAAAGGACATTCTTTCGTATTCTATGATATTGACATTAGGAAAAGAAAAAAAAAACTTGAACCTTGACTTGTCATTTATCTCATGCTGCTATCACCTTGTCCTTTTTTTACTCATCGCCATCACCAATGCCTTCTTTCTCTTTCTTGTCACCACTGCCGCCACAGTTTATTTTTCTTTCTTCTTGCCCTCTTCTCTTCCTCATCACAAAGCTATTGTCAACTTTTCTTCCTCATCACATAGATGAATACTCATAGCGCTTTTTCCTCTCATTTTTTCTTTCCTTGCTCTTTTTTCGACATTAAGGATGTCTTGTTTGCTGTTTTATTTTCTTCATTGTCTACCCGCAACTGTGAGTACCTAATTCATACATTTTTTTTTCTTCTCTAGTTTTTAGAAATGGTCTCTCACCACCAAGAAGTCAACATATGTATATTACAATTTAATATGTTATATCCAACCTTCTTGAAGTTATTTTACTATAAAGAATATCTAGAAAAATATATTGTAGATATATGTAGTCTTAGGTAACCTAAAATAAATGGAAAGATAATGTGTATCTTACTTTCCAATTTTTTCAGTTTCTTGATTAATAGACTGTTGTATATATAATGTAGCAAATTTCTTCTTCTATGTACTTTGAATATTTTTATTCAATAATAACATGAAATTCTCCAAAATCTTGTTTTTCTACATGGTTTCAAAACTTTAGGCTTTTGATTTTTTATTCACATACAACATGTCAAGCACCGAACCACAAGATTCTGGACAAGCAGTTTAGGTACTACCCAAAACAATTTCCCTTGACATTACTTCGCCATATTTCTTCATGCCGTGGATCACTTACTCAATTATCTGTGGATAAGGTTTTGAAAAAAACAAACTTTGTTGAGTGGGTTAATGATATAACAAACGTTCATTTTGCTAAGAATAAGATGGTGTTTATCAATGGGTTTTTGCTTACGCTTTTTGAGGATTCATCAGAATTGGCACATTGGAAGCGTTGCGACGCAATAGTGAAAGGTTGGTTGCTGGCTTCTATAGAGAAAATCACCATGAACAGTGTTCATTATGCACAAACAACTAGAGAGATGTGGCTGGAATTGCACAAAAGATTTGGGCAAGCTTCTGCCCTGAAAGGTTACGAGATACAACAAGCCATAAGCTTTTTTAAACAAGAAAACATGACAATAGCCAGCTATTATACAAAATGAAAAGTTACTATGATGAAATGGCTGCGATTTCACCCTTGCCCAAATGTACTTGCAACGTTGAAAAACAAATGACAGGTTTGAGAGAAAAAGAAATATTATATGAGTTTTTGTTAGGTTTAAATGAAATTTTCAATGCTATAAGATCACAAATCTTAGGCAACACACCATTTCCAACCTTGGGACTTGCTTATCATATGGTAGTAGAAGATGAGCAACAACGAAAAGTTGCTTCCCAAATACGTATTATGACCAAATCAGCAGCCACTGTAACAAATTAGGCCATGTCAATTATGCTTGCTATGAATTAAACGGATATCCATTGGATGGAATCAAAATAATAGCCTTGGGAAAGCTAATTGGCATTCAAAAAATTCCTCAATGAAGGACAACAGAAAATGGGGAGGACCACGAGTTGCTCAAGCTAGTAATGATTCAATTGAAGAGATAGCAATACAATCACTGACTACAAACCAATATTCAATACTTATTCAATTTCTTAGACAAGAAGGAGATATCAAAGTAGTAGATCAGTCCAATAATCTCTATGCAAATATGGCGAATAAGAAAAATTGTACAAATCATTCTTGGATTTTAGACACTAGAGTCACAATCTATATAACATCAAGGGTGAATATATTGCATAATAGAATCCATGGAGATAGTGGACAACCTGCTAAAATTCCAAATGGGGATAGCATGAAGGTTGAAGGAAAAGGGGATGTTTATCTTTCTTAAAATTTTGTCCTTAAAGATGTTATGTTTATACCAAGTTCTTCCTGCAATTTAATCTCCATTTCTAAATTAGCAAAGGACCATAATTGTGTTATAATATTTTTTCATGATTTTTGTTTGATTCAGGAATCACACACGAAAAACTTGATTGCTTTGGATAAGTGCTTTGAAGGCCTATTTTATTACGAAAATGCAGAGAGGATTTTGTTAGTCACAAGCAAGTAAAATTCTAAGTTATGGCATCAATGTTCGGGGCATCCTTCCAACAAGAAAGTGTTAGACATTACTTCAACTCATTTCAATTTTGGTGGTATATCTAGTTGTGATTCATGTTTTAGGGCAAATCAAACTCGTTTACATTTTCCAATTAGCAAAAATAAGATATGCAAATGTTTTTGAATTGGTTCATTGTGATGTTTGGGGACCTTATCAAGGTGTTTCAATTGAAGGATATCATTATTTTTTAACAGTGGTAATGATCATTCTAGATTTGTATAGATTTATTTAATGAATAACAAATCTAATGTGAGTTTTTATCTCCCAAGATTTTATAATCTAGTACTAGCTCAATTTGGAAAAAAGTATAAAATGGATACATTGTGACAATGTACTAAAGTTTCACTTTTCAAAATTAATGGTGATTTTACAATGTTCACGGTAGTCTTATATAAGCAAGTTGTTCATATACACCTCAACTAACTAGAGTGGTTGAATGAAAGCATCGTCATTTACTGAAAATTAGTAGAGCACTTCGGTTCAGAGCAAATTTACTAATTGCATTATGGAATGCATATGTCTTAACTAGGAGTTTTTTTATTAATCGTTTGCCTTCTAGAGTGCTTAACAATAAGACTCCTTATGAGATTGTACATAAGCAAGCACCAGATTATAGTATGCTACAAGTATTTCGTTGTTTAGTGTACATAAAAAATAATACTCGAATGGATAAATTTGAACAAAGGGGTCAGCCTGGTATTTTTGTTAGGTATCTAATAGGGTATAAAATGTATAGGATTTTTTATAGCGTCACAAACAAAATATATACCTCACATGATGTTTTTCTTTAAAGATACTTTTCCTTTTGTTTAGTTGCAGCCTCACATAGATGCTTGTTCGCCAAAACCCACTTTGGCTCCAGGAGGAGTATATGATCAATTAATATTGATGAATATGTCATTGAATAGCACTCAAAATTCTCAAGCATATGGTAATGGTGGGGATCGAAATATTGATAAACATGTTGGTGATAATCAAATTCCAAATGAGATTTCTAGTAATCATAATGTAGTACCAACTGGAAGATATCCAATTCGAATCAGAAATGCACCTCAAGATTTGCGTGATTATGTGACTGACATTATTTCTAGCAACTCGTTGCCTGAGCATGAACTTATCGAATCAAGTAATTCAAATGCATATTCTTTATCAAACTATGCTTCTTTTAAAGCTTTTTCTCACTTACACAAGAATCTGCTTGCAGCCATCTCTTTGTTAGATGAGCCTAAAAATTTTCAAGAAGCATCTCAACATGCATAATGGAGAAAGGTTATGATGAAGGAGATCAAAGCTTTAAAGGTTAATGATACTTGGATCCTAACATTTTTGTCTCAAAGAAAATGACCCATTGAATCCAAGTGGGTTTATAAGATAAAGTTCAAACCTAATAGAGAGGTAAAACCTTACAAAGCAAGATTGGTGGCAAGTGGTTACGCTCAAGAACGAGACATTGATTATAATGATACTTTGTACCTGTTGCAAATATGGTAATGGTTAGGATTTTACTTTTTATTGTAGTGGCGAAAGATTGGGAATAATTACATCAACTTGATGTTAGTAACGCCTTCTTACATGGAGACCTAGAAGAAGATGTTTACATGGTTGTCCCACAAGGCTTTTATGCCTCTAAAGAAGGGCAAGTATGCAAGTTAAAAAAGTCGATTTATGGTTTGAAGCAAGCCTTTCGCAATTGATACCAGAAATTTACATCTCTCATTTCTCTCAATTTTGTGCAGTCACGAGCAAACCCCTCCTTATTCAGCTACAACCATGAATAAATGTTTGTAGTAGCAACCAATTATATGGATGATGTATTATTGGTTTGGAATCACACAAAATTTATCAGCAAAATAAAGAAGTATCTTGATACCAATTTCGACATCAAGGATTTAGGTAAGTATTTCTTGGTATTGAGCGGCTAGGACAGCAAAAGGATTAGTACTTGGTCAGCATAAGTACACCTTGGATCTCCTAAAGGATTATGGATTAGCTGGAAGTTGAGCAAGCTATTTACCATTGGAACAAAAACATGATCTATACATGGCTAAATAATGGACTGAGGTGGATGGCGAGCAATATAGAAAAATGGTGGGAAGGTTACTTAATCTTTCACTCACTTGACTAGGCATTACACATTCTGTTAACCTTTTAAGTCAGTTCATGCATAAGCCATATGAAGTTCATAAGATGGTTGCACTTCGGGTGATGCGGTATCTAAAGACCACTATTGATCAGGGTATTTTATTACCAAAAGCAAATGATTTCAAGCTTAGGGAATTTTGTGATGGAGATTATGGGGGCTTCAAATTGAGTAGAAAATCTACAACATGATATGTAATTAAAATTGGAGGTTCAACAATTGTTTGAAGAAGTAAGAAACAATCAATGGCATCACGTTCTACTATGAAGGCAAAATATAGGAGTATGGCAACAACATTAACTTAAATCTTATGGTTAAAGTACTTGTTAAAAGAGCTAGGGGAAGAACAAAAGAAAGCCACACCTCTATATTGTGATAATCAAGTAGCAATCCATATTTCAAATAACCATGTCTTCCATAAAAATAACTAAGCAAATGGAGATAGATTGTTGTTATGTTCGAGAGCATTTTCAAGATAAAGTGATTGAGCAATTCAAGATTTACAACAATAATCAATTGGAATTGGTTGCCAATCTAGGCATACGAAATTTGCATGCTCCAGATTGAGGGGGAGTAAAAAATATCTAGAAAAGTATATTGTAGATGTGTGTTAGGTAATTACCTAAAAGATATAGAAGATAATGTGTATCTTACTTTCCAATTTCTTCAATTTCTAAATTAATATATTGTTGTATATATAATATAGCAGATTTCTTCTTCTATGTACTATGAATATTTTTATTCAATAATAACAAGTTCTCCAAAATCTTGTTTTTCTACATACTGTAGGTTATTGTACTAGTTGGTGACTTTGTGAGGAGTGTAGTCCCCTGTTTTGTATTTGATTTAATCCACATTTGTCCACCAAGGTTATGGCTAGCGAACTGGCTGTCACCATTACCACCATGAACGGAGTCATTTTCTCCTAGTGATCTTTTCTTGTTTTTTCCTCAATTCTATATGAGTTGTTCTTGCTCATGTATTTTGGGCTTGAGCTGTAATCATTTCATAAGGAAATTGGACTTACATGGCTACAAGAATTGCTCATGATGTTAAGCTTGGATCCTGTATTGCAATTGCTACTTTGTTTTAAAACAATAGGTTAAGAGATTGATAATAGGTTTGACCAAGGTTGAACAAAAATCGGCAAACTGGATCAAAATCGAATTGTGATCAACGGTTTAAAATCGCTGACTAGGTTTGTCGTTCGTAAAGATGCGTGAACCAGTAATTTTTTGTTTCATTTAAGATTTTTCATTTTAATGAATCGTGAACCGACGATTCATGAACTAAAACCAAATGTTCAGAATTGTTGAACCGACAATTCAAACCTTAAAAAACATCTTAAACATATTTTTTTATTTGGCATTTCATCATTTTACCATAATTATGTAAAATAAAATTAATTAATTTTATCTTTTCAAATTTCAATCTTTTGAAATGTTTTACAAAACTCTTTTTGTAAATTTTAAACCTATTATTCGTTATTCAATACTCAGGTTATTTTTCATCATTTTTATGAAAAGAATAGAATAAATAAATATAATAAATCTAATTACAACTATTTTTATTATCGAATTAAAATAAAATGTTTATAAGAAATAAGAATACTTACATATTATGATTATGATTCTATTTATGATGAAATTATGATAAAATAATCATAACTATCTAAAATTATAACCTTACTAGAAGTGCCACTTCATTAGCCATTAGAAACCATTCATTTAAGAAACCATTACTTTAAATGAAGAATGTTTCTGGTAATAATATAGTATTTCATAATTGATAAAACATTATGGGACCTAATTTACCGAAACAAAAAAAATATGAGCTAAAATTGCCAGTTTTGTGTAATTTTCCTTTTTAAAAAAGGATTTAGTAATAACAAAAGTGCCCTTAAAAATATGAAGATAGTCAACTTTGGTTGACTCCGTTGGATTTAACCCGAGAATTGACAAGACCCTACCAACCAAAATTTAAAAGTTTTGAGATACTAACTTAACTAAAATAAAAGATTGAGACGTAGCTTAACAAAACAAGGTTCAGGCGCTAAAATTGCCAATTTAGCCGAGAATAAAAATCTAAAGAAAATTTCCTTCAGTAGAAAAGAAGACTAATTTTGTCAACATCGGTTTCCAAAGAATGACCATTTTTAGCCTGTTAGCCGAGGCTGCCAGTTCATGCACAAGGATACTAACAGGTAATGATTTAAATGATCACAAATAAAATGTCTACAAATATGTCCCAGCTTCAATATGAATTTGAGTAGATTAACGAGATTTCTGACGCTAGACAAAACCTTAAATTGTCAAAATTCGGATTCAAGAAATTATATCTAAGTAACATGTCTCGCTGTAACTTCATAATACTAAGATTTTAACTAGAAAGCACCCAAGAAGACTCGTTGAACACAAGCAAATATCTTTACCAAAGGTTAGTGTCCATTAAGACATTCTCTGAGCAGCTTCTTTGGCAAGAAGCCTTTCTTTAGCCTTAGTTTTTGCTTGGGATTTAGAGCCCATGACACCCCCACCCCATTTCTTCCGCTGCTCATCAAATTTATCGTTGAAATTGGCCTGTAAAAAATATAATAATTATAAAAGACACATGAGGCATGAGTTCAGAATAGCTTAAAATCAATTTCAAATTCATAAGGTAAGCCATCATGTACCTTAATGGCTTCCAGAATTTTGCTGAACTCCAATTTATCCTCATTCTTTACAGAGGTTAGGCATAACACAGAAGCAGTTTTCTTGTGCACAATCTGCAAAGTGTGCATAAATAATGTAAGCCTAGTTCTAAAGAGAGCACCAAAAGAATCCTACAAGAAACAGAAGGGAACTTACAGATCCAAGGCGTGCTTTGCCTTTCACAATGCAGTAGGGAATTTCCATCTTTTTGCACAAAAGTGGAAGCCAAACAACCAACTCAATTGGGTCCACATCATGTGCAATAACCACTAATTGTGCCTTGTTCTGGAAAAGAAAACGAGAAAATGTGAGTATAGCTGCAACTTCAAAGGATTAAAAAAAAAAAAGAACAAACAAAACATCATCACAGATTCTAATAGTGAGATGCATATCAATGTTACCATATAACCCCCAAAACATTAAAAAAGGATTGCAATAGTATTAATTTGATGCCAAAAAGTGCTGATTGCATAATGTGATCTATACCAAACTGAATGTCACTAAGGGTCAGTGAGGTAAATGAGAGGGAACGTTAAACAACAGGAGGGTCCTAAGCATTAAATATCGTAGAAGAACTCATGAACAATTTAGTACAGAAGAATAGAATGTTGAATCTTCTGTTCAGATTACATTGATGTCTTCAGTCTGCTGAATTTCATTTTAACAAAAAGGGTGTCTTAAGCATTTAACAGTCCAACCTCACACCACCAGCCCATAATTTATTAAAAATTGTAAAAAGTAGATAATCCAGAACAGAGAACATTGACTTCACTACAGAAAGTGAGTCCAAGCAATACTTCAATTATGTCAGGTATAACCATATTGTCAACTTTAGATTAATCAATAAATAAATACGGATTTGAAAATAGCATAGTAACTCTGAGATGGAATAAAACGCTACGGCAAGAATGCTACCATTCATATGGTCAACACTTCTCTTTTTCTTTTCCCCGGGGGGAGGGGGGCCCAAAATATTATAACTTGGAGTCCACTTGGCAGCATAGACAAATGAATAGAAAAGAAACTCATTTAGATGAACCAAATCAAACCTGCTCAACGAGATAAGTCACATGCTTCAGACCATATTTCACAACAATGGGCTTCTTCACATCAGATGGTTTCCCTTCAGCTTCAGCTTGAGCCCTTTTCAGCAGCCGCTCCTTTTTCTCGGCACTATCCTCAGGTCTGTATTTAAGAAGCATCTTAAACAGACTTGTGGCTGCAAATTATAAGAAACATCAAAAGACATAATTTTCATAGATATTAAAAGAGAAATGTTATAAGCAAACAGAAAAATATGTAATACCAGAAGGATTCACATTATTCTTCTCTCTTCCGTTTTCCCTTGCTTTTACATAACAATTTTTCTGTTTATTGGAAGAAAATCTTAACGGTTCACAAGGGCAATTGTCAAATTTTACAACTAGTATCAGAGTTGAAGCAAATATAGTCCGCTCAGGCAATAAATTGAACCCACAAGATGGGAGCATCAATAATGCAAAATGCACAAGGATACCATCAATCAACAATGGCACTACTTTATCGCTTACAACCCTTTAGAATACTTTTGAAATCCATCATTTCAATATCATTTCAACCCTTTAGAAGGTCAATTGAGAAGAGTTTATTACTTAAATATAACTTGTCTATAGTACCAAAATGAAAGTGAGCATCTTTTTCTTCCTGCTTGCCTCTCAATGAAAATGCAAGAACCAAACTAAAAGACGACAATCCATGTGGTACATTTCGTCTCCAACTCAAAATGCACCCAAAAAAACAAGGAATAAAATCAAAATACAGAATTTTCTTCCACAATGAAATGACCATGTGCAAGCCTAGGCCGTTTAGGAGACGGAAAGTAAGTTTATATACAATCTTGGACTTATAATTGTCCATCCAAATTTATGCCATCTCTCTGATCAATAGAATACCCAGTATCGCTCACAGATATAAGAAACCAAATTCCTAGCAGTATGCGCATATAAATACAGGGAAAAACAAATATAAACAACACGAAAAAAAAAGTACCCAAGTTCTTATCAAGCGTTTTTGAGAATTGGTTGAGGGCTGGGGGAACCTTCAAACGCATCCTGAGGATCCTCTTCTTCCTCTGAATCCTCACGTTCTGGGGCCATTTCACGAATCTGGTGAGATCCCTCTTCGGCGGCAAAGCTCCACCGATACCGAATTGCTTGGGCCTCTTCTCGAACAGTGGATTGACGACCTTCTCAGGCTTCTTCTTCCCCGCCGACGCTGGAAGCTTGGCACCCTTCTTTGGAGCCATCTCTGTTGCGCTTCTGCAAAAATATGGGTTCGAAACCTTCAAGATAAAAACTCTAAAAAGTATTGCCTAATTAACAAACTGAGCAAAACCCTACAAGGCTAAATTTAGTAGTGTGATTACTAAAATGGGCTGAGGTTGGCTCAGTGAAAGTTGATGGGTCAATACGGCAGTACTTCAGTAGCCCAATAACTTAAATGAATCGGTTCAATTCCTCTGTACTAGGTTGCTCATCTTCTAAATGAATTGACACTAACAGAACTACACTAAGTTTATTTCTTTAATTTTTTGACTTAGAACACATTACACTTTAATGTCAAAAAAAAAAAAAACAACACATTACACTTTGGTTAATATTATACTTCTTTCATAATATTTTATCCCGTCCACTTCATCCACTCTCTTCCTCTCTAAAACAATCACTTTAAATTATCTTTCCTTTTTTTTTTTTTTTACTTTTGACCAATTTCAACTAAAGCTGCTCAATCTAACATTATAATTGAACTTAAAAAAAAATTAAGGTAGTTATTGTATTTAATCAACTTAGAGTAATTACTACATCTAACGAGAAAATTCAAACATGACACAATTACTAACGTGTTAAAATTTCAACCAAAATAGCATATAATATTATTTTTATTAGCATGAAATCTCTTCTCACAAAAGTTTTACAAATGCATTCAAATGTTAGTACAGCTACCTCTACCTCTAAGTCTTTAACTTGATCCAACAAGCGTTTATTTTTATTGCAATTTGATGTTTGTACCAAGCATCCAAAATTACAAAACCAAAGGGCAGTCAAGTAACATTTCCAAACAAAGAAACAAAAATAAATAAAGGCTTATCAATCTTAATTGTATGTCAAGAATCATAATCCCAACTCTTGAATAGGAATACAAAAGATGAACTGTAATTTAGGTCAAACTATCACCAACCACAAGAAAAATGACAATTTCTAAGCATGCAAGGGAGGTAAGAGTTGCTTCCAGATACATCGAGCAAGCGGGCAGTCCCTCAATGCATGGAAGGATAAATTTGAATTAGTACAACAACTTATTTTGAAGGATAAAATTCAACCTTTCAAAAAGAAATATATTTTGAAATTTAGCCAAAAAGATAATATGTTTGAAGTTTTATGAGCTAGACACGTCCGTAACGTATGGACTATCATACTTAGAGAATCTCCGATGCATCAATGTTAATGTTAAAAAAGTATGTAACATGATAATTAATTAGAATATCAATCCACATAAGATGAATAGACATTTAACTTTAAAAAATCATTTTTCAATACATAATGTCAACAATTAATTGTATTATTCGTTGATTGATTAATTTATTAAAAATTAATATTATTTATCTTTGTGAATAATTAATTGTATTGTTCATTGGACATGCTTTTAGGAGCGTGCTTTCACACAATCCTCTAAGTAGGCCCACGAGAGTAGGTAAATTGTCTCCATATCATTGTTTGGTTGTTCTTTTCTTTAACGCCTTAATTGATGGGCAGTTGCTAGGGGACAAAGGGGAAGGTTAGGTCGAGCTGGACTAACTTGAATTTTTAAGAGCCTAAAATCATGAAGCCCTATTCTAAATTTGAACTGGTCTCATTTGAGGAGTCAAAACAACACCGCATTTGCCTAAAAATGACAATTTTTCCTTTTAAATAACGGGTTGGCTCGACCCAGCACAAAATTTTGCTTGAATGGCCTGGTCAAGCTGGGGCAAGAGAAAAATGAGCCGATTCGAACCAATTCAAATTTTCATGAGCCTATTATTATAAAGCTCAGCCCTATATAAAAATCAAATCGGGTTCAAATTGCTATACTGAGGCCAACTGCAAATTAGTCTAGTCCAAACCATGCAATCCCTCTAGGCTATATTATAGGCACTCATTTAGATTTGATTAGTGCAAATTTTATTTTTTATATTTTTATTTGAAGCATTTTTATATTTTTTTGTTTATTTATTTTAAAATAATTGTTATTCTCTATCTAAAATTCAAATATCTATATTTTCCTTTCATTATATCTAAAATTAGACGTTCATTTTATAAAATAAACATATTTTTCCTTTAAATTCACAAATAACCTATTCGCTAACAAATGTGTCTCAACAATAATGACACTATTAATAAGATTAATAAGGGAATATATATTCTCTCCTTAATATTCATATTTAGTTAATGGTAGACATATAAAATTTTAGGAATATAATGATTTCATCATGTGTTTATTATATATATGTGTGTGTGTGTGTGTGTTCAATAATATTATATAAGAAAAATTTGTACATATGTTTATATAATTTATTTTGATTTAATTTATATTGAAGTAATAATTTCTTTATGTATTTAGGTAGCTCATTTTTTTTCTTTGATTATAATTTATAATGTTGACATATTAGCTTCTTTATATGTTTAGATAACCTATATTTATATGTCAAGTCCCTTTGAAAAAAATACTATATATATATATATATATATATATTCATATGCTAAGTTATTGTAGTATTTAGTGCTAACGTTTATGTCATTGATATTTTTAGGTTGTTATTGTTTATTTTTTATTTATTAGCTACTTAACTTTTGTAAGTTTGGTCCAATTGGTCATTTTACGAAAATCAATCAAAATTCTGACCAAATTAACATGTTTACTTCGAATTGATCAACATTACAAGAATAATTTTGAAAGATTATGGTTCTACTTGTGTCAACTTCAAGATTGAGTTTTGATTGTTGTTGATTATTTTTTTTTTATTTTAAACTCATATGTGGAACAATAGTTTTTCAAAATTTCCCCTAAAATGTTGATCACTTTTAAATAATTATGTTGACTTGATCAGAATTTTGATTGATTCCAGCAAAAAGGGCTAATTGGACCAATCTCATGAAGGTTAATAAATTAAAAATTAGTTACATTAGGGACTAAATAGGACAATAACTATATGCTTTTTTTAAGGAACTTTGTATGCCATATTGATTGTTATACTACGTTTTTAGATAGCTAATTTCGTTTTTTGTTCAATTATATTGTGATATATAATCTTGCTATATGTTAGGCATATTTTTAACGGAAAGTATATTAATTTTTCCTTAAGACTATCATTTATTTTAATTTTACAATTTTCATTTTATAAGGCAAATTAATATAGAAAATAGGTCAATTGCTATTTCTCATATTATTATTCTAATTTTATTCTCATAAAGTATTACTTAGAAGAATTTATTAGAACGAATGTTATTTTCCTAAAATGGAAGTTTTTATAAAGTTGTGGCTTTTACTTATAAATAAATAAATAAAGCTATGACTTTTGAGCTATTTCCATTAATATAGTAAAAAGTGATTCTTTATTCTAGTCGCTTTCTTATTGTCACATATTACTCAAATTTTTTAATTGGGTATGTTTAGATTTGATTTTGAAATTATTTTTTGTTTTGTTTTGTTTTGAAATGAAGTTATGTTTGTAAAATAATTTTTTTTTATTGAGAATTGAAAGCTGATTGGTTTTTTTTTTTTTTATTGGAAATGGAGAAATTGATTTTGAGAAAGCAATCCAAATATAGCAACTCTTTTAAGTTGGGTACGTTTTAAGTGTAAAATTATTCCCCACTAAAACACACAAGCATGTTCAAGCCTGGCTTTTGGCTATTAAGAACCAATTTAATAATCAATCAAACCTTGTCAAATTCATGTTTGTTGAACATAGATTGAATCTGTGATGTCATGAATATTCAGATGTCCATCTAGAAATTAATGGCAAGGAGGAGGATAAAAACTAATGAAAAGAGAAAAATACACATATAAGGAGCCTTGGAAAAATTAATGAAAAAATATATTAATAGATGTTGTCACCACCAATTATAAGGCCTTTTCCCTTCATTCCTCATTGAAGTGATCCTTTATTAAACCCAAATTGGACTTAAACATCATAATTAACATTAATCAGCATTTGTGTAGATAGTAAAATCCATGCTTAGATGCATGGACTACCCTTTTCCGCTCCAAATTAATGCACCGCTCACTAAAAACCAAACAGGAAATGAGGGAAAGAATATTTTTCAACACTAATAGTTACACTGCAGGTTACCAGATTAATATTCTCTTTTCCTTAATTTGTATGTTCATGACCTGTAATCTATCTGTAAAATTCCCATAAGAAGCAGCTACGAAGATCCAATTGGATTTATTTATCGTCATCGTTTCTCATATAATTGTAAGTAATAGATAAGCACAAAATTGGCACAACCGCAGAGAAAATATTAGTATCCACCAAAACATTTTACTATATATATATATATATATATCCTTTTTTCTCTCTAATTTTTAATGTTTCGAGAGTCAAACTTTAATTGTATTAAACTATTTGTTCAAAAACTCAATCACTATAATATAATATTAGAGTATTATAAATGTACAATGTCAATATAAAAAAAATTATATAGCATTATCAAAGTTAAGATTGTCATTATTTTTTTCTCTTTAATTCAAATGTTATGAGATAATGTTATAATAACATGTCATTAATCATGTTAAAGAAAATGAGGTATTTTAACCCTAAACTCAACATATAAAAATAAATATATATATTTTTAATAAATTAACAAATAACACGTTTACAATGTAATTAGTTGTCGATATTATTATGCATTAAACATAATTTTAAAAGTTTGAATAATTATTCATTTAGCATTCATCTTATTTAAATATATATATATATATATATATATATCAATTATTAATTATCACATGACATTTTTATTTTTTATACATTGATATTGATTGGCACATTGTATATTGATTGGTGCATTGTATTTGCTCTTAACTTAACAATTACACATTAATTATGCTGTTATCTTGGTCCGGTTGTGTTCATGACTTGAATTCGTGATTTTTACTACCAGAAATTAGCTATGGTTAGCACCTTTTTAACGGAAGGCAAAAATCCAGACATACTGATCATTGTGCAGACAAGATAACAAGATAACTACTACTCATAGTTGTACAATTGGATAAATTCCATCCGGCATGTTGAAGTGTAATGCATGTGCCAAATTGTTTAAGGTACAGCGCCGCTGGGAAACTTTGCAGTAATTCACAATATTGAGAGATAAATTGAGAGATGTGTTCGAGTGATAGACAAAACTCAAGATAAATCTTTATAATATTTAAATGAAAATTTGCTACACACGAGATTCGAACTTATGTTATTAGAGAATTTATTTCCACATCACTACTATATGCCTTACCAATTCGACTATACCCATGAGGACATTAATTGACCCTCTTGCTTTGGGGTTGTGCTTGTTTCGCTGTGGAAAAGTCGAAAAATCAAAGATAGATTTTGCGAAAGGAAACCATGTGAAATATTGATGGGCTTACCATCCTTTTCACACAGCATTTTCCCAAGGCATTCCGAGAGCCTGGGAGGGGGAACCAATCAATAAATCATAGAAATTTTCCTCAACAAGAATTTTTCGGCAAATTTTCCTATTTAGTCCCCAATTTATTTTTCTATGTAATATTTTTGTTCTTGATTATTTTAAACATTTTTTATCCCTAATTTGTTTTTTTAGACAATTTTGATCATTGATGATTATTGTCTAACTTTTTTTCATGAATTATTATATATTTTGTTACACATTACCTCACTCTCTATTCAAGTTAATCTTAAATACTTTGAAGCAATCAACTTTTAAGGACCAACTTTGGAACACAACACTCATGAGAGAGTCACGCGGTTTAGGGGTGACAAAATGAATGTTCAAATCCATTTGTATAAATTTATATGGATGTCAATCCATTTAAATTCAAATTATTTATGATTGATTTATAAATGGTTTAAATGGTTTGATTTTAAATGGTTTATGGATGTTCATGGACATCCATTTATTTATATAACTTTGATTATATTTTTTTAAGAGGGGATTTTTTGTAATTGTATTCAATTAAATTACTTAATATAATTTTTATTATTTAACCTCATGTTTAATTAACTTTTAAAATATTTAATTAACTAATCATCTATATGTATTTGTAAATGATTTGAATTTAAATGATTTATGAATATCTATGGACACTCATTTATTCATATAATTTTTTTTGAGCTCATTCTTTGTAATTGTATTCAATTAAATTTTTTAATGTAATTTTTATTACTCGTGCTCAATTCATTTTTTAAATATTTAATTCCATATGTATTAGAAATATGTAAAAATGATAATTCCACTATCAGTTGATTTTTTTAAGAAACAAATTTCTGTCAAAATGAAATGAAAATTTGTCTCATGTCAAGAGATTGCATAAAATGAGTAAAGGTGTGAGTTTTAAAAGTTGAATTAGTAAATAAATAACAAATAAAGTTGTAAAAATAATAATACTTATATAAAAAACTTAATTTGATATGAAATTTAAAATTTTCATACAACTTTTTTGTTTTTGAATTTTATAAAAACTTAATTATTGAGTCCTATGTTTTTGAATAATAGTGTTGTTTGTTCATTTTGTCACCCCTAAACCGCGTGACTCTCTCATGAGTGTTGTGTTCCAAAGTTGGTCCTTAAAAGTTGATTGCTTCAAAGTATTTAAGATTAACTTGAATAGAGAGTGAGGTAATGTGTAACAAAATATATAATAATTCATGAAAAAAAGTTAGACAATAATCATCAATGATCAAAATTGTCTAAAAAAACAAATTAGGGATAAAAAATGTTTAAAATAATCGAGAACAAAAATATTACATAGAAAAATAAATCGGGGACTAAATAGGAAAATTTGGAGTTTTCAAACATCCAAATCATCACCATCAAGATTGAATATTCTATTCTTTGTATGAAATTTTTTCTTTTTCTTTTTTCATTTTTTGGAGAAAACTCCACATGAAATTAATAATATATAATAAAACTTATACTCATAAACCACTTATGAATTATGATAGCTCTAGAGAGAGAAATACTGAGTTTTTTTTTTCTTCAATGCAAATATTTTTATATAGTTAAAATGAAATTTAAAATATATATATTGGGTTAAAGTGTAATGAATTAAATTTGATTAATGGACATTGACCAAGTTAGATTTTTTAAAATTGATGTTTATTGGATTTCATGGATATCCATTAAAATCCATTATGATAAATAGATTTAAATGAATATCTATTTAAAACAATTTAAGTTATATGGATGGAGAGCATATTCATTTAATATTGAATGATTTTGAATGTTTATTGAATTTCATCCACTTTGCCACCCCTAGGTGGCTCATGAGGCAATTGTCTCAGCTCCTAAAAAACCAAGGCTCATATGGTAAAAAGTGTTGGCTGCATTTGAATTTTTTAATTTTTTTTGTTTTTTTACTACAAATTTTTTCCACCTAATTTGTACCCTCATACGTATAAAATGACAAAAAAAACTTGAAGTGCAAAAATTAAAATTTTAAAAAGTTTGAAGGCAATTGACATTTTTTACCCTTGTATATATATATAATTAAATAATAAATTAGAGGCCTAAAATAAGAAAAGAATGAAGAAAGTTAATTATGCAGAGTTGATAATTCTTTTTCCAAAATTAAAATATTATATAAATAATTAATGAGACTTAATATTTGGAAATAATTAATTAAAAGCTTTAAAAAGGAAAAAAAAATGAAAATTTAACATTAGATGGCCTCAAAATAAAAGGAGAAGTTAATGTTAGAGTTGTTGATTTGTAAATGGTGGATAATTAAAAGCATAGAAAATTGCTAATAATTAACTCTTTGCTTATAAAAAGGTTTTACAATTAAAAGTATTGAAACAAACTCTTTGTGTGTGTATATATATATATATATATATATATATATATTAATACTCCAATTGAAGTACTAAAAAGATTAGATTCATTTTCAAATGCATGTATTAGTTATAGAATTTTATTAATCATGCCTATAACAGTCGTTTCTACTTAAATAAGTTTTCAAAATTAAGAATTACTAAAATCTTATTTGAGATTTTCTTTTGGCATGACGGTTGGATGGGAAACGTTACTCTTGCCCAACAGTTGTCTGATTTCTTTCATACTTCAACTCGAGTCAGTGATTTTTTCGATGGTTCGGACTGAAATTTTGACATTCTTTGTCGAGTGGTTTCTTCTTCAATGGTAGAGCAGATTGTCAGTCTGCCTTTATCTGTTGATACCTCGGACAACATGTTGTACGTCAGATGATAGGTTTACTATCAAGTCGGCCTGGTAGATAGTTAGAGAATCTTCAATTGTTTGGACTCCCTTTCACTTATTTTGGGGATCATCAATCCCTATGGTTATATGATTTTTTTTGCTGAAAAATGTGGCATGGTTTGATTCTGGCCGAGACAGTTATCAGGGACCGGATCTAGGTTCAATTGGCATCGAGATATTACTGTTGCCACTCAGAGGAGACACTACAACATATGTTCATCGACAGTCTAATTGTCGTTCACGTATGAGCTCACTTTTCTTCTATTTGCAGGTATCAGTCTGTCAGCAGGACGACATACCATCGATTCCTTCACTGAATTTCATTAGGCCGGCACGTATCTAGAGAACATATCCGTACCATCATGCCTTTACTAATTTTTTATTCATCTAGACAACATGCAATGATGCGAAGCACAGAGCATTGCTATGGAGCCACGATGGATCATTTGGTAAGTTTATAAACATATTTTATTTCTCCAGATGGGACGCATTTTCGACACATGTATTGATACGGAGACACATACTTTGTTTTGCTCTTTGGAGTCACATTATTTGCCCCTCCTCGCCCCCTGCCTATTATTGTTTCTTGGCATAGACCGTCTGTGGGATTCCAGAAGGTAAACACCGATGTATATGTTAAGGAATTGAGGGTTATCGGTAGTAGGATTATCAGAGACAGTGGTCGACAGTGGTAGACAGTGTGTTCATGTCTTCTATTCATTTTACGGTACTTGCACCATTTTCGAGGCTGAGTTGCAAGCTATTTTTGATGATCTCATTTTAGCTTAAGATTTGGAGCTAACAGCATTATCGATCGAGGCAAATTCTGCACTGGTTGTACATTGCATCACACGAGGATGAGGTCTGTGACACATTTATTTGTTTTTTCGTAGTATTCGACAACAGTTATGCCTTGATTGAGACATTGTTTCCCACATCTTTCAATAGGACGATCAAGTTGTTGATGACTTGACTTCTAAGGGATTGAAACATTAAAGTTTCACACTTTTCGCACCTCATGAGTTACATGAGAGAACTAGAGCATTGATATACATGATAGACTTGGATACCTTTCTGTTAGAGGACTCTACATTTTTTATGTATTCATGTATTTTTCATATATTGGAGATTAGATCAATGTCTATCTCATTCCTTTGTACTTTTTTTTGTTTTTATTTATAAGATTCAAGGGGTCTCTTTCCTTTTTTTTTTATTAAAAAAATCTTATTTGACATCAACTATGTCAAAAGATAGATTAAATGAATTAGGTTTAGCAATATGTTATAATATTTTGAATATAAAACTTTAATAAGTAATTTTGTAGCCAAAGAAAACAAGAAATATATATAAAAAAATCTTTAAACTTTTTAGACTAATTTTTCTACATAGGCTCCTAATAAAATTTTGTCGTAAACCTCATATTTTCTTGGCACAATCCTGCTTATGAGTTCTACCAAATGACTTGGATAGAGCAAATAAAATATTGAAAGCCTTAAAGCTTTTAATATCTTAATTTTGATTAAATGACAAACATTGACAATGACTAATGGTTTTATTGTATTAATGATGATCTCTTAGGATTCATATATCTAATCCTTGCAAGATCAAAGTTTCAATTCTTCAGAAAAGAGCTTTTGATGTCAAGCCTTGAAGATAAGAGTTTCTGGATTAGATAGGATCTAGAGGTGTAGATTTAATTCTTTATTTATCTTTGATTATCTCTAGGTCTATCCCTTTGAGTAATGAGTTCCATAGGTTGCTCAATAAAAGTGAAATGATTTTCAAAATGCATTTCATTTGGATAAAACATGAGTTGGGTTTTTGAAATGATTTTCAAAATACATGCACATACTTTAAAATTCATAAAATATAGTTTGCAAAATCTTAGAGTTGTTTGGAAACTTGTTTTGCATAGTTTTAATGCATTTGTGGTCGACCTGACAAAAGTGTGGACGACCACAAATCATGCGGTCGACCTGACAAAAGTGTGGACGACCACAAATCATGCGGTCGACCTGACAAAAGTGTGGACGACCCCAAATCATGCGGTCGACCTGACAAAAGTGTGGACGACCACAAATCATGCGGTCGACCAGACTTCTCAGAGTATCGTCCACAGATTGTCAAGAGTTCTCTGGAACACTTGCGGATGATGGAGCGGTCGACCGGACTTTTGAGGTCATCGTCCGCAGGTTGTCAAGAGTTCTCTGGAACATTTGCGGATGATGGTGCGGACGACCCTCCTGATTTGCGGTCGACCGCACTTCTCCTGAGTGGGATTCAAACAGCCATTTTTATGACCGTTGGTGCATACTTATAAATACCCAATCGTTTAAACAACTCCAATCAACTAATTTTTGAGCAAAAATCTGATCCTATCACTTCATAGAACCTCTGGAGATTATTTTGAAACCAAATCTTAACATTCATATTGTGAAATTCATCAAAGTGAGATTTATACAAAATCATTGGGGTTCTTGAGCAACTTACAAGAAAACATTACTCAAAGAGGTATTTATGCTTTACATTGATATATCTTCACATTAAGGTGATTTCATATATCAAACTCTTCTTATTCATATCTTGATTGATTTGTTCAAGGTTGCATTGAGCTTAAAACTCTAAGGGTTAGAGTGAGCCTTGAACCATAGAAAACTGTGTTTGTGTTAAGAGCTTCTTTTTCATTAATTGTTGTAATAGAGATAGGTGTGTAGACAAGGTTATATTGTAAAACTCAAAGTGTTGAGTGAACCTTGGTTGGTTAAGAGGTTTATGTTGTAAAACCCTAAGGGAATTGGGTGAGCCTCTATTGTATTCTCTCTTACTATATTAGTGAAAGGTTTTGTGAAATCCTTGAGTAGATAGCTCAAGGTAGTGGATTAGGTTTTGTTGGATAAACCGAACCACTATAAATCTTTGTGTTCATTGCTTCTTTTCTTGAACTCATCTTTTCATACTTTGGTTGAACACCAAGTGTTTGATATTTGTTATCTTAGAAAGCTTGTTTAATTTAAAGAAGAAAAATCGGTTAAAACCTAATTCACCCCCCCTCTTAAGTTTTTCAATTGGTATCAGAGCAGGTCTTCTTGTTGATAAGGCTTAACATCCTTGAAGCAAAGATTCTATGGCTCATCTAGATAACACTATGATGGTAGAAGGTTACTCTACTACTAGACCTCCTTTGTTGAATGGCACAAACTATAATTTTTGGAAAAATAGAGTTAGAATCTATATATCTTCTCTAAACTATGAATTATGGAATATTGTTGAAAATGGTCCCTATGTACCTTTCAAAGTTGTTGATGGTATAAAGATTGATAGAATTTCTGAGGAATTTGATGATGAAGATAAAAAGAAAATGACCCTTAATTTTCTTGCCATGAACACTCTTACTTGTGCATTTGATATGAATGAGTATAACAGGGTAAGATGTTGTGAATCTGCACATGAAATGTGGAGACTACTTGAAGTGACTCATGAAGGTACAAACCAAGTAAAGGAAACAAAACTTGGTATGCTTACAAGGGAGTATGAACTTTTCACTATGAAATCAAATGAAAACATCACTGATATGTTTACTCGCTTTACTAACATTATTAACGGTTTAAAAGTGTTTAGCAAGTCTTATTCTATAGGAGAACAAAATATGAAAATACTCAATGCTTTACCAAAGGCTTGGGAAGGCAAAACTACTGCTATGTTGGAAACTCATGATTTGAAGAAGAAACCAGTGGAAGAGCTTATTGGATCACTTCTCACTCATGAGATTAGGATGAAGTGGTTGAATGATCAAGAAGTGGAAGACAAAGGGAAAAGAGGAATTGCTCTCAAAACTAAAGAGAACAACGAAAATGAATCTTCCAGTGATGAGGAAGAAATGGATGATGAGGAAATAGCTCTTGTCATGAAGAACTTCAAGAAAATGTTCAAAAAGGGACATTTCAACAAATTCAAAAAGAAGCCATCGACATCTACAAATAACAACTCAAAGCAATGCTATGAATGCGGAAGTCCAAATCACTTCAAAGCGGACTGTCCAAAATTAAGAGAGAAAGAAAAGAAGTACAAGTCCAAGAACAAGAAAGGACTTGCTTGCACTTGGGATCAAGAAGGAAGTGAAGATGAAGAACAAACTGAACATGCAAATGTTTGTTTCATGGCCATTGAAGATGAGGTAAATACTCCAAAAACTCCTTCTTTAGTTGATAGCGAAAGTGATGATGGTATTTGTGACATGTTTGATAGAGATGAATTCATCTCCAATCTCTATAAGGAAATGAAAAAGATTATCAAGAAAAACAAAGTCTTGAAATGTCAAGTAGAGAAGCTATCATTAGATAATACTAGGCTCATTGATGAAAATGCCTTGTTAACTTCTACAAAGATTTGTCTTGATGAGAATGTTATTGGTTTAAATGATAAGGTAAAATTTCTTGAGAATGCTAATGTTGATCTTATTTCTAGAAACAAGAAGTTGGATGATATGATGAGTGATTATGATGCCATGAAAATTAGAATGAGTGATTTAAGTGCTAGCTTGCAAAAACTTACATGTGGTAGGGACAATTTGAACAAACTACTTGGTATGCAAAGACTCACTCATGATAAGAGAGGTCTTGGTTTTGATGATAGTTATAATAATGTCTCACACACACATGAGAGTTTATCTCACTCACATATGTCACATACATATAAGAGAGTATCTCATGCATATCATTCACATGTCTATACTTCTTCGAAAATATGTTGTACTTATTGTGGTAAAAATTGTCATAAAGTGACTAGATGTTATATGAAGAAAAAGATTGAGAATGGTGCTAAAAGCACTTGGGTAATTAAAAGAACTAACCCCAATGGACCCAAGAGAATTTGGGTACCAAAAGGCTTATTAACATCTTTGGTGTAGGTATGTTTTCAATTGAAAACAAAGGAGAACAAATGGTTTCTTGACAGTGGATGCTCAAGACACATGACTGGAAATGCATCCATACTTAATGATGTCAAACCAAGAGATGAAGGATTTGTGACTTTCGGTGACAAAAAGAAAGGGAAAATCATTGGCATTGGCAATGTTGGTAAAAGTACTTCTCCCTTTATTAAAGATGTTCTTCTTATTGATAATCTCAAATATAATTTGCTTAGTATTAGTCAATTATGTGATAATGGTTATAAGGTTATTTTCAAGAAGGATTCATGTTTAATTATTGATGATTGCTCTAACAAAATTGTTTTTGTTGGAAATAGAAATGGAAATATGTATGATCTTTACTTTGATGATTTAGTTGAACAAGATGTTAAATGTCTTGCTTTGAAAGATGATGATGCATATATTTGGCATCGTAGGTTAGGACATGTGAGCATGGATACTTTGCATAACTTATCTAAACATGAATATGTTAGAGGATTGCCTGCCATTCATTTTGAAAAAGATCGTGTTTGTGATGCGTGTCAATATGGTAAACAAGTCAAGAGTTCTTTTAAACCTAAGAAGATTGTTTCAACTTCAAAACCTCTTGAACTTGTTCATATGGATTTATTTGGTCCTATGAGGACAATGAGCCTTGGTGGAAAATTGTATGCTTATGTGATAGTTGATGACTGCTCTAGATTTACTTGGGTATTATTCTTGTTGGGCAAAGATGAAGCTTTTGGAGCTTTTGTCAAGCTTTTTAAACAAGTACAAAACACCATAGGTTGCAAACTCATCTCCATTAGAAGTGATAATGGTAGAGAATTTTGCAATATTAACTTCACTAAACTGTGTGATGAGAATGGAATTTCTCACAATTTTTCTATTGCTAAAACTCCTCAACAAAATGGTGTTGTTGAGAGGAAAAATCATACGTTACAGGAAATGGCCCGTTCTATGCTATGTGAAAATAATTTGCCAAAGTATTTTTGGGCTGAAGCTGTAAACACCTCTTGCTATATTATAAATAAAGTGCTTCTTAGACCTCTTGTGAAGAAAACCCCCTATGAACTTATGTTTGGCAAAACTCCTTCTATTTCTTACTTCAAGGTTTTTGGTTGTAAATGTTTTGTTTTAAATGTCAAAGACAATCTTGGTAAGTTTGATAAGAAATCCGATGAAGGTATATTTCTTGGCTATTCTTCAATAAGAAAAGCTTATCGTGTGTATAATAAGAGAACTATGATTATTGAAGAAGTTATTCATGTTGTTTTTGATGAATCTAACATCTATTTGCCAAGAAATGAGATTGAAGGTGATATTCAAGAAATACCCTTGAAGTCAATAAATAAGGATGCTGCTCAAACAAATGAAAATCCTTCAACATCAAATGATGAGAATGGAGAAGTCCTTGAAAATCAAGAATCTATCTCACTTGAAGAAGGAACAAAGTATGATCTTCCAAAAGAATGGAAATATGTTCACAACCATCCAAAGGATCAAATCATTGGTGATCCAAATGAAAGGGTAAGAACTAGAAGATTTTTTACAAATTTTGTTGATGATTTTGCATTTTTATCTCATATAGAACCTAGGAACATTGATGAAGCTCTTAATGATGATTTTTGGATTATTGCCATGCAAGATGAGTTAAATCAATTTGAAAGGAGCAAAGTATGGGAACTTGTACCTAGACCTTCAAATCTTACTATTATTGGTACAAAATGGGTTTTTAGAAACAAACTTGATGAACATGGTATTGTAACTAGAAATAAGGCTAGACTTGTTGCTCAAGGATATAATCAGGAAGAAGGTATTGATTATGATGAGACCTTTGCTCCAGTGGCTAGATTAGAGTCCATTAGAATGTTACTTGCATTTGCTTCCTTTAAAGGTTTTAAATTATTTCAAATGGATGTCAAAAGTGCTTTCTTAAATGGTTTCATTCAAGAGGAAGTGTATGTTGAACAACCTCCTGGTTTTATTCATGAATCATATGTAAATCATGTGTACAAGCTCTCCAAAGCCTTATATGGTTTAAAGCAAGCACCAAGAGCTTGGTATGATAGACTTAGCAATTTTCTTATTGAAAAAGGTTTTTCTAGAGGTATAGTTGATACTACTCTCTTTATTAAAAATAAAGCTCATGATATTTTGATTGTTCAAATATATGTTGATGATATTATTTTCGGAGCTACTAATGAAAATATGTGCAAAGATTTCTCTAAGACAATGCAGGATGAATTTGAAATGAGCATGATGGGTGAGTTGACATTTTTCCTTGGATTACAAATTAAGCAAGCAAAGGAAGGTACTTTCATTAACCAAGCCAAGTACACAAAAGAATTACTGAAAAGGTTTGGAATGGCTGATTCAAAGGAGATTGATACTCCTATGGCCACATCTATTAAATTAGACAAAGACGAGAATGGTAAGATGATTGACCAAACTATATACAGAGGAATGATTGGTAGTCTTTTGTATTTAACTAGTAGACCTGATATTATGTTCTCTGTTTGTCTATGTGCTAGATTTCAATCATCTCCTAGAGAATCTCATTTAATTGCTGTGAAACGTATTCTTAGATACTTAAAGGGGACTATAGATTTTGGTTTGTGGTATCCTAAATCTATGTCTTTTGAGCTAGTAGCATTTACTGATGCAGATTATGCAGGTTGTAGAGTAGAACGTAAGAGTACTAGTGGTCACTGTCAATTTCTTGGTTACTCTTTAGTTTCTTGGTATAGTAAGAAACAAGCTTGTGTCTCTCTCTCTACCACTGAAGCTGAATACATTTCTGCTGGTAGTTGTTGTGCACAAGTTTTATGGATGAAAACCACCTTGCAAGATTATGGCTTGAACTTTGATTGTACCACTATCAACTGCGATAATACTAGTGCCATAAATCTGACAAAGAATCCTATACAACATGCAAAAACTAAGCATATAGATATTAAACATCATTTTTTGCGTGATCTTGTTTTAAAAGGTGATATTGTTCTTGAGTTTGTTTCTACGGATGATCAATTAGCTGATATTTTCACAAAGCCTTTGGCTGAGAAAAGGTTTTGTTTACTTAGAAAACTTTTGGGTATTGGTACGTTTGATTTCTAACTTGTGCGTTTTTATAAAGTCTGTCAAATATATGCTTTTGTGCATTGTTTGGATAACACCATTGGCAGGTGCGGTCGACCGCAAGCTAGAAAATAATCATCCACAGAACAGACAGTGGACTTGAGGATGATCATGACAGGATGACCGGTCGACCGCAGATTCAAAATATCGACCGGTGAGGTTCCAGTGGACTTGCGGACGATACACTTATCAAATCGTCCGGTTGACCGCAGATTAAACACATCGACCGAAAATGTTCCAGAGAATTTGCGGACGACTCAAATTAAAACTTCCGGTCGACCGCAGATTAAATGTATCGACCAAAAATGTTCCCGAGTAACAAAAATCAAGGTGCGGACGATACTGCGGATGACGATCCGGTCGACTGCACATCTGTGGACCGTTACAAATATGCCTCTTTCGGACGCAACTTTTCATCTTCTAATCATCCCCACCTCTTCATTTATCAGCCGCAACTCTTCAAACTCTCATAACCCACGAACAATCCACCATAAATACACTTCATTTCTTCCCCAATTCATACATTCATCCTACATATCCTTGTTTGCTGTATTTGAAAACCCTAGAAATGGCAAAAACTCAAAGTGACAAGGGCAAAACACAAATGGTTCAAGATGTTCCAAAGAAGAAGAGAACCATGCAAGCTTCTTCTCAACTCTTCAGGAGCAAGCATCATGAGGATCGTTACAATGATTACCTCAAGAATCGCCAAGTAATTTCTGGGAGCACCATTGATAGGTATGAATTTCCCTTTGATAGAATTCTTACCTATATGGCTTGGCAAGGATGGGATAATATAATTGATCATGAAGAATCCTTGTATACTGATCTTGTATATCAGTTTTATGCTAATCTTGAAGAGGTGTTAGAAAAGGAGGGAGAGATGACTATAAGGACTCTTTTTGTTTCAAGGGTCAATGTGATAGATATACAATTTACTTCCATTGGTTTAGATGAAATCTTAGAGATACCTATAGATGGGATTGAGTACTTTAATACTCATCACAGAATAAATCATAAGGATTTTTCTGCTGAGGGTTTTGAGAAGATATTCACTAAAGGAAACTCTTTTGTAAACTTAGTCAAGAGAGAGGCCAATGTGTTTAGTTTTGAACATCGTATTCTTCATCATATGTGCACTAACATCTTCATCCCCACTGAAGGCCATAAAACTACTGTCACGTTTATGCATATGTTTCTTATGTATTTGTTGGTGAAGAGAATCCGGGTGGATTTTGGTTACATTATGGTACACCACATGATGGCTACCATTGAGAAGGGCAAAGGTGTTCCGAAAAGCTTACCCTATGGACGGTTATTAACCAAAGTCTTTCGCCATTTCAACGTCCCATTTCCAGAACTGAAGGGGACAAAACATGTGCCTAAGTTCAACTTTGCTTCTTTTAAAAGAATGCAAGCGTTATGTCTCAATGGTACATGGGACTTGAAGAAAAATATGACTTCGGAAGAGATCATTGTGGCAACAAAGGAGACAGCAAGGTTGATGGGAAAAGAACCACCGATAACTCTTCATGAAGGCGACCTTTCTGGCGAAGGTGAAGACTCACAATGTGTGAAAAGATCACTTCATCTAGATGAGGAAGAAGATGTTCCTCCTGAGGCTCCAGATTTGAAGAGGGCAAAAGGTAAAGAAAAAGTTGGAGAGGAAGATGTATCCACTCCAAAACCTGCCATCTGGGGTGCCCTGGAAGAAATTTCTTCTCAGATTGGCTCGATGTTTAGCACGTTTGACAATCATTTCAAGACACTTCACTCCAAGACACTTCACCTAGGAGATAGTGTTTTTCTGCACTTATTGTACTTTTGTTTTATCCAGACAACTTATCTCTTGTTTGTATTCTTGACTCTATTTTTATATATTTTTCCCCATGATGACTCCTTGGTAGTTGAGGGATCTTATTGTTTAATTAACTTTGTTCTATCCTTTCTATCCATTCTTTTTGAATGATGACAAAAGGGGGAGAAAAACAACTGTTGATTGCAATATATAAATGTTGTGTAACTAACTTTTTGTTTCAGGAACTTCTGAGATGAACTTAAATGCTCAAACTCATCAAAATCAAGAGAAAGGAGAAATAGCTCTAAAAGGTTAAGTATGGCTATCCATGGTTTAAAAGTTATATATTTCTAAGTTTATGCTATAATGAGATTGAAGGAGAATGGGAATTGTGTGTTGATGGCCGGGTTGGCCTTATATGTGATTTTATGTGTTATCTCATCTCTTTTTGCATTGATTGAATTTATGCAAAAATGGTTTTTATAAAAGTTATAAAAGAAACTCTGTCAAATTTTTTACAAAACTAATGCATATTGATAGGGGGAGCTTTATAAATGTTTTTATAGTCTTTCTATATGTTATTCTGGAAGGAAGGAGGATACGGAGGTAGGTGGAAAAATAGGCTTCTTTAAGCCTATATAAGCTAGGAAGTGATCTCGTATACTTACATTGAATACGTTAATTTTGAGATCCAGTATTTATTCGAAAAATGTTACATTCTATATATTTCTTGATATCATCAAACTAAATGGTTAAATGCTATATGTGATATCTTACAAATACCTAGCATATTGTAAGGGGGAGCACTTTTAATAATTTTATTACATATTATATAAACTCTTCCTTACTTTGAATCCTTGCACTTAATTGTTATATTCATCACATTGCATCAATATTTGTCATCATCAAAAAGGGGGAGATTGAAAGCCTTAAAGCTTTTAATATCTTAATTTTGATTAAATGACAAACATTGACAATGACTAATGGTTTTATTGTATTAATGATGATCTCTTAGGATTCATATATCTAATCCTTGCAAGATCAAAGTTTCAATTCTTCAGAAAAGAGCTTTTGATGTCAAGCCTTGAAGATAAGAGCTTCTGGATTAGATAGGATCTAGAGGTGTAGATTTAATTCTTTATTTATCTTTGATTATCTCTAGGTCTATCCCTTTGAGTAATGAGTTCCATAGGTTGCTCAATAAAAGTGAAATGATTTTCAAAATGCATTTCATTTGGATAAAACATGAGTTGGGTTTTTGAAATGATTTTCAAAATACATGCACATACTTCAAAATTCATAAAATATAGTTTGCAAAATCTTAGAGTTGTTTGGAAACTTGTTCTGCATAGTTTTAATGCATTTGTGGTCGACCTGACAAAAGTGTGGACGACCACAAATCATGCGGTCGACCAGACTTCTCAGAGTATCGTCCACAGATTGTCAAGAGTTCTCTGGAACACTTGCGGATGATGGAGCGGTCGACCGGACTTTTGAGGTCATCGTCCGCAGGTTGTCAAGAGTTCTCTGGAACATTTGCGGATGATGGTGCGGACGACCCTCCTGATTTGCGGTCGACCGCACTTCTCCTGAGTGGGATTCAAACAGCCATTTTTATGACCGTTGGTGCATACTTATAAATACCCAATCGTTTAAACAACTCCAATCAACTAATTTTTGAGCAAAAATCTGATCCTATCACTTCATAGAACCTCTGGAGATTATTTTGAAACCAAATCTTAACATTCATATTGTGAAATTCATCAAAGTGAGATTTATACAAAATCATTGGGGTTCTTGAGCAACTTACAAGAAAACATTACTCAAAGAGGTATTTATGCTTTACATTGATATATCTTCACATTAAGGTGATTTCATATATCAAACTCTTCTTATTCATATCTTGATTGATTTGTTCAAGGTTGCATTGAGCTTAAAACTCTAAGGGTTAGAGTGAGCCTTGAACCATAGAAAACTGTGTTTGTGTTAAGAGCTTCTTTTTCATTAATTGTTGTAATAGAGATAGGTGTGTAGACAAGGTTATATTGTAAAACTCAAAGTGTTGAGTGAACCTTGGTTGGTTAAGAGGTTTATGTTGTAAAACCCTAAGGGAATTGGGTGAGCCTCTATTGTATTCTCTCTTACTATATTAGTGAAAGGTTTTGTGAAATCCTTGAGTAGATAGCTCAAGGTAGTGGATTAGGTTTTGTTGGATAAACCGAACCACTATAAATCTTTGTGTTCATTGCTTCTTTTCTTGAACTCATCTTTTCATACTTTGGTTGAACACCAAGTGTTTGATATTTGTTATCTTAGAAAGCTTGTTTAATTTAAAGAAGAAAAATCGGTTAAAACCTAATTCACCCCCCCTCTTAGGTTTTTCAAATATGAATGAAAGGAACTAATGATCAACAAAATATCATCATTGACAAGATGTTCATATAATCATCTATGACTAAAATAGTCCAACAAAAATCAAGATCAATCAAGTTTAAAATAATCATTGAGGGTCAAAATGGTTTAAAAAAAACACATCAAAGATTAATATGAAAATTATCCAAGTTTTCCTAAATTTAATACAAATCCTATGATTTGATATTGAAAAACCTAAGGGGGGTGAATTAGGTTTT
Organism: Apocynum venetum; assembly: GCA_019593545.1. Classification (NCBI taxonomy): domain Eukaryota; kingdom Viridiplantae; phylum Streptophyta; class Magnoliopsida; order Gentianales; family Apocynaceae; genus Apocynum; species Apocynum venetum. The sequence continues at coordinate 286,379 of SRSM01000145.1, read as the reverse complement.
ATCCAAATTTATTTTACTTTAATTCTAGCAATGCTTTTTAAGACAACAAATAACAAACATTTGGTGATCAAACAGTGTGAAATAATGTGTTCAAGAAATTTGCAAAGAATACAATGATTTATAGTAGTTCGGTTTATCCAACAAAACCTAATCTACTACCTTGAGCTATCTATTCAAGAATTTCACAAAATCTTTAACTAATTTAGCACAAGAGATTACAAAAGAGGCTCACCCAATTTACCTTAGGGTTTTACAATACAAACATCTTACACAATCAAGGTTCACCCAACTCTTTGAGTTTTACAATACAACCTTGATTATACACTAATATCTAATACAATAATTAATGAAATAGATACATTTAAGATAATCACAATTATCTATAATTCAAGGCTCACTCTAACCCTTAGAGTTTTAAGCTCAATGCAACCTTGATTAAAATTTACAAGATAAGAATAAGAAGAGTTTGATATAAATATCACCTTAATGTGAAGATATATCAATTTGAATCATAAACACCTCCTTGAGTAATATGTTCATCTAGATTGCTTCAAGTACACCAATAATTTAGTAAAGACATTTCTTGGATGATTTTCACAATAAATATTATGAAAGGGTTTCAAAATGATTTCAAGATGTTCTATATAGAGTAAGAATGAGATTTTTGCTTAAAAAGTCGTAATACTAAGATTTTTAAATAATTAGGTATTTATATGTATGCACTAACGGTTTTAAAAGTGGTTGTTTGAATCCCACTCGGGAGAAGTGTGGTCTTATCAGACGGGTCGTCCGCACTATCATTCGCAAGTGTTCCAAAGAATTTTGAACATTCAATGGACGATGAGTTGAGTAGTCCAGTTGACTCCACCATCATCTGCAAGTGTACCAGAGAATTCTGGACATTCTGCGGACGATGAGTTGAGTAGTCTGATCGAATTGCTCACATAAAATAGTCAATCAAGTTATTCAGCTCAATGACAACATCAACACAAATGACATAAAATTAATGACCGATTAAAGTCATGTAATTCGTTTCAAACAATTCTCTATCAAATAATCAAACACAGATTTAAATTAATCAAAAGTTACTACTTTTAGTTACCGAAAACCGATTATGCATAACCCTCGTTAATCAACTATATAAAACAATTAAGATGGCCAATAATAATTGATAGAATAAAACCAAGAATTGTTTAAATACCCAAATAGAAATAATGATCATTTGAAAAGATCAAATTTTTAATGACATAAAAAAAATCTCATATTCTAGAATAAAGTAAAGCTAATACATGTCCTTGTCAACTATAAATGTTACTCACAATCCATGAAAGAAAACATCATAAAAAGATTAAGGGAAAGAGAGAAACTCATTAGTCGGAAATCCGATTTCCTGAGAAGCTCCAACCCTTGATCTTCTACAATGCTCGGAAACAAAGTGTCTAAGGTGCTTGACACCCAAAACTTAGCTATTAAGTCCTATATATAGCTAGAAAAGATCATAGGGTTAATTACACAAGAGTCCTAAATAGAAACTCCTTAAAAATAGCTTAAAAACTTCAATTCGGAGAGTGAACGCCTGAGATAGCAATGTGGATGCCTGAGAGACACTGACGCATCACTTGGATGCTTGCTGCTGTCAAACTTCTGAGGGTGGATGTGTGAAGTATGATGGATACATCCACTTCTTCTTTCTTCCAAATATCCATCTTCAAGCTTCCAATCTCTTCCAATTCCGTCTAAACATCTTTTAAAACATTCTAAAGACTTGAAAATAAAAGTATAAGTGTAAAAAATCATTTAAAGCACAAAAACACATAATTAGGTAAATTTATCTAGATAAACAACACATTCAGCTCCTAAAAACCAATCTAATTATGGTTCAATCATCTTTGATGATTGATTTTAACTTCTCCTCTATATTTTTATGAGATAATTATTTGGTCTTTCTATTCAAATTTTGTCTATTACATGTCAAGTCAACGTTAGGAAATATATTCAAACCTAAAGGCTATTTTTAGAAAGGTATTAAGTTCCCTCATATTTCAAAAGCATGTGCATTTCCACCATGATCATCTATCTCAACAACTACAAATAGTTTTGTTTTTTTTATTAAAGGGGATTTTGGGGAATGGAAAAGCTGGGGATTGAACCCGCGTCCGCAATAGGCATTTGTGGAGTCTTGGCCACTGGACCAACCTCCTAATCCTAGCTACAAATCTTTGAGAAGTTGAGATTTCCAATATAGGGTCTAATTTCCAAAATAGTGTGACTAGGGTCTCTATTTGATTTTCAAACAATAGTATATATCCAGAACACACAGACTCATAGAAGACGCTAGCCTTTACATTTGGAACAAATGAATACACCCCTTGTTGAATTTCTTGTTCCTTTTCAGAAATTTTTATCATTATCTTGTTTATCAAAGTTTTTAATGATAAAATGATGGCTTGATTTCATGAAAAACTGATGAAGGAGAAATAGTTGCCTAACATATTCATTTAGTTAGACATCTAACCACTTGATCGAACTCCTAACCAAATTTGATGCCATGATCAATCCCATTCCATTTACTATCAGCTTTGGTTTACTGGGGAACCTCTTTTCTTCCCTGTAATTCCTAAGTATCCCATACTATGTGAATATTAACAACAATTATTTTGCTTTAGATGGTTGGAACTTATAAAAATATTCATACATAGTATAGTAATATACAATATAAGAAGAAGAATATACTAACTTTCTTAGCAATGTCCTAAAACAAAATATTCCACCCCTTCTCTAATTGTTGAAGACTTTGGGTATTTTGTTCCCTAAATTCAACTATGTATTCGTTTCCAAATTTTGCACTTTAGAATTCAAGATGTCTTGAAATTTATTCTTCTTTACTTTTCTCTCAAGTAAGAAATGTATGTTTAAACTATTAAAACTAATGGTATAATTCTAATAATGTATTCTAGTATTTATAGATAACTAAGGGACTCTACTAATAGATACGTTACTCTTTATGTTATATATGCGTCCATTAAATTAATTATAATTTATAAGCAGACATAGCTTATTTCTTTATGAATATGTCTATTTAGTTTTAATTAAAAGATGTGTCTCATTTAAAGTCTAATAAAGTATACTTCAATCACTAAAATACTCAACAATACCTCATTTTTAAAGTTATACTTTAATACTTAATGCACTTACAAACTCATTTGAGAGATAACATAAATATATTATGCATCGAGTGAAGTGTTGCGATAGAATTGAACTTACCTTGGTGAGAATCTACTAGAGTTGGTGAAACATTGGATATAGTTGATCTTGAACTTTTCACCATTTGTAGTAATCAAGATAATAAATTTTACACATAACATATCTTAATAAACAAAGTTCGCAGTTGTGATCCTTCTAGTCATGAACATATCCTAGTTTCATGATAGTTTTAGATAACTTAGCCATTTTTCATTCTTATAATTGCAGTCCCACAATTACTATTGAAAAACTTAAGAGGGGGGTGAATTAAGTTTTATCCGATTTTTCTCATCCTAATTAAATCAATCTTTTCTAAGACAACAAATATCAAATACTTGGTGCTCAAACAGTGTGTGAAACAATGTGTTCAAGTAGATAGCAAATATTTATAGTGGTTTGGTTTATCCAATAAAATTTAATCCACTACTTTGAGCTATCTACTCAAAGATTTCACAAAATCTTTCACTAATTTAGCACGAGATATTACGAAAGAAACTCACTTAATTCACCTTAGGGTTTTACACAAAAACCTCTTACCCAATCAAGGTTCGCCCAACTTCCTTGAGTTTTGCAACACAACCTTGATTATACACTTATCTCTAATACAACAATTAATGAAATAAACACACTTATAATCATAATTATCTTTAATTCAATGATCACTCTAACCCTTAGAGTTTTAAGTGTAATGCAATCTTAAATGGAACTTATAATATGAGAATAAAAAGAGTTTGATATAGATATCACATTTAGTTGTGAAGTTATATAAATTCTTGTACAAAGACCTATTTGAGTAATTTGTTCTTTTGGATTGCTCAAGAACACCAATGATTGTGTGAAGCTCTTCTTAGATGATTTTCACAATATAAATGTTTTGAAAGGGTTTGAAAATGTTTCTAAAATGTTCTATAATGAATATGAATAAGATTTTTGTTCAAAAAATGGTGTGTTTAAGATTTTCAAACATTTAGGTATTTATATATATACTTCAACGGTCATAAAAATGAATGTTTAAATCGCACTCAAAAGACTTGCGATCGTCCACACCTTAGACTGGTCATTCGCACTATCGTCCATAAATACACCAAAGAGCTCTGGACATTTTGCGAACAATAAGCTGAAAAGTCTGATCAACCGTATAATATGTGGTCGACCACACATGCACACTAACCATGCAACACAAGATTCAATCAACTCTTAAAGTTGTTGAATCTATTTTATAAAACCTTTAAGCATATGCATGTATTTTGAAAACCATTTCAAATACTCAAGTCATGTTTTATCTTTATGAAGCACATTTTGAAAAACATGTACTTTTATTGAGTAACCTATAGAATAATTAATCATAGAGGTAGACCTACAGATATCTAAGTGATATCAATATTTAACACTAATATTTTAGATCCTGTCTAATCCATAAATGCTTATCATCAACTCTTGATAACATATGATCTTTCCTGAAGACTTGAAACTTCGATCTTGCATGGATTAGACATTTGAATCCTAAAAAGGCATTACTTGTACAATTAAGACATTAGTCATCATCAATGTTTGTTATTAATCAAAATTAAGACATTAAAAACTTTAGAACTTTCAACTATTATATAGGTGACGACTATATTATGAGTTCCAAAAACTTCTACAACTGTCATTAAATGTTTTTGCTAACCTTAACTACTTTTATCAACAAGCTTCAATCATAAGAATGAGTTGAATTGTATGTTTTGTTCCTAAAATTTAACTATATATTCTTCTCCAAATTATGCACCCTAAAATTCAAGACGTATAGAAATTTGTTCTTCTTTGTTCTTCTCTTAAGTAAGAAATATATGTTTAAACTATTAAAATTGATGATAAAATTCTAATCATGTATTATAGTATTTATAGATAACTAAGAGACTCTACTAATAGATACATTATTTCTTATAAACTAACATATCCTTTTGTTATGTACACATCTATTCAATTTAATTAATATTTATGAACATATTGATTATTCATTTATGAATATGTCTATTTAGTTTTAATTAAAAGATATGTCCCATTCAAAGAATAATAAAGTATATTTCAGTAGAAAGATTTGGTCTAAAATGTGTATACCTGCCCTTAAAGTCCCTTGCGAAAGGTAACCTTCCCAATTTTCTCAATCCTCGTCAATTTTGAACATTTGACCAAAAAGAAAAGAAAAATGATGAACCACATTTTGGGTTCTTGAATCCCGAATCTAGCAAGGTGTTTCTCAAATTATCAACTATTCCTTTGGTGCTCATTTGATTCCATACAATGTTTTGTGAAGTTTTGTGCACATGACGTGATTTACTTTTATTCTCAAATCTTAGTTGTACAATTTTTATGAAAATGAAGCACAACATCAACTTAGGAACAAGTGAATACAATTAACACATGTATACTATGAATCCACACCTAACCTTAACAAATGAAAGCTATAACTCTGAATGATAAGAAAATAAGAACCTACCAAAATAATACGATCATGATAAGAACGTAGCAAAATACTATCTTATTCTGAATTGAATGTCCATATTTCTATTTTAGTTTATCTAGAATTGAATGTCACTGAAAGCCCTAAAGCTTTTAATGTCTTAATTTTGATTAATGACAAACATTGATGAGGACTAATATCTTATTTGTACAAGTGATAGAGTTTTTGGATTCATGATTTAATCCATGCAACAACAAGATTTCAAGTCTTCAAGCAAGTATACAAGTCAAGACTATCAAGATTTGAAGACAAGCTTTTATTGGATTAGATAGGAACTAGAGGTAATAGTTTTAGAGTTATATATTTTGATATATCTAGTTCTACCTCTAATTGAGTAATGGTTTCTAAAGATTGCTCTATGAACTTAAAATGTTATTTCAAAATGTTTTTAATATGTTATAATATGTTTTGGTATTTCGAAAACCATGCATCGTGATTTCAAAACCTAAATGGTTCATAAACTCTTGTTGGATTGATACCATAACTTATATGGTTGATTGAAATCATCATTTGTGTGTTAGAGTATTGTTGATACACAAATGAACATGCTTCAGTCGACCTAAAGTGGTCCAGGTATCGTTCATAAGTTAGTTTATCTTGTGGATGCATGTGCTGTCAAATTTGTTCATCTGCCAACCTGTGGACGACCATGAGGTCGACCGCAGGTGAAGTGAGGTCAACCGCAGGTGAAGTCCGGTCGACCGGAGGATGAAAAATCATTATCCGGTGGTTGTCCAGTGAGCTTGAGGTTGATGGTGCGGACGACCAAGTCTGATATGCGGTCGACCGTACTTCCTGAGTGGGTTTCCAACAGCTTCATTTTTTACCGTTGGGAGCAAACTATTAAATACCAAAACCTTTGGAATTCTTTCTAAGAAGATTTTTTGAGCAAAAACATTATATATCTTGATCCTATAACATCTTAGAAACATTCCAAAACCCTTTCTAAACATCAATCTTGTTAAAATCATTAAAGAAGGGTTTTTACATTCAAAGGTGAATTTTGAGCAATCTTGACAAGCCATTACTCAAAGAGGTGATTGTGATTCAAATTGATATATCTTCACATTAAGGTGATATCCATAAAACTCTCTATCTTTTATTATTGATTGTAATTGTATTAAGGTTGCAAGTAGCATAAAACCCTAAGCGTTAGGGTGAGCCTTGTGTAGGTTGTTTTGTATTCAATGTTTGTTTGTAAAACCTTTGGGTGAACCTTGAATTGAATTGTATTGTTAGGATTCACTAAGGAGAGTGGTGAGATTATTGTATAATCAAGGTTGTGTTGTAAAACTCAAAGGTTGAGTGAGCCTTGATTGGTTTGAGAGGTTATTTGTAAAACCCTAAGGTGAATTGGGTGAGCCTCTTTTGTAATCTCATTTATTTGATTAGTGAAGGGATTTGATAAATCCTTAAGTAGGTAACTCAAGGTAGTGGATTAGGTTTTGTTGGATAAACCGAAGCACTATAAATCATTGTGTTCATTGCTCTAATTTTTACATTTTATTTGAATACATTTTTTTCTCACACAACTAGCACACCAAGTGTTTGATATTTGTTGTCAAAGAGGTGTTTTATTGAATTAGGTTTAAAAATCGGATAAAAACCTAATTCACCCCCCTCTTAGGTTTTTCAATTGGTATCAGAACAGGTCTTCTTATTTAAAGTTTAATCACCTAGAAGTAAAGATCTTATGGCTCATATAGACAACAATATCATAAGTGAGGGTTACTCTACTAGTAGACCACCTTTGTTGAATGGCTATAACTACACTTTATGGAAAGATAGAATTCATATTTATATTTCCTCCATTGATTTTGATTTATGGAATATTGTTATAAATGGTCCTTATGTTCCCTCTAAGATTATAAAGGGAAGAAGTGTTGAGAAAACTCTTAATGAGTTTGATGAAGAGGATAAAAAGAAAATGACTTCAAACTTTATTGCTATGAATATTCTTTGTTGTGCTCTTGATTTAGATGAATACAATAGAGTAAGTGGTTGTAGTTCTGCATATGAAATGTGGAGATTACTTGAAGTTGCACATGAAGGATTGACATGCACATCAAATCAAGAAGAAAGTGAAAATGAAGAAAACGATCAATCCGAGTTTGCAAACACTTGTCTTATGGCTCTTGAAGATGAAGTAAGTACTTCTACCTCACAAACTTTGCACATTAGTGAAAATGATTGCAATGATAATTGTGATATATTTGATCAAGATGAATTTGTTGCTAATCTCTATTATGAAATGAAGAAAGTCATCAAGAAGAATAAATTCTTGAAATGTCAAGTTGAAAATTTGTTATTGGCAAATGCTAAATTACTTGATGAAAATGCTTTATTGCTTTCTTCCAAAGTGACTCTTGATGAAAATATTATTGGTTTATGTGATAAGGTGAAATTTCTTGATAATGCTAATAATGATCTTGTTATTAGAAACAAGAAATTGAATGACATGATGAATGACTATGATGCTATGAAGTTGAGAATAGATGATTTAAGTGTTAGCTTACATAAACTCACATGTGGTAGAGATAATTTGAATAAATTACTTGGTGCTCAAAGATTTTCTAATGATAAGAGAGGTATTGGTTTTATTGATACACATGATGATGCCTTGCATACACACAAAAATATATCACACAAGAATATCTCACATGTGCATCATATAGTACATCATACACATCACACTCATACTCATATGTCATCAAGAAAATGTTGTCCCTATTGTGGTAAGTTTGGCCATAAGGTAAATACATGTTATGCCAAGAAGAAAATCGAGAATGGTGCAAAAAGTATTTGGATTGTTAAAACAAATTCGACTAATTCTCATGGATCCAAAGTCACTTGGATACCAAAAGTTTCATCTTCTTTGTAGGTAACTCAATATGTTGATCATGAAGGAAGCAATACAACATGTCAAGAGAATTTGCTCAATCCACATGATCAAATATGATATACTAAGGTACAATGTTCTTCTTGAAGGTAATAAAAAAAATCATTCTTTTGAGATTGAATCATTAGTAAGAATTTCTTGGTTATGAATTTTGTAAACCTTGTTCATCATGTTATATGTGTTACATATGGTTGAAAAGTATTTTTAATACTATTACTTGATTAGTTCTCTAATTAGATTTTGTATTTTGTATATGCTAAATTATTTCCTCATGAAACATGTAAATTGCATATAGTGATAATTGAGTTGTCTTGCCATATTGTTTGATATAACTCTTTTACAAACTTTTCTCATAAACGCTGAATATACTATAAATATCATTTGATTGTTCACATGGTATAATTGGATTGTGTCTTTGAGTGAAGACTAGTAGTTCTGATGAACTTGCGGACGACCCTTGAGAAGGTTCCGGTCGACCGCATGGAATAATTGATCATCCGCTAAGTGGACAGTAAGGTTGTGAACGATCTAAGGAAAAATTTGGTCGACCGCAAGCTCAAGAATGATCACCTGCAAGTGTGAAGGAATGAAAATATGTATGATATCTATTTTGATGATTTAGTTGAACAAAATGTTATATGCCTTTCTTTGAAAGTTGATGATGCATATCTTTGGCATTGTAAATTAGGACATGTTAGCATATATACTTTGCATATTTTTTCAAAACTTTAGTATGTTAGAGGTTTGCCTAACATTAATTTTGAGAAAGATCATATTTGTGATGCATGTAAACAAGTCAAGAGTTCTTTCAAATCAAATAAAATGTCTCTACTTCAAAACCTCTTGAACTTGTACATATGGATTTATTTGGTGCTATGAGAACCATGAGAATTGATGGCAAACTATATGTCTATGTGACTGTTGATGATTTTTATTGATTTACTTGGATATTATTTTTGTTGAGTAAAGATGAAGTTTTTGAAGCTTTTGTCAAGCTCTTTAAACAAGTACAAAACACCATTAGTTGCAAACTTATCTTCATTGGAAGTGATAATGGTAGAGAGTTTTGCAATAGTATTTTTACAAAATTATGTGATGAAAATGATTTATCTCACAAATTTTCAATTGCAAAAGTTCCTCAACAAAATGGTGTTGTTGAAAGGAAAAATCGTACTTTACAAGAAATGGCATGTTCCATACTATGTGAAAATTATTTGCAAAAATATTTTTGGGTTGAATTTATGAATACTTCTCGCTATATTGTTAATAGAGTGTTTCTTATATCCTTTGTTAATAAAACCCCTTATAAGCTTATGTTTGGCAAAACTCCTTCCATTTCCTACTTTAAAGTGTTTGGTTGTAAATGGTTTATTCTAAATATCAAAGACAATCTTGGTAAGTCTGACAAGAAATCCGATGAAGGTATGTTCCTTGGCTACTCTTCAAATAGAAAAGCTTTTTGTGTTTACAATAAAATAACTATGGTTATTGATGAAGCTATTCATGTTGTATTTGATGAGTCTAATATTTACTTGCCAAGAGATGAGAATGAAGGTGATTTTCAAGAGCTACCTTTTGAGTCAACGAACAAAGATATTGTTCAATCAAATGAAGATCATTCAATACCTAAGGATGAAAGTGAAGAGATCATTGACATACAATAATCAACCTCTCATGAAGGAGAGTCAAGTCATGATCTTTCAAAGGAATGTAAATACGTCCATAATCATCCAAATTATCAAATCATTGGTAATCCCAATGAAGGGTAAGAACAAGAAGACACTTTATATTTTGTGTTGATAATCTTGCATTATTATCTCATATAGTGCCTAGGAACATTGATGAGGCTCTTAGTGATAATTTTTGGATCATTGTCATCTTTGAAGAGCTAAATCAATTTGAAAGGAGCAAAGTTTGGGAACTTATACCTAAACCTTCAAATCACATCATTATTGGTACAAAATGGATTTTTAGAAGCATACTTGTTGATCATGGTTTTGTCACTAGAAATAAGGCTACACTTGTTGCTCAAAGATATAATCAAGAATAGGGCATTGATTATGATGAGATTTTTGCCCCAATTACTATGTTAGAGTCCATTAGAATATTACCTACATTTGCATATTTTATAGGTTTTAAATTATTTCAAATGGATGTTAAAAATGCATTTCTAAATTTGTTACATCCAATAGGTATTTTATGTTGAACAACCTCCTGATTTTGTGCATGAATCTTTTGAAAATCATGTTTACATACTTTCAAAAGCTTTATATGGTTTGAAACATGCTTCAAGAGCTTAGTATGAAAGGCTTAGCATCTTTCTTATTGAAAAAGAATTGACTAGAGGAATGGTAGACACTACACTATTTTTAAAAATAAAGTGCATGACTTTTTAATTGTTCAAATTTATGTTGATATTATATTTGAGTGATCTTTGTTATTAAAATTTATGTGTTTATCCATTGGCCGAGAAAATGTTCTATTTTTAGAAAGCTATTGAGTGTTTATATACAATTGCTAATGAGTTTGTCATTGTATAGCTCTTTTAATTATCAAAACAACGATTCTTGGTTGATTATAAGTTGCTTATAAGAATTTTCAAATGACACCTGAAGAAGGTGCGGTCGACCGCATCTTACGGGAGTATCATCCGAAAAATGGCCAGTGGACTTGCGGAAGACCTCGAGAAAATCTTTGGTCGACCGTATGGTACAAGCCATCGACCGCAAAGTAGATAGAGGACTTGCGGACGACCAATATCAAATTTCCGGTCGACCGCAGATTACTACTCATCGACCGCAAAGTAAGCAGAGAACTTGCAGACGACCACAATCAAATTGTTCGGTCAACCGCAGAAACTGATTCTATCGTCCGAAAGAAGAAATAACAAGGGATAAACATATTGGATTAAAAGGTGGTTCAACCAAATCTCAAATGGTACCAAAGAAGAAGAGAAACACTACCTTATTCACAAGTAAGGAGAATTAAATTTGATTATATGACTATCTCGAGCTTTGAAATGTGATTCTTGAAAGTACTATCTATTCTAGTAAGTTTCCTTTTTGAAAATATCTTGAAGTATTTTGCTAAGGAAGGATGTTATGATATTATTGTGCATGATGAGCCTATGTATTATGACTATATACTTCAATGCTATGCTAATCTAGAGAAAAATATTCTTGAAGGATATCAAGTTGTATATTATATGTCTAAAGTATATGGCATTGTTTTAAATTTCAATTACTATAACTTGGATGATATTTTGAGTGCTCTTATTGATGAGATTACATTTTTTTTTTACTCACCAAATTTGCCATTATTATGCATTCTCCATTCAAGATTTTGAATATGCTTTTACAAATAAAGAATCCTTTGTGAATTTTGCAAAAAGGGAATCTATTGTTTTTAGTCTTGAACATAATAATATACTTTGTCTTATGTGCACTACTATATTTGTACTCATAGATGGTCATAGGACATCTATTACTCATTTGCACATGTTTATTATGCTAATTATGTTCAAAGGAAAATGAGTAGATCTTGGTTATCTTATGGATATCGTTCTTTGTTAAGAAGGCTAAGAAAATAGCAATGAGCCTACTTTATGGAAGGTTGTTTTAAAGAGTGTTCAAATATTTTGAAATATCTTTACTTGAGGTTGTTGATATGAGATATGTTTCAATGATGATTGGGAGTTGAGAAAGAAAATATCTCAAGAAGATTTATTCCAAGCCATTACCGAAATAGCAAGATTGATGGGTGAATTTGTACTCATTATTATTTAAAAAGGGCATTTATGAGAAAGGAATTGGTCAAGAAGAAGCTGAGACATCAAGAGGTATAAAGAGAAAAGTTGATCAACTAGAGGGAGAAGAAAATATACCACTTGTTACTTCCACTAGAGAAAGAATAAGGAAAGGGAAGACATCAATGGAAAAAGGAAAAGGAAACTCCTTTTGATACTTCTATTAGAAAGAAACTGAGGGAAGGAAAATGATTGATGCAAGATGAATATAGGCTTTATTCCTCCTACAAAAGATGCCTTGTGGAATGATTTGGAGCATCTCTCAAACAAGATGGATATTATCCTTGAGAAGTCTAATACTAAAATCCAAGATGTGTTTGAAGAAGTTGTTCAACTTAAACCAAGAGTAAAGTTTCTTCATCACAAAGTTGACAATATATCTACTCATCTTGAGGCATTATATGGAGTCCACATAGATATTTCTTCACATTTTGATGAGAAGACCACATATATGACAAAGAATCCTATTACTCCTATTGTTGTTTCATCAAGTAGTATTGAGCCATCTATTGTTGCTGATACATCCTCTACCATCATTTCAGAGGATACCACTGTAGTGACTATCTACCAGTTTAAGCTATTATCATTCCAGAGACCACTTCTTCAACATAATCATTTTTGCAGTTTAAGGTCTATGCTCCCAAGCCTCGCACTCTAGCTTTGGCTACTTGAGGATCATCTTTATACCTTTCATTTTCTTTTTATATCTATAATGCACTATTTTCATATGTTTTCTGCTACATTATGATCTCTTTTTGTCGTATATTTTTCAGTAATGTAGTTTATTGGTTTGATTATTTCCCCATGATGACTCCTTGGTATATTGAGAGATCTTATTATATGTTTTTGACCTTATTTTAATCCTTCATACACATTCTTTTTGAATGATGACAAAGGGGGAGAAAAACTAAGTGTTGATAGCAAATGCTTATGAGTTATATTTGTGTTGTGTTCTTTTGGAAACTAACATTTTGCAGGAAAATGGAGATCAAGAACACTTACAACAAAATGGGAGAATTTAATGCAAAGAGGAGAAACCATCTAAAGAAAAATACTTGAAGTTCAATTATTTTTGAGGAAAATCAAGAATACAAAAGGGACGAAATGACAAAATGGGAGAATTTGAGGAACTTGAAGTATTTGAATTGCACTTGACGATCACGTTCATCAAAACCAAGAAGAAGAGGAAATAACTTTAAAAGGTTAAGTATGGCTATCCTTGGTTTAAAATTTATGTATTTCTAAGTTTTTGAGATATTGAGAATGAAGGAGAATGGGAATTGTGTGTTGATCGCCGGGTTGGCCATTTGTGTGATTTCATGTGATATATCTCCTCTCTTTTGCATTGTTGAGTTTGTATTGTGATATTGGAGTTTATAAGAGTTACAAAGGAAACTCTGTCAAAATTTTTACAAAACTCATGCATATTGATAGGGGGAGCTTTATAAATATTTTTATAGTCTATCTATATGCTCTTAATTCTGGAATGAAGGAGGATACGGAGGTTGGTGGAAAAATAGGTTTCTTTAAGCCTATATAAGCTAGGAAGTGATCTCATATACTTACAATGAATACTTTCATTTTGAGATCCAATATTTATTCGAAAAATGTTACATTCTATATATTTCTTGATATCATCAAACTAAATGGTTATATGCTATATGTGATATCTTACAAATACCTAGCATATTGTAAGGGGGAGCATTTTACAATGTTTGATGCATATTCTATAAACTCTTCCTTACTTTCAATCCTTGCATTTAATTGTTTTACCTATCACATTGCATCAATATTTGTCATCATAAAAAAGGGGGAGATTGAAAGCCCTAAAGCTTTTAATGTCTTAATTTTGATTAATGACAAACATTGATGATGACTAATATCTTATTTGTACAAGTGATAGAGTTTTTGGATTCATGATTTAATCCATGCAACAACAAGATTTCAAGTCTTCAAGCAAGTATACAAGTCAAGACTATCAAGATTTGAAGACAAGCTTTTATTGGATTAGATAGGAACTAGAGGTATAGTTTTAGAGTTATATATTTTGATATATCTAGTTCTACCTCTAATTGAGTAATGGTTTCTAAAGATTGCTCTATGAACTTAAAACGTTATTTCAAAATGTTTTTAATATGTTATAATATGTTTTGGTATTTCGAAAACCATGCATCGTGATTTCAAAACCTAAATGGTTCATAAACTCTTGTTGGATTGATACCATAACTTATATGGTTAATTGAAATCATCATTTGTGTGTTAGAGTATTGTTGATACACAAATGAACATGTTTCAGTCGACCTAAAGTGGTCCATGTATCGTCCATAAGTTAGTTTATCTTGTGGATGCATGTGCTGTCAAATTTGTTCATCTGCCAACCTGTGGACGACCATGAGGTCGACCGCAGGTGAAGTGAGGTCGACCGCAAGTGAAGTCCGGTCGACCGGAGGATGAAAAATCATCATTCGATGGTTGTCCAGTGAGCTAGAGGTTGATGGTGCGGACGACCAAGTCTGATATGCGTTCGACCGCACTTTCTGAGTGGGTTTCCAACAGCTTCATTTTTTACCGTTGGGAACAAACCTTTTGTAATACCCAAAAATTACCTAATGGGCTTAATTAATTAATTAACCCGGCCCATTAAATATTTATTATCTTACACCTATAAATAGATAGGGGTTAACTTAATAATCATTTTTTTTCCCTCTTAATCACAAATCCCGAGGTAAATTCTCTCTAATTTTCCGATATGGCAGCCACCACCGGCGTCGCCATATGGCTGGCCGCCGGCGGCGGCAATGAGCCAAAAATTTTATTTTTCTTATCTTCCCACCATAGTCTCCCATATTTCAGTGTTTTTTTTTATTTTGGGAAGTGGAAGGGGGCGGCAGAGGAGGAAGAGAAGGGAAAAGGGAGGGAGGAAAAAAAAAAAAAGAGAGAAACCGAGAAGGGGGGGTGGCGGGCAGAGGGGAAAACCGAGAGAGGGAGGGAGAGGGAAAAGGGGGAGCCAAGAGAAAGGGAGGGAGAAACAAAAAGGGGGCGGGCAGAAAGGTTTCAGAGAGAGGGGGGGAAAGAAGGAAGGGGGAGAGGCGGAAACCGAGAGATGGGAGAAGAAGAAGGGAGAAGAAGAAGAAGAAGAGAAGAGAGGAGAAGAAGAAAGAAGGAGAAAGAGGAGGGGAAGCCGCAACAGCAGCGGCGGCTGGCAGAGGGGAAGGGGGGGTGGCGGCTAGGGTTAGGAAGAGAGGAAGAAGAAGAGAAAAAAAAATTAGAGTTTTTGGGGATAGAGGGGTATTTTCGTAATTCTTTCAAAAACTTATCCAATTTTTGCAAAGTGGTCCCTAGAGTTTACAAACCCTAAGATTACCCCAATTCAGATACGAAATTTATAGATTTACCCACAAATGTTTAGAATTTCCAAATTAGTCCCCAAATCTTTCTAGAATTTCCAATTTGACCCCAAACTTTTTAAAAATTATATTTTTACCCAATTCTTTTAGAAATTCCCTTTTTATACCACAAACCTTATTGAAATTCTGTTTCAACCCATATTTTAAAAAATTTCGTTTTTAGTCCCCGAACTTTCGAAAATTACGATTTGACCCCTGAACATTTCCAAAATTACAGTTTAGCCCAAACTTTTCCGAACTCGAAAATTACCTTTTTCATATCCCAAAAGTGTTCCCAAACCTTTTAAAAATGCCAAATATTTCCTTTAACCTTTCAAAAAGTCATTCTTTTTCTTTTATATAAAACATTTAGTTTTGCATTTCGAGGTTCTAATTCATTGAGTACTTCTAATGTAGGAGACAAGGACTTAGGGAGCTAGACTTTCCACGCAATTTAGGACACGTTTATATCTTCTTTTGAGGTGGGAGTTCTAACCTTATTTTAATTATTTAATCATTTATATTTACATGTTATATGTGATATTTTATTTTATGATTAATTGTGCACTTTTAAATTCTTTTATGATATATGTGTGCAATGATTTTATAATTGAACATATAAATGTCTATAGCATATGTCATCAAACAACAGGGGCTTAGGTCCGATAAAACAGGGACTTATGTCCGATAAAACAGGGACCTTAGCCCGATTTAACAGGAGTCTTTGACTCGATGACATGCAATGACCATTGATGTTTACATGATATTTTTAATATGTATATCATTATAATATGTCACACATTGCTCCCACTAAGTACTTTGTACTTAACCCATGTTTTCATTTTCCTAAAATCTTTTACAGGCTAATGGATTGCGATGCGGGGATGGAGGATGACCAACTATTTAAATAAATTTCGAATTTGATTTAAATTATGTTCATGTTTAGAACTGAGAATATTTATGTTTATGGTTTAGTTTCATTTGGTATAATAATTTTATGTTGGCAAGGATTGTTTTTGGATTGAATTTATAATCTGTTACTTTTGGGATTTTGACTCATTATTTGGGAATTTGACTGTTTTAAAATTAGGGTTATTCTTTGACTTGTCTATTTATTATATTTTCTATTTGGGTATTTTTGGGAAATTAGGGATTTTACACCTTTAAATACCAAAACCTTTGGAATTCTTTCTAAGAAGATTTTTTGAGCAAAAACATTATATATTTTGATCCTATAACATCTTAGAAACATTACAAAACCCTTTCTAAACATCAATCTTGTTAAAATCATTAAAGAAGGGTTTTTACATTCAAAGGTGAATTTTGAGCAATCTTGACAAGCCATTACTCAAAGAGGTGATTGTGATTCAAATTGATATATCTTCACATTAAGGTGATATCTATAAAACTCTCTATTTTTTATTATTGATTGTAATTGTATCAAGGTTGCAAGTAGCATAAAACCCTAAGTGTTAGGGTGAGCCTTATGTAGGTTGTTTTGTATTCAAGGTTTGTTTGTAAAACCTTTGGGTGAACCTTGAATTGAATTGTATTGTTAGGATTCACTAAGGAGAGTGGTGAGATTATTGTATAATCAAGGTTGTGTTGTAAAACTCAAAGGTTGAGTGAGCCTTGATTGGTTTGAGAGGTTATTTGTAAAACCCTAAGTTGAATTGGGTGAGCCTCTTTTGTAATCTCATTTATTTGATTAGTGAAGGGATTTGATAAATCTTTGAGTAGGTAACTCAAGGTAGTGGATTAGGTTTTGTTGGATAAACCGAACCACTATAAATCATTGTGTTCATTGCTCTAATTTCTGCATTTTACTTTAACACTTTATTTCTCACATAACTAGCACACCAAGTGTTTGATATTTGTTGTCAAAGAGGTGTTTTATTGAATTAGGTTTAAAAATCGGATAAAAACCTAATTCACCCCCCTCTTAAGTTTTTCAGTCACTTTACTTTTATAGACATTTTTTAGGGTGATTTGTAAATTTAGTCATCATATTTTTACTTTGTCTAGGTTTTGGTCACTTTACTTTTAAAAATACCGAGAAAGGTCATCATATTTTAAAAAATGAACATTTTAAATCATTTCGTCAAGTATGACTAACACTCACTAACGAGACGCTGTTCTTTAAGTAAAACAAATATTTTCAAAAGGATAAACCCGTCATTTTGAATACATCTATTTTAAATTAGTTAGCTTTGAAATCCCCCCACATCAATAGTTGAGCTAACGATCAAATTCAGACCCCAATTAGGTGAAAGGTTCATGTGAAACCATTCCAAATCCCACTCATGGCCTCTAAAACCACCATAATGGAGCCTACCAACAATTGATTTTTTCTTCATTCATGCACTTCTATTTGGCTCAATGTAGATACGCAAAAATGAAGACTGCTTTGATCCCTACATGGCATATGACAAACTTTAATTCTATTAATATGCGTCTGTATTGAATGGCTTTAGTTAGGGTTCTTGTACTTAGTTTAGTGGTGCGAAGAGATGGGTTTCATTACATTTGAATAACATAGTAGTGTAAAATTGTCACTTTTCTTGTTTGTGGGTGCCAATGAAGTTGTTTGTATTAGGTGTACATTGTCTTCTTTTTTTGTTTTAGTTATGACACATTGAATCTGAGTTGTGGTCCTCGTCCTTCATGGATAACAACACATTTGTCCCCTCTACCAAGTGCATATAATCTGACATGTTCATTTATGCCGCATAATCTGGGTCTTGAGATTAAAGTAAATGTGATTTTTTTGGGTCATTTTGTTCTTGTCCTTTGCAGCACCTAGTGTCGAACTCTGCACAATCAGGCTACACCATAGGGGAAAATTGTAAGGGATAAATACAAGTCCTATGAGGGTGGTAAAACATCATATGTGGACATCTGTGATGGGGATACATTTAATTTTCATGAACTACATGAAATTGTCATGAGTTTGGGATACCACCAAAAAACATCTCTTATGTATTATTATCTTGAACAATGGGCTGAAACAATTGCAGACTGATGCCTATATGGTTAAGTTTATTGGATGGGTTACTCAATTCAAGATAATACTGTGACCATTAGTTAAATGAGGAGATTGTAGAAACTTTATTTATGGATGATAAACCACCAAGATCATCAGTTGTAATTGAACAGATTGGGAGATGGAAAAAGACATAAGTGATAGGTACGATGAAGAGTTCAGTAATGACAATTGGCCAGAAGAGGAACTGCTTGCTGAGAAATAGGGGAAATGTCATAAAGCACTTGTCATCAGATGGTATGATGAGACCGACAGTGGAGTAAATATAAGTATAGATGAACATCTAAATGATGTTTAGGTTGAAACTGCATAGAATGGATGGTGGACAAATTTGAAGATTAGGAAACTGCATAAAATCCCTGAAATTAGGAAAGATTTAGAGTCAATTTGAAGATGCCAGTTGGACAAATTATGTAGAATATGGATGAAGAATTTGGTTGTGAGATTTCCAAATAAAGCATACAAGGCCAGAGCAATAACTATGTCAAATATACAAGGTAAAACAAAGAAGTATTGGGCTATGTGGGATTATGTGGATGAGTTGAAGAGAATATATAGAGATAGCACTATTGAGGTGATATTTACCCTTTTTAGAGAGGCGGGAGGTATCCCTAGATTCATGAGACTATTTTGTGGCTTTGGGCCTTTGAAAATTGGATTCAATGAGGCATGCAACCCATGATTTTCCTAGGTGGATGTTTCATAAAAGGCTATAGGGGGAGCCCAGATCATCACATCAATGGGTGTGGATCATAACAATGGCTTTAACCTATTGCATGAGCTGTTGTTGAGAAAGAGGCTATGGAACAATGGCTTTGGTTTATTGAGCATTTGTCAGCTCATCAAGATGTGCGCACACTACTCAATATACTTTTATGTTAGACCAACAAAAGGTAACCATAAGATTCAAAAAAATCCACCTAATTTGGGTAAAAATTCTACATTAAGTTTGCCAAGCTTGCCTTGCTCACCTTGTCTCATTTGTTTTTGTAGTCATGTAAGATACTAATTAATAAGAAAACCTATTGCATTCCTTTTGAAAATAAGAACAGAAAAGAAAAAGAAAAGACTCGTCCTTCGATCTCATTCATTTGCAAGGCGAGTGGTATTTAAATCAATTTTTTAATAATGTAGTAATATTTTAAAATATGTTTTATTTTCTTTTTTGTTTGATGTTTATTGAATAATTAGTCAATTTGGTACCTTAAGTTTAACTTTGTGGCTATTTTGACAAACCTTTCTTCTTTTTTTCAGTTTATTTTGGTGCTCTCCATCTTCAATTTTATAGTCATTTTGGTCCTTTATATTTTTTTTGAGCTATTTAGATTCTTTATGTATTGTTTTTCCTATTTTAGTCATTCTTACTCTTGTTTCTCATAATTTGGTCATAAGTAAAAATAATCAAAATGATTTAAAAACAATAAAGAAAGAATCAAAATAATGGTATAATAATACATATGAGTTCTAAATTGCTCAAACAAAAAATAAAATATCAAAATGACTATAATAATTAAAGATGAAATATCACGATAATTTGAAAAAAAATATATTAAAATGATCACAAAATTAAACTTAAGTAATTAATTGACTAATTGTTCTATGTTTACTTTTAAAAATAGGAAAACTTATTTTTTTGAAACTCGTGTGAAGACGACAATCATGAAACCGACTCTAAACATAACAATAATAAAAAACAGCTATGATAGAGCAAATTGCAAGCTTACTCCACTAATCTACAAGACACAGTTGACTGTACTTGTGTCACGAGAGACCTATTAGTCAAAAGAAATGTGCCGTTTTCTAAATGTTTACGTGATTTTCTCATTTTGATAGCAACGTCCATCTTCTTCACCATTACCATTCTAGCTTTGGAAAAGGGAATACATCCAAGTAGATCACATTTTCCTTGATTCAATTTCATTTCTCATTCAAAAAGTTAAACCCCCACATCTCCACCCAAAAAGACAAAAAGAAAGAGCAAGTCATTTTAACTTATCTTAGCATTTATAATTTTTTGATAAGGGGAAGTCCCGAAGGCGAACCCCCCACCTGTACTAGAGGCCTCTTAGTCAGGTGGTTGTAAATCGAGGGATATGCACGAGTGGCAGCCCTGCAAGGGAGAGGACCAACGAGATACGAACCTAGCAACAGCCCATGCAATATTTCAGCAAGGAACTGCCACCACACAGGTTCGAACCCGCAACGTCGGAGTGTTTCCACCCCTATCACCTTGCCACTTACCAACTCGTCTGTGCCCCTGGAGGCACTTAGCATTTATAATTAGTTTCATATATTGCGGCTCATGTTGCAAGTTTTTATTACTTGCCCAAAAAGCAAAAAAAAAAAACACGATTCATTTCTTTTTGCCTTTTGGTTGTGATAACTTTCCCCCGTGATATATATTAGTAGTGGTAGGTTTTTGTGTAACTGCATTTTCTATGGAGCAAAGGAGTAGATTCCTATAGTTAAAACAAACACACGTTATTACGTATACAGTTTTTGAGTGCTATTCAATAGGGAAAAGATAATTGGGAGCATCTATCCAAAATTTAGGTGAAAATTTTACTCTTAATATGAATTCAAACCTAATTTGGGGAGATGAATGTATTGTCTGTAGTTTGTCTAATGGTTTGTATTTATTGTCGGCAGATAATTACATAAGATAAGTTTGTCTAATTATTTCTTCTTCTTTCTTGTGCTTGCTTCCACACAGATTATTAGCAATTTTATTTCTTCGAATTTTTGCTGGTGGATATCCCAATAATTTTAAAGTAAAGATGAGAGAGGTTGAAGAAGGGTATAAGATAGGGAGAAATAAGTGGAGATCCCAATAATTTTAAAGTATCGATGAGAGAGGTTGAGGAAAGGTATAAGATGGCAGAGATAGGACTTGGGGTCCTGCCCGTTCCCATTCCTATCTAAGAAGGGAAAAGACGAGATTTATTTCTATTGCCATTCTTAATTTTGGATATAAATAAAAAATAATAATTTCTTTAAAATTAAAATAGTTTGGCCTTCCTTTCTACTCAACTCCAAGATAATCATGACACCACCATCACCTACTCTCTGTTTTTTTTTTTTGCTTATGCTGATGTTCATATTGGAGTTATTACTAATAAGAACATTTAGACAAAATGATTTTCATGTAATAGTATTTCATCGAAAGAATATTGGTAGGCTAGTAGCCAAATGTACCCTTTTCTTTTATTTTTTCCTCCACAAGTTAAATTTAACCTTAGTTGAAAGGAAAGAATTTAACTAGAGAAAGTTTTGGTCAAATCACTTATATATACTCCCCGCAATCTCAGGGTATGATTTCTTAAATAGTTGATTGAGACCTCATTATGTCTTTGTTACATATAATATTCTCTCCTTAGTCTGGTATTATGGAGAGAAATTTAAAAAATATATATGTATATGGGTTTTTCTAACTCGGGTCCATAGACACTTGTTAATATGGATAAAATAGTATATTTTAGGTAGTTAAATTTATCTTAGATATTGATAGATTTTTTAAGATATTTCTGATAATTTTCCTAAATCTATTTAACATAAATACAACCATATAAATCTATTCATACATATGTAATGAATATCCACACATTTCTTTATCTATTCATTCCCTCTAAAATAATTAATGTATCTATCTCTGCTTTTTCCATTTTGTTTTCTTAGAGTAAAAATCAAATTAAATTATTTGGTTTTAGTGCATCAATTATCATTTTTCTCATTTTTTTCAAATGTCATTAGAATGTAAAAATTTATTCCTAAGAATAAAATATAAATTCCTTTAGAAAAACAATAAAATATAAAACACAATTCAATTTCATATTAATGTAAAAATCATCCAAATACATAAAAATGAGAAAGGCATTCAATATATAAATTCTGAAATAATATACATGTAATAATTTCTAAGCTAAATTTTTAAGGAAAAAATACAATTTATATTCTCATAATTTTCTGCAACTTGACTTCATTTTTTTGCATGATTTTGGTCCATTTGATATTCTCCTACTGCGGACATTGGAAAAAATAACATGAACAGAATGTAATTTTGTAACTTTTAAAAAATTTTGAGAAAAAAATGATAATTAATGTATTGAAACCAAATAATATAATTGTGTTTTACTCCAAGAAGATAAAATGGCAAAATAGTGAGGAGGGAAAAGAACATATATTTTTTTTTTCTTCTTGTAGAGAGGGATACATTAATTATTTTAGAAAGAATGCGAAGAGAGAGAAATTTGTGGATAATGATTGGAGATTTGAATAGATGTATATGGTTGTATTTAAAGCAAATATATTTAGGAAAATACAGAGGAATATCTAAACAATCTATAATTATCTAAGATAGACTTAAGTGCCTAAAATAGACTATTTTATCCATATTAACATAACAATACTATTCCTCAATATATATATATATATATATATATATCCTACTTGTGCCAAATGTGTTTGTGCAACAAGTAATGGTTACAAATTCTTATTATTTTAATAACATCTTCAATGCATTAATATCAATGTAAAAAAAAATATAACACGTATCAATTGATAATTGAAGTATTAATTCAGATAAGATGAATATTAAGTGACTTAACATTTAACTTTAAAAATCAACAATCAATTACATTATACACTTATCGTTTACTAATTGATTAATATATTAAAAATATTATTATTTATCTATATATGCCGAGTCAGTATATCAAAGAAAATATCAAGAGATAAACATTCTCCTTGACATTGTCAATGAAACGTTCACATGACATTATCTTATAACATTTATATTGGAGATGAAAATTTAATGACATATTTGAATTTGATGAATGATATGATTTCTTTTAACATTGATATTGATATTTTGCATTTGAGATGCTTTAAGAAAATAAAATAAAAAAGAAAGGAATATTTGAAACCAACCCATCATTTTCAATGATTCAAAGGCAACACTAATTAATTTGGGTGTAAGTAAAAAAAGTATTAAAGTGATTTCCATGGATTACAAGAGAGATCTCATTCTCATTCTTGAGTTCATCTTTCAAACAAGTGAGCCTATCTAACTTGCACGTGAATATCATCAGTTGTCAAATCGTTGTTGATTCCTCACGTCAGCTAATCTCTCTATATTAAATTAGTGGCTAAAGAAGCATTTAAACTCTTATTTTATGGTTTGCTTAATATACTTATTTCCATATTTTGATTAAAATAATATTTTGTATGGCTTATGTGATTTTGTGGTCCTTCATCAAGGCAGAAGATCCTAACTATAATTGCAACAACATGCAACCGTTTTCTCGAAATTGGCTTGATAATCAATCAACTTTCAACTATTTGAGCAACCACTCCTCGTTATTGTCTTTGTCTCACTAATATATATACTCTCCTTAAAAATATAAGATATTTTAAGAAAATTATTTATTTCAACTACTTTGAAAGTGATTTTATATATATTTTTAATATTATCTCAAGAAAATAAATTATTTAATTTCAAATTTCTAAGAAAGAGTATGATATAATAAATTATAGTATTTTAAAAAATTAGCATATATTATTAATGTGTGAAATGCTCAAAATATCTAACTAGGGTCTGTCGTACGATTCTCAAATTCAAACCTAATAATTCTTATATAAATAAGGAAAGTAGGGATCAAATTTACAAAGATTTACTCTTAAATTAAAATCATTAATCAGAAAAGGTTATTGTCTTTGTCTCACTAATATATATACTCTCCTTAAAAATATAAGATATTTTAAGAAAATTATTTATTTCAACTACTTTGAAAGTGATTTTATATATTTTTTTAATATTATCTCAAGAAAATAAATTATTTAATTTCAAATTTCTAAGAAAGAGTATGATATAATAAATTATAGTATTTTAAAAAATTAGCATACATTATTAATGTGTGAAATGCTCAAAATATCTAACAGGTCTGTCGTACGATTCTCAAATTCAAACCTAATAATTCTTATGTAAATAAGGAAAGTAGTGATCGAATCCACAAAAAATTATCAACTCTTAAATTAAAATCATTAATCAGAAATGGTTTTGGGGGTTTTTTGATTTGTGAATAGAATTAAAAAAAAGAATTTGGAATATAAATAATATAAAAAAGCTTTAGCAATGAACTAGGATCAAGTTATATTTTTCATGAGATTAATCATAGATAAATACATTATTAAATAGTTAGTTTTAGACTCTCAATCAAATTGCATTAAACAAATAAGGTATCAACAACATTAAATTGTATATAACAAACAAAATAATTATATACAATTTAAATTATATAATTCTACTACTAATTTAATTAAGTCAAGAACTGCAACTCAATTAAACTAGTAGATGCTACTTGAATAATTAATACAACATTAATAATCCTAGCTATATAATCACATTCATTAATTAGATTGTCAATCCAATTAATTTACACAATTATATTAGTTAAAACAAGAATTATATAAATACTGAATTAATATATATATAAGTATATTAAATACATACACACACACACACACACACACACACACATATATATATATATATATATAAAGAAAGATTGGATTTATATTAACTAAACAAATTAGGCAGTTCAACCGATCATTTAATATAAATTAAACTAAAAGTATGGAGGCTCAGCCTTCCATAAAAAGGAATTAAAGACATAAAAAAATATTAAACTAGTTAGGAGCATCTGTCTTCCATAATAAAGAAAATAAAAGACATAAAATAAATTAAACTAATTAGGTGGTTTGGCCATCCATATGCGATATTTAAAGTGCATAAAACAAAATAAATAAGACTAGACTAGGCGGGTAAACTGACCATAAGTCCAGTTAAATAAATTCAAGTAGAAATTAAGTTCAAAGAAAATTATCTCATATTCTCATTTATTAATAAATTAACACATATCCTTGCTAAAAAAAGAAAATTACTCACAATACATATTTAATAAATATGAGATGAAATTTATAAACATTGGAAAGAAAATTTGAAAGATAACTCTCCGAAAATACTGAAATTATTCAGACAAAATTTCTTTACTAAATATTACAAAAAACCTTGAAATATTATTCTAAATATTATGAAAAATATACTAAGATGAAGACAATAATTAAAGAAAGAAATTGCAAAAGAAATAGAGAATATTGGAGCTAAATTGGTGTTGAAATGATAAAATTAAGCTTCCTATTTATAGGCATAAAAAATAGTGGTAAAATGGTCATTTCGCACTCCAAAGTTTTGAAAATTTAGTTGGTGGCCTAATTTTTCCAAACTTCACCACGTGTCACGTCCTCATTGGTCCACATTGTGGCTTCTAGAAGCATTACTTGTCATCTTCTTATTGCGTTACGTGTTATATTTTTATTGTGGCACGTCATCGGATGACATGGATTTTTTAATTTTTTTTAACTTCTCCAACATTTATTCTTCTTCTTTTTATCTTCATAATGAACTAAAATATACTAGAAAACTTACAAACAAAGAAATAGAAGGGAAACGTGAAATATATCTATTAAATAACATAATTAATCGATTTTTAAACAAAATATAGTCATTAAATAATATAAAAATAAGTTAATTTATGAGTACATCAATATCTTATATTTTGAAATGGAAGGAGTACTAGTTTTATTTTTCATGTGTCTCAAACTATAATCTACTTTCTCAATTGAGAGTATAATTTTTGTTAGCTACCTAAAATATCTATATATTAATACACTTTATTATTATAAAATTTATTTTTAAACTATAGGAATGCTAAATATCAAGTTAAATATTTTATCTCTCAAAGATAAATAAACATATTTACACAATTAAAAATAAATTGCACACATTTTTACTCAATTAAATTTGAATTAGATCAAACTTGTAAATCCAATAATGAAATGGCAAAATATGAGGAGTATGTACAATTCCAATTTTTAAGTTTTAAATGATGCATTTTCTCATATTGTGACAACTAACAAATGGAGAGGAGTACACTTTATTGATCCTTTTTTATTATTCTTTTACATAATGAAAACATTACATAATACATATCTCTTTAATAAAATTACAAAATTTTCATTCTCATTTTGATATTTTTATTTGTTTTATTTATTAGTACTGATAAATTTTTTTCCTATTATTCAATTATTCAGAATATAATTTTAATAAAGATACAATTATAGATAACAAGTTTAAAAAATTATAAAATAGTTAATAGAAAATAGTCATTGATTGAACCATAATTAGATTGGTTTTTAGATGTGTTGTTTATTGAGATAAAATCTACCTAATTGTGTGTTTATATGCTTAAATTGGTTCTTTACACTTTTATCTTTGTTTGCAGGTATTTTGAAGGTATTTTAACATGTTTAGAAGGCATTTGAGGAAAATAGGAGGCTTAAGAAGTTGTATTGCAGGGCAAAATGGAGTAGACGCCCCTTAGAAACCAATTGGACGCACACTTGAAGAAGTGGATGCGTCACTATTCATCCACGCGTCAATTTTCAGTAGTTTTGGAGCCTCACGCGTCCACTTGGATGTTTCTAATTGTCTCGTGATCCATTTTTGACAGCACGCGCTTCCACTCTCCGAATTGAAGATTTTGGGCCGTTTTGAATAGTTTTGAATTATGACTCTTAAGTAACTAACCCTAGGACCTTTCTTAACTATTTATAGGGTTTATTAGCTTATTTTTTGGGGGTGAAGCACTTTAGATACTTTGTTCCCGAGCATTGTAAGAGATCAAGGGTTGGAGTTTCTCGGGAAATTGGATTTCCAACTAATGAATTTCTCTCTTTCCCTTAATCTTTCTATGATGTTTTCTTTTATGCATTGTGAGTAGTTTTATTTAGTTAGCAAGGACATGTATTAGGTTCATGTTATTCGGGAATATGAGATTTTTGTTTTGTCATTAAAAATCCAATATTTTCAAGGGATTATTATTTCTATTTGAGTATTTGAACAATTATTAGTTTTATTCTATCAATTGTGTTATTTCAATTATTATTGACCATCTTAATTGTTTTACACAGTTCATTAACTAGGGTTATGCAGAATCGTTTTTCGGTAACCAAAAGTAGTAAATATTGATTAATTTAAATCTGCGTTTGATTAATTGATAGGGAATTGTCTGAAACGAATTGCATGATTTTAATCGGCCATTAATTTTATGTAATTTGTGTTGATGTTGTCCTCAAAACTGAATAACTTAATTGACTATTTTATGTGAGCGATTTGGTAACTTAGTTTGATTAGATTAAAGTTAATTTGCCACGCTTCTCGGGAGTTAACCTAACTTTCACAGGAATCGGAATTTGCTGCGCTACGCGGAATTCTAAGTCATTACTCAAATAGGTTATTATCAATGATTAGTCCCGAATAAATAAAACTGAAATACGAAGTCCTTGCTAATGTTTTTCTACCCATTGATTTTTAATTGATTTTTGAATTATTTTATTTAAAATTTTATTCTTTTATATAAAAATTGAATATTTCCCCCCTACTCTCGATCAGTTTACTCTATCTGAAATTTTACAAGTTCATGTGGGTTCGACCCTTACTTGCTCTAACTACATAAGTTAGTTAAAGTTCGGAATTTAATTTTTTCTTCATATGTCTCTCTTTCTTTTTTTTTCTTTAAAATTCCAAGATACGTTTCATCAACCCTCAACACAACTTTGCAAAACCTTTTAACATAACAATAACTTCACAAGTGTCAATTTAAAGATATTTCAAAGAAATCTCTTGACAATTATGACATGTAAAGGTTTTAAATATTATTCTCAAAGGATTACAAAGAAAAATAATAATGGATTTATCCATCACAACATTAAAGCTCAAAAATAGGATCGATGGGTATAATATAGAAAGGGTGGCTGAAGAAAGGCTCAAACGTCCAAAGAAGGCCTTATGTCATCCCCAAGTCAACCAAATTCAATCATATTTCACCTCAAGAGTGTGAGAAAACAAGTTCTAGAGTGTATAAATTGACCATGAATGTATCTAAGTCAAAAGTAAACTCAATCTCATTCAAACTTGTCAAAAGTGTTTTCCAAAATCAAGATTTGTTTTTTACTAAAATTAAGCCATGTCAATTCAAATTAACTATCCACAAATCATCCATAAATGAAAATTTTGAATTTTCACAAAAACTTGTAGAGTATCAAGATTCCTCATAACAAATAGAGAATTTTAAAGCACAAATAATATCGAAATTCTATCAATTAACATAGACTTGTATAATTTTTATCATAGGCAAAACAAACACACAAACATGCATAAAAACAAAACTTGTGTTTTCTTTTAACATAACAGTCAATAAACAATAACAACAATAAACGAAAACAGAAAAACACAAACATTAAAAACAAGATGCCCCCACACTGGAACAAGACATTGTCCTCAATGTCACAACACAAGTAAGACAAGGAAAATAAACAAAAACAACCAACAAAATAAACAAAGAGAGAAAAAGAAAGATATCACCTGAGGGAAGATCTAGGAAGGGAAGCTCGAAGTGCAGAAACTTGTTCTTCAATAGACACAAGTCATCCATCAATAGCAGTCAATTGTGCCTCATAAGACACTTGATTCTCGAGAATCCTGGACTGATTCATATGCAACTGATTCAATTGATCGAGAATCAAATCCTCACGAGAAATAGACGGTCCAACAGAAGATGTAGGCACATCCGGAATCTCGGGCTCCATCTCCTCATCAATATCGGAATCCTCCTCCGAAGAAAGCTAAAAAACTGGCCTCTTAAAACTAGAACTCTTTGGTGGAAGACGGCATTGCTCCCATTCTGTCTGACAAACTCGAGGATGCATCCACTCGCCACGGTGATATTCATAACCAAACGACCGTAAAAGGTCCAAGGAAACAACCCGGGAAGATGATATGCGCTCCCGACGGACTGTGTCCGCAATAAGTATCCTGAGATGCTCAAATAACGAGAAAGTAACAAAACATATGGAAAAGTTTTCTTTTGAGATTTTTGTTTAACAACTTCTCGCATATTAGTAATAATTAAACGAGCCAAAGGAATACCAGACAATGTATCACCTAAGCCATTAGTTAAATGATAAAGAAAGTAAAGATCTGAATAGTGCATTTCATTTCATTATGACCAAGAATATGCATAATGAGGCGTGGAAAAGCCTGAAGATCTTTAGCCATGAGCTTATACTTTTTACGCACTCTTCCAATTTTTCGTTGGTATAAATAAAAAACAGAGCATGCCTCATCAAAATTATATGTCCTATCAGTAGTAACTTGCTGCCAATGAAACTCAGGAAGAGGACCTTCGTTAGGAGAATTCAGAAAATTTGATAACGAAGCACATGTAATATCAACTAAATGACCCCGAACGAAAGAGATGATCCTGTTGTTATTTTCACTATGTTTATTATCTATATTAGCATAGAATTCACAAATAATTTGAGGATAATATTCCTGGCCCAAATTAAGAATACCTTCCCAACCCAAAGTGCGGAAAGTATCTCAAATTTGAAAAACAGATTCAGCATCAGGAGACAAGGGATGCTCAATTAACAAAGTGCGAGTCTTGTGGGTATCATACCAATTAGAATTGTCCAAACTGGTAAAACGAGATTGATCATAGTGAACTCTAGAAGTTCTCCCACGTTTGACACCAAGATTCTTAGTTCTAGGCATGATGTAAACAAGAAATCCAACAATGTAATGACAAATAAACAAAGTCCACAACAAAATTCAAACAATCCTAACACAAAATCAACTGCTAAAAAGTTCAGAGAAACTCCCTTGTTAAAGCTATGAAATTTTCACCACAAAGATCACCAAGAAGGCCACCAAAACAGTAAATTGTGGGAAGTGGACAGTTTTGTTGCAGAGAAACGGATGCAGGAAGAGGAAGAGATGCGGCCAAGAGAAGAAGAAAAGAAGAGAAAAGAAAAAGAAGAAAGAAAGAAAATAAGGAAAAGGGTATATAATATTGGTTCACTTAACAAAACGACATAGTTTCATAGGTTTTTTTTTCTTTTGTTGGAAAGAAATTTTATTTTTCTGGAGGGTGGACGAGTGACTTTGCGGAAATGCCCACTTGGACGCGTGAAAAGATAGGGACACGTCCACTCTTAGTAGTTCCTCCCAGAAGTGGTCGCGTGAAGTAGCTTGACGCGTCCACTTGGACGCGTGAGAAGGGAATGGTGCGTCCACTCTCAGTAGTTCTTGTAATCTGTTATTTCATTGGTTGGACTCTTGATTAATGTTAAACATTTCCTATACCTATAAACAAAATAATAAAACACACCTAAATGATAAAAACAAAATAGAAAAGAAAATAAAATGATAGTTATTTGGGTTGCCTCCCAAAAAGTGCCTTTGTTTAAGGTCTTTGGCTCGACCTTCAGAGCCAAATTAACCAATGCCTTCCCTCTCATGGAATAGAGGAACATCCATTTTTACTTATTTAAGCTTTATGACTCAATGCTTCCAAAATATATTTATTTCATATAGAGTACCTACCATGAAATCCTCAAACAAACAATTAGTAGAAGTCAAATAAAAATTTAGTAAGTTAGTACAACTCAACCCATCAAAATTATGTGGCATGATAAAATCAATATGTTTAATATTACACACATCATGACACAAAGAAGAATGTAAGGCACTAGGATTGGTTTCAACTTCTACTTTGTTAGGTTTTTTTATGGTTTCAATATTTGATTCCTCAAACTCACATTGGATGACAAAAGAAGGAGATTGTGGGTTATCAATGGAAATAGGAGATTCTTCAAACTCAGGAATGCTAGGAAATACCTTATTACGAAACTATGCCCATTCTCTAATTCTTCAGCTTTACTAAGATCAACATTAGACTCATCCTCACTAGGACTCAACAAATGGAATGAAGCATTATGAGTAAGTTGGTCCTTAATTTCACTAAACTCGGAAGCTAGTTGACCTAATTGACTCTCGAGATTTTGGATACTTAATTTGGTCTCATGTTGAAAATTAAGAGTATTAGAGGCTATGAACTTGATAACTTCTTCAAGAGACATGCTGCGAGATTGATCTTGAGAGATAGGAAGGGAATCTTGATGTACTCATAAATTAACTGATTTTTATCTTATTTAATGACTATATTTTGTTTGAAAATCGGTTAATTATGTTATTTAATGAATATATTTCACATTTTCCTTCTATTTCTTTGGTTGTAAGTTTTTTAGTGTATTTTAGTTCATTATGGAGATAAAAAAAAAGAAGAAGAAATGTTGGAGAAGTTAAAAAAATAAAAATCTATGTCATCCGATGACGTGACGCAATGAGAAGATGACAAGTGGCGCAATCAGAAGGTGACAAGTGGCGCTTCTAGAAGCCACAATTTGGACAAATGAGGACGCGACATATGGCAAAGTTGGGGAAATTAGGCCACCAACTAAATTTTCAAGACTTTGGGGTGCAAAATGACCATTTTGCCCTTGATTTTTGTTGCTATAAATAGGAAGCTTATTTTTATGATTTAGACACCAATTTAGCTCCAATATTCTCCATTTCTTTTGCAATTTATTTCTTTTATTATTTTCTTCATATTAGTATATTTTCCAGATTTTTTAGAATAATATTTCAAGGCTTTTTGTAATATTTAGTAAAGAAATTCTGTTCGGATAATTTCAATATTTCCGGGGAGTTTATCTTTCAAATTTTCTTTCTAATGTTATAAATTTCATCTTATATTTATTAAATATGTATTGTGAGTAATTTTATTTTGTTAGTAAGGATATGTGTTAAGTTATTAATAAATGGGATTATGAGATAATTTTCTTTTTACTTAATTTCTATTCGGATTTATTTAATTGGACTTATGGTCGGTTTACTCGCCTAGTCTTTATTTATTTTGCTTTATGCACTTTAAATATCGCAAATGGATGGCCGAGCCACCTATTAGTTTAATTTACTTTTATGTCTTTTATTTTCTATATTATGGAAGGCCGAACCTTTTAACTAGTTTAATATATTTTTATGTCTTTAATTCTTTTTTTTTTATAGAAGGCCGAGCCTCCATACTTTTAGTTTAATTTATTTAAATGGCCAGTTGAACCGCCTAATTTATTTAGTTAATATAAATCCAATCTTTCTTTCTATATATATATATGTGTGTGTGTGTGTGTGTGTGTATTTATTTAATATACTTATATATATTAATTAAGTATTTATATAATTCATGTTTTAACCAATATAATTGTGTGAATTAATTGGATTGACAATGTAGTTAATGAATGTGATTATATAGCTACGATTATTAATCTTGTATTAATGATTCAAGTAGCATCTACTAATTTAATTGAGTTGCAGCTCTTGGCTTAATTAAATTAGTAGCGAGATTATATAATTTAAATTGTATATCATTAACCTGATTGTTATATACAATTTAATGTTGGTGATACCTTATTTGTTTAATGCAATTTGATTGAGCATCCTATACATGCTAGTTGGTAGTGGTGTTTAATTAAATTAGAGATTAATATGTTTGAACTGATCGGTATTAATCTATTTTGTAAGGATAGGAATCTGTCTGAGCTGATCAGAATTCTAAAACCAAGTACTTAATAATGTATTTATCTATGATTAATCCATGAAAAATATAACTTGATACTAGTTCCTTGCTAATTATTTTTATATCATTTGTATTCCAAATTTCGTTTTAATTCTGTTTACAAAATCCAAAACCTCAAAAATATTTATTTTAATTATTGTCATTACCTTATTCTCAAAATTCCAAAACCTTCAAAACTTTTTCCGATTAACGATTTTAATTTAAGAGTTGACAAATCTCTGTGGATTCAATCTCTAATTTCCCTATCTATATAGGAATTGTTAGGTTTAAATTTGAGAGTCGTACGACAGGCTTCGTCAAATTTTGAAGATAATAATTAGGAGTATAGTCATTCCCAGGAAAGTTATCATAATTAGGCATATAGTCATAACTAGGTTCATAGATATAATTAGCATAGCTATTTCCAAATTCATCCCACCTAGATTGAGAACAAGGCATCCCTATATGATAAGGTATAGAATAATGTGGGTTAGACCTATGAGAAGATGAATATGAATAACCACTAAATCCATTAGAACACTCAAAGGGTTTAGCATGCTCTCTTCCAATAATATAGCCCCTTAACAAAAAAGTAAGGTTATCTATTTTGTTTGGCAAAGATTGATAATCTACCATATCTATCCTAGAGTCATTATATTGAGAAGAGGAATACATAAAAAAAAACCAAATAAAGAAAAAAATTAGCAACGTAGAAAAAAAAGGGAATATCGAAGATTCAAGCTTTTGAATTTGTCACTAGAGAGAGCAACCTGAAAATCAAAAACAAAGAAAAGATTAGAAAACTTAATCTCAAAATTTAAACAAGTTCCCCGACAACAGCGCCAAAATTTGATGAGCGTGTTGTTGCGCTATCAAATTAAATTCCGAACTTTAACTAACTTATGCAGATAGGGCAAGTAAGGGTCGAACCCACATGAACTTGTAAAATTTCAGATAAAGTAAACTGATCGAGAGTAGAGGGAAATATTCAATTTTTATATAAAAGAATAAAATTTTAAATAAAATAATTCACAAATCAATTAAAAATCAATTGGTAGAAAAACGTTAGCAAGGACTTCGTATTTCAGTTTTATTTATTCGGGACTAATCATTGATAATAACCTATTTGAGTAATGACTTAGAATTCCGCGTAGCGCAGCTAATTTTGATTCCTGTGACGAGCGTGTCGTTGCCCTATCAAATTAATACCAAACTCAACCAACTTATGCAGTTAGGGCAAGTAAGGGTCGAACCCACAGGGATTTGTAAAATTTTAGAACAAGTAAACTAATCAAGATTTGGGGGGAAAGATTTGATTTTTATTTTAAAAGAATAAACTTTAAATAAATTTACTCACAAATTAATTAAGAATCAAAGAAAAGAAAAACGTTAGCAAGGACTTTGTATTTCGGTTTTACTTATTCGGGATTAATCATTGATAATAACCTATTTGAGTAGTGACTTGGAATTCCGCGTAGCGCAGTAAAGTAAATTCCGATTCCTGTATAGTTAGGTTAATTTCCAAGAAGCACGGCAAATTAACTTTAACCTAATTAAACTAAATTACCGAATCGCTCGCATAAAATAGTCAATTAAGTTATTCAGTTCGAGGACAACGTCAACACAAATTACATAAAGTTAATGGCCGATTAAAGTCATGTAATTTATTTCAAACAATTCCCTATCAATTAATCAAACACAGATTTAAATTAATCAATAGTTACTACTTTTGGTTACCGAAAACCGATTCTGCATAACCCTAGTTAATCAATTATGCAAAACAATTAAGATGGCCAATAATAATTGAAATAACATAATTGATAGAATAAAACCAAGAATTGTTCAAATACTCAAATAGAAATAATGATCCCTTGAAAAGATCGGGTTTTTAATTACAAAACGTAAATCTCATATTCCCGAGTAACATAAACCTAATACATGTCCTTGCCAACTAAAAACGTTTACTCACAAAACATAAAGGAAAACATCATAAAAAGATTAAGGGAAAGAGAGAAACTCATTAGTCGGAAATCCGATTTCCCGAGAAGCTCCAACCCTTGATCTCCTACAATGCTCGGGAAGAAAATATCTAAGGTGCTTGACACCCCAAAAACTATTATAAATAGTTAGAAAAGGTCCTAGGGTGGTTTATACAAGAGTCCTAATTAGAAACTACTTAAAACAAGCTTAAAACTTTGAATTCGGAAAGTGGACGCCCGAGTCTTCAAAGTGGACGCCTGAGTAGATGAGACGCGTCCACTTGACTGTCAATCTTCTGAGAGTGGACGCGTGAAATCTGATAGACGCGTCCACTTCCTTGCCTTGCGCGTCCACTTGGCCTCCCTGCGCGTTCACTTCCCTGTCCAACTTCTGAGGGTGGACGCGTGAAATCTGGTGGGCGCGTCCACTTTCTGGCCTTGCGCGTCAACTTCTCCCTTCTTCTAAATATTCATCCTCAAATTCCCGATTTCTTCCAATTTCATTCCAACATCTTCTAAATCTTCTAAAGACCTGAAAACAAAAGTAATAGTGTAAAGAATCATTAAAATCACCAAAACACATAATTAGCTAGATTTAAACTTAATAAACATCATAATAACCCATAGAAAACTAAGCTAATTATGGTTCAATCATCCTGTGAAAGTTAGGTTAACTCCCGAGAAGCATGACAAATTAAATTTAATCTAATCAAACTAAGTTACCGAATCGCTCGCATAAAATAGTCAATTAAGTTATTCAGCTTGAGGACAACATCAATAGAAATTACATAAAATTAATGGGCGATTAAAATCATGCAATTCGTTTCAAACAATTCCCTATCAATTAATCAAATACAGATTTAAATTAATCAATAGTTACTACTTTTGGTTACCGAAAACCGATTCTGCATAACTCTAGTTAATCAAATGTGTAAAACAATTAAGATGACCAATAACAATTGAAATAACACAATTGATATAATAAAACAAAGAATTGTTCAAATACTCAAATAGAAATAATAATCCTTGAAAAGATCGGGTTTTTAATGACAAAACATAAATCTCATATTCTCGGATAACATAAACCTAATACATGTCCTTGCTGACTAAAGAAAACTACTCACAATGCATTAAAGAGAACATAATAGAAAGATTAAGGGAAAGAGAGAAACTCATTAGTTGGAAATCCGATTTTCCGAGAAGCTCCAACCCTTGATCTCCTACAATGCTCGGGAACAAAGTATCTAAGATGCTTGACCCCCCAAAAAACTAAGTTAATAAACCCTATAAATAGTTAATGAAGGTCTTAGGGTTAGTTACATAAGAGTCCTAATTCAAAACTACTCAAAAACTGCCCAAAATCTTCAATTCGGAGAGTGGACACCCGAGACTTCAAAGTGGACGCCTGAGAGGATTGGGACGCGTCCACTTGGACGCTTGATGCTGTCAAACTTCTGAGGGTGGACGCGTGTGATCTGGTGGACGCGTCCACTTTCTGGCCTTGCGCGTCCACTTCTTTTTCTTCCAAATATCCATCTTCAAGCTTCCAATCTCTTCCAATTTCGTTCAAACATCTTCTAAATCTTCCAAAGATCTGAAAACAAAAGTATAAGTGTAAAGAATCATTAAAATCACCAAAACACATAATTAGCTAGATTTAAACTCAATAAACATCATGATAAACACTAGAAAACCAAGCTAATTATGGTTCAATCAAGAAACCACATTCGAGCACTTGATAAGCCGTCCTTCTAGGACCAAAATGACCTCCACATTCATAGGTATGACAAAAAGTTAGAATAGAGTGAATTTCAGTTCCTGATACACACCTACGAATAATATTATCTGAACATAACTTAAACAAATACGGATCATCCCACAAATAGTATTTGACATCATTTTTAATTTTGTCCTTCTGAGATCTAGAAAGTTCTTTAGGCAATTCCCTTGTAACCAAATAATTCACCATATCAGCATACCAAGGTAAACTACCATGCAAAGCATATAAGTGCTCATTAGGAAATAATTCAATGATAGGAAATAAATCACCATCATAAGTAAGTCTACTGAGGTGGTCGGCCACATAATTTTCAGCTCCTTTCTTATCATGAATCTCTATATAATTTTATTTGATAAGTTATATTTATTTTTATATACATTAATCTTATCATTAATTATCCAGTTTAACATAATTATGTAAAACAAAAAATAAATTTTTAATCTTTTTAAATATCAAATTTCAAATAAATCTCAACCATTTTTTCCCCTCAAATTAATCATATAACTTATGGCTTTCTTTTATTTTTTTCCCTCATAATAAAAAAAAGGACAAAAAAATATAAATAGGCATACACCGTTGCTTTATTTTTGGATCAATGGAATCATTCCAAGTTGTCTTGTGACTTGTGCACATTATTTATTTATTTTGTCATTTTCTAATTTTTTCCCCCTCAAACCTACGCATAATGCCAACTTTTAATTTCTTTTTAATTTCTTTGGTTAATGCCAAAGAAACAATCCATATTCCCTAGTATAATATAATATTTTTATATGTGATACATGTCATCTTTAATTTATTTTAATCATTTATGTTCTCTAATGGTAGGACAATTTGTGTCTTGTGACTTGTGCACATTATTTTTTTAAACATGTTGTGCCCAAACTGACATGTTGTATTTTTTTTATTTCTGTCCTTTTAAATTCTTTTTTCTCAAAGAAAGAAAAAAACGAAAATAAAATGGTTGAAATTCCAACGGTTTAAAAAAAATCTCCTATAAATTCTCTCTTTCAGATCAATTTTATTTACACATTTATCAAATATCAATCTTATTTTCTCTCTACATTAGCATTCTTCTAAGTTATCTTTCTCAAGTTCTCTACAGTCTTCTATTGAATTTTTAGTTTGTCATATTATATTTTCTCTTCAAACACAACAAAAAAATGTCAGATTCAAGTAAGTCAAGGAACAATGAGAAGACTTCAACGGAATTTCCATTGCGTTCACTTTATCAATATCTTTACACTGATCAATTTACCACCCCAAGTGATTTTCAACCACCAACTCATTTTGAGTATCCACAAACAATTGATTTTTCCATTCCTATCACTGGCACCGGCGCCGGCGTCGGCACTAGCACCTGTAACGACGTATTTGAAGTTGATGAAGATAATGGAGAAAAAAGTATTGGGCAGCCGAAATTAGTATCACACACCCAAGAAAGTTGTGTTCCAGGTACAGAGAAAATTAAAGCGCTAAAATCTGATATTTTCAAATAGCACTTCACAAAACAAGAACTTAGTACCGGAGGAGGGCAATATATTGTGCACTGCAATTATTGTAAGTCTACATACAAATGGAAATCAGGAAGAAGGTATGGGACCCTGCGTGGACATTTGCAACGAAATCACAAAGACAAAATTGGTATGAAATCTTCACAGAAACGAATAACCGGGTACACTACTACTACTGATTCTGGTTCTTTATTTAAATATAGTGATGGGAAAAATAGAAATGAATTAGCTAAATTGGTTGCTGTTGAACACTTAAGTTTTAGTTTTGGGGAAAAATTAAATTTTGTAGATTATTGTCAAACTGCATTAAATCCTGCTGCTAAACGTATTCCACGTACCACTGATTGAACCATAATTAGCTTAGTTTTCTATGGTTTATTATGATGTTTATTAAGTTTAAATCTAGCTAATTATGTGTTTTGGTGATTTTAATGATTCTTTACACTATTACTTTTGTTTTCAGGTCTTTAGAAGATTTAGAAGATGTTAGAATGAAATTGGAAGAAATTGGGAATTTGAGGATGGATATTTAGAAGAAAGGAGAAGTGGACGCGCAGGACTGTCAAGTGGACGTGCAAGGCCAGAAAGTGGACGCGCCCACCAGATTTCACGCGACCACCCTCAGAAGTTGGACAGGAAAGTGGACGCGCAGGGAGGCCAAGTGGATGCGCAAGGCAAGAAAGTGGACGCGTCCACTCTCAGAAGATTGACAATCAAGTGGACGCGTCTCATCTACTCGGGCGTCCACTTTGAAGACTCGGGCGTCCACTTTCCGAATTCAGAGTTTTAAGCTTGTTTGAAGTAGTTTCTAATTAGGACTCTTGTATAAATCACCCTAGGACCTTTTTCTAACTATATATAGGCCTTAATAGCTTAGTTTAGGTTGGCAAGTACTTTAGATTATTTCTTCTCGAGCATTGTAGGAGATCAAGGGTTGGAGCTTCTCGAGAAATCGGATTTCCATCTAATGAGTTTCTCTCTTTCCCTTAATCTTTCTATGATGTTTTCTTTTATGGATTGTGAGTAAACGTTTTTAGTTGGCAAGGATATGTATTAGGTTTACTTTATTCGGGAATATGATATTTTTGTTTTGTCATTAAAAACCCGATCTTTTCAAGGGATCATTATTTCTATTTGGGTATTTGAACAATTCTTGGTTTTATTCTATCAATTGTGTTATTTCAATTATTATTGGCCATCTTAATTGTTTTACATAGTTAATTAACTAGGGTTATGCAGAATCGGTTTTCAGGTAACCAAAAGTAGTAACTATTGATTAATTTAAATCTGTGTTTGATTAATTGATAGGGAATTGTTTGAAACAAATTGCATGACTTTAATCGGCCATTAATTTTATGTAATTTGTGTTGATGTTGTCCTCGATCTGAATAATTTAATTGACTATTTTATGGAAGCGATTCGGTAATTTAGTTTAATTAGGTTAAAGTTAATTTGCCGTGCTTCTCGGGAATTAACCTAACTATACAAGAATCGGAATTTGCTGCGCTACGCGAAATTCTAAGTCACTACTCAAATAGGTTATTATCAATGATTAATCCCGAATAAGTAAAACCAAAATACAAAGTCCTTGCTAACGTTTTTCTTTTCTTTGATTCTCAATTAATTTGTGAGTAAATTTATTTAAAGTTTATTCTTTTAAAATAAAAATCAAATATTTCCCCCCTAATCTTGATTAGTTTACTTGTTCTAAGATTTTATAAATCCATGTGGGTTCGACCCTTACTTGCCCTAACTATATAAGTTGGTTGAGTTTGGTATTAATTTGATAGCGCAATGACACGCTCGTCAACCACATTGACACGTATTGTGCATAAATTATATAAAAAAGGTAAAAAACATTTATTTGAAGTATTTTCAAATTTAGATAATAAAGTTTCTATTTGTAGTGATATTTGGAGTGATCATTGGCAAACACATTTTTACATGGCTGTTACTTGTCATTGGATAGATGATAATTGGATAATACAAAAGAGAATACTTGCATATCGTGTGTTTGATGATTCTCATATAGCTGCAAATATTTCAAAATTAATTTTACAAATTTTAGAAGAATATAATCTTGTAAAAAGAGTATTTTCTGTTAGCTTTGATTGCTATGGATATACTTGCAATTCCACTATCAACAGTTGTAGTAGAATAAGCTTTTAGTGGTGGGGGAAATATATTATCAGAAGATCGATCCTCTTTGAGTCCTGATTCTTTAGAGGCTCAATCTTGT
Organism: Apocynum venetum; assembly: GCA_019593545.1. Taxonomy (NCBI): domain Eukaryota; kingdom Viridiplantae; phylum Streptophyta; class Magnoliopsida; order Gentianales; family Apocynaceae; genus Apocynum; species Apocynum venetum. The sequence goes on along the minus strand of SRSM01000145.1, from coordinate 245,418 downwards.
CTTGATGATTGGGTTAAAGCTGAAACACGTCAATAAGAAAATCTTCGTCCCGACTTCATAAATTTGTTTGATGTTGACACTGAGGGTATTGCTACTAGTATTGAAGACGGAAGCCCATGAATAATCCATTGAGGTAAGAGAAGACTTACAGGTAAGAGAACTACGAGGACTTTGATTCCTCTATACTATTGGAGGATACGTTGGCAGCTTAATTTTTGGAAACAAAAATGAAGTTCAAGTCTATTTTAATAACAAACTTTCATTTATTTAACTAAAAAAAATTATTTTGAATTTTTTATTTTTTTTAAAAAATAAAAATCGAAACCGTATTAAAACCGTAACCGAAACCGTCTGAAACCGTAACCTTGTCAGAGCCGGCCGGAACCGAACCTTACCGGAACCGTGAACTGGCGGTTCATGAACCGTGGTCAGGTCTACTTGCCAAGGTAGAACTGGCCACAACCGAGAGTCAAGAATAGTTCAAAGAGATGGACCAACGCATCTAGAAACTCGAAAAGAGTCAACAGGAACTCCTGGAAAATATGTAGGGTGCCATGAACCAGACCCTTGCTAAGTGCCAATAGCAGATATTGGTGCTAGAAGACACAATGACAAGCTTGTCATATGACTATCAAATTTAACATTTAATATTCCTATATAAATATGAAGAATAAGAATTGTATAAATGAATATTTGTAAAAATTCTCAAATTTAAATTTATTGATCAAATAGTAATTTTGGGGGCTTTTAAAACATATATAAAAGTAAAACTAGTTTAAACAAACTTAAAAGAAATATTTTTTAAAAACAAACTTTTATATTTTAAAAACATAAATTATAAAAATGATTTTAATTTTTTTAATAAAAGACGTTAGTAATGAACTTGTATCAAATTATTTTTTTAATAAGATAAATCATTGATAAAGAAATGTTTTTGAATAATTTATTTTAGAATCCTGATCAACTCAGACAAATTAATATCTAATTCAATTAAACATCACTACTAACCAGCGTGGATATAATGCTTAATTAAATTTAATCAAGTGTATAAGGAATCACCAATATTAAATTTTGTATAATAGTGAGTTTCAATTATATGCAATTTAAATCATAAAATTTTATGTTAAATTAATTAAACAATGAGCTGCAACTTAATTAAACTAACAGATGCTACTCTGATTATAAATTAAATATTAATAATCATAGCTGATTAATCATGCGAATTAGAAAGCGTTTTTAATTAATTAAACATGATTATTTAAAAATAATAACTAGAGTTATATAACTTTGAAAGCTTTAAAGCTTTTAATGTTTAAATTTTGATTAATAACAAACATTGATGAGGACTAATGTCTTAATTGTATAAGTGTTGGTCTTTTAGGATTCATATGTCTAATCCATGCAAGATCGAAGTTTCAAATCTTCAGGAAAAATCGTATGTTGTCAAGTGTTGAAGATAAGCGGTTTTTGGATCAAATAGGATCTAGAGGTGTAGTGTTATTTTTCACTTAGATATCTCTAGGTCTACTTGTATGAACAATAATTTCTATAGGTTGCTCAATTAAAATGAAACATTATTCAAAATGCACCTAATAAAGATAAAACATGAGTTGGGTATTTGAAATGATTTTCAAAATACATGCATATACTTAAAATTCTATAAAATATATTTCACAAACTCTTAGAGTTGATTGGAATCTTGTATTGCATGATTTGGATGCATGTGCGGTCGACCTGACTGCATGTATGGTCGACCACAGATCATGCGGTCGACCAGACTACTTAGCTCATCGTCTGCAGAATGTACACAGGTCTCTCGTACACTTGCGGATGATGGTGAGATCGACCAGACTACTTAGCTCATCGTCCGCAGTATGTCCATATTTCTCTGAAACACTTGCGGATGATGGTGCGGACGACCAATCTGATATGCGGTCGACTGCACTTCTCCTGAGTGGGATTCAAGCATCCATTTTTATGACCGTTGGTGTATAAAAATAAATACCCAATTGTTTAAAAAACTTAGTTCTATGACTTTTTGAACAAAAATCTGATTCGTACTCTTTATAGAACATCTTGAAATTATTTTGAAATCCTTTTATAACATTTACATTGTGAAAATCATCGAAGAAGGGTATTTACTAAATCATTGGTGTTCTTGGCAATCTAGAGAAACATATTACTCAAGGAAGTGTTTATGCTTCAAATTGAGAATCTTCACATTAAGGTGATTTCTATATCAAACTCTTCATATTCTTATCTTGTAAGTTTTATTCAAGGTTGCATTGAGATTAAAACTCTAAGGGTTAGAGTGAGCCTTGAATTATAGATAATTGTGATTGTCTTAAGTGTATCTATTTCATTAATTGTTGTATTAGAGATAAGTGTATAATCAATGTTGTATTGTAAAACTCAAAGAGTTGGGTGAACCTTGATTGGGTAATAGGTTTGTGTTGTAAAACCCTAAGGAGAATTGGGTGAGCCTCTATTGTAATCTCTTGTATTAAATTAGTGAAAGGTTTTGTGAAATCCTTGAGTAGATATCTCAAGGTAGTGGATTAAGTTTTGTTGGATAAACCGAACCACTATAAATCGTTGTATTCTTTACTAATTTCTTGAACACATTACTTCACATACTGTTTGAGCACAAAGTGTTTGTTATTTGTTGTCTTAGAAAGCATAGTTTGAATTTAAGGTTGAAAAATCAGATAAAACCTAATTCACCCCCTCTTAGGTTTTTCAATTAGTATCAGAGCAAGGTCTTCTTGTTTAAAATGTTTAACTACCTAGAAGCAAAGATTCTATGACATATCTAGACAATACTATGATGGTAGAATGTTACTCTACTACTAGACCTCATTTGTTGAATTGTACAAATTATAATTTCTAGAAAAATAGAGTTACAATCTATATATCTTCTCTGAACTATGAATTATGGAATATAGTTGAAAATTGTCCTTATATTTATTTTAAAGTTATTGATGGTATCAAGATTGACAAAATATTTGAAGAATTTGATGGTGAAGATAAAAAAAAATGACCATAAATTTCCTTGCTATGAACATTCTTACTTGTGCACTTGATATGAATGAGTATAACAGATGGTTTCTTGATAGTGGATGCTCAAAACACATGACTGGAAATGCATCAATACTTAATAATGTTAAACCAAAGGATGAAGGGTTCGTGACTTTTGGTGACAAAAAGAAAGGGAAAATCATTGGCATTGGCAATGTTGGTAAAAGTACCTCTTATCTTATTAAAAACGTTCTTCTTATTGATAATTGATTGAACCATAATTAGATTGGTTTTTAGGAGCTTAATCTGTTGTTTATTGAAATAAAATCTACCTAATTGTGTGTTTATGTGGTTAAATTGGTTCTTTACACTTTTATCTTCGTTTGCAGGTATTTTGAAGGTATTTTAACATGTTTAGAAGACATTGGAGGAAGATAGGAGCTTTAAGAAGTTGTTTCGCAGGAAAAATGGAGTGGACGCGCCTCAGAAACCAATTGGACGCGCACTTGAAGAAGTGGAAGCGTCACTATTCATTCACGCGTCCATTCTCAGTAGTTTTGGAGCCTCACGCGTCCACTTGGACGTTTCTGACAGCCTCGCGCGTCCACTTTTGACAGCACGCGCGTCCACTCTCAGAATTGAAGATTTTGGGCAGTTTTTTAGTAGTTTTGAATTAGGACTCTTATGTAACTAACCCTAGGACCTTTTCTAACTATTTATATGGTTTATTAGCTTAGTTTTTGGGGTGTCAAACACCTTAGATATTTTCTTCCCGAGCATTGTAGGAGATCAAGGGTTGGAGCTTCTCGGGAAATCGGATTTCCGTCTAATGAGTTTCTCTCTTTCCCTTAATCTTTTTATGATGTTTTCTTTTATGGATTGTAAGTAAACGTTTTTAGTTGGCAAGGATATGTATTATGTTTACTTTATTCGAGAATATGATATTTTTGTTTTGTCATTAAAAACCCGATGTTTTCAAGGGATCATTATTTCTATTTGTGTATTTGAACAATTCTTGGTTTTATTCTATCAATTGTGTTATCTCAATTATTATTGACCATCTTAATTGTTTTACATAATTGATTAACTAGGGTTATGCAGAATCGGTTTTCGGTAACCAAAAGTAGTAACTATTGATTAATTTAAATCTGTGTTTGATTAATTGATAGGGAATTGTTTGAAACAAATTGCATGATTTTAATTGGCCATTAACTTTATGTAATTTGTGTTGATGTTGTCCTCGAGCTGAATAACTTAATTGACTATTTTATGCGAGCGATTCGGTAATTTAGTTTAATTAGGTTAAAGTTAATTTGCCGTGCTTCTCGGAAATTAACCTAACTATACAGGAATCGGAATTTGCTGCGCTACGCGGAATTCTAAGTCACTACTCAAATAGGTTATTATCAATGATTAATCCCGAATAAGTAAAACCGAAATACAAAGTCCTTGCTAACGTTTTTCTTTTCTTTGATTCTTAATTAATTTGTGAGTAAATTTATTTAATGTTTATTCTTTTAAAATAAAAATCAAATCTTTCCCCCCTAATCTTGATTAGTTTGCTTGTTCTAAAATTTTACAAATCCCTGTGGGTTCGACCCTTACTTGCCCTAACTATATAAGTTGGTTGAGTTTGGTATTAATTTGATAGCGCAACGACACGCTCGTCAAATTTTGGCGCCGTTGCAGGGGACTTATTTAAAATTTTTGGGATTAAGTTTTCTAATCTTTTTCTTTGTTTTTGATTTTCAGGTTTTTCTCTCTTGTGACAAATTCAAAAGCTTGAATCTTTGAATTTTTTTTTTTCTACATTGCTAATTCCTTTCTTTATTTGGTTTTGATTTGTGTATGCATTCCTCTTCTCAATATGATGACTCTAGGATGGATATGATAGATTATCAATCTTTGCAAAACAAAATAGATAACCTTACTTCTTTGGTAAGGGGCTATATTATTGGAAGAGAGAATGCCAGACCCTTTGAGTGTTCTAATGGATTTAGTGGTTATTCATATTCACCTTCTCATAGGTCTAACCCACATAATTCTATACCTCATCGCATAGGGATGCCTTGTTCTCAATCTAGGTGGGATGAATTTGGAAATAGCTATGCTAATTATATCTATGAGTCTAGTTATGACTGCATGCCTAATTGTGATAACTTTCCTAGGTATGACTATACTCCTAATTATTATCTTCCAGATTCCCTTCCTATCTCTCAAGATCAATCTCGCATCATGTCTCTTGAAGAAGTTATCAAGTCCATAGCCTCTAATACTCTTAATTTTCAACAAGAGACCAAATTAAGAATCCAAAATCTTGAGAGTCAATTAGGTCAACTGACTTCCGAGTTTAGTGAAATTAAGTACCAACTTACTCATAATTCTTCATTCCATTTGTTGAGTCCTAGTGAGGATGAGTCTAATGTCGATCTTAGTGAAGCTGAAGAATTAGAGGATTGGCATACTTTTCATAATAAGGTAGTTTCTAGCATTCCTAAGTTTGAAGAATTTTCTATTTCCATTGATAATCCACAATCTCCTTCTTTTGTCATCCAATGTGAGTTTGAGGAATCAAATATTGAAACCATAGAAAAGCCTAACAATGTAGAAGTTGAAACCAATCCTAGTGCCTTACATTCTTCTTTGTGTCATGATGTGTGTAATATTGAACATATTGATTTTATCATGCCACATAATTTTGATGGGTTGAGTTGTACTAACTTGCTAAATTTTTATTTGACTTCTACTAATTGTTTGTTTGAGGATTTCATGGTAGGTACTTTATATGAAATAAATAAATTTTGGAAGCATGGAGTCATAAAGCTTAAAGAAGTAAAAATGGATGCTCCTCTATTCCATGAGAGGGAAGGCATTGGATAATTTGGTTTTGGAGGTCGAGCCAAAGACCTTAAACAAAGGCGCTTATTGGGAGGCAACCCAAGATGAATATCCTTTTATTTACTTTTCTATTTTGTTTCTATCATTTAGGTGTTATTATTATTATTTTTTTTACAGGTATAGGGAAGGCCTAACATTGATCCAGAGTCCAATTATTGTGAAATAAACAGAAAACATCAGATGGCAGAAATTACTAAGAGTGGACGCGTCATTCCCCTCTCATGCGTCCAAGTGGACGCGTCAAGCTACTTCACGCGGCCACCTCTGGGAAGAATTACTGAGAGTGGACGCGTCATTCCCATCTCACGCGTCCAAGTGGACGTGCCCATTACTTCACGCGGCCACTTCTGTGAAGAAGTGGACGCGTCGCCTCATCTTCGCGCGGCCACTTCTGTGAAAAATATTGAGTGTGGACGCGTCCCAGTATTGAGCAATGACATCTTCATCGGCCTTGATATGGGTGACATCCCTCATTTTTCTTTTATTTTCATTTTTCATTTTGTTTGTTTGCATGTTTGTGACATTGAGGACAATGTCTCGTTCCAGTATGGGGGAGTCTTGTCTTGAGTGTTTGTGTTTGTTTTTTTTTTTTAATCTTTTATGTTGTTTTTTGGTTTTAAAAAAATTGTTTTTATGAATTTTGTTTGTCTTGCATTTTTTGTATTAAAATATATAAACATAAAAAAAATTGTTATATTTTATGCATGTTTGTGTGTTTGTTATGCCTATGATGAAACTTATACAAGTCTATTTTAATTGATAGAATTTCAATATTATTTGTGCTTTAAAATTCTCTATTTATTATGAGGAATCTTGACACTCTATGATTTGTTTTTGTGAAAATTCAAATTGTTATTTATGGATGATTTGTGGTAGTTAATTTGAATTGACATGGCTTATTTTTAGTAAAAAATCTTGATTTTTGAAATCACTTTTGACAAGTTTGAATGAGATTGAGTTTACTTTTAACTTAGATACATTCATGGTCAATTTAGACACTCTAGAACTTGTTTTCTCACACTCTTGAGGTGAAATATGATTGAATTTGGTTGACTTGGGGATGACATAAGGCCTTCTTTGGACGTTTGAGCCTTTCTTGAGCCACCCTTTCTATATTATACCCCTCGATCCTATTTTTGAGCTATAATGTTGTGATGGATGAATCCATTATTATCTTTCTTTGTAAGCCTTTGAGAATAATGTTTAAAACCTTTACATATCATAATTGTCAAGAGATTTCTTTGAAATATCTTTAGATTGACACTTGTGAAGTTTATTGTTGTGTTAAAAAGGTGTTGAAAAGGTTTTGCAAAGTTGTGCTGAGGGATGATGAAAAAGATCTTGGAGTTTTAAAAAAAAAAGTTTGTCTTCTCTAAAAAAAAAAGAGAGCAAAGTGCAAAAGAAAGAGAGACATATGATGAAAAAAAAATGAAGTGCTATGAAAAGTTTAAAAAGGAAAAAAATAAAGAGCACTTGAGAAAATATAAAAAAAAAAGAGAAAAAGAGTTCCAAGATTGTCCAAAGTTTATGAGTTGGTTGATGTGATTAAATGAGGAATAAGGAGAGAAGTGTCAATTGAAGAACTTTGGTTTCAAATTTTTTTATCCTTTTGTGTAATTCTCTTGATTACTTTGTTTACCTTACCTTTCTTTGTTAGCCAACACCCAAGCCTAACGTTACGTGCCTCAAGTCCAATTTGACTCAAGTCGACCTTATATTTTCCATTAGTGGAGAGATGTGTGAGATCACAAGCCTATGGTAGTGTGGACATTACTTTTCATATGACTATGATGTGTTAGAGTTGATTGTGGCTTGATTGAATTTGTTCTTGTTACTTGTGTACAGTTTTTTACTCTAAAATGGATTTTGATTAGTTTTCAAAGTTTTTGGTCATGTTAAGGATGGTTAACTATTTACAATGAATCCATAGTGATAATCTATCACACATGCATGATTTATTTTAAAAAGTAGAGTTGATGGATGACTTTGAGGATTATTGGAGAGAATTTGGTGCAAATGAATTGAGGTTCTTGAGATTATTTGACTTGTTTTCTGAGACATTTAAATTTTGATTTTGTTTCTTTATGTTGTTATTTTGCTTGAGGACAAGCAAAGGTTTAGTGTGGGGTAATTTGATTGAACTATAATTAGATTGGTTTTTAGGAGCTTAATGTGTTGTTTATTGAAATAAAATCTACCTAATTGTGTGTTTATGTGGTTAAATTGGTTCTTTACACTTTTATCTTCGTTTGCAGGTATTTTGAAGGTATTTTAACATGTTTAGAAGACATTGGAGGAAGATAGGAGCTTTAAGAAGTTGTTTCGCAGGAAAAATGGAGTGGACGCGCCTCAGAAACCAATTGGACGCGCACTTGAAGAAGTGGAAGCGTCACTATTCATCCATGCGTCCATTCTCAGTAGTTTTGGAGCCTCACGCGTCCACTTGGACGTTTCTGACAGCCTCGCGCGTCCACTTTTGACAGCACGCGCGTCCACTCTCAGAATTGAAGATTTTGGGCAGTTTTTTAGTAGTTTTGAATTAGGACTCTTATGTAACTAACCCTAGGACCTTTTCTAACTATTTATATGGTTTATTAGCTTAGTTTTTGGGGTGTCAAACACCTTAGATATTTTCTTCCCGAGCATTGTAGGAGATCAAGGGTTGGAGCTTCTCGGGAAATCGGATTTCCGTCTAATGAGTTTCTCTCTTTCCCTTAATCTTTTTATGATGTTTTCTTTTATGGATTGTGAGTAAACGTTTATAGTTGGCAAGGACATGTATTAGGTTTACTTTATTCGGGAATATGAGATTTACGTTTTGTAATTAAAAACCCGATCTTTTCAAGGAATCATTATTTCTATTTGAGTATTTGAACAATTCTTGGTTTTATTCTATCAATTGTGTTATTTCAATTATTACTGGCCATCTTAATTGTTTTACATAATTGATTAACTAGGGTTATGCAGAATCGGTTTTCGGTAGCCAAAAGTAGTAACTATTGATTAATTTAAATCTGTGTTTGATTAATTGATAGGGAATTGTTTGAAACAAATTGCATGATTAATTGGCCATTAACTTTATGTAATTTGTGTTGATGTTGTCCTCGAGCTGAATAACTTAATTGACTATTTTATGCGAGCGATTCGGTAATTTAGTTTAATTAGGTTAAAGTTAATTTGCCGTGCTTCTCGGAAATTAACCTAACTATACAGGAATCGGAATTTGCTGCGCTACGCGGAATTCTAAGTCACTACTCAAATAGGTTATTATCAATGATTAATCCCGAATAAGTAAAACCGAAATACAAAGTCCTTGCTAACGTTTTTCTTTTCTTTGATTCTTAATTAATTTGTGAGTAAATTTATTTAAAGTTTATTCTTTTAAAATAAAAATCAAATCTTTCCCCCCTAATCTTGATTAGTTTGCTTGTTCTAAAATTTTACAAATCCCTGTGGGTTCGACCCTTACTTGCCCTAACTATATAAGTTGGTTGAGTTTGGTATTAATTTGATAGCGCAACGACACGCTCGTCAATAATCTCAAATATAATTTGCTTAGTATTAGTCAATTATGCAATAATGGCTTTAAGGTTATTTTCAAAAATGATTCATGCTTAATTCTTGATGATTGCTCTAACAATATTGTTTTTGTTGGAAATAGAAATGGAAATATGTATGATCTTTTTGTAGGTGATTTAGTTGAACAAGATGTTAAATGTCTTGCTCTAAAAGATGATGATGCATATCTTTGGCATCGTAGATTATGACAGGTTAGCATGGATACTTTGCATAACCTATCTAAACAGGAATATGTTAGAGGATTGTCTGCCATTCATTTTGAAAAAGATCGTATTTGTGATGCATGTCAATATGGTAAACAAGTTAAGAGTTCCTTTAAACAAAAAAAAAATGGTTTCTACCTCAAAACCTCTTGAACTTGTACATATGGATTTATTTCGTCCTATGAGAACAATGAGTCTTGGTGGCAAATTATATGCATATGTGATAGTTGATAACTTTTCTAGATTTACTTGGGTATTATTCTTGTTGAACAAAGATGAAACTTTTGGAGCTTTTGTCAAGCTTTTTAAATAAGTACAAAACACCATCGAATGCAAACTAATCTCCATTAGAAGTGACAATGGTAGAGAATTTTGCAATAGTAGCTTCACTAAATTATGTGATAAGAATGAGATTTTTCACAATTTTTCTGTTGCAAAAACTCATCAACAAAATCGTGTTGTTGAGAGGAAAAATCGTACTTTACAAGAAATGACTCGTTCCATGTTATGTGAAAATAATTTGTCAAAGTTTTTTTGGGCTGAAGTTGTAAATACTTCTTGTTATATTGTGAATTGAGTGCTTCTTAGACGTTTTGTGAAGAAAGCCCCCTATGAACTTATGTTTGACAAAACTTCTTATATTTCTTACTTCAAGGTCTTTTGTTGTAAATGCTTTATTTTAAATGTCAAAGACAATTTTGGTAAGTTTGGTAAGAAATCCGATGAAGGAATATTTCTTGGCTATTATTCAATAAGAAAAGTTTATCGTGTGTATTATAATAGAACTATGATCATTGAAGAAGTCATTCATATTTTTTTTTGATGAATCTAACATCTATTTGCCAAGAAATGAGAACGAAGGTGATATTCAAGAACTACCTATGGAGTCAATGAATAAATATGTTGTTTAATCAAACGAAGATCCTTCAACATCTAAGAATCAAAATGAAGAAGTCTTTGACAATAAAAAATATACTTCACTTAAAGAAGAAACAAAGTTTGATCTTCCAAAAGAATGGAAATTTGTCCATAACCATCCAAAGTATCAAATCATTAGTGATCCAAATGAAGAGGTAAGAACAAGAAGACACTTTATAAACTTTGTTGATAATTTTGCATTATTGTCTCATATAGAACCTAGGAACATTGATGAAACTCTTAGTGATGCTTTTTGGATTATTCCCATGCAAGATGAATTAAATCAATTTGAAAGGAGCAAAGTTGGGAGCTTGTACCTAGACTTTCTAATCACACCATTATTGGTACAATATGGGTTTTTAGAAACAAACTTGATGAGCATGGTATTGTGACTAGAAATAAGGCTAGACTTGTTGCTCAAGGATACAATCAAGAAGAGGGCATTGATTATGATGATACCTTTGCTCTAGTTGCTAAATTAAAGTCCATTAGAATGCTACTTGCATTTGCTTCCATTATAGGTTTTAAATTATTTCAAATGGATGTTAAGAGTGCCTTTTTAAATGGTTTCATCCAAGAGGAATTGTATGTTGAACAACCTCCTGGTTTTATTCATGAATCTTTTGCAAATCACGTGTTCAAGCTTTCTAAAGCTTTATATGGTTTAAAGCAAGCACCAAGAGCTTGGTATGAAAGACTTAGCAATTTTCTAGAGGAATAGTAGATACTACACTTTTTATTAAAAAAAAAGCACATGATATTTTGATTGTTCAAATATATGCTAATGATATCATATTTGAAGCTACTAATGAAAATATGTGCAAATAATTCTCTAAGACTATGCAGGATGAATTTGAAATGAGTACGATGGGTGAGTTGACATTTTTTCTTGGGTTACAAATTAAGCAAGAAAACGAAGGTACATTAATTAACCAAGCCAAGTACACAAAAGAACTACTCAAAAGGTTTGGAATGACTTATTCAAAGGAGATTGATACTCCTATGGCCACGTCTATTAAATTGGACAAATATGAAAATGGTAAGATGGTTGATCAAACTATATATAGAGGTATGATTGGTAGTCTTTTATATTTAACTGCTAGTAGACTTGATATTATGTTCTCTGTTTATTTATGCGCTAGATTTCAATCATCTCCTAGAGAATCTCATTTAATTGTTGTCAAACGTATTCTTAGATACTTGAAAGGAACTATAGATTTTGGTTTATGGTATCCTAAATCTGTGTCTTTTGAGTTAGTAGCATATACTGATACAGATTATGCGGGTTGTCGAGTAGAACGTAAGAGTACTAGTTTCTTGGTATAGTAAGAAACAAGATTGTGTATCTCTTTCTACCACTGAAACTGAATACATTTTTGTTGGTAGTTGTTGTGCACAAGTTCTATGGATGAAAACTACTTTGAAATATTATGGCTTGAATTTTGATTGTATCACTATCAATTGTGATAACACTAGTGCCATTAATCTAACAAAGAATCCTATACAACATGCACAAACTAAGCGTATAGATATTAAATATCATTTATTACGTGACAATGTTTTAAAAGGTGAAATATCACTTGATTTTGTTCCTACAGATGATCAATTAGCTAATATATTCACAAATCCTTTGGCTGAGAAAATGTTTTGTTTACTTAGAAAACTCTTAGGTATTGGAACTTTCAATTTCTAACTTGAGTGTTATTGTATAGCATGCCGAAACCATATTTTTTTGTTTGCTCGGATATTACCCAATGCAGATGTCGTCGACCACATATGCGTTAATAGTCGTTCACATAACAGACAGTGGACTTGCGGATGATCATGACAGAATGACCAGTTGATCGCTTCTTATTACTCATCGACCACAAAGTAGACAGAGGACTTGCGGACGGCCCATATCCACATCTCGATCCATCGCAGATTCAAATCATCGACCGCAAAGCTTCCAGAGAACTTGCGGATGACCCATATCAAACTTCCGGTTGACTGCAGATTCAAATTATCGACCGCAAAGGTTCTAAAGAAACCAAAGTCAATGTGCGTACGATTCAGTGGATGCCGATCCGGTCAACCGCATATATAGGACCGTTACAAAAATACCTCTTTTGGACACAACATTTCAGTTTTCAATCATCCCCACCTCTTCACCTATCAACCGCATCACTTCAAATTCCTATCACCCACCACAAATCCACCATAATACACTTTATATTTTCTTCAATTCACTTATTCATCTTACAAATCCTTGAATTCTGAAATTCAAAACCCTAGAATGGCAAAAACTAATCCTACTAAGGGCAAAACCCAAATGACTCAAGAAGTTCCAAAGAAGAAAAGAACCATGCAAGCCTCTACTCAACTCTTCAGGAGCAAGCATCATGAGATCCGTTACAACGATTATCTCAAGAATCGTCAAGTAATCTTTGGGAGTACTATTGATAGATTTGAGTTTCCCTTCAATAGAATCCTTACATATGTGGTTTGGCAAGGATGAGATAGTATAATAGATCATGAAGAGTCTTTATACACTGATCTTGTATATCAATTTTATGCCAATCTTGAAAAAGTGATAGAAAAAGAAGGTGAGATGTCTGTAAGGACTACTTATGTTTCAAGAGTCAAAAGGATAGATATGCATTTTACTTCCATGGGCTTAGATAAAATATTAGAGATTCCTCTTGATGGAATTGAGTACTTCACTACTAACCAAAGGATCAGGCACAAGGATTTCTCCCTTAAGGCTTTTGAGAAGCTATTCACCCAAGGAAAATCCTTTGTCAACTTAGTCAAGAGAGAAGCTAATGTGTTTAGTTTTGAGCATCGCATCTTTCATCATATGTGTACTAACATTTTCATACCAACTGAAGGACATAAAACTACAGTTACTTTTATACATATGTTCATCATGCTTATGTTGGTCAAGAGAATTAGGGTGGATCTTAGCTATATCATGGTAGAACATATGATGGCTACCATCGAGAAGAGTAAAGGCATTCCCAAAAGCTTGCCTTATGGACGATTATTAACCAAGGTCTTTCGGTTCTTCAACGTCCCATTCCCAGAATTAAAGGATATAAAATATGTGTCCAAGTTCAATTTTGCATCATTCAAAAGAATGCAGGCTCTGTGTCTCAATGACACATGGGATTTGAAAAAGAATGTCTCCGGAAGAGATCTCTATGGCAACAAAGGATACAACAAGATTGATGGGAAAAGATCCACTAATTATCAGTGCTGAAGATGTTTTTGGTGACAAATTTGTCCCGGAGAAGCTGAGGCCTCCCAAGGCGTTAAACGATCACTTTATCTTGATGAAGAAGAATATATTCTCCCCAAAGCCCCGAAATTAAAGAAGACCAAAGGTAAAGAAAAAGTTGAATCCACTCCACATCCTGCCATCTGGAGTGCCTTGGAATAACTATCATCTCAGATTAGTTTGATGTTCAACACCTTCGACAATCACTTCAAAACACTTAATTTCAAGATCGATGATTTGGCATCACGGGTGGAGTACCATAGCGTTGAGATTACAAATATCAAGTATCATCTTGAAGCATTTCACGGTGTTCAGGTTGACATTTCTACACCGCCACCACCTTCCAGTGACATGCCCTCGCCTGTTGAGCCGCTTCCTGGACCATTATCTTCCACAACCAAAGTTTATATGAGAAGGCCTAGGATATAATTTCTGTCTATTTCTTTTGTACTCATTTCTAGCTACCTAACTTTGAACTCTATTGTAAAATTTGTCTTTTCATATATATATATATATATATATATATATATATATTTTCCCCAATGATGACTTCTTTGTAGTTGAGGGACTTTATTGTTTATTGACTTAGTTCTATCCTTTCTATCCATTCTTTTGATTGATGACAAAGGGGGAGAAAAACTACTGTTGATTGCAATATAAAATTATTATGAAACTAACCTCTTATTTCAGGAAAATTTGAGATGAACTTGACCAAAACCAAGACAAAGAAGAAACAGCTCTAAAAGGTTAAATATGGCTATCCGTAGTTTTAAATTATGTATTTGATTAACTGAAAGAGAATGGGAATTGTGTGTTGATGGTCGGGTTGGCCTTATGTGATATATTTCATCTCTGTTTGCTTGTTAAACTTGTATTGTAAAAATAGTTTTTATAAGAGTTACAAAGGAAACTCTGTCAAAATTTTTACAAAACTAATGCATATTGATAAGGGGAGCTTTATAAATGTTTTTATAGTCTATCTATATGTTTTTATAATTGGAAGGAAGGAAGATACGCAGGTTGGTGGAAAAATAGGCTCCTTTGAACCTATATAAGCTAGGAAGTTATCTCATATACTTACAATAAATCTTTTCATTTTGATATCCAATATTTGTTCGAAAAATGTTTCATTCAATATATTTCTTGATATCATAAAACTAAATAGTTATATGCTATATGTGATATCTTACAAATACTTAGCATATTGTGAGGAGAATCATTTTTAAAAGTTTCTTTAAGTACTATATAAACTCTTTCTTACTTTGAATCCTTCCACTTAATTGTTATATCCATCACATTGCATCAATATTTGTCATCATCAAAAAGGGGAGATTGAAAGCCTTAGAGCTTTTAATGTCTTAATTTTGATTAATGACAAATATTGATGAGGACTAATGTCTTAATTTTATAAGTGTTGATCTTTTAGGATTCATATGTCTAATCCATGCAAGATCGAAGTTTCAAGTCTTCAGGAAAAATCATATGTTGTCAAGTGTTGAAGATAAGCGGTTTCTGGATTAGATAGGATCTAGAGGTGTAGTGTTATTTTTCACTTAGATATCTCTAGGTTTACCTCTATGAGCAATAATTTTTATAGGTTGATGAATTAAAATGAAACATTATTCAAAATGCACCTCATAAAGATAAAGCATGAGTTAGGTATTTGAAATGATTTTCAAAATACATGCATATACTTAAAATTCTATAAAATATATTTCACAAACTCTTAGAGTTGATTGGAGTCTTGTATTGCATGATTTGGATGCATGCGCGGTCGACCTGACTACATGTGTGGTCGACCACAGATCATGCGGTCGACCAGACTACTTAGCTCATCGTCTGCAGAATGTCCACAGCTCTCTGGTACACTTGCGGATGATGGTGCGATCGACCAGACTACTCAGCTCATCGTCTGCAGAATGTCCACAGATCTCTGGTACACTTGCGGATAATGGTGCGATCGACCGGACTACTTAGCTCATCGTCCGCAGTATGTCCAAAGTTCTCTAGAACACTTGTGGATGATGGTGCAGACGACCAGTCTGATATGCGGTCCACGACTCTTCTCCTTAGTGGGATTCAAGCATCCATTTTTATAACCGTTGGTGTATACAAATAAATGTCCAATTGTTTAAAAAACTTAGTTCTACGACTTTTTGAACAAAAATCTGATTCGTACTCTTTATAGAACATCTTGAAATTATTTTGAAACCCTTTTATAATATTTACATTGTCAAAATTATCCAAGAAGGACATTTACTAAATCATTGGTGTTATTGAGCAATCTAAAGAAACATATTACTCAAGGAGGTGCTCATGCTTCAAATTGATATATCTTTACATTAAGGTAATTTCTATATCAAACTCTTCCTATTCTTATCTTGTAAGTTTTATTCAAGGTTGCATTGAGATTAAAACTCTAAGGGTTAGAGTGAGCCTTGAATTATAGATAATTGTAATTGTCTTAAGTGTATTTATTTCATTAATTGTTGTATTAGAGATAAGTGTATAATCCATGTTGTATTGTAAAACTCAAAGAGTTGGGTGAACCTTAATTGGGTAAGAGGTTTGTATTGTAAAACCCTAAGAAGAATTGGATGAGCCTATATTGTAATCTCTTGTACTAAATTAGTGAAAGGTTTTGTGAAATCCTTGAGTAGATAGCTCAAGGTAGTGGATTATGTTTTGTTGGATAAACCGAACCACTATAAATCGTTGCGTTCTTTGCTAATTTCTTGAACACATTAATCTTCACACACTGTTTAAGCACCAGGTGTTTGTTATTTGTTGTCTTAGAAAACATAGTTTGAATTAAGGTTGAAAAATTCGATAAAACATAATTCACCCCTCCCTTCTTAGAAAAAAATTTGGTTTCTAATTTTATTCTTTTGACTTTTAGAAAACAAATTAGGAAAAACTTTTGTAACAATATAGTTAACAATATTAGCGTACCAGGGTGAATTTTCATGCAATGCATAAAGATGATTATCTAGAAATAAATCATAAATATGAGGTACTTCACCTATATAAATCAATCGACTTAAATGATTAGTCACATTATTCTCTGCTCCTTTTCATCTCGAATTTCAATATCAAATTATTAGAGTAAAAGAATCCATCTAAGAAGTCTTGGATTTGATTCTTTCTTCTTCAACATGTATTTAAGAGTGACATGATCAGAATAAACAATTACTTTAGTTCCCAACAAATAAGATCTAAGTTTTCTAAAGAAAAAATAATAGAATAAAGTTCATTGTCATTTGTGGTTTAACCACACTAGGCATCATCAAACATTTTAGAGGCATAATATATCACACTGAGGAACTTTATCTTTCTTCTTTTTTTTTGCCTAAAACAACATCCAACTGCTTTATCAATTGCATCACGCATTATTTGAAATGGATAATTCCAATTAGAAAGTTGTATAATAAGCGATGAAATTAACTTCTCTTTTAATAAATTAAAAGCTTGTTTACAAGTTCATCAAAATTAAATGGATGATCTTTTTGTAACAACTTATATAAATGTTAGCAATTTTTTAAAAGTCTTTAATAAATCTTTTATAATATCTAGCATGGTATAAAAAGGCTCTTACCTCTCTCACCATAGAAGGATAAGAAATAGATTTTATCACATCTATTTTAGCCCTATCAATAGCAAGTCCTTTTGCAAAAACAACATGACCTAAAACAATTCCTCCTTATTCTACCATAAAATGACATTTTTCATAATTAAGGAAAGTATTAGAATCAACATAGTTTTTAAGTACAAATTCCAAAATTTCCAAACATGAATCAAATAAGTTTCCATATAAAATGAAATCATTTATGAAAATTTCTAATAATATTTGTAAGAAACTCAGAACAATGGACATCATACATCATTGAAAAGTTTCAGGTGCATTACAAATACCAAAAGACATTTTTCTATATACATATACTTCAAATGGACATGTAAATGTTATCTTCTCTTGGTCTTCAGGAGCAATTGCAATTTGAAAATAACCAGAATAATCATAAAAAATTAATGAGAACAACCAACTAGTTGTTCCAACATTTGATCCATAAATGGAATGGAAAAATGATATTTTCTAGTTGTTGCATTTTATTTTCTATAGTCTACACTAACTCTCCAACCATTTTAAGAACTTTTTCACTCAAGTAAAAATGATATTTTCTAGTTGCTACATTTAATTTTCTATAGTCTATACAAATTCCCCAACCATTTTGCACTCAAGTAAGAACATTTTCACCATCTTGATTTTCAAAAATAGTTATTACAAATTTCTTAGATACAACATGCATATGACGTACTCAATTGATCAAATATATCATCAACAAATTAAATTGTAAAACAATCATCAAATGATACTTCATAGCATCAAATATATTAAATGAAATTATTTTTTCATCAAATTACATGGATAAAATACCTTCATTTATATCAATTTAAGTTTTAGCAGTTTTTAAGAATAGTATTCCTAATAAAATAGGTGAATGAGGAGAAATAATTTTGACAATCATCTGTTTTTAAAATATAGAAGTCTACATGAAAAAGTAATTCGTTTACTTTAATCAAAACATCTTGTATAACTCTTTCAAAATAGACAAGAAATATTTTGAGAACAATAAAATAACAATACTAAAAAGAAATATTGTTTGGGGTTTTGAAATACAAATGATATAAAAAACATTAACAAGGAAGTAGTATCAAATTATATTTTTCATGAGATTAATCACGGATAAATACATTATTAAGTAGTTGGTTTTAGAATCTCAATCAACTCAAAAAGATTAATCTTTAATTTAATTAAACACCAGTACCAACCAGTGTGTATATGATGCTCAAATTGCATTAACTAAATAAGACATCACCAACATTAAATTGTATATAACAATCAACTTAATTATATACAATTTAAATAATATAATTCCGCTACTAATTTAATTAAGTCAAGAGCTGCAACTCAATTAAACTAGTAGATGCTAGTTGAATCATTAATACAAGATTAATCATCCTAACAATATAATCACATTCATTAACTAGATTGTCAATCCAATTAATTCACATAATTATATTGATTAAAACAAAAATTATATAAATATTTAATTAATATATATATAAGTATATTAAATAAATACACAAATATATATATATATATATATAAGATTGGATTTATATTAACTAAAAAAATTAAGCGGTTCAACCGACCATTTAAATAAATTAAACTAAAAGTATGAAGGTTCGGTCTTTCATAAAAAAGAATTAAAGACAAAAAAAGAAACTTAACTAGTTAGGAGGATCGATCTTTTATAATAAAGAAAATAAAAGACATAAAAGTAAATTAAACTAATTAGGTGGCTCGGCCATCCATTTGCGATATTTAAAGTTCATAAAGCAAAATAAATAAAGACTATACTAGGCGGGTAAACCCACAAGTCCAGTTAAATAAATTCAAATAGAAATTAAGTACAAAGAAAATTATTTCATAATCTCAGTTATTAATAACTTAATACATATCCTTGCTAACAAAAGAAAATTACTCACAATACATATTTAATAAATATACGATTGAATTTATAAACATTAGAAATAAAATTTGAAAGATAAACTCTCCGGAAATATTGAAATTATCCGGACATAATTTCTTTACTAAATATTACAAAAAATCTTGAAATATTATTCTAAAACTTTTGGAAAATATACTAAGATGAAGACAATAATTAAAGAAAGAAATTGCAAAAAAAATGGAGAAGATTGAAGCTAAATTGGTGTTGAAATGATAAAAATAAACTTCATATTTACAAGCATAAAAATCAGGGGAAAATGATCATTTCGCACCACAAAGTCTTGAAAATTCAGATGGTGGCCTAATTTTCCCAAACTTTGCCACGTATCACAGTCCTCATTAGTCCACATTGTGGCTTCTAGAACCACCACTTGTCATCTTCTGATTGCGTCACGCCATCGGATGACATGGATTTGTTTTTTAAAAGTTCTCCAACATTTCTTCTTCTTCTTTTTTTCTCCATAATGAACTAAAATACACTGGAAAACTTACAAAAAAAACGTGAAATATATCCATTAAATAACATAATTAACCGATTTTTAAATAAAATATAGTCATTAAATAACATAAAAATCAATTAATTTATGAGTACATCAAATTCCCCCACACTATTCATTTGTTTGCCCTCAAGCAAAATATAAACACAAAATATACAAGTAGAAATAACTTAAACAAGATTAATAAGGTAACAAAGTGTTATATTAATTTCAATACAACTTTCACAATTAACCCCTTTTTATTTGAAAAACAATTGTGCTCGTATGCTTGAATATCATTTACAAGTTTAACATTAATATTCAAAGTTAACAAAATGTGACTGTGAAAAACATAAAACCCTTAATAAAATTTTATTTTTTAAAAAACATGCTATCAATTGGAGGTACTTTTGGATCTGTCTCTGATACAAAAGTTACTAATTCATCAAATAGCTTACTTGGTTGTGGGTGCAAATACAATTATTCTTCATGCTACTGGAAATAGAAACCTATGTGTAACAGCTATGTTAAGAAATACTAACAAACCATCAAAGTAGTGATCAACATTTAAAAAACCAATTGGTTTAGTGTGCAATTTCATGTTAAACCAAAATGTTAACTTGAACAAGCATTCTAATACCTCATATCCTCTTGGTATGACTATGAAACCATCACAGTTATGCAACATGAGTGTCATGCGTTCATAAAATGATTTTGTTTGTACCTCATGTCCAATTGTTTTTCATATATTTGTTTCAGAGGAATGAAAATTACACTTACGGCGAGAACTTTGTTTGGATGATTTGTTTCAATGTGAACGAGTGTTTGGTATGACTGATGTGCTCGAGCAATCTCTCCAATTAATCCAGAATTTCCTCATCTCTATACTAGACTGATCTTTCGATGAGCTAGTACTCTTCCCAATTGGATAACAACAATTAGATGCGGAACAGTAGCACCCACGATCATTCCTCCAAACACTGCGATGTTTGTTAGACTTCTGATTGATGGACCTTCCATAATAACGATTTCAAAAGTGATTTTGTTACACACTAAAAAGAAAACAAACAAATCAAGGAAGAAACAAATAAAAAACAAATAGTTGTGATTGTGTCTAACATCTTCCTCTAGTTTTACGTCCAGTAACGGTTTCAAACACCTTCTATGAGTCGAGGGTATGCTGTTCATCCAGCTTTTTTAAAAACTGGCAAACGAGATCACTTAAATTCAGATACCGAAAACTGTACCGGAGTAGTTTGGTTTCGATTTATTTCCATAACCCAAGAATTTCCATTTGAACATATCCACTAAAATATGAATCAAGAGTCAGTTTAATATCATCTAATGACTCTTTACTCAGTTTATTCTTAATTAAAGAAATTTTGTCTTCCTGATTATTTGATAAATACCCAAGTGAACGATAACTGGGTTATCTTCGTTTCATTGCATAACTACTCTTTCCCAACCCTTGTAGGCATTTGAAAAAAAGTTGGATATTCACATTCGGACTTTAGCTTCAATTATCCACCTAATATCCTCGAGCATTCCAATGGATACTAGTAATTTCATACGCTCCAATCTTATCAGATAGATTTTTCTCAAATAATTAATAGGGAGCAATGGATAATATCTTGTCATTTTCATTAAGGAATCATCCATTATGTAACAAAGAGAGAGAAAGAAAGAAGGGATGGAAAGATAAACTAAAATGTAAAAAGGAAAGAAATACCTTGCAAATGAAATTAGCAGAAATCGTTTAGTGATTCTTTCAACAATTAAACAAGCTATTTAAAGTCGTGTTTAATCACTATTGACATTTAATTAACTTAAATACGCTATCTTTCAGTATTCGAGAAGATGTATATTCAACAATTTCTGTTAGGCCTGCAAGCTAAAAAGTAATAAGGGAAAATCAAACAATTTAAAAATATTTAAGAAAATGATGGGTTACCTCCCACATAGCGTCCTTGTTTAACGTCTTAGACTCGACGAGCACAAATTTCAAATCTTTCTGGTGGTGGGTCTTCAAAAGCAACGGAATCGATAATTTGTCTGGCATATCCTTCATGAAAAGGTTTAAGGAGGTAACCGTTCACTTTGAAAAATTTGCTCGTTTGAAGACTTTTACCTCCACTGACCCGTGATTAAAGATATTAATAATAACAAATGGGTCAATCCACCTTGACTTTAGCTTTCTTGGAAACAGTCTCAGACGAGAATTATAGAGTAGAACCTTATCACCAATATTGAAATTTTTCCTTGAAAATTTTTTGTCATGGTAATATTTCATCTTTTGTTTAGCAATTCAGGAATTAATATAGGCATCTTTTCTAATCTCTTCTAATTCTTGAATCTACAATTTTTGATGAAATTGTGCATCATCAAGATTAAGATGACATTGTTTTATGGCCCAAAATACCTTATGTTCTAATTCCTGACGAGCGTGTCGTAGCGCTATCAAATTAAATTTCAAATTTTAACCAACTTATGCAGTTAAAGCAAGTAAGGTCGAACCCACAGGAACTTGTAAAATCTCAAAATAAGTAAACTGATCGAGATTTTGGAGAAAAGATTCAATTTTTATCTAAAAGAATAAAACTTTAAATAAAATAACTCACAAATTAATTAAGAATCAATAGATAGAAAAAACATTAGCAAGGACTTCGTATTTCGGTTTTATTTATTCGGGACTAATCATTGATAATAATCTATTTGAGTAATGACTTAGAATTCCTCGTAGCGCAGCAAATTCTGATTCCTGTAAATTTAGGTTAATTCCCAAAAAGCACGGCAAATTAACTTTAACCTAATTAAACTAAATTACCGAATCGCTCGCATAAAATAGTCAATTAAGTTATTCAGCTTGAGGACAACATCAACACAAATTACATAAAATTAATGGCCGATTAAAATCATGCAATTCGTTTCAAACAATTCCCTATCAATTAATCAAACACATATTTAAATTAATCAATAGTTACTATTTTTGGTTACCGAAAACCGATTCTGCATAACCCTAGTTAATCAACTGTGTAAAACAATTAAGATAGCCAATAATAATTGAAATAACACAATTGATTGAATAAAACTAATAATTGTTGATTGAACCATAATTAGATTGGTTTTTAGGAGCTTAATGTGTTGTTTATTGAGATAAAATCTACCTAATTGTGTGTTTATGTGCTTAAATTGGTTCTTTACACTTTTATCTTCATTTGCAGGTATTTTGAAGGTATTTTAACATGTTTAGAAGACATTGGAGAAAGATACGAGCTTTAAGAAGTTGTTTCACAGGAAAAATGGAGTGGACGCGTCTCAGAAACCAATTGGACTCGCACTTGAAGAAGTGGGCACGTCACTATTCATCCACGCATCCATTCTCAGTAGTTTTGGAGCCTCACGCGTCCACTTGGACGTTTCTGACAGCCTCAGCGCGTCCACTTTTGACAGCACGCGCATCCACTCTCCGAATTGAAGATTTTGGGCAGTTTTTTAGTAGTTTTGAATTAGGACTCTTATGTAACTAACCCTAGGACCTTTTCTAACTATTTATAGGCCTTAATAGCTTAGTTTAGGGGGTCAAGCACCTTAGATTTTTTTCTTCCCGAGCATTGTAGGAGATCAAGGGTTGGAGTTTCTCGGGAAATCGGATTTCCGTCTAATGAGTTTCTCTCTTTCCCTTAATCTTTCTATGATGTTTTCTTTTATGGATTGTGAGTAAACGTTTTTAGTTGGCAAGGACATGTATTAGGTTTACTTTATTCGGGAATATGAGATTTATGTTTTGTTATTAAAAACCCGATCTTTTCAAGGGATCATTATTTGTATTTGAGTATTTGAACAATTCTTGGTTTTATTTTATCAATTATGTTATTTCAATTATTATTGGCCATCTTAATTGTTTTGCATAGTTGATTAACTAGGGTTATGCAGAATCGGTTTTCGGTAACCAAAAGTAGTAACTATTGATTAATTTAAATTTGTGTTTGATTAATTAATAGGGAATTGTTTGAAGCGAATTGCATGATTTTAATCGGCCATTAATTTTATGTAATTTGTGTTGATGTTGTCCTTATGCTTAATAACTTGATTGACTATCTTATGCGAGCGATTCGGTAATTTGGTTTAATCAGGTTAAAGTTAATTTGTCATGCTTCTCGGGAATTAACCTAATTTTTATAAGAATTGGAATTTGTTGCGCTACGCGGAATTCTAAGTCATTACTCAAATAAGTTGTTATCGATGATTAATCCCGAATCAATAAAACCGAAATACAAAGTACTTGCTAACGTCTTTTTATCCATTGATTTCTAGTTATTTTGTGGACGCATGGATAAATAGTGACGCGTTCACTTCTTCAAGTGCGCGTCCATTCCATTTTGTCTGCGAAACAACTTCTTAAGGCTCCTATCTTCCTCCAATATCTTCTAAACATGTTAAAATACCTTCAAAATACCTGCAAACAAAGATAAAAGTGTAAAGAACCAATTTAAGCACATAAACACACAATTAGGTAGATTTTATCTCAATAAACAACACATTAAGCTCTTAAAACCCAATCTAATTATGGTTCAATCAATTCCACAGATAGATGACATACTTTACCATAAACCAACCTAAATGGTGACATACCAATAGAGGTTTTGAATGCAGTTCTATATGCCCAAAGAGCATCATCCAATCGAATGCTCCAGTCTTTCCTATTATGATTGACTACTTTAGTTAGAATAGACTTAATTTCCCGATTAGATATTTCAGCAAATCCATTTGTCTAAGGATGATAAGCAGTAAAAACCTTATGAGAAATATAATATTTTTTAAACAGAGTTTCTACTGCCTTGTTACAAAAATGCATACCTCTGTCACTGATGATGGCCTTTGATATTCCAAATCTATGGAATATGTTGTCCTAGATAATTGTCACGACTGCTTTAGAATCATTCGTTCGAGTGGCCTTAGCTTCAATCCAAATTTGATACATAATCCACTGCAAGTAAAATGTAAGTATTTCCAAAAGACTAAGGAAAATGTCCCATAAAATCAATGCCCCATATATCAAAATGTTCATAAACTAATATAGTTTTCAAAAACATTTCATCTTTCTTGGATATATTACCAACTCTTTGGCATGCATTGCAAGATTTAACAAAGTAATATGCATATTTGTTAAAAGTAGGCCAATAAAATCCACTTTTCAGAATTTTTCTAGCAGCTCATTTTGGTACAAAATGACCTCCACATTCAAAAGTACGACAAAAATTCAATATGGATTGAATTTCATTATTTGGAACACATTTGCGTATGACATTATCTGCGCAGCTTTTGAAAAGGTAGGGATCATCCCAAAAGTAGTGTTTTTAGTCATTTCTAATTTTAACATTTTGAGGCTTAGAGAAATAATTTGGAAATACTTTGGTAACAATATAATTAACCATATCAGCATACCAAGGTATAATTCCATGCAATGCATAAGATGCTCATCAGGAAATAAATCAGAGATAGGAAATACTTCCCCGTCATATGTTAGTCGACTCAAATGATCAGCAACAAGATTCTATGTTCCCTTCTTATCTTGGATTTCAAGGTCAAATTCTTGGAGTAAGAGAATACATCTAAGTAGTCTTGGTTTAGACTCATTTTTCTTTAACAGATACTTTAGAACTGCATGATCTGAAAGGAAAGGGAAAATGGTATTTCCTAGTTGATGCATTAGGTTTCCTATAGTCTATGCAAACTCTCCAACTATTTTTCACACTAGTAGGAACTTTCTCACCTTTAAAGTTCTCCATAATAGTTATTCCACTTTTTTAAAGCAACATGTACAGGACTTACTCAATCTGAATCTGTGATTGGGTAGATAACAACAGCATCAAGAAATTTTAGAATTTCAATTTTTACTACTTCCATCATAAGAGGGTTTAGTCTCTTTTGTAACTCTCTGGTTGACTTAGTTCCATCTTCTAACAATATACGGTGAATGCATGTTGATAGGCTAATACCTTTAATGTCGACTAAAGTCCAACCGATGGCAGTCTTGTTGTCCCTAAGCACAGAAACTAATCTCTCTTCTTGGGAAGATGAGAGATTTTTAGCAATAATAATAGGTAAAGCATTACCTTCACTCAAATATGAATATTTCAAATGAGAAGGTAAAGCTTTAAGCTCAAGTGACGGGGGACAAATAACAGATGGTAAGATTTATCACCATCAAATTTCATTGATAAAGTACCTTCATTAACATCAATCTTAGTTCTAGCAATTTTTAGAAATGGTCTACCTAAGAGAATAGGTGACTATGATGAACAAGTATTTTGGCTCTCCTCAGTTTTCAAAATGTAGAAATCTGTAGAGAATACTAAATCATTTACTTTAACCAGTACATCTTCTATTACTCCTTCTGGATAAGCCACAGACCTATCAGCTAACTGAATAACAATTCTAGTATGCTTCTGATGTACACATAAATTAACTGATTTTTATACTACTTAATGACTATATTTTGTTTAAAAATCGGTTAATTGTGTCATTTAATGGATATATTTCACATTTCCTTTCTATTTCTTTGTTTATAAGTTTTTCAGTGTATTTTAGTACATTTTGGAGATAAAAGAAGAAGAAGAAGAAGTGAAGATGCAAAAAAAAAAAAAAAAAAAAAAAAAAAAAAAAAAAAACATGAACAGTAACTCCGGTGAACAGTACCGCCGTCGAGGATGACATCACTGCTTACGTCATGAACAGTATCCGTCGGCTGGTCAAAGTCAACAAGTCAACCTGCTACAGTACCCGGAAGTCAAAATGACCATTTTAGCCCTAGAAATTTCCCTATAAATATGCTAGCTTCATTTCTCATTGGAGACACCAATTTAGCTCCAATCTTCTTCATTTCTTTTGTAATCTCTTTCTTTTATTATTATCTTCATATTAATATAATTTCTAGAATTTTTAGAATAGTTTTTCAAGTCTTTTTGTAAAATTTAGTAAAGAAATTCTGTCCGGATAATTTCAATATTTTCGGGGAGTATTTCTTTCAAATTTTCGTTCTAATGTTTATAAATTTCATCTTATATTTATTAAATATGGATTGTGAGTAATTTCCTTTTGTTAGCAAGGATATGTGTTAAGTTATTAATAAATGGGATTATGAGATAATTTTCTTTGTACTTAATTTCTATTTGGATTTATTTAACTGGACTTATGGTCGGTTTACCCGCCTAGTCTTTATTTATTTTGCTTTATGCACTTTAAATATCGCAAATGGATGGCCGAGCCACCTATTAGTTTAATTTACTTTTATGTCTTTTATTTTCTTTTTTATGGAAGGCCGAGCCTCCATACTTTTAGTTTAATTTATTTAAATGGTCGGTTGAACCGCCTAATTTGTTTAGTTAATATAAATCCAATCTTTCTTTATATATATATATATATATATATATATTTGTATATTTATTTAATATACTTATATCTATATATTAATTAAGTATTTATGTAATTCCTGTTTTAATTAATATAATTATGTGAATTAATTGGATTAACAATCCAATTAATAAACGTGATTATATAGCTAGGATTATTAATCTTGTATTAATGATTCAAGTGGCATCTACTAATTTAATTGAGTTGCAGCTCTTGGCTTAATTAAATTAGTAGTGGAATTATATAATTTAAATTGTATATAATTAAGCTGATTGTTATATACAATTTAATGTTGGTGATGCCTTATTTACTTAATGCAATTTGATTGAACATCCTATACACGCTGGTTGGTAGTGGTGTTTAATTAAATTAGAGATTAATCTGTCTGAGCTGATCGGGATTAATCTAATTTGTAAGGATAGGAATCTGTCTGAGCTGATCGGGATTCTAAAACCAATTACTTAATAATGTCTTTATCTATGATTAATCCCATGAAAAATATAACTTGATACTAATTCCTTGCTAACGTTTTTTTTTATATCATTTATATTCCAAATTCATTTTTAATTCTATTCTCAAAATACCAAAAACCCCCCAAAACCCTTTCCGATTAATGATTTTAATTTAAGAGTTGACAAATCTCTGTGGATTCGATCCCTACTTTCCCTATCTACATAGGAATTGTTAGGTTTAAATTTGAGAGCCGCACGACAGGCTTCGTCAAATTTTGGCGCCGCTGCCGGGGATTTGTTTTAATTTCTTCTATTAAATTATTAATCTTTTTTCTTTTGTTACAAATTTCATTCCTTTGGTGACACCAAACAACAAGTTCATTGTTGTATGCACTTAAGAAGTGGTAAGATCACCGGAGAAGGACAAGGGAGTAAAACACCAGTTGAGATCAGAGAACAAGCTACGGATCTTGAAGAAGGCAAGGCAGAAAATCAACCGGATACCCAACTTATTTCTGGTGATATTCTTCCTACTTATCTTTTAAATATGGCTTTGAATCAAAGATCTTTGAAAGAACTCACTGCTCCCACTCTTGATGAACAACCTTTATGCATTATTTTTCCACAAGTTGATGCTAATTTTAAAATGCATACTGGTTTTATACAATGTTTGCCAACTTTTAATGGATTACCTGGAGAAGATCCACTTAGGCACATTAAGGAATTTCATGTTATTTGCACTAATTTGAAACAAGAAGGTACAAGAGATGAAGTTATTAAACTGCGTTCTTTTCCTTTTAGTTTACAAAATAGTGCAAAAGATTGGTTATATGATTTGCCTTTGGGATCTATTCAAGATTGGACTGGAATGCAAAGAGCTTTTCTAGCTAAATATTATCCTGCATCTAGAACTGCAACAGTCCGAAAGGATATAAGTGGCATAAGACAACAAACTGGTGAAACATTGTATGAATATTGGGAAAGATTTAAAAGATTATGTGCTAGTTGTCCTCATCATCAAATACCTGAACAATTATTAATTCAATATTTTTATGAGGGTTTGATTTCTTATGACAGGATGACTATTGATGCCGCTAGTGGTGGTGCTCTTTCAGATAAAACCCCACAAGCTGCACGTGAATTAATAGCAAACATGGCTGCTAATTCACAATCTTTTAACACCAGGAATGATACTGTCAGGAAAGTTAATGAAGTAGATGCATCATCATCATCATCATCTACACAAATTGAGCAAAGATTAGATCATCTTACCAATTTAGTTGGTCAATTAGTTGGGAAAAGAATCAATACACCAGTAAAAGCATGTGGAATTTGTTTAGGCAATGACCATCCTACAGATTCTTGTCCTACACTATTTCAAGAGGAACAAGCCAATGCCATGGGTAATTTTCAGAACCAACCTCAGAGAAGACACAATCCATTCTCTAACACATACAATGAAGGATGGAGAGACCATCCTAACTTTAGATGGAGTAACCAAGGGGTTAGGCCACCAATGAACCCACCAGGTTTTGTTCCTAATCAACACCAAAATCCTCCTCAACCTCCTCAGAACCAACAACAGAGTATGTCTTTAGAAGATATGGTGAAATCTCTAGCCTCAAGTTCTATATCTTTTCAAAGAGATACCATGTCCTTCCAAAAGGATACAAAGTCTAGCATTCACAACTTGGAGAATCAGGTAGGACAAATGGCTTCTGAGTTAGGTCAATTGAAAACACAGCTTTTCAATAAACTTCCATCACAACCACTCAATCCTAGAGAGAATGCTAGTGCCGTAACACTAAGAAGTGGTAAAGTGTTGGAAGAATCCAAGATACCAGAGGAAAATAAAGGCACGGAGAAAGCACCTATTTCAAGCCCAGCATCTTCCGACAAAGTTCCTCAAATAGGAGAATCTTCTTCTTCTATTCCCAAGGTAAGTCCTCCTTTCCCTAATAGGTTAACTAAGAACAAAAAAGATGAGGAAGAGAAAGATGTTCTTGAAATCTTCAAGAAAGTTGAAGTCAACATTCCTCTTTTGGATGCAATAAGACAGATTCCTCGTTATGCTAAGTTCCTAAAAGAACTTTGTACCAACAAGAAGAAGCTTAAAGGTAACGAGAGAATCAGTGTGGGGGAATGTGTATCTGCTGTTCTCCAACAAAAACTTCCTGCAAAGCAAAAAGATCCAGGTATGTTCGCTATCCCTTGTACAATTGGTGATAAGGTAGTCTCAGGTTGTATGCTAGATTTAGGAGCCTCTATTAATGTCATGCCGTATACAATCTATAACTCTTTAAATTTGGGACCAATGAAGCCGACTAGAATTGTTATTCAGTTAGCTGATAGGTCTGTGGCTTATCCAGAAGGAGTAATAGAAGATGTACTGGTTAAAGTCAATGATTTAGTATTCCCTGCAGATTTCTACATTTTAAAAACCGAGGATAGCCAAAATACTTGTTCATCACAGTCACCTATTCTGTTAGGTAGACCATTTCTGAAAACTGCTAGAACTAAGATTGATGTAAATGAAGGTACTTTATCAATGGAATTTGATGGTGATAAAATTTCTTTTAACATATTTGATGCCATGAAGTACCCTTCTGATGAATGTTCTACAGTTTCTGTTGTGGATATTATAGATCGACTTATTGAAGATACATTTGATTTGAGCTACACTGAAATGATGCAATCCATTATGAACTTGAGCATAGATGAAAATATTCTTGACACTTTATCTGTGGAATGTGATAATGAACTTAAACAAGCTGTCAAGGATTTATCTGCATGTCCTGTTAGTAATTCTAAAATTGCATTACCTAGCTCACATGATAAAATTTTACCATCTGTTGTTTGTCCCCCATCACTTGAGCTTAAAGCTTTACCTTCTCATTTGAAATATGCATATTTGAGTGAAGGTAATGCTTTACCTGTTATTATTGCTAACAATCTCTCATCTTCCCAAGAAGAGAGGTTAGTTTCTGTGCTTAGGGACAACAAAACTGCCATCGGCTGGACTTTAGCCGACATTAAAGGTATTAGCCCATCAACATGCATGCACCGTATATTGTTAGAAGATGGAGCTAAACCAACCAGAGAGTCACAAAGGAGACTAAACCCTCCTATGATGGAAGTAGTAAAAGCTGAAATTCTTAAACTTCTTGATGCTGGTGTCATCTATCCAATCACAGATTCACATTGGGTAAGTCCTGTGCATGTTGTTCCAAAGAAAAGTGGAATAACTATTGTGGAGAACTCTGAAGGTGAGAAAGTTCCTACTAGAGTGCAAAATGGTTGGAGAGTCTGTATAGACTACAGGAAACTTAATGCATCCACTAGGAAAGACCATTTTCCCCTTCCTTTCATGGATCAAATGTTAGAACGTCTATCTGGTCGTTCTCATTATTGTTTCCTTGATGGTTATTCTGGTTATTTTCAGATTGCTATTGCCCCAGAGGACCAAGGTAAGACTACTTTTACATGCCCATTCGGTACTTATGCTTATAGAAGAATGCCTTTTGGTCTATGCAATGCCCCTGCTACATTTCAAAGATGCATGATGTCCTTATTTTCTGATTTTGTCACGAATATCATTGAAATTTTCATGGATGATTTCACTGTCTATGGAAATTCATTTGATTCATGTTTAGAAAATTTGGAACTTGTGCTTAAACGTTGTGTTGAAACTAACCTTGTTCTCAATTATGAAAAGTGTCATTTTATGGTAGAACAAGGAATTGTTTTAGGGCACGTAGTTTCACCAAAAGGACTGGCTGTTGACAAAGCCAAGATTGATGTGATTAAGTCTATTCCTTATCCTTCTACGGTAAGAGAGGTAAGATCCTTCTTAGGCCATGCTGGATTCTATAGAAGGTTTATTAAGGATTTCTCTAAAACTGTTCAACCTTTATGCAAGCTATTACAAAAAGAACATAAATTCAATTTTGATGAAGGTTGTAAACATGCATTTAAACTGTTGAAAGAGAAATTGATTTCATCACCTATCATTCAACCCCCTAATTGGAATTTTCCTTTTGAGATAATGTGTGATGCTAGTGACAAAGCAGTTGGAGCTGTTCTAGGTCAGAAAATAGATAAAGTTCCTCATGTGATATATTATGCATCTAAATTACTTGATGATGCCCAATGCAATTATACCACAACTGAGAAGGAACTCTACTCTGTTATTTTTGCTCTAGAAAAATTTAGATCTTATCTGTTGGGAACAAAAGTGATTGTTTATTCAGATCATGCAGCTCTAAAGTACCTGTTAAAGAAGAAGGAGTCTAAACCAAGACTACTGAGATGGATTCTCTTACTCCAGGAATTTGACCTTGAAATCCGAGATAAGAAGGGAGCAGAGAATCTTGTTGCTGATCATTTGAGTCGACTGACATATGACGGGGAAGTATCTCCTATCTCTGATTTATTTCCTGATGAGCATCTTTATGCATTGCATGGAATTATACCTTGGTATGCTGATATGGTTAATTATATTGTTACCAAAGTATTTCCAAATCATTTATCTAAGCCTCAAAAGGATAAAATTAGGAATGACTCAAAATACTACCTTTGGGATGACCCCTACCTTTTCAAAAGCTGCGCAGACAATGTCATACGCAGATGTGTTCCAAATAACGAAATTCAATCCATATTGAATTTTTGTCATACTTTTGAATGTGGAGGTCATTTTGGACCAAAACGAACTGCTAGAAAAATTCTGGAAAGTGGATTTTATTGGCCTACTCTTAACAAAGATGCATATTACTTTGTTAAATCTTGCAATGAATGTCAAAGAGTTGGTAATATATCCAAGAGAGATGAAATGCCTTTGAAAACTATCTTAGTTTGTGAACTTTTTGATGTATGGGGTATTGATTTCATGGGACCTTTTCCTTCGTCTTTTGGAAATACTTACATCTTGCTTGCAGTGGATTATGTGTCCAAATGGATTGAAGCTAAGGCCACTCGAACGAATGATTCCAAAGCAGTTGTGACATTTATCAAAGACAACATATTCCATAGATTTGGAATTCCAAAGGCCATCATCAGTGACAGAGGTACGCATTTTTGCAACAAGGTAGTGGAAACTCTGTTTAAAAAATATCATGTTTCTCATAAGGTTTCTACTGCCTATCATCCTCAAACAAATGGACTTGCTGAAATCTCTAACAGGGAAATTAAGTCTATTCTAGCTAAAGTAGTCAATCCTAATAGGAAAGACTGGAGCCTTCGATTGGGTGATGCTCTTTGGGCATATAGAACTGCATTCAAAACCCCTATTGGTATGTCACCATTTAGATTGGTTTATGGTAAAGCCTGTCATCTACCTGTGGAATTAGAACATAAGGCATTTTGGGCCATTAAACAATGTCATCTTAATCTTGATGATGCACAATCTAATCGAAAACTGCAGATTCAAGAACTAGAAGAGATTAGAAATGATGCATATGTTAATTCCTGGATTGCAAAAGAAAAGATGAAATATTACCATGACAAAAATCTTTCAAGGAAAAATTTCAATATTGGTGATAAGGTTCTACTCTATAATTCTCGTCTGAAACTGTTTCCAGGAAAGCTAAAGTCAAGGTGGATTGGCCCATTTGTTATCATTAATATCTTTAATCACGGGTCAGTGGAGATAAAAAGTCTTCAAACGAGCAAAATTTTCAAAGTGAACGGTCATCTCCTTAAACCTTTTCATGAAGGTTTTGTCGGACAAATTATCGATTCCGTTGCTTTTGAAGACCCACCACAAGAAAGGAATTGAAATCTGTGCTCGTCGAGTCTAAGACGTTAAACAAGGGCGCTGTGTGGGAGGCAACCCATCGTTTTCTTTAATACTTTTGAATTGTTTGATTTTCCTTTTTCACTTTTTAGCTTGCAGGCCTAGCAGAAATTGTTGAATACGCGTCTTCTCAGATACTGAAAGACGGCGTATTTAAGTTAATTAAATGTCCAACAGTGATTAAACACGGCTTTAAATAGCTTGCTTAATTGTTGAACGAATCACCAAACGATTTCTGCTAATTTCCTTTCAAGAGTAAATTCCATCTGCAAGGTATTTCTTTCCTTTTTACATTTTAGTTTGTCTTTCCATCCCTTCTTTCTTTCTATCTCTTTGTTACATAATGGATGATTCTTTAATGAAAATGAGAAGATACTATCCATTGCTCCCTATTAATTATTTGAGAAAAATCTATCTGATGAGATTGGAGCGTATCAAATTACTAGTATCCATCGGAATGCCTGAGGATATTAGGTGGATAATTGAAGCTAAGGTCCGAATTAGTGGTGAACATCCAGCTTTTCCCAAACGTCCACCTGGGTTGGGGAAGAGTAGTTATGCAAAGAAACGGAGAGGTAAAAGAATGAGAGTCTGTTATAAATGTGCTAGATGGAACTGTGATACCAGTTGTCGTTCACTTGGGTATTTATCCGATAATCGGGAAGACAAAATTGCTTTCATTAAGAATGGACTGAGTAAAGAGTCATTAGATGATATCAAACTGACTCTTGATACGCATTCTAGTGGATACGTTCAAATGGAAATTCTCGGGTTATGGAAACAATTCAAAATTGAACAACTCCGGTACACTCTTCGGTATCTGAATTTAAACGATCCCGTTTGCCAGTTTTTAAGAAAGCTGGATGAGCAGCATACCCCCGACTCATAGAAGGTGTTTGAAACCGTTACTGGACGTAAAACCAGAGGAAGATGTGAGCCACAATCACAACTACTTGTTTTTATTTGTTTCTTCCTTGATTTGTTTTATTTGTTTGTTTTCTTTTTAGTGTGTAACAGAATCACTTTTGAAGTCGTTACTATGGAAGGTTCACCAATCAGAAGTCTAACAAACATCGCAGTGTTTGGAGGAACGACCGTGGGTACTACTGTTTCGCATCTAACTGCTGCTATCCAATTGGGAAGAGTACTAGCTCATCGAAAGATCGGTCTAGTATACGGAGGAGGAAATGCTGGATTAATTGGAGAGGTTGCTCAAGCACACCAGTCATACCAAACACTTGTTCAGATTGAAACAAATCAACCAAACAAAGTTCTCGCGGTAGGTGTAATTCCTACTCCTCTGAAAGAAGTATATGGCAGAACAATTGGATATGAGGTACAAACAAAATCATTTTATGAACGTATGACACTCATGTTGCATAACTCTGATGCTTTCATAATCATACCAGGAGGATATGAGGTTTTAGAATGCTTGTTCAATTTAACATTCTGGTTTAACATGAAACTGCACACTAAACCAATTGGTCTTTTAAATGTTGATCACTACTTTGATGGTTTATTAGCATTTCTTGACATAGCTGTTACACATAAGCTTCTATCTCCAGTAGCACGAAGAATAATTGTATCTGCACCCACAACTAAGGAGCTATTGGATGAATTAGTAGCTTTTGTACCAGAGACAGATCCAGAAGTACCTCCAATTAACTGGTCAATTTCCGGTAACAAGCGAAAAAGAGATTCAATGGATTTAGAGTTAAAGTTGTAAGTTTTTCTTTTTAAATAAATGTGTGTTATTTTCTTTTTATTAAAAGCTGTGGAATAATGTTGTTGTTTTTAAAACTTTGTGTGTTTTTACATTGAGGACAATGTAATTCCCAAGTGTGGGGGGGTGGTTTGAGTAAAGAGTCAAGTGATTAAACTCATTTGATTCTTGATCCGCACCTTTAAAAACATTGTTTTTAATAATTTGTTGTTTTGTTGAATAAATAATGCATGTATTATAACTTTTTAAGATGTTAGGTAATTTTGTGTTAAATTTTTCAGTCCTTTTATAATTGTACCCCTTTCTGTAAAATTTTTTCGAATAAATCAATTGAATATCTTAGCAATTTGGCAAAAATATTCTTATTTAACTAATGTGGCTAAATCTTTTATGTTATGAAACCCAGAGTTAAAAACATTAGTATTGTGATTTGATGATAATGTAAGTTTACTAAGTGTTTTAGTACATTTAAGGTCACTCTCTACACACTAGAACTTGTTCTTTCACATGCTTGAGACGAAATTTAAATAAAATCTTGGTTGATTTGGGGATGACATAAGGCATTCTTTGATAGTTTGAGCCTTTCTGAACGAACCATACTTATATATATCCCTCGATCCTACTTTGAGCCAACAAGTATGAATGGTTTCATTACCATTTAATTTCTTTGATAAATAGCCTCGTTTATTACTTTTCTATCCAGATACTTTATTGAGAATGTATTAAACATGTGTTAATCTGTATTGAAAAGTTATGAACACTGCTGATAAAGGATTACGAGATATTGTCAAAAACCGAAAGGTAAAAAAAAAAAAAAAAAAAAAAAAAAAAGCTCATAGATATGATCTCTTCAAAACAAAAAAAAAACAACAAAAAAAAAAAAAGAAAAAAAAAAAAAGAAGAAGAAGAAAAGAAAAGAAAAAGAAGAAAATAGAAAAGTGTGAAAAATGAAGAGATATCATGGCTAATTTTTCTTCAAGATGTAGTAATTCATTCTCAATATAAACTCTTGAAATATTTTGAATATTCTTATCCTTCGTTTGTAGCCAAATCCCGAGCTTAACATTACAAGCTTAAAAGTCCTATTTGACCCAGATCGACCAAAATTTTCATAATTAGTGGAGAGTATGTGAGTTTACAAACTTATAAGTTGTGTTGAGAAACTAAGAATGTATTTTCATTTACATAGTGACTTTGTTGTTATCTTTTCATTATACTGATAGCATGTTTTCAAAAAAAAAAAAAAAAATTATTATGGGTTTTATGTTTTTCACAGTCACATTTTGTTAACTTTGAATATTAATGTTAAACTTGTAAGTGATATTCAAGCACACGAGCACAATTACATTTCAAATAAAAAGGGGTTAATTGTGAAAGTTGTATTGAAATTAATATAACACTTTGTTACCTTATTAATCTTATTTAAGTTATTTATACTTGTATATTTTGTGTTTATATTTTGCTTGAGGACAAGCAAAGAGATAGTGTGGGGGAATTTGATGTACACATAAATTAACTGATTTTTATACTACTTAATAACTATATTTTGTTTAAAAATCGGTTAATTGTGTCATTTAATGGATATATTTCACATTTCCTTTCTATTTCTTTGTTTATAAGTTTTTCAGTGTATTTTAGTACATTTTGGAGATAAAAAGAAGAAGAAGAAGAAGTGAAGATGCAAAAAAAAAAAAAAAAAAAAAAAAAAAAAAAAAAAAACATGAACAGTAACTCCGGTGAACAGTACCGCCGTCGAGGATGACATCACTGCTTACGTCATGAACAGTATCCGTCGGCTGGTCAAAGTCAACAAGTCAACCTGCTACAGTACCCGGAAGTCAAAATGACCATTTTAGCCCTAGAAATTTCCCTATAAATATGCTAGCTTCATTTCTCATTGGAGACACCAATTTAGCTCCAATCTTCTTCATTTCTTTTGTAATCTCTTTCTTTTATTATTATCTTCATATTAATATAATTTCTAGAATTTTTAGAATAGTTTTTCAAGTCTTTTTGTAAAATTTAGTAAAGAAATTCTGTCCGGATAATTTCAATATTTTCGGGGAGTATTTCTTTCAAATTTTCGTTCTAATGTTTATAAATTTCATCTTATATTTATTAAATATGGATTGTGAGTAATTTCCTTTTGTTAGCAAGGATATGTGTTAAGTTATTAATAAATGGGATTATGAGATAATTTTCTTTGTACTTAATTTCTATTTGGATTTATTTAACTGGACTTATGGTCGGTTTACCCGCCTAGTCTTTATTTATTTTGCTTTATGCACTTTAAATATCGCAAATGGATGGCCGAGCCACCTATTAGTTTAATTTACTTTTATGTCTTTTATTTTCTTTTTTATGGAAGGCCGAGCCTCCATACTTTTAGTTTAATTTATTTAAATGGTCGGTTGAACCGCCTAATTTGTTTAGTTAATATAAATCCAATCTTTCTTTATATATATATATATATATATATTTGTATATTTATTTAATATACTTATATCTATATATTAATTAAGTATTTATGTAATTCCTGTTTTAATTAATATAATTATGTGAATTAATTGGATTAACAATCCAATTAATAAACGTGATTATATAGCTAGGATTATTAATCTTGTATTAATGATTCAAGTGGCATCTACTAATTTAATTGAGTTGCAGCTCTTGGCTTAATTAAATTAGTAGTGGAATTATATAATTTAAATTGTATATAATTAAGCTGATTGTTATATACAATTTAATGTTGGTGATGCCTTATTTACTTAATGCAATTTGATTGAACATCCTATACACGCTGGTTGGTAGTGGTGTTTAATTAAATTAGAGATTAATCTGTCTGAGCTGATCGGGATTAATCTAATTTGTAAGGATAGGAATCTGTCTGAGCTGATCGGGATTCTAAAACCAATTACTTAATAATGTCTTTATCTATGATTAATCCCATGAAAAATATAACTTGATACTAATTCCTTGCTAACGTTTTTTTTTTATATCATTTATATTCCAAATTCATTTTTAATTCTATTCTCAAAATACCAAAAACCCCCCAAAACCCTTTCCGATTAATGATTTTAATTTAAGAGTTGACAAATCTCTGTGGATTCGATCCCTACTTTCCCTATCTACATAGGAATTGTTAGGTTTAAATTTGAGAGCCGCACGACAGGCTTCGTCAGCTTCATTGGTCCCAAATTTAAAGAGTTATAGATTGTATAAGGCATGACATTAATAAAGGCTCCTAAATCTAGCATACAACCTGAGACTACCTTATTACCAATTGTACAAGGGATAGCGAACATACCTGGATCTTTTTGTTTTGAAGGAAGTTTCTGTTGGAGAACAACAGACACACATTCCCCCGCACTGATTCTCTCATTACCTTTAAGCTTCTTTTTGTTGGTACAAAGTTCTTTTAGGAACTTAGCATAACGAGGAATCTGTCTTATTATATCCAAAAGAGGAATAATTAATCACTTTCTTGAAGATCTCCAGAACATTTTGTTCTTTCTCATCTTTCTTGTTCTTAGTTAACCTATTAGGGTGATTGAACCATAATTAGCTTGGTTTTCTAGTGTTTGTCATGATGTTTATTGAGTTTAAATCTAGCTAATTATGTGTTTTGGTGATTTTAATGATTCTTTACACTTATACTTTTGTTTTCAGATCTTTGGAAGATTTAGAAGATGTTTGAACGAAATTGGAAGAGATTAGAAGCTTGAAGATGGATATTTGGAAAAAAGAAGAAGTGGACGCGCAAGGCCAGAAAGTGGACGCGTCCACCAGACCTCACGCGTCCACCCTCAGAAGTTTGACAACATGAAGCGTCCAAGTGAATGCGTCCCAATCCTCTCAGGCGTCCACTTTGCAGTCTCAGGCGTCCACTCTCCGAATTGAAGTTTTAAGCTCTTTTTAAGTAGTTTCTAATTAGGACTCTTGTGTAATTAACCCTAGGAAATTTTTTTCACTATTTATAGGACTTAATAGTTTAGTTTTGGGTGTCAAGCACCCAAGATATTTTGTTCCCGAGCATTGTAGGAGATCAAGGGTTGGAGCTTCTTGGAAAATCGAATTTCCGTCTAATGAGTTTCTCTCTTTCCCTTAATCTTTCTATGATGTTTTCTTTTATGTATTGTGAGTAGTTTTCTTTAGTTTGCAAGAACATGTATTAGGTTTATGTTAATCGGGAATATGATATTTTTATTTTGTCATTAAAAATCCGATCTTTTCAAGGGATCATTATTTCTATTTGGGTATTTGAACAATTCTTGGTTTTATTATATCAATTGTGTTATTTCAATTTTTGTTAGCCATCTTAATTATTTTACATAGTTGATTAACTAGGGTTATGCAGAATCAGTTTTCAGTAACCAAAAGTAGTAACTATTGATTAATTTAAATATGTATTTGATTAATTGATAGGGAATTGTTTGAAATGAATTGCATGATTTTAATCGGTCATTAATTTTATGTAATTTGTGTTGATGTTGTCCCCGAGCTGAATAACTTAATTGATTATTTTATGCGAGCGATTCGGTAATTTAGTTTAATTAAGTTAATTTGCCGTGTTTCTCGGGAATTAACCTAAATTTACAAGAATCAGAATTTGCTATGCTATGCGGAATTCTAAGTCACTACTCAAATAGGTTATTATCAATAATTAGTCCCAAATAAATAAAACCGAAATACAAAGTCCTTGCTAACATTTTTTCTATCCATTGATTTTTAATTGATTTGTTAGTTATTTTATTTAAAGTTTTATTCTTTTAGATAAAAATTGAATCTTTCCCCCCAAATCTCAAGCAGTTTACTTTATCTGAAATTTTACAAGTTCCTGTGGGTTCGACCCTTACTTGCCCTAACTATAGTAGTTGGTTGAGTTAGGTTTTAATTTGATAGCGCTACGACACGCTCGTCATAGGGAAATGAGGACTTACCTTGGGAATAGAAGAAAAAGATTCTCCTATCTGAGGAACTTTATCGGAAGATGCTGGGTTTGAAATAGGTGTTTTTTCCATGCCTTTATTTTCCTCTGGTCTCTTGGATTCTTCCAACATTTTACCACTTCTTAATGTTACGACACTAGCATTTTCTCTGGGATTGAATGGTTGTGATGGAAGTTTATTGAAAAATTGTGTTTTAAATTGACATAACTTAGAATCCATTTGTCCTACCTGATTCTCCAAATTGTGAATTGTTGACTTTGCATCATTTTGGAAGGATATGGTATCTCTCTAAAAATATATAGAACTTAAAACTAGAGATTTCACCATATCTTCTAAAGATATACTCGATTGTTGGTTCTGAGGAGGTTGATGAGGATTTTGGTGTTGATTAGGAACAAAAATTGATGGGTTCATTGGTAGTCTAATCCCTTGGTTACTCCATCTAAAGTTAAGATGGTCTCTCCACCCTTCATTGTATGTGTTGGAGAATGGATTGTGTCTTCTCTGAAGTTGGTTCCGAAAATTACCCATGGCATTAGCTTGTTCCTCTTGAAATAGTGTAGGATTGCCTAAACAAATTCCACAGGATTTTACAGGTGCATTGATTCTTTTCCCAACTAATTGACCAACTAAATTGGTAAGATAATCTAATATTTGCTCAATTTGTGTGGATGATGATAATGATGATGATGTATCTACTTCATTTACCTTTCTTACGGTATCATTCCTGGTGTTAAAAGATTGTGAATTAACGGTTATATTTGCTATTAATTCATGTGCAGCATGTAGGGTTTTATCTGAAAGAGCACCACCATTAGCGGCATCAATTGTCATCCTGTCATATGAAATCAAACCCTCATAAAAATATTAAATTAATAATTTTCAAGTATTTGATAATGAGGACAACTAGCACATAATCTTGTAAATCTTTCTCAATATTTATACTAGTTTGTTGTCTTATGCCACTTAAATCTTTTCGGACTACTGCAGTTCTAGATGCAGGATAATATTTAGCTAGAAAAGCTTTTTGCATTCCAGTCCAATCTTGAATAGATCCCGAAGGCAAATCATATAATCAATCTTTTATATAATGTTGGAAGCTAAAAGGAAAATAACACGGTTTAATCACTTCATTTCTTGTACCTTCTTGTTTTAAATTAGTGCAAATAACATGAAATTTCTTAATGTGCCTAAGTGGATCTTCTCCAAGTAATCCATTTAAAGTTGGCAAACATTGTATAAAACCAGTATGCATTTTTAAATTACCATCAAGTTGTGAAAAAATAATGCATAATGGTTGTTCATCAAGAGTGGGAGCAGTGAGTTATTTTAGACATCTTTGATTCAAAGTCATATTAAAAAGATGACCAGGAAGAATATCACCAGAAATAAGTTGAGTATCCGGTTGATTTTCTGCTTTGCCTTTTTCAAGATCCGTAGCTTGTTCTCTGATCTCAATTGGTGTTTTACTCCCTTGTTCTTCCCCGGTGATTTTACCACTTCTTAAGTGCATACAACAATGAACTTGTTGTCTAGCGTCACCAAATGAATGAAATTTGTAACAAAAGAAAGAGATTAAAACAAATCCCTGGCAACAGAGCCAAAATTTGACCAAACCTATCATATGACTCTCAAATTTAAATCTAACAATTCTTATGTAGATAGGGAAAGTAGAGATCGAATCCACAGAGATTTGTCAACTCTTAAATTAAATTCATTAATCGGAAAAAGTTTTGGGGGTTTTGGTATTTTAAGAACAATAAAATAATAATAATTAAAAGAAATATTTTTGGAGGTTTTTGAATTTATAAATAGAATTTTAAAAATTTTGAAATACAAATGATATAAAAAGCGTTAACAAGGAACTAGTATCAAGTTATATTTTTCATGGGATTAATCATAGATAAATACATTATTAAGTAGTTGGTTTTAGAATCCCAATCAGTTAAGACAGATTCATATCCTTACAAATTAGATTAATCCCGATCAACTTAAACAAATTAATCTCTAATTTAATTGAACACCACTACCAATCAGCGTGTATATGTTGCTCAATCAAATTGCATTAACTAAATAAGGCATCACCAATATTAAATTCAATATAACAATCAACTTAATTATATACAATTTAAATTATATAATTCCGCTACTAATTTAATTAAGCCAAGAGCTACAACTCAATTAAACTAGTATATGCTACTTGAATCATTAATACAAGATTAATAATCCTAACTATATAATCATATTTATTAACTAGATTGTCAATCCAATTAATTCACACAATTATATTGATTAAAACATGAATTATATAAATACTCAATTAATATATATATATATATATTAAATGAATACACACACACACATATATATATATATATATATATTTTATATATAGATAGATAGATATAAAGAAAGATTGGATTTATATTAACTAAATAAATTAGGCGGTTCAACCGGCCATTTAAA
Source organism: Apocynum venetum (assembly GCA_019593545.1). Lineage (NCBI taxonomy): Eukaryota > Viridiplantae > Streptophyta > Magnoliopsida > Gentianales > Apocynaceae > Apocynum > Apocynum venetum. The sequence continues at coordinate 202,704 of SRSM01000145.1, read as the reverse complement.
TCAATTAAAATAAAAGTATGGAGGCTCGGCCTTCCATAAAAAGGAATTAAAGACAAAAAAAGGAATTAAATTATTTAGGAGGTTCTGCTTTCCATAATAAAGAAAATAAAATATATAAAAGTAAATTAAATTAATTAGGTGACTCGGTCATCCATTTGAGATATTTAAAGTGCATAAAACAAAATAAATAAAGACTAGGCAGGTAAACCGACCATAACTCCAGTTAAATCAATTCAAATAGAAATTAAGTACCAAGAAAATTATCTCAGAATCCCATTTATTAATAATTTAACAAATATATTTGCTAACAAAGAGGAAATTACTCACAATACATAGATAAACTCCCTTGAAATATTAAAATTATCCGGACATAATTTCTTTACTAAATATTACAAAAAGTCTTGAAATATTATTCTGAAAATACATTAAGATGAAGACAATAATTAAATAAAGAAATTGCAAAATAAATGGAGAAGATTGGAGCTAAATTAGTGTTGAAATGATAAAAATAAGCTTCCTATTTATAGGCACAAAAATCATGGGCAAAATGGTCATTTCTGAAAACCCTAAAGCTTTTAATGTCTTAATTTTGATTAATGACAAACATTGATGAGGACTAATGTCTTATTTGTACAAGTGATAGAGTTTTTGGATTCATGATTTAATCCATGCAAGAACAAGATCTCAAGTCTTCAAGGAAGTATACAAGTCAAGACTACCAAGTTTTGAAGACAAGCTTTTATTGGATTAGATAGGAACTAGAGGTATAGTTTTAGAGTTATATATTTTGATATCTCTAGTTCTACCTCTAATTGAGTAATGGTTTCTAAAGGTTGCTCTATGAACTTAAAACGTTATTTCAAAATGTTTTTAATATGTTAAAATATATTTTGGTATTTCGAAAACCATGCATTGTAATTTCAAAACTTAAATGGGTCATAAACTCTTGTTGAATTGATACCATAACTTATATGGTTGATTGAAATCATCATTTGTGTGTTAGAGTATTGTTGATACACAAATGAACATGTTTCAGTCGACCTAAAGTAGTTCAGGTATCGTCCATAAGTTAGATTATCTTGTGGATGCATGTGCTGTCAAATTTGTTCATCTGCCAACCTGTGGACGACCATGAGGTCGACCGCAGTGAAGTGAGGTCGACCGCAGGTGATGTCCGGTCGACCGAAGAATGAAAAATCATCATCCGGTGGTTGTCCAGTGAGCTTGAGGATGATGGTGCGGACGACCAATTTGATATGCGGTCGACCGCACTTCCTCAGTGTGTTTCCAACAGCTTCATTTTTTACCGTTGGGAACAAACCTTTAAATACCAAAACCTTTGGAATTCTTTCTAAGAAGATTTTTTGAGCAAAAACATTGTATATCTTGATCCTATAACATCTTAGAAACATTCCAAAACCCTTTCTAAACATCAATCTTGTTAAAATCATTAAATAAGAGTTTTTACATTCAAAGGTGAATTTTGAGCAATCTTGACAAACCATTACTCAAAGAGGTGATTGTGATTCAAATTGATATATCTTCACATTAAGGTGATATCTATCAAACTCTCTATCTTTTATTATTGATTGTAATTGTATCAAGGTTGCAAGTAGCATAAAACCCTAAGTGTTAGGGTGAGCCTTGTGTAGGTTGTTTTGTATTCAAAGTTTGTTTGTAAAACCTTTAGGTGAACCTTGAATTGAATTGTATTGTTAGGATTCACTAAGGAGAGTGGTGAGATTATTGTATAATCAAGGTTGTGTTGTAAAAATCAAGGGTTGAGTAAGCCTTGATTGGTTTGAGAAGTTATTTGTAAAACTCTAAGGTGAATTGGGTGAGCCTCTTTTGTAATCTCATTTATTTGATTAGTGAAGGGATTTGATAAATCCTTGAGTAGGTAACTCAAGGTAGTGGATTAGGTTTTGTTGGATAAACCGAACCACTATAAATCATTGTGTTCAATGCTCTAATTTCTGCATTTTATTTGAACACGTTATCTCTCACACAACTAGCACACCAAGTGTTTGATATTTGTTGTCAAAGAGGTGTTTTATTGAATTAGGTTGAAAAATCGGATAAAAACCTAATTCACCCCCCTTAGGTTTTTCAATTTCACACCCCAAAGTCTTGAAAATTCAGTTGGTGGCCTAATTTCCCCAAACTTTGCCACGTGTCGTGTCCTCATTGGTCTACATTGCGGCTTCTAGAAGCGCTACTTGTCTTCTTCTAATGTGCCACTTCATCGGATGATTTTCTTCTTCTTTTTATCTCCATAATGAATTAAAATACACTGGAAAACTTACAAACAAAGAAATAGAAGAGAAACATGAAATATATCCATTAAATAACATAATTAACCAATTTTTAAAGAAAATATAGTAATTAAATAATATAAAAATCAGTTAATTTATGCGTATATCACTTATCATATCGAAAAATTTGTCTAATAGCATCTAAAATGGGAATATTAACTTCTATCTTTTTAAAGACTTCCGTGACATCTTTTTCTTCTTCATCTTTCTTATTTTTAGCCAACCTATTAGGAAAAAGTGGATTCACTTTAGGTGCAATGAAGACTCTCCTATTTGAGGCTTATTTTCAGAATTGATTGAACTAGAATTTAGATTAGGTACACTATCATTTTCTTTCTTCACCTTTGATCTTTTTTGTTCATATAATTCTTCATCACTTCTAGGAATTATAACACTGACATTTTCTCTATAATTTAGTGGTTGATAAGGTAGTTTATTAAAAAGTTGGGTTTTAATTTGACCAATTTCAGAAGTCACCTGTTCTACTTGCTTTTCTAAATTTTGAATACTAGACTTTGTATCTTTTTGGAAAGAATAGAACTAGAAGCAAGTGATTTAATCATATCTTCTAAAGACATAGCTGATTGTTAGTTTTGAGAATGATGAGAAATTGGATGTGGATGTGGGTTAGAAACAAAACCTAGTGAGTCGATAGATGGCCTAGTCCATTAATTACTTCATCTGAAGTTAGGATAATCTCTTCACTCTTCGTTATATATATTGGAATAAGGATTATATCTTCTTTGAGGCTAATTTTTAAAATTACCTACGACATTGGTTTGTTCATCTTGAAAAAGTATAGGGTAATAGGATGATCAGTGGCTAAACAAATACCACATACTTTAACTTGTGCATTGATTCTCTTTCCTACTAATTGTCATACTAGATTTGTCAATTGATCTAATATTTGTTCAATTTGTGATGAAGATAATGATGATGATGATGTTTCTATTCCATTACCTTCCTTATGACATCATTTCTTGTATTAAAAGATTGAGTAATAGCAACCATATTTGCAATTAAATCTCTTGTGGTTTCTGGGGTTTTATCAACAAGAGCATCACCACTAGCGGCATCAATTGTCATTCTATCATATGGTAACATGCCTTCATAAAAATATTATTTCAAAAGTTGACCAGGTATTTGATGATGATGACAATTAGAACATAGTCTTTTAAATATTTCTCAATATTCATGTAATGGCTCACTATTTTGTTATCTAATACCACAAATATCCTTACGAATAGTTGTAGATCTAGATGCAGGATAATATTTAGCAATAAAAGTACGTTGCATAGTAGTCTAATCTCTAATAGAACCAAAAGACAAATCAATTACAAATATTGTACACTATTTTTGTAAACTAAAAGGAAATTTAAGTAATTTAATTACTTTATCACTTGTTCCTTCTTGTTTTAAATTATTACATATAACACGAAATGCTTTAATATGTCTTAATGGATCTTCTCTAGGTAAACCATTAAAAGTAAACAAACATTGTATAAAACCAGTATGCATTTTAAAATTTGCATCAACTAAATGAAATATAATGCATAAAGGTTGTTCATCTAAGGTAGGAGCAAAGAGTTCTTATAATGATCTTTGATTAACAACCATATTTAAAATAGGAGTTAGAAGAATATCACTTGGAATAACTTTCGTATCAAGTTGGTCTTCCTATTTTACTTCTTCCAAATTCAAACCTCGTTGGTTGTGAAAGTCCTAAAGCTTTTAATGTCTTAATTTTGATTAATGGCAAACATTGATGAGGACTAATGTCTTGTTTGTACAGGTGATAGAGTTTTTAGATTCATGATTTAATCCATGCATTGACAAGATTTCAAGTCTTCAAGGAAGTATACAAGTCAAGACTATCAAGATTTGAAGGCAAGCATTTCTTGGATTAGATAGGAACTAGATGTATAGTTTTAGAGTTTAATATATTTTGATATCTCTAGTTTTACCTCTAATTAAGTAATGGTTTCTAAAGGTTGCTCTATGAACTTAAAATGTTATTTCAAAATGTTCTTAATATGTTAAAATATGTTTTGGTATTTCGAAAATCATGCATCGTGATTTCAAAACTTACATGTTTCATAAACTTTTATTGGATTGATACCATAACTTATATGGTTGATTGAAATCATCATTTGTGTATTAGAGTATTGTAGATACACAAATGAACATGTTCGGTTGACCTAATGTGGTCCAGGTATCATCCATGTGCTATCAAATTTGTTCATCTGTCAACTTGTGGACGACTATGCGATCGACCGCAAGTGAGGTGAGGTCGATTGCAAGATGAAAATCATCTTCTGAATGCTGCCCAGTGAGCTTGTTATGATGTTGCCTACGATGTACCGGTTGATCATAAATTGCTAGTGGTTTTCCAACAACTTTATTTTTTACTGTTAGGAGCAAACATATAAATATCAAAACCTTTGGAAGTCTTTCCAAGAACAATTTTTAAGCAAAAACATTGTATATATTGATCCTATAACATCTTAGAAGTATTCCAAAACCCTTTCTAAATATCAATTTTGTTTAAAATCATTCAAGAAGGGTTTTTAAATTCAAAGGTGAATTTTGAGTAATCTTGGCAAGTCATTAATTAAAAAGGTGATTATGTTTCAAATTGATATATGTTCACATTAAGGTGATATTTATCAAACTCTATATCTCTTATTATTGATTGTAATTGTATCAAGCTTGCAAGTAATATAAAGCCCTAAGTGTTAATGTGAGCTTTGTGTAGGTTATTTTATATTCAAGGTTTGTTTGTAAAACCCTTGGGTGAACCTTGAATTGAATTGTATTGTGAAGATTCACTAAGGAAAGTGGTGAGATTATTGTATAATCAAGGTTATGTTGTAAAATTCAAGAGTTGAGTGAGCCTTGATTGGTTGAGAGATTATTTGTAAAACCCTAAGGTAACCTTTTTTGTAATCTCATTTATTTGATTAGTGAAAGGATTTGGTAAAATCCTTGAGTAGGTAACTCAAGGTAGTGGATTAGGTTTTGTTGGATAAATCAAACAATTATAAATCATTGTATTCATTACTCTACTTTTTGTATTTTATTTGAACACATTTTTACTCACACAACTAGCACACCAAGTGTTTGATATTTGTTGTCAAACAGGTATTTTATTGAATTAGGTTGAAAAATCGGATAAAAATCTAATACATCCCCCCTCTTAGGTTTTTCATGTTAAATTCTTGATCATTTGACTTCCAATTAACTTACCACTTCAAAGACGTATACAATAATGAACTTAATTTTTTTTCACCATATAAAATGAAACCTGCTAAACAAATTCAAATATAGAATTAAAAAAAAATCAATCTTTGGCAACGATGCAAAAAAATTGACAAGTCTGTCGTATGGCTATAAAATTTAACATTTAATATTTCTATATAAATATGGTAAATACGAATTGTATCTACAGAGATTTATAAAAATTCTTAAATTTAAATTTATTAATCAAATAGTAATTTTTTGAAGTTTTTTAAACATATGTAAAAGTAAAACTAATTTAAACAAATTTAAAAGAAATATTTTTTAAAAAAACAAATTAATAAAAGGCGTTAATAAGGAACTTGTATCAAATTATTTTTTAATGGGATAAATCATTGATAAATAAATGTTTTTTGGTAATTGATTTTAGAATCACGATATGCTCACATAGATTTATATCCTTAATAATTAGATTAAACTCTATTAACTCAAGCAGATTAATATCTAATTTAATTGAACATTACTACCAACTAGCATAAATATAATACTTAATTAAATTTCATTAAGTATATAAAGTATCATCAAAGTTAAATTATATATAATAATAAGATTCAATTATATAAAATTTAAATTATATAATTTTTTGTCAAATCAATTAAGTCATGAGTTGCAACTTAATTAAACTAACATATAATACTACCATAAATCAAACACTGATAATTCTAAATAATTAATCATGAAAATTAAAAAGAGTTTCTAATTAATTAAACATGATTATTTATAAATAATAATCGCAATTATACAAATACTCAAGTTATTAAATAACATGACTAAAATAATTAAATATAACTAAACAATTAAACCTGCATAATAAAATAAAATGGTTACACAATTATATATTTACAAAATATAAATATTAAAGAAAAAAGAAATTTGAGAGTTTTACTAGCCAAAAACAAATAAGTAAATTTTACCTATCACAATAAAAAGTACAAAAGAATAAAATATTAAGATATTACTCTCTACATTTATGAAATTTAAAATACGAAGAATAAATTTGGTGATTTTTACCCACCAAGGGTACAGTAAAATAAATGGCAAAAAGTAAATATAAAAATTAAATAACAGAAAGTAAAAGTTAGTAATTAGAAGTTAGAAGTTAGAAAATTAGTAGTTAAAAGTTAAAATTAAAGCAATAAAACCAATCATTATTTAAATTAATTTAGCCATAGTCCAAAATAAAGTCCAGTATCCTATGTAATGGTAATTATCTCAAAATCACATTAATTAATAACTTAATACATGTCATTTCTAACGGTAAATAAACTATTCACAATACATAATTCAATTGAAGAATTTTAAGAATTAAAATCGAGAATAATAATTATAACTTTTCTTGAATTTTTCTTGATAGTAGTTTCTCGTTATTTTTGAAATCTCATTAAAAAAAAAACCTTCCAAAATAAACTCTAAAAATTCCTAAAAATACTTAAGAACTATTACAAAATATTATGAAGAAATTTTAGCAAAAATTTGGATTGTAAAAGGTTGTACGAAAATAATAAATCTTGTGCCCAATTTATAGATATTTAAAGGGGCAAAATCGAAATAAAAATAAATAAAATCTGACCAAATTAAAAACATTGGGAGCCAAAGGGAAGTTTTTGGAAGTTTTGGGCCAAACGCGTGAAAATAGAAACATTGCATCAGCCACCACATGTCGAAATCCCATTGGTCTTGTGTTTTTTCCTCAACCGTCGTCATCACATGTCCTCATCCTATTGGTCGGCTGTTTGACCTTTGGATTACCAGGTGGATTGCACGTGTTGCCACTGCTAGAGACGAGACTTCACTAGATTTAGTCACATCGCCATTTTTTCTATGCACCACGTGTTCTCGCAATTTGTTTCTCGCCTGTCCGAAAGTCATGATCCACATGTCTAATTTTTGCTTAATCACAGTCTCCAAGCCAAAATTGTTTTCCTTACCAAAGAGCTCATCAAAGTCTCGAAGGAACTGCGCAAGAAAAAGGACGAGCTAATCATTTGCAAATGGGCGATAGCCCAATGGTCAACCAACACACCAATTACAATGGCCGCAGGGCCATCCAAAGTAGGCATCCCCTGTTAAACATAAAAGCACCATTTGAGATTATGTCAAGGAGTTTTTAAAGGTACTGTTGGAGAGGCCTTATTTGCCTTCAAAGATGAACTTAGAACGTGGGTTAAAATGGAAATCCAATGTTGAAATGTTGAAGACCTTGCCATTGTTGAATCCTTAGTAGAGCTCAAAGACAAGGGTAAAAGTATAAGAACACCACCACAAAAAAGATACTCTCCACAAGTTTAGCAAGGGCAATGAGCTAAGCATTATCGAGACGAGAAAAGAAAAAGACCACCTATCAAATGTTTCTTTTGTGATGGGCCACAAAAGGCACACGAGTGCCCCAAGAAGGCTAAATTGTCAGCCTTAGTAAAAGAGCGCGAGACGAAACAAAAACAGCAAAATGAGGCAGAGATGAACTCACTACAAGTGTTGAACGTCATTCATGCCAATGTCAAGATGCCTAAGACCGAGAGCAAGGGTCGTCTGTTCATTGGCACCAAGATTGGCAACCAAGAAGTATGAGCTTTGGTGGACACTAGTGCCACCAACAACTTTTTTCAAGTGGTCGAAACCGAGTGCCCAGGCAGCAAGTACCAGTAGGAGCAAGGCTAGCTTAAAACGGTAAATTCTGCACCTAAATCTATTTTTGGAATTGCCCATAACATTAAGGTCACTCTTGGTGAATAGTCTGAACTTGCAAACTTTTATGTTGTTCCCATGGACGATTACCCAATTGTGCTGATAATAGAGTTGATGGACCATGTCAAGATCATACCCATTCCATTCACCAAGGCTATGTATATCTTAGAATATGGTAATAGATGCATAGTGCCACTAGCTAGATAAACAAGTCAACAAGCTAAATACCTATCAACCATGCAGCTTTCCAAGGGCGTCAAAAGTGCATAACCTATTTTCATTGTGACACTTACGGACGAGACTCCCGATCGACTGTCAATCGAGCTACCTAAGCAAATTAGGTCTTTCTTGAGGAGTTCCAGGACCTCATGCCTCTTAAATTACCGAAGAAATTACCACCCAAGAAAGAACTAGACCACAAGATTGAGCTTGTGTGTGGTGCTTCCTCACCAGTAACAGTGTCATACTGGATGCCGCCCACTGAACTTGAAGAATTAATGAGACAACTAAATGAGTTGTTAGACTTTGGATATATCCAACCCTCAAAGGCCTTATATGGTACACCTGTCCTGTTCCAAAATAAGCATGACAAATCACTCTGTATGTGCATAAACTACCCGGCACTAAACAAAATCACAATCAAGAACAAGTATTCGATCCCCCTTATTGTAGACTTGTTTGACTAGCTTAGATGAGCTAATTGGTTCACCAAGCTAGACTTACGGTTAGGCTACTACCAAGTAATGATAGCCATTTGAGTCATTCTGAAGATTGCATGCGTCACGAGGTACAGTACCTACAAATTCTTAGTTATGCCTTTCGAATAGACTAATGTCAACCATATTTTGTACCCGTATAAATCATGTATTCTAGCATTTTCTGGACAAATTCGTTGTCGTATACCTAGATGACATTGTAATCTATAGCGACATCTTAGATAAGCATGTTGGTCATTTGAGACAAGTTTTTCATGTACTAAGGGACAACTAGTTATATGTCAAGAAAGATAAGTGTGTTTTTGTTGAACAAGAAATACCATTCTTAGGCAACATCGTTAGAGGTGGAAACAAAATACAAGCAATATGCAACTGGGAACTGCCCAAGAAAGTAATTGAGTTACGATCTTTCTGGGCTTAGTAAGTTATTATAGAAGATTCATCAAGGGCTATTATTCAGTGGCAGCGCCTTTGACCGATCTCTTGAAGAAGAATCACATATGGGATATGGACAATCGGTGCCAAGAAGTATTCAAGGCACTAAAGGTACCATGACCGAAGAGCCAGTGTTGGCGATACCTGATTAAAGCATACGAGATTATATCTTTGCGTTTATCATTAAAACTCCAACATTATACATCAAGCTTAAAATACATCAAATATAAAATTTCAAGTAGACAACAATCTCATTTACAATTTTAGCTCTAAATCAACTTCATCTGAATTTTTGTTTTGCATGTTCCTATTCACATTCCAATTTATTAGAGGTATCTCGGGATCAAATTGCATAACAAAAGTTTACATTCTATCTAACATATCCTCTGTTGAGATTGCTACAATAAGAATAATTCATCCAATATGAGATAGCAACCTATGTTCAACGACTAAATAAAAAAAATTAGTAAATCGTCAAAGAAATTATCAATATTCAAAATGTCAATTGATTTAATGTGAAATTTGAAGTTGGACTAATAATTGATATTAAATCATTATTCCAGCATATTATAACTTGCCAATAAATTTATGAATGCATCATCAGCACATTGCATCATGATAGCAATTCATTCATATATAGAGTTTGTTTGTATTTTAAATTAAATTATCTATCATAAGTAGTACTAAGTGTAGTTGGAATTATACATACTATGAGAGCATTTATATTATGAGTTGCTTGAGCAACTACTCTTATTATTCTAGAGTTGTCTCATTCATAAACGAGACCAAAATTGCGAGTGACTAATATTTTTTTTTTTTTTTGTTAATTGAGAAGTTGAAGGCTAACAAATCTGCACACGTTTGGATAATGTGTCTTCCATAAGTATAGACTAAATGTAAGAAAAGAAATGATAAAGAAGAAGAAGTATAAAGATCTTGTTGGTTTGTAATAAAGAAGAATAAGAAGTGAAATGATGATTTTTGAATTAAAGAATAAGGATTTTTAACCAAATAACATCTCATATATATATATAGAGAGAGAATGCAGACACATACATATATAATATCATTTTTTTCTATTTTTTCATTTTGTCCAATTTTCCACACACTTTGATTTAATATCCCATCAAATTTATCAATTCGTCTTTTTGTGCTATTTTTTCAAATTAATTTGAAAAATAAAATCACACATCCCCTATTTTCACACTTGGCATTTTATGTCATTTTTTCAACATGGTTTGAAAAAAGACACAAAAGAGAAAAGAAAATGACACATCACCTCTTTTCTCTTTTGGTATTTTGTGTCATTCTTTCAAATCGTGTTGAATAAATGTCATAAAATGTCAAATGTGAAAATAGGGGATGTGCCATTTTTTAAAATTTATTTGAAAGAATTGTACAAAGAACGAATTGATAAAGATGATAGAACATTAAATTCAAATCGTGTGGAAAATTGGACAAAATAGAAAAAGAGATGGCATGATATATATTTACATGTATATATGTATATATGTATGTGTGTGCATTTTCTCTCTATATATAGGGAATGTTATTTGACTAAAAACCCTTCTTCTTCTTCTTCTTACTTTCTTTACAACATGGATAATGCAATACTTATGCTTCAAAATTATTACCCTTTACTTTTCATTAATGCATTGATAAAAATATATATCACATGATAATATAGAGAGTACAATTTATAATGTCAAAAGGAATATCCAATGGCATTTGACATGATATGCAAAATGGAGTTGCAATATAAAATATTGTTCCTGACGAAGCCTGTCGTACGGCTCTCAAATTTAAACCTAACAATTCCTATGTAGATAGGGAAAGTAGGGATCGAATCCACAGAAATTTGTCAACTCTTAAATTAAAATAGTTAATCGGAAAAGGTTTTGGGGTTTTTTGGAATTTTGAGAATAATGTAATGACAACAATTAAAATAAATATTTTTGAGGTTTTGGATTTTGTAAAAAGAATTAAAAACGAAATTTGGAATACAAATGATATAAAAAGCGTTAGCAAGTAACTAGTATCAAGTTATATTTTTCATGGAATTAATCATAGATAAATACATTATTAAGTAGTTGGTTTTAGAATTCCGATCAGCTCAGACAGATTCATATCCTTACAAAATAGATTAATCCCGATCAGCTCAGACAGATTAATCACTAATTTAATTAAACACCACTACCAACCAGCGTGTATAGGATGCTCAATCAAATTGCATTAAACAAATAAGGCATCACCAACATTAAATTGTATATAACAATCAGCTTAATTATATACAATTTAAATTATATAATTCCGCTACTAATTTAATTAAGCCAAGAGCTGCAACTCAATTAAACTAGTAGATGCTACTTGAATTATTAATACAAGATTAATAATCCTAGCTATATAATCACATTCATTAACTAGATTGTCAATCCAATTAATTCACACAATTATATTGGTTAAAACATGAATTATATAAATACTTAATTAATATATATATAAGTATATTAAATAAATACACATATATATATAGAAAGAAATATTGGATTTATATTAACTAAAGAAATTAGGCGGTTCAACCGGCCATTTAAATAAATTAAACTAAAAGTATGGAGGCTCGGCCTTCCATTAAAAAAAAGAATTAAAACATAAAAATATATTAAACTAGTTAGGAGGCTCGGCCCTTCCATAATACATAAAATAAAAGACATAAAAGTAAATTAAACTAATAAGTGGCTCGGCCATCCATTTGCGATATTTAAAGTGCATAAAGCAAAATAAATAAAGACTAGGCGGGTAAACCGACTATAAGTCCAGTTAAATAAATCCAAATAGAAATTAAGTATAAAGAAAATTATCTCATTTATTAATAACTTAACACATATTTAATAAATATAAGATGAAATTTATAAACATTAGAAAGAAAATTTGAAAGATAAACTCCCCGGAAATATTGAAATTATCCGGACAGAATTTCTTTACTAAATATTACAAAAAGCCTTGAAATATTATTCTAAAAAATCTGGAAAATATACTAATATGAAGACAATAATAAAAGAAATAAATTGCAAAAGAAATGGAGAAGATTGGAGCTAAATTGGTGTCTAAATCATAAAAATAAGCTCCCTATTTATAGCCACAAAAATCAGGGGCAAAATGGTCATTTTGCACCCCAAAGTCTTGAAAATGTAGTTGGTGGCCTAATTTCCCCAACTTCGCCACATGTCGCTTCCTCATTGGTCCAAGTTGCGGCTTCTAGAAGCGCCACTTGTCACCTTCTGATTGCGCCACTTGTCATCTTCTGGTTGCGCCATGTCATCGGATGACACAGATTTTTATTTTATTTTTTTATTTTTTATCTTCTCCAACATTTCTTCATCTTCTTCTTTTTATCTCCATAATAAACTAAAATACACTTGAAAAACTTACAAACAAAGAAATAGAAGGGAAACGTGAAATATATCCATTAAATAACATAATTAACCGATTTTCAAACAAAATATATTCATTAAATAACATAAAAATCATGTTAATTTATGAGTACATCAGTTCCCTTTGATATTTATTTAAATATCAGGAAGATAAAATTACTTTTATAAAAAATTGATTGAGTAAATAATCATTGGATATCATCCGATTGACCATTGAAACGCATTATTGTTGAAGTGTACAATGAGAACTTCTAAAATTGTTAAATAAAATTGACAATAAATGACAATATTATAGTTTATGAAATTTTACTTTAATTGATCTTGTATGCAAGTTTATACAAAAACTTGATGAGAAAATAAAAATAAAATATGTAATGTGAATGTATTTTATGGAATTTGTTGATATAATATATTTGAAATTTTATGGAGTTTGTTGATATAATATATTTATTTAATGCAATAATTATTTTTTATATGTATATTTTGTAACAGATTATTTGTAACGAATGATTTTGCATATCTTGAGAACAATGATGAGTGTACTCATTATGATTCATTTGGGGATGAGGATAAAGACGGATACAATATTTTTTATTCATAAACGAAGTTGGAGGTAGAAAATTTATTGGCATATAGTAAAATTGACATTCCCCCATTTCAGATATTAAAATCACCCGTTAATAACTCCCAAAAAAGAAAAAGGTAAAATTCAAAAGACAGTTTTCTCCATTTTTTTAATATTATTTTTAAGAAGATTTTTCTAAGTCGTTTAATAAGGAGAAAAGGGAAACAGGTTAAATGGACTTTATACATTTTTTAAAAAAGAAATAAAATACAACTCAAGTTCTAGATTTTATTTTCTTTCTTTTTCAAAAGATTATGGCAAATTCAATTAAAACACTTTATTTTGAGTATAACATAATGTAAAGTTCTTCCCATTTCTATGATTATCTTAATAATTGAATACTTCCTTTTCTTTTTAATTGTCAATTCAGTTACTCCTTTTTTTTAATAGTACAATTCAATCAGTGTATGAAGTTGTTCTTTCTAGGATAGTCACCAACCCCAATTAAAGGAGGTAATTTTCGTAATGCATCCCGATATTATCAAATGATAATTTCAAAATTTTAAATATATTATTTAATACACTTTTCTTGACAATATAATATTTTTGTTACTATATTAAAATTTTATAATTTCAATAATAAGTAAACACATAAAAATAATACTAAATAATAGATTTAGAAGATCTACCGTTCCAAATTGCTCTTGCAAAATGCAGTTGTAGTTAGAAAAATCTGCATGACTAAAAAGTCATTTAATTTGCAAATAATATGAGATTTTACAAGTGAAATTTGTATTTTCGTCAAACTTTTGTGAGACGAAAATTTATAGACCCAATCATCAAAAGTATATGTACCCAATTTTGTCACTTTCTTCATCGAAAATTAAATTTTTATTTTCTATTTTGAATGTTAAAATAAAAATGTACTTCATCTAAAATTTTAGTAATAACTTCTTAATTTAAATATTTATATCTCACAAATTTATATAGTCTCATCCCTATAAGAAAAATAAATAAGTACTATGTATTCAAAATGGCAAAACAACTTGAATAAAACAAGAAATAATATGAAAACAAAATAAAAGAGAAATTAGGAGACAACAATATGAGACTTGTGTTGCACAGAATTGCCTTAAAACAAATTTGTCTTCTCCTATATGTGTGCTTGACGTTAAAAAGAACGTATGTCTACTAAAATACAATGAATTCGATAAAGAAGCCAATAGGATGCTCTCCAACCAGCAAATTAACACTATTTGATAGAAAAATAGAGAAAGTTTTCTTGTTCCTTCATAAAGAATGGGAGGTGCTTATTTATAGGATAAGAGAGTGGTAGTATCATCACAAATAGCATTAAATGAATTAAAATTATACATTGAAAAGAATTCTTGGTTTCTACAATATTTTTTCAAGTACAAAGAATATATTTAATGAATGTGCTTAATAAATACTTGTGAATTAATTTGAAACTTCTAGATATGAATTTTCAATTTTCAAATACATTGTTCATTGATCCAATCAATATACATTTAATAAGTGTCGTCTTTTCCACGTAGATACATTATCCACTTTAAGGGTGATTTATTAATAAACAAATTTGTTCATTCACCCATTCATATTCAATGTCATTTTTCCAACAATCACTATTAGCCACATAAATAATAATGACAATATGATAATTTCATTTAAGAGAAAGCTTCTTAATTCTTTAGATTAAATCAAGAGTAGATATTTAAATTTGGACAAGAAAGAGTATTATATTTCAATATTATTTAGTAAAATGAATTGCATTCAAGGTTTTCATTTCATGGATGTTTCTTTTTTTTCTTTCATCTCATCTTACAATAAGTTCCTAAAATTCGAGTCAAGTTTTTGCCATAGTTTTTTGCTTTGTATCTACAAGATTTTTCTATAAAAAATTGACTTTTATCTTTAGTTAACAAAGCTATTCTTGTTATGGTATCATGAAAGAATTATTTTTCCTCTTTCTTTCTTCATCTCATCGTCTGGAAATAGAAATTGATAGATTCACTTTTACATAACTTAATGAACTTTTTTTATTCCTAAAATACTCTTAATTATTATATCTTAGAAATAAGAAATACATATAAAGGTTTTGTCTTATAAATAAGAAAGAGATGAAAGAATATTTAAAAATAAATAAATGTAATATTGAAAGTCAATAGTTAAATCTCTATAAAATTTTATAAAATAAATTATATTTTGAAATAAAAAAGTCATCTAACGATTTATATTAGAATTTGTCTTAGAATTTTGAAGGGGAAAAAAATCAAGATGAAACTTATTTTGGATCTCAATGCCTTACATCAGGCATGGATTTGAAAATTTGACTCGGGTAAAATTTTACCCGGCATATATTATAGGAGGTCGTTTTGGAATAATGATAATCATAATTAATTATAGATTTTATATGGGTTAAAGAATTTCTAAAAAAACAATTCTTATTCTAATTACTTGTCAATTTCATAAAATAATAAAATAATTTTTAAAATTTTTTTAGGATAAATAATTGTTAATTTTATTTTTACATTGAGCTTTGAAATATATTAAATATGTACACATTCTAACTACTTATTACTATTTCTATTCCTATATATACTTGAGTGTCTCTATATGGTGAAAAAGACTTCTCCAAATATAAGTTTTTTTAAAAATACTATTTTTATTCAAAATTAAATGTTTACATCCTAATTTTTAGATATATGAAATTGAATGATCATAAGATAAACATAGATATTATATAAAGATCTAATAACAACTTTCTCAATTAAGTATTTACATACACTAACGTATAGTTTCACCACTAATTACATTAATAATAAGAGCAAAATATATGGGTGATACTTGAACTTTTTTTAAATCTAACTTTAGCATTCAAATTTTTTTTCGTGCAAAGTTTAACACTCGAACTTTTTAAAAGTTCAGCTTTTACATTTTTGTTCAAAATTTTATTATATTATTATTTTAATTCATTATTGAATTTTTTTGTCTAAATTTAACACTTAAACTTTTTAAAAGTTTAATTTTTGCACTTCCATATAAAATTCTTTTATATTATCATTTTCATCTATCATGTGCAATTTAAGTGACTTTAAAAAATATTTTTATCATTATATAAAACTCATAAAATTTTAAAAAAAAACCACAATTTTCATTTTTTGCATTTTAAATGTAAATCAACAATAAAAATTAAAAATTTACATAAATATAAATATATCAATAACTCTTGTTCACTTATTTGAGTTTGTCTTTATAAAAAGTGGTAAGTTTTTATTGATTAAGCCATAACACAATTTTTTGAATGAAATACATAAAAACTAATGATTTATAATAATTTTGAACTAAAAAATAGAAACTTACCCTTTTATTTTCAATAACACTTAAAAACTCAAAATTGTTAAAATTAATAAAAAAATCACAATTTTTTATAAATACAAACACAAATTAGTAAATAAGAATTATTGATATGTTTTTATTTATGTAAAATTTAAATTATTATTATTGATTTACATTTAGAATGAAGGAAAAAAAATAAAAATTGCAGTTTTTTTTCTTAAAAATTTTTATGGGTTTTATAATAATGAAAATATTTTTAAAAAGTAATCTAAATTGCACGTGACAAATAAAAATGATAATATAAAAAAATTATATGAAAATACCAAAGTTGAACTTTTAAAGTTTGAATGTTAAATTTGAACAAAAAAGTTCAATAATTAATGTAAATAGTAACATAACGAAATTTTGAATGAAAATGTGAAAAATGAACTTTTAAAATGTTGAATGGCTAAAATTGAAAGAAAAAAGGCTTGCATGTTAAAGTTTAATTTCGAAAAAATTCAAAGGGTCTTCTAAATACTTTGTACTAATAATAATGATAATATAATAATATTTTTTTTAAGATCAACGAATTTTATTAATTCTTGTGTTAAGACAAATATAAACATTAGATAGAGAAAGTAAGTATTTATAACTTTTAACACTTTCTTAATTCTTAAATTATATTTTAAAATGACAAAATTTAAAAATAAATGAAGCAATTAATATTTGTTGAAGAATGAAAAGTTAATTTCTTATAATTATAGTATACGTCTTCTAATGCTGTATTTGTTGTTAGTAGTCTTACTATTATAGTTAATAGTTGTAGTAATTTACAATAAATGAATTTCAGAAACAAAACATATGCCAGTTGGGAAAACTTAATTGAATAGAGTATTGGTGACCAGATTGTATGAATTTACTCTCACTTTTCAGTTTTCACAATTCAATTTTTAGTAAACTTTTTAAAGAATCAAGCCTATTGATTCAATGAATTAATTGATTATAGTAAGCGAACTGTTAATGCTAATATAAAATTATATATTAAACTCTTATTTATAGTATCATATTTAAAGAACTTTGGATCAGGTTTTTTCTGTAATAAGATTTAAACTCTGTGATTGCAATTTGGGTTGAATTTAAATTAATTTATCAAATGTGAGATACTTTTTTTTTTTAGAGAACAAATGTGAGATACTGAATGCTCTAATCAAATACACCTTGATCCTAATCAAATCAATTATGAATAAAAAAATTTCATTTGTTCATTTTATGCATATTAATGTGTAAATTTAATGAAACCTTGCAAGCTATTGCATAATGGGAAATTTATATAAAAATATTTTATAAAAGAATAATTTATAAAAGATCGAAATTAGTGCTCCAAATCAAATTAACTTCGAAAGGTAAATTATGAAAATAGTTCATGAGATTGAAATTAATGCCCCAAATGGAAGTAACTTCGGAAGGTGAATTATAAAAAAAAAATCCATTTCACATTCTTTAATTTTAAAAAGTGATATTGTAATGCTCCTCACGCGCCCCTACGGAGGTGAGAAATAGTATTCCCTAAAAACATGAAACCATGTCTGCCACATATAACTTTGAAGCTGGTCCAGCGAAAAAGTACTCTTTCTTTGCAAGAAGAGTAGTCTTAGTAGTCCAACAATCTAAAAATTCTCCAAATTCTTATCAGTTATCAAAGTTTCAACCTTTACAAAATTTTCCTCAAATTTTATAATCTGTAAGTTCGTATTTCAGCTTTTTATCTTCTGTTTCTTCCTTCTTTTGCCAGGGAAAGAACTGCTTTTTTGGTACCATTTTATCTTTCTATTATTGGTTTTCTTTCAACCAAGAGAACCCAATTTCTTTTTCATTTTTTTTAAAAATTATCAACTGGGACTTTATTTATAGTTTTTAGTTCTTGAGATCGAATTCATACTGTAAATTTTCGTGGTTCTTTATTTGATTTTGTTAGAGGTTTTTCTGGATAGAGAAATCAATTTTGCATTTCTTGGTATTTGGGACTAGGCTTGGCGTTGGGTGGCCGCCAAGTAGTTGGTTATATTGATAAGAGAGCAAAAGAAAAGTTGTTCTCTTTTGATGAATTTGATTATGTTTGCTGTTTTTCTGGAGCGATTATGTGATATCTAGAAGTATGTGCTCTTGTATTACACTCTATGGAGCTGAAAAAGAATCCAACTTGTATTTTTGAGTTTGATTTTGGGGTTTTGTTTTTGTTGGGGATTCTCTGTTTTCTAGGATATGCAATCTGTTGATTATGGCAGATTTTTGTTGAAAATGAAACTGGAGCTGGATTTTGTGTATTAATTTGGGAAATATATGTGGTGAAACTTAGACTGCATAAACAATCTCTTAATTCTCTTTTCTCTTCTTTTGGAATTTGCTTTTGAATTTGATAGTTGTAATTTATCTGATAAACCCATTTTCAATTTATATTGTAAAAGGGATCAGAAATTGGAAGGGGTTTCTGCTGGTTTGGTTCTTGCTTTTCCTGTCTAAAGGAGAAGAAAGATGCAAAGAGTTAGAGTTTCCTCACACCAAGCTCCTGTGCACAAGCTCGGAGATTCTCAAATGGCACTGTCTCCAAAATTCAGGTTAGCTGCAATACCATCAGCTTTACTGGATCCTTCATTAGAATTGGAGTTATCGCTCAAGGGGGAGCCTCTAATTCCAGGACTTCCTGATGATGTTGCCCTAAATTGCCTCCTTCGGGTACCAGTAGATAATCATGCAGCCAGCAGGGCTGTCTGCAAGCGCTGGTATTCATTGTTTGGCAGTAAAGAGCGATTCTTCACGCGTAGAAAGGAGCTTGGTTTTCATGATCCCTGGCTCTTTGTCTTTGCCTTTCACAAGTGTACCGGAAAAATACAGTGGCAGGTGCTTGATCTTAATCAGTTCTCTTGGCATACAATTCCAGCTATGCCTTGTAAGGATAAGGTCTGTCCCCGTGGATTCAGGTGTGCTTCCATGCCCAATGAAGGTGTTCTGTTTGTGTGTGGTGGTGTGGCATCTGATGTGGATTGCCCTCTTAATTTAGTATTGAAATATGAAATAAGGAAAAATCGTTGGACAGTTATGAAAAAGATGATTACTGCACGATCTTTTTTCGCAAGTGGAGTGATTGATGGTATGATCTATGTGGCTGGAGGAAATAGCACAGATCTTTTTGAACTTAATTCAGCCGAAGTCCTAGATCCAAGTAAAGGGACTTGGCAATCAGTTGCAAGCATGGGAACAAACATGGCCTCATATGACACTGCAGTACTTAATGGGAAACTTCTTGTAACTGAAGGCTGGTTTTGGCCCTTTTATGTTGTTCCTCGAGGTCAGATTTATGACCCACAGACCGGTAATTGGGAGAGCATGGCTGCTGGATTGCGAGAAGGCTGGACTGGTTCAAGTGTTGTGGTTTATGGTCACTTGTTTGTGGTTTCAGAACATGAAAGAACAAAACTTAAGGTCTATGACACAGAAATTGATTCTTGGGAAACTGTAGATGGTCCTCCCTTACCAGAGCAGATATGCAAACCTTTTTCTGTCAACTGCTGTGATTGTAGAATCTTTGTCGTTGGTCGAAACCTTCATGTCGCTGTGGGTTATATCTTTCAACTGTACTCAAGAAGCGCTTCTGATAAAAGAAGTAGCTTTTCTGTTCAATGGCAAGTAATAGATGCACCTGATACCCTCTCTGACTTGACACCATCGAGTGCACAGGTTCTGTTTGCTTAGCTCCTGAATTTCTTTGTGATTTCTGTTGTGCTTCTTGTTTCCCACATAGTTGTAATTATATCTTAAGAGGTTTAGAGTGATCTTAGTGTGTGATATGTTTCTTAGTGTATCTGTAACTCAAGATTTTTGTATGTAATGGCACCCAATGCATCTTTTCTGTATCAGTAAAAATGTATTTAAGGTTTTGCTTTCTTTTAGATTCTTTCTGCATATTAGTTCTACTATATTCCTGTTTTAACGTGCATTAAACCAACGCTAAACCTATGTTGTTTGAGAATTTTAGATTCTTCTCTGGATAGGCAATATAGATCATATCTTTCAGATTATGATTGCCAATCTAATTTGAAGATGCTGGCTAGTTTTATCTTTTATTTGGTAAACCTTATAAAATAATAGCGATTGAAGTGAAGTGCTTTATTATTCTGAGTTTGAAACAGAAGGGACTCCATTACATCACACTAAACTACCTCTCCTTTTGTTTCTCAAGGTTGAGAATCTTATTAGATACAAAGTGGTCTAAAATGACCAAAGTTTCAATGTTGTGTAGAGCTGCAATTCTTTCACTCCTGCAAGAGACCTTTTGTATACTTCATTTTCACACGGAAAGGGAATCTGATGTATTCTTACTGTTGAAATAATAGCTATTCATGTGCTATTCTTGCATGTTTCCACCTATGCTAAAGAATATCAATGCAAATGCTTCCTCTGCATTTTACTTCTGCATTTGACTTTGTGATTATTTCATTTATGGCCTGCTTTTGTTATATGAACTTACTATTTTGTCAATAAAATGGATAGAGCCTCTCAAAAGATTATGGTAAGCCACACAACTAATCATCCTGAAAAATTGAAGTATGATGTTTTAGATGCCTGACATTTTCATCGGCGCCATCATCTTCCTCTGTGAACAGTTCCGGATACCATGACATTGGATAACCTCCAGCTCAAGCTTTGTAGATTTGTTTCTCTGTGAGATAGTGAGTCAGAACTTCTCTGGTTCTGTTTGCAGCTTCTTCCCTGTTTAGCTTTATTTCCAGGTGGTTTCAATACTTTTTCCTTCCGGTGCACTAAATTTTACTACCATTCTTTGTTATGGATAAAATAACCTGGAAATGCCTTCCAGAAGTTTTGCTAACTACAATTCAAAGCAAAATTCTTGTGAGTGGTGAAGGGAGAAAATTTCAACATCAACCTTTTAAGAATAGATTTTAAACCTATCAATTGCCAATAAGCTGCCTTTCATGTTTAGTTTTTGGTACGAATTGTGTTTTTTTTTTGGGGTACGAATTGTTAAAACCTACATATATTCCCCTTCGGTCAATCATGATAGTTGGAAAATTGGCTTCCAAGTGTTGCACAGAAGATCAAGAGAAGATCCAAAGCAATGCAAAATGCTTCCCTTGAAAGGAAAGGGAAGTGCTGTTCTTTTATAAATTGTATGTCTGCTGAAAGTTTTTGGTTGTCATGAGGCATGAAGTTGATAGAAAAGGTGATTCCCAGCCAATACCTCTCTACCAAAAAAATTGACTTTTATTAAAATTTAATTATTTCTTTTACAATAATTTAACAAAAATCCCAAGAGGAAAAAATGGCAAATGCACTTCCGATTTCTTTCAACCTTCAAGTGTTTGTTTGATTCATTTAGATATCCTTACTAGCTCGAGGGTATAAGGAGACTACGACATTAAAAATTGTTTTAAGCAAAAATAATTTATATTTATGAACAGAGGAAATTGAGTATTATGTCTGTAGTATATTTAATGACAAAATTGTCTTAAAAAAATGCCGCATATAAGTTTGGTGATTAACAAAGTCCAAGTATTTTAACAATTAAAGAGAAAAAGTAGGATGGCTCTTTTACTTGAGGTGCAAATGTTTGATTTATGAATAAATTGAGTGTTGAATTGGTTGTTTGCTCTAGACTTTTTAATATAAAGTTATAAGTATGTCGCTGATTAAATGCTTGAGTGAGATTTGCATGATAAACTAAACTTAAAAGTAATTATATAGTGGTAAACAAGTTCTTTTAAATAATAAAAATTAGGTATAAATAAGAGAATAAATTATTAATGCCTTAAAAAAAATGTAAATCATCATTTATTTTAAACCAACACAAAATGATTAAAAAAAACATCTATTTTGAACCTGGGAAGTAATTGTTTCCTTAATCTTGTGTAAGATTCAAGTGAGACTGATGTTGTGACTTGAGATGTTACTCAAGTAGACACGTCTACGTCATTAAGAAATTTGAAGATAGTTAAATAAATTCATACTTAGATTGATAATGTGTGACATGTATTTCAAACTAAATTTAACGATTCATATGTACATATAAAAAGGAACGTATGATTTGTCAAATTTTAAATTAAAATAATTAATCTAAAAATATTTTGTACTTTTTCATATTTGGTTTTAAGATAATTAATTTAAATAATATTTAAAATAAATATTTTAGGAGTTTTTGATTTGTAAACATAATTGAAAATGATTTTAGAATTTAAATGATATAAAAAAACATTAAGAAATAACTTGTATCAAGTTAGATTTTCATGAAATTAATTATAAATAGAGACACTATTAACGAGTTAGTTTTAGAATTCTAATTAGTTCAAACATATTAAACTCTAATTTAATTAAGCATCAGTATCAATTAGTGTGAATAAGATGCTCAATCAAATTGCATTAAGTAAATAATGCATCACCAATGATAAATTGTATATAACAATAAATTTCAATTATATATAATTTAAATTATATAATTCCATTACTAATTTAATTAAGTCAAGAATTGTAATTCACTTAAACTAATAAATGCTACTTGAATAATTAATAAAAGATTAATAATTCTGAGTATATAATCATATTTATTAATTAGATTGTCAATCCAATTAATTCACATAATTATATAAATTAAAATATGAATTATATAAATACTTAATTAATTATATATATGCATATTTATTTAATATACATATATATATATATATAATAAATAATAAATGATTATATTAATTAAACTAATTAGGCGATTCAACCTGATATTTAATGAGATTAATTTAAAAATATGAAAACTTGACTTTTCATAAAAAGAAATTAAACTAGCTATACCAACCATTTATGATATTAAAATTGCATAAAGTAAAATTGATAAATTTTACCTATCACTATACGATAAAATAAAGACTATATGGATAAACTGAGTATAAGTTTAGTTAATTAAATCTAGATAGAAATTAAATACAAATAAAATTATAACATAATCTCATTTATTAGTAACTTTACTCATATACTTATTAAGTTAATTCCTCACAATACATATTTAATAGATACAATACGTAATATAGAAAAATTAGAAAGAAAACTTAAAAGAAAAACTCATCTAAAATATTGAATTTAGTCAGACATGATTTTCTTTGTGAATATTACAAAAGACTTCAAAAACTAATCTAAAAATTTTTAAAAATATATTTATATAAAGATAACATTTAGATAAAAAATTGTAAAATAAATGAAGAGCATTGGAGCTAAAATTAATTGTTTAAATGAGAAATAAAATTAGAGTATTTATACAAAAAACAATTTAAAAAATAATCATTTACAATAAATAATATATATTTGTTTACTGAAGATATTATAACATCGCTGACTGTTGACAGTTCACGATTAATATTCATGACATCAGCAGTGTGACAGAATAGTTGTGATAGTACTGTTCACTAGAATTAATAATATTTACCATAATTTTTATTTTCTTCTTTCACATTTTTTATTTTTCTTTTTATCTTTAAAATAAACGTAATTTATAAACAAATAAATAAGTAAGAAATATAAAAATATTCATAAAATAAAATAATTAACTGGATTTTAATTAAATAATATAAAAATTAGTTAATAAATTAATAGATCTTCTTTGGGGAATCAGGTTCATCAGCCATATGTATTATAAGTGTACATTTTTAAAATATAACTTTTTAAAACATGTGATTTACAAAGACTATAATTATAAAAAAAATTTAAAAAGAAGATTTACAAAGACAAATATCCATACAAAAATTTTCCTTATTGGCCTAAGCTAGTGGCCCAGCTTCCCGCGAGTTCTCTGTCCTCACGGATGAGTTGTGCACTGCTCTTGGCGTGATAAGCGGTCGGTAGTTTTTCACCCTCTCTGCTACAAGCGTCGAGCCATCTGCGGCCTCTTCAAGATGTCGCGGCCGACCTTGCCGCGTGGGTCTTTTCACAATAAAAAATGTGTATTTTTGTGTAAGGTGTTACGTTTAGCCCACTCCAATAATAAAAGACCAAATATATAAATAATAAATAATATAGTGATATAATTTTTTTATATAAGATATTTTAAATAATTTAATACATATTAAGAAATTATTTTACTTTTTAATATAACTTTATTTATTTTAGTATTTATTAAAAAATAAAGTATTTGTTTCTCTTTTTCTCTCAATAAAATAGGAATAAATTTATAAATAACAAATACAATAATTATAAGAAAAAATACTTAATATATATTATAAAAATAGATAGATGGAATATTTAGTTTTCTTCCCTTTATCAATAAAACATTCTTAGAAGTGCTTAGTTTTTTAATATCACAATCTATTATAATTCAATATTAATTTTTGACTTAATACAAAAATTGATGAGTGTTACTGAGAAAGATTATATAAGTTAGTGAGATGAATTAGTCAAACGTAAATATTTTAAATTAATAAGATTGTTAATTAAATTTCTAATAAAAATGCATATTTTTAAGAAAATGAATATTCTATTTCATATATCTAAAACTTCAATTGTAAATATTCAATTTAGATGGAACAAAATACTTCATATGCATAGCATGTTATACTCCCAATATTTTCAAAGTATAAGAGTCTTTCTTGTGAAAAAAAATAAAGTCTTTTTTTTAGAGATAAAGTAAATAAAGTGTATTTAAAAAAGAAAAAGAAAAGTAGAAAATATTATTAGATATTGAAATGAAATTATATTTGAATAAGAATTTTTTTATTGAAAATGAAAAGTTAAATTGATATGTTTTAAGTTTTACATTGATAATATTATAAAATGTATAAAATATAATTAATCGTTTAGAATAATAAAAAAATATTATTTATAATTGAATGAGATTCATATATAAAGTTTGAAAAAATATTTTGATATATGCTGAAAAATTAAAAAATTAATTTTGAGAATCATCCAAATATAGTGTAAATTTCCACCAGAGAAGTGAACCAAGGGGTAACTGGAAAAAAAGAAAGGACTCTAAACACATTACTAGCTTCCCATCGATTTCAATTATCAATAAATAAGAAAAAAAAAAAACAGAAGAATAAAAGGCCGGATTTAGCAGGTACAGAGATGGCGGCGTTGACGACGGCATTGATAGCAGTTGCTGGGATTGTACTTGGTTGGATCACCATAGAGATGGCCTGTAAGCCTTGTCTTGAAAAGGGTCGTGAAGCAATAGACCACAATCTCAACCCTGATTATGATCCTGATGATGACAATGATGTTCGTGCTCCTCTCAACCCAAATCCATCTCAAATTACTGAAGCCGCTTCTTCTACCGCTGAAAAAGTAGTCTGATTCTCCCTTTTTCTTCTTCTTCTTTAGAATGAAGAAGGAAATTTCTCTGCATTTTGGTATTCACTTGATGACCTTTTCTTTCTTTTTTTGCTTGGAAAAATCGCGTCCCTTTCGTGGGAGTTTGAAAGTGGGAAGATAGAAGAAATAATGGGATTTTTCCCCCTCCTTGTTTCTGCTTAAAATGTGTATTTTGTTCATCAAAATTTCCTGATAAACAACTGTGACTGCAGTATCTCGATAGTCTTGTAATATCGAGAATTTGGAATTGAAACTATTTTTTTTTTGACATTATTAGTGAATTTGTAATGTTAGGATATGTGGAAGTCAGCCATGAAAATGCTGTTTATTTTAATAAATTGTGGATACAAAAAATGATCGCTTGTTTGCTGCTTGCAAACTTATGGTCTGAGCCAGGAGTAATTTTACATATGCATTTTCGAATTAGCATCCACTTTCTGAAGTATCTAAGTTATCTGTTATTGACTAATCGGGGTCAATTTACATTTGGATTTGTTACTCTTTAGTTTTTATATAAATCCTTTTAAGGAGTCTAGTCTTCTCATTGGGAATGCCTTCTTTGTGGTGTATAACTTTTGTAGTTTAGAGAGTTTCTTCAGCCGCATAACATATAGATTTAATTTTGGCCAAACGATTAATGACTATCTTAGCTGAATTTGACAGTTTTCTGTCATAATGATAATATTGCTCATGCACAGAAGGGTTAGTTACTATTTCTTTTTCCCCTCTTATACACAGAAGGGTTAGTTACTATTTCTTTTTCCCCTCTTATACTGCTCTTAGTTACTAGTACCTTGGTAATACTAAATTACTTGTACAGATCTCTTGAATTTTTTACCTTGCTAGAATATTTTTGTCTGAAGTGAATATTTTTATTATTGTTAGATTAATTACTCATTGTTTGACTAAATCTCTGATCTGGCCCAAGAGAATGTCCTATTCTAGGGAGATCTGATAACTTTTCATTCATAATTTAGATAATGATTCCAAAGCTTATGCACTGCAAGGTTTTTGTTGGTTTTTTCTTTGCTTAGTGAATAGATAGAGGATGAAGAAAAGAGCATCGCTTTCAAGCTAGTCTAAATTGGTCGGTCTAAAGGGAGAATGCTTCACTTGAACTTATTCCTAGTCTACCACTACATTAACTGGTGTAGTCCATCATGATACTTGGTATTAATGTGTCATAAGCATCAACCTATCTGTAAAGATAAATTCTAATGTACTCTTAGAATCATTCCCCCCCCCCCCCAACCTTTTGATAATTCAAGCTACCTTTCTTCTTGTTTATAATTTATAGGAGAATTCCTCTTCGATCTCTAGAAACTACTGTGGAGTAGAACCATATGAGCAGCATGAAGAATGGTTCCTTTGTGCAGGAAAAAATTCTTCATGTATTTCAAGAAAGTGAATCTGCATGGAGAGTATGTAATGTCAAGAAAAGTTTTCCTCTAACATTGTCTGTGCATATAATAGCATTACACTTGAGGTTGTATCTTTCACATGTATGCTGATCAAGATCTTGCTATTAAAGCATGTTGAAATTCTAAATTGTTGGCACTTTTAAATACTGTTGCTACATGACATAACCAATGAGGAGAATCATTCTCAAATAAAGACAACTACGGTATAATTCTTGATGCAGTCTTTGTTACATGGTTTGGACATCTGTTAATGCTTACTCATCTGCTCATCTTATAGCAATCACACTTGGACAAGTTTCGACCAAGATGTAATGTCAAACTTATGGTTAGTTCCAAGTTGAATGAAGCATTTTCCTATGTCACAATCAGAGTAAAGGAATGCAATCATAGTTCAATCCGGAAATGGTACTTCTTTTATGTGTTTATACCATTGGCCAAGTGTATTGAGCTTGAGGAAATTCTGGCATGTTATTGTCATTTCGTCCCCATATGGCAATCAATGAAAGGGAAAAAAAAAGTTTAATTCATGAATTATTTAGAAAATAAGAATGGCTTTTACTTGCAATGTATCACAGGACTGGAGTAGTCTAAAAGTAGAAATTCTATCTTGTCACGTAGGTTTAGAATATTAATATTCTACAAATAATAATAATAGAAAATACTTCAAATATCTGTAATTAGAAATAGTATAGGGTGTACTAAGAAGTAAGAATAATTTTGGAATGAATTTATTTTGAGTATCATAAGTGGATAAACTCCAAAAGGAAAAATGTATTAACAATTGGAAAAACTATTCTTTTCAAAAAATTAAAATAACAAATTACCAAAAATGAAAACTGGTAGAGACTTGACTTAAGATCTTCGCAAAGCGGACCAAATTCTAATTGTAGCCGTTTAAGGTACAACAAGAGATTGACAACTCCTATAAAGCTCATCTATAGTCAAGCAATTCAGTTAGACTCAGTTTGCCTTGGGAAGACAGGAAGCTAGAAATCCATGAATGATCTCAAGATTCAGCTCCAACATCAGCGGTGGCAGCATTCTGCGCTTCCAATAGCTTTATTTGGCGTTCTGCATGTTCTCTTTCGCATGCACTAATTCCCATGATTATGTCGAGCATTGTACCAGTAGTGCCGAAAAAGACCAGTGGCGCCAAAGATTTTCGTTTTATTCCCACAGGTATTGCGAGCAAGGCACCAGCCACTGAGAATACCCATGTACCAAGAGCACTGCAGAAGTTTACGCAAGGTATGATCAAAGCAGAAAAAATCTATTGAACACATAAGAATGTCATAAGATAAGCAAAAGCAGTTACTACAAGACAATTTGGGAGGGGGGGGGGATCTAATTTGCAGTAGAAACTAAAACTGATCCAATTCATCTTCTGACTGATGCAGCAACAGATTTCTGCCACTGAGAAAATATATTATTTGCCGGGAAAAATTCTTTTTCTTGGGCATAAGCTTTTAAATAGATTTTAGAAACGTGGTGATAAATAACAAAAAGTCACTAATAAAATGTTAAAACTCCACTGTACAGAGAATTCCAGAAATAGGAAGGACAGAAATCTTATATAGGGCAATACTATCAGTAGATAATTATGTTTGTATTGTGCATACAAATTCCACTGGAATAAATTAGTGTCTAGGAGAACTAGTGGCACTAAGTTGCATAAGCGCTAAACTGAATGTAATCAAGGAAGAGAATTTTCCTGTACTGGAGGAAGATTACCAGGGGTAAGTTTGCGGGGTAAGAAGATTTAAATAAATTGCCGCTGCAACACACAATCATATAAACCAACAAAAAAGGTGAATCATAACTCAAGAAAGACAAATACCCCTCAATTTATCATTTCCTCTCATAATCTACCATTCTTAGCTCTACCTCATGAATTCTTTGAGACAAATACCAGAGTGAGAAAAACATAGACAAAATAGGGGGCATATTTAAAGAAAATGGTAAAAAGTCAGTTACCCTTCAACTTTTTTGAATTCTGCCAAATTTTCCCTCCAATTCTCAAAAATTATAAAAGTTATCTTTCCATTAGTTTTATCTGTTAATGACATTTGCATGCCAACTTATTTCATTCTGATTTGTCTAACTTATAAAAATGAAAAAAATGTTGGTCTGTTATTCATTTTATCCCTCAAAAGGCTAACAGAAATTCTATGTGTATGGCACAACTAATGTAAGATGGACAAAAGGTCATCCTAGGCTACTGGCTACAGTTAAAAGAAATATAGAATTGTTGCTTAAAATTCTCCAAGAAGATCCATTAGTTGGAGGCTTTAATGTTATTTAAAAAGTTAATAGAGAAAGGCACAGGTTTGGCAGATTGGAGGTGGCAATTGACCTGAGAAATAGAAGATAAAGAGATAAAAGAAAAAGAAAAAAGAAAAGAAAAATAGGTAATTGAATTTGATTATGAAACAAAGTAAATCTGAAGAGATCGTATTTTTTCCATTAAAATATCACTTATATTAGTCATGTGTCTATCACACATAAGTTCTTCTACTAGCTTTTTAACAAACAAAATTAATGGATGGACAACTTTTTATTATTTTTATGAGTTGGAGAGCAAAAAACCAGAAAGAAAACATGTTCATATATGAGTATGTTACCCTTTTAATAGACAAAACTAATAGAATAACTTTTAATAATTTTTGTGAGTTTGAGTGCAGAAACCAGTGCAAAAATAAATAAATAAAGGAAATCTTGGAAAAGTTTTAAGGGTACTGATACTCTTTATCCTAAAGAAATAAAGAAAAAGGGAATATCCTATCCGCTACTGCATTTGAACATCCTATAGGAAACTAATATAGTTTGGTGGTTGATGCAATAAGTGGTCTCTTTATGGCAACTGATACAAGGCTGTGCAGAGACATTACTGTTGATATGGAGGGCAACCAAGGCTGTTTCAAGGTTAATGGCACTTAATTGGGATAAAAATGTGACAGAATACAAGAACCTAAATAAATTAGGCCGAGAGGTGTTGGTCAGAATGTAAATTGGGTAAAAGTAACTTGGAAGTTGCAGAAGATTAAAGAACAAAAATCAATACTATTAGTTGGAACATTAAATGATGAGTCACAAATATTAGGCTTCTGGATCTTTTCTCCATAACCGAATAGATCTTAAAGTAATGCTCCATACATAATACCTATAAAATATTCCACTCCCTAATGTTTTACAAATTGCAAAAATGCTAAGAAATTCTAAAAATAACCAGGAACAAGATTGAAGAAACAACGAGAGTCAAGACACTCTAGATAAATCTCAAACTTAAATATTAATTTTGCAATGCTTCCTCTAGACTTAAGCCCAAAATATTCAGATTTACCTTTCCTTGAATCTTTCATCGATTACCTAAAAGGCATCCTTTTTCTTCTGCTTCTGGTAAGTGTGAGCTAAAAGCATGCAGATCCACAAAGTTATATTCCAGTCATTCACACTCCATTATTTCTAGATCTTCATTTATTGCTTCCACTCACAGAATAAATTGTCCCTAACTAATTTTTTTCTATGTCAAGTTAATCAGCTCTTCATTATCCAGTATGTTTCTTGTCACAAAATTTTCAATTTATATTGTGCACTAAAGTGAATTTTATGCATCAATATAACTTTATTTTGCAATGCATGAGAAAAAACAGAAGCTGTAAAAGGATTGAGTTGATTGATTCTCTTCCAGAGATGTCAAAGCAGGGGGAGGATGGCCCCTGCTGGCTGTTTTCTTATATCTTTTTGTGTGTGTGTGGTGGGTGGGAGTTTACCTTGTAAAATCCCAGGTTTTCCTACCAGAGGATGATTTGAAACATTTAAATATCATTTATCCAAAAAATACTCTTGGTAATTAAATATGACTAGTAAGACAATACAAGGGGAAAAGGACTCCAATAAGAAAGCGAGATAAAGAGAAACTAAATGGGAATAGTAATTTGATAGTTATTTTAGTTTATGAAAGACTTCAAAAATATGTCCAAGTTTGCCAATAACTCACATCAACTACTCTAACCAAATTGATTCCAATATCTATGTACATGTAATGTTTTTTTATTTCTCCGTAACTCTAGATTTTAAGCACACAATCATCACTAACTGAGCTAGTATCTTTTGATAGGGAAAGAGCTCGATATATTATTCCCAACTGCACTCACTGCCTCTTCTTGATAACATGTTTACAATTCATTGTTTTACAAACTTTTGCATTTTAAATGATCAAATGATGTTTTCATTTACTCCATCAATCATGGGGATAACTTTCATTCTTTTCAAAATTTCTAGGAACATACTTAAATTGAACATGCTAGATACGCAGTGAAATATTTCAGCCTTTTGCTCAGTTACAAAGTTTAAAAGAAATGGAGTATTTTATTTTTAGTAAAAAGCTTACTTGGAAACTGAGCAATCCTCAAGTTGTTTCACATTTTCTTGACCAGCCATTCTGTACTTATCTGCAATCACAAGGAAATATTTCAACCTGATGAATCAGATAAACAGCACATAAATTCCATATTTCAAAAGGAAATTAAAAGCGAATGAAATCACATTAGTAAAAGCA
The DNA here is from genome assembly GCA_019593545.1 of Apocynum venetum. NCBI lineage: Eukaryota > Viridiplantae > Streptophyta > Magnoliopsida > Gentianales > Apocynaceae > Apocynum > Apocynum venetum. The sequence continues at coordinate 170,576 of SRSM01000145.1, read as the reverse complement.
AGTGATGTAATATAATAAAAGTAGTGCTACACACATTAAGAAGGAAGAAGCTTGGATCAAAACATTCTAGGGCTTTACTCGAGAAGGTGCCCTTCAGGAAATTCTCAATGTTTTAGGACATCTAACCTCAATAACAGCCTAATTGGAAAAATCAAATAGGCCAAGAATGCTTTTTCCTTTTTCATTTTTTTAAGCAAAATTAAGTTTTCCATTAATAAAATAAAATAATTTCAACCTCAATCTTAAACAGCCTCAGTTACTTTTTTATCTTTATAATGGTTAGTTGCCTTTATGACTCCTAGGTTTCCTTATTGTAAAAATTAGAGGTCAGTTTAGTCAATTCATAGGGGTAAATGAAAATTCATTCTTAGAATACAGTGAAATTGGCAAATTACAAGTTCTCTATGGCTCACAATCATCAAAGAAGCATTCAAAAAGAATAATGTCCATGGAGGAATAAAAGTATATGCTGGTAAATCAAGCTACAAGACTTTATAAGAACTCCATTTCATACATATATGTATGTATACACTAATGGATAGTATATCAAAATGAATTTGAATATTAATTACACAGAGATCAACAGAGCTTACACCACCATCATCAGGCTTAGAACACTAAGTATCCAATCTACAACAAGGAGCAGTAGTAATCAGTACGAAAAGAAATACAAGAAAGCTGAAATCTTGTTGTAAACAACAGAAATAGGTAATATACAGGTGAAACAATAAAACCAGCAGTACAAAATCCACACTCCCTTGAAAAGATCATGACAACAAACTAAATTAGAACCCTATCTCTAACTAATTACAGTCATTTTGGGTACCAATAAATATTTGGGCATCATTGATTAAAAAACCCTTTGGCATTTCTTCGTACCACTATTCCATTCCCTTAGGGAAATCTTCTTGATATCTCTTCTTTCAATAGGGAAACGCAGGCTGAATCTCTAATCTAACCACAAGTAGAGTTAGCATGAAAAAGGCTATCAATCACAGAATCTTGGGTAGATTCAACTGGTAGAATCAAGATACATTAGGGTGCTTGAGATAAAATTGGGTAAAGCTTTGGAATAACATAGCAAGTAAATATAGTGAAATTTCTCATTGTTACAAGAATCAATAAGTAAATTATACAAAATCTAATACAAGAACAAGCACTTTTAAAGAATAATTCTGAGTTTGCAAATACAGTCAGAACACTGAAGAAATGCGTACCGATGATTATCTTTGTAAAAGCTGTAAATATTCAGATACGACAAGAGGATCAAAGAAACAAGAAATATCGCCATTAATGCAAATTTTAGTTAAACTTCAACGGCGACAGACACCTACCAATTAATAGTGGTGGTTGTGGCGGTCGCGGTGATGGTTCCACCGCTTCTCTGCAGTTGTCACAAACAAGAGAAGACTGGGGGAATATCTGCTTCTTTTTCTCAGAGAAAGGGCAAAAAAAATATAAGAAGATTATCCACCCGAAATATTTTTAATTGTTAGTTATAAGTCTTTATCTATTATTTTAATTTTTAGAGCTTAGTATTTTTTTACTTTTACTTATAGGCTTTTTGATAAGTCATATTTTTTTTTACTTTTACTTATGAATAAGTAAAATTTCTTTCTTTCGCTCAAGATAACGTGTAATTTTAATTATTTCAAGGATATTTTTAGAATTGTTTTTTAAAAACGTATTCACGTGACTTGTTTAAGAAAGGAAAAGAGATGGGAAAAAAGAAGAATAAAATTTTGAAAAAGTCATAAGAATGGATTTTTACATTTTTTTTCTTTGAAAATACTCTTGAAATAATTGAAAGTCTAGGGCATCTGAATGGAAAAGAAGTTTTACTTATTTTATATATATTGAGTTATAAAAATTTAAAATAAAAGACAATGATCTATAATTAAAAATAAAAAAATATTAACCTAAAATAAAAGATAAAAGCACATAACTAAAAAATGAAAATAGTTTAAAATTTAAAATTGATAATCTTCAATTATATATATATATATATATATATATATATATATATATTAGCACGAGGCCTTGGGCTGACGGTGGCCTTTGGACCAAGAAAACTAATAGAGTCTTTTCATTTTTATCTGACCTATTTTATGGAGAAAAATATGTGGCCCCAATGGAGCTAGGCTGCATTGGCTAAGGGCGGGCCCCTCACTGAATAAAAATAATTAATGTAAGATGAATATCAAAATGAATAGAAATTCAATTTTAAAATTATTATCAATATGTAATATTGATAATCAATTTCATTATTCACGTGTTATTTAAAAATAATATTATTTATCTCTATAATCAACGTGTTAAAGAGAATGTCAAAAAATAAAATTTTCAATGATATTAGCATGATATTACCTTATGATAATTACATTGATAGAAAAATTGATGATATTATTAACTTTAATAATGTGACGTAATTTTTTTATATTGATATTGTGAACTGGATATACTCTAAAACCTTTTTTTTTTCAAATTATCATAAAATCATATATTCTTTTTTGTCTCTCATATTTGGGGGGTTCACTATGTCTTGGTGAACACACTAGCTTGTGGTCAAAAGAGTCTTACATCTCATGAGCATCATGGTCCTATCTCTTACCATGCACATTCTTTTAATTGAGATCAAGTTTTCTTCTCTAAAAAAAAAAAATTGACAACTTATAAAATAAATATTTTTCCCATTTTTCATTCTCCATCATGTTAGTTTCTAAAAAAAATTTAAGTTTATAAAATGATATATATATATATATATATATATTATATTTATCTCATATAATAGAGGATTGACTGAGTAACTATTCCTTCCCTTTTCTTCAAAAATAAAATAAAATATTATTATATGTATTTCTTTCTTTATTTCATTTCAATTGTCAATGTTTTTTTTAGATATATCATTTCAATTATTTAGTTTATAAATTTATTACACTTTTACAATTTTACTCTTATTTCTAATTTTTTAATGAATTGTTACCTTTCTTAGAAATACATTTCCTAATAAAACACTAAATACTAATAAGGATATTTAAAAAGTGTAGATGTATTTATTACTAATAAATTTTTTAATTATAATATAAATTCAAATTAAACAATTGAAATCAGAGAGTATTAAGAATGAAAATGACTCGTACATAAACATGCCACGGTAATACTGGATGAGAGTTGAAAATTCGTGTGAGCAAGCCGAAATGGATCGACCCGTAGTGTAATAGAACGGGTAAACAAAATACAATTGATGATGAAACCTTGCTCATGAGCACTCAGCATCTTCTGGACCTCCAGACTAGCAGCAAAGTATATATTGAATTTGTTGCTATGCCCATTGCAAATTTTGAAAGAGAATGGAGGCCTTTGCGTTTACCAAAGTAGCCACCAGCCATAAGACACTAGATGGAGCTTGTGACAATAGACTCGGGTTACCAAACTTGAAATGAATCAAAAGTCTCGTATGAAAAGGGGAATAACTCAAGAAAAGACATTTATCAAAAAAATAAGAATCAAGAAAAGAAAAAAGACACCAGATGTGCAAACTATAATGTGCGTTTGTTTTTTTCTTTGGGGGATTTTTTTTTAAAACAATAATATAACGTCCTAACAGTAACAGCTAGGCTTATAAGTAACCAAAAGATCCACTTATTCGATATATTGAGAAATCATAACTAAAAAGAACATGGTATGGGAATATGCTTTACAGTTACAATGTTCTGAACCGGGGGAAAATAAAAAAAATTTAAAAGAAATGAAAAAAAGGCAGTCTACAGTTACTGTACACATTCTGACTTGGGAACTTGCAGCATCTTAATCAAGACATTGTTTTCCCAAGCCATTTACAAGGAAAACCCGAAGCATCTTTCTTTGCATCTGCTTATGCTAAATAGTTGTATATTTGAGGATTATTCTTGTCACGTTCCAGGTACTCCCTGTCTATCAGGCTTTCTATCCTTTTCTTCAAGTCAGCCGGTTTTATGGGGAACTTGAGCTGAACAAAACACATTAGCTCAGCAGAATTTCATCTTATGTGGTGGAATAATTCATCAAATACGTATTCTGCTAAGGAAAATATTTTCAGTCCCCCCCCCCCCAAAAAAAAGAAAAAACTTATCATTCATTTCTGTTCTTTTATTTCCATTGTAGTATATATCAATTAACCATAACCAAAGACTGGATGAAAAAAGATGAGTTATTTTTCAAAGAATGCTAATGACAACTGGAGAAACTTCTCAGAACAAAAAATTAGCTTAAGTTATTGTTAATATCTAATTCTAAGCCAAAGACTAAAAAAGAAAGATTGGAATCATAATTTCATTACCTGTTGAAAAAGTTCAGTTATCAATAGCGTGTGACTCAGCACTTTCCTAGTCTTCATTATCCGAACAATTGCAGCATCCACCTGCAAAATGAAGAGATTGAACATTGAACAATGAACAATGTGATTAGAAGTCTGAAATATTAAACCACTGTTACTACAAAAATTCTTATCTGAAAATGGAAAACTGAAATTCACACAAATTTGAGGGGGCCTGTAATCAAATCAAATCAAACCTGGTATTGCCGGTCCTGGAATACTCTTTCTGTGGTACTCGTGTTCTCCTCAACTGTTTCCTTCATTTGTATGGCATTCACCTACATATATTGATTATGCTCTCAGCTTCATGTTACCATAAAGAAATAAATCCTATACTATTCAGAAATGGTAATACACTTTCAATTCATGACACTGTTCAGTGTTCATAGAACAAGAAATCATGTATTAACTGTATAATCATCATAGATAACAAAAAAATGCACCTTTATGCGGTACAGAGATGCAGTAAATTGATCATTGAACACAAAGGAATCTTCATCTTCCACGTCTCGGCCTTTTGGAATCTACAAGTGCAGTATAATTTATTAGCAAAGTGGTAGCACAAGTACTCACCATAATTTGTAGAAATTACAGAAGGTAAAGAACACGCACATAATCAATATCACAATCCTAGAGTTTTCACCCACCTTTTGAAGAACACGAACTTTCCCACAAGCAAGGGACTGTAAAGTCCTTCGCAGCTCTTTGTCTTCAATACCAGTTGATTCCCGTATATCTTCAAAGCTAAGCTTTTGTGCATCATTAAACAGCATTAAAACTACTGTCTGCAGCAAGGAATAGGTACGGCCACAAGATCATCACACACCATTTCCTTAATACAACATATAGGGTACAAATAATATCACAAGGTATTCAAACAAACGAAACCAACCTGAAATAGAGAAACTGCCAGCTCCTTTTTACCTTTTGGAAACTCTGCCTTTAGCATACAGTGACCCAATGAGTTCTGCCACATTAATCTCCTCCCGTGATGCTTGCTTAAATAGAATTCTTTAAAGATATCCTGCCAAAAAACAGCAGAGACATAATATATGGTCATGTAATTGAAAAGGATTCAAGGAAACAAATTCATAAGCCCAGATTTTCAAAAACCTGATACACATTGAGCTCATGAGGAAGCCGTACGTCCATGGGGGGATAGGTTGGCCAGTACCTGTAGTACAGCAAGTGTTTCAAAAAAAAGTTGCCAAGATGCCAACAACTTCAGTAAATTATGTGATATAAGACATAACGTTGCATATCACAATATATCCAACATACCCTGTTGTCAAGACATGAACGCTCATTTCAATTCCTGAAGGCAGTTTAGTCCGAGCTTGGGGCGATTGCTTGAAAGATTCATTTATTTCCTTTGATAACTCAATGTCCTGGAGAGTTATGAGATAGATAACATTGCTTTTATCCATTTCTCATAAATGATTTCAAATTTCAATTCAGAAACAGTGCTACAACATTAAAAAGATAATTTTGTTCCACTCAGGGAGCTACAACATCAAAGTTCAGTCACTTATGCTAATTCATTCCCGGTGGCATTGCAACCATACCACCAGCACAAGAAGAAAAATCGGCAGTATTAATGATTTCTTAGTATTAATATTCATAAATAAGAGGTACCAATGCATGAACTGCTTAAATTTCATAATAGATTGACCCTTTTTTTTTGGGGGGGGGGGGGGAAGAGGGTGAGCATAAAGCCTGCAAAATGCTTCTATTCATGTTCACGAGGAAAAAAATTCCAAACTGAGAAATCCTGGATAGAGTTGCTGACGGTGGAGTAGAACTCAGACATTAATCTCCTACCTTTGTAGAGAAAATAGATGATGTTACACATGAATACACACACCTTAAACATTCCTTCAAGTTTGTTAGTGAATTGGCTGCCGCATTCAGTCTTTAGCTGTAATAGTTGGCAGAAATCTTTTAGCACAAGTGCACAATAAAATTAATGAATTAAGCTTGAGAACTTTGAGAAAATACTTCACCTTGGATATCATGGACTTCTCTGCATCAATAGATGCACTTTTTCCCAACAGCAGCCTTTTGGCAAGATCTTTCTTGTAGAATGCTTCAAATACATCCTTGCCCTAAAAGGAGAACAGTGTATTGTCCTTCAGCATTGCATTAATGAAAATATAACATCAAATGACACCAAAAGGAAAAAATAGTTTAAGCTTGATACTGGTTTAGTTAGTAAATACCCAACACGATCTTCAAATTACCTGTATAAACCTGAAGAGGACTAAGACTTTATCAAGTGTACCCTCCAATTCCTCCTCAGATGTGCCCTTATTTCCAGCTCGGAGTTTCTCATCCAAAAATTTCGCAATTAGTTCAGCAGGTCGATTCTAATAGAAAGACATGACATTAGGGAATAAGAAGAAAAAACTTGCTTCCATGATAAAATATATCTGAAACAGATCAGGAGTTTGTGATCCAACCCATTTTTGCTTACCAGAATAATGAGAATAACTAAGCTCTATTGAAGTTATAACCCTTCCCTACCTAAAAAATCAGACACCAGTTGAACCCCCTCCTTTTTCTTATATTTCTCACAGGCACTCATCCCAAAAAAGTATCACCAGTAAAAGTAGGAGACCATGTACAAGTGAAAAAGGAACCGTCAATTACTGTAATCTACTTGGAACTTTTCCTAGACACAATGATAGATGAGTGTAAAGTAATAGTTTCAAAACGACCCCCCCCCCAAACACACAGGATGTATCAACGATGGGGAGAAGAGAGAGAGAGAAGACCTATGCACAAACAAAGAAGTGAAGAGAAAGGTGCAATTGCATAACCAAAAAGCAACGGAGAGAAAACATGGAAGATATTCCCTAGGTAGTTAGCTACATTTCCCTAAATGGGGAAAAAAAAATCACACAAGACAATACATGACAGCTTCAATGTTGAAATTCTTGCAAAAGGAAAATGAAAGCATGAAAGTCAGTGTTACAACACAGGTAGTGAACCATAACACAAGTAACATCCAAATTAAATAGTCCAAATAGACTTAAAATCAGAAAATAGATTAGAAAGAGCATTTGATTATATACATGTTACCACCTTACCCTTATTAAGTTGTGGGGCTCCTCTTAGAGGAACTCATATCCCTTATGTTCCTCACAGTAGAAGTTGAGATGAGATACACGTTTACTTTTAAAAAGTATATACTCATTTCAAAAATATTTGTAATCTCAAAAAAGAAATGTGACCATTTCTTTCAAATGGAAAGAGTATCTATTATTTGCTGATGAAGAATTTTGCATATGAACCTTTAAGAGGGAGAGAGAGGAGAGAGGAGAGAGAGGAGAGAGGAGAGAAGGGGGTCAAACATTCCCATAGAAAGGTTTTTTCATCCACACCTGATTAGAAATCAGAGAAGCTGCATAAGAAACATATCAACTACCACATGCTGAAGACCTTTATTTATACTCCAAAGAGCATTATTAACAGGTTTCAAAAATCCTCCAAACTTAGTTATTAACAGAAGGGTAGTTTTGTTGGCAAACCTTAAACCATAAAATAAAAAAACTATAAATGTCACAGAAGTTCATTTATTTAGTATCTAAGCAAAAGTTTTTGGCAATAAGTAGGTTATGAACAGAAGGATTAACTGATATAAGGGGTAGAACTCATAAAATCTAGAACAAAAATCATTTTAAAAGCAGAACTATTAAATGAATAGAAGAAAAGCCTTTTAAGAATGTGTACCAGAGCAATTGCAATCTCCATAAAGTTTAGATAGGTTTTGCATCCTAAAGCATGCTTATGGATCTTTAAAAGAACCAATACATTAACCTAATCTGAGATGTAATCAAATCATAATGATTTCTTACACATCAGAGGCAGATAGGACAACATTCAATGAGGGAAGAAAACATTTATGCCAATCTACAAACACATGCAATGGTACTTCAACTAATTTTTTCCCGAACAATAATTTTTTGGTATCTAGTTAAAACTTTCGTCCATCAGGCTGCCCAGCATCTATTAAGTTGAGATTTAGGGTAAATTTGAATGACAGTCACGCAAAAAAGGCAACAAATACTCTACAACTTACAACCCCCCATGGTGCATATTGTCCTGAACACTTACAAGTAGAAATATCATAATAACTCACTGCTGTACTTAGACCACATGGTGGGGATTTGGAAAGAACCAGTGGTTATTAACATGAATAAAATAAATGTCTCAAGAACCCCTTCCAATTTACTTGTTCAAATAAATAACAATTATCCATTTCTCCTTTTTTTTCCCTCTCATGTAACAAACATATGATGACCTCAAAATTCCTTGACCTCACTTTTGCAAGAAAATACCATGCTATCTCCCTTGACAATGCCCTAATATCTTAGTGGAGAAATCTTAGCTTCCAACCAAACAAATAGATCTGATTATGTATGCTATCATGCAAAATGTTGCAATAGATAAGGAAGAACCTCATGTCATGTACCTGGCGAAGATTAATTAAATGCTCAAATGCATCTTTTATGGTGTTGCTAAATGCTTCATTCTTGGAAAAGCTTTCCTCCCATATTGTATCAAGAGATGCCTTGAATTCTAACAGACTGGATACCATATCTTTGTCTTTTTCATCATCCATGACAATGCCCTGCCCAGTTCTTCGAATGTATGAGCTAAGTGCCTGCCTTAGTGATTCAAGGGCATTGACCCTAGAGAAGAGTGTATACATCCTCCGAAGATCCTCAATACGATGGCCATCCATCAATGTCATGAAACCCTGGAATCAAGAAAGCATTGCAAATGATTAAAGACAAACATAAATTTAGCTTATTTCAGCTGATTCTGGAAGAGCATATTTCTTTCCACTACACACTTTATCAAGAATTGCAGCTATATGCCGCTCAAGAAGTTGCTTTTCTGCAGTAGCCACTAGTGGCTTCCTTGTACCAGCATCCAGGTAGAGTAAACATCTTTCATGTTCTTCATGCAACCTTATCTGCAAGAAAACATATTTTCGTCATTTGAAATATGGCCATCTATCAGTTAACCACTGAAAACATAAAAATGGTTGCTTATTTTAGTTCACTAGCAGCAATAAAAAGTAGCACAATAAACTGAGAGAAGACAGACATGTTAGACATCAATAAGTAAACAAAGGTACAAAATTCTCCTCACCTCCACATGTCGTAAGTAATCTGGAACATCAGACTGCTGCATGTACTTAACACCCTCAGCAGCATAAAACTCAGATGTTCGTTCAAGAAATGGCTTCTCAAAACTTTCTGCATAAATTCCTAAAGCAGTAAACATCTTCAGAAGATGATTAAGGAGAGTCCTGTCAACTGCTTCGCCTAATCTGGAGCCATAACAATAGCCAAGGCCCAAGATTAAGAAGGTTATCCGAGTTAATGAAAGAAAAAAAATTAAAAAAGTTATATTATATATATATATATATATATATATATAATGCTCCAATCTTGAGACCTCTTGTCTCATTAGTTTTTCTTTCTTCATTTGCCTTTTTTTCTGTCCCTTCTCGTTCCCTTTTTTCACTGTCCCTCTATCCCCTTTGAAGGTAGCATTGCAAGTAAGGGTGCATTGTTCTCATAATTGAGTTTTAAATTCCTTTTCTTTTTCCTCATTTTTCATTCTCCAAATTTCAGATTAGATTACTGTATCCTGGCACATATTAGAGCCACCCAATTGCCTTCTAAGTGTCTAGCTTCTTTATCCATCCCGAACAAGGAGTTCCATAGAGTTAAAGCTATAGGCTAAAAAAGAGGTCAGATGCCTAACAAACTAAACATGTCCTAACTATTAGTTAAATGGAGACATCAAGGTCAGTAAATAACAGTCTCAGAGGAAAATACAACAGTCCAATAGTTTGGTTATAGCCAAAATAGTAATATAAAGGCAAATGTTATATCAAAGCCAAAAAGAATAGAAGCTTCAGCAAAAATCAATTAGCCATTGCAGCATAATGCTACAGAATCTCCATGATACCTTTCACTGTCAATCATTTTCAGGAGACCAAATACAGTTTTGTGCTCCACTTCTGAAGCCTGGGATAGATGTTTTCGAAAAAGTTGCAAACCCATGTCCCACAGTGAACGTACATTTGGAGTTTGTTTCACATATGTTCTATCAAGATATAGAGCTATACCACGGATCATCAACATCTGGTCGCAGAAATCTTGCCAGCACTTCTCCACAAGTGACAAGAACACCACTAAATCTTCACTTTGTCCAACTAATAACTGTAATGCAGCAGATATGTGTGCTTCACACTCTTTATCAATTCGTTGATATAGGCTTCCCCCCATTTTATGCAGACAAAGATCATTAACCGCCTAAGAAAAAGAAAGATGATAAATTAACAGTTGAAAGACATCAATATTAGAAACATGAGGAAACAAGTTAAAGAAACACCTGATAAAGCTTTTCCAGGTCACAGGGATCTGGCTGCTTCAAGAATATAGCATTGATAGCAGATTTTAGTGTTGCCCATGTAGTTTCTTCAAAATTCAATGGCAGCGTAGGTTTACCTTTAGAGAGACCAAAATGAAACAAAAAAATAAACATGTCAGCATCATACTCAACAAAAGGCTATTTCCTGGTATAAAAGAAATAATACCTGCTCAACCAAAATAAAATCAAATGAATTCTTAATAAAACCACATATATACATGCTTATTTTTGGAGCACTTCTATCATATACAAAAGATCCAAAATATTGGAGCACTTCTATCATCAATTATAATGAAGTAGATATGCATCATAAACAAAAGCTTAAGAATTCCATTCCTTCATAGCCATTTTCCTGTATTTCACTTTTATGGATAGATAAAAAAAGCTTCTCACTTTTTTGTCCAGTATTTAAGACAATTAACATTCATATGCCCAGAAAAATGAGCTGCCTTTTGAAAAATTGCATAAACTAAACCATATAACAACTTCTCATGCTCAGAAAGAAACGTCAGTCTGCCAAATATCTCTCTTTGATGGCTACAATGCCATTTGAATTGTAAAATTAAGAATAATTCTTGGCTCCATATTGCAATGAGGTCAATCTGATGAAACCTCTTACACGGTATCATATATGGATATAAATATGAAAGACTTCACATCACATGATTGTAAAAAATCTAAACAGTCCATAAGGAATAGAGCCAAAAACAAAACAGTAAACAGTACAAAAGACAGCCATTCCTTACCTCAATTGAACTGAGGCATAAAACTTTTACAGATTACAGTCAAGCTAAATTGAACTATGAAATTTCTTATCATTCACGATGGTAGCAGCAAAATAATTACATGTACCAGGCAAGAGAGCACCTTGCTTCAAATATGAATAGCCTTGTTTTCACCATCCAATTATAAATTGCAGTTACTGTTCACGAGGGAGTTCATAAAGCCTTATCATTCTTATTTTATAGCTACTTCCAGAGCACAATTGCTGACAAATTACATCTGAAGACTAGTAAGAGAATCACAGAATTTCAGGATAAAAATGCACATGCTAGCAATCAGATTTGCAACTCATGGTGCTAAACTTCAATCCTTCTTCACAAGTACACAGAGTTCGACCGCTTAATATAAGGAAAGCTTCATGAAGTAAGAAATGGTGAATATATCCAAGGAAATGGCATGAAGGTTGCCAAGTAGTTGAGATTTCAAGACTTTGATATACTTACCTGGTTAAGTGACTAAGTTTATTGACAAGAATAGTACATAATAACTAAAGGAAATGAGTATAGATAAATGGAAGTCACCAAGGGAAGGGTACTTGCAAAAAAAGGGTAAAAAGATGTTCAAGAGAGGAGCTCACAGAAAAATAGGCAAACTAAAACAAAAGTCAAGCACCTATTCAAGGAGGATTTAATAAGGAAAACAGTATACTATCAGTCAAAGAAGAAAGCAGAGGAAGGAATACCACTACACCAATGCCCCCTCGTACAAATAAGCTTAAGAAGGAATAACATGGCTTCTGGATATCAGATTACAGCACATAGAAGTTTCTTGGCATTAATCCTTAATCACAGAAGGCCCAAGCCCACTTAACCCTTTTCTTGCTTTTAATGAGTATGTATAAAGTCACATAACTTACTGATTCTTAAATTTTTCATAGAGAAACATCTTGATAATGAATTAGAAGTTCTGCTAAATTGTGCAATTCGTCCTGCAAATATTTTTTTACTTATCCTCTATATATTACTTGCAATAACTCTTTCTTTTGGAAACTGCAAATCCAAAAATATGAGACGAAAGAAAATCAACCACAGTTCCAAACAGTCACACAATCCTTGAGAAAATGGCATATTTGGTTATTGGTACAGCACATATCAGCACAAACATGTACAGGATTTAATTGAATCCAGGTGGCAGTGGCAAAGAGTTCAGGGGATAAGCTTTACCATCTTTATCCCAGGAAAATCAGCTCAAACACGGAAATTTGCAAATTGCAACCATCAGCTGAAGACATACATATAAAATTATCATTACTAATGACTCATTGTCCTGCAACAGAAGTCTAGACTTTCTCCAAACTTTATGAAAGCTATGTTCTTGAACTCTTCAAGCACATCAATGTTAATTGTATACTCATTGCTAACATACAGAAAAGAAAGGCATCAAAATGTTTTCTTCCGGTTAAAAAATGTCTGGTATTGAAACAAATAACTAAAGCCTATAAGAAGAACACATCAAACAACGATTAAGGCACCAGTACTTAACTAGCCTATAGAAGCATGTTGTAATCATCAGGAAATATTTCATGATTGGAAGAACTAAAAGGTGGCTTCAAGCTATGTGCTAAATTCTTTCTCACTGAAGAACTGCAAGCAGACAGTAGTATATAGGCTACACAAAACTTCAAATTTCATAAATTTATTAATATGCATCAGATTTCCATAATGATATTAATTACACAAATGGATCCAAATCTTCCACAGGTTTCTAGAATACATGGTCCAGTATTTAAACTTCACCACTTCCTTTCACTCCACTCCACTTTCAATATAAACACTAGTTATTACTAAAAAGATGCAAGGAAACAAATTATTTATTGGATTATGTTTCTCCTATATATATAGCAAGTAGCAACATACTAGCCTAAGCCTAGCTACAGCTCTTAAGATTAGTCAAATGAAACTAATACCATACTCTAGATACAAAACCAAAACATAGCTGACTCTGCAACATTTGATATTCCTATCCCAATGTAAAGTCTCGCGCAGAAACCAGCACTCAGGAATTACCAACAAGAAAGATGTAGCAGATTCAAATCTTTTGTACTATGAATTTTGCAAAAGGCAAATGAAACTTAACTACCTAAAAGAATAAAGTTACTCTATTTGGCCACTCAATTTACACCAAAACACACAGTCTTCCTGCCTATCTATCTGAAATGAAAGGATTAACTGCTAAAATTTTCAAATTAGTGAATGAATTAGAAAATCCCAAATCACAATTTGATAAAAGCTTTATTAATTTCCAGTGAAATGGTTCAACAAGAAATGCTCAAAAGATGCACTTAATTGCCATCCAATTACAGGAATATCGTTCGCTTAAAACCCTAGATAGCAGCACATCCCCGTTAAACAACATTCAACCCATCATGAAATGAATAACAAGAATGGTACCTTACGCCTAAATTAAATCTAAAAGCGAAAGAAATTCGAAACCTTTAAGGAGCTTAATGACGAGCTTCTTCTGAGGCTGCGGAGGAGTAGCCTTCTTCCTCGACAAATTAGCAGTGCCGGAGGAGCGGGTAACACTACCACCGTTGAAATTACTAATATTTCCAGGGTCCATAACGACATCGCTACTAGGATCTTCCTCCTCCATATCGATCATTGAGGCAGGACTATCTCTATTGCTCCCATCGACACCTTCGATATCAGGAGAGAAATGAACGTGAGGAGGCTGGCCGTTTTTGTGGTCGAGAGAGTAAGCGACGGCCTGAGACTTGGCCTTTTTCATAGCCAGAAGAAGCGGTGGAGCTCCGCCGCTGGTGGTGGTTGAAGAGGAAGTGGTAGCAAAAGGGGATGGGCGCTTAAGGGAGTGGGGGGAGAGGCTGGTGGTGGGAGGCTGAGACATATGCGAATAGACTGAATGAAAAAAAGTTAAATAAATAAATAAAAATTCTAGTAATCTGAAGAAGAGAAGCTCATTTGTATTGTTGTTCAAATATTTTTCCAAGTAAATAAAAAGAGGAGACAAGTAGTAAAAAGGACTATGTGAAGTGGAGAGAATTAAAGTATATTGTTACCCCTTTCTCTCTCTTGTTGCTGAATGTATTTCTCTCTCCTGTTGTCTTATTTGCTCTAGAATTATAGATGAGAGCCTTGGTTGGTGACTAAATTTAGGGTGTTCAAGAATCCAATTGAAATTTTAAAAATAATTTGATTTTTTGGTTTATTTGGTTCTATTAATTGAAAATTTTCAAAATTATAATTCAATTTTCAGTTTGAATTTTTAGAAATTTCAATTAATCAAAAAATCGTAATTATTTAAATTTCTTTTTAAATCTTTTAATTAATATTTAATCCAAATTTATTTACTTTTGAAATTAATTAATTCTTTATATTTTCCTATTTGAAGTGTTTTTGCAATTCATAAAATGAGAATGAGATATTGTAAAAGTAATTCATTTATAATATTTTGGTATATTATGAATAATTTTCAATATTCTTTTTATTGAAAAAATGTGAGGAGCATAGTATAATATGATTTAATTGTTAGTAAGATAAATTTTATTTCTTTTACCTCTTGTTTGAGTGTGTAAGTGTATTTGAAATCATCATTTCATTCCATTATTTTTTTTTAAGCTCATTGAAACTATTTTTTTTAAAAAAAAGTTAAAATTTCGATTTAAAATCTAATCAAATCGAAAATCAAATTTGAAACACCAAACTGTAGTATTGGTAATACAATTTGGTTCAATTTGTCTAGATAGAAAACTGAAAATCGAATGAACACCCCAACTAAATTTGATATTATTTGATCAAACTCTCTTCATCCTATTTTATTGTATAAAAATAGTTTTAATATATTTTAGATATTTTATTTAATATTTTTATAAAAAAATTATTTTAATAAGTTCAAGAAGTTCGTTTAAGAACTAAAGAGAAACAACTCTCAATAATTTGATTTGAAACTGATATGATTCCTCAATCAAGACCTTACAATATATATAGGCATTTCCCATGAATTTCCATGCCTTAATTAGCCTTGGAATATTCTGAAATAGACCCTTAAATAAATGGACATATTTCACTCAAAGACAAATAAAGAAAGTCCTTAAATGACACAAAGTTTTACAAATTTTGAAATAAACTCACTACTAAAAACAAATAAAAGTAAAGCCTTATTGTCTCATCCACAAAATAAGTTTCTTATTTGCAGCCTTGTTTCCCTCTACAAAACAGTTTCCTTGTTTTTCGCCTTGTCTCTCAAAACAAGTTCGTTATTTTCCGCCACCTTGTCTTTGACTTTGTGAGCCTGATTATTTGGAAGATTATAGAGCTCGAATCATGCATATTAGTTTCTAATTGTCAATTCTTTCAATGAGCCTCCATGAACTAGTTTGAGTCCAAATTCCTTGAATCAGCTTGCTAAGTATTTCTTTAAATTTCTTGGCACTAGCTCATGTAATGGGTTCAACGGGAACTTGAATTGGATCTGAATATATCTCATCACACATGCTCTTGTTTATCTTATCCTTGCCCTCATCAAATTTCATTTTGACAAATTCTTACTTTCCAACTATTAGAAACCCTCAAAAGATATCCTCCTGTCCATTACAACGGTTAAGCATATTCTTCTACAATCAACTTTCCATCTACTTACGATCAATTTTGCAAATTAAAACAAAATTCAATCATCCTTTGATGTACTCATAAATTAATTGATATTTATATTATTTAATAATTATATTTTGTTTAAAAATCGGTTAATTATGTTATTTAATGGATATATTTCACGTTTCCCTTATATTTCTTTGTTTGTAAGTTTTTCAGTGTATTTTAATTCATTATGGAGATAAAAAAAAGAAGAAGAAATGTTGGAGAAGTTAAAAAAAAAAAATCCATGTCATCTGATGACGTGACACAATAATAAGATGACAAGTGGTGCTTCTAGAAGCCGCAATGTGGACCAATGAGGATGTGACACATGGCAAAGTTGGAAAAATTAGGCCACCAACTAAATTTTCAAGACTTTGGGGGTATAAAATGACCATTTTGCCCCTGATTTTTGTGGCTATAAATAGAAAGTTTATTTTTATGATTTCAACACCAATTTAGCTCCAATCTTCTTCATTTCTTTTGCAATTTATTTATTTTATTATTGTCTTCATCTTAGTATATTTTCCAGATTTTTTAGAATAATATTTCAAGGTTTTTTTGTAATATTTAGTAAAGAAATTATGTTCAGATAATTTCAATATTTTCGGAGAGTTTATATTTCAAATTTTCTTTCTAATGTTTATAAATTCCATATTATATTTATTAAATATGTATTGTGAGTAATTTTCTTTTGTTAGCAAGGATATTTGTTAAGTTATTAATAAATGAGATTATGAGATAATTTTCTTTGTACTTAATTTCTATTTGGATTTATTTAACTGGATTTATAGTCGGTTTACCCGCATAGTCTTTATTTATTTTGCTTTATGCACTTTAAATATCATAAATGGATGGCTGAGCCATCTAATTAGTTTAATTTACTTTTATGCCTTTTATTTTCATTATTATGGAAGACCGAGCCTCCATACTTTTAGTTTAATTTATTTAAAAGACCAGTTGAACCGCCTAATTTCTTTACTTAATATAAATCCAATATTTATATATATATATATATGTGTGTGTATTTATTTAATATACTTATATATATATATATATATATTAATTGAATATTTATATAATTCTTATTTTAACCAATATAATTGTATGAATTAATTGGATTGACAATCTAGTTAATGAATGTGATTATATAGCTAGGATTATTAATCTTGTATTAATGATTCAAGTAGCATCTACTAGTTTAATTGAGTTGTAGCTTTTGACTTAATTAAATTAGTAGCAGAATTATATAATTTAAATTGTATATAATTAAGCTGATAGTTATATACAATTTAATGTTGGTGATGCCTTATTCATTTAATGCAATTTGATTGAGCATTCTATATACGCTAGTTGGTAGTGGTGTTTAATTAAATTAGAGATTAATCTGTCTCAGCTGATCAAGATTAATCTAATGATAGTAATCTGTCTGAGCTGATCGGGATTCTAAAACCAACTACTTAATAATGTATTTATCTATGATTAATCCCATGAAAAAAAAACTTGATACTAGTTCCTTGCTAACACCTTTTTATATAATTTATATTCTAAATTCCTTTTTAATTCTATTCACAAATCCAAAAACCCCAAAAATATTTATTTTAATTGTTGTTATTTTCTTGTTCTCAAAATACCAAAACTCCCAAAACCTTTTTCGATTAATGATTTTAATTTAAGACTTGACAAATATCTTTGGATTCGATCCATACTTTCCCTATATACATAGGAATTGTTAGGTTTAAATTTAAAAGCCGTACGATAGGCTTCATCAAATTTTGGCACCGTTGATAGGGATTTGTTTTAATTTCTTCTATTAAAATTATTAATCTTTTTCTTTTGTTACAAATTTCATTTCTTTGGTGATATCAAGATACAAATTTCATTCATTTGGTGACGCCAGACAACAAGTTCATTGTTGAATGCACTTAAAAAGTGGTAAGATCATTGGAGAAGGACAAGGGAGTAAAACACCAGTTGAGATCAGATAACAAGTTACGGATTTTGAAGAAGACAAAACAGAAAATCAACTGGATACCCAACTTATTTGAGAAGTGGTGAAGTATTGGAAGAATCCAAGAGATCAGAGGAAAATAAAGGCACGGAGAAAGCACCTATTTCAAGCCTAACAACTTTCGACAAAGTTCCTCAGATAGGAGAATCTTCTTATTCTATTCCCAAGGTAAGTCCTTATTTCCCCAATAGGTTAACTAAGAACAAGATAGATGAGGAATAAAAAGATGTTTTGAAGATCTTCAAGAAAGTTGAAGTCAACATTCCTCTTTGAATGCAATAAGACAAATTCCTCGTTATGCTAAGTTCCTAAAAGAACTTTGTATTAACAAGAAGAAGCTTAAAAGTAATGAGAGAATCAATGTGGGGGAATGTTTGCCTGCTGTTCTCTAACGGAAACTTCCTCCAAAGCAAAAAGATTCAGGTATGTTTGCTATCCCTTGTACAATTGATGATAAAGTAGTCTCATGTTGTATGCTAGATTTAGGAGCCTCTATTAATGTTATGCCTTATACAATCTATAACTATTTAAATTTGGGACCAATGAAGCCTACTAAATTGTTATTCAATTAGCTGATAGGTTTGTGGCATATCCAGAAGGAGTAATAGAAGATGTATTGGTTAAAGTAAATGATTTAGTATTCCCTGCAGATTTCTACATTTTGAAAACTGAGGATAGCCAAAATACTTGTTCAGCACAGTCACCTATTATGTTAGACCATTTCTGAAAACTGCTAGAACTAAGATGGATGTTAATGAAGGTACTTTATCAATGAAATTTGATGGTGATAAAATTTCTTTAACATAGTTGATGCCATGAAGTACCATTCTGATGAATGTTCTACAGTTTCTGTTGTAGATATTATAGATCCACTTATTGAAGATATATTTGATTTGAGCTAAACTGAAATGATGCAATCCATTATGAACTTCAACATAGATGAAAATGTTCTTGACACTTTTTTGTGAAATGTGACAATGAATTTAAACAAACTGTCAATGATTTATCTGCCTGTCCTGTTAGTAATTCTAAAATTGCATTACCTAGCTCACGTGATAAAATTTTACCATCTGTGGTTTGTCCCCCATCACTTAAGCTTAAAATTTTATCTTCTCATTTGAAATATGCATATTTGAGTGAATGTAATACCTGTTATTATTGCTAACAGTCTCTCATCTTCCTAAGAAGAGATGTTAGTTTCTGTGCTTAGGGACAACAAGACTGACATCGGCTGGACTTTAACCGACATTAAATGTATTAGCCCATCAATATGCATGCACCTTATATTGTTAGAAGATGGAGTTAAACCAATCAGAGAGTCACAAAGGGGACTAAACCCTCATATGATGAAAGTAGTAAAAGTTGAAATTCTAAAACTTCTTGATACTAGTGTCATCTATCCCATCACAGATTCATATTGGGTAAGTCCTGTACATGTTGTTCCAAAGAAAAGTGGAATAACTATTGTGGAAAACTTTGAAGGTGAGAAAGTTCCTACTATAGTGCAAAATGGTTGGAAAGTCTGCATAGACTGCAGAAAACTTAGTGCATCGACTAGGAAATACCATTTTCCCCTTCGTTTCATGGATCAAATGTTAGAATGTCTATCTGATCGTTCTCATTATTGTTTCCTTGATGGTTATTTTCATATTGCTATTGCCCTAGAAGATCAATGTAAGACTATTTTTACATGTCCATTCGATACTTATGCTTATAGAATAATGCCTTTTGGTCTATGCAATGCATCTGCTACCTTTCAAAGATGCATGATGTCCTTATTTTTTGATTTTGTCACGAATATCATTGAAATTTTTATGGATGATTTTACTGTCTATCGAAATTCATTTGATTCATGTTTAGAAAATTTGGAACTTGTGATTAAACGGTGTGTTGAAACTAACCTTGTTCTCAATTATGAAAAGTGTCATTTTATGGTAGAACAATGAATTGTTTTAGGGCACGTAGTTTCACCAAAAGGGCTGGCTGTTGACAAAGCCAAGATTGATGTGATTAAATCTATTCCTTATCCTTCTATGGTAAGAGATGTAAGATTATTCTTAGGTCATGTTGGACTATATAAAAGGTTTATTAAGGATTTCTCTAAAACTGTTCAACCTTTATGCAAGCTATTACAAAAAAAAACATAAATTCATTTTTGATGAAGGTTGTAAACATGCATTTAAACTATTGAAAGAGAAATTAATTTCATCACCTATCATTCAAACATGCATTTAAACGGTTGCAGCTTTTCTAGGTCAGAAAATAGATAAAGTTCCTCATGTGATATATTATGTATCTAAATTACTTGATGATGCCCAATGAAATTATACCACAACTGAGAAAGAACTCTACTGTGCTATTTTTGCTCTAGAGAAATTTAGATCTTATCTATTGGGAACAAAAGTGATTGTTTATTCATATCATGCAGATCTAAAGTACCTGTTAAAAAAGAATAAGTCTAAACCAAGACTACTGAGATGGATTCTCTTACTCCAAGAATTTGACCTTGAAATCCGAGATAAGAAGGGAGCAGAGAATCTTATTGCTGATGATTTGAGTCGACTCACATATGAAGGGGAAGTATCTCTTATTTTTGATTTATTTCCTGATGAGCATCTTTATGCATTGCATGGAATTATACATTGGTATGCTAATATGGTTAATTATATTGTTATCAAAGTATTTCCAATTCATTTATCTAAGCCTCAAAAGGATAAAATTAGAAATGACTCAAAACACTACCTTTGGGATGATTAGTACCTTTTCAAAAGTTGCGCAGACAATGTCATACGCAGATGTGTTCCAAATAATGAAATTCAATCCATATTGAATTTTTGTCATACTTTTGAATGTAGAGGTCATTTTGGACCAAAACGAACTGCTAGAAAAATTCTGGAAAGTGAATTTTATTGGCCTACTCTTAACAAAGATGCATATTACTTTGTTAAATCTTGCAATGAATGTCAAAGAGTTGGTAATATATCCAAGAAAGATGAAATGCCTTTGAAGACTATATTAGTCTGTGAACTTTTTGATGTATGGGGCATTGATTTCATGGGACCATTTCCTTTGTCTTTTGGAAATACTTACATCTTACTTGCAGTGGATTATGTATCCTAAAAGCCTTAAAGCTTTTAATGTCTTAATTTTGATTAATGACAAACATTGATGAAGACTAATGTCTTATTTGAATAAGTGTTTGTCTTTTAGGATTTATATGTCTAATTTATGCAAGATCGAAGTTTCAAGTCTTCAGGAAAGATCAAATGTTATCAAGCATTGAAGATAAGCGGTTTCTGAATTAGATAGGATCTAGAGGTATAGTGTTATTTTTTTATATCATTAGATATCTCTAGATCTATCTCCATCAGAAATAATTTCTATAGGTTTCTCAATAAAAGTGAAACGTTTTTCAAAATGCACTTTATAAAGATAAAATATGAGTTGTGTATTTAAAATGTTTTTCCAAAATACATGCATATACTTAAAATTCCACAAAATATATTCCACAAATCTTAGAGTTGATTGGAATCTTGTATTACATAGTTTGGATGCATGTGCGGTCGACCACAGAATCATGCGGTCGACCGAACTACTCAACTCATCGTCCGCAGTATGTCCAGAGCTCTCTGGAACACTTGTGGATGATGGTACTGACGACCCGTCTGATATGCGGTCGACCGCACTTCTCCTGAGTGGGATTCCAACTATCATTTTTATGACCGTTGGAGCATACATATAAATACCCAATTGTTTGAAAAACTCAGTTCAAAGACTTTTCAAGCAAAAACTTGATTCTTACTCTTGATAGAACATCTTGAAATCATTTTGAAACCCTTTCATAACAATTACATTGTAAAAATCATCCTAGAAGGGTCTTTACTAAATCATTGGTGTTCTTGAGTAATCTAGAGAAACAAATTACTCAATGAGGTATTTATGCTTCAAATTGATATATCTTCACATTAAGGTTATATATATCAAACTTTCTATCTCTTATTATTGATTGTAATTGTATCAAGGTTGCAAGTAGCATAAAACCTAAGTGTTTGGGTGAACCTTGAATTGAATTGTATTGTGAGGATTCACTAAGGAGAGTTGTGGAGATTATTGTATAATCAAGGTTGTGTAGTGACGAAGCCTGTCGTACGGCTCTCAAATTTAAACCTAACAATTCCTATGTAGATAGGGAAAGTAGGGATCGAATCCACAGAGATTTGTCAACTCTTAAATTAAAATCATTAATCGGAAAGGGTTTTGGGGGGTTTTTGGTATTTTGAGAATAGAATTAAAAAGGAATTTGGAATATAAATGATATAAAAAAAAGCGTTAGCAAGGAATTAGTATCAAGTTATATTTTTCATGGGATTAATCATAGATCAAGACATTATTAAGTAATTGGTTTTTAGAATCTCGATAAGCTCAAACAGATTCCTATCCTTACAAATTAGATTAATCCCGATCAGTTCAGACAGATTAATCTCTAATTTAATTAAACACCACTACCAACCAGCGTGTATAGGATGTTCAATCAAATTGCATTAAGTAAATAAGGCATCACCAACATTAAATTGTATATAACAATCAGCTTAATTATATACAATTTAAATTATATAATTCCACTACTAATTTAATTAAGCCAAGAGCTGCAACTCAATTAAATTAGTAGATGCCACTTGAATCATTAATACAAGATTAATAATCCTAGCTATATAATCACGTTT
Source organism: Apocynum venetum (assembly GCA_019593545.1). NCBI lineage: Eukaryota > Viridiplantae > Streptophyta > Magnoliopsida > Gentianales > Apocynaceae > Apocynum > Apocynum venetum. The sequence goes on along the minus strand of SRSM01000145.1, from coordinate 147,659 downwards.
ATTAATTGGATTGTCAATTCAATTAATTCAAATAATTATATTAATTAAAACAGGAATTACATAAATACTTAATTAATATATAAATATAAGTATATTAAATAAATATACAAATATATATATATATATATATATAAAGAAAGATTGGAGTTATATTAACTAAACAAATTAGGCGGTTCAACCGACCATTTAAATAAATTAAACTAAAAGTATGGAGGCTCGACCTTCCATAAAAAAAAGCAAATAAAAGACATAAAAGTAAATTAAACTAATAGGTGGCTCGGCCATCCATTTGTGACATTAAAAGTGCATAAAGCAAAATAAATAAAGACTAGGCGGGTAAACCGACCATAAGTCCAGTTAAATAAATCCAAATAGAAATTAAGTACAAAGAAAATTATCTCATAATCTCATTTATTAATAACTTAACACATATCCTTGCTAACAAAAGGAAATTACTCACAATCTATATTTAATAATATAAGATGAAATTTATAAACATTAGAACGAAAATTTGAAAGAAATACTCCCTGAAAATATTAAAATTATCCGGACAGAATTTATTTACTAAATTTTACAAAAAAGCTTGAAAAACTATTCTAAAAATTCTAGAAATTATATTAATATGAAGATAATAATAAAAGAAAGAAATTACAAAAGAAATGAAGAATATTAGAGCTAAATTGGTGTCCCAAAATGATAAATGAAGATAGCATATTTATAGGGAAATTTCTAGGGGTAAAATGATCATTTTGACTTCCGGAGGTACTGTAGCAGGTTGACTTGTTGACTTTGACCAGCCGACGGATACTGTTCATGACGTAAGCAGTGATGTAATCATCGACGGTGGTACTGTTCATCGGAGTTACTGTTCATCGATTTTTTTTTTTCATCTTCACTTCTTCTTCTTCTTCTTTTTATCTCCAAAATGTACTAAAATACACTGAAAAACTTATAAACAAAGAAATAGAAAGGAAATGTGAAATATATCAATTAAATGAAACAATTAACCGATTTTTAAACAAAATATAGTCATTAAATAGTATAAAAATCAGTTAATTTATGAGTACATCATGTAGTAAAACTCAAGGGTTGAGTGAGCCTTGATTGGTTGAGAGGTTATTTGTAAAACCCTAAGGTGAATTGGGTGAGCCTCTTTTGTAATCTCATTATTTGATTAGTGAAGAGATTTGGTAAAATCCTTGAGTAGGTAACTGAAGGTAGTAGATTAGACTTTGTGGATAAACCGAACCACTATAAATCATTGTGTTCATTGCTCTATTTTCTACATTTTATTTGAACACATTTTTACTCACGGTAGCACACAAAGTGTTTGATATTTGTTGTCAAAGAGGTGTATTATTAAATTAGGTTTGAAAAATTGAATAAAAACCTAATTCACCCCCCATCTTAGTTTTTCAATTGGTATCAGATAAGGTCTTCTTGTTTAAAAAGGTTTAACCACCTAGAAGCAACGATTCTATGGCACATCTAGACAACATTATGATGGTAGAAGGTTACTCTATTACTAGACCTCCTTTTTGGAATAGTACAAATTATAATTTCTGGAAAAATAGAGTTAGAATTTATATATCTTCTCTGAACTATGAATTATGGAATATAGTTGAAAATGATCCTTATGTTCCTTTTAAAGTTATTGATGGTATCAAGATTGACAAAATATATGAGGAATTTGATGATAAAGATAAAAAGAAAATGACCATAAATTTTCTTGCTATGAACACTCTTACTTGTGCACTTGATATGAATGAGTATAACAGGGTAAGGTGTTGTGAATCTGTACATGAAATGTGGAGACTACTTGAAGTGACTCATGAAGGTACAAACTAAGTAAATGAGACAAAACTTGGTATGCTTACAAGGGAGTATGAACTTTTCTCTATGAAATCAAATGAAAATATTACTGATATGTTTACTCGCTTACTAACATTATTAATGGTTTAAAAGTGTTTAGTAAGTCATATTCTATAGGAGAAAAAAATATGAAGATACTCAATACTCTACCAAAGGCTTGGGAAGACAAAACCACTGCTATACTAGAAACTCATGACTTGAAGAAGAAACCAGTGGAAGAGCTTATTGGATCACTTTTCACTCAGAAATAAGGATGAAGTGGTTAAATGATCAAGAAGTAGAAGACAAAGGGAAAAGAGAGATTGCTCTAAAGCCAAAGAGAACAACGAAAATGAATCTTCTAATGATGAAGAATAAATGGATGATGAGAAGATAGCTCTTGTCATGAAAAACTTCAAGAAAATGTTCAAAAAGGGACACTTCAACAAATTCAAAAAGAAGCCATCCATATCCACAAGTACCAACTCTAAGTAATGCTATGAATGCGGAAATCCAAATCACTTCAAGGCGGACTGTCCAAAATTAAGAGAGAGAAAATAAGTACAAGCCCAAAAACAAGAAAGGACTTGCTTGCACTTGGGATCAAGAAGGGAGTGAAGATGAAGAACAAACTGAACATGCAAATATTTGTTTCATGGCTATTGAAGATGAGGTAAATACATAAAAAACTTCTAATTTAGTTGATAGTGAAAGTAATAATGATGTATGCGATATATTTGATAAAGATGAATTTATTTCCAACCTCTATCAAGAAATGAAAAAGATTGTCAAGAAAAACAAAGTCTTGAAATGTAAGTAGAAAAGCTATCTTGGAAAATACTAGACTCATAGATGAAAATGCCATGTTGATTTCCACAAAAATCTGTTTTGATAAGAATATTCTTGGCTTAATGATAAGGTGAAATTCTTTGAAAATGCTAATGTGATCTTAATACTAGAAACAAGAAGTTGTGTGATATGATGCCATGAAAGTTAGAATGAATGATTTGAGTGCTAGTTTGCAAAAACTTACATGTGGTAGGGAAAATTTGAACAAATTACTTGGTAGGCAAAGACTCACTTATGATAAGAGAGGTCTTAGTTTTGATGATAACTATAATGATGCCTCACACACATATAAGAGCTTATCACACTCACATGAAAATATGTCAGATGCACATAAGAAAGTATCTCATGCATATCATTCACATGTCTCAACTTCTTCAAAATATGTTGTACCTATTGTGGTAAAAATGGTCATAAGGTGACTAGATGTTATGTGAAGAAAAAGATTGAGATGGTGCTAAAAGCACATGGGTAGTTAAAAGAACTAACCTCAATGAACCCAAGATAATTTGGGTACCAAAAGGCTTATTATCATATTGGTGTAGGCTTGTTTTCAATTGAAAATAAGGGAGAACAAATGGTTTTTTGATAGTGGATACTCAAGACATATGACTGGCACCCAAAGAATGAAGAGCTTGTGACTTTTGGTGACAAAAAGAAAGGGAAAATCATTGACATTGGCAATGTTGGTAAAAGTTCCTCTCATTTTATAAAAACGTTCTTCTTATTGATAATCTCAAATATAATTTGCTTAGTATTAGTCAATTATGTGATAATGACTATAAAGTTATTTTCAAAAGGATTCATGCTTAATTCTTGATGATTGCTCTAACAAAATCGTTTTTGTTGGAAATAGAAATGGAAATATGTATGATATTTACTTTGATGATTTAGTTGAACAAGATGTTAAATGTCTTGCTTTGAAAGATGATGATGCATATCTTTGGCATCGTAGATTAGGACACGTTAGCATGGATACTTGCATAACCTATCAAAATATGAATATGTTAGAGGATTGCTTGCCATTCATTTTGAAAAAGATCATATTTGTGATGAATATCAATATGGTAAACAAGTTAAGAGTTCCTTAAACCAAAGAAAATGGTTTCTACTTCAAAACCTCTTGAACTTGTACATATGGATTTATTTGGTCCTATGAGAACAATGAGTCTTGGTGACAAATTATATGCATATGTGATAGTTGATGACTTTTCTAGATTTACTTGGGTATTATTCTTGTTGAGCAAAGATAAAGCTTTTGGAGCTTTTGTCAAGCTTTTTAAACAAGTACAAAACACTATTGGATGCAAACTTATCTCCATTAGAAGTGACAATGGTAGAGAATTTTACAATAGTAGCGTTACTAAATTATGTGATGAGAATGAGATTTCTCATAATTTTTCTGTTGCAAAAACTCCCCAACAAAATGGTGTTGTTGAGAGGAAAAATAATGCTTTATAGGAAATGGCTAGTTCCATGTTATGTGAAAATAATTTGCCAAAGTATTTTTGGGCTGAAGCTGTAAATACTTCTTGTTATATTGTGAATAGAGTGCTTCTTAAACCTTTTGTGAAAGAAAACCCCTATGAACTCATGTTTGAAAAACATCTTCTATTTCTTACTTCAAGGTTTTTGGTTTTAAATGATTTATTTTAAATGTCAAAGACAATCTTGGTAAGTTTGATAAGAAATCCGACGAAGGTATATTTCTTGGCTATTCTTCAATAAAAAAAGCTTATCGGTGTATAATGAGAGAACTATGATCATTGAAGAAGTCATTCATGTGTTTTTGATGAATCTAACATCTATTTGCCAAGAGATGAGATTGAATGTGATATTCAAGAACTACCTATGGAGTCAATGAATAAAGATGCTATTCAATCAAATGAAGATCCTTCAACATCTAAGGATGAGAATGAAGAAGTCTTTGACAATCAAGAATCTACTTCACTTGAAGAAGAAACAAAGTTTGATCTTCCAAAGGATGAAAATTTGTCCATAACCATCCAAAAGATCAAATCATTGGTGATCCAAATGAAGGGGTAAGAACAAGAAGACACTTTATAAACTTTGTTGATAATTTTGCATTATTGTCTCATATAGAACCTAGAAACATTGATGAAGCTCTTAGTGATGATTTTTGGATTATTGCCATGCAAAATGAATTAAATCAATTTGAAAGGAGCTAAGTTTGGGAGCTTGTACCTAGACCTAATCACACCATTATTGGTACAAAATGGGTTTTTAGAAACAAACTTGATGAACATGGTATTGTGATTAGAAATAAGGCTAGACTTGTTGCTCAAAGATATAATTAGGAAGAAGGAATTGATTATGATGAGACCTTTGCTCCAGTTGTTAGATTAGAGTCCATTAGAATGCTACTGCATTTGCTTCCTTTAAAGACTTTAAATTATTTCAAATGGATGTTAAAAGTACATTTTTAAATGGTTTAATCCAAGAGGAAGTGTACATTGAACAACTTCCTGGTTTTATTCATGAATCTTATGCAAATCATGTGTACAAGCTTTCTAAAGCTTTATATGGTTTAAAGCAAGCACCAATAGCATGGTATGAAAGACTTAGCAATTTTCTCATTGAAAAAGGTTTTTCTAGAGGAATAGTAGATACTACACTTTTTATTAAAAACAAAGCACATGATATTTTGATTGTTCAAATATATGTTGATGATATCATATTCGGAGCTACTAATGAAAATATGTGCAAAGATTTCTCTAAGACTATGCAAGATGAATTTGAAATGAGCATGATGGGTGAGTTGACATTCTTTTTTGGGCTACAAATTAAGCAAGCAAAAGAAGGCACATTAATTAACCAAGCTAAGTACACAAAAGAACTACTGAAAATGTTTGGAATGGCTGATTCAAAGGAGATTGATACTCTTATAGCCACGTCTATTAAATTGGACAAAGATGAAAATGGTAAGATGGTTGATCAAACTACATACAGAGGTATGATTGGTAATCTTTTATATTTAACTGCTAGTAGACCTGATATTATGTTCTCTGTTTGTTTATGCGCTAAATAAGGATTTATAGTGGTTCGGTTTATCCAATAAAACCTAATCTACTACCTTGAGCTATCTACTCAAGGATTTCAAAACTTTTCACTAAATTAGTACAAGCGATTACAATAGAGGCTCACCCAATTCCATTAGGGTTTTATAACACAAATCTTTTACCCAATCAAGGTTCACCCAACTCTTTGAGTTTTACAAAACAACCTTGATTACACACCTATCTCTAATACAACAATTAATGAAAAAGATACACTTAATACAATCACAATTTTCTATGATTCAAGACTCACTCTAACCCTTAGAGTTTTAAACTCAATGCAACCTTGAATAAAACATACAATATAAACAAAATAATAATTTGATATAGATATCACCTTAGTGTGAAGATATATCAATTTAAAGCATAAATACCTCATTGTGTAATACTTTCTTCTAGATTGCTCAAGAACACCAATGATTTAGTATAAACCCTTATTTTGAGAATTTCACAATGTGAATGTTATATTTGGGTTCCAAAATGATTTCAAGATGTTCTATATAGAGTAAGAATCAGAATTTTGCTCAAAAAGTCATTCATTGGAGTTTTTCAAACAATTAGGTATTTATATATGTGCTCCAACGGTCATAAAAATGTCTGTTGGAATCCCACTCAAGAGAAGTGCGGCTGACATCATATCAGACGGGTTGTCCGCACCATCATCCGCATATGTTCCAGAGAGCTCTGGACATACTGCGGACGATGATCTAAGTAGTCTGGTCGATCGCACCATTAACCGCAAGTGATCCATAGAGCTCTAGACATTCTGCGGATGATGAGCTGAGAGGTTTGGTCGACAGCACATGCATCCAAACTATGCAAAACAAGATTCCAATCAACTCCAAGAGTTTGTGGAATACATTACATAGAATTTTAAGTAAGTGCATGTATTTTGAAAATCATTTCAAAAACCCAACTCATGTTTTATCTATATGAAGTGTATTTTGAAAAACATTTCATTTTTATTGAGCAACCTATAGAAATCATGACTCATAAAGGTAGACCTAGAGATACCTAATAGATATAGAAAGAAATAACACTATATCTCTAGATCCTATCTAATCCAGAAATTGCTTATCTTCAACGCTTGACAACATACGATTTTTCCTGAATACTTGAAACTTCGATCTTGCATGGATTAGACATATGAATCCTAAAAGACCAACGCTTATACAATTAAGCCATTAGATCTTATCAATGTTTGTCATTAATCAAAATTAAGACATTAAAAGCTTTAGGGCTTTCAATCTCCCCACTTTTGATCATGGCAAATATTGATGCAATGTGATAGGTAAAACAATTAAGTGCAAGGATTCAAAATAAAGAAGAGTTTGTAGAATATGTATGAAACTTTGTATAATGCTCCCCCTTACAATATGTTAGGTATTTGTTAGATATCACATATAGAATATAAAACATTTATAGTTTGATGATATCAAGTAATATATTAAAATGAAACGATTTTGAACAAATATTAGATCTCGAAAAGAAAATATTCATTGTAAGTATATGGGATCACTTCCTAGCTTATATGGGTTCAAAGGAGCCTATTTTTCCACCAACCTCCGTATCCTCATTCCTTCCAGATTTAAGAACATATAGATAGATTATAAAAACATTTATAAAGCTCCCCCTATCAATATGTATCAGTTTTGTAAAAATTTTGACAGAGTTTCCTTTGTAACTCTTATAAAAACCATTTTTACAACACAAGTTTAACAAGCAAACAGGAATGAAATATATCACATAAGGCCAACCCAGCCATCAACACACAATTCTCATTCTCCTTCAATCAGTCAAAAATAGAATTGAAAACTAAGGATAGCCATACTTAACATTTTAGAGCTGTTTCTTCTTTATCTTGGTTTTGATGAACTTTATCTATTAAGTTCATCTCAATTTTTTCTGAAACAAATGGTTAGTTTTATAAAAATTTTATATTGCAATCAACAGTAGTATTTTTCCCCCTTTGTCATCATTAAAAAAATGGATAGAAGGGATATAACTAAGTCAATAAACAATAAAGTCCCTCAACTACCAATGAGTCATCATTGGGAAAAAAATATATAAACGAAATGACAAATTATACAATAGAGTTCAAAGTTAGGTAGTGACGAAGCCTGTCGTGCGGCTCTCAAATTTAAACCTAACAATTCCTATGTAGATAGGGAAAGTAGGGATCGAATCCACAGAGATTTGTCAACTCTTAAATTAAAATCATTAATCGGAAAGGGTTTTGGGGTTTTTGGTATTTTGAGAATAGAATTAAAAAGGAATTTGGAATATAAATGATATAAAAAAAACGTTAGCAAGGAATTAGTATCAAGTTATATTTTTTATGGGATTAATCATAGATAAAGACATTATTAAGTAATTGGTTTTAGAATCCCGATCAGCTCAGACAGATTCCTATCCTTACAATTAGATTAATCCCGATCAGCTCAGACAGATTAATCTCTAATTTAATTAAACACCACTACCAACCAGCGTGTATAGGATGTTCAATCAAATTGCATTAAGTAAATAAGGCATCACCAACATTAAATTGTATATAACAATCAGCTTAATTATATACAATTTAAATTATATAATTCCACTACTAATTTAATTAAGCCAAGAGCTGCAACTCAATTAAATTAGTAGATGCCACTTGAATCATTAATACAGATTAATAATCCTAGCTATATAATCACGTTTATTAATTGGATTGTCAATTCAATTAATTCAAATAATTATATTAATTAAAACAGGAATTACATAAATACTTAATTAATATATAAATATAAGTATATTAAATAATATACAAATATATATATATATATATATATATATAAAGAAAGATTGAAGTTATATTAACTAAACAAATTAGGCGGTTCAACCGACCATTTAAATAAATTAAACTAAAAGTATGGAGGCTCGACCTTCCATAAAAAAAGCAAATAAAAGACATAAAAGTAAATTAAACTAATAGGTGGCTCGGCCATCCATTTGTGACATTAAAGTGCATAAAGCAAAATAAATAAAGACTAGGCGGGTAAACCGACCATAAGTCCAGTTAATAAATCCAAATAGAAATTAAGTACAAAGAAAATTATCTCATAATCTCATTTATTAATAACTTAACACATATCCTTGCTAACAAAAGGAAATTACTCACAATCTATATTTAATAAATATAAGATGAAATTTATAAACATTAGAACGAAAATTTGAAAGAAATACTCCCTGAAAATATTAAAATTATCCGGACAGAATTTATTTACTAAATTTTACAAAAAAGCTTGAAAAACTATTCTAAAAATTCTAGAAATTATATTAATATGAAGATAATAATAAAAGAAAGAAATTACAAAAGAAATGAAGAATATTAGAGCTAAATTGGTGTCCCAAAATGATAAATGAAGATAGCATATTTATAGGGAAATTTCTAGGGGTAAAATGATCATTTTGACTTCCGGAGGTACTGTAGCAGGTTGATTTGTTGACTTTGACCAGCCGACGGATACTGTTCATGACGTAAGCAGTGATGTGTAATCATCGACGGTGGTGGTAGTTCATGACGTAAGCAGTGATGTCATCATCGACGGTGGTACTGTTCACCGGAGAGTTACTGTTCATCAATTTTTTTTTTTTTTTTTTTGCATCTTCACTTTTCTTCTTCTTCTTTTTTATCTCTAAAATGTACTAAAATACACTGAAAAACTTATAACAAAAGAATAGAAAGGAAATGTGAAATATATCAATTAAATGACACAATTAACCGATTTTTAAACAAAATATAGTAATTAAATAGTATAAAAAAGTTAATTTATGAGTACATCAAATTCCCCCACACTATCTCTTTGCTGTCCTCAAGCAAAAATATAAACACAAAATATATAAGTATAAATAACTTAAATAAGATTAATAAGGTAACTGAAAGAAACGCTGAGTATACAAACAGTCAGTTATAACTCGTTGGAAGTTATAACTAGGACTTAACCTGAAAAACAATTCAACAAAACGTAAATCACACAAAAACGTTTGTTAACGCAGTTCGACAATCCTCTTGTCTACGTCTGCGGGGCCCTCACCCAGATTAGTTTGCTCTTCAAAAGTACAAAGGGATTCAATACAATTTTCCCTATGACTACTCCTTGCAAACTAATCATCTATCACTATAGCTCCTCACTATAGTATTGCTGATAAAACAGCCTCGATTTCACCATCAACAAACTACTTAATCCAACAACTTGATTAAGTAGTCTACTCGAAAATGCCCTTCAACAACTAAGGGACTTGTTCAATACAAAGAATAATCTTCTACTTGTTCGAGTATCATCAATAAGCACTCATAGACATAGAATAAACTCGAACTATTGCTCAGCAATTTCTCAGCATTGTGCAACTGATTATTGCATCACAACCTTTGAACCGATTCTCTCAATATTCACCTTCTTCTCTAATTGCATTCGGTTCTACATAAATCTGCACGAACACCTTTTTATATAGAGTTAGAAGTCTCTTCCAAACAATCCTTCTCCTAATAGGAATCAATCAAGGATATACTTCAATATCTTCCAATATCTTCCAATATTCTTGTCTTCTCCTAATAGGAATCAATCAAGGATATACTTCAATATCTTCCAATATCTTCCAATATCCTTGTCCATGTAGACTTCCTAATCTTTAACCAATAAAGATTTATCTCCAAAGATAGCACATAAAAAGATATAGCATATCTTTTTATCTTCAAAATAAATTGCCATCAATCTTCCAATTTAGATTTAGGAATAATCCTAATTTGTCCGTAACAATCTCCCCCTTGGCATTTTATTTTGAACAAAAACACCATTGAGATCAAGCACAGCATCTCACCAGTTAAAACTCCCCCTGAGTTGTATCTTTGGAAAAACAACATTTCAGCATCAATCAATCACAAGAGCAGTTCACATCAGATAGAACTGATAAGCAGAATTATATACAGAATACGCAATATACTCAATATGCAGTTACAGTCATCCAGACTAAAAAATATATTGTCTCAACTAACTACTCCCCCTTTTTGGTCACAATCAAATGCCAAGACTTCAAGATTTCTTCGAAAAAAAAGCTCAAACAATTTGTCCATCTTCTGACTCATATCCTGTTTAAAAGAAATAAAATCAGCAGCAAGATGGTTCACTTGAGTTGCCAGAGAAGAATCACTCGTGGATGACCTGCCTTGAACATCAACTGCAGCAACATCCTCATTGTCAGAATCATCATCAACAGTTAGAGGAGGAGGAGCAGTACCCAGAATACCAGCCTTAGATCCTTGCAAACTTCTCTTGGTTATCCGATGCACATTTTTAATATTTGAAAGCTCCACATCAGCCTGACCAAGAACAACTTCATTCTGCAAGACAATTTCTGTTATCAAACAGGGACAACACATAGAAGTAAGTACCTGATTTCAGATTGGCATAAGTTAGTATGCTATCAAAGATAAGCTGACCAAGATTAATCTTTACACCATTTCCCAGGCATAAACTAACTTAGCTCGATCAGGTTTAACCCAAGTAATATTCCCTGATGGCATCAATTGAAGAGAGAAAACTTATTAAACACAGAATACTGCCCAACAAGTAAAGCTGACTGCACCAGTCCCATTTCAGGCCAAGTTTGAACTTGCCCACCAGTAATTCTTTGATCACCATATCCAAATCCTCCACCAATTGCAAACCACTGCCTTGAATAGATGGATAAAATGGCAAATTCAACCTATCAGCAATTATTCTTGGCGAAAACTCAATCAACTTTCCACGAACAAATACCTTGTGATAGGACTCACTGTCTTCATCACAAATTGTATTATCTAAATTTGCATAAAATTCTGTAACAACAGAAGTAATATATCTTGTAGCAAATTCTCCAGCAGTCAATAACCGAGCATTCTGAAAGAATTCTATCATATCATATTTCTCAAAAGATGACCTATCAATAAGTTTCTCCAGCAACAACATACGAGTTTTGAACTTTGACCATCTTTCAGATTTTGTAGTATCTTGAAACCTCTCAATTACTTTCTTTCCAGACACTTTAGACTTCTTCTCAAGCACAACTGGAATCGTTTCAGTGATTTTTCTTTGCCCTTATCTTTTGACTTTCTCTTACTATCAGATTTTTCAACAATGTCTTCATCTGATGCATACAGATTAAAATCACCCCATTTGCTCTAGCCTTTGTTCTTCTTTTAGAAATTTCACTCTCAGAAATAATTTTCTTTCCAGTTGCAACTGACTCTTGAATACCAACAGTAGACTCAACAACCGGTTTCAGAAGGCAGTGTTTCAGAAATACCTGGAACATTAGATGCAGGAGATTCTGGTTACTCACCATTGACATCGCGAGAAATCTTTGTCACTGGAGTCATCTTTTGCAGGGGATTCCGCATCAGAATGATGAAGAGTTCAGCTTCAGCTTCCAGTTAGTATCTTCCCGGACTCCGCAATCGTAGGTAGGGGCTTTCTTTTGGTTTTTTGTCTTTTCTTTGTGGTGGACGAAGAGGAACCTAAGGGATTCGGAGTAGTGGTCAGGAAGATGACTTCTTGACATGACTAATGACTTCTTCGAAACTTTGTCTCCCCTTCTCCTTCAAACTGTGATTGTTCAACTTGTGATGGTTGAGTAATGATACCAGAACTTCTTCATCTTGAGGAGGGGGACAACTTCTTCCAGTTGTTTCTTAGATGTCCTTGTTTTCTTTGCAGGGGATTTCTTCTTTGCTTGAACTTCGGAAGATTGAGATTGTGAAGATCCTCTGGTTTTCGCCATGAGAAGAAAGAAGACAGCAACTAGGGTTTTTCAGAGAGAAAGAAAACCGAAATAATATGCTTGCTATAAGAGAGAAAGAGAGTCTGAAACTTGACTGCAAGATGCAATTGATATGAACAATTGTGAATGCTCAATCAATAAACCACACACATTACACCGAACAGACTCCTTAATTTTCGCACCTCTTATTGAAAGATTTCCTCCCAATAAAATCCAACCGTTATAACCCCTCTTTCTTTCTCTTTTTTTTTTTAGATTCAAAAACAAATAATCAAACTCATTCAACCAAAATACAACTATTTACACGGTTTACAAAATTCTCAATCTACATCTGACACACGCCCAAAGAATTTCGCAATTCTTCAAAACGGTTTGGTTCAAGTGGCTTTGTAAATATATCTGCTAACTGTTTCCCAGTTTCAACATACTCCACAGTTACAACTCCCTGTTCCACCAAGTCTCTAATAAAGTGATGACGAATGTCAATGTGCTTCGTTCTAGAATGCTGAACCGGATTCTTACTGATGTTAATAGCACTTTGATTATCACAATACATGATCAATTCTTTCTGCTTAATACCATAATCCTCCAACATTTGTTTCATCCAAAGAAGTTGAGTACAACAACTTCCTGCAGCTATATACTCTGCTTCAGCAGTGGACAGAGAGATACAACTCTGTTTTTTGCTAAACCATGAGACCAAATTGTTGCCCAGAAAGAAACTTCCACCAGAAGTACTTTTTCTATCATCACCATTTCCTGCCCAATCTGCATCACTGTATCCTACCAAAACAGAACTTGTATCTTTAGTAAAATAAATTCCATAATTGAGAGTGGAATTTACATACCTCAAGATTCTCTTTACTGCTTTCACATGAGACTCCTTTGGGTTTGACTGATATCTTGCACAAATTCCCACACTGAATTGAATATCCGGTCTGCTTGCTGTCAGATATAATAAACCTCCAATCATGCTTCTGTATTGATGTTGATCTACTGACTTCCCCTTTTCATCTTTAGTTAACTTTTCATTTCTGGACATGGGAGATCTAACTGCTTTACTCAGTTTTAACCCAAATTTCTTCACCAAATTTGTAGCATACTTTGCTTGAGACACAAATATTCCATCCTTCAACTGTTTAATCTGAAGACCGAGGAAGAAGTTCAGTTCACCAACCATACTCATTTCAAACTCCTTTTGCATCAAATCAACAAATTCAGCAACAAGCTCGTTTGATGTTGAGCCAAAAACAATATCATCTACATAGATTTGTGCAATCATAATTTCTCTTCCAGACCTTTTAATAAACAAGGTTTTGTCAACTCCACCTCTTTTGTATCCTTTCAACAAGAGATACTTAGTCAATCTTTCATACCATGCACGTGGTGCTTGTTTTAAGCCATAAAGAGCCTTCTTGAGCTTATAAACATGATCTGGAAATTCAGGATTAATGAACCCTTTTGGTTGTTCCACATAAGCTTCCTCATTCAAATATCCATTCAGAAAAGCACTCTTCACATCCATCTGCTGCAACTTAAAACTCATGACAGTTGCAACTGCAATTAGCAATCTGATAGATTCCAATCTTGCTACAGGAGCAAATGTCTCATCAAAGTCAATTCCTTCCACCTGAGTGTAACCTTGAGCAACCAGTCTTGCTTTGTTTCGAGTTATGTTTCCCATCTCATCTGTTTTGTTTCTGAAAATCCACTTGGTACCAATGACATTTAAATCATTTGATCGTGGAACCAATGTCCATACTTCATTCCTTTCAAATTGTTCAAGCTCCTCTTGCATTGCAGCAATCCAAAATTCATCGTTCAGAGCTTCATCTATTTTCTTTGGCTCAAGTGTTGATGTGTAACAAGCAAACTGAACCATCTCTCTATAATTCAATCTAGGCTTGTTTCGAGTTTGAATACGATCCTCCAAGTTACCAATAATTGCATCTTGAGGATGATTTTTCTTCACTTTAGATGAGGGTTGTCTATCAGTGATTTCTGGCACCAGTTCTGATTCTGTTGTTTCAGTTTGATCTGCCTCAGTTTCAACTGTTGTTTTTTTCTTTGTGTGCTGGACATCATCTCTATCATCATCTTCTTCAATCATCTTTTCAGCTTCATAGTCTTGTACAATCACATTTGCAGATTCTTGAACTACTCTGGTTCTTTTGTTAAAAACTCTATAAGCACGACTATTTGAAGAATATCCCAAAAATATTCCTTCATCACTTTTTGCATCAAATTTGCCAAGATATTCACGATCATTCAATATATAACAAGCACTGCCAAAGATATGAAAATAATAAAGATTAGGCTTCTTACCTTTCCAAAGTTCATATGCAGTCTTGTTTGTATTTGGCCTTAGATAAATGCGATTGATGATGTGTGTAGCGGTATTTACTGCCTCTGCCCAGAATTGTTGTGCAACCCTCTTTCCATGCAACATAGTTCTGGCCATTTCCTGAATTGTTCTGTTCTTCCTCTCCACTACACCATTTTGTTGTGGTGTCTTTGGAGCTGAGAATTCATGCTTAATTCCAAATTCTTCACAAAATTCAGTAAAAAATCTGTTTTCAAACTCCCGTCCATGATCACTTCGAACTCGATCAATGGTCAAACTCTTCTCAATTTGCAGCCGAACACAAAGTCGTTTGAATGAACCAAAAACATCTGACTTTTCTCTTAGAAAATCAACCCATGTGTACCTTGAGAAATCATCTACAATTACATATACATACTTCTTTCCACTGCAACTTTCCACTTGCATTGGACCAAAAAGATCCATATGCATCAGTTCTAACAGGCGGCTAGTTGAAACTGCAGTTCCCTTCTGGTGCGAGGTTCTCAACTGCTTCCCCAACTGACATGGACCACAAACAGTTTTGACAGCATTTCTGACTTGTGGAATTCCTCGTACAGCATTAAGATGTCTCAGATTTCTCAAGTGTTTGAAGTTAACATGCCCTAATCGTTGATGCCATAAATCAAACTCATCTGAAGTGCTTAACAAACATCTCCGAGTACCATCTGCCTTATAACAGTTGTTGATTGTTCTACTTCCAGTTAATATACAATCATCACTCTCATTATTAACAATACATTTGTTTTTGTTAAAACTCACCAAATAATTTTCATCACAAAGCTGACTTATGCTAATCAGATTTGCTTTCATGTCATCAATATGTAACACCCCTTCCAACGGAGGCAAACCATCAACATTGAGAGTTCCTTTACCAACAACTTTCTTTTTAGCACCATTACCAAAAGTAACATGACCAGATGAGCAAGCTTTATAATTTGTAAGCAGATGTCTACTACCAGTCATATGACGAGAACATCCACTGTCTAGATACCATACATCATCAGTACAAACTGAAAAAAGCAACATGTGCAGCAAAGACTAGATAATCTTGTTTTTTTAACCCACATCTTTTTCATCAAGGGTTTTAAAGATTTCTGATTCTGTTTAGGATATATCAAGCTTACTCCACTCAACAAATCAGAATATCTAACTTTGCAAGTATATTGGATATGACCAGTTCTTGAACAATAAAAACATATAGGTTTATTGAATACCTTATGTTTTGCACCATCCGTAGTTTGAACTGCAACTCGAGTATGAACAGCTCTTTGATTTCTTTTCTGAACAGCTACAGTACCTTGTCCTTGATCTGATTGATACCCCAATCCAGCTTTATTATGTGGTGACCTCCCAAATGACATAACTTCATCCAATTTTGCCTTTCCAATATTCAAACGGTTGATACAAGTTTCTGCTTCTCTGAGTTTTGATTCTGTGACTTTATACTCCTCATTCTGCTGAAATAGCTCCTTTTCCAGTGCATTCTTCTCCAGTTTCAACTTCATATAGCCTTCTCTGAGCAAGGTGTATTTCTTACTCAGTTCAACATATTCCTTACCAAGCTTCTCATAGGCAAATTCCAATTCATCAATATTAGCGTCACTAACTTCATCATCAGTGTCAGCTTCTGTTTCATCAGTGACACACAAGTTGTCAGTTTCAATGCTTGTTCTACCAGTTTCAACTGTACCCTCAGTTACAACTGCAGCAGTGAACGCAACAAAATTGCTCACATCATCATCTTGCTGCTCATCATTATTACTTTCATTCCCACTATCATCACTCCAAGAAGTATTCAAAGACTTTTCCTTTTGTTGGTTCATAAATTTATTTCCACAAAAAGCTTGAACATGCCCATAACCATGACATTCATGGCACTGAATTTTTGATAAATTCTTCTTCTTCTCTCCAGACTTATCCTCATTTGGGTAGTTGCGTTTATCTTCTCTGGGTTTTGATGATCTCTCTTCCTTCCAATTTGACTTGCCTTTATCGCCCTTCTTTGTTGGATTCCTTCTTTTCAGAAATTTTGAGATATTCTTGGTAATCAATGCAATCTTCTCATCATCATCCAAATCTGATTCATTAAGTCCTTTCATAGCTTCAGCAACTAATGCAATTCCCTTTGATTCTTTACGACTGTAAAATTGAGTCTCAAACTGTTGTAAAGAGCCAACCAAATTATCCCACTTGATGTCATCGGTCTTCTTGATCTCTTGCAAAGCAGCAATTTTTGGAATAAACCTCTTGGGTAAGGATCTAAGCAATTTCTTGACAAGCTTAGATTCATCCCAACTTTGTCCCAATCCACACGCTTGATTTGACATATCTCTGAGTTTGAGTGTGAACTCATCGATATTTTCATCTTCTTTCATCTTCAGATCTTCAAAGGCAGCATTTAATTGTTGAAGTTTTGCATCACGAACCAACTCAGTACCTTCATGTATGATCTCTAGTTTTTCCCATGCATCCTTTGCAAGTTTACATCCTTGAATATGTCTGAATTGGTCTTGATCAACAGCTCCAAATATTGCATTCAATGCTTTGAAATTTCCATGACACATGCCGTGCTCAAGTTCAGTCCACTTATCTGGAGTTTTTGCCATAGTAACAATGACACCTGAAGCAGTAGTTTCAGTCTCCACTGGTTCTGTCCATCCACTAACAACTGCTCTCCAAGCATAGTTATCCTGTGCACTGATGTAAGCATACATACGAGATTTCCAGAAAGGATAATTCGTACTTGTCAAAATAGGAGGCTTGGATGAAGGCGGTCCTTGTGTATTCATGTTGATAACTCAACGTCTGTTTCTCCCACGATCTCACCAATTGGCAGCAACTGCAACGTCGGTGACTCTGCTCTGATACCACTTGAAAGAAACGCTGAGTATACAAACAGTCAGTTATAACTCGTTGGAAGTTATAACTAGGACTTAACCTGAAAAACAATTCAACAAAACGTAAATCACACAAAAACGTTTGTTAACGCAGTTCGACAATCCTCTTGTCTACGTCTGCGGGGCCCTCACCCAGATTAGTTTGCTCTTCAAAAGTACAAAGGGATTCAATACAATTTTCCCTATGACTACTCCTTGCAAACTAATCACTCTATCACTATAGCTCCTCACTATAGTATTGCTGATAAAACAGCCTCGATTTCACACCATTCAACAAACTACTTAATCCAACAACTTGATTAAGTAGTCTACTCGAAAATGCCCTTCAACAACTAAGGGACTTGTTCAATACAAAGAATAATCTTCTACTTGTTCGAGTATCATCAATAAGCACTCATAGACATAGAATAAACTCGAACTATTGCTCAGCAATTTCTCAGCATTGTGCAACTGATTATTGCATCACAACCTTTGAACCGATTCTCTCAATATTCACCTTCTTCTCTAATTGCATTCGGTTCTACATAAATCTGCACGAACACCTTCTTTATATAGAGTTAGAAGTCTCTTCCAAACAATCCTTCTCCTAATAGGAATCAATCAAGGATATACTTCAATATCTTCCAATATCTTCCAATATTCTTGTTCTTCTCCTAATAGGAATCAATCAAGGATATACTTCAATATCTTCCAATATCTTCCAATATCCTTGTCCATGTAGACTTCCTAATCTTTAACCAATAAAGATTTATCTCCAAAGATAGCACATAAAAAGATATAGCATATCTTTTTATCTTCAAAATAAATTGCCATCAATCTTCCAATTTAGATTTAGGAATAATCCTAATTTGTCCGTAACAGTAACAAAGTGTTATATTAATTTCAATACAACTTTCACAATTAACCCCTTTTTATTTGAAAAGTAATTGTGCTCGTGTGCTTGAATATCACTTACAAGTTTAACATTAATATTCAAAGTTAACAAAATGTGACTCTGAAAAACATAAAACCCATAATAATTTTTTTTTTTTTTTTTTTTTTGAAAACATGCTATCAGTATAATGAAAAGATAATAACAAAGTCACTATGTAAATGAAAATACATTCTTAGTTTTTCAACACAACTTATAAGTTTGTAAACTCACATACTCTCCACTAATGATGAAAATTTTGGTCGATTTGGGTCAAATAGGACTTTTAAGCTTGTAATGTTAAGCTCGGGATTTGGCTACAAACGAAGGATAAGAATATTCAAAATATTTCAAGAGTTTATATTGAGAATGAATTACTACCTCTTGAAGAAAAATTAGCCATGATATCTCTTCATTTTTCACACTTTTCTATTTTCTTCTTTTTCTTTTCTTTTCTTCTTCTTCTTCTTTTTTTTTTTTTTTTGTTTTGAAGAGATCATATCTACGAGCTTTTTTTTTTTTTACCTTTCGGTTTTTTTTGACAATATCTCATAATCCTTTATCAACAGTGTTCATAACTTTTCAATACAGATTAACACATGTTTAATATATTCTCAATAAAGTATCTGGATAGAAAAGTAATAAACGAGGCTATTTATCAAAGAAATTAAATGGTAATGAAACCATTCATACTTGTTGGCTCAAAGTAGGATCGAGGGATATATATAAGTATGGTTCGTTCAGAAAGGCTCAAACTATCAAAGAATGCCTTATGTCATCCCCAAATCAACCAAGATTTTATTTAAATTTCGTCTCAAGCATGTGAAAGAACAAGCTCTAGTGTGTAGAGAGTGACCTTAAATGTACTAAAACACACAGTAAACTTACATTATCATCAAATCACAATACTAATGTTTTTAACTCTGGGTTTCATAACATAAAAGATTTACCCACATTAGTTAAATAAGAATATTTTTGTCAAATTGCTAAGATATTCAATTGATTTATTTGAAAAAATTTTACAGAAAGGGGTACAATTATAAAAGGACTGAAAAATTTAACACAAAATTACCTAACATCTTAAAAAGTTATAATACATGCATTATTTATTCAACAAAACAACAAATTATTAAAAACAATGTTTTTAAAGGTGCGGATCAAGAATCAAATGAGTTTAATCACTTGACTCTTTACTCAAACCACCCCCCCACACTTGGGAATTACATTGTCCTCAATGTAAAAACACACAAAGTTTTAAAAACAACAACATTATTCCACAGCTTTTAATAAAAAGAAAATAACACACATTTATTTAAAAAGAAAAACTTACAACTTTAACTCTAAATCCATTGAATCTCTTTTTCGCTTGTTACCGGAAATTGACCAGTTAATTGGAGGTACTTCTGGATCTGTCTCTGGTACAAAAGCTACTAATTCATCCAATAGCTCCTTAGTTGTGGGTGCAGATACAATTATTCTTCGTGCTACTGGAGATAGAAGCTTATGTGTAACAGCTATGTCAAGAAATGCTAATAAACCATCAAAGTAGTGATCAACATTTAAAAGACCAATTGGTTTAGTGTGCAGTTTCATGTTAAACCAGAATGTTAAATTGAACAAGCATTCTAAAACCTCATATCCTCCTGGTATGACTATGAAAGCATCAGAGTTATGCAACATGAGTGTCATGCGTTCATAAAATGATTTTGTTTGTACCTCATATCCAATTGTTCTGCCATATACTTCTTTCAGAGGAGTAGGAATTACACCTACCGCGAGAACTTTGTTTGGTTGATTTGTTTCAATCTGAACAAGTGTTTGGTATGACTGGTGTGCTTGAGCAACCTCTCCAATTAATCCAGCATTTCCTCCTCCGTATACTAGACCGATCTTTCGATGAGCTAGTACTCTTCCCAATTGGATAGCAGCAGTTAGATGCGAAACAGTAGTACCCACGGTCGTTCCTCCAAACACTGCGATGTTTGTTAGACTTCTGATTGGTGAACCTTCCATAGTAACGACTTCAAAAGTGATTCTGTTACACACTAAAAAGAAAACAAACAAATAAAACAAATCAAGGAAGAAACAAATAAAAACAAGTAGTTGTGATTGTGGCTCACATCTTCCTCTGGTTTTACGTCCAGTAACGGTTTCAAACACCTTCTATGAGTCGGGGGTATGCTGCTCATCCAGCTTTCTTAAAAACTGGCAAACGGGATCGTTTAAATTCAGATACCGAAGAGTGTACCGGAGTTGTTCAATTTTGAATTGTTTCCATAACCCGAGAATTTCCATTTGAACGTATCCACTAGAATGCGTATCAAGAGTCAGTTTGATATCATCTAATGACTCTTTACTCAGTCCATTCTTAATGAAAGCAATTTTGTCTTCCCGATTATCGGATAAATACCCAAGTGAACGACAACTGGTATCACAGTTCCATCTAGCACATTTATAACAGACTCTCATTCTTTTACCTCTCCGTTTCTTTGCATAACTACTCTTCCCCAACCCAGGTGGACGTTTGGGAAAAGCTGGATGTTCACCACTAATTCGGACCTTAGCTTCAATTATCCACCTAATATCCTCAGGCATTCCAATGGATACTAGTAATTTGATACGCTCCAATCTCATCAAATAGATTTTTCTCAAATAATTAATAGGGAGCAATGGATAGTATCTTCTCATTTTCATTAAAGAATCATCCATTATGTAACAAAGAGATAGAAAGAAAGAAGGGATGGAAAGACAAACTAAAATGTAAAAAGGAAAGAAATACCTTGCAGATGAAATTTACTCTTGAAAGGAAATTAGCAGAAATCGTTTGGTGATTCGTTCAACAATTAAGCAGGCTATTTAAAGCCGTGTTTAATCACTGTTGGACATTTAATTAACTTAAATACGCCGTCTTTCAGTATCCGAGAAGACGCGTATTCAACAATTTCTGCTAGGCCTGCAAGCTAAAAAGTGAAAAAGGAAAATCAAACAATTCAAAAGTATTAAAGAAAACGATGGGTTGCCTCCCACACAGCGCCCTTGTTTAACGTCTTAGACTCGACGAGCACAGATTTCAATTCCTTTCTTGTGGTGGGTCTTCAAAAGCAACGGAATCGATAATTTGTCCGACAAAACCTTCATGAAAAGGTTTAAGGAGATGACCGTTCACTTTGAAAATTTTGCTCGTTTGAAGACTTTTTATCTCCACTGACCCGTGATTAAAGATATTAATGATAACAAATGGGCCAATCCACCTTGACTTTAGCTTTCCTGGAAACAGTCTCAGACGAGAATTATAGAGTAGAACCTTATCACCAATATTGAAATTTTTCCTTGAAAGATTTTTGTCATGGTAATATTTCATCTTTTCTTTTGCAATCCAGGAATTAACATATGCATCATTTCTAATCTCTTCTAGTTCTTGAATCTGCAGTTTTCGATTAGATTGTGCATCATCAAGATTAAGATGACATTGTTTAATGGCCCAAAATGCCTTATGTTCTAATTCCACAGGTAGATGACAGGCTTTACCATAAACCAATCTAAATGGTGACATACCAATAGGGGTTTTGAATGCAGTTCTATATGCCCAAAGAGCATCTCCCAATCGAAGGCTCCAGTCTTTCCTATTAGGATTCACTACTTTAGCTAGAATAGACTTAATTTCCCTGTTAGAGATTTCAGCAAGTCCATTTGTTTGAGGATGATAGGCAGTAGAAACCTTATGAGAAACATGATATTTTTTAAACAGAGTTTCCACTACCTTGTTGCAAAAATGCGTACCTCTGTCACTGATGATGGCCTTTGGAATTCCAAATCTATGGAATATGTTGTCTTTGATAAATGTCACAACTGCTTTGGAATCATTCGTTCGAGTGGCCTTAGCTTCAATCCATTTGGACACATAATCCACTGCAAGCAAGATGTAAGTATTTCCAAAAGATGAAGGAAAAGGTCCCATGAAATCAATACCCCATACATCAAAAAGTTCACAAACTAAGATAGTTTTCAAAGGCATTTCATCTCTCTTGGATATATTACCAACTCTTTGACATTCATTGCAAGATTTAACAAAGTAATATGCATCTTTGTTAAGAGTAGGCCAATAAAATCCACTTTCTAGAATTTTTCTAGCAGTTCGTTTTGGTCCAAAATGACCTCCACATTCAAAAGTATGACAAAAATTCAATATGGATTGAATTTCGTTATTTGGAACACATCTGCGTATGACATTGTCTGCGCAGCTTTTGAAAAGGTAGGGGTCATCCCAAAGGTAGTATTTTGAGTCATTCCTAATTTTATCCTTTTGAGGCTTAGATAAATGATTTGGAAATACTTTGGTAACAATATAATTAACCATATCAGCATACCAAGGTATAATTCCATGCAATGCATAAAGATGCTCATCAGGAAATAAATCAGAGATAGGAGATACTTCCCCGTCATATGTCAGTCGACTCAAATGATCAGCAACAAGATTCTCTGCTCCCTTCTTATCTCGGATTTCAAGGTCAAATTCCTGGAGTAAGAGAATCCATCTCAGTAGTCTTGGTTTAGACTCCTTCTTCTTTAACAGGTACTTTAGAGCTGCATGATCTGAATAAACAATCACTTTTGTTCCCAACAGATAAGATCTAAATTTTTCTAGAGCAAAAATAACAGAGTAGAGTTCCTTCTCAGTTGTGGTATAATTGCATTGGGCATCATCAAGTAATTTAGATGCATAATATATCACATGAGGAACTTTATCTATTTTCTGACCTAGAACAGCTCCAACTGCTTTGTCACTAGCATCACACATTATCTCAAAATGAAAATTCCAATTAGGGGGTTGAATGATAGGTGATGAAATCAATTTCTCTTTCAACAGTTTAAATGCATGTTTACAACCTTCATCAAAATTGAATTTATGTTCTTTTTGTAATAGCTTGCATAAAGGTTGAACAGTTTTAGAGAAATCCTTAATAAACCTTCTATAGAATCCAGCATGGCCTAAGAAGGATCTTACCTCTCTTACCGTAGAAGGATAAGAAATAGACTTAATCACATCAATCTTGGCTTTGTCAACAGCCAGTCCTTTTGGTGAAACTACGTGCCCTAAAAAAATTCCTTGTTCTACCATAAAATGACACTTTTCATAATTGAGAACAAGGTTAGTTTCAACACAACGTTTAAGCACAAGTTCCAAATTTTCTAAACATGAATCAAATGAATTTCCATAGACAGTGAAATCATCCATGAAAATTTCAATGAAATGTAGCAGGTGCATTGCATAGACCAAAAGGCATTCTTCTATAAGCATAAGTACCGAATGGGCATGTAAAAGTAGTCTTACCTTGGTCCTCTGGGGCAATAGCAATCTGAAAATAACCAGAATAACCATCAAGGAAACAATAATGAGAACGACCAGTTAGACGTTCTAACATTTGATCCATGAAAGGAAGGGGAAAATGGTCTTTCCTAGTGGATGCATTAAGTTTCCTGTAGTCTATACAGACTCTCCAACCATTTTGCACTCTAGTAGGAACTTTCTCACCTTCAGAGTTCTCCACAATAGTTATTCCACTTTTCTTTGGAACAACATGCACAGGACTTACCCAATGTGAATCTGTGATTGGATAGATGACACCAGTATCAAGAAGTTTAAGAATTTCAGCTTTTACTACTTCCATCATAGGAGGGTTTAGTCTCCTTTGTGACTCTCTGGTTGGTTTAGCTCCATCTTCTAACAATATACGGTGCATGCATGTTGATGGGCTAATACCTTTAATGTCGGCTAAAGTCCAGCCGATGGCAGTTTTGTTGTCCCTAAGCACAGAAACTAACCTCTCTTCTTGGGAAGATGAGAGATTGTTAGCAATAATAACAGGTAAAGCATTACCTTCACTCAAATATGCATATTTCAAATGAGAAGGTAAAGCTTTAAGCTCAAGTGACGGGGGACAAACAACAGATGGTAAAATTTTATCATGTGAGCTAGGTAATGCAATTTTAGAATTACTAACAGGACATGCAGATAAATCCTTGATAGCTTGTTTAAGTTCATTATCACATTCCACAGATAAAGTGTCAAGAATATTTTCATCTATGCTCAAGTTCATAATGGATTGCATCATTTCAGTGTAGCTCAAATCAAATGTATCTTCAATAAGTGGATCTATAATATCCACAACAGAAACTGTAGAACATTCATCAGAAGGGTACTTCATGGCATCAAATATGTTAAAAGAAATTTTATCACCATCAAATTCCATTGATAAAGTACCTTCATTTACATCAATCTTAGTTCTAGCAGTTTTCAGAAATGGTCTACCTAACAGAATAGGTGACTGTGATGAACAAGTATTTTGGCTATCCTCGGTTTTTAAAATGTAGAAATCTGCAGGGAATACTAAATCATTGACTTTAACCAGTACATCTTCTATTACTCCTTCTGGATAAGCCACAGACCTATCAGCTAACTGAATAACAATTCTAGTCGGCTTCATTGGTCCCAAATTTAAAGAGTTATAGATTGTATACGGCATGACATTAATAGAGGCTCCTAAATCTAGCATACAACCTGAGACTACCTTATCACCAATTGTACAAGGGATAGCGAACATACCTGGATCTTTTTGCTTTGCAGGAAGTTTTTGTTGGAGAACAGCAGATACACATTCCCCCACACTGATTCTCTCGTTACCTTTAAGCTTCTTCTTGTTGGTACAAAGTTCTTTTAGGAACTTAGCATAACGAGGAATCTGTCTTATTGCATCCAAAAGAGGAATGTTGACTTCAACTTTCTTGAAGATTTCAAGAACATCTTTCTCTTCCTCATCTTTTTTGTTCTTAGTTAACCTATTAGGGAAAGGAGGACTTACCTTGGGAATAGAAGAAGAAGATTCTCCTATTTGAGGAACTTTGTCGGAAGATGCTGGGCTTGAAATAGGTGCTTTCTCCGTGCCTTTATTTTTCTCTGGTCTCTTGGATTCTTCCAACACTTTACCACTTCTTAGTGTTATGGCACTAGCATTCTCTCTGGGATTGAGTGGTTGTGATGGAAGTTTATTGAAAAGCTGTGTTTTCAATTGACCTAACTCAGAAGCCATTTGTCCTACCTGATTCTCCAAGTTGTGAATGCTAGACTTTGTACCCTTTACTTTGTACCCTTTTGGAAGGACATGGTATCTCTTTGAAAAGATATAGAACTTGAGGCTAGAGATTTCACCATATCTTCTAAAGACATACTCTGTTGTTGGTTCTGAGGAGGTTGAGGAGGATTTTGGTGTTGATTAGGAACAAAACCTGGTGGGTTCATTGGTGGCCTAACCCCTTGGTTACTCCATCTAAAGTTAGGATGGTCTCTCCACCCTTCATTGTATGTGTTGGAGAATGGATTGTGTCTTCTCTGAGGTTGGTTCTGAAAATTACCCATGGCATTGGCTTGTTCCTCTTGAAATAGTGTAGGACAAGAATCTGTAGGATGGTCATTGCCTAAACAAATTCCACATGCTTTTACTGGTGCATTGATTCTTTTCCCAACTAATTGACCAACTAAATTGGTAAGATGATCTAATCTTTGCTCAATTTGTGTAGATGATGATGATGATGATGCATCTACTTCATTAACTTTCCTGACAGTATCATTCCTGGTGTTAAAATATTGTGAATTAGCAGCCATGTTAGCTATTAATTCACGTGCAGCTTGTGGGGTTTTATCTGAAAGAGCACCACCACTAGCAGCATCAATTGTCATCCTATCATAAGAAATCAAACCCTCATAAAAATATTGAATTAATAGTTGTTCAGGTATTTGATGATGAGGACAACTAGCACATAATCTTTTAAATCTTTCCCAATATTCATACAATGTTTCACCAGTTTGTTGTCTTATGCCACTTATATCCTTTCGGACTGTTGCAGTTCTAGATGCAGGATAATATTTAGCTAGAAAAGCTCTTTGCATTCCAGTCCAATCTTGAATAGATCCCGAAGGCAAATCATATAACCAATCTTTTGCACTATTTTGTAAACTAAAAGGAAAAGAACGCAGTTTAATAACTTCATCTCTTGTACCTTCTTGTTTCAAATTAGTGCAAATAACATGAAATTCCTTAATGTGCCTAAGTGGATCTTCTCCAGGTAATCCATTAAAAGTTGGCAAACATTGTATAAAACCAGTATGCATTTTAAAATTAGCATCAACTTGTGGAAAAATAATGCATAAAGGTTGTTCATCAAGAGTGGGAGCAGTGAGTTCTTTCAAAGATCTTTGATTCAAAGCCATATTTAAAAGATAAGTAGGAAGAATATCACCAGAAATAAGTTGGGTATCCGGTTGATTTTCTGCCTTGCCTTCTTCAAGATCCGTAGCTTGTTCTCTGATCTCAACTGGTGTTTTACTCCCTTGTCCTTCTCCGGTGATCTTACCACTTCTTAAGTGCATACAACAATGAACTTGTTGTTTGGTGTCACCAAAGGAATGAAATTTGTAACAAAAGAAAAAGATTAATAATTTAATAGAAGAAATTAAAACAAATCCCCGACAACGGCGCCAAAATTTGACGAAGCCTGTCGTGCGGCTCTCAAATTTAAACCTAACAATTCCTATGTAGATAGGGAAAGTAGGGATCGAATCCAGAGAGATTTGTCAACTCTTAAATTAAAATCATTAATCGGAAAGGGTTTTGGGGGTTTTTGGTATTTTGAGAATAGAATTAAAAAGGAATTTGGAATATAAATGATATAAAAAAAACGTTAGCAAGGAATTAGTATCAAGTTATATTTTTTGTGGGATTAATCATAGATAAAGACATTATTAAGTAATTGGTTTTAGAATCCCGATCAGCTCAGACAGATTCCTATCCTTACAAATTAGATTAATCCCGATCAGCTCAGACAGATTAATCTCTAATTTAATTAAACACCACTACCAACCAGCGTGTATAGGATGTTCAATCAGATTGCATTAAGTAAATAAGGCATCACCAACATTAAATTGTATATAACAATCAGCTTAATTATATACAATTTAAATTATATAATTCCACTACTAATTTAATTAAGCCAAGAGCTGCAACTCAATTAAATTAGTAGATGCCACTTGAATCATTAATACAAGATTAATAATCCTAGCTATATAATCACGTTTATTAATTGGATTGCCAATCCAATTAATTCACATAATTATATTAATTAAAACAGGAATTACATAAATACTTAATTAATATATAGATATAAGCATATTAAATAAATATACAAATATATATATATATATATATATATATATAAAGAAAGATTGGATTTATATTAACTAAACAAATTAGGCGGTTCAACCGGCCATTTAAATAAATTAAACTAAAAGTATGGAGGCTCGGCCTTCCATAAAAAATAAATAATAAAAGACATAAAAGTAAATTAAACTAATAGGTGGCTCGGCCATCCATTTGCGATATTTAAAGTGCATAAAGCAAAATAAATAAAGACTAGGCGGGTAAACCGACCATAAGTCCAGTTAAATAAATCCAAATAGAAATTAAGTACAAAGAAAATTATCTCATAATCCCATTTATTAATAACTTAACACATATCCTTACTAACAAAAGGAAATTACTCACAATCCATATTTAATAAATATAAGATGAAATTTATAAACATTAGAATGAAAATTTGAAAGAAATACTCCCCGAAAATATTGAAATTATCCGGACAGAATTTCTTTACTAAATTTTACAAAAAGACTTGAAAAACTATTCTAAAAATTCTAAAAATTATATTAATATGAAGATAATAATAAAAGAAAGAAATTACAAAAGAAATGAAGAAGATTGGAGCTAAATTGGTGTCTCCAATGAGAAATGAAGCTAGCATATTTATAGGGAAATTTTTAGGGGTAAAATGGTCATTTTGACTTCCGGGTACTGTAGCAGGTTAACTTGTTGACTTTGACCGGCCGACGGATACTATTCATGACGTAAGCAGTGATGTCATCATCGACGGTTGTACTGTTCACCGGAGTTACTGTTCATCGATTTTTTTTATTTTTTTATTTTTGCATCTTCACTTCTTCTTCTTCTTCTTCTTCTTTTTATCTCCAAAATGTACTAAAATACACTGAAAAACTTATAAACAAAGAAATAGAAAGGAAATGTGAAATATATCAATTAAATGACACAATTAACCGATTTTTAAACAAAATATAGTCATTAAATAGTATAAAAATCAGTTAATTTATGAGTACATCAGGTAGCTAGAAAAAAGTACAAAAAAAGATAGAAATTATATCCTAGGCCTTCTCACATAAACCTTGGCCGTGGAAGATAATGGTCCAGCAGACGGCTCAACAAGCGGGGGCATGTCATCTGAAGGTGGTGGCGGTGTAGAGATATCATCCTGAACACTATGAAGCACTTCAATATGATACTTGATATTGGTAATCTCAATGCCATAGTACTCTACCCGTGATGCCAGATCGTCGATCTTGATGTTAAGGTTCTTAAAGTGATTGTCGAAGGTGCTGAGCATCGAACCAATCTGAGATGACAGTTATTCCAATGCACTCCAGATGGCAGGATGTGGAGTGGATTCTTTTTCCTCATCAACTTTTTCTTTACCTTTTGCCTTCTTTAATTCTGGGCCTCGGCGAGAATATCTTCTTCCTTATCAAGACGAAGTAATCATTTAACCCCTTGGGAGCCCTCAGCTTTTTCCGGGACAGATTCTTCTTCAAATCCCATGTGCCATTGAGACACAAAGCCTGTATTATCTTGAAGGATGCAAAATTGAATTTGGCCACATATTTTATGTCCTTCAATTCTAGGAATGGAATGTTGAAGAACCGGAAGACTTTGGTTAATAGTCGTCCATAAGGCAAGCTTTTGGGAACACTTTTACTTTTCTCGATGGTAGGCATGATATGTTCTACCATGATATAGCCGAGATCCACTATAATTCTCTTGACCAACATAAGCATGAGAAACATATGCATAAAAGTAACTATAGTTTTATGTCATTCAGTTGGCATGAAAATGTTAGTACACATATAATGAAGGATGCGATGCTCAAAACTAAACGCATTCGCTTCTCTCTTGACTAAGTTGACAAATGAGTTTCCTTGGGTGAATATCTTCTCAAAAGCCTCAGTGGTGAAATCCTTGTGTCTGATATTTTGGTGAGTATTGAAGTACTCAATCCAATCAATAGGAATTTCTAATATTTCATCCAAGCCAATGGAAGTAAAATGCATATCTATCCCATTTACTCTTGAAGCATAAGTAGTCCTTATAGTCCGCTCACCTTATTTGTTTATCACTTTTTCAAGATTGGCATAAAATTGATATACAAGATCAGTGTTGATGAGAAAAGGTTCAAAGATGTTTTAATTGCTAATTATTGAAGAATTTTCGTGTTTAGAAAAGCCCGAGATGAATCCAAATCAAGTTGGAGGTCAAACTGTCAACTATCTCATGGTGTTTCATTCTTGGAGTTCAAGTCAAAGTCTAATTTGATTCCTTATGTAATATGCACGAAAATTTGGTGGATGCTTTAAAGATTTTCTATCTTAAATAGGATTTGGAAGATCTTATATAATAAATTTCAGTAGCTTCCAAATATAATTTGTAATCTGATTTCTTTAGTGATTTAGGAGTTCTAGATTTTTTTTAATTTGCTTTCTTAATTATTTAGGATTTTACTATTATAAATACCATTCATATAATACTTTGTAAGGAGAAGATATCAGTTTATCAATAAAGATGTAGAGATCATTTATCTTTGGTTCTTTGAAGAACATTCTTTCTTGACTTATCAATCAATGTTTGGTGGGTTGATTGTGGCGTCTTTCTTATACCAAGGTTCTTGCTTGTCATATAAGTAATGGGTCGCGGTTCCACCATAGCATCCATCTAGAAACGATTCTTGGACGACTTTATTGATTTGGGTTTTCTACAGGTTAGGGCGGGGTTCGTATCAAGTGTATAAAGGCTCTTCATGATCTATTATACTATCCCATCTTTGTCAAGCCACATATGTAAGAATTCTATCAAAGGGAAACTCAAATCTATCAATGATATTTCCAGAGATTACCTGACGATTCTTGAGATAATCGTTGTAACGAACCTCATGATGCTTGCTCCGAAAGAGTTGACTAGAGGCTTGCATGATTTTTTTCTTCTTTGGAACTTCTTGAGTCATTTGAATTTTGCCCTTGGTAGTATTGGTTTTTTCCATTTCTAGGGTTTTGAAATTCAGAAATCAAGGATATGTAAGATGAAAAGTGAATTGAAGAAGAGATGAAGTGTATTTGTGGTGGATTTGTAGTGGGTTATAGGAATTTGAAGAGATGTGACTGATAGGTGAAGAGGTGAGCATGAT
The DNA here is from genome assembly GCA_019593545.1 of Apocynum venetum. NCBI lineage: Eukaryota > Viridiplantae > Streptophyta > Magnoliopsida > Gentianales > Apocynaceae > Apocynum > Apocynum venetum. The sequence continues at coordinate 116,567 of SRSM01000145.1, read as the reverse complement.
TGGAAAATGAAAGGTTGCGTCCGAAAGAAGTATTTTTGTAACGGTCCTACAGGTGCGGTCGATCGGATCGTCGTCCGCTGCATCGTCCTCACATTGACTTTTGTTTATCTGGAACCTTTGCGATTGATGAGTTGAATCTGCGGTCGACCGGAAGTTTTGATACGGGTCGTCCGCCAGTACTCTTGAGGCTTTGCGGTCGATGAGTAATAAGCAGCGGTCGACCGGTTGTCATGATCTTCTGCAAGTCCACTTTATGTTATGTGGACGACTTTCACTCATATGCGGTCAACCCCATCTGCACTGGTGATACTCGACTGATTTTTATGTTATTTAATGACCATATTTTGTTTAAAAATCAGTTAATTATCTTATTTAATGGATATATTTCATGTTTCACTTCTATTTATTTGTTTGTAAGTTTTCCATTGTATTTTAGTTCATTATAAAGATAAAAAGAAGAAGAAGAAATGTTGGAGAAGTTAAAAAAAAAAAATCCATGTCATCCAATGACGTGGCGCAATAAGAAGATGACAAGTGGCGCAATCAGAATGTGACAAGTGGCGCTTCTAGAAGCCGCAATTTGGACCAATGAGGATGCGACATGTGACGAAGTTGGGGAAATTAGGCCACTAACTAAAATTTCAAGACTTTGGGGTGCAAAATGACCATTTTGCCCCTGATTTTTGTGGCTATAAATAGGAAGCTTATTTTTATGATTTAGACACCAATTTAGCTCAAATCTTCTCCATTTCTTTCTTTATTGTCTTCATATTAGTATATTTTTCAGATTTTTTAGAATAATATTTCAAGGCTTTTTGTAATAATATAGTAAAGAAATTATGTCCGGATAATTGCAATATTTCCGGGGAGTATATCTTTCAAATTTTATTTCTAATGTTTATAAATTTCATCTTATATATATTAAATATGTATTGTGAGTAATTTTCTTTTGTTAGCAAGGGTATGTGTTAAGTTATTAATAAATGAAATTATGAGATAATTTTCTTTGTACTTAATTTCTATTTGGATTTATTTAACTAGATTTATGGTCAGTTTACCCGCCTAGTCTTTATTTATTTTGCTTTATGCACTTTAAATATCGCAAATGGATGACCGAGCCATCTATTAGTTTAATTTACTTTTATATCTTATATTTTCTCTATTATGGAATGCCGAACTTCCTAACTAGTTTAATATATTTTTATGTCTTTAATTCTTTTTTTTATGGAAGGCCGAGCCTCCATATTTGTAGTTTAAATTATTTAAATGACTGGTTGAACAACCTAATTTCTTTAGTTAATATAAATCCAATATTTCTTTCTATATATATATGTGTGTGTGTGTGTGTGTGTTTATTTAATATACTTATATATATATGAAAACTTTAAAGCTTTTAATGTCTTAATTTTGATTGAGGACTAATGTCTTGTTTGTACAACTGATAGAGTTTTTGGATTCATGATTTAATCCATGCAATAACAAGATTTCAAGTTTTCAAGAAAGTATACAAGGCAAGACTATCAAGATTTTAAAAACAAGCTTTTATTGGATTAGATAGGAACTAGATGTATAGTTTTAGAGTTATATATTTTGATATCTCTAGTTTTACCTCTAATTGAGTAATGGTTTCTAAAGATTCCTCTATGAACTTAAAATGTTATTTCAAAATGTTTTTAATATGTTAAAATATGTTTTGGTATTTCAAAAACCATGCATTGTGATTTCAAAACTTAAATGGTTCATAAACTCTTGTTGGATTGATACCATAACTTATATGGTTGATTGAAATATCATTTGTGTGTTAGAGTATTATTGATACACAAATGAACATGTTTCAGTCGATCTAAAATGGTTCAGGTATCATCCACAAATTAGTTTATCTTGTGGATGCATGTGCTGTCAAATTTGTTCATCTGTCAACTTGTGGACGACCACGAGGTCGATCGCAGGTGAAGTGAGGTCGACTGTACAATGAAAATTATCATCCGAAGGTTGTCCAATTAGCTTGCAGATGATAGTGCGGACGACCAGTCTGATATGCGGTAGACCGCACTTCTCCTGAGTGAGTTTCCAACAACTTCATTTTTTATTGTTGGGAACAAACCTTTAAATACCAAAACCTTTTGAATTCTTTCTAAGAACAATTTTGGGCAAAAACATTATATATCTTGATCCTATAACATCTTAGAAACATTCTAAAACCCCTTCTAAACATCAATCTTGTTAAAATCATTCAAGAAGGGTTTTTACATTCAAAGGTGAATTTTGAGCAATCTTGGCAAGCCATTAATCAAAGAGGTGATTGTGATTCAATTAATATATCATCACATTAAGGTGATATCTATCAAACTCTCTATCTCTTATTATTGATTGTAATTGTATCAAGATTGCAAGTAACATAAAACCATAAGTGTTAGGGGAGCCTTGTGTAGGTTGCTTTGTATTCAAGGTTTGTAAAACTTTTGGGTGAACTTTGAATTAAATTGTATTGTTATGATTCACTTAGGAGAGTGGTGAGATTATTGTATAATCAAGGTTGTGTTGTAAAACTCAAGGGTTCAGTGAGTCTTGATTGGTTGAGAGATTATTTGTAAAACCCTAAGGTAATTGGGTGAACCTCTTTTGTAATCTCATGTATTTGATTAGTGAAGGGATTTGGTAAATCCTTGAGTAGGTAACTCAAGGTAGTGGATTAGGTTTTGTTGGATAAACCGAACCACTATAAATCATTGTGTTCATTGCTCTAATTTCTGCATTTTATTTGAACACATTATTTTTCACACAACTAGCATACAAAGTGTTTGATATTTGTTGTCAAAGAGTTGTTTTATTGAATTGAGTTGAAAAATCGGGTAAAAACCTAATTCACCCCTTTTAGGTTTTTCAATTGGTATCAAAGCAGATCTTCTTGTTTGAGGTTTAATCAGAAAGAAGTAAAGATCTTATGGTTCATATAGACGACAATATCATAAGTGAGGGTTACTCTACTAGTAGATCACCTTTGTTGAATGGCTATAACTACACTTTATGGAAAGATAGAATTCATATTTATATTTCCTCCATTGATTTTGATTTATGGAATATTGTTATAAATGGTCCTTATGTTCCCACTAAGATTATAAAGGGAAGAAGTGTTGAGAAAACTCTTAATGAGTTTGATGAAGAGGATAAAAAGAAAATGACTTCAAACTTTATTGCTATGAATATTCTTTGTTGTGCTCTTGATTTAGATGAATACAATAGAGTAAGTGGTTGTAGTTCTACATATGAAAGGTGGAGATTACTTGAAGTTGCACATGAAGGATTGACATGCACATCAAATCAAGAAGAAAGTGAAAAGGAAGAAAACGATCAATCCGAGTTTACAAACACTTGTCTTATGGCTCTTGAAGATGAGGTAAGTACTTCTACCTCACAAACTTTGCATGTTAGTGAAAATGATTGCATGATAATTGTGATATATTTGATCAAGATGAATTTGTTGCTAATCTCTATCATGAAATGAAGAATGTCATCAAGAAGAATAAATTCTTGAAATGTCAAGTTGAAAATTTGTTATTGGAGAATGCTAAATTACTTGATGAAAATTCTTTATTGCTTTATTTTAAAATGACTCTTGATGAAAATATTCTTGGTCTATGTGATAAGATGAAATTTCTTGAAAATGTTAATAATGATCTTGTTATTAGAAACAAGAAATTGAATGACATGATGAGTGACTATGATGCTATGAAGTTGAGAATAGATGATTTAAGTGTTAGCTTACATAAACTCACATGTGGTAGAGATAATTTGAATAAATTACTTGGTACTCAAAGACTCTCTAATAATAAGAGAGGTATTGGTTTTATTGATACACATGATGATGTCTCGCATACACATAAAAATATATCACACAAGAATATCTTACATGCACATCATAGAGTACATCATACACATCACACTCATACTCATATGTTATCAAGAAAATGTTGTACCTATTGTGGTAAGTTTGGCCATAAGGTAAATATATGTTATGCCAAGAAGAAAATCGAGAATGGTGCGAAAAATATTTGGATTGTTAAAACAAATTCGACTAATTCTCATGGATCCAAAGTCACTTGGATACCAAAAGTTTCATCTTTTTTGTAGATAACTCAATATGTTGATCATGAAGGAGTAATACAACATGTCAAGAGAATTTGCTCAATCCACATGATCAAATATGATATACTAAGGTACAATGTTCTTCATGAAGGTAATAAAAAAAAATTCATTCTTTTGAGATTGAATCATTAGTAAGAATTTATTGGTTATGAATTTTGTAAACCTTGTTCATAATGTTATATGTGTTACATATGGTTGAAAAGTATTTTTAATACAATTACTTGATTAGTTCTCTAATTAGATTTTGTATTTTGTATATGCTAAATTATTTCCTCATGAAACATGTAAATTGCATATAGTGATAATTGAGTTGTCTTGCCATATTGTTTGATATAATTCTTTTACAAACTTTTCTCATAAACGCTGAATATATTATAAATATCATTCGATTGTTCACATGATATAAGTTAATTTTGTCTTTAAGTGAAGACTAGTAGTTTTGGTGAACTTGCGGACGACCCTTGAGAAGGTTCCGGTCAACCGCATGGAAAAATTGATCATCCACTAAGTGGACAGTAAGGTTGTGGACAACCTAAGGAAAAGTTTGGTCGATTGCAAGCCCAAGAATGGTCATTTGCAAGTACGAAGAAATGAAAATATGTATGATCTTTATCTGATGTTCTAATTGAACAAGTTGTTAAATGCCTTGCTTTGAAAAATGATGATACATATTTAGTTGCAAAAGCTTCTCAATAAAATGTTGTTGTTGAAAGGAAAAATCTTACTTTACAAGAAATGACATGCTCCATATTATGTGAAAATTATTTGCAAAAATATTTTTGGGTTGAATTTATGAATACTTCTTACTATATTGTTAATAGAGTGCTTATTAGATCATTTGTTAATAAAACCCCTTATGAACTTATGTTTGACAAAACTCCTTCCATTTCCTACTCTAAAGTGTTTGGTTGTAAATGGTTTATTCTAAATGTCAAAGACAATTTTGGTAAGTTTGACAAGAAATCCAATGAAGCTATGCTCCTTGGCTACTCTTCAAATAGAAAAGCTTGTCGTTTTAAAATAAAAGAACTATGGTTATTGATGAAACTATTCATGTTGTATTTGATGAGTCTAACATTTACTTGCCAAGAGATGAGAATGAAGGTGATTTTCAAGAGCTACCTATTGAGTCAACAAACAAAGATATTGTTCAGTCAAATGAATATCATTCAATACCTAAGGATGAAAGTGGAGAGATCATTGACATTCAATAATCAACCTCACATGAAGAAGAGACAAGTCATGATCTTCCCAAAGGAATGGAAATACGTCCATAATCATCCAAATGATCAAATCATTGGTAATCCCAATAAAGGGGTAAAAACAAGAAGACACTTTATAAATTGTGTTGATAATCTTTCATTATTGTCTCATATAGTACCTAGGAACATTGATGAGGCTCTTAGTGATGATTTTTGGATCATTATCATCTAAGAAGAGCTAAATCAATTTGAAAGGAGCAAGTTTGGGAACTTGTACCTAAACCTTCAAATCACATCATTATTGGTACAAAATGGATTTTTAGAAACATACTTATTGATCATGGTATTGTCACTAGAAATAAGGCTAGACTTGTTGCTCAAAGATATAATCAAGAAGAGGGCATTGATTATGATGAGATTTTTTCCCCAATTACTAGATTAGAGTCCATTAGAATGTTACTTGCATTTGCATATTTTATAGGTTTTAAATTACTTCAAATGGATATTAAAAGTGCATTTCTAAATTTGTTACATCCAATAGGTAGTTTATGTTGAACAACCTCCTGGTTTTGTGCATGAATCTTTTGAAAATCATGTTTACAAACTTTCGAAAGCTTTATATGGTTTGAAACAAGCTTCAAGAGCTTAGTATGAAAAGCTTAGCATCTTCCTCATTGAAAAAGGATTGACTAGAAGAATTGTAGACACTACACTATTTTTAAACAATAAAGTGCATGACATTTTAATTGTTCAAATTTATATTGATATTATATTTAAGTGAACTTTGTTATTAAAATTGATGTGTTTATCCATTGGCCGAGAAAATGTTCTATTTTAGAAAGTTATTGAGTGTTTATATACAATTGCTAATGAGTTTGTCATTGTATAGCTCTTTTAATTATCAAAACAACGATTTTTGGTTGATTATAAGTTGCTTAGAAGAAATTTCAAATGACACCTGAAGAAGGTGCGGTCGACCGCATCTTATAGGAGTATCACCGAAGAATAGCCAGTGGCTTTGTGGAAGACCTCAAGAAAATCTTCGATCGACCGCAAAGTAGACAGAGGACTTGTGGACGACCAATATCAAATTTCCGGTCGACTGCAAGCAATAAGCAGAAAACTTGCGGACGACCACAATCAAATTGTTCGATCGACCGCACAAACTGATTCTATTGTCCGAAAGAAGAAATAACAAGGGATAAGCATATTGGATCAAAAAGTGGTTCAACCAAATATCAAATAGTACCAAAGAAGAAGAAGAGCAACACTACTTCTTTATTCACAAGTAAGGAGAATTAAATTTGATTATATGACTATATCGAGCTTTGACATGTGATTCTTGAAAGTACCATCTATTCCAATAAATTTCATTTTTGAAAATATCTTGAAGTATTTTCTAATGAAGGATGATATGATATTATTGTGCATGATAAGCCTATATACTATGACTATATGCTTTAATGCTATTCTAATCTAGAGAAAAATATTTTTGAAGGATATCAGGTGACATATTATGTGTCTAAAGTATATATTTTTAATATGTTAAAATATGTTTTGGTATTTCGAAAACCATGCATCGTGATTTCAAAACTTAAATGGTTCATAAACTCTTGTTGGATTGATACCATAACTTATATAGCTGATTGAAATCATCATTTGTGTGTTAGAGTATAGTTGATACACAAATGAACATGTTTCAGGCGATCTAAAGTGGTATAGGTATCATCCACAAGTTAATTTATCATGTGGATGCATGTGCTGTTAAATTTGTTCATCTGTCAACTTGTGGACGACCATGAGATTGACCGCAGTGAAGTGAGGTTGACCATAGGTGAAGTGAGGTCGATCGCAGAATGAAAATCATCATCCGAAGGTTGTCCAATGAGCTTGTAGATGATGGTGCGGACGACCGGTCTGATATGCGGTTGACCACACTTCTCCTGAGTGAGTTTCCAACAGCTTCATTTTTTATCGTTGGGAACAAATCTTTAAATACCAAAACCTTTGGAATTCTTTCTAAGAACAATTTTGGGCAAAAACATTATATATCTTGATCCTATAACATCTTAGAAACATTCCAAAACCCCTTCTAAACATCAATCTTGTTAAAATCATTCAAGAAGGTTTTTACATTCAAAGGTGAATTTTGAGCAATCTTGGCAAGCCATTACTCAAAGAGGTGATTGTGATTCAAATTGATATATCTTCACATTAAGGTGATATCTATCAAACTCTCTATATCTTATTATTGATTGTAATTGTATCAAGGTTGCAAGTAACATAAAACCATAAGTGTTAGGGGAGCCTTGTGTAGGTTGCTTTGTATTCAAGGTTTGTTTGTAAAACCTTTGGGTGAACCTTGAATTGAATTGTATTGTTAGGATTCATTAAGGAGAGTGGTGAGATTATTGTATAATCAAGGTTGTGTTGTAAAACTCAAGGGTTGAGTGAGCCTTGATTGGCTGAGAGGTGATTTGTAAAACCCTAAGGTGAATTGGGTGAATCTCTTTTGTAATCTCATGTATTTGATTAGTGAAGGGATTTGGTAAATCCTTGAGTAGGTAACTCAAGGATTGGATTAGGTTTTGTTAGATAAATCTAACCACTATAAATCATTGTATTCATTGCTCTAATTTCTGTATTTTATTTGAACACATTATTTGTCACACAATTAGCATAGAAAATGTTTGATATTTGTTGTCAAAGAGGTGTTTTATTGAATTAGGTTGAAAAATCGGGTAAAAAGCTATTTCACCCCCTGTTAGGTTTTTCAATATATTAATTGAGTATTTACATAATTCCTGTTTTAATCAATATAATTGTGTGAATTAATTGGATTGACAATCTAGTTAATGAATGTGAATATATAGATAGGATTATTAATCTTGGTGATATTGAGATACAAATTTATTTCCTTTGGTGACAACAGATAACAAGTTCATTGTTGCATGCACTTAAGAAGTGGTAAGATCACCGGGGAAGAACAAACGAGTAAAACACCAGTTGAGATTAGAGAACAAGCTACGGATCTTGAAGAAGGCAAAGTAGAAAATCAACCGGATACCCAACTTATTTCTGGTGATATTCTTCCTGCTCATCTTTTTAATATGGCTTTGAATCCAAGATCTCTAAAAGAACTCGCTGCTCCTACTCTTGATGAACAACCTTTATGCATTATTTTTCCACAAGTTGATGCTAATTTTATAATGCATATTGGTTTATACAATGTTTGTCAACCTTTAATGGATTACCTGGAGAAGATCTACTTAGGCACATTAAGGAATTTCATGTTATTTGCACTAATTTGGAACAAGAAGGAAGAAGAGATGAAGTTATTAAACTGCGTTCTTTTCCTTTTAGCTTACAAAATAGTGCAAAAGATTGGTTATATGATTTGCCTTCGAGATCTATTCAAGATTGGACTAGAATGCAAAGAGCTTTTCTAGCTAAATATTATCTTGCATTTAAAACTGCAACAGTGCGAAAAGATATAAGTTGTATAAGACAACAAACTGGTGAAACATTGTATGATATTGAGAAAGATTTAAAAGATTATGTGCTAGTTGTCCTCATCATCATATACCTAAACAATTATTAATTCAATATTTTTATGAGGGTTTGATTTCTTATGACAGGATGACATTTGAGTATTTATATAATTCATGTTTTAATCAATATAATTGGATTGGCAATCTAGTTAATGAATGTGATTATATAACTTGGATTATTAATCTTGTATTAATGATTCAAGTAGCATCTATTAGTTTAATTGAGTTGCAGCTCTTGACTTAATTAAATTAGTAGCGAAATTATATAATTTGAATTGTATATAATTAAGCTGATTGTTATATACAATTTAATGTTGGTGATGCCTTATTTGTTGAATGCAAAGTGGTGTTTAATTAAATTAGAGATTAATCTGTCTGAATTGATTTGGATTAATCTATTTTGTAAGGATAGGAATCTGTCTGAGTTGATCGTGATTCTAAAACAAACTACTTAATAATGTATTTATCTATGATTAATCCCATGAAAAAAATAACTTGATACTAGTTCATTGCTAACGCCTTTTATATAATTTATATTCTAAATTCCATTTTAATCCTATTCACAAATCCAAAAACCCCAAAAATATTTATTTTAATTGTTGTTTTTTTTCTTGTTTTCAAAATACCAAAACCCCCAAAACTTTTTCCAATTAATGATTTTAATTTAAGAGTTGATAAATCTCTGTGGATTCGATCTCTACTTTCCCTATCTATATAGGAATTGTTAGGTTTAAATTTGAGAGCCGTACGACAGACTTCGTCTACAAGTTTGTTTCTTGCTATACCATGAAACTAAGGAATAAAATTGACAGTGACCACTAGTACTCTTACGTTCTACTTGACATCTCGTATAATCTACATCAGTATATGTTATTAACTCAAATGACACAGATTTAGGATACCATAAACCAAAATCTATAGTCTCTTTCAAATATCTAAGAATACGTTTGACAACAATTAAATGAGATTCTCTAGGAGATGCTTGAAATCTAGCGCATAAACAAACAGAGAATATAATATCATGTCTACTAGTAGTTAAATATAAAAGACTACCAATCATACCTTTGTATCTAGTTTGATCAACCATCTTACCATTTTCATCTTTGTCCAATTTAATAGACGTGTCCATAGGAGTATCAATCTCCTTTGAATAAGCCATTCCAAACCTTTTCAGTAGTTCTTTTGTGTACTTGGCTTGGTTAATGATGTACTCATAAATTAACTGATTTTTATGTTATTTAATGACTATATTTTGTTTGAAAATCGGTTAATTATGTTATTTAATGGATATATTTCATGTTTCCCTTCTATTTCTTTGTTTGTAAGCTTTTCAGTGTATTTTAGTTTATTATAAAGATAAAAAGAAGAAGAAGAAATGTTGGAGAAGTTAAAAAAAAAAAAAATCTATGTCACCCGATGACGTGGCGCAATGAGAATATGACACATGGCGCAATAAAAAAATGACAAGTGGCACAATCAGAAGGTGGCAAGTGGCGCTTCTAGAAGCCGCAATTTGGACCAATGAGGACGCAACATGTGGCGAAGTTGGCCAATTAGGCCACAAACTAAATTTTCAAGACTTTGGGTTGCAAAATGACTATTTTGCCCCTGATTTTTGTGGCTATAAATAGGAAGCTTATTTTTATGATTTAGACACCAATTTAGTTCCAATATTCTCCATTTCTTTTACAATTTCTTTCTTTATTGTCTTCATATTAGTATATTTTTCAGATTTTTTAGAATAATATTTCAAGGCTTTTTGTAATAATATAGTAAAGAAATTCTGTCTGGATAATTTCAATATTTCCGGGGAGTTTATCTTTCAAATTATCTTTCTAATGTTTATAAATTTCATCTTATATTTATTAAATATGTATTGTGAGTAGTTTTCTTTTGTTAGCAAGGATATGTGTTAAGTTATTAATAAATGGGATTATGAGATAATTTTCTTTGTACTTAATTTCTATTTGGATTTATTTAACTGGACTTATGGTCGGTTTACCCGCCTAGTCTTTATTTATTTTGCTTTATGCACTTTAAATATCGCAAATGGATGGCTGAGCCACCTATTAGTTTAATTTACTTTTATGTCTTTTATTTTCTATATTATCGAAGGGTGAGCCTCCTAACTAGTTTAATATATTTTTATGTCTTTAATTCTTTTTTTTTATGGAAGGCCGAGCCTCCATACTTTTAGTTTAATTTATTTAAATGGCCGGTCAAACTGCCTAATTTCTTTAGTTAATATAAATCCAATATTTCTTTCTATATATATGTGTGTATTTATTTAATATAATTATATATATATTAATTAAGTATTTATATAATTCATGTTTTAACTAATATAATTGTGTGAATTAATTGGATTAACAATCTAGTTAATGAATGTGATTATATAGCTAGGATTATTAATCTTGTATTAATGATTCAAGTAGCATCTACTAGTTTAATTGAGTTGCAACTCTTGGCTTAATTAAATTAGTAGCGGAATTATATACCTTAAATTGTATATAATTAAGCTGATTGTTATATACAATTTAATGTTCGTGATGCCTTATTTGTTTAATGCAATTTGATTGAGCATCCTATACACGCTGGTTGGTAGTGTTGTTTAATTCAATTAGAGATTAATCTGTCTGAGCTGATCGGGATTAATCTATTTTGTAAGGATAGAGATTTGTCTGAGCTGATCGAGATTCTAAAACTAACTACTTAATAATGTATCTATCTATGAATAATCCCATGAAAAATATAACTTGATACTAGTTCCTTGCTAACGCTTTTTATATCATTTGTATTCCAAATTTCGTTTTAATTCTGTTTACAAAATCCAAAACCTCAAAAATATTTATTTTAATTGTTGTCATTACCTTATTCTCAAAATTCTAAAACCCCCAAAACCTTTTCGGATTAACAATTTTAATTTAAGAGTTGACAAATCTCTGTGGATTCGATTCCTACTTTCCCTATCTACATAGGAATTGTTAGGTTTAAATTTGAGAGCCGTACGACAGGCTTCGTCAAATTTTGGCACCGTTTGCAGGGGATTTGTTTTAATTTCTTATATTAAAATTGTTAATCTCTTTATTTTGTTACAGATTTCATTCCTTTGGTGATATTGAGATACATATTTCATTCCTTTGGTGACACTAGATAACAAGTTCATTGTTGCATGCACTTAAGAAGTGGTAAGATCACCGGTGAAGAACAAAGGAGTAAAACACCAGTTTAGATCAGAGAACAAGTTATGGATCTTGAAGAAGGCAAAGCAGAAAATCAACCGGATACCCAACTTATTTATGGTGATATTCTTCTTGCTCATCTTTTTAATATGGCTTTGAATTAAATATCTCTAAAAGAACTCACTGCTCCTACTCTTGATGAAAAACCTTTATGCTTTATTTTTCCACAAGTTGATGCTAATTTTAAAATGCATACTGGTTTTATACAATGTTTGCCAACATTTAATGGATTACCTGGAGAAGATCTACTTAGGCACATTAAGGAATTTCATGTTATTTGCACTAATTTGGAACAAGAAGGTACAAGAGATGAAGTTATTAAACTACGTTCTTTTCCTTTTAGCTTACAAAATAGTGCAAAAGATTGGTTATATGATTTGCCTTCGGGATCTATTCAAGATTGGACTGGAATGCAAAGAGCTTTTCTAGCTAAATATCATCTAGAACTGCAACAGTCTGAAAAGACATAAGTGGCATAAGACAACAAACTGGTGAAACATTGTATGAATATTGGGAAAGATTTAAAAGATTATGTGCTAGTTGTCCTCATCATCAAATACCTAAACTTCCTCCAAAGCAGAAAGATCCAGGTATATTCGTTATCGCTTGTATCTAAATTACTTGATGATGCCCAATGAAATTATACCACAACTGAGAAAGAACTCTACTGTGCTATTTTTTCTCTAGAGAAATTTAGATCTTATCTATTGGGAACAAAAGTGATTGTTTATTCATATCATGCATATCTAAAGTACCTGTTAAAAAAGAATGAGTCTAAACCAAGACTACTGAGATGGATTCTCTTACTCCAAGAATTTGACCTTGAAATCCGAGATAAGAAGGGAGCAGAGAATCTTATTGCTGATGATTTGAGTCGACTCACATATGAAGGGGAAGTATCTCTTATTTTTGATTTATTTCCTGATGAGCATCTTTATGCATTGCATGGAATTATACATTGGTATGCTAATATGGTTAATTATATTGTTATCAAAGTATTTCCAATTCATTTATCTAAGCCTCAAAAGGATAAAATTAGAAATGACTCAAAACACTACCTTTGGGATGATTAGTACCTTTTCAAAAGTTGCGCAGACAATGTCATACGCAGATGTGTTCCAAATAATGAAATTCAATCCATATTGAATTTTTGTCATACTTTTGAATGTAGAGGTCATTTTGGACCAAAACGAACTGCTAGAAAAATTCTGGAAAGTGAATTTTATTGGCCTACTCTTAACAAAGATGCATATTACTTTGTTAAGTCTTGCAATGAATGTCAAAGAGTTGGTAATATATCCAAGAAAGATGAAATGCCTTTGAAGACTATATTAGTTTGTGAACTTTTTGATGTACGAGGCATTGATTTCATGGGACCTTTTCCTTCGTCTTTTGGAAATACTTACATCTTACTTGCAGTGGATTATGTATCCAAATGGATTGAAACTAAGGCTACTCGAACAAATGATTATAAAGCAGGTGTGACATTTATCAAGGATAATATATTCCATAGATTTGGAATACCAAAGGCCATAATCAGTGACAGAGGTACGTATTTTTGCAACAAGGTAGTAGAAAATCTGTTTTAAAGTTTCTACTGCCTATCATCCTCAAACAAATGGACTTGCTGAAATCTCTAACAAGGAAATTAAGTCCTTTCTAGCTAAAGTAGTCAATCCTAATAGGAAAGACTGGAGCCTTAGATTGGGAGATGCTCTTTGGGCATATAGAACTGCATTCAAAACCCCTATTGGTATGTCACCATTTAGATTGGTTTATGGTAAAACATGTCATCTACCTGTGGAATTAGAACATAAGGCATTTTGGGCCATTAAACAATGTCTTCTTAATCTTGATGATGCACAATCTAATCGAAAACTGCAAATTCAAGAATTAGAAGAGATTAGAAATGATGCCTATGTTAATTCCTGGATTGCAAAAGAAAAGATGAAATATTACCATGAAAAAAATCTTTCAAGGAAAAATTTCAATATTGGTGATAAGGTTCTACTCTATAATTCTCGTCTGAGACTGTTTCTAGGAAAGCTAAAGTCAAGGTGGATTGGCCCATTTGTTATCATTAATATATTTAATCACGGGTCAGTGGAGGTAAAAAGTCTTCAAACGAGCAAAATTTTTAAAGTGAACGGTCATCTCCTGAAACCTTTTCATGAAGGATTTGTCGAACAAATTATCGATTCCATTGCTTTTGAAGACCCACCACAAAAAAAGAATTAAAATCTGTGCTCGTTGAAGACCCATCGCTTTCTTAAATACTTTTGAATTGTTTGATTTTCCTTTTTCACTTTTTAGCTTGCAGGCCTAGCAGAAATTGTTGAATACGCGTCTTCTCGAATACTGAAAGATGGCATATTTAAGTTAATTAAATGTCCAACAGTGATTAAACATGGCTTTAAATAGCTTGCTTAATTGTTGAAAGAATCACCAAACGATTTCTGCTAATTTCCTTTCAAGAGTAAATTCCATCTGCAAGGTATTCTTTCATTTTTACATTTTATTTTGTCTTTCCATCCCTTCTTTCTTTCTATCTCTTGGTTACATAATGGATGATTCAATAATGAAAATGAGAAGATATTATCCATTGCTCCCTGTTAATTATTTGAGAAAAATCTATCTGATGAGATTGGAGCGTATGAAATTACTAGTATCCATTGGAATGCCTGAGGATATTAGGTGGATAATTGAAGCTAATGTCCGAATTAGTGGTGAACATCCAGCTTTTCCCAAACGTCCACCTGGGTTGGGGAAGAGTAGTTATGCAAATAAACGGAGAGGTAAAGGAATGAAAGTCTGTTATAAATGTGCTAGATGGAACTGTGATGCCAGTTGTCGTTCACTTGGATATTTATCCGATAATCGGGAAGACAAAATTGCTTTCATTAAGAATGTACTGAGTAAAGAGTCATTAGATAATATCAAACTGACTCTTGATTCGCATTTTAGTGGATACGTTCAAATGAAAATTCTCGGGTTATGGAAACAATTAAAAATTGAACAACTCCGGTACACTCTTCGGTATCTGAATTTAAACGATCCCGTTTGCCAGTTTTTAAGAAAGTTGGATGAGCAGCATACCCCCGACTCATAGAAGGTGTTTGAAACCGTTACTGGACGTAAAACCAGAGGAATATGTGAGCCACAATCTCAACTACTTGCTTTTATTTATTTCTTCCTTGATTTGCTTTATTTGTTTGTTTCTTTTTAGTGTGTAACAGAATCACTTTTGAAGTCATTACTATGGAAGGTCCATCAATTAGAA
Organism: Apocynum venetum; assembly: GCA_019593545.1. Taxonomy (NCBI): domain Eukaryota; kingdom Viridiplantae; phylum Streptophyta; class Magnoliopsida; order Gentianales; family Apocynaceae; genus Apocynum; species Apocynum venetum. Next base: position 101,146 of record SRSM01000145.1, on the reverse strand, counting down.
GTCTAACAAACATCGCAGTGTTTGGAGGAACAACAGTGGGTGCTACTGTTTCGCATCTAACTGCTGCTATCCAATTGGGAAGAGTACTAGCTCATCGAAATATCAGTCTAGTATATGGAGGAGGAAATGCTGGATTAATTGGAGAGGTTGCTCAAGCACACCAGTCATACCAAACACTTATTCAGATTGAAACAAATCAGCCAAAAAAAGTTCTCGCGGTAGGTGTAATTCTCACTCCTCTGAAACAAATATATGGCAAAACAATTGGACATGAGATACAAACAAAATCATTTTATGAACGCATGACACTCATGTTGCATAACTGTGATGCTTCCATAGTCATACCAGGAGAATATGAGGTATTAGAATGCTTGTTCAATTTAACATTCTGGTTTAACATGAAATTGCACACTAAACCAATTGGTCTTTTAAATGTTGATCACTACTTTGATGGTTTGTTAGCATTTCTTGACATAGCTGTTACACATAAGCTTCTATCTCCAGTAGCACGAAGAATAATTGTATATGCACCCACAACCAAGGAGCTATTGGATGAATTAGTAACTTTTGTACCAGAGACAGATCCAGAAGTACCTCCAATTAACTGGTCAATTTCCGGTAACAAGAGAAAAAGAGATTCACTAGATTTAGAGTTAAAGTTGTAAGTTTTTCTTTTTAAATAAATGTGTGTTTTTTTCTTTTTTATTAAAAGCTGTGGAATAATGTTATTGTTTTTAAAACTTTGTGTATTTTTAAATTGAGGACAATGTAATTCCCAAGTGTGAGGGGTGGTTTGAGTAAAGAGTCAAGTGATTAATCTCATTTGATTCTTAATCCACACACTTGTTATTTTGTTGAATAAATCATGCATGTATTATAACTTTTTAAGATGTTAGGTAATTTTGTGTTAAATTTTTTAATCCTTTTATAATTGTACCCCTTTCTGTAAAAAACAAATTTTCGTAAATCATTTGAATATCTTAACAATTTGACAAAAACGTTCTTATTTAACTAATGTGGCTAAATCTTTTATGTTATAAAACCCAGAGTTAAAAAAATTAGTATTGTGATTTGATGATAATGTATGTTTACTATGTGTTTTAGTACATTTAAGGTGACTCTCTACACACTAGAACTTGTTCTTTCACATGTTTGAGACGAAATTTAATTAAGATCTTGGTTGATTTGGGGATGACATAAGGCCTTCTTTGATAGTTTGAGCCTTTCTGAACGAACCATACTTATAAATATCCCTCGATCCTACTTTGAGCCAACATGTATGAATGGTTTAATTACCATTTAATTTCTTTGATAAATAGCCTCGTTTATTACTTTTCTATCCATATACTTTATTGAGAATGTATTAAACATGTGTTAATCTGTATCGAAAAGTTATGCACACTGTTGATAAAGGATTATGAGATATTATCAAAAACAAATTGAAAGGTATAAAGCTCATTTATTTGGTCTCTTCAAAAAAAAAAGAGAAAAAGAAGAGAAAGAAAAAGAAAAAGAAAAAGAAATAAAAGATATCATGGCTAAGGTTTTCGTCAAGAGGTGGTAATTCATTCTCAATTTAAACTCTTGATATATTTTGTATATTCCTATCATTCGTTTGTAGTCAAATCACGAGCTTAACATTACAAGCTTAAAAGTCCTATTTGACCCAGATCGACCAAAATTTTTATCATTAGTGGAGAATATGTGAGTTTACAAGTTTATAAGTTGTGTTGAGAAACTAAGAATGTATTTTTATTTACATAGTAACTTTGTTATTATCATTTCATTATATTGATAGTATTGTTTAAAAAAAAAAATTATTAAGGGTTTTATGTTTTTCACGGTCACATTTTGTTAACTTTGAATGTTAATGTTAAACTTGTAAATGATATTCAAGCACACGAGCACAATTGTTTTTTAAATAAAAAGGGGCTAATTGTGAAAGTTGTATTGAAATTTATATAACACTTTGTTACCTTATTAATCTTGTTTAAGTTATTTATACTTGTATATTTTATGTTTATATTTTGCTTGAGGGCAAGCAAAGAGATAGTGTGGGGGAATTTGATGTACTCATAAATTAACTGATTTTATATTATTTAATGACTATATTTTGTTTAAAATCGGTTAATTAAGTTATTTAATGGATATATTTCACGTTTCCCTTCTATTTCTTTCTTTGTAAATTTTTCAGTGTATTTTAGTTTATTATGGAGATAAAAAGAAGAAGAAGAAATGTTGGAGAAGTTTTAAAAAAAAAATTTATGTCACCCGATGACGTGGCGCAATGAGAAGATGACACATGGCCAATCAGAAGATGACAAGTGGCGCAATCAGAAGATGACAAGTGGCGCTTTTAGAAGCCGCAATTTGGACAAATGAGGACGCAACATGTGGCGAAGTTGGGGAAATTAGGCCACCAACTAAATTTTCAAGATTTTGGGCTGCAAAACGACCATTTTCCCCTGATTTTTGTGGCTATAAATAGGAAGCTTATTTTTATGATTTAGACACCAATTTAGCTCCAATCTTCTCCATTTCTTTTGCAATTTCTTTCTTTATTGTCTTCATATTAGTATATTTTTTTCAGATTTTGTAGAATAATATTTCAAGGTTTTTTGTAATAATATAGTAAAGAAATTATGTCCGAATAATTTCAATATTTCTGGGGAGTTTATCTTTCAAATTTTCTTTCTAATGTTTATAAATTTCATCTTATATTTATTAAATATGTATTGTGAGTAGTTTTCTTTTGTTAGATATTAAATTCATCCAGCATTGTCTTAGAGAAATCTTTGCACATATTTTCATTAGTAGCTCCAAATATGATATCATCAACATATATTTGAACAATCAAAATATCATGTGCTTTGTTTTTAATAAAAAGTGTAGTATCTACTATTCCTCTTGATTGAACAATAATTAGATTGGTTTTAGAAGTCTAATATGTTGTTTATTGAGATAAAATCTACCTAATTGTGTGTTTATGTTCTTAAGTTGGTTCTTTACACTTTTATCCTTGTTTGCAGGTATTTTGAAGGTATTTTAACATGTTTAGAAGGCATTGGAGGAAGATAGGAGGCTTAAGAAATTGTTTTGCAGGCAAAATGGAGTGGACGCGTCTCAAAAACCAATTGGACGCGCACTTGAAGAAGTGGACGCGTCCCTATTCATCCACACGTCCATTCTCAGTATTTTTGGAGCCCACACGTCCACTTGGACGTTTCTGATAGTCCCGCACGTCCACTTTTGACAGCATACGCGTCCAATCTTCGAATTGAAGATTTTGGACAGTTTTTGAGTAGTTTTGAATTAGGACTCTTATGTAACTAACCCTAGGACTTGTTTTAACTATTTATAGGGTTTATTAGCTTAGTTTTTGGGGTGTCAAGCACCTTAGTTACTTTGTTCCTGAGCATTGTAGGAGATAAAGGGTTGGAGCTTCTTGGGAAATCAGATTTTCGTCTAATGAGTTTCTCTCTTTCCCTTAATCTTTTTGTGATGTTTTCTTTTATGGATTGTGAGTAAACGCTTATAGTTGGTAAGGACATGTATTAGATTTACTTTATTCGGGAATATGACATTTTTTTTTGTTATTAAAAATTGGATCTTTTCAAGGGATCATTATTTTATTTGGGTATTTGAACTGAAAGCCCTAAAGTTTTTAATGTCTTAATTTTGATTAATGGCAAACATTGATGAGGACTAATGTCTTATTTGTACAAGTGATAGAGTTTTTGGATTCATGATTTAATCCATGCAACAACAAGATTTCAAGTCTTCAAGGAAGTATACAAGTCAAGACTATCAAGATTTGAAGACAAGCTTTTATTGGATTAGATAGGAACTAGAGGTATAGTTTTAGAGTTATATATTTTGATCTCTAGTTCTACCTCTAATTGAGTAATGGTTTCTAAAGGTTGCTCTATGAACTTAAAACGTTATTTCAAAATGTTTTTAATATGTTAAAATATGTTTTGGTATTTCGAAAACCATGCATCGTAATTTCAAAACTTAAATGGTTCATAAACTCTTGTTGGATTGATACCATAACTTATATGGTTGATTGAAATCATCATTTGTGTGTTAGAGTATTGTTGATACACAAATGAACATGTTTCAGTCGACCTAAAGTGGTCCAGGTATCGTCCATAAGTTAGTTTATCTTGTGGATGCATGTGCTGTCAAATTTGTTCATCTGCCAACCTGTGGACGACCATGAGGTCGACCGCAGGTGAAGTGAGGTCGACCGCAAATGAAGTCCGGTCGACCGGAGGATGAAAAAATCATCATCCGGTGGTTGTCCAGTGAACTTGAGGATGATGGTGCGGACGACCAAGTCTGATTTGCGGTCGACCGCACTTCTTGAATAGGTTTCCAACAGCTTCTTTTTTGACCGTTGGAAACAAACCTTTAAATACCAAAACCTTTGGAATTCTTTCTAAGAAGATTTTTTGAGCAAAAACATTGTATATCTTGATCCTATAACATCTTAGAAACATTCCAAAACCCTTTCTAAACATCAATCTTGTTAAAATCTTTAAAGAAGGGTTTTTACATTCAAAGGTGTATTTTGAGCAATCTTGACAAGCCATTACTCAAAGAGGTGATTGTGATTCAAATTGATATATCTTCACATTAAGGTGATATCTATCAAACTCTCTATGTTTTATTATTGATTGTAATTGTATCAAGGTTGCAAGTAGCATAAAACCCTAAGTGTTAGGGTGAGCCTTGTGTAGGTTGTTTTGTATTCAAGGTTTGTTTGTAAAACCTTTGGGTGAACCTTGAATTGAATTGTTGTGTTAGGATTCACTAAGGAGAGTGGTGAGATTATTGTATAATCAAGGTTGTGTTGTAAAACTCAAGGGTTGAGTTAGCCTTGATTAGTTTGAGAGGTTATTGTAAAACCCTAAGGTGAATTGGGTGAGCCTCTTTTGTAATCTCATTTATTTGATTAGTGAAGGGATTTGATAAATCCTTGAGTAGGTAACTCAAGGTAGTGGATTAGGTTTTGTTGGATAAACCGAACCACTATAAATCATTGTGTTCATTGTTTAATTTCTGCATTTTACTTGAACACTTTATTTCTCACACAACTAGCACACCAAGTGTTTGATATTTGTTGTCAAAGAGGTGTTTTATTGAATTAGGTTTAAAAATCGGATAAAAACCTAATTCACCCCCCCTCTTAGGTTTTTCAATTGGTATCAGAGCAGGTCTTCTTGTTTAAGGTTTAATCACCTAGAAGTAAAGATCTTATGGCTCATATAGACAACAATATCATAAGTGAGGGTTACTCTACTAGTAGACCACCTTTGTTGAATGGCTATAACTACACTTTATGGAAAGATAGTTTTCATATTTATATTTCCTCCATTGATTTTGACTTATGGAATATTGTTATAATGGTCCTTATGTTCCCTCTAAGATTATAAAGGGAAGAAGTGTTGAGAAAACTCTTAATGAGTTTGATGAAGAGGATAAAAAAAAAATGACTTCAAACTTTATTGCTATGAATATTCTTTGTTGTGCTCTTGATTTAGATGAATACAATAGAGTAAGTGGTTGTAGTTCCGCATATGAAATGTGGAGATTACTTGAAGTTGCACATGAAGGATTGACATACACATCAAATCAAGAAGAAAGTGAAAATGAAGAAAACGATCAATCCGAGGTTGCAAACACTTGTCTTATGGCTCTTGAAGATGAAGTAAGTACTTCTACCTCACAAACTTTACACATTAGTGAAAATGATTGCAATGATAATTGTGATATATTTGATCAAGATGAATTTGTTGCTAATCTCTATTATGAAATGAAGAAAGTCATCAAGAAGAATAAATTCTTGAAATGTCAAGTTGAGAATTTGTTATTGGCAAATGCTAAATTACTTGATGAAAATGCTTTATTGCTTTCTTCCAAAGTGACTCTTGATGAAAATATTATTGGTCTATGTGATAAGGTAAAATTTCTTGAAAATGATAATAATGATCTTGTTATTAGAAACAAGAAATTGAATGACATGATGAGTGACTATGATGCTATGAAGTTGAGAATAGATGATTTAAGTGTTAGCTTACATAAACTCACATGTGGTAGAGATAATTTAAATAAATTACTTGGTGCTCAAAGATTCTCTAATGATAAGAGAGGTATTGGTTTTATTGATACACATGATAATGCCTTGCATACACACAAAAATATATCACACAAGAATATCTCACATGTGCATCATAAAGTACATCATACACATCACACACATACTCATATGTCATCAAGAATATGTTGTACCTATTGTGGTAAGTATGGCCATAAGGTTAATATATGTTATGCCAAGAAGAAAATCGAGAATGGTACAAAAAGTATTTGGATTGTCAAAACAAATTCGACTAATTCTCATGGATCCAAAGCCACTTGGATACCAAAAGTTTCATCTTCTTTGTAGGTAACTCAATATGTTGATCATGAAGGAGCAATACAACATGTCAAGAGAATTTGCTCAATCCACATGATCAAATATGCTATACTAAGATACAATGTTCTTCATGAAGGTCATGAAGAAATTCATTCTTTTGAGATTGAATCTTTAGTAAGAATTTATTGATTATGAATTTTGTAAATTAGATCATAATGCTATATGTGGTTGAAATGTGTTTTCAATACAAATACTTGATAAATTTTCTAATTGGTTTTTGTATTTTGTATATGCTCTTCATGCTAAATTATTTCCTCACGAAACATGTTAATTGCATATTGTGATAATTGAGTTGTCTTGTCATATTGTTTGATATAATTCTCTTACAAACTTTTCTCACAAACACTGATTATCCTATAAATGTCATGATATAAGTGGATTTTGTCTTTAAGTAAAGACTGGTAGTTCTGGTGAACTTGCGGACCACCCTTGAGAAGGTTTCGGTCGACCGCATGGAAAAATTGATCATCCACTAAGTGGACAGTAAGGTTGCGGACGATCCAAGGAAACGTTTTGGTCGACCGCAAGCTCAAGAATGATCATCTGCAAGTGTGAAGAAATGAAAATATGTATGATATCTATTTTGATGATTTAGTTGAACAAAATGTTATATGCCTTTCTTTGGAAGTTGATGATGCATATCTTTGCCATTGTAAATTAGGACATATTAGCATATATACTTTGCATATTTTTACAAAACTTCAGTATGTTAGAGTTTTGCCTAACATTAATTTTGAGAAAGATCATATTTGTGATGCATGTAAACAAGTCAAGAGTTCTTTCAAATCAAAGAAAATGTGTCTACTTCAAAACCTCTTGAACTTGTACATATGGATTTATTTGGTGCTATGAGAACCATGTGAATTGGTGGCAAACTATATGTCTATGTGACTGTTGATGATTTTTATAGATTTACTTGGATTAATTTCTTGTTGAGTAAAGATGAAGTTTTTAAAGCTTTTGTCAAACTCTTTAAACAAGTACAAAACACCATTAGTTGCAAACTTATCTTCATTGGAAGTGATAATGGTAGAGAGTTTTGCAATAGTATTTTAACCAAAATTATGTGATAAGAATAATATATCTCACAATTTTTCAATTGCAAAAGTTCCTCAACAAAATGGTGTTGATGAAAGGAAAATCGTACTTTACAAGAAATGGCTTATTCCATACTATGTGAAAATTATTTGCGAAAATATTTTTGGGTTGAATTTATGAATACTTCTCGCTATATTGTTAATATAATGCTTCTTATATCCTTTGTTAATAAAACCCCTTATGAGCTTATATTTGATAAAACTCCTTCCATTTCCTACTTTAAAGTGTTTGGTTGTAAATGGTTTATTCTAAATGTCAAAGACAATCTTGGTAAGTTTGACAAGAAATCCGATGAAGGTATGCTCCTTGGCTACTCTTCAAATAGAAAAGCTTTTTGTGTTTACAATAAAAGAACTATGGCTATTGATGAAGCTATTCATGTTATATTTGATGAGTCTAATATTTACTTGCCAAGAGATGAGAATGAAGGTGATTTTCAAGAGCTATCTATTGAGTCAATGAACAAAGATATTGTTCAATCAAATGAAGATCATTCAATACCTAAGAATGAAAGTGAAGAGATCATTGACATTCAATAATCAACATCACATGAAGGAGAGACAAATCATGATCTTCCAAAGGAGTGGAAATACGTCCATAATCATCCAAATGATCAAATCATTGGTAATCCCAATGAAGGGGTAAGAACAAGAAGACATTTATAAATTGTGTTGATAATCTTGCATTATTGTCTCATATAGTACCTAGGAACATTGATGAGGCTTTTAGTGATGATTTTTGGATCATTATCATCCATGAAGAGTTAAATCAATTTGAAAGGAGCAAAGTTTAGGAACTTGTACCTAAACGTTAAAATCCCATCATTATTGGTACAAAATGGATTTTTAGAAACATACTTGTTGATCATGGTTTTGTCACTAGAAATATGGCTACACTTGTTGCTCAAAGATATAATCAAGAAGAGGGCATTGATTATGATGAGATTTTTTTTGCCCCAATTACTAGATTAGAGTCCATTAACATGTTATTTGCATTTGCATATTTTATAGGTTTTAAATTATTTCAAATGGATGTTAAAAGTGCTTTTCTAAGTTTGTTTCATCCAATAGGTATTTTATGTTGAACAACCTCCTGATTTTGTGCATGAATCTTTTGAAAATCATGTTTACATACTTTCAAAAGCTTTATATGGTTTGAAACTTGCTTCAAGAGCTTAGTATGAAAGGCTTAGCACATTTCTTATTGAAAAATGATTGACTAGAGGAATGGTAGACACTACACTATTTTTAAAAATAAAGTGCATGACTTTTTAAATTGTTCAAATTTATGTTGATATTATATTTGAGTGATCTTTGTTATTAAAATTGTTGTGTTTATCCATTGGCCGAGAAAATGTTCTATTTTTAGAAAGCTATTGAGTGTTTATATACAATTGCTAATGAGTTTGTCATTGTATAGCTCTTTTAATTATCAAAACAATGATTCTTGGTTGATTATAAGTTGCTTAGAAGAAATTTCAAATGACACCTGAAGAAGGTGCGGTCGACCGCATCTTACGGGAGTATCATCCGAAGAATGGCCAGTGGACTTGCGGAAGACCTTGAGAAAATCTTCGGTCGACCGTATGGTACAAGTCATCGACCGCAAAGTAGACTGAGGACTTGCGGACGACCAATATCAAATTTCCGGTCGACCGCAAAGTAAGCAGAGAACTTGCGGACGACCACAATCGAATTGTTCGGTCAACCGCAGAAACTGATTCTATCGTCCGAAAGAAGAAATAACAAGGGATAAATATATTGGATCAAAAGGTGGTTCAACCAAATCTCAAATGGTACCAAAGAAGAAGAAGAACAACACTACCTTATTCACAAGTAAGGAGTATTAAATTTGATTCTATGACTATCTCGAGCTTTGAAATGTGATTTTTGAAAGTACCATCTATTCTAGTAAGTTTCCTTTTTGAAAATATCTTGAAGTATGTTGCTAAGGAAGGATGATATAATATTATTGTGTATGATGAGCCTATGTATTATGACTATATACTTCAATGCTATGCTAATCTAGAGAAAAATATTCTTGAAGGATATTAGGTTGTATATTATGTGTCTAAAGTATATGGTATTGATTTATATTTCAATTACTATAACTTGGGTGATATTTTGAGTGCTTCTGTTGATGAGATTACATTTTTTTTACTCACCAAGTTTGCTATTATTATGCATTCTCCATTCAAGATTTTAAAGATGCCTTTACAAATGAATAGTCCTTTGTGAATCTTGCAAAAAGGGAATCTATTGTTTTTAGTTTTGAAAATAATATACTTTGTCATATGTGCACCACTATATTTGTACTCATAGATGGTCATATGAAATCTATTACTCATTTGCACATGTTTATTATGCTAATTATGTTCAAAGGAAAACAACTAGATCTTGGTTATCTTATGGATATCGTTCTTTGTTAAGAATGTTAAGAAAATAGCAAAGAGCCTACTTTATGGAAGGTTGTTTTAAAGAGTGTTCAAACAATTTGAATTATCTTTACTTGAGGTTGTTGACATGAGATATCTTCATAAACGCGATTTAGTTGCATACAAGAGGATGCATGACTTATGTTTCAATGATGATTGGGAGTTGAGAAAGAAAATATCTCAAGAAGATTTACTCCAAGCCATTATCGAAATCGCAAGATTAATGGGTGAAAATGTACTCATTATTATTTAAAAGGGGCATTCATGAGAAAGGAATTGGTCAAGAAGAAGTTGAGATATCAAGAGGTATAAAGAGAAAAGTTGATCAACTAGAAGGAGAAGAAAATATACCACTTGATACTTCCACTAGAGAAAGAATAAGGAAAGGGAAGACATCAATAGAAAAAGGAAAAGGAAACTCCTTTTGATACTTCTATTAGAAAGAAACTGAGGGAAGGAAAATGATTGATGCAAGAGGAATATAGGTTTTTTTTCCTCCTACAAAAGATGCCTTGTGGAATGATTTGGAGCATCTCTCAAATAAGATGGATATTATCCTTGAGAAATTCAATACTAAAATCCAAGATGTGCTTGAAGAAGTTGTTCAACTTGAAATCAAGAGTAAAGTTTCTTCATCACAAGATTGACAATATATCTATTCATCTTGAGGCATTATATGGAGTCCACATAGATATTTCTTCACATTTTGATGAGAAGACCACATATATGACAAAGAATCCTATTACTCATATTGTTGTATCATCAAGTAGTATTGAGCCATATATTGCTGCTGATACATCCTCTACCATCATTTCAGAGGATACCACTATAGTGACTACTATTGATGATCTACCAGTTGAAGCTATTATCATTCCAGAGACCACTCTTTCACCACAATCTTTTTTGCAGTCTAAGGTCTATGCTCCCAAGCCTCGAACTCTAGCTTTGGCTACTTGCGGATCATCTTTATAGCTTTCATTTTCTTTTATATCTATAATGCATTATTTTCATATGTTTTTTGCTACATTATGATCTCTTCATGTAGTAATATTTTAAGTAATGTAGTTTATTGGTTTGATTATTCCCCATGATGACTCCTTGGTAATATAGAGATTTTATTATATGCTTTTGACCTTATTTTAATCCTTCATACACATTCTTTTGAATGATGACAAAGGGGGAGAAAAACTAAGTGTTGATAGCAATGTTTAGGAGTTATATTTGTATTGTGTTCTTTTGGAAACTAACATTTTGCAGGAAGATGAAGATTGAGAAAAACTAAGTGTTGATAGCAATGTTTAGGAGTTATATTTGTGTTGTATTCTTTCGGAAACTAACATTTTGCAGGTAGCAAATGTTTAGGAGTTATATTTGTGTTGTATTCTTTGGAAAGTAACATTTTGCAGGAAAATGGAGATCAAGAACACTTACAACAAAAGGGGAGAATTTAATGCAAGGAGGAAAAACCATCAAAGAAAGATTCTTGAAGCTCAGTAATTTTTGAGGAAAATCAAGAATATGTACAAAAGGGAAGAAATGACAAAAGGAGAGATTTTGAGGAACTTGAAGTATTTGAAGTGCACTTGACGATCACGTTCATCAAAACCAAACTTTACAAGGTTAAGTATGGCTATCCTTGGTTTAAAATTTATGTATTTCTAAGTTTTTGAGATATTGAGATTGAAGGAGAATGAGAATTGTGTTGTTAATGGCTGGGTTGGCCTCATATGTGACTTTGTGTGATATATCTCATCTCTTTTGCATTGTTGAGTTTGTATTGTGATATTGAATTTTATAAGAGTTACAAAGGAAATTCTGTCAAATTTTTTACAAAACTGATGCATATTGATAGGGGGAGCTTTATAAATGTTTTTATAGTCTATCTATATGCTCTTAATTCTGGAAGGAAGGAGGATACGGAGGTTGGTGGAAAAATAGGCTTCTTTAAGCCTATATAAGCTAGGAAGTGATCTCATATACTTACAATGAATCTTTTCATCTTGAGATCCTATAATTGTTCGAAAATTGTTTCATTCAATTTCTTGATATCATCAAACAAATTGGTTATATGTTATATGTGATATCTTACAAATACCTAGCATATTGTAAGGGCGAGCATTTTTAAAAGTTTCATTACATATTATATAAACTCTTCCTTACTTTGAATCCTTGCACTTAATTGTTTTACCTATCACATTGCATCAATATTTGTCATCATCAAAAAGGGGGAGATTGAAAGCCCTAAAGTTTTTAATGTCTTAATTTTGATTAATGGCAAACATTGATGAGGACTAATGTCTTATTTGTACAAGTGATAGAGTTTTTGGATTCATGATTTAATCCATGCAACAACAAGATTTCAAGTCTTCAAGGAAGTATACAAGTCAAGACTATCAAGATTTGAAGACAAGCTTTTATTGGATTAGATAGGAACTAGAGGTATAGTTTTAGAGTTATATATTTTGATCTCTAGTTCTACCTCTAATTGAGTAATGGTTTCTAAAGGTTGCTCTATGAACTTAAAACGTTATTTCAAAATGTTTTTAATATGTTAAAATATGTTTTGGTATTTCGAAAACCATGCATCGTAATTTCAAAACTTAAATGGTTCATAAACTCTTGTTGGATTGATACCATAACTTATATGGTTGATTGAAATCATCATTTGTGTGTTAGAGTATTGTTGATACACAAATGAACATGTTTCAGTCGACCTAAAATGGTCCAGGTATCGTCCATAAGTTAGTTTATCTTGTGGATGCATGTGGTGTCAAATTTGTTCATCTGCCAACCTGTGGACGACCATGAGGTCGACCGCAGGTGAAGTGAGGTCGACCGCAAATGAAGTCCGGTCGACCGGAGGATGAAAAATCATCATCCGGTGGTTGTCCAGTGAACTTGAGGATGATGGTGCGGACGACCAAGTCTGATTTGCGGTCGACCGCACTTCTTGAGTGGGTTTCCAACAGCTTCTTTTTTGACCGTTGGAAACAAACCTTTAAATACCAAAACCTTTGGAATTCTTTCTAAGAAGATTTTTTGAGCAAAAACATTGTATATCTTGATCCTATAACATCTTAGAAACATTCCAAAACCCTTTCTAAACATCAATCTTGTTAAAATCTTTAAAGAAGGGTTTTTACATTCAAAGGTGTATTTTGAGCAATCTTGACAAGCCATTACTCAAAGAGGTGATTGTGATTCAAATTGATATATCTTCACATTAAGGTGATATCTATCAAACTCTCTATCTTTTATTATTGATTGTAATTGTATCAAGGTTGCAAGTAGCATAAAACCCTAAGTGTTAGGGTGAGCCTTGTGTAGGTTGTTTTGTATTCAAGGTTTGTTTGTAAAACCTTTGGGTGAACCTTGAATTGAATTGTTGTGTTAGGATTCACTAAGGAGAGTGGTGAGATTATTGTATAATCAAGGTTGTGTTGTAAAACTCAAGGGTTGAGTTAGCCTTGATTAGTTTGAGAGGTTATTTGTAAAACCCTAAGGTGAATTGGGTGAGCCTCTTTTGTAATCTCATTTATTTGATTAGTGAAGGGATTTGATAAATCCTTGAGTAGGTAACTCAAGGTAGTGGATTAGGTTTTGTTGGATAAACCGAACCACTATAAATCATTGTGTTCATTGTTTTAATTTCTGCATTTTACTTGAACACTTTATTTCTCACACAACTAGCACACCAAGTGTTTGATATTTGTTGTCAAAGAGGTGTTTTATTGAATTAGGTTTAAAAATCGGATAAAAACCTAATTCACCCCCCCCTCTTAGGTTTTTCATGAACAATTCTTGGTTTTATAATATCAATTGTGTTATCTCAATTATTATTGGTCATATTAATTGTTTTACATAGTTGATTAATTAGGGTTATGCAAAATCGGTTTTCATTAATCAAAAGTAGTAACTATTGATTAATTTGAATCGGCGTTTGATTAATTAATAGAGAATTATTTGGAACGAATTGCATGATTTTAATCGGCCATTAATTTTATGTAATTTGTGTTGATGCTGTCCTTATGCTTAACAATTTAATTAAATATTTTATGCGAGCGATTCAGTAATTTAGTTTAATTAGGTTAAAGTTAATTTGTCGTGTTTCACGGGAATTAACGTAACTTTTAAGTCACTACTCAAATAGGTTTTTTATCAATGATTAATCTCAAATAAATAAAACCGAAATACAAAGTCCTTGGTAACATTTTCTATTCATTGATTTTTAATTAATTTGTGAATTATTTTATTTAAAGTTCTATTCTTTTACATAAAAGTTGAATTTTCCCCCCAAAATCTTGATCAGTTTACTTTATCTGAAATTTTACAAGTTCCTATGGGTTTGACCTTTACTTGCCCTAACTATAGTAGTTGGTTGAGTTAGATTTTAATTTAATAGCGCTATGACACGCTCGTCACCTCTAGAAAAACCTTTTTCAACGAGAAAATTGCTAAGTCTTTCATATCATGCTCTTGGTGCTTGCTTTAAACCATATAAAACTTTAGAAAGCTTGTAAACATGATTTGCATAAGATTCATGAATAAAACCAGGAGGTTGTTCAACATACACTTCCTTTTTGATGAAATCATTAAAAAAGGCACTTTTAACATCCATTTGAAATAGTTTAAAACTTTTAAAGGAATCAAATGCAAGCAGCATTGTAATGGATTCTAATATAGCAACTGGAGCAAAAGTCTCATCATAATAAATGTCCTCTTCCTGATTATATCCTTAAGCATCAAGTCTAGCTTTATTTCTAGTCACCATACTATGTTTATCATGTTTGTTTCTAAAAACCCATTTTGTACCAATAATGGTGTAATTAGAAGGTCTAAGTACAAGCTCCCAAACTTTGCTTCTTTCAAATTAATTTAATTCATATTGCATGGAAATAATCCAAAAATCATCACTAAGAGCCTCATCAATGTTCCTAGGTTCTATATGAGACAATAATGCAAAATTATCAACAAAGTTTATAAAGTGTCTTCTTGTTCTTACCCCTTCATTTGGATCACCAATGATTTGATCCTTTGGATGGTTGTGGACAAATTTCCATTCATTTGGAAGATCAAACTTTGTTTCTTCTTCAAATGAGGTAGATTCTTGATTGTCAAAGACTTCTTCATTTTCATCCATTGATGTTGAAGGATTTGATTGAATAACATCTTTAATTATTGACTCCACAGGTATTTCTTGAATATCACCTTCATTCTCATATCTTGGCAAATAGATGTTAGATTCATAAAAAACAACATGAATGACTTCTTCAGTTATCATAGTTCTCTTATTATACACACGATAAGCTTTTCTTATTGAAGAATAGCCAAGAAATATACCTTCGTCGGATTTCTTATCAAACTTACCAAGATTGTCTTTGACATTTAAAATAAAACATTTATAACCAAAAACCTTGAAGTAAGAAATAGGAGTTTGTCAAACATGAGTTCATAGGGGGGTTTTCTTCACAAATGGTCTAAGAAGAACTCTATTTATAATATAACAAGAAGTATTTACAACTTCAGCCCAAAAATACTTTGGCAAATTATTTTCACATAACATCGAACGAGCCATTTCCTGTAAAGTACGATTTTTCCTCTCAACAACACCATTTTGTTGAAGAGTTTTTGCAACAGAAAAATTGTGAGAAATCCCATTCTCATCACATAATTTAGTGAAGTTATTATTGCATACCATTGTCACTTCTAATGGAGATAAGTTTGCATCCGATGGTGTTTTGTACTTGTTTAAAAACTTGACAAAAGCTCCAAAAGCTTCATCTTTGCTCAACAGGAATAATACCCAAGTAAATCTAGAGAAGTCATCAACTATCACATATGCATACAATTTGCCACCAAGACTCATTTTTCTCATAGGACCAAATAAATCCATATGTACAAGTTCAAGAGGTTTTGAGGTAGAAACCATCTTCTTAGATTTAAAGGAACTCTTAACTTGTTTACCATATTGACATGCATCACAATACGATCTTTTTCAAAATGAATGGCAGACAATCCTCTAACATATTCATATTTTGATAGGTTATGCAAAGTATCCATGCTAACGTGTCCTAATCTACAATGCCAAAGATATGCATCATTATCTTTCAAAGCAAGACATTTAACATCTTGTTCAACTAAATCATCAAAGTAAAGATCATACATATTTCCATTTCTATTTCCAACAAAAACAATTTTGTTAGAACAAACATCAAGAATTAAACATGAATCCTTCTTGAAAATAACCGTATAGCCATTGTCGCATAATTGACTAATACTAAGCAAATTATATTTGAGATTATCAATAAGAAGAACATTTTTAATAAAAGGAGAAGCACTTTTACCAACATTGCCAATGCCAATGATTTTCCCTTTCTTTTTATCACCAAAAGTCACAAACCTTCATCGTTGGTTCAACATCATTAAGTATGGATGCATTTCTAGTCATGTGTCTTGAACATCCACTATCAAGAAACCATTTGTTCTCATTTGTTTTCAATTGAAGACAAACCTACACCAAAGATGTTAATAAGCCTTTTGGTACCCAAATTTCTTGGGTCCATTGAGGTTAGTTCTTTTAACTACCAAGTGCTTTTAGCACCATTCTCAATCTTTTTCTTCACATAACATTAGTCACCTGTGACCATTTTTACCACAATAGGTACGACATTTTTGAAGAAGTTGAGACATGTGAATATATGCAAGAGATACTCTCTTATGTGCATGTGACATATTTTCATGTGAATGAGAAAAGCTCTTACGTGTGTGTGAGTCATCATTATAGTTATCACTAGAGCCAAGACCTTCTTATCATGAGTATTGCATACCAAGTAATTTGTTCAAATTGTCCCTACCACATGTAAGCTTTTGCAAACTAGCACTTCAATCACTCATTCTAACTTTCATGGCATCATAATCACTCATCATATCACCCAACTTCTTGTTTCTAGCAACAAGATCAACATTAGCATTTTCAAGGAATTTCACCTTATCATTTAAACAAAAAACATTCTCATCAAGACAGATTTCTGTGTAAATCATCATGGCATTTTCATCTATGAGTCTAGTATTATCTGAAGATAGCTTATCTACTGACATTTCAAGACTTTATTTTTTTTGATAATCTTTTTCATTTCTATATAGAGATTGGAAATGAATTCATCTTTATCAAATATATCACAAACATCATTATCACTTTCACTATCAACTAAGTAAAGTTTTTGAAATATTTACCTCATCTTCAATAGCCATGAAACACATTTGGCATGTTCAGTTTGTTCTCATCTTCACTTCCTTCTTGGTCCCAAGTGCAAGCAAGTCCTTTCTTGTTTTTGGGCTTGTACTTCTTTTCTTTTTCTCTTAATTTTGGGCAGTCCACCTTGAAGTGATTTGGACTTCCACATTTATAGCATTGTTTTGAGTTGGTATTTGTGGATATGGATGGCTTCTTTTTGAATTTGTTGAAGTGTCTCTTTTTAACATTTTCTTGAAGTTCTTCATAACAAGAGCTATCTCCTCATTATCCATTTCTTCTTCATCACAGTAGATTCATTTTCATTGTTCTCTTTGGCTTTGAGAGCAATCCCTCTTTTCCCTTTGTCTTCTACTTCTTGATCATTTCACACACCATTCATCATTATTTCATGATTGAGAAGTGATCCAATAAGCTCTTCCACTGGTTTCTTCTTCAAGTCTGAGTTTGTAGCATAGTAGTGGTTTTACCCTCCCAAGCCTTTGGTAGAGAGATTGAGTATTTATGTTTTGTTCTCCTATAGAATATGACTTACTAAACACTTTTAAATAGTTAATAATGTTAGTAAAATGAGTAACATATCAGTAATATTTCATTTGATTTCATAGAGAAGTTCATACTCCCTTGTAAGCATACCAAGTTTTGTCTCCTTTACTTGGTTTGTACCTTCATGAGTCATTTCAAGAAGTCTCCACATTTCATGTGCGGATTCACAACATCTTATCCTGTTATACTCATTCATATCAAGTGCACAAGTAAGATTGTTCATAGCAAGAAAATTAAGGGTCATTTTCTTTTTATCTTCGTCATCAAATTCCTCAGATATTTTGTCAATCTTGATACCATCAATAACTTTAAAAAGAACATAAGGACCATTTTCAACTATATTCCATAATTCATAGTTCAGAGAAGATATATAGATTCTAACTCTATTTTTCCAGAAATTATAATTTGTACCATTCAACAAAAGCGGTATAGTAGTAGAGTAACCTTCTACCATCATAGTGTTGTCTAGATGTGCCATAGAATATTTGTTTCTAGCTGGTTAAATCTTTTAAACAAGAAGACCTGCTCTCATACCAATTGAAAAGCTAAGAGGGGAGTGAATTAGGTTTTAACCGATTTTTCCAAACTTAATTCAAGCACTACTTTCTAAGATGATTGAACCATAATTAGCTTAGTTTTCTAGTGTTTATCATGATGTTTATTGAGTTTAAATCTAGCTAATTATGTGTTTTGGTGATTTTAATGATTCTTTACACTTATACTTTTGTTTTCAGATCTTTGGAAGATTTAGAAGATGTTTGAATGAAATTGGAAGAGATTGGAAGCTTGAAGATAGATATTTGGAAGAAAGAATAAGTGGACGCACATGGAGAGGAAGTGGATGCGCAAGGCCAGAAAGTGGACGCGTCCACCCTCAGAAGTTTGACAGCATCAAGCGTCCAAGTGGACGCGTCCCAATCCTCTCAGGCATCCACTTTGAAGTCTCTGGCGTCCACTCTCCGAATTGAAGTTTTAAGCTCTTTTTAAGTAGTTTTTAATTAGGACTCTTGTGTAATTAACCTAGGACCTTTTTCTCACTATTTATAGGACTTAATAGTTTAGTTTCGGGTGTCAAGCACCTTAGATACTTTGTTCTCGAGCATTGTAGAAGATCAAGGGTTGGAGTTTCTCGGGAAATCGGATTTCCAACTAATGTAATATGTCTCTCTCTTTCCCTTAATCTTTCTATGATGTTTTCTTTTATGCATTGTGAGTAGTTTTCTTTAGTTGGCAAGGACACGTATTAGGTTTATGTTATTCGGGAATATGAGATTTTCGTTTTGTCATTAAAAACCCGATCTTTTCAAGGGATTATTATTTCTATTTGGGTATTTAAACAATTCTTTGTTTTATTCTATCAATTGTGTTATTTCAATTATTATTGGACATCTTAATTTTTTTACACAGTTGATTAACTAGGGTTATGCAGAATCAGTTTTCAGTAACCAAAAGTAGTAACTATTGATTAATTTAAATCTATGTTTGATTAATTGATAGGGAATTGTTTGAAACAAATTGCATGATTTTAATTAGCCATTAATTTTATGTAATTTGTGTTGATGTTGTCATCGAGCTGAATAACTTAATTGACTATTTTATGCGAGCGATTCGATAATTTAGTTTAATTAGGTTAAAGTTAATTTACTGTGCTTCTCGTGAATTAACCTAAATTTACAGGAATCATAATTTGCTGCGCTACGCGGAATTCTAAGTCACTACTCAAATAGGTTATTATCAATGATTAGTCTCGAATAAATAAAATCGAAATACAAAATCCTTGCTAGCGTTTTTTTTCTATCAATGATTTTTAATTGATTTGTTAATTATTTTATTTAAAGTTTTATTATTTTAGATAAAAATGAATCTTTCCCTCCTACTCTCGATCAGTTTACTTTATCTGAAATTTTACAAGTTCCTGTGGGTTCGACCCTTACTTGCCCTAACTGCATAAGTTAGTTAAGTTCGGAATTTAATTTGATAGCGCAACGACACACTCGTCATAAGACAACAAATAACAAACACTTGTTGCTCAACCAGTGTGTGAAATAATGTGTTCAAGAAATTGACACAACACAACGATTTATAGTGGTTTGGTTTATCCAACAAATCTAATCCACTACCTTGAGCTATCTACTCAAGGATTTCACAAAACTTTTCACTAAATTGGTACAAGAGATTACAATAGAGGCTCACCCAATTCCATTAGGGTTTTACAACACAAACCTCTTACCCAATCAAGGTTCACCCAATTATTTGGGTTTTACAAAACAACCTTGATTACACATCTATCTCTAATACAACAATTAATGAAAAAGATACACTTAATACAATCACAATTTTCTATGATTCAAGGCTTACTCTAACACTTAGAATTTTAAGCTCAATGCAACCTTGAATAAAACATACAATATAAGAAAATGAATAATTTGATATAGATATCACCTTAGTGCGAAGATATATCAATTTAAAGTATAAATACCTCCTTGTGTAATACTTTCTTCTAGATTTTTCAAGAACACCAATGATTTAGTATAAACCCTTGTTTTGAGAATTTCACAATGTGAATGTTATATTTGGGTTTCAAAATGATTTCAAGATGTTCTATATAGAGTAAGAATCAGATTTTTGCTCAAAAAGTCATTCAGTGGAGTTTTTCAAACAATTGGGTATTTATATTTGTGCTTGATGTACTCATAAATTAACTGATTTTTTATGTTATTTAATGACTATATTTTGTTTGAAAATCGGTTAATTATGTTATTTAATGGATATATTTCACGTTTCCCTTCTATTTCTTTGTTTGTAAGTTTTTCAGTGTATTTTAGTTTATTATGGAGATAAAAAGAAGAAGATGAAGAAATGTTGGAGAAGATAAAAAAAATAAAAAAAATAAAAAATAAAAATCTATATCATCCGATGACGTGGCGCAATGAGAAGATTACACGTGACGCAATTAGAAGATGACAAGTGGCGCAATCAGAAGGTGACAAGTGGCGCTTCTAGAAGCCGCAACTTGGACCAATAAGGACGCGACATGTGGCGAAGTTGGGGAAATTAGGCCACCAACTACATTTTCAAGACTTTGGGGTGCAAAATGACCATTTTGCCCCTGATTTTTGTGGCTATAAATAGGGAGCTTATTTTTATGATTTAGACACCAATTTAGCTCCAATCTTCTCCATTTCTTTTGCAATTTATTTCTTTTATTATTGTCTTCATCTTGGTATATTTTCCAGATTTTTAGAATAATATTTCAAGGCTTTTTGTATATTTAGTAAAGAAATTCTGTCCGGATAATTTCAATATTCCGGGGAGTTTATCTTTCAAATTTTCTTTCTAATGTTTATAAATTTTATCTTATATTTATTAAATATGTATTGTGAGTAGTTTTCTTTTGTTAGCAAGGATATGTGTTAAGTTATTAATAAATGGGATTATGAGATAATTTTCTTTGTACTTAATTCTATTTGGATTTATTTAACTGGACTTATGGTCGGTTTACCCGCCTAGTCTTTATTTATTTTGCTTTATGCACTTTAAATATCGCAAATGGATGGCAGAGCCACCTATTAGTTTAATTTAATTTTATGTCTTTTATTTTATGTATTATGGCTCGCTCCTAACTAGTTTAATATATTTTTATGTCTTTAATTCTTTTTTTTATGGAAGGCCGAGCCTCCATACTTTTAGTTTAATTTATTTAAATGGCCGGTTGAACCGCCTAATTTCTTTAGTTAATATAAATCCAATATTTCTTTCTATATATATATATGTGTGTATTATTTAATATACTTATATATATTAATTAAGTATTTATATAATTCCTGTTTTAACCAATATAATTGTGTAAATTAATTGGATTGACAATCTAATTAATGAATGTGATTATATAGCTAGGATTATTAATCTTGTATTAATAATTCAAATAGCATCTACTAGTTTAATTGAGTTGCAGCTCTTGGCTTAATTAATTAGTAGCGGAATTATATAATTTAAATTGTATATAATTAAGCTGATTGTTATATACAATTTAATGTTGGTGATGCCTTATTTGTTTAATGCAATTTGATTGAGCATCCTATACACGCTGGTTGGTAGTGGTGTTTAATTAAATTAGTGATTAATCTGTCTGAGCTGATCGGGATTAATCTATTTTGTAAGGATAGGAATCTGTTTGAGCTGATCGGGATTCTAAAACCAACTACTTAATAATGTATTTATCTATGATTAATCCCATGAAAAATATAACTTGATACTAGTTCCTTGCTAACGCTTTTTATATCATTTGTATTCCAAATTTCGTTTTTAATTCTATTCTCAAAATACCAAAACCCCCAAAACCTTTTTCGATTAACGATTTTAATTTTAGAGTTGACAAATCTCTGTGGATTCGATCCCTACTTTCCCTATCTACATAGGAATTGTTAGGTTTAAATTTGAGAGCCGTACGACAGGTTCTTCAGTGTTCCAACGGTCATAAAAATGTCTGTTGGAATCCCACTCAGGAGAAGTGCGATCGACAGACAAGTCGTTCGCACCATCATCTGCACGTGTTCCAGAGAGCTCTGGACATACTGTGGACTATAATTTGAGTAGTCCGGTCGACCGCACCATCTTCCGCAAGTGATCAACCGCACATGCATCCAAACTATGCAAAACAAGATTCCAATCAACTCTAAGAGTTTGTGGAATACATTACATAAAATTTTAAGTAACTGCATGTATTTTGAAAATCATTTCAAATACCCAACTCATGTTTTATCTATATGAAGT
Source organism: Apocynum venetum (assembly GCA_019593545.1). Lineage (NCBI taxonomy): Eukaryota > Viridiplantae > Streptophyta > Magnoliopsida > Gentianales > Apocynaceae > Apocynum > Apocynum venetum. The sequence continues at coordinate 78,565 of SRSM01000145.1, read as the reverse complement.
GTATTTTGAAAAACATTTCATTTTTATTGAGTAACCTATAGAAATTATTACTCATAGAGGTAGACCTAGAGATACCTAATAGATATTGAAAGAAATAGCACTACACCTCTAGATCCTATGTAATCCAGAAATTGCTTATCTTCAACGCTTGACAACATACGATCTTTCCTGAAGACTAACTTCGATCTTGCATGGATTAGACATATGAATCCTAAAAGACCAACACTTATATAATTAAGCCATTAGATCTTATCAATGTTTGTCATTAATCAAAATTAAGACATTAAAAGCTTTAGGGCTTTCAGAGATGAACTTAATAGATAAAGTTCATCACAACCAAGATAAAGAAGAAACAACTCTAAAAGGTTAAGTATGACTATCCTTGGTTTTCAATTATGTTTTTGATTGATTGAAGGAGAATGAGAATTGTGTGTTGATGGTTGAGTTGGCCTTATGTGATATATTTCATTTATGGTTGATTGTTAAATTTGTGTTGCAAAAATGGTTTTTATAAGAGTTACAAAGGAAACTCTGTCAAAATTTTTACAAAACTGATGCATATTGATAAGGGGAGCTTTATAATGTTTTTTATAGTCTATCTATATGTTCTTAATACTGGAAGAAAGGAGGATATGGAGATTGGTGGAAAAATAGGCTCATTTGAGCCTATGTAAGCTAGGAAGTGATCTCATATACTTACAATGAATATTTTCATTTTGAGATCCAATATTTGTTTGGAAAATGTTTTCATTCAATATATTTCTTGATATCATCAAACTAAATGGTTATATGCTATATGTGATATCTTACAAATACCTAGCATATTGTAAGGGGGAGCGTTTTAAAAGTCTCATTACATATTATATAAAATCTGAAAGTCTAAAGCTTTTAATGTCTTAATTTTGATTAATGACAAACATAGATAAGAACTAATGGCTTAATTGCATTAGTGTTGGTCCTTTAGGATTCATATATCTAATTCTTGCAAGATCGAAGTTTCAAGTCTTCAGGAAAGAGCATTTAGTGCCAAGCGTTGAAGATAAGCAGTTTCTGGATTAGATAGGATCTAGATGTGTAGTGTTAATTCTTTATATATCTATTAGGTGTCTCTAGATCTACCTCTATGAGTAATAAGTTCTATAGGTTGCTCTATAAACGTGAAATGTTTTTCAAAATGCATTTCATTTAGATAAAACATGAGTTGAGTATTTGAAATGATTCTCAAAATACATGCACATACTTTAAAATTCATAAAATGTATTCCACAAACTCTTGGAGTTGCTTGGAATCTTGTTTTGCATAGTTTTAATGCATTTGCAGTCGACCTAACTGAAGTGTGGTCGACCACATATCATGCAATCGACCAGACCTCTTAGCTTATCGTCCGCTAAATGTCCAGAGCACTCTGGCACATTGCGGATGATGGTGCGGTCGACCGGACTTCTCAGCTCATCATCCGCAGTCTGTCCAGAGTTCTCTGGAACACTTGCGGATGATGGTGCGGACGACCTTTCTGATATGCAGTCGACCGCACTTATCCTGAGTAGGATTTAAACAGCTATTTTTATGACCGTTGGTGCATACATATAAATACCCATTGTTTAAGAAACTGATCACCACGACTTTTTGAGCAAAAATCTGATTCTTACACTTCATAGAACATCTTGAGATCATCTTGAAACCCATATATAACATTCACACTGTGAAATTTATCAAAGTGGGGTTGATACTAAAATCATTGGTGTTCTTGAGAAATTTAGAGGAAAATATTACTCAAAGAGGTATTTATGCTTTATATTGATATATCTTCACATTAAGGTGATATCTATATCAAACTCATCTTTTTCATATCTTGTTTGTTTTGTTCAAGGTTGCATTGAGCTTAAATCTCTAAGGGTTAGAGTGAGCCTTGAATCATAGAAAATTGTGATTGTATTAAGAGTATCTATTTCATTAATTGTTGTATTAGAGATAGGTGTGTAATCAAGATTGTGTTGTAAAACTCAAGGGTTGAGTGAGCCTTGATTGGTTTGTGAGGTTATTTGTAAAACCCTAAGGTGAATTGGGTAAGCCTCTATTGTAATCTCTTGTACTAAATTAGTGAAAGGTTTTGTGAAATCCTTGAGTAGATAGCTCAAGGTAGTGGATTAGGTTTTGTTGGATAAACCGAACCACTATAAATCATTGTGTCCTTTGTCTATTTCTTAAACACATTATTTCACACACTGTTTGAATACCAAGTGTTTGTTATTTGTTGTCTTAGAAAACACTATTTGTTTTAAAGTTAGAAAAATCGGTTAAATCTAATTCACCCCCCCTCTTAGGTTTTTCATCTTCCTTACTTTGAATTCTTGTACTTAATTGTTAATATCCATCACATTGCATCAATATTTGTCATCATCGAAAAAGGGGGAGATTAAAAGCCTTAAAGCTTTTAATGTCTTAATTTTGATTAATGACAAACATGACGAGGCTAATGTATTATTTGAATAAGTGTTGGTCTTTTAGGATTTATATGTCTAATCCATGCAAGATTGAAGTTTCAAGTCTTCAAGAAAGATCGAATGTTATCAAGCGTTGAAGATAAGCGGTTTCTGGATTGGATAGGATCTAGAGGTGTAGTGTTATTTTTTTTATATCCTTAGATATCTCTAGATCTATCTCCATGAGAAATAATTTCTATAGGTTGCTCAATAAAAGTGAAACGTTTTTCAAAATGCACTTTATAAAGATAAAACATGAGTTGGGTATTTAAAATGTTTTTTCAAAATACTGCATATACTTAAAATTCCATAAAATATATTCCACAACTCTTAGAGTTGATTGGAATCTTGTATTGCATAGTTTGGATGCATGTGCGGTTGACCTAACTGCATATGTGGTCGACTGCAGAATCATGCGGTCAATCGGACTACTCAATTCATCGTCCACAATATGTCCAGAGCTCTCTGGAACACTTGCGGATGATGATGCGAATGACCTGTCTAATATGCGATCGATAGCACTTCTCCTGAGTGGGATTCCAACCATCATTTTTATGACCGTTGGAGCATACATATAAATACCCAATTGTTTGAGAAACTCAGGTCAACGACTTTTCAAGCGAAAACCTAATTCTTACTCTTGATAGAACATCTTGAAATCATTTTGAAACCCTTTCATACATTTACATTGTGAAAATCATCCTAGAAGGGTCTTTACTAAATCCTTGGTATTTTGAGCAATCTAGAGAAACAAATTACTCAATGATGTATTTATGCTTCAAATTGATATATATTCACATTAAAGTGATATTTATCAAACTTTTTATCTCTTATTATTGATTGTAATTGTATCAAGGTTGCAAGTAGCATAAAACCTAAGCGTTTGGGTGAACCTTGAATTGAATTGTATTGTGAGGATTCACTAAGGAGAGTTGTGAGATTATTGTATAATCAAGGTTGTGTAGTAAAACTCAACGGTTGAGTGAGCCTTGATTGGTTGAGAGGTTATTTGTAAAACCTTAAGGTGAATTGGGTGACCCTCTTTTGTAATCTCATTTGTTTGATTAGTGAAGAGATTTGGTAAAATCTTTGAGTAGGTAACTAAAGGTAGTGGATTAGGTTTTGTGGATAAACTGAACCACTATAAATCATTGTGTTCATTTCTCTACTTTCTACATTTTATTTGAACACATTTTTACTCACACAACTAGCACACCAAATGTTTGATATTTGTTGTCAAAGTGGTGTATTATTGAATTAGGTTTGAAAATCGGATGAAAACTTAATTCACCCCCTCTCTTAGGTTTTTCAATTGGTATCAGAGCAGGTCTTCTTGTTTAAAAAGGTTTAACCACCTAGAAGCAAAGATTCTATGTCACATCTAGAAAACACTATGATGGTAGAAGGTTACTCTACTACTAGACCTCCTTTGTTGAAGTACCTCCAATTAACCGGTCAATTTCTGGTAACAAACGAAAAAGAGATTCAGTGGATTTAGAGTTAAAGTTGTAAGTTTTTCTTTTTAAATAAATGTATGTTATTTTCTTTTTATTAAAAGCTGCGGAATAGTGTTGTTTTTAAAACTTTGTGTGTTTTTACATTAAGGACAATGTAATTTCCAAGTGTGGGGTGTGGTTTGAGTAAAGAGTCAAGTGATTAATCTCATTTTGATTCTTGATCCACACCTTTAAAAACATTGTATTATAACTTTTTAAGATATTAGGTAATTTTGTGTTAAATTTTTCAATCATTTTATAATTGTACCCCTTTCTGTAAAATTGTTTTCATAAATCAATTGAATATCTTAACAATTTGACAAAAATATTCTTATTTAACTAATGTGGCTAAATCTTTTATGTTATGAAACCCATAGTTAAAAACATTAGTATTGTGATTTGATGATAATGTAAGTTTACTATGTGTTTTAGTACATTTAAGGTCACTCTCTACTCACTAGAACTTGTTCTTTCACATGCTTGAGATGAAATTTAAATAAGATCTTGGTTGATTTGGGGATTATATAAGGCCTTCTTTGATAGTTTGAGCCTTTCTGAACAAACCATACTTTTATATATATCTCTCGATCCTATTTTGAGCCAACATATATGAATGGTTTCATTACCATTTAATCTCTTTGATAAATAACCTCGTTTATTACTTTTCTATCCAGATACTTTATTGAGAATGTATTAAACATGTGTTAATCTGTATCAAAAAATTATGAACACTGTTGATAAAGGATTACGAGATATTATCAAAAATCGAAAGATAAAAAGCTCATTTATATGATCTCTTCAAAAAAAAAGAGAAAAAGAAAAGAAAAGAAAAGTGTGAAAAAAAATGAGAAAAAATGAAGAGGTATCATGGCTAAGGTTTTCGTCAAAAGATGGTAATTCATTCTCAATTTAAACTCTTGATATATTTTGTATATTCTCATCCTTCGTTTGTAGCCAATCTCAAGCTTAACATTACAAGCTTAAAAGTCCTATTTAACCCAGATAGACCAAAATTTTTCATCATTAGTGGAGAGTATGTGAGTTTACAAGTTTATAAGTTGTGTTGAGAAACTAAGAATGTATTTTTATTAATATAGTGACTTTGTTATTATCTTTTCATTATATTGATAGCATGTTTAAAAAAATATTATTAAGGGTTTTATGTTTTTCACAGTCACATTTTGTTAACTTTGAATATTAACATTAAACTTGTAAATGATATTCATGCACACGAGCACAATTGTTTTTTTAAATAAAAAGGGGTTAATTGTGAAAGTTGTATTGAAATTAATTTAACACTTTGGTACCTTATTAATCTTGTTTAAGTTATTTATACTTGCATATTTTGTGTTTATATTTTGCTTGAGGGCAAGCAATGGATAGTATAGGGGAATTTGATGTACTCATAAATTAAATGATTTTTATGTTATTTAATGACTATATTTTGTTTAAAAATCGATTAATCAAGTTATTTAATGGATATATTTCACGTTTCCCTTCTATTCTTTGTTTGTAAGTTTTCCAATGTATTTTAGTTCATTATGGAGATAAAAGGAAGAAGAAGAAATGTTGGAGAAGTTAAAAAAAAAAAACCATGTCATCCGATGACATGGCGCAATCAGAAGATGACAAGGATAATCTAATTTGTAAGGATAAGAATCTGTCTGAGCTGATCGGGATTCTAAAACCAATTACTTAATAATGTATTTATCTATGATTAATCCCATGAAAAAAATAACTTGATACTAGTTCCTTGCTAATGCCTTTATATATCATTTATATTCTAAATTCTTTTTTAATCCTATTCACAAATCCGAAAACCCCAAAAATATTTATTTTAATTGTTGTCATTACATTATTCTCAAAATTTCAAAAAACCCCAAAACCTTTTCCGATTAACGATTTTAATTTAAGAGTTGACAAATCTCTGTGGATTCGATCCCTACTTTCCCTATCTATATAGAAATTGTTAGGTTTAATTTAAGAGTCGTACGATAGGCTTCGCCATCCTTCAATAAAACTTTTATATATCAGAGGTGTGTGAACTAATGGGGTCTAGTCTATTAATAACAAGGAAAAATAACACTGAATCCATCCCACCCCAACCCAACATAATCTTTTTGTTAAGGCTTTTATTTGCACTTAATGCATTTTAAAGATTGAAACCAACTATGCTATTTTTTTTTAGTCAATTTAAATCCTCACGCTTCACAATCTAAGTCCCCTAGTTCTAACAACTTCTCATTCCAATATAATTTGCTATTTTTGTCTCACAATTTGTCTATTTTACCTAAAGTTCTTAATAGTGTCTCACTTGGATGTTTCTAATAAGGATACATAAAGAATTGGGATTCACAAGAGTTTGATTTGTACCACAATAGTGGTGTCGATGATAGTGGTAGTGAAGGGAGGCATTAAAGCATTTTAAGCGATGGGTGTCAGAGACAAGCGTTTTAGATGGGTGGAATCGAAAAGTACTGTTCTTGTGGAGAAGTGGGAGTTCGCGTACTCAAATGTGATTGGTTGGGGACGAATGAGAGGTTTGGCAAGATGAAGATAAGGATGAGAGAGATGACAGGGATGGAGGAGTATCATCATTCTCATTTTTCAATAGAGAAGAGAAAATGGAAGGTGAATTTGATCAGGTTAAATTTTACACTAAAATTGATGGAAGGACTTAAAGTTGTAGCTCTAAAAATATTATGGACCTATAAAATTATAAGTGACCTAACTCATCAAGTGTAAAAAATTAATGGACTACAATTCCAATCGTTGCCAAAAATAAAATAAAATAGAGAGGTTATATTTAAATGTAAAAGATTTAGGGATTAATTTATAATTATTTGAAAGCAAAAATTCAAAAACATTAATGTCCAAATATAATTTTTGCAAAGTATTTAAGATTAGAATGTAAATTGTTATATCATTGGAGTCAAAATATATATTTTTTAAAAAAATAACAGAAGATTAACTAGGCGTGACTTTAAAATGGATGATTTTGAAATTGATAAATATTTTTAACCATTAAAATTGTTACAAAAACATAATGGAAAATTAGTGAATTTAGTCCCCAACTATTTTATTTTTCAATTTTGGTTCTTAAACTTTATTTTTAACCTTTTAGATCCTCAAACTATTTTTAAGTTGTGGCATAGGTTCTTCTGTCCAAAATTTTGTTCATTCACCATTAAAGTCAAAACTATTGACAGACATTAATGTCAATTAACTATTTTTCTTGCAACGTTAGTCCCCAAACTATTTCCATTTTTTTAGTTTTACTCCCTTATTTTATTTAAAACTTTTTTGAAAAACCTAAGATGAGGTGAATTAGGTTTTTTACCCGATTTTTCAACTTAATTCAATAAAACACCTCTTTGACAACAAATATCAAACATTTTGTGTGCTAGTTGTGTGAGAAATAATGTATTCAAATAAAATGCAGAAATTAGAGCAATGAACATAATGATTTATAGTGGTTCAGTTTATCCAACAAAACCTAATCCACTACCTTGAGTTACTTACTCAAGGATTTACCAAATCTCTTAACTAATCAAATAAATGAGATTACAAAAGAGGCTCACCCAATTCATCTTAGGGTTTTACATATAACCTCTCAACCAATCAAGGCTCACTTAACCCTTGAGTTTTACAACACAACCTTGATTATACAATAATCTCATCACACTTCTTAGTGAATCCTAATAATACAATTCAATTCAAGGTTCACCCAAAGGTTTTACAAACAAAGCTTGAAAACAAAACAACCTACATAAGGCTCACCCTAACACTTAGGGTTTTATGCTACTTGCAACCTTGATACAATTGCATTCAATAATAAGAGATAAAGAGTTTGATATATATCACCTTAATGTGAAGATATATCAATTTGAATCACAATCACCTCTATGAGTAATGGCTTGCCAAGATTGCTCAAAATTCACCTTTCAATGTAAAAACCCTTCTTGAATGATTTTAACAAGATTGATGTTTAGAAGGGCTTTTGGAATGTTTTTAAGATGTTATAGGATCAAGATATATAATGTTTTTGCCCAAAATTGTTCTTAGAAAGACTTTCAAAGGTTTTGGTATTTATAGGTTTGTTCCTAACGATAAAAAATGAAGCTATTGGAAACCCACTCAGGAGAAGGGGTTTTGGAATGTTTCTAAGATGTTATAGGATCAAGATATACAATGTTTTTTGCTCAAAAATTGTTCTTAGAAAGACTTTCAAAGGTTTTGGTATTTATAGGTTTGTTCCTAACGGTAAAAAATAAAGCTGTTGAAAACCCACTAGCAATTTGCGGTCGACCGGTGCATCATCCGCAACATCTTCCGCAAGCTCACTAGACAACCTTCGGATGATGATTTTCATCTTGTGGTCGACCTCACTTTATTGTGGTCGACCATATGGTCGTCCACAAGTTGACAAATAAACAAATTTGACAGCACATGCATCCACAAGATAAACTAACTTGTGGATGATACTTAACCACTTTAGGTCGACTGAAACATGTTCATTTGTGTATCAACAATACTCTAACACACAAATGATGATTTCAATCAACCATATAAGTTGTGGTATCAATCCAACAAGAGTTTATGAACCATTTAAGTTTTGAAATCACAATGTATGGTTTTTGAAATACCAAAATATATTTTAACATATTAAAAACATTTTGAAATAACGTTTTAAGTTCATAGAGCAACCTTTAGAAACCATTACTCAATTAGAGGTAAAACTAGAGATATCAAAATATATTAAACTCTAAAACTATACCTCTAGTTCCTATCTAATTCAATAAAAGATTGTCTTCAAATCTTGATAGTCTTGCCTTGTATACTTCCTTGAAGACTTGAAATCTTGTCTTTGCATGGATTAAATCATGAATCCAAAAACTCTATCACTTGTACAAACAAGACATTAGTCTTCAGCAATGTTTGTCATTAATCAAAATTAAGACATTAAAAGTTTTATGACTTTCATTTTTAGATCCTAAAATATTTTTGACCTATTGATTTTTTTCCTTTTGGCAAAATTTTTAAAGTTTTTTCAACAAAATTCACTTGGCTTATAATAATTTAACAAGTACAATATTTAATATAAAATACTTGTGATTCATTAAAATTTATCGCATTGTTACATTTTCTTATTATTTTTCCTTATTCTTATATATGATCTTCAACAAAAAAATAATAATAAGTCATTGTGCCACATTTCCCCCAGGAAAATGAAAAGAAAATCAGTCAATTGCACATCTTTTCAATTTTTAGTTTACTTGAAATTTTATGAAGTTGAAATTTGAGAGTAAAAATTGAATTTTCAATCCACTCAAAAGGAAATTACTTACAATGCATATTTAATAAATATAAGATAAAATTTATAAACATTGAGAAAAGAAATTAAAGATAAAACTCTCCAAAAATATTAAAATTATCTAAACATAATTTCTTTTCTAAATATTACAAAAGGAGTTGAAAAATTAATCTAAAAATTATAGAAACTATATTAATATGAAGATAATAATAAAATTAAGAAGTTGCAAAAGAAATGGATAAGATTGAAGCTAAATTGATATAAAAATGATAAAAATAAACTTGTGTTCTCACCTTCTGATTTATTTTTATTTTCTTCTACACCAAAATGACGACATTTGGTGTGTTATTGGCATGCCTCGCTGTCTTGCCACATTGGCACTCACTCGACTTTTCTACTGATGTGTCACACTTTGACCAGTTGAATTCATAATATAGCATGCCACGCCATCCACTGACGTTCATTAAACAAAAAAGCATATGTATTTTTATATAATTTTATTATGTTATTTGTGTTTAATTTCATTTAAATTATGTTATTTTATGATTATTTTACATTTTCTATTACTATTTTTTGTTTGTAGTGTTTTTAGATATTTATTGTGTTTTTGTAAAAAATAAAATTGTTACAGTGGATGACACATGACAGCATCATGTGTATAAGGAAACCTTGTTAGCCACTTCATCAGCACAGGGAGCGAATTAGACAACGACACTTGGTACTCGACTTTTAGGGATGTGAGAAACAAATGGCGATGACACGTGTCACGCGTAGAGAATAACGACGTGACTAAATCTGGACGCATCTCCAATTTGGCAATAGCGAGACATATGACAGCATGTGCAAAATAGATGATGATCCGTGTGTCAAACTTCGAACCAATAAAATGGTGACACGTGGCATGGACGGAAGCTGAAGAAAGACGCGACCAATTAGATGGCAACACGTGGTGCCTGATGCAACTTTCTCCATTTCACGCGTTTTGCCCCAACTTTCCAGACACTCCACTTTGTGCCCCACTAATTTTATTTTTGTCATATTTTATTTATTTTTATTCTAAATTTGTCCCTGTAAAATTCTATAAATTGGGTACGAAATTTACTATGTTTGTACAAATATTTTGTAATAAATCTTAGGTATTTTAGAAATTTTTAGGGTTTATTTTGGAAAGTTTTTGAATGAGATTTCAAGAATATCGAAGAACTATTAGGAGAAATTCAAGGAAAGTTATCCTTCTTATTATTGATTTCAATTTTTCAAATTCTTCATTTGAGTCATGTATTGTGAGTAGTTTATTTACCGTTAGCAAGGACATGTATTAAAGTTATTAATTAATAGGATTTTGAGATAATTACCATTACATAGAACACTGAAGTTTATTTTAGATCAAGACTAAATTAATTTAAACAATGGTCGGTTCTACCGCTCTAACTTCTAACTTTTAACTACTAACTTCTAACTTCTAACTTCTAACTTTTAAATTTTATTTTTCTATTATTTAATTTTTGTATTTACTTTTTGTTATTTATTTTTTGTCATTTATTTTATTGTACTATTGGTGGTAAAATCACAAAATTTACTTTTCATACTTTAAATTTCGTAAATGTGGAGAATAATATCTTCATCTTTTATTCTTTTGTACTTTTTATTGTGGGAGGTAAAATCTTCCTATTTTTACTTTTTATGACCGGTAAAACCGTCAAGTTTATGTTTTCTTTAATATTTATAGTTTTGTAAATATATAATTGTGTAACCATTTTTTTATTTTGTAGGTTTAATTATCAAAATATGTTTAATTATTTCAGTCCCGTTATTTAATAATTTGAGTATTTATATAATTCCAGTTACTATTATTAAAAATCATGTTTAATTAATTAGAAATTCTTTTTAATTTGCATGATTAATCAACTATGATTGTTAATCTTTAATTGATAATCATACTAGCATCTTTTAGTTTAATTAAGTTGCAGCTCTTGACTTAACTAATTTAATAGGGAATTATATGATTTAAATTAAGTTTAATTGAAGCTCATTATTATATATAATTTAATGTTGGTGATGCCTTATAAACTTAATGTAATTTAATTAAATATTCACGCTGGTTGGTAGTGATAGTTAATTTAGTTAAATATTCATTTGTATAAGCTGATCGGGATTAATCTAATTAGTAAAGATAAAAATCTGTTTGAGCTGACCGAGATTTTAAAATCAATTACTCAATATGTTCTTTATCAATGATTTATCCCATTAAATAAATAATTTGATACAAGTTCCTTACTAATGTCTTTTATTAATTTCTTTTCATTAAAAATCCTTTGTATAATTACATTTTTTAATAACATAAAATTAAAACAAATATATTTCTTTTAAGTTTGCTTAATTTAGTTTTGTTTTTATATAATTTTAAAACTCCCCCAAAAATTAATATTTGATTAATAAATTTAAATTTTAGAATTTTTACAAATTTTCGTAGATACGATCCTTATTTTCCCTATCTATATAGGAGTATTAAAGGTTAAAGTTGATAGTCACACGACAACCTCATCAAATATTTTGCGTGAATTTTTAAAATTTTTTATTTTACTTCAACATTTCTTCTTGTTCTTTTATCTTCAGAATGTACTAAAATATACTAAAACATTTATAAACAAAGAAATAAAAAGGAAATGTGAAATATATTCATTAAATAATATAATTAATTGACTTTTAAATGAAGTATCTTCCTTAAATAGCATAAAAATAAATTAATTTATGAATAATGAATGATTTATTTTCATTTTTTAAATAGACTGTGTAATAATTGTCTATAATTTTTAAGTGTATTATCCAATAAAATTTGAATATTTTTTTATAAATTAATTGTTATTTTAAATTAATAATTTAGTAACATAATAACTTAATTAATATTTTTACTTTAATATCGTATTAAAAATATTAGTGAAATACGGATGCAATGTACTTGCTATCATTTGTAGAGTGGTGCCATGAAAGTGAAAAATGCAGAATAATGAGACTGAGAGAGAAGTAAATAAAATGGAACTCATTGGACCATCATTGTTGGAGATGCTCTAGAGTATATTTTAAAGCTGCATCACTGATGGAAAAGAATTTAGATATTTGGTGGCGAGAAAATTACGTCCACATATTTATACTACTAAAATAAAATACAACTGATAGATGAAATATCCTAAGCGTTACAAAGAAAACAAATTAAGGAAAGTTTTTCCCTTCCAAAAGCAACCCCCAACAATTAATATATAAGAACCCAGATATCAAAATTTAAAGCCTTTAAAAGATGAATGATTTGAGAACACTGGAAAATCACTTCTGCATTCGCTTTTCTTCTGTCCTGCGACTGACGTACTTTCTTTCACCCCCGCATCTAAAGACTGTTTGCCAGTAAGTCTCTGCACAACTTCTTTGAAGCTTCTTGCATCAGTATGAACGTAGTGTGTATCGATCACTACAACCTTCACTGCCTCTTGCTTCACTTCTGCCATCAACAAACAACTGAGTCTCTGAACAATGATTTATCTTTCGAGAAATAATTAACCAATCAACTGAACAATGATTTAGTTACCAGAAAGATCAGACATTACTCCTCCAATAAATATATATATATATATATATATATATATATAAATGTTGAGCCATGCAAGTGGAGAAAAGGGTTGTGAGAAAAAGACTCTTGAGAGTACGATGAGGACTGGGACCAAAGTTGACTCGTTGTAAGCCAAACTTGAATGGCGAGTACACGAGTCAACGAATTTCAGTCAAGAGTATGAATTTGTGGGCTAAGTTGTTGGAATTGTTTTTAAACTTAAATGGCACACTCATTATTTGATTAATTTAATTATAAAAAATATAATTAGATATTTGATTTAATTCTAAATTGATAGTAGAACATTTCAATTAAATATTTTGTTGAATTCTAATTGATTTTGTGAATTAGTCAATTACTAAATATTTTCATATTATATACTTATATTTTAATTAGTTTTGCAATCCAATTAAATGTTTAATTTCTTTAATTAAAGAAAATCATATTTCGTACGAATTAGTAATTACTAAGACCTATATATATATATATATATATATATATACTATATATACACATCTGACGATCATCAATCAAACACCTTCAAGTAGAAATTGGTTAGGAGTTATCTTAAATTAAAATTCTCTTTCTTGTTCATTAAATTGGGGAAGCTTTGGTGGCAAGATAAAAGGAAAGACAAAGGGATAATTATTATACTTCAATTATGTCTGAATGTATTATTTTCAAATTTAATTTTATGTTTTGCGATATATTATGATAATTATAATATAAATCCCTAAAGAAGAAAAACATCTTCAATCCTTTTCAACCAATAAATTCAAAAAATGTCTTTGGAGAATTAGCAAGTTGCAATGTTCTGCTTTTATAATAAGAGAGACGTGTAGCTGGCACTTCTTCTGTTGAAAATAAAAGAATTTTGATTATTTTCACACATATTTTAAAAATTATATTAAATTTCAAATAAGTTTTGATTAGCGTATTGTTACGTATTCAAATTAATATTTTTTCAAACATACAATTATATATTAGTGGTAAGTAAATGTAGAATCCACTAGGAATTGCAAATTCTATGAATAAGAAATCTAACCAAGTTTTGATTTGCCTTCGGAATTTATTCAAGATTGAACTGGAATGCAAAGAGTTTTTCTTGCTAAATATTATTTTGCATCTAAAACTGCAACAGTTCGAAAGGATATAAGTGGCATAACACAACAAACTGGTGAAACATTGTATGAATATTGAGAAAGATTTAAAAGATTATATGCTAGTTATCCTCATCATCAAATACCTAACAATTATTAATTCAATATTTTTATGAGGGTTTGATTTATTATGACAAGAGGACAATTGATATTACTAGTGGTGGTGCTCTTCCAGATAAAACTCCATAAGGTGCACGTGAGTTAATTGCTAATATAGTTGTTAATTCGCAATCTTTTAACACTATGAATGATACCGTAAAAAAGGTAAATTAAATAGATACATTATCATCACCATTTACTCAAATTGAGCAAGGATTATTATCTTACCAATTTAGTTGGTCAATTAGTTGGAAAAAGAATCAATGCACCGGTAAAAGCTTGTGGAATTTGTTTAAGCAATGACTATCCTACAGATTCTTGTCCTACACTATTTCAAGATAAGCAAGTGATGTACTCATAAATTAATAGATTTTTATGTTATTTAATGACCATATTTTGTTTAAAAATTAGTTAATTATCTTATTTAATGGATATATTTCACGTTTCCCTTCTATTTCTTTGTTTGGAAGTTTTCCATTGTCTTTTAGTTCATTATGGAGATAAAAAGAAGAAGAAGAAATGTTGGAGCAGTTAAAAAAAAAATCTATGTAAGAGAATGACACGTGATGCAATAAGAAGATGACATGTGACGCAATCAGAAGATGACAAGTGGCGCAATCAGAAGGTGACAAGTGGTGCTTCTAGAAGCCGCAATTTGAACCAATGAGAACGCGACTCGTGGCGAAGTTGGGGAAATTAGGCTACCAACTAAATTTTCAAGACTTTGGGATGCAAAATGACCATTTTGCCCCTGATTTTTGTGGCTATAAATAGGAAGCTTATTTTTATGATTTAAACACCAATTTAGCTCCAATCTTCTCCATTTCTTTTGCAATTTATTTCTTTT
The DNA here is from genome assembly GCA_019593545.1 of Apocynum venetum. Classification (NCBI taxonomy): domain Eukaryota; kingdom Viridiplantae; phylum Streptophyta; class Magnoliopsida; order Gentianales; family Apocynaceae; genus Apocynum; species Apocynum venetum. The sequence goes on along the minus strand of SRSM01000145.1, from coordinate 63,565 downwards.
ATTATTGTCTTCATCTTAGTATATTTTCCAGATTTTTTAGAATAATATTTCAAGGCTTTTTGTAATATTTAGTAAGAAATTCTATTTGGATAATTTCAATATTCCCGGGGAGTTTATCTTTCAAATTTTCTTTCTAATGTTTATAAATTTCATTTTATATTATTAAATATGTATTGTGAGTAATTTTCTTTTGTTAGCAAGGATATGTGTTAAGTTATTAATAAATGAGATTATGAGATAATTTTCTTTGTACTTAATTTCTATTTGGATTTATTTAACTGAACTTATGGTCGGTTTAAACCGCTTAGTCTTTATTTATTTTGATTTATACACTTTAAATATCGCAAATGGATGGCCGAACCACATAATTAGTTTAATTTACTTTTATGTCTTTTATTTTCTTTATTATGGAAGACCGAGCCTACTAACTAGTTTAATATATTTTATGTCATTAATTCATTTTTATGGAAGGCCGAACCTTCATACTTTTAGTTTAATTTATTTAAATGACCGATTGAACCGCCTAATTTCTTTAGTTTCTTTCTTTCTATATATATATATATATTTGTGTATTTATTTAATATACTTATATATATATATATTAATTGAGTATTTATATAATTCCTATTTTAACCAATATAATTATGTGAATTAATTGGATTGACAATCTAGTTAATGAATGTGATTATATACATAGGATTATTAATCTTGTATTAATGATTCAAGTAGCATCTACTAGTTTAATTGAGTTGCAGCTCTTGGCCTAATTAAATTAGTAGCAGAATTATATAATTTAAATTGTATATAATTAAGTTGATTGTTATATACAATTTAATGTTGGTGATGCTATTTGTTTAATGCAATTTGATTGAGTATCATATACACGCTGGTTGGTAGTGGTGTTTAATTAATTTAGAGATTAATTTGTCTGAGCTGATCGGAATAATCTATTTTGTAAAGATAGGAATCTGTCTGAGCTTGTCGGGATTCTAAAACTAACTACTTAATAATGTATCTATCTATGATTAATCCCATGAAAAATATAACTTGATACTAGTTCATTGATAACGCTTTTTATATCATTTGTATTCCAAATTTCATTTTAATTCTTTTTACAAAATCCAGAAACCTCAAAAATATTTATTTTAATTGTTGTCATTACATTATTCTCAAAATTTCAAAAAACCCCCAAAACCTTTTTCGATTAACGATTTTAATTTAAGAGTTCACAAATCTCTGTGGATTCGATCCTTACTTTCCCTATCTACATAGGAATTGTTAGGTTTAAATTTGAGAGTCGTACGACAGCTTCATCAAATTTTGGCGCCGTTGCCGGGGATTTGTTTTAATTTCTTCTATTAAAATTGTTAATCTTCTTATTTTGTTACAAATTTCATTCCTTTGGTGATATTGAGATACAGATTTCATTCCTTTGGTGACGCCAGACAACAAGTTCATTGTTGTATGCACTTAAGAAGTGGTAAGATCACCGGAGAAGAACAAAGGAGTAAAACACCAATTGAGATCAGAGAACAAGCTACGGATCTTGAAGAAGGCAAAGCAGAAAATCAACCGGATACCCAACTTATTTCTGGTGATATTCTTCTTGCTCATCTTTTTAATATAGCTTTGAATCAAATATCTCTAAAAGAACTCACTGCTCCTACTCTTGATGAACAACCTTTATGCATTATTTTTCCACAAGTTGATGCTAATTTTAAAATGCATACTGGTTTTATATAATGTTTGCCAACATTTAATGGATTACCTGGAGAAGATCCACTTAGGCACATTAAGGAATTTCATGTTATTTGCACTAATTTGAAACAAGAAGGTACAAGAGATGAAGTGATTAAACTGCGTTCTTTTCCTTTTAGCTTACAAAATAGCGCAAAAGATTGGTTACATGATTTTCCTTCGGGATCTATTCAAGATTGGACTGGTATTCAAAGAGCTTTTCTAGCTAAATATTATCCTACATCTAGAACTGCAACAGTCCGAAAGGACATAAGTGGCATAAGACAACAAACTGGTGAAACATTGTATGAATATTGAGAAAGATTTAAAAGATTATGTGCTAGTTGTCCTCATCATCAAATACCTGAACAATTATTAATTCAATATTTTTATGAGGGTTTGATTTCTTATGACAGGATGACAATTGATGCTAGTGGTGGTGCTCTTTAAGATAAAACCCCACAAGCTGCACGTGAATTAATAGCTAAAATGGCTGCTAATTCACAATCTTTTAACACCAGGAATGATACCATAAGAAAGGTAAATGAAGTAGATGCATCATCATCATCATCATCATCTACACAAATTGAGCATAGACTAGATCATCTTACCAATTTAGTTGGTCAATTAGTTGGGAAAAGAATCAATGCACTGGTAAAAACATGTGGAATTTGTTTAGGCAATGACCATCCTACAAATTCTTGTCCTACACTATTTCAAGAGGAACAAGCCAATGTCATGGGTAATTTTTTGAACCAACCTCAGAGAAGACACAATCCATTCTCCAACACATACAATGAAGGGTGGAGAGACCATCCTAACTTTAGATGGAGTAACTAAGGGGTTAGGCCATCAATGAACCCACCAGGTTTTGTTTCTAATCAACACCAAAATCCTCCTCAACCTCCTCAGAACTAACAACAGAGTATGTATTTAGAAGATATGGTAAAATCTCTAGCCTCAAGTTCTATATCTTTTCAGAAAGATACCATGTCCTTCCAAAAGGATACAAAGTCCAGCATTCACAACTTGGAGAATCAAGTAGGACAAATGGCTTCTGAGTTAGGTCAATTGAAAACACAACTTTTCAATAAACTTCCATCACAACCACTCAATCCCAGAGAGAATGCTAGTGCCGTAACACTAAGAAGTGGTAAAGTGTTGGAAGAATCCAAGAGACCAGAAGAAAATAAAGGCACGGAGAAAGCACCTATTTCAAGCCCAGCATCTTCTGACAAAGTTCCTCAGATAGGAAAATCTTCTTCTTCTATTTCCAAGGTAAGTCCTCCTTTCCCCAATAGGTTAACTAAGAACAAGAAAGACGAGGAAGAAAAATATGTTCTGGAGATCTTCAAGAAAGCTGAAGTCAACATTCCTCTTTTGGATGCAATAAGACAAATTCCTCGTTATGCTAAGTTCCTAAAAGAACTTTGTACAAATAAGAAGAAGCTTAAAGGTAACGAGAGAATCAGTGTGGGGGAATGTGTGTCTGCTATTCTCCAACAGAAACTTCCTCCAAAGCAAAAAGATCCAGGTATGTTTGCTATCCCTTGTACAATTGGTGATAAGGTAGTCTCAGGTTGTATGCTAGATTTAGGAGTATCTATTAATGTCATGCCTTATACAATCTATAACTCTTTAAATTTGGGACCAATGAAGCCTACTAGAATTGTTATTCAGTTAGCTGATAGGTCTGTGGCTTATCCTGAAGGAGTAATAGAAAATGTACTGGTTAAAGTAAATGACTTAGTATTCCTTGCATATTTCTACATTCTGAAAACTGAGGATAGCCAAAATACTTGTTCATCACAGTCACCTATTCTGTTAGGTAGACCATTTCTGAAAACTGCTAGAACTAAGATTGATGTTAATGAATGTACTTTATCAATGGAATTTGATGGTGATAAAATTTCGTTTAATATATTTAATGCCATGAAGTACCCTTCTGATGAATGTTCTACTGTTTCTGTTGTGGATATTATAGATCCACTTATTGAAGATATTTTTTATTTGAGCTATACTGAAATGATGCAATCCATTATGAACTTGAGCATAGATGAAAATGTTCTTGACACTTTATCTGTAGAATGTGACAATGAACTCAAACAAGCTGTCAAGGATTTATCTGTTTGTCCTGTTAGTAATTCTAAAATTGCATTACCTAGCTCACATGATAAAATTTTACCATCTATTGTTTGTCCCCCATCACTTGAGCTTAAAGCTTTACCTTCTCATTTGAAATATGCATATTTGAGTGAAGGTAATGCTTTACCTGTAATTATTGCTAACAATCTCTCATCTTCCCAAGAAGAGAGGTTAGTTTCTGTGCTTAGGGACAACAAGACTGCCATCGGTTGGACTTTAGCCGACATTAAAGGTATTAGCCCATCAACATGCATGCACCGTATATTGTTAGAAGATGGAGCTAAACCAACCAGAGAGTCACAAAGGAGACTAAACCATCATAGATTCACATTGGGTAAGTCTTGTACATGTTGTTCCAAAGAAAAGTGGAAAAACCATTGTGGAAAACTCTGAAGGTGAGAAAATTCCTACTAGAGTGCAAAACGGTTGGAGAGTCTGTATAGACTACAGGAAACTTAATGCATCAACTAGGAAAGACCATTTTCCCCTTTCTTTCATGGATCAAATGTTAAAACATCTATCTAGTCGTTCTCATTATTGTTTCCTTGATGGTTATTCTGGTTATTTTCAGATTGCTATTACCCCAGAAGACCAAGGTAAGACTACTTTTCCATGCCCATTCGGTACTTATGATTATAGAAGAATGCCTTTTGGTTTATGCAATGCACCTGCTACTTTTCAAATATGCATGATGTCCTTATTTTCTGATTTTGTCACGAATATCATTGAAATTTTCATGGATGATTTTACCGTCTATGGAAATTCATTTGATTCATGTTTAGAAAATTTGGAACTTGTGCTTAAACGGTGTGTTGAAACTAACCTTGTTCTCAATTATGAAAAGTGCCATTTTATGGTAGAACAAGGAATTGTTTTAGGGCACGTAGTTTCACCAAAAGGACTGGCTATTAACAAAGCCAAGATTGATGTGATTAAGTCTATTCCTTTTTGATTGAACCATAATTAGCTTAGTTTTCTATGGGTTATTATGATGTTTATTAAGTTTAAATCTAGCTAATTATGTGTTTTGGTGATTTTAATGATTCTTTACACTATTACTTTTGTTTTCAGGTCTTTAGAAGATTTAGAAGATGTTGGAATGAAATTGGAAGAAATCGGGAATTTGAGGATGGATATTTAGAAGAACAGAGAAGTGGACGCGCAGGACAGTCAAGTGGACGCGTCCACCCTCAGAAGTTGGACAGTAAAGTGGACGCGCAGGGAGACCAAGTGGACGCGCAAGGCAAGAAGGTGGACGCGTCCACCAAATCTCATGCGTCCACTCTCAGAAGATTGACAGTCAAGTGGACGCGTATCATCTACTCAGGCGTCCACTTTGAAGACTCAGGCGTCCACTTTCCGAATTCAAGTTTTAAGATTGTTTTAAGTAGTTTCTAATTAGGATTCTTGTATAAACTACCCTAGGACTTTTTTTCTAACTATATATAGGCCTTAATAGCTTAGTTTAGGGTGTCAAGCACCTTAGATATTTTCTTCCCGAGCATTGTAGGAGATCAAGGGTCGGAGCTTCTCGGGAAATCGGATTTCCGACTAATGAGTTTCTCTCTTTCCCTTAATCTTTCTATGATGTTTTCCTTTATGTTTTGTGAGTAAACGTTTATAGTTGGCAAGGACATGTATTAGGTTTATGTTATTCGAGAATATGAGATTTACGTTTTGTAATTAAAAACCCGATCTTTTCAAGGGATCAATATTTCTATTTGAGTATTTGAACAATTCTTGGTTTTAATTCTATCAATTGTGTTATTTCAATTATTATTGGCCATCTTAATTGTTTTTCATAGTTGATTAACTAGGGTTATGCAGAATCGGTTTTCGGTAACCAAAAGTAGTAACTATTGATTAATTTAAATCTGTGTTTGATTAATTGATAGGGAATTGTTTGAAATGAATTGCATGATTTTAATCGGCCATTAACTTTATGTAATTTGTGTTGATGTTGTCCTCGAGCTGAATAACTTAATTCACTATTTTATGCGAGCGATTCGGTAATTTAGTTTAATTAGGTTAAAGTTAATTTGCCGTGCTTTTCGGAAATTAACCTAACTTTATAGGAATCGGAATTTGCTGCGCTACGCGAAATTCTAAGTCACTACTCAAATAGGTTATTATCAATGATTAATCCCGAATAAGTAAAACCGAAATACAAAGTCCTTGCTAACGTTTTTCTTTTCTTTGATTCTTAATCAATTTGTGAGTAAATTTATTTAAAGTTTATTCTTTTAAAATAAAAATCAAATCTTTCCCCCCTAATCTTGATTAGTTTACTTGTTCTAAAATTTTACAAATCCCTGTGGGTTCGACCCTTACTTGCCCTAACTGCATAAGTTGGTTGAGTTTGGTATTAATTTGATAGCGCAACGACACGCTCGTCAAATTTTGGCGCCGTTGCCGGGGACTTGTTTAAAATTTTAAAATCAAGTTTACTAATCCTTATCCTTTGTTTTCAGGTCTTATTCCTTTGGTGACAAAGTAAAAGATTGACAATTGTTTATGCGCCTTCGTAGTGGAAAGACTCTTGGTGTTAGCTCGAAAGAATTGGAGTCTTCAAATCCTGTGGACGAAAACGGGAGAGATACAAGAGAAGGAACCATTAATCATTCAAATCTACAAGGCGATTTCGGTGAAATCATTCCTACCCCCTCTTGCATTATGGCTAACAATAATAACAATGTGGTGGTTAGGAGAACTTTAAGGGAACTAGCTGCACCCACTATTAGCAATCAACCGCTTTGCATTGTTTTTCCTGAAGTCAATGAAAATTTTAAACTTCACACAGGTTTTGTGCAAAATATCCCTACTTTCCATGGCATGGCCGGAGATAACCCATATAGGTTTCTTCAGGAATTTCATACGCATTGCACTAATTTGAAACCCTCTAATGTTACTGATGAGATTATAAAGCTAAGAGCTTTTCCATTTAGTCTGCAAGGTAATGCTAAAGATTGGCTTTACGAACTACCTTCGGGGTCAATAACTGAATGGGCTGATATGGAAAAGATATTTTTAAGAAAATATTTTCCTGCTTCTAAAATCTCTAACATTAGAAAGGAAATTAGTGGCATATGCCAAGGTTTTGGGAAATCATTATATGACTATTGGGAAAGATTTAAAAGATTGATTGCCAGCTGTCCTAATCATCAAATTCCAGATCATTTACTTATCCAATATTTTTATAAAGGAATGGTGCCTACTGATAGGACCGCAGTTGATGCAGCTAGTGGTGGAGTATTTATGGACCAATCACCGGAAGAAGCAAGAAATTTGATTGCAAACATGGCAGATAATGCTCAATCATTCAATACAAGGAACGAACCTCCTAGAAAGGTAAATGAGGTAAGTTCTTCCAATTTTGAAGTTCAAGTTAAAAATCTTACTAACATGGTTGGACAGATGATGGGAAAACAAATAAACACCCAAGTTAAGATGTGTGGATTTTGTTCAAGTATTGAACATTCAACGGACAGCTGCCCCACGCTTTTTGAAGATGAACAGGTTAATGCTGTCGGAAATTTTCAGAATCCACAAAGGAAGTATAACCCCTACTCTAATACCTATAATGAGGGATAGAAGGATCATCCAAATTTTAGGTGGGGAAATTCAGGAGCCAGACCGAATAATCTTCAACATCCACACCCACCTGGCATTCTTCCCGTTCAACCATTAAATCAATCACCTCAACAAGCTCAATCTCAAGGTATGTCTTTAGAGGATATGGTTAAATCAATTGCTGCTAACACAATGACTTTTCAGAAGGAGACTAAATCCAGTATACAGAATCTTGAAAATCAAGTAGGACAATTGGCCTCCGAAGTCAGTCAAATTAAATCTCATTTATTCACAAAACTCCCTTCTCAACCCATCAACCCTCGAGAAAATGCTAATGCCATTATTCTACGGAGTGGAAAGGAGTTAATAAAGCCTAGGCAGTTGCACGATGCTAAAGAAGAATTGGAGATTAAATCAACCCAGGGTCCAAATGTATCAAGTGGAAGTGAACCCCCAAAATTTGAACCCAATTCTCAATCTAAAGTACCTCCTCCTTTTCCTTTAAGATTAGCTAAAAACCGGAAAGAAGAGGAGGAGAAATATGTTCTCGATATCTTTAAGAAAGTAGAGGTAAACATACCTCTTCTTGATGCTATCCGCCAGATTCCTCGATATGCTAAATTTCTCAAAGAATTATACACAAATAAAATGAAGCTCAAGGGTAATGAAAAGGTAAGTGTGGGGGAGTGTGTTTCTGCAGTTCTTCAGCAGAAACTTCCACCCAAGCAAAAGGACCCAGGTATGTTTGCCATCCCTTGTGTTATTGGTGATAAAGTTATTTCAGGATGCATGTTAGATTTAGGAGCATCTATTAACGTTATGCCATATTCTCTCTATGCTTCATTAAATCTTGGACCCTTAAAATCTACTCGAGTTATTGTGCAATTAGCGGATAGGTCCATTGCATATCCCGAAGGGGTAATTGAGGATGTATTGGTCAAAGTTAATAACTTGATATTTCCTGCAGATTTTTATATTTTAAAAACTGAAGATGGAAATAATTCATCTACATCTCATTCCCCAATTTTGCTTGGCCGACCATTCTTGAAAACCGCAAGAACTAAAATTGATGTTAACGAAGGAACATTGTCAATGGAATTTGATGGGGAAATTATATCATTTAATATCTTTGATGCTATGAAATATCCATGTGATGAGTTCTCTTCGGTTTCGGTGGTTGATATAATTGATCCTCTTGTTCAAGATGTTTACGATTTGAGTTATGTTGAAATGATGCAAACAATTATGAGCATGAGTATTGATGAGCATAAACTTGACAAATTATTTGTAGAATGTGATCATGATTTAAAGATGGCTGTAAAAGAATTGTCTACATGTCCACAAGTAGAATCTACAATTGCATTACCCACTTTTCATGATAAGATGCTTCCATCGGTTATATGTCCACCTTCCCTTGAGCTTAAACCTTTGCCTTCACATTTAGGTAATGGCGAGGAATTGCCTGTTATAATTGCTAATAATCTTACTTCCAAACAAGAGGAAAGGTTAATTGCTGTGTTACGAGCACATAAAACTGCCATAGGTTGGACTTTAGCTGATATAAAAGGAATTAGTCCTTCTACATGTATGCATCGCATTTTATTAGAAGATGGCACTCGTGCAACTAGGGAATCACAAAGGAGATTAAACCCTCCTATGATGGATGTTGTGAAAAAAGAAATCTTGAAATTGTTAGATGCAGGTATAATATTCCCTGTTACTGATTCCCAATGGGTTAGCCCAGTTCATGTCGTTCCTAAGAAAACTGGAATTACTGTCATTGAAAACAAGGAAGGAGAAAAAGTACCTACAAGAGTTCAAAATGGTTGGCGTGTTTGCATTGATTACCGAAAATTGAATTCAGCTACTAGAAAAGATCATTTTCCCCTTCCATTTATGGATCAAATGCTTGAACGTTTATCGGGTAGGTCTAACTATTGTTTTCTTGATGGTTTTTCTGGTTATTTTCAAATTGCTATTGCCCCTGAGGATCAAGATAAAACCACGTTCACATGTCCTTTTGGAACTTATGCATATAGGCGCATGCCTTTTGGGTTATGTAATGCACCTGCTACTTTTCAAGGATGCATGATGTCTGTATTCTCTGATTATGTGACTAATATAATTGAAATCTTCATGGATGACTTCACAGTGTATGGAGATTCTTTTGATGAATGTTTGGATAATTTAGAACTCATTCTTAAAAGGTGCATTGATTCTAACCTTGTATTGAATTATGAAAAGTGTCATTTCATGGTTGAGCAAGGAATCGTACTGGGACATGTGGTCTCAGCAAAAGGCCTTCAGGTAGACAAAGCTAAAATTGATGTGGTAAAATCTCTTCCTTATCCTTCCTCTGTACGAGAGATACGAGCTTTCCTGGGGCATGCAGGTTTTTATAGAAGATTCATTAAAGATTTTTCCAAAATTTCTCAACCCTTGTGTATGTTGTTACAAAAAGATGTGCCATTTCATTTCAATGATGATTGTAAGAATGCTTTTGAAACTTTAAAAGAGAAATTGATTTCCGCCCCCATAATTCAAGCTCCTGATTGGAACCTACCTTTTGAAATCATGTGTGATGCTAGTGATCGAGCGGTTGGTGCCATATTAGGACAAAGAGTAGATAAAGTGCCTCATGTTATTTACTATGCTTCTAAAACACTCGATGACGCACAGTGTAACTACACAACAACGGAAAAGGAACTTTATGCTATCATTTTTGCTCTGGAAAAATTTCGTTCATATCTCCTAGGAACTAAAGTCATTGTTTTCTCTGATCATGCAGCTTTACGACATCTCTTGAAAAAGAAAGAGTCCAAACTAAGGTTATTAAGATGGATCCTGTTACTCCAGGAATTTGACATAGAGATTCGTGACAAGAAATGAGCTGAAAACTATGTGGCCGACCACCTGAGTAGGCTTACTTATGACGGTGAATTACTTCCTATCACTGAATTATTTCCTAATGAGCACTTATATGCTTTGCATGGTAGTTTGCCTTGGTATGCTGATATAGTAAATTATTTGGTTACAAGGGAATTGCCTAAAGTACTTTCTAGATCTCAGAAGGACAAAATTAAAAGTGATGCCAAATACTATTTATGGGATGACCCGTATTTGTTTAAGATATGTTCAGATAATATTATTCGTAGGTGTGTACCGGGCACTGAAACTCACTCTATTCTAACTTTTTGTCATACCTATGAATGTGGAGGTCATTTTGGTCCTAGAAGAACTGCTCATAAAGTGCTCGAATGTGGGTTCTATTGGCCTAGTTTAAACAAGGATGCATATTTGTTCTGTAAGCAATGTAACGAATGCCAAAGAATTGGGAAAATAACTAAGAAGCATGAGATGCCCTTCCAGTCTATCCTGGTAACTGAAATTTTTGATGTATGGGGGATTGATTTCATGGGTCCTTTCCCTTCTTCCCAAGGTAGCAATTATATTTTGCTAGCAGTGGATTATGTGTCTAAGTAAGTGGAAGCTAAAGCTTCCAGAACTAATAATGCTAAAGTTGTTGTCTCTTTTGTGAAGGATAATATTTTTAACAGGTTTGGTTTTCCTAAAGCAATTATTAGTGACAGAGGTACGCATTTTTGTAACAAAATAGTTGGGGCTTTATTTGCAAAATACCATATAACCCACAGAGTTTCTACTGCATATCATCCCCAAACTAATGGTCAAGCCGAGGTTTCTAATAGGGAAATTAAATCAATCTCGGAGAAAGTGGTTAACCCTAATAGAAAAGATTGGAGTGTGCGATTGGGGGGATGCATTATGGGCATATAGAACAGCATATAAGACACCTATTGGAATGTCTCCATATCGATTGGTGTTCGGGAAAGCATGTCATCTTCCTGTAGAACTTGAACATAGAGCTTATTGGGCTATCAAGAAAACTCATTTGAATTTTCCTGATGCTTTAGTCAATAGAAAATTACAAATTCAGGAATTGGAAGAATTGCGGAATGACGCTTACCAAAATGCTTTAATTTGTAAAGAGAAAGCACGCAGTTATCATGATAAACATATTGCCCGGAAGAGTTTTAATCGGGGTGATAAGGTTTTATTGTACAATTCTAGATTGAAACTCTTTCCAGGCAAGTTGATGAGTAGATGGATAGGACCTTTTCTCGTTGTTAATGTTTTTGATCATGGAGCTGTAGAAATTCAAAGTCTTGATACAGGGAAAGTTTTTAAAGTCAATGGCCATCGCCTGAAGCTTTATTATGAAGAATTTGTCAACCACGAGGTGGAGGCCGTTCAGTTTCTTCAACCATCGTCTTTCGAAATCTGAGCATGAACTGTGTCGAGCCAACGACTTTAAACAAAGGCGCTTTTTTGGGAGGCAACCCAAATGAATATTCTTCTATTTTCTTTTATATTTTGTTTCTATTATTTAGTTGTTATTTTATTTTGTTTACAGGTATAGGGAAGGTTTAACATTGGTCCAAAGTCCAATTATTGTGAAATAAACAGAAAACATCAGATGACAGAAACTACTGAGAGTGGACGCGCGAACTTCCTCTCACGCGTCCAAGTGGACGCGTCAAGCTACTTCACGCGGCCACCTCTGGGAAGAATTACTGAGAGTGGACGCGTCATTCCCCTCTCACGCGTCCAAGTGGACGCGCCAATTACTTCACGCGGCCACTTTCCAGAAAAGAAAAAAAAAACGCAATTTCCAGATAAAATCCAACGAAGCTATGTCATTTAAGTAAGTTACATTTTTTTTAATACTCCTTTTTCTTCTTTAATTTCTTTTCTTTTCTTTTCTTCTCTTTTTCTTCTTCTGGTCGCGTCTCTCTTTGCCGTTGTTGCGCTTCTTCCGCGTCCGTTCCTCTGCCTCAACCGTCCACCTTTCACCATCATTGTGCACTTCTCCTTCACTCCCAAAATTAAGCCCGAGATTCCATTCACGGTTTGCTGTGTTTGTAACCTTCTTGGTGAGTTTTCTGGTGCAAAATTCGCAGCTTTCACAGGGAAGTTTCTCTAAACTTTCAATAAGTTGTTTTTGCGAGAGAATTGCTGACTTTTGTGTGGGTTTTGTTTCTTTGTCATTACATTATTGGAATTTTTTTTGTTAACATCATGCCTAGAACTAAGAATCTTGGTGTTAAACGTGGGAGAACTTCTAGAGCTGTTTATGATCAATCTCGGTTTACTAGTTTGGAAAATTCTGAGTGGTATGATTCCCACAAGGATCGTACATTGTTAATTGAGCATCCCTTGTCTCCTGATGCTGAATCTGTTTTTAATATTCGAGATACTTTCCGCACTTTGGGGTGGGAAGGCATTCTTGATTTGGGTCAGGAATATTACCCTCAAATTATCTGTGAATTCTATGCTAATATAGATAATAAACATAATGAAGATAACAATAGGATCATTTCTTTCGTACGGGGTCATTTAGTTGATATTACATGTGCTTCTTTGTCTAATTTTCTGAATTCTCCTAACGAAGGCCCTTTACCTGCGTTTCATTGGCAGCAAGTTACTACTAATCCGACATATAATTTTGAGGATGTATGCTTTGTTTTTGGTTTATACCAGAGAAAAACTGGAAGAGTGCGTGAAAAGTATAAGCTTATGGCTAAAGATCTTCAGGCTTTTCCACGCCTCATTGTGTATATTCTTGGTCATAATGTTATACCTAAGTCATCATCTCATAATGAAATGCGCTATTCAGATCTTTACTTTATTTATCGTTTAACTAATGGCTTAGGTGATACATTGTCTGGTATTCCGTTGGCTCGGTTGATTATTGCTAATATACGAGAAGTGGTAAAACAAAAATCTCACAAGAAAACTTTTCCATATGTTTTGTTACTTTCTCATTATTTTGAGCATCTCAGGATACCTATGACGGACATGGTTCGTCGGGAACGTATCTCCTCTTCTCGGGTTGTTTCCTTGGACCTCTTACGGTCGTTTGGTTATGAGTATCACCGGGGCGAGTGGATGCACCCTCGGGTTTGTCAAACAGAACGGGAGCAAGGCCGTCTTCCACCAAAGAGTTCTAGTTCTAAGAGGCCGGTTTCTGAGCCGTCATCGGCAGAGGATTCTGATGATGATGAGGAGATAGAGCCAGGGATTCCGGAGGTGCCTACATCTTCTGCTGGACCGTCTATTTCTTGTGAGGATTTGATTCTTGATCAATTAAATCAGCTGCATATGAATCAGTCAAAAATTCTCGAGAATCAGGCACGTCAAGACGCACAATTGATTGCTATTGAGGGACGACTTGTGTCTATTGAGGAACAAGTTTCTGCGCTTCGAGCTTCCCTTCCTAGACCTCCCCTCGGGTGACTTCTTTCTTTTTCTCTCTTTGTTTATTTTTCTTCTCTTACTTGTGTTGTGACATTGAGGACAATGTCTCGTTCCAGTGTGGGGGAGTCTTGTTTTTAATGTTTGTGTTTTTCTGTTTTCGTTTATTGTTATTATTGTTTATTGTCGTTTTTGTGCAAAAAAAAAAAGTTTTGTTTTTAAGTATGTTTGTGTGTTTGTTATGCCTATGAGGAAAATTATGCAAGTCTATGTTAATTGATAGAGTTTCGATATTATTTGTGCTTTAAATTCTCTATTTATTATGAGGAATCTTGACACTCTACGATTTGTTTTTGGTAAAAATTCAAAGTTGTTATTTATGGATGATTTGTTGTAGTTAATTTGAATTGACATGGCTTATTTTTAGTAAAAATCTTGATTTTTGAAATCACTTTTGACAAGTTTGAATGAGATTGAGTTTACTTTTGACTTAGATACATTCATGGTCAATTTAGACACTCTAGAACTTGTTTTCTCACACTCTTGAGGCGAAATATGATTGAATTTGGTTGACTTGGGGATGACATAAGGCCTTCTTTGGACGTTTGAGCCTTTCTTGAGCCACCCTTTCTATATTATACCCCTCGATCCTATTTTGAACTTTAATGTTGTGATGGATGAATCCATTATTATCTTTCTTTGTAAGCCTTTGAGAATAACGTTTAAAACCTTTACATGTTATAATTGTCAGGAGATTTCTTTGAAATATCTTTAGATTGACACTTGTGAAGTTTATGATTATGATAAAAAGGTGTTGAAAAGGTTTTGCAAAGTGTGTTGAGGGTTGATGGAACGTATCTTGGAATTTTTAAAGAGAAAAGGAGTTTGTCTTCTCTACTAAAGAAAAGAGAGACATTTGATGAAAAAGAGTGAAGTGCTTAAAAAGAAAGAAAGAAAGAAAAAAAGAAAAAGAAAAAGAGAGCACTTGAGAAATAGAGAAAACAAAAGAGTTCCAAGACTGTCCGAAGTATATGAGTTGGTTGATATGGTTGAATGTAAATAAGGAAGAGAAGTGTCAATTGAAGAACTTTGGTTTCAAAAGTCTTTTATCCTTTTGTGTAATTCTCTTGACTACTTTGTTTACCTTACCTTTCTTTGTTAACCAACACCCAAGCCTAACGTTACGTGCTTCAAGTCCAATTTGACTCAAGTCGACTTTATTCTTCCCATTAGTGGAGAGATGTGTGAGATTTCAAGCCTATGGTAGTGTGAATATTACTTATGGTATGACTATGATGTGTTTAAGTTAATTGTGACTTGATTGAATTTGTCTTTGTTACTTTTGAACGATTTTAATTCTAAAATGGATTTTTTATGGGTTTCTAAAGTTTTTCAGCCATGTTAAGGATAGTTAACTTTGACAATGAGTTTGTGAGTAATGATGTTTCACACTTGCACGATTCATTTTTAAAATGTAGAGTTGATAGATGACTTTGAGAATTATTGAAGAGAATTTGGTACAAGTGTATTGAAGTTCTTGAAATTGATCGATTTGTCCTGAGGCATTTAGTTGTTATTCTATTTTATTTGATTTATAAGTTTGCTTGAGGGCAAGCAAAGGTGTAGTGTGGGGGAATTTGATTGAACCATAATTAGCTTAGTTTTCTATGGGTTATTATGATGTTTATTAAGTTTAAATCTAGCTAATTATGTGTTTTGGTGATTTTAATGATTCTTTACACTATTACTTTTGTTTTCAGGTCTTTAGAAGATTTAGAAGATGTTGGAATGAAATTGGAAGAAATCGGGAATTTGAGGATGGATATTTAGAAGAACAGAGAAGTGGACGCGCAGGACAGTCAAGTGGACGCGTCCACCCTCAGAAGTTGGACAGTAAAGTGGACGCGCAGGGAGACCAAGTGGACGCGCAAGGCAAGAAGGTGGACGCGTCCACTCTCAGAAGATTGACGGTCAAGTGGACGCGTATCATCTACTCAGGCGTCCACTTTCCGAATTCAAGTTTTAAGATTGTTTTAAGTAGTTTCTAATTAGGATTCTTGTATAAACTACCCTAGGACTTTTTTCTAACTATATATAGGCCTTAATAGCTTAAGTTTAGGGTGTCAAGCACCTTAGATATTTTCTTCCCGAGCATTGTAGGAGATCAAGGGTCGGAGCTTCTCGGGAAATCGGATTTCCGACTAATGAGTTTCTCTCTTTCCCTTAATCTTTCTATGATGTTTTCCTTTATGTTTTGTGAGTAAACGTTTATAGTTGGCAAGGACATGTATTAGGTTTATGTTATTCGGGAATATGAGATTTACGTTTTGTAATTAAAAACCCGATCTTTTCAAGGGATCAATATTTCTATTTGAGTATTTGAACAATTCTTGGTTTTATTCTATCAATTGTGTTATTTCAATTATTATTGGCCATCTTAATTGTTTTACATAGTTGATTAACTAGGGTTATGCAGAATCGGTTTTCGGTAACCAAAAGTAGTAACTATTGATTAATTTAAATCTGTGTTTGATTAATTGATAGGGAATTGTTTGAAATGAATTGCATGATTTTAATCGGCCATTAACTTTATGTAATTTGTGTTGATGTTGTCCTCGAGCTGAATAACTTAATTCACTATTTTATGCGAGCGATTCGGTAATTTAGTTTAATTAGGTTAAAGTTAATTTGCCGTGCTTTTCGGAAATTAACCTAACTTTATAGGAATCGGAATTTGCTGCGCTACGCGAAATTCTAAGTCACTACTCAAATAGGTTATTATCAATGATTAATCTCGAATAAGTAAAACCGAAATACAAAGTCCTTGCTAACGTTTTTCTTTTCTTTGATTCTTAATCAATTTGTGAGTAAATTTATTTAAAGTTTATTCTTTTAAAATAAAAATCAAATATTTCCCCCCTAATCTTGATTAGTTTACTTGTTCTAAAATTTTACAAATCCCTGTGGGTTCGACCCTTACTTGCCCTAACTGCATAAGTTGGTTGAGTTTGGTATTAATTTGATAGCGCAACGACACGCTCGTCACTTTTCCTTCTACGGTAAGAGAGGTAAGATCTTTCTTAGGCCATGCTAGATTCTATAGAAGGTTTATTAAGGATTTCTCTAAAACTATTCAACCTTTATGCAAACTATTACAAAAAGAACATAAATTCAATTTTGATGAAGGTTGTAAACATGCATTTAAACTATTGAAAGAGAAATTGATTTCATCACCTATCATTCAACCCCCTAATTGGATTTTTCCTTTTAAAATAATGTGTGATGCTAGTGACAAAGCGGTAGGAGCTGTTCTAGGTCAGAAAATAGATAAAGTTCCTCATGTGATATATTATGCATCTAAATTACTTGATGATGCCCAATGCAATTATAACACAACTGAGAAGGAACTCTACTCTGTTATTTTTGCTCTAGAAAAATTTAGATCTTATCTGTTGGGAAAAAAGTAATTGTTTATTCAGATCATTCAGCTCTAAAGTACCTGTTAAAGAAGAAAGAGTCTAAGCCAAAACTACTGAGATGGATTCTTTAACTCCAGGAATTTGACATTGTAATTCGAGATAAGAAAGGAGCAGAAAATCTTGTTGCTGATCGTTTGAGTCGACTCACATATGAAGGGGAAGTATCTCTTATCTCTGTTTTATTTCCTAATGAGCATCTTTATGCATTGCATGGAATTATACCTT
Source organism: Apocynum venetum (assembly GCA_019593545.1). Classification (NCBI taxonomy): domain Eukaryota; kingdom Viridiplantae; phylum Streptophyta; class Magnoliopsida; order Gentianales; family Apocynaceae; genus Apocynum; species Apocynum venetum. Next base: position 46,136 of record SRSM01000145.1, on the reverse strand, counting down.
GGTATGCTGATATGGTTAATTATATTGTTATCAAAGTATTTCCAAATCATTTATCCAAGCCTCAAAAGGATAAAATTAGAAATGACTCAAAACATTACCTTTGGGATGATCCCTACCTATTCAAAAGCTGCGCAGACAATGTCATACGCAGATGTGTTCCAAATAATGAAATTCAATCCATATTGAATTTTTGTCATACTTTTGAATGTGGAGGTCATTTTGGACCAAAACAAACAACTAGAAAAATTGTCTGAAGTGTATTTTATTGGCCTACTCTTAACAAAGATGCATATTACTTTGTTAAATCTTGCAATGAATGTCAAAGAGTTAGTAATATATCCAAGAAAGATAACATGCCTTTGAAGACTATATTAGTTTGTGAACTTTTTGATGTATGGGGCATTGATTTCATGGGACCTTTTCCTTCATCTTTTGGAAATACTTACATCTTACTTGCAATGGATTATGTATCCAAATGAATTGAAGCTAAGGCCACTCGAACGAATGATTCTAAAGCAGTTGTGACATTTATCAAGGACAATATATTCCATAGATTTGGAATACCAAAGGCCATCATCAGTGACAGAGGTACGCATTTTTGTAACAAGGTAGTAGAAACTCTGTTTAAAAAATATCATGTTTTTCATAAAGTTTCTGTTGCCTATCATCCTCAAACAAATGGACTTGCTAAAATCACTAACAAAGAAATTAAGTCTATTCTAGCTAAAGTAGTCAATCCTAATAGGAAATACTGGAGCCTTAGATTGGGAGATGCTCTTTGGGCATATAGAACTACATTCAAAACCCCTATTGGTATGTCACCATTTATGTTGGTTTATGGTAAAGCCTGTCATCTACCTGTGGAATTAGAACATAAGGCATTTTGGGCCATTAAACAATGTCATCTTAATCTTGATGATGCACAATCTAATTGAAAACTACAAATTCAAGAATTAGAAGAGATTAGAAATTATGCCCATGTTAATTCCTGGATTGCAAAAGAAAAGATGAAATATTACCATGACAAAAATATTTCAAAGAAAAATTTCAATATTGGTGATAAGGTTATACTCTATAATTCTCGTCTGAGACTGTTTCCAGGAAAGCTAAAGTTAAGGTGGATTGGCCCATTTGTTATCATTAATATCTTTAATCACGGGTCAATGGAGGTAAAAAGTTTTCAAACGAGCAAAATTTTTAAAGTGAACGGTCATCTCCTGAAACCTTTTCATAAAGGATTTGTCAGACAAATTATCGATTCCATTACTTTTGAAGACCCACCACCAGAAAGGAATTGAAATCTGTGATCGTCGAGTCTAAGACGTTAAACAAGGGCGCTGTGTGGGAGACAACCCATCGGTTTCTTAAATACTTTTGAATTGTTTGATTTTCCTTTTTCACTTTTTAGCTTGCAGGCCTAGCAGAAATTGTTGAATACGCGTCTTCTCAGATAGTGAAAGATGGCGTATTCAAGTTAATTAAATGTCCAACAGTGATTAAACACGGCTTTAAATAGCTTGCTTAATTTTTGAAAGAATCACCAAACGATTTCTGCTAATTTCTTTTCAAGAGTAAATTTTATCTGCAAGGTATTTCTTTCCTTTTTACATTTTAGTTTGTCTTTCCATCCCTTCTTTCTTTCTATCTCTTTGTTACATATTGGATGATTCAATAATGAAAATGAGAAGATATTATCCATTGCTCCCTGTTAATTATTTGAGAAAAATCTATCTGATGAGATTGGAGCGTATGAAATTACTAGTATCCATTGGAATGCTTGAGGATATTAGGTGGATAATTGAAGCTAAGTTCCGAATTAGTGGTGAACATCCAGCTTTTCCCAAACGTCCACCTGGGTTGAGGAAAAGTAGTTATGCAAAGAAACGGAGAGGTAAAAGAATGAGAGTCTGTTATAAATGTGCTAGATGGAACTGTGATACCAGTTGTCGTTCACTTGGGTATTTATCCGATAATCGGGAAGACAAAATTGCTTTCATTAAGAATGGACTGAGTAAAGAGTCATTAGATGATATCAAACTGACTCTTGATTCGCATTCTAGTGGATACGTTCAAATGGAAATTCTCGGGTTATGGAAACAATTCAAAATTGAACAACTCCGGTACACTCTTCGGTATCTGAATTTAAACGATCCCGTTTGCCAGTTTTTAAGAAAGCTGGATGAGCAGCATACCCCCGACTCATAGAAGGTGTTTGAAACCGTTACTGGACATAAAACCAGAGGAACATATGAGCCACAATCACAACTACTTGTTTTTATTTGTTTCTTCCTTGATTTGTTTTATTTGTTTGTTTGCTTTTTAGTGTGTAACAGAATCACTTTTGAAGTCGTTACTATGGAAGGTTCATCAATCAGAAGTCTAACAAACATCGCAGTGTTTGGAGGAATGACCGTGGGGTTACTGTTTCGCATCTAACTGCTGCTATCCAATTGGGAAGAGTACTAGCTCATCGAAAGATCGGTCTAGTATATGGAGGAGGAAATGCTGGATTAATTGGAGAGGTTTCTCAAGCACACCAGTCATACCAAACACTTGTTCAGATTGAAACAAATCAGCCAAACAAAGTTCTCACAGTAGGTGTAATTCCCACTCCTCTGAAACAAATATATGGCAAAACAATTGGACATGAGACAAACAAAATTATTTTTTGAACGCATGACACTCATGTTGCATAACTGTGATGCTTTCATAGTCATACAAGGAGGATATGAGGTATTAGAATGCTTGTTCAATTTAACATTCTGGTTTAACATGAAATTGCACACTAAACTAATTGGTCTTTTAAATGTTGATCACTACTTTGATGGTTTGTTAGCATTTCTTGACATAGTTGTTACACATAAGCTTCTATCTCCAGTAGCACGAAGAATAATTATATCTGCACCCACAACCAAGGAGCTATTGGATGAATTAATAACTTTTGTATCAGAGACAGATCCAGAAGTACCTCCAATTAACTGGTCAATTTCCAATAACAAGCGAAAAAGAGATTGATTGGATTTAGAGTTAAAGTTGTAATTTTTTCTTTTTAAATAAATGTGTGTTATTTTCCTTTTTATTAAAAGCTGTGGAATAATGTTGTTGTTTTTAAAACTTTGTGTGTTTTTACATTGAGGACAATGTAATTCCCAAGTGTAGGGGGTGGTTTGAGTAAAGAATCAAGTGATTAATCTCATTTGATTCTTGATCCACACATTTAAAAACATTGTTTTTAATAACTTATTATTTTGTTGAATAAATCATGCATTATAACTTTTTAAGATGTTAGGTAATTTTGTGTTAAATTTTTCAATCCTTTTATAATTGTACCCCTTTCTGTAAAAAAACAAATTTCCATAAAATCAATTGAATATCTTAACAATTTGACAAAAAAACATTCTTATTTAACTATTGTGGCTAAATCTTTTATGTTATAAAACCCAGAGTTAAAAATATTAATATTGTGATTTGATGATAATGTATGTTTACTATGTGTTTTAGTACATTTAAGGTGACTCTCTACACACTAGAACTTGTTCTTTCACATGCTTGAGACGAAATTTAATTAAGATCTTGGTCGATTTGGGGATGACATAAGGCCTTCTTTGATAGTTTGAGCCTTTCTGAACGAACCATACTTATATATATCATTCGATCCTACTTTGAGCCAACATGTATGAATGGTTTCATTACCATTTAATTTCTTTGATAAATAGCCTCATTTATTACTTTTCTATCCAGATACTTTTTGAGAATGTATTAAACATGTGTTAATCTGTATCGAAAAGTTATAAATGCTGTTGATAAAGGATTATGAGATATTGTCAAAAGGTATAAAGCTCGTTTATTTTATCTCTTCAAAAAAAAAAAAAAGAAGAGAAAAAAAAAGAAAAAAAGAAAAGAAAAAGAAATGAAAGATATCATGGCTAAGGTTTTCGTCAAGAAGTTGTAATTCATTCTCAATTTAAACTCTTGATATATTTTGTATATTCCTATCCTTCGTTTGTAGCCAAATCCCGAGCTTAACATTACAAGCTTAAAAGTCCTATTTGACCCAGATCGACCAAAATTTTTCATCATTAGTGGAGAGTATGTGAGTTTACAAGTTTATAAGTTGTGTTGAGAAACTAAGAATGCATTTTTATTTACATAGTGACTTTGTTATTATCCTTTCATTATATTGATAACATGTTTGAACAAAAAAAAATTATGTTTTTCACGGTCACATTTTGTTAAATTTGAATGTTAATGTTAAATTTGTAAATGATATTCAAACACACGAACACAATTGTTTTTTAAAATAAAAAGGGGTTAATTGTGAAAGTTGTATTGAAATTTATATAACACTTTGTTACCTTATTAATCTTGTTTAAGTTATTTATACTTGTATATTTTGTGTTTATATTTTGCTTGAAGGCAAGCAAAGGGATAGTGTGGGGGAATTTGATGTACTCATAAATTAACTGATTTTTATGTTATTTAATGACTATATTTTGTTTGAAAATCGGTTAATTATGTTATTTAATGGATATATTTCATGTTTCCTTTCTATTTCTTTGTTTGTAAGTTTTTCAGTGTATTTTAGTTTATTATGGAGATAAAAAGAAGAAGATGAAGAAATGTTGGAGAAGATTAAAAAAAAAAAAATCTATGTCATCTAATGACGTGGCGCAATCAGAAGATGACACGTGGTGCAATCAGAAGATGACAAGTGGCGCAATAAGAAGGTGACAAGTGGCGCTTCTAGAAGCTGCAATTTGGACCAATGAGGACGCGACATGTGGCAAAGTTGGGGAAATCAGGCCACCAACTAAATTTTCAAGACTTTGGGGTGCAAAATGACCATTTTGCCCCTGATTTTTGTGGTTATAAATAGGGAGCTTATTTTTATGATTTAGACACCAATTTAGCTCCAATCTTCTCCATTTCTTTTGCAATTTATTTCTTTTATTCTTGTCTTCATATTAGTATATTTTTTTCAGATTTTTTAGAATAATATTTCAAGGCTTTTTGTAATAATATAGTAAAGAAATTATGTCCGGATAATTTCAATATTTCCGGGGAGTTTATCTTTCAAATTCTCTTTCTAATGTTATAAATTCCATCTTATATTTATTAAATATGTATTGTGAGTAATTTTCTTTTGTTAGCAAGGATATGTGTTAAGTTATTAATAAATGGGATTATGAGATAATTTTCTTTGTACTTAATTTCTATTTGGATTTATTTAACTGGACTTATGGTCGGTTTACCCGCCTAGTCTTTATTTATTTTGCTTTATGCACTTTAAATATCGCAAATGGATGGTCGAGCCACCTATTAGTTTAATTTACTTTTATGTCTTTTATTTTTTGTATTATGGAAGACCGAACCTCCTAACTAGTTTAATATATTTTTATGTCTTTAATTCTTTTTTTTTATGGAAGGTCGAGCCTCCATACTTTTAGTTTAATTTATTTAAATGACCGGTTGAACTGCCTAATTTCTTTAATTAATATAAATCCAATCTTTCTTTATATATATGTGTGTATTTATTTAATATACTTATATATATATATTAATTAAGTATTTATATAATTCTGTTTTAACCAATATAATTGTGTGAATTAATTGGATTCACTATCTAGTTAATGAATGTGATTATATAGCTAGGATTATTAATCTTGTATTAATAATTCAAGGAGCATCTACTAGTTTAATTGAGTTGCAGCTCTTGGCTGAATTAAATTAGTAGCGAAATTATATAATTTAAATTGTATATAATTAAGCTGATTGTTATATACAATTTAGTGTTAGTGATGCCTTATTTGTTTAATGCAATTTTATTGAGCATCCTATACACGCTGGTTGGTAGTGGTGTTTAATTAAATTAGTTATTAATCTGTCTGAACTGATCGGGATTAATCTATTTTGTAAGGATAGGAATCTGTCTGAGCTTATCGGGATTCTAAAACCAACTACTTAATAATGTATCTATATATGATTAATCCCATGAAAAATATAACTTGATACTAGTTCCTTGATAACGCTTTTTATATCATTTGTATTCCAAATTTCGTTTTAATTCTTTTTACAAAATCAAAAAACCTCAAAAATATTTATTTTAATTGTTGTCACTACATTATTCTCAAAATTCCAAAAATCCCCCAAAACCTTTTTCGATTAACGATTTTAATTTAAGAGTTGAAAAATCTCTGTGGATTCGATCCTTACTTTCCCTATCGACATAGGAATTGTTAGGTTTAAATTTGAGAGCCGTACTACAGGCTTCGTCAGCTATCAATGATTTATTTGCATGTCCTGTTAGTAATTCTAAAATTGCATTACCTAGTTCACATGATAAAATTTTACCATCTATTGTTTGTCCCCCATCACTTGAGCTTAAAGCTTTACCTTCTCATTTGAAATATGCATATTTGAGTGAAGGTAATGCTTTACCTGTAATTATTGCTAACAATCTCTCATCTTCCCAAGAAGAGAGGTTAGTTTCTGTGCTTAGGGATAACAAGACTGCCATCGGTTGGACTTTAGCCGACATTAAAGGTATTAGTCCATCAACATGCATGCACCGTATATTGTTAGAAGATGGAGCTAAACCAACCAGAGAGTCACAAAAGAGACTATACCCTCCTATGATGGAAGTAATAAAAGCTGAAATTCTTTAACTTCTTGATGCTGGTGCCATCTACCTAATCACATTGACATTGGGTAAGTCTTGTACATGTTATTCCAAAGAAAAGTGGAATAACTATTATGGAGAACTTTGAAGGCGAGAAAGTTCCTACAAGAGTGCAAAATGTTTGGAAAGTCTGTATAGACTACAGGAAACTTAATGCATCAACTAGGAAATATCGTTTTCCCATTTCTTTCATGAATCAAATGTTAGAAAGTTTATCTGGTCGTTCTTATTATTGTTTCCTTGATGGTTATTCTGGTTATTTTCATATTTCTATTGCGTCAGAAGACCAAGGTAAGACTACTTTTACATATCTATTCGGTACTTATGCTTATAGAAAAATGTCTTTTGGTTTATGTAATGCACCTGCTATATTTCAAAGATGCATGATGTCCTTATTTTTTTATTTTGTCACGAATATCATTGAAATTTTCATGGATGATTTTATTGTCTATGGAAATTCATTTGATTCGTGTTTAGAAAATTTGGAACTTGTGCTTATAGAAGAATGCCTTTTGGTTTATGCAATGCACCCGCTACATTTCAAAGATGCATGATGTCCTTATTTTATGATTTTGTCACGAATATTATTGAAATTTTCATGGATGATTTTACTGTCTATGGAAATTCATTTGATTTATGTTTAGAAAATTTGGAATTTGTGCTTATAGAGGAATGCCTTTTGGTTTATGCAATGCACCCTTAACATTTCAAAGATGCATGATGTCCTTAATTTTTGATTTTGTCACGAATATCATTGAAATTTTCATGGATGATTTTACTGTATGGAAATTCATTTGATTCATATTTAGAAAATTTGGAACTTGCTTAAACGGTGTGTTGAAACTAACCTTGTTCTCAATAATGAAAAATGTCATTTTATGGTAGAGCAATGAATTGTTTTTGGGTATGTAGTTTCACCAAAAAGACTGGCTGCTGACAAAGCTAAGATTGATGTGATTAAATGTATTCCTTATCCTTTTACGGCAAGAGAAGTATTATCGTTCTTAGGCCATGCTGTATTCTATAGAAGGTTTATTAAGGATTCTTTAAAACTGTTCAGCCTTTATGCAAGCTATTATAAAAAGAACATAAATTCAATTTTGATGAAGATTGTAAACAAACATTTAAATTATTGAAAGAGAAATTGATTTCATCATCTATCATTCAACCCCCCTAATTGGAATTTTCCTTTTGAGATAATATGTGATGTTAGTGACAAAGCGGTTGGAGATGTTCTAGGTTAGAAAATAGATAAAGTTCCTCATATGATATATTATGCATCTAAATTACTTGATGATGCCCAATGCAATTATACCACAATTGAGAAGGAACTCTACTATGTTATTTTTTTTTCTAGAAAAATTTAGATCTTATTTGTTAGGAACAAAAGTGATTGTTTATTCAAATCATGCAGCTCTAAAGTACCTGTTAAAGAAGAAAGAGTCTAAACCAAGACTACTGAGATGGGTTCTTTTACTCCAGGAATTTGACCTTGAAATCTGAGATAAGAAGCAAAGAATCTTGTTGCTGATCATTTGAGTCGACTAACATATAACGATGAAGTATCTCCCATCTCTGATTTATTTTCTGATGAGCATCTTTATGTATTGCATGAAATTATACATTGGTATACTGATATGGTTAATTATATTGTTACCAAAGTATTTCCAAATCATTTATCTAAGCCTCAAAAGGATAAAACTAGAAATGACTCAAAACACTACCTTTGGGATGATCCCTACCTTTTGACAAGTTGCGCAAACAATATCATACACAGATGTGTTCTAAATAATGAAATTCAATCTATATTGAATTTTTGTCATACTTTTAAATGTGGAGGTCATTTTAGACCAAATGAACTACTAGAACAATTCTGGAAAGTAGATTTTATTGGCCTGCTTTTAACAAAGATGCATATTACTTTGTTCTTGCAATGAATGTTAAAGAGTTGGTAATATATCCAAGAAAAATAAAATGCCTTTGAAGACTATATTAGTTTATGAACTTTTTTATGTAGCATTAATTTCATGGGACCTCTTCATTCGTCTTTTGGAAATACTTGCATCTTACTTACAGTGGATTATGTATCCAAATGAATTGAAGCTAAAGCCATTCGAACGAATGATTTCAAAGAAATTGTGACATTTATCAAAGACAACATATTTCATAGATTTGGAATTGCAAAGGCCATCATCAGTGACAGAGGTATGCATTTTTGCAATACAGTAGTAGAAACTCTATTTAAAAAATATCATGTTTCTCATAAGGTTTCTACTGTTTATCATTCTCAAACAAATAGACTTGTTGAAATATCTAATAGGGAAATTATATCTATTCTAGCTAAAGTAGTCAATCATAATAGAAAAGATTGGACCTTCGATTGGGAGATACTCTTGGGCATATAAAACTGCATTCAAAACCCCTATTGGTATGTCACCATTTAGGTTAGTTTATGGTAAAACCTGTCATCTACCTGTGGAATTAGAACATAAGGCATTTTGGGCCATTAAACAATGTCATCTTAATCTTGATGATGCACAATCTAATCGAAAACTACAGATTCAAGAACTAGAAGAGATTATAAATTATGCATATGTTAATTCCTGAATTGCAAAATAAAAAATGAAATATTACCATGACAAAAATCATTCTAGGAAAAAATTTCAATATTGATGATAAGGTTATACTATATAATTCTCGTCTGAGACTGTTTCCAAGAAAGCTAAAGTCAAGATGGATTGACCTATTTTTTATCATTAATATATTTAATCACGGGTCAGTGGAGGTAAAAAGTCTTCAAACGAGCAAAATTTTTAAATTGAACGGTCATCTCCTTAAACCTTATCATGAAGGATTTGTCAGACAAATTATTGACTCCGTTGCTTTTGAAGACCCACCACCAGAAAGGAATTGAAAACTGTACTCGTCAAGTCTAAGACGTTAAACAAGGGCACTTTGTGGGAGGCAACCCATCGCTTTCTTTAATACTTTTGAATTGTATGATTTTCCTTTTTCACTTTTTAGCTTGTAGGCCTAGCAGAAATTGTTGAATGCGTCTTATCGGATACTGAAAGATGGCGTATTTAAGGTAATTAAATATCCAACAGTGATTAAACATGACTTTAAATAGCTTGTTTAATTGTTCAAAGAATCACCAAACGATTTCTGCTAATTTCCTTTCAAGAGTAAATTTCAACTGCAAGGTATTTCTTTTCTTTTTACATTTTAGTTTGTTTTTCCATCCCTTATTTCTTTCTATCTCTTTGTTACATAATAGATGATTCGTTAATGAAAATGAGAAGATATTATCCATTGCTCGCTATTAATTACTTGAGAAAAATCTATCTGAAGAGAATAGAGCGTATGAAATTACTAGTATCCATTGGAATGCTCGAGGATTTTAGGTGGATAATTGAAGCTAAGCTCCGAATTAGTGGTGAACATCCAGATTTTCCCAAACGTCCGCCTGGGTTGGGAAAGAGTAGTTATGCAAAGAAACGGAAAGGTAAAAGAATGAGAGTTTGTTATAAATGTGCTAGATGGAACTGTGATGCCAGTTGTCGTTCACTTGGGTATTTATCTGATAATCAGAAAGACAAAATTTCTTTCATTAAGAATGGACTGAGTAAAGAGTCAATAGATGATATCAAACTGACTCTTGATTCGCATTCTAGTGGATATGTTCAAATGAAAATTCTCAGGTTATGTAAACAATTCAAAATTAAACAATTTTGGTACAGTCTTCGATATCTGAATTTAAATGATCTTGACATAACTGTTACAACATAAGTTTCTATCTCCAGTAGCACGAAGAATAATTATATCTACACCCACAACCAATGAGCTATTGGATGAATTAGTAACTTGTGTATCAGAGACAGATCCAGAAGTACCTCCAATTAACTGGTCAATTTCCGGTAACAAGCGAGAAAGAGATTCAGTGGATTTAGAGTTAAAGTTGTAAGTTTTTCTTTTTAAATAAATGTGTGTTATTTTCTTTTTATTAAAAACTGTGGAATAATGTTGTTGTTTTAAAAACTTTGTGCGTTTTTACATTGAGAACAATGTAATTCCTATGTGTGAGGGGTGGTTTGAGTAAAGAGTCAAGTGTGTGGAATAATGTGTTCAAGAAATTTGCAAAGAACAAAACGATTTATAGTGGTTCGGTTTATCCAACAAAACCTAATCCACTACCTTGAGCTATCTACTCAAGGATTTCACAAAACCTTTTAATAATTTAGTACAAGAGATTACAATAGAGGCTCACCTAATTCACCTTAGGGTTTTAAAACACAAACCTCTTACCCAATCAAGGTTCACTCAACACTTTGAGTTTTACACTACAACCTTGATTATACACTTATCTCTAATACAACAATCGCAATTATCTATAATTCAAGGCTCACTCTAACCCTTAGAGTTTTAAGCTCAATGCAACCTTGAATAAAACTAAGAAGATAAGAATATGAAGAGTTTGATATATATATATATATATATATATCACCTTAATGTGAAGATATATCAATTTGAAGCATAAGTACCTCCTTGAGTAATATGTTTCTCTAGATAGCTCAAGAACACCAATGATTTTGTAAAGACCCTTCTTGGATGATTTTCACAATGTAAATGTTATGAAAGGGTTTCAAAATGATTTCAAGATGTTCTATGAAGAGTAGGAATCAGATTTTTGCTCAAAAAGTCGTGGTTATGAGGTTTTTTAAACAATTGGTATTTATATGTATGCACCAACGGTCATAAAAATGACTATTAGAATCCCACTCAGGAGAAATGCGGTTGACCGCATATCAGACTGGTCTTCCACACCACCATCCGCAAGTTTTCCAGAGAGCTCTGGACATATTGCGGATGATGATCTGAGTAGTCCGGTCGACCGCACCATCATCCGCAAGTGTTCCAGAGAGCTCCGGACATTTTGCAGACGATGAGCTGAGAAGTCCGGTCGACCCCACCATCATCTGCAAGTGTTCCAGAGAGCTCTGGACATTTTGCGGACGATGAGTTGCAGTTAGGTCGACCGCACATGCATTCAAACAATACAAAACAAGATTCCAATAAACTCCAAGAGTTTGTGGAATACATTTCATAAAAATTAAAGTATGTGCATGTATTTTGAAAATCATTTCAAATACCCAACTCATGTTTTATCTATATGAAGTGCATTTAAAAAATATTTCACTTTTATTGAGCAACCTATAGAAATTATTACTCAATTACAGGTAAGACTAGATATATCAAAATATATTAAACTCTAAAATTATACCTCTAGTTCCTATCTAATCCAATAAAAGCTTGTCTTCAAAACTTGATAGTCTTGACTGGTATACTTCCTTGAAGACTTGAAATCTTGTCCTTGCATGGATTAAATCATGAATCCAAAAACTCTATCACTTGTACAAATAAGACATTAGTCATCATCAATGTTTGTCATTAATCAAAATTAAGACATTAAAAGCTTTAGGGCTTTCACTTATATATATCTATCGATCCTATTTTGAACCAACATGTATGAATGGTTTCATTACCATTTAATTTGATAAATAGTCTCTTTTATTACTTTTCTATTCAAATACTTTATTGAGAATGTATTAAACACGTAAAAATTTGTATTGAAAAGTTATGAACACTTCTGAGAAAAGATTACGAGATATTGTAAAAAAATGAACGGTAAATAGCTCATAGATATGATCTCTTCAAAAAAAAAAAAAAGAGAAAGAAAAAAGAAAAAGCGAAAAAAAATGAAGAGATATCATGACTAAGGCTTTCTTAAAGAGGTGGTAATTCATTCTCAATTTAAATTCTTGAAATATTTTGTATATTCCTATTTGACCCAGATCGACTAAAATTTTTATCATTAGTGGAAAGTATGTGAGTTTATAAGTTTATAAGTTGTGTTGATAAACTAAGAATGTATTTTTATTACATAGTCACTTGTTATTATCCTTTCATTATATTGATAGAATGTTTTAAAAAAATAAAATTTTTATTAAGGGTTTTATGTTTTTCATAGTCACATTTTGTTGACTTTGAATAGTAATGTTAAACTTGTAAATGATATTCAAACATACGAGTATAATTGTTTTTCAAATAAAAAGGGGTTAATTGTTAAAGTTGTATTGAAATTAATATAATACTTTGTTAGCTTATTAATCTTGTTTAAGTTATTTATACTTGTATATTTTGTGTTTATATTTTGCTTGAGGGCAAGCAAAGGGATAGTGTGGGGAATTTGATGTACTTATAAATTAACTAAATTTTATATTATTTATTGATTATATTTTGTTTAAAAATCAGTTAATTAAGTTATTTAATGGATATATTTCACGTTTCCTTCTATTTCTTTGTTTGTAAGTTTTTCAATGTATTTTAGTTCATTTTGAAGATAAAAATAAGAAGAAGAAATGTTGAAGAAGTTTAAAAAAAAAACAAAAAAAAATCTCTGTCATTCGATGACGTGATGCAATAAGAAGATTACAAGTGACACTTTTAGAAGTAGCAATGTGGACCATTGATGTACTCATAAATTAACTGATTTTTATGTTATTTAATGACTATATTTTGTTTGAAAATCGGTTAATTATGTTATTTAATGGATATATTTCACGTTTCCCTTCTATTTCTTTGTTTGTAAGTTTTTCAGTGTATTTTAGTTTATTATGGAGATAAAAAGAAGAAGATGAAGAAATGTTGGAGAAGTTTAAAAAAAAATATATATATATATATATATATATATGTCATCCGATGACGTGGCGCAATGAGAGGATGACACGTGGCGCAATCAGAAGGTGACAAGTGGTGCTTCTAGAAGCCGCAATTTGGACCAATGAGGACGCGACATGTGGCGAAGTTGGGGAAATTAGGCCACCAACTACATTTTCAAGACTTTGGGGTGCAAAATGACCATTTTGCCCCTGATTTTTGTGGCTATAAATAGGATGCTTATTTTTATGATTTAGACACCAATTTAGCTCCAATCTTCTCCATTTCTTTTGCAATTTATTTCTTTTATTATTGTCTTCATATTAGTATATTTTCCAGATTTTTTTAGAATAATATTTCAAGGCTTTTTTGTAATATTTAGTAAAGAAATTATGTCCGGATAATTTCAATATTTCTGGGGAGTTTATCTTTCAAATTTTATTTCTAATGTTTATAAATTTCATCTTATATTTATTAAATATGTATTGTGAGTAGTTTTCTTTTGTTAGCAAGGATATGTGTTAAGTTATTAATAAATGGGATTATGAGATAATTTTCTTTGTACTTAATTTCTATTTGGATTTATTTAACTGGACTTATGGTCGGTTTACCCGCCTAGTCTTTATTTATTTTGCTTTATGCACTTTAAATATCGCAAATGGATGGCCGAGCCACCTATTAGTTTAATTTACTTTTATATCTTTTATTTTATGTATTATGGAAGGCCGAGCCTCCTAACTAGTTTAATATATTTTTATGTCTTTAATTCTTTTTTTTGGAAGGCCGAACCTCCATACTTTTAGTTTAATTTATTTAAATGGCCGGTTGAACCGCCTAATTTCTTTAGTTAATATAAATCCAATATTTCTTTCTATATATATATATATGTGTGTGTATTTATTTAATATACTTATATATATTAAGTTGATTAATATAATTGTATATTTCTTAAATTGTATATAATTAAGCTGATTGTTATATACAATTTAATGTTGGTGATGCCTTATTTGTTTAATGCAATTTGATTGAGCATCCTATACACGCTGGTTGGTAGTGGTGTTTAATTAAATTAGTGATTAATCTGTCTGAGCTGATCGGGATTAATCTATTTTGTAAGGATAGGAATCTGTCTGAGCTGATGAGGATTCTAAAACCAACTACTTAATAATGTATCTATCTATGATTAATCCCATGAAAAATATAACTTGATACTAGTTCCTTGCTAACGCTTTTTATATCATTTGTATTCCAAATTTTGTTTTAATTCTGTTTACAAAATCCAAAACCTCAAAAATATTTATTTTAATTGTTGTCATTTCCTTATTCTCAAAATACCAAAAAACCCCCCAAACCTTTCCGATTAACGATTTTAATTTAAGAGTTGACAAATCTCTGTGGATTCGATTCCTACTTTCCCTATCTACATAGGAATTGTTAGGTTTAAATTTGAGAGCCGTACGACAGGCTTCGTCAACCATTGAGGATGCGACATGTGGCGAAGTTTGGAGAAGTTAGGCCACCAACTGAATTTTCAAAACTTTGGGATGCGAAATTACCATTTTGCTTTTGATTTTGATTTTTATGCATATAAATAGGAAGCTTATTTTTATTATTTTAACACCAATTTAGCTTCAATCTTTTTTATTTCTTTTGCAATTTCTTTATTTAATTATTGTCTTCATCTTAGTATATTTTTCAAAATTTTTAGAATAATATTTCAATGCTTTTTGTAATATTTAGTAAAGAAATTCTGTCCAGATAATTTCAATATTTAAGGAGAGTTTATCTTTCAAATTTTCTTTCCAATGTTTATAAATTTCATCTTATATTTATTAAATATGTATTGTGAGTAATTTTCTTTTGTTAGCAAGGATATGTATTAAACTATTAATAAATGAGATTATGAGATAATTTTCTTTATACTTAATTTCTATTTGGATTTATATAACTGAATTTATGATCGGTTTACCCGCCTAGTCTTTATTTATTTTGCTTTATGCACTTTAAATATCGCAAATGAATGGCTGAGCCACCTAATTAGTTTAATTTACTTTTATGTCTTTTATTTTTTTTTATTATGGAAGGCCGAACCTCCTAACTAATTTAATTTCTTTTTATGGAAGGCCGAACATCCATGCTATTAGTTTAATTTATTTAAATGGCCGGTTGAACCGCCTAATTTGTTTAGTTAATATAAATCCAATCTTTCTTTATATATATATATATATTTGTATTTATTTAATATACTTATATATATATATATTAATTGAGTATTCTTATAATTCCTGTTTTAATAAATATAATTGTGTGAATTAATTGGATTGACAATCTAGTTAATAAATATAATTATATAGCTAGGATTATTAATTTCATCTATTAGTTTAATTGAATTGCAGCTTTTGGCTTAATTAAATTAGTAGCAGAATTATATAATTTAAATTGAATAAAATTAAGCCGATTGTTATATACAATTTAATGTTGGTGATGTCTTATTTACTTAATGCAATTTGATTGAGCATCCTATACACGTTGGTTGATAGCGGTGTTTAATTAAATTAGAGATTAATCTGTTTGAGCTGATCGAGATTCTAAAATCAACTACTTAATTGTGTCTTTATCTATGATTAATCCCATGAAAAATATAACTTGATACTAGTTCATTGCTAACTCTTTTTATATCATTTGTATTCCAAATTCCTTTTTAATTCTATTTATAAATCCAAAACTCCAAAAATATTTCTTTTAATTATTGTTATTTTATTGTTCTCAAAATACGAAAACCCCTAAAACTTTTTTCGATTAATGATTTTAATTTAAGAGTTGACAAATCTCTGTAGATTCGATCCTACTTCCCTATCTACATAGGATTCGTTAGGTTTAAATTTGAGAGTCGTATGATAGACTTTGTCAAGCTTTAGTCTAAAATATTTTGGAAAAGTATTTTCACATAACATGGAGTAGGCCATTTCTTGTAACATAAGATTTTTCTTTTCAATAACATCATTTTGTTGAGGAGTTTTAGCAACTGAAAAATTGTGAGAAATACTATTCTCATCACATAATTTTGTAAAACTATTATTGCAAAATTCCCTACTATTATCACTTCTAATAGAGATAAGTTTGCAACCAATAATGTTTTGTACTTGTTTAAAGAGCTTGACAAAAGCTTCATCTTTACTGAACAAGAATAATACCCAAGTAAATCTAGAAACATTATCAACAATTACATAGGCATATAATTTATCACCAAGACTCATGGTTCTCATATGACCAAATAAGTCCATTTGTACAAGCTCAAGAGGTTTTGAAGTAGAAACCATCTTCTTTGATTTGAAAGAGCTCTTGACATGTTTACCATATTGACATGCATCACAAATAAGATTTTTCTCAAAATAAATGTTAGGCACACCTCTGATATATTCATGCTTTGATAAGTCATGCAAAGTATCCATGCTAACATGTTCTAATCTATGATGCCAAAGATATGCATCATTATCTTTCAAAGCAAGACATTTAACATCTTGTTCAACTAGATCATCAAAATGAATATCATACATATTTCCATTTTTATTACCGACAAAAAAATTTTGTTAGAGCAATCATCAAGGATCAAACAAGAATTCTTCTTGAAAATAACCTTATAGCCATTATCACACAATTGACTAATGCTTAGAAAATTGTATTTGAGGTTATCAATAAGAAGAACATTTCTAATAAAGGGAGATGAACTTTTACCAACATTGTCATGTCAATGATTTTCCCTTTCTTCTTATCACCAAATGTTACAAAGCCTTCATCTTTTAGTTTAACATCAATAATTATGGATGCATTTCCGGTCATGTGTCTTGAGCATCCACTATCAAGAAACCATTTGTTCTTCTTTGATTTCAATTGAAGATAAACTTACACAAAAGATGATAATAAGCCTTTTGGTACCTAAATTCTATTGGGTCCATTGTGGTTAGTTTTTTAACTATCCACGTGCTTTTAGCACCATTTTCAATTATCTTCTTTACATAACATTTAGTCACTTTATGATCAAATTTTCCACAATAAGTACAACACATTCTTGAAGAAGCCCTTCCATGTGAATGATATGTATGGGATGCTCTATCATGTGCTTGTGAAATATTCTTGTGAGGGTATGATACATTTTTTTATGTGTATGAAATATCAACATATGTATCATCAAATACAAGACCTCTCTTATCATTAGAGAGTCTTTGGACACCAAGTAATTTATTCAAATTATCCCTACCACATGTAAGTTTTTGCAAGCTAGTACTCAAATCATTCATTATCACTTTCATGGCATCATAGTCACTCATCATATCATTTAGCTTCATGTTTCTAGTATGTGGAATTACTCAAACCCCTATTGGTATGTCACCATTTAGGTTGGTTTATAGAAAAGTCTATCATCTACTTGTGAAATTAGAACATAAGACATTTCGGGTCATTAAATAATGTTATCTTAATCTTGATGATGCACAATCTAATAGAAAATTGCAGATTCAAGAACTATAAGAGATTAGAAATGATGTCTATTTTAATTCCTGGATTTCTAAAGAAAAGATGAAATTCTATCATGACTAAAATCTTACGAGAAAAATATTTAATATTGGTGATAAGATTCTACTATATAATTCTCATCTAAGACTGTTTCCAGGGAAACTAAAGCCAATCTGGATTGGCCTATTTGTTGTCATTTATGTCTTTAATCATGAAGCCGTGAAGGCAAAAAGAATTCACACATGCAAGATTTTCATAGTTAATGGTCATTTATCAAATCTTTTCATGAACGATTTGATGGGCAAATTGTAGACTCCATTGATTTTGAAGATCCACCACCAGGAAGTAATTGAAATCTACATTCGTCGAGTCTAAGACATTAAACAAGGGCGTTGTGTGGGAAGCAACACATCACTTTCTTATCTTCTTTTTTAATTATTTGATTTTCCTTTTAACTTGCAGACCCAGCACAAATTGTTGAATAAACTTCTTCTCAGATAATGAATGACGACGTATATCAATTGAATAATTAAATATCCAACAATGATTGAAGCTAAGGTCCGATTTAGTGGTGAACATCTAACTTTTCCTAAATTTTTGTCTGGGTTTGGAAATAGTAGTTATTCAAAGAAATTAATAGGTAAAAGAATAAGAGTTTGTTATAAGTGTGTTAGATGAAATTGTGATGCCAATTGTCGCTCACTTAGGCATGTATCCGATAATTGAGAAGACAAAATTGCTTTCATTAAGAATGGACCAAGTCAAGAGTCACTAGATGATATCTAGTAGACTCTTGATGCACATACTAGTTGATACGTTCAAATAGAAATTCTCGACTTATGAAAACAACTCAAAATTCAACAACTTTAGTACATTCTTCGGTAAATAAATTGTATTATCTCTTACTTTTTTAAATAAATTGTTATTGTTGTGGAATGATCTTGTTTTTCATTTTGTTTTTAAAACTTTGTGTGTTTTTACATTGAGAACAATGTAATTCCCATATGTGGGGGGAGGTATGAGTAAAAAGTCAAGTAATTAAACTCATTTGATTATTGATCCGCACATTTAAAAATATTATTTTTGATGGTTTGTTTGTTTTATTAAATAAATCATGCAAGTATTATAACTTTTTGAGATAATAGGTAATTTTGTGTTAAATTTTTTAATCCTTTTATAATTGTACCCATATCTATGAAATATTTTTGAATAAATCAATTGAATATCTTAGCAATTTGACAAAAATATTCTTATTTAACTAATGTAGCTAAATCTTTTATGTTATGAAACCCAGAGTTAAAAATATTAGTATTGTGACTTGTGATAATGTAAGTTTACTGTATGTTTTAATATATTTAAAGTAACTCTCTACGCACTAGAACTTGTTCTTTTACATACTTGATATGAAATTTAATAAAGATTTTGGTTGATTTAGGGATAACATAAGACTTTTTTTGATAGTTTGAGTCTTTCTAAACGAACCATACTTATATATATTTCTCAGTTCTACTTTGAGCCTACATGTATGATGGTTTCATTATCATTCTTTTTTTTTTTATAATAAGCCTTGTTTATTACTCTTCTATCCAGATATTTTATTGAGTATGCTTTAACATGTGTTAATTTATATAGAAAAGTTATAAACACTGCTGATAATGACTATGAGGTATTGCAAAATTGAAAGGTAAAAAAAAGCTCATAGATTTAATCTCTTAAAAAAAATGAGAAAAAGAAAAGAACATATAAAAGTGTGAAAAAAGAAGAGATATCACAACTAAGGTTTTATTCAAGATATGGTATTGTTTATAATTCATTCTCAATTTAAACTCTTGAAATTTTATGTATATTCCTATCTTTTGTTTGTAGTCAAATCCCGAGCTTAACATTACAAGCCTAAAAGTTTTATTTGACCCATATCGACCATAATTTTCATCATTAGTTGAGCATATGTGAGTTCACAAGTTTATAGTTGTGTTGACAAACAAATAATGTATTTTTATTATATAGTGACTTTATTGTTATCTTTTCAATATACTGATAACATGTTTTCAAAAATAAAATTTTTATTGAGGGTTTTATGTTTTTCATAGTCACATTTTCTTAATTTTGAATATTAATGATAAACTTGTAATTCATATTCAAACGCACGAGCACAATTGTTTCTCAAATAAAAAGGGATTAATTGTAAAAGTTGTATTGAAATTATTATAACACTTTATTACCTTATTAATCTTGGTTAGTTATTTATACTTATATATTTTGTGTTTAATATTGTTTGAGGGCAAGCAAAGAGATATTGTGGGGGAATTTTATGTACTCATAAATTAACTGATTTTTATACTATTTAATTATGATATTTTGTCTAAAAATGAATTAATTATGTTATTTAATAGATATATTTCACATTTCCTTTCTATTTATTTGTTTATAAGTTTTTTAGTGTATTTTAGTACATTTTGGAGATAAAAAGAAGAAGAATAAATGTGGAAGAAAAAGAAAAAAAACAATGAATAGTAACTCCAATAAACATATCACTGTCGATGATGGCATCACTGCTAACGTCGTGAACAGTGTTGTCGACTGGTTCAGGTCAACCCGCTACAATACCGAATGACAAAAGTCAATATTATTGGAAAATGACCATTTTACCCCTAGAAATTTTCCTATAAATATACTAGCTTTCTTTCTCATTTCAGACATCAATTTAGCTCTAATCTTTTCAATTTATTTTGTAATTTATTTCTTTAATTATTGTCTCCATCTTAGCGTATTTTCTAGAATTTTTAAATAATATTTCAAGGTCTTTTGTAATATTGAGTAAAGAAATTCTGTTCGGATAATTTCACTAGTTTTGGGAGTTTATCTTTCAGATTTTCTTTATAATATTTATAAATTTCATCTCATATTTATTAAATATGTATTGTGAATAATTTTATTTTTTTAGCAAGGATATATGTTAATTTATTAATGAATGAGATAATGAGATAATTTTCTTTGTACTTAATTTTTATTTGGATTTATTTAACTGGACTTATGATCGAATATCAATCTTTATTTATTTTGTTTTATGCACTTTTAAATATCGTAAATGGTTGGCCAAACCGCCTAAGTTGTTTAGTTATTATAAATTCAATATTTCTTTATTTAATATATATATTAATTGAGTAATTATATAATTCATGTTTTAATTAATATAATTGTGTGAATTAATTGGATTGACAATCTAGTTAATAGATATGATTATATAGCTAGGATTATTAATCTGGTATTAATGATTCAAGTAGCATCTACTAGTTTACTTAAGTTGCAACTCTTGATTTAATTAAATTAGTAGTATAATTATATTTAAATTGTATACAATTGAAGATGATTGTTATATACAATTTAATGTTGGTGATATCCTATTTACTTAATAGAATTTGATTGAACATCCTATACACAGTGGTTGGTAGTGATGTTTAATTAAATTATATATTAATATGTCCAAGCTAATTGAGATTAATCTAATTTGTAATGATAGGAATTTGTCTAAGCTGATTGAGATTGTAAAACAACTACTTAATAATGTATTTATCTATGATTAATCCCATGAAATATATAACTTAATACTAGTTCATTACTATCGTCTTTTATATCATTTGTATTCAAAATTCCTTTGTAATTCTGTTTACAAATCCAAAAACCCTGAAAATATTTATTTTAATTATTGCTATTTTCTCGTTCTCAAAATACCAAAACCCCCAAAACATTTTCCAATTAAAATTTTAATTTAAGAGTTGACAAATCTCTATGGATTCGATCCCTACTTTCCTTATGTATATAGGAATTGTTAGGTTTAAATTTGAGAGTCGTATGACAGACTTTGTCACATGGAGTACCAGTATCTATTATTTTTTATCAAGATTCAAGGTTTACATCTAAGTTCTGGAAAAGTTTACAAGATGCCATGGGAACAAAGCTAAATTTTAGTACTACATTTCATTATTTGGGAGGTTTATTGAGAGCATGTCTTTTGGATCTTGATGGAAATTGGGAAAGATATCTACCATTGGTTGAGTTTGCTCAACAACAGTTATCAAGCTACGATTGGAATTGCTCCTTATGAAGCATTGTACGGAAGAAAATGTAGATCTCCTATCTACTGGGACGAAGTTGGCGAAAAGGAAGTTCTTTGACTAGAATTGGTTGAACAAACTGTTGGAGTAATTGAGAAAATACGAGCTAGAATGAAAACAACTAAAAACATACATAAATCTTATGCTGATAAGAGAAGAAAATAATTGAGCTTTGAAGTTGGAGAAAACATTTTCTTAAAAACTATTCCAACTAAAGGAGTCGTTAGATTTGGTGAAAAGGGTAAGCTTTGACCAAGGTTCAATGGACCATTTGAAATTCTGGAACCAATCAGAGATATGGCTTATCGATTGGCTCTAGCACCATCATTGACAACCGTGCTTAATGTTTTTCACGTTTCTATGCTGAGAAATTACGTCCATGATCCGAAACATGCGATCATTTATGAGAAATTGGAAATAAACAAGAATTTGACTTATGATGAAAGACCTATAGCCATACTGGAAAGAAAGTCCATAAATTAAAGAAACAAGATGCTACATTGGTCAAAGTGCAATAGAATAGACACAAACGAGATGAAGTAATCTAGAAACGTGAAGCTGAAATTCGAGCTCAATATCCCAAACAATTTTGTTGATCAAGGTAATTAAATTAAGATGACAAAATTTTTAATAAGAGGAGGAGAATGCAACAGCCTAAAAGAAGAAACATCTTCACACTACACATTATGAATAATTCACAATATATCACACTACAACCATCACACCCCCATGTTCATCTTCATTTTTACAACCAAAATTATATTATTTTAAGCTATAATTCCATCTATAAATACCTTAGTATTGAGAAGGGTTCTTCACATCAATCTTCTTCATTCTTCAACATAAGAAGAAGAAAAACTCTCCCAAGCTTTCTCTTTCTCCCTCTCTCTGTTTTAAAATTCACACTGGTGTTCTAGGCATCCAACGTCTTCCCTACTCTCTTATTTTTCACTACTAAGGTATGGTGGCAGTGTGTGTGTTTCTGTTTTATTTTGGAAGAGAAGGGCCTGCACATAGGAGGCAGCCATGAGGAAGAAAAAGAAAGAAAATGATGGAAGAAATTAGGGTTTGGGGTTATTATAGTGTTTTAGGTTATTTTACAATTTTTCAAAAGTATGGTATTCAATTTTTATTTTCTAGAATCTTCAATTTAGTCCTTAAGGTTTTATAAATCCAATATTCCAGAAAAACCCAAATCTACTTTAATTTCTAATTTTTTGAAATTACATAATGACTCCAAAGTTTTATAGAATTTTCATTTTAACCCTAAACTTTAAAAGTTTCATATTAAGTTAAAATTCGAATTTACCTTTTATTTTATTTACTTATTTACTCAATTATTTCAGAAAAATTTTCATATATGCTTTAATTTCAAATTTTTATAAATTTACAATTTGACCCCTAATTTTATAAAATTACATTTTGACCCCAAGAGTTTCTAAGTCTTCCAAATCACTTCAAATTCCAATTGTTACTCTTTATTTCATATGTAGAAATTTTTAGAAGTTAAGAATGATTATTCATATTGTAGGAGACGAGGAATCGGAATGCTAGATTTCATAACAAGTTTTACACACTTTCACATTTATTTGCAATTGTTGAGGTGAGAATATTTTTACTTTACTTTTTACACTTTTTTGTCCATGTTAAATGATATGTATGTTTAAATGATTTCATATGTTCTTACATGATATGTATGTTTAAATGATTTCATATGTTTATACCATGTTCTTTTATGGCAAAGGGCACTTCAGTCCACAATGGTAAAGGGGACTTCAGTCCAAATAACAGGGGATTTTGGTCCAAACAATAGGGGGCAATCCCCAAATGGGAAAGGAAAATGTTTTTGAAAGTATATTAAATATATGTGTTTTTTTGTGCATTTAATGTTTATCTTGGACATATAATTGTTCACACTGAGTACTTTGTACTCATTCCACATTTTTTTCTAATATGTTTTACAAGATAATAGATGGTGCGCTATAGAAATAAGGATATGCGACAATGAAATTTCATTTTATGATTTCTAGAATTATTTTTATTATTGAACAATTTAAAATTTGTTGTTTTTGACTCAATTGAGGTTTTACTATTTCAATTAGGGCTTTTATGATTTGGGAAAGCTTTATGATTGAATAATTAGGGTTTCATATCTTCAATAGATTTTATTACTTATTTTTCCACATTTATTTATATTTAAAATTTAGGACGTTATAGTCACACTAGGATGTAGCATTGTTGCACATTTTTTAATTTATGCACGTATCTACTACGATGTGTATCATTTAACGACTCATTACTCTGCTCCTGCTTAATGAAAGCAAATTTGTCTTCCTGATTAGTGGATAAATACTTGAAAGCCCCTAAAACTTTTATTGTCTTAATTTTGATTATTGATAACATTTATAAGCACTAATGGTTTATTTGTACAAGTGATAACACTTTTTGATTCATTAGTCTAATCCATGTGAAAGCCTTTAAACTTTTAATGTCTTAATTTTGATTAATGACAAACATTTATGAGGACTAATGTCTTAATTGTATACGTGTTGGTCTTTTAGGATTCTTATGTCTAATCCATGCAAGATCGAAGTTTCAAATCTTCAGGAAAGATCGAATGTTATCAAACGTTGAAGATAAGCGGTTTCTGCATTAAATAGGATCTAGATGTGTAGTGTTATTTTTTTATATCCTTAGATATCTCTAGATCTACCTCTATGAGTAATAATTTCTATAGGTTGCTGATGTACTTTTAAATTAACTGATTTTTATGTTATTTAATGACTTTATTTTGTTTGAAAATCGGTTAATTATGTTATTTAATGGATATATTTCACGTTTCCCTTCTATTTCTTTGTTTGTAAGTTTTTCAGTATATTTTAGTTTATTATGGAGATAAAAAGAAAAAGAAGAAATGTTGGAGAAGTTTAAAAAAAAAGAAATCTATGTCATCCGATGACGTGGCGCAATGAGAAGATGACACATGGCGCAATCAGAAGATGACAAGTGGCGCTTCTAGAAGCCATAGTTTGGACCAATGAGGACGCGGCATGTGGCGAAGTTGGGGAAATTAGGCCACCAACTAAATTTTTAAGACTTTGGGGTGCAAAATGACAATTTTGCCCCTGATTTTTGTGGCTATAAATAGGATGCTTATTTTTATGATTTAGACACCAATTTAGCTCAAATCTTCTCCATTTCTTTTGTAATTTCTTTCTTTTATTATTGTCTTCATATTAGTATATTTTCCAAAGTTTTTAGAATAATATTTTAAGGAATTTTGTAATATTTAGAAAAGAAATTCTGTCTGGATAATTTCAATATTTCCGGGGAGTTTATCTTTCAAATTTTCTTTCTAATGTTTATAAATTTCAT
The DNA here is from genome assembly GCA_019593545.1 of Apocynum venetum. Lineage (NCBI taxonomy): Eukaryota > Viridiplantae > Streptophyta > Magnoliopsida > Gentianales > Apocynaceae > Apocynum > Apocynum venetum. The sequence continues at coordinate 20,738 of SRSM01000145.1, read as the reverse complement.
CTTATATTTATTAAATATGTATTGTGAGTAATTTTCTTTTGTTAGCAAGGATATGTGTTAAGTTATTAATAAATGGGATTATGAGATAATTTTCTTTATACTTAATTTCTATTTGGATTTATTTAACTGGACTTATGGTCGGTTTACCCGCCTAGTCTTTATTTATTTTATTTTATGCACTTTAAATATCGCAAATGGATGGCCGAGCCACCTATTAGTTTAATTTATTTTTTGTCTTTTATTTTCTGTATTATGGAAGGCCGAGCTTCCTAACTAGCTTAATATATTTTTATGTCTTTAATTCTTTTTTTATGGAAGGCCGAGCCTCCATACTTTTAGTTTAATTTATTTAAATGGCCGGTTGAACCACCTAATTTCTTTAGTTAATATAAATTCAATCTTTCTTTCCATATAGTATTTATTTAATATACTTATATATATTTATTAAATATTTATATAATTCATGTTTTAACCAATATAATTGTGTGAATTAATTGGATTGACAATCTAGTTAATGAATGTGATTATATAGCTAGGATTATTAATCTTGTATTAATGATTCAAGTAGCATCTACTAGTTTAATTGAGTTGCAGCTCTTGGTTTAATTAAATTAGTAGCGGAATTATATAATTTAAATTGTATATAATTAAGCTGATCGTTATATACAATTTAATGTTGGTGATGCCTTATTTGTTTAATGCAATTCGATTGAGCATCTTATATACGTGGTTGGTAGTGGTGTTTAATTAAATTAGAGATTAATCTGTCTGAGCTGATCGAGATTAATCTATTTTGTAAGGATAGGAATCTGTCTGAGTTGATCGGGATTCTAAAACCAACTACTTAATAATGTATCTATCTATGATTAATCCCATGAAAAATATAACTTGATACTAGTTCCTTGGTAACGCTTTTTATATCATTTGTATTCCAAATTTCGTTTTAATTCTTTTTACAAAATCCAAAACTTCAAAAATATTTATTTTAATTGTTGTCATTACATTATTCTCAAAATTCCAAAAAACCCCCAAAACCTTTTCCGATTAACGATTTTAATTTAAGAGTTGAAAAATATTTGTGGATTCGATCCCTACTTTCCCTATCTACATAGGAATTGTTAGGTTTAAATTTGAGAGCCGTACGACAGGTTTCGTCAGTTGCTCAATAAAAGTGAAACGTTTTTCAAAATGCATTTCATAAAGATAAAACATGAGTTGGGTATTTGAAATGATTTTCAAAATACATGCATATACTTAAAATTCTATAAAATATATTCCACAACTCTTAGAGTTGATTGGAACCTTGTATTGCATAGTTTGGATGCATTTGCAGTCGATTTGACTGCATATGTGGTAGACCGCAGAATCATGCGTTCGATCGGTCTAATCAGCTCATCGTCCGCAGTATGTCCAGAGTTCTCTGGAACACTTGCGGATGATGGTGTGGATGACCAGTCTGATATGCAGTCGACTGCACTTCTCCTGAGTGGGTTTCCAACAACTTTATTTTTTACTGTTTGAAACAAACCTTTAAATACCAAAACCTTTGGAATTCTTTGGTAGAATAATTTTTGACCAAAAACATTGTATATCTTGATCCTATAACATCTTAGAAACATTCCAAAACCCTTTCTAAACATCAATCTTGTTAAAATCATTCAAGAAGGGCTTTTACATTCAAAGGTGAATTTTGAGCAATCTTGGCAAGCCATTACTCAAGGAGGTGTTTATGCTTCAAATTGATATATCTTAACATTAAGGTGATATCTATTAAACTCTCTATCTCTTATTATTGATTGTAATTGTATTAAGGTTTCAAATAGCATAAAACCCTAAATGTTAGGGTTAGGGTGAGCCTTGTGTAGGTCGTTTTGTATTCAAGGTTTGTTTGCAAAACCTTTGGGTGAACCTTGAATTGAATTGTATTGTTAGGATTCACTAAGGAGAATGGTGAGATTATTGTATAATCAATGTTGTGTTGTAAAACTCAAGGTTGAGTGAGCCTTGATTGGTTGAGAGGTTATTCGTAAAACCCTAAGGTTAATTGGGTGAGCCTCTTTTGTAATCTCATTTATTTGATTAGTTAAGGGATTTGGTAAATCCTTGAGTAGGTAACTCAAGGTAGTGGATTAGGTTTTGTTGGATAAACCAAACCACTATAAATCATTATGTTCATTTATCTAATTTCTGCATTTTATTTGCGAACAACCCTTGAGAAGGTTTTGGTCGATCGCATGGAAAAATAGATCATCCACTAAGTGGAAAGTAAGGTTGCGGATGACCCAAGGAAAAGTTTTAGTCAACCGCAAGCTCAAGAATGATCATCTACAAGTGTGAAGAAATGAAAATATGTATGATATTTATTTTGATGATTTAGTTGAACAAAATGTTATATGCCTTTCTTTGAAAGTTGATGATACATATCTTTGACATCGTAAATTAGGACATGCTAGCATAGATACTTTGAATATTTTTTCAAAACTTTAGTATGTTAGAGGCTTGCCTAACATTAATTTTGAGAAAGATCATATTTGTGATGCATGTAAACAAGTCAAGAACTCTTTCAAATCAAAGAAAATGTCTTTACTTCAAAACATCTTGAACTTGTACATATAGATTTATTTGGTCCTATGAGAACCATGAGCATTGGTGGCAAACTATATGTCTATGTGACTGTTGATGATATTTTCTAGATTTACTTGGATATTATTCTTGTTGAGTAAAGATGAAGTTTTTGTCAAGCTCTTTAAACAAGTACAAAACACCATTGGTTGCAAACTTATCTTCATTGGAAGTGATAATGGTAGAGAGTTTTGCAAAAGTATTTTTACAAAATTATGTGATGAGAATGATATATCTCACAATTTTACAGTTGCAAAAGCTCCTCAACAAAATGGTGTTGTTGAAAGGAAAAATCGTACTTTACAAGAAATGGCATGTTCCATACTATGTGAAAATTATTTGCAAAAATATTTTTAGGTTAAATTTATGAATACTTCTCACTATATTGTTAAGAGAGTGCTTCTTAGATCCTTTGTTAAGAAAACCCCTTATGAGTTTATGTTTGAAAAAACTCCCATTTTCTACTTTAAAGTGTTTGGTTGTAAATGGTTTATTCTAAATGTCAAAGACAATCTTGGTAAGTTTGACAAGAAATCCGATGAAGGTATGTTTCTTGACTACTCTTCAAATAGAAAAGCTTTTCATGTTTAAAATAAAAGAACTATGGTTATTGATGAAATTATTCATGTTGTATTTGATGAGTCTAACATTTACTTGCTAAGAGATGAGAATAAAGGTGATTTTCAAGAGCTACCTATTGAGTCAATGAACAAATATATTGTTCAATCAAATGAAAATAATTCAATACCTAAGGATGAAAGTGAAGCGATTATTGACATTCAATAATCAACCTCACATGAAGAAGAGACGAGTCATGATCTTCTAAAGGAATGAAAATACGTCCATAATCATCCAAATGATCAAATCATTGGTAATCCCAATAAAGGGGTAAGAACAAGAAGACACTTTATAAATTGTGTTGATAATCTTGCATTATTGTCTCATATAGTACCTAGGAATATTGATGAGGCTCTTAGTGATGATTTTTGGATCATTGTCATCTAAGAAGAGCTAAATCAATTTGAAAGGAGCAAAGTTTGGGAACTTGTACCTAAACCTTCAAATCACACCATTATTGGTACAAAATGGGTTTTTAGAAACATACTTGTTGAATATGGTATTGTCACTAGAAATAAGGCTAGACTAGTTGCTCAAAGATATAATCAAGAAGAGGGCATTGATTATGATGAGATTTTTGCTCCAGTTACAAGATTAGAGTCCATTAGAATGTTACTTGCATTTGCATATTTTATAGGTTTTAAATTATTTCAAATGGATGTTAAAAGTGCATTTCTAAATTGTTTCATCCAAGAGGAAGTGTATGTTGAACAACCTCCTAGTTTTATTCATGAATCTTATGCAAATCATGTGTACAAGTTTTCTAAAGCTTTATATTGTTTAAAGCAAGCACCAAGAGTATGGTATGAAAGACTAAACAATTTTCTCATTGAAAAAGCTTAGAGGAATAGTAGATACTACACTTTTTATTAAAAACAAAGCACATGATTTTTTTATTGTTCAAATATATGTTGATGATATCATATTTGGAGCTACTAATGAAAATATGTGCAAAGATTTCTCTAAGAATATGCAGGATGAATTTGACATGAGCATGATTGGTGAGTTGATATTCTTCCCTGGGTTACAAATTAAGCAATCAAAATAAGGTACATTCATTAACCAAGCCAAGTACACAAAAGAACTACTGAAGAGGTTTGGAATGTCTGATTCAAAGGAGATTGATACTCCTATGGCCACGTCTATTAAATTGGACAAAAATGAAAATGATAAGATGGTTGATCAAACTACATACAGAGCATGCCAAAACCAAATTTCTTGTAACTCCTAGTGCATATGTGGTCGAGCGCATATGAGATAATTGTCGTCCACAGAACAGGCAGTGGACTTGCGGATGATCATAATAAGATCGCCAGTCAACCGCAGATTATAAGTAATCAACCGCAAAGTAGACAAAGGATTTGTGGATGACCAATATCAAATTTTCGGTCGACCGCAGATTGACTCATTGACCGCAAAGTAGGCAGAGAACTTGCGAACGACTACAATCAAATTGTTCGGTCGACCGCACAAACTGATTCTATCGTCCGAAAGAAGAAATAACAAGGGATAAGCAAATTGGATCAAAAGTGGTTCAACCAAATCTCAAATGGTACCAAATAAGAAGTGAAAAACCTAAGAGGGGGGGGTGAATTAGGTTTTTATCCGATTTTTAAACTTAATTCAATAAAACACCTCTTTGACAACAAATATCAAACACTTGGTGTGCTAGTTGTGTGAGAAATAATGTGTTCAAGTAAAATGCAGAAATTAGAGCAATGAACACAATGATTTATAGTGGTTCGGTTTATCCAACAAAACCTAATCCACTACCTTGAGTTACCTACTCAAGGATTTATCAAATCCCTTCACTAATCAAATAAATGAGATTACAAAAGAGGCTCACCCAATTCACCTTAGGGTTTTACAAATAACCTCTCAAACCAATCAAGGCTCACTCAACCCTTGAGTTTTACAACACAACCTTGATTATACAATAATCTCACCACTCTCCTTAGTGAATCCTAACACAACAATTCAATTCAAGGTTCACCCAAAGGTTTTACAAACAAACCTTGAATACAAAACAACCTATACAAGGCTCACCCTAACACTTAGGGTTTTATGCTACTTGCAACCTTGATACAATTACAATCAATAATAATAAGAGAGAGTTTGATAGATATCACCTTAATGTGAAGATATATCAATTTGAATCACAATCACCTCTTTGAGTAATGGCTTGTCAAGATTGCTCAAAATACACCTTTGAATGTAAAAACCCTTCTTTAATGATTTTAACAAGATTGATGTTTTGAAAGGGTTTTGGAATGTTTCTAAGATATTATAGGATCAAGATATACAATGTTTTTGCTCAAAAAATCTTCTTCGAAAGAATTCCAAAGGTTTTGGTATTTAAAGGTTTGTTCCCAACGGTCAAAAAAGAAGCTGTTGGAAACCCACTCAGGAAGTGCGGTCGACCGCAAATCAGACTTGGTCGTCCGCACTATCATCCTCAAGTTCACTGGACAACCACCGGATGATGATTTTTCATCCTCCGGTCGACCGGACTTCATTTGCGGTCGACCTCACTTCACCTGCGGTCGACCTCATGGTCGTCCACAAGTTGGCAGATGAACAAATTTGACAGCACATGCATCCACAAGATAAACTAACTTATGGACGATACCTGGACCACTTTAGGTCGACTGAAACATGTTCATTTGTGTATCAACAATACTCTAACACACAAATGATGATTTCAATCAACCATATAAGTTATGGTATCAATCCAACAAGAGTTTATGAACCATATAAGTTTTGAAATCAAGATGCATGGTTTTCGAAATACCAAAACATATTTTAACATAAAAAAAACATTTTGAAATAACGTTTTAAATTCATAGAGCAACCTTTAGAAACCATTACTCAATTAGAGGTAGAACTAGAGATATCAAAATATATAACTCTAAGACTATACCTCTAGTTCCTATCTAATCCAATAAAAGCTAGTCTTCAAATCTTGATAGTCTTGACTTGTATACTTCCTTGAAGACTTTGAAATTTTGTTGTTGCATGGATTAGATCATGAATCCAAAAACTCTATCACTTGTACAAATAAGACATTAGTCCTCATCAATGTTTGTCATTAATCAAAATTAAGACATTAAAAGCTTTAGGGCTTTCAATCTCCCCCTTTTTGATGATGACAAATATTGATGCAATGTGATAGGTAAAACAATTAAGTGCAAGGATTCAAAGTAAGAAAGAGTTTATAGAATATGTATCAAACATTGTAAAATGCTCCCCCTTACAATATTCTAGGTATTTGTAAGATATCACATATAGCATATAGCCAATTAGTTTGATGATATCAAGAAATTGAATGAAACAATTTTCGAACAATTATAGGATCTCAAGATGAAAAGATTCATTGTAAGTATATGAGATCACTTTCTAGCTTATATAGGCTTAAAGAAGCCTATTTTTCCACCAACCTCCGTATCCTCCTTCCTTCCAGAATTAAGAGCATATAGATAGACTATAAAAACATTTATAAAGCTCCCCCTATCAATATGCATCAGTTTTGTAAAAAATTTGACAGAGTTTCCTTTGTAACTCTTATAAAATTCAATATCACAATACAAACTCAACAATGCAAAAGAGATGAGATATATCACACAAAATCACATATAAGGCCAACCCGGCCATTAACAACACAATTCTTATTCTCCTTCAATCTCAATATCTCAAAAACTTAGAAATACATAAATTTTAAACCAAGGATAGCCATACTTAACCTTTTAAAGTTATTTCTTCTTCTTCTTGGTTTTGATGAATGTGATTGTCAAGTGCACTTCAAATACTTCAAGTTCGTCAAAATCTCTCCTTTTGTCATTTCTTCCCTTTTGTACATATTCTTGATTTTCCTCAAAAATTACTGAGCTTCAAGAATCTTTCTTTTGATGGTTTCTCCTCTTTGCATTAAATTCTCCCCTTTTGTTGTAAGTATTCTTGATCTCCATTTTCCTGCAAAATGTTAGTTTCCAAAAGAATACAACACAAATATAACTTCTAAACATTTGCTATCAACACTTAGTTTTTCTCCCCCTTTGTCATCATTCAAAAAGAATGTGTATGAAGGATTAAAATAAGGTCAAAAGCATATAATAAGATCTCTCAATATACCAAGGAGTCATTATGGGGAAATAATCAAACCAATAAACTACATTACTTAAAAATATACGACAAGAAGAGATCATAATGTAGCAGAAAACATATGAAAATAGTGCATTATAGATATAAAAAGAAAATGAAAGGTATAAAGATGATCCTCAAATAGCCAAAGCTAGAGTGCGAGGCTTCGGAGCACAGACTTTAAACTGCAAAAATGATTATGTTGAAGAAGTGGTCTCTGGAATGATAATAGCTTCAACCGGTAGATCATCAATAGTAGTCACTACAGTGGTATCCTCTGAAATGATGGTGGAGGATGTATCAGCAGCAATAGATGGCTCAATACTACTTGATGACACAACAATAAGAGTAATAGGATTCTTTGTCATATATGTGGTCTTCTCATCAAAATGTGAAGAAATATCTATGTGGACTCCATATAATGCCTCAAGATGAGTAGATATATTGTCAACTTTGTGATGAAGAAACTTTACTCTTGATTTCATGTTGAACAACTTCTTCAAACACATCTTGGATTTTAGTATTAAACTTCTCAAAGATAATATCCATATTGTTTGAGAGATGCTCCAAATCATTCCACAAGACATCTTTTGTATGAGGAATAAAACCTATATTCCTCTTGCATCAAACATTTTCGTTCACTCAGTTTCTTTCTAATAGAAGTATCAAAAGGAGTTTCCTTTTCCTTTTTCCATTGATGTCTTCCCTTTCCTTATTCTTTCTCTGGTGGAAGTATCAAGTGATTAGCTTCTTCTTGACCAATTCCTTTCTCATTAATGCTCTTTCAAATAATAATGAGTGCATTTTCACCCATCAATCTTGCAATTTCGGATATGGCTTGTAGTAAATCTTCTTGAAATATTTTCTTTCTCAACTCCCAATCATCATTGAAACATAAGTCATGCATTCTCTTGTATGCAACAAAATCACATTTATGAAGATATCTCATGTCAACAACCTCAAGTAAAGATATTTCAAAATGTTTGAACTCTCTTTAAAGCAACCTTCCATAAAGTAGGCTCTTTGCTATTTCTTAGCCTTCTTAACAAAGAACGATATCCATAAGATAACCAAGATCTACTCATTTTCCTTTGAACATAATTAGCATAATAAACATGTGCAAATGAGTAATAGATGTCCTATGACCATCTATGAGTACAAATATAGTAGTGCACATAAGACAAAGTATATTATGTTCAAGACTAAAAACAATAGATTCCCTTTTTGCAAAATACACAAAGGATTCTTTATTTGTAAAAGCATATTCAAAATCTTGAATGGAGAAAGCATAATAATGGCAAATTTGGTGAGAAAAAAATGTAATCTCATCAATAGGAGCACTCATAATATCATCCAAGTTATACTGATTGAAATTTAAAACAATACCACATACTTTAGACACATAATATACAACTTGATATCCTTCCTTAGCATAATAACAATACCATATACTCAGAATATTTTTCTCTAGATTAGCATAGCATTGAAGTATATAGTTATAGTACATAGGCTCATCATGCACAATAATATCATATCATCCTTTCTTAGCAAAATACTTCAAGATATTTTCAAAAAGGAAACTTACTAGAATAGATGGTACTTTCAAGAATCACATTTCAAAACTCGAGATAGTCATAGAATCAAATTTAATACTCCTTACTTGTGAATAAGGTAGTATTGCTCTTCTTCTTCTTTGGTACCATTTGAGATTTGGTTGAACCACCTTTTGATCCAATATGTTTATCCCTTGTTATTTCTTCTTTCGGACGATAGAATCAGTTTCTCTCCGGTTGACCAAACAATTTGATTGTTGTCGTCCGCAAGTTCTCTGCTTACTTTGCGGTCGATGAGTAGTAATCTGCGGTCGACCGGAAATTTGATATTGGTCGTCCGCAAGTCCTCTGTCTACTCTGCGGTCGATGGCTTGTACCATACGGTCGACCGAAGATTTTCTCGAGGTCTTCTGCAAGTCCACTGGCCATTCTTCGGATGATACTCCCGTAAGATGCGGTCGACCGCACCTTCTTCAGGTGTCATTTGAAATTTCTTCTAAGCAACTTATAATCAACCAAGAATCATTGTTTTGATAATTAAAAGAGCTATACAATGACAAACTCATTAGAAATTGTATATAAACACTCAATAGCTTTCTAAAAATAGAACCTTTTTCGGCCAATGGATAAACACAACAATTTTAATAACAAAGATCACTCAAATATAATATCAACATAAATTTGAACAATTTAAAAAATCATGCACTTTATTTTTAAAAATAGTATAGTGTCTACTATTCCTCTAGTCAATCATTTTTCAATAAGAAATGTGCTAAGTCTTTCATACTAAGCTCTTGAAGCAAGTTTCAAACCATATAAAGCTTTGAAAGTATGTAAACATGATTTTCAAAAGATTCATGCACAAAATCAGGAGGTTGTTCAACATAAAATACCTATTGGATGTAACAAATATAGAAATGCATTCTTAACATCCATTTGAAATAATTTAAAACCTATAAAATATGCAAATGCAGGTAATATTCTAATGGACTCTAACATGGTAATTGGGGCAAAAATCTCATCATAATCAATGCCCTCATCTTGATTATCTTTGAGCAACAAGTGTAGCCTTATTTCTAGTGACAAAGCCATGATCAACAAGTATGCTACTAAAAATTCATTTTGTACCAATAATGATGTGATTTGAAGGTTTAGATACAAGTTCCCAAACTTTGCTCCTTTCAAATTGATTTAGCTCTTCATGGATGATAATGATTCAAAAATCATCACTAAAAGCCTCATCAATGTTCCTAGGTACTATATGAGACAATAATGCAAGATTATCAACACAAAAAGCCTTATTTATGTCTTCTTGTTCTTACCCCTTCATTGGGATTACCAATGATTTGATCATTTGGATGATTATGGACGTATTTCCACTCCTTTGGAAGATCATGATTTGTCTCTCCTTCATGTGAGGTTGATTATTGAATGTCAATGATCTCTTCACTTTCATTCTTAGGTATTGAATGATCTTCATTTGATTGAACAATATCTTTGTTCGTTGACTCAATAGATAGCTCTTGAAAATCACCTTCATTCTCATCTCTTGGCAAGTAAATGTTAGACTCATCAAATATAACATGAATAGCTTCATCAATAACCATAGTTCTTTTATTGTAAACACAAAAAGCTTTTCTATTTGAAGAGTAGCCAAGGAACATACCTTCATCGGATTTCTTGTCAAACTTACCAAGATTGTCTTTGACATTTAGAATAAACCATTTACAACCAAACACTTTAAAGTGGGAAATGGAAGGAGTTTTGTCAAATATAAACTCATAAGGGGTTTTATTAACAAAGCATATAAGAAGCACTCTATTAACAATATAGCGAGAAGTATTCAAAAATTTAACCCAAAAATATTTTTGCAAATAATTTTCACATAGTATGGAATATGTCATTTCTTGTAAAGTACGATTTTTCCTTTCATCAACACCATTTTGTTGAGGAACTTTTGCAATTGAAAAATTGTGAGATAAATCATTCTCATCACATAATTTTGTAAAAATACTATTGCAAAACTCTCTACCATTATCACTTCCAATGAAGATAAATTTGCAACTAATGGTGTTTTGTACTTGTTTAAAGAGTTTGACAAAAGCTTAAAAAAAAAAAAACCTTCATCTTTACTCAACAAGAATAATATCCAAGTAAATCTATAAAAATCATCAACAGTCACATAGACATATAGTTTGCCACCAATTCACATGGTTCTCATAGCATCAAATAAATCCATATGTACAAGTTCAAGAGGTTTTGAAGTAGACACATTTTCTTTGATTTGAAAGAACTCTTGACTTGTTTACATGTATCACAAATATGATCTTTCTCAAAATTAATGTTAGGCAAAAACTCTAACATACTGAAGTTTTGTAAAAATATGCAAAGTATATATGCTAATATGTCCTAATTTACAATGACAAAGATATGCATCATCAACTTCCAAAGAAAGGCATATAACATTTTGTTCAACTAAATCATCAAAATAGATATCATACATATTTTCATTTCTTCACACTTGCAGATGATCATTCTTGAGTTTGCGGTCGACCAAAACGTTTCCTTGGATCGTCCGCAACCTTATTGTCCACTTAGTGGATGATCTATTTTTCCATGCGGTCGACCGAAACCTTCTCAAGGGTCGTCCGCAAGTTCACCAGAACTACCAGTCTTTACTTAAAGACAAAATCCACTTATATCATGATATTTAGGATAATCAGTGTTTGTGAGAAAAGTTTGTAAGAGAATTATATCAAACAATATGACAAGACAACTCAATTATCACAATATGCAATTAACATGTTTCGTGAGGAAATAATTTAGCATGAAGAGCATATACAAAATACAAAAACCAATTAGAAAATTTATCAAGTATTTGTATTGAAAACACATTTCAACCACATATAGCATTATGATCTAATTTACAAAATTCATAATCAAGAAATTCTTACTAAAGATTCAATCTCAAAAGAATGAATTTCTTCATGACCTTCATGAAGAACATTGTACCTTAGTATAGCATATTTGATCATGTGGATTGAGCAAATTCTCTTGACATGTTGTATTGCTCCTTCATGATCAACATATTGAGTTACCTACAAAGAAGATGAAACTTTTGGTATCCAAGTGGCTTTGGATCCATGAGAATTAGTCGAATTTGTTTTGACAATCCAAATACTTTTTGCACCATTCTCGATTTTCTTCTTGGCATAACATATATTAACCTTATGGCCATACTTACCACAATAGGTACAACATATTCTTGATGACATATGAGTATGTGTGTGATGTGTATGATGTACTTTATGATGCACATGTGAGATATTCTTGTGTGATATATTTTTGTGTGTATGCAAGGCATCATCATGTGTATCAATAAAACCAATACCTCTCTTATCATTAGAGAATCTTTGAGCACCAAGTAATTTATTTAAATTATCTCTACCACATGTGAGTTTATGTAAGCTAACACTTAAATCATCTATTCTCAACTTCATAGCATCATAGTCACTCATCATGTCATTCAATTTCTTGTTTCTAATAACAAGATCATTATTAGCATTTTCAAGAAATTTGACCTTATCACATAGACCAATAATATTTTCATCAAGAGTCACTTTGGAAGAAAGCAATAAAGCATTTTCATCAAGTAATTTAGCATTTGCCAATAACAAATTCTCAACTTGACATTTCAAGAATTTATTCTTCTTGATGACTTTCTTCATTTCATAATAGAGATTAGCAACAAATTCATCTTGATCAAATATATCACAATTATCATTGCAATCATTTTCACTAATGTGTAAAGTTTGTGAGGTAGAAGTACTTACTTCATCTTCAAGAGCCATAAGACAAGTGTTTGCAAACTCGGATTGATCGTTTTCTTCATTTTCACTTTCTTCTTGATTTGATGTGCATGCCAATCCTTCATGTGCAACTTCAAGTAATCTCCACATTTCATATGCGGAACTACAACCACTTACTCTATTGTATTCATCTAAATCAAGAGCACAACAAAGAATATTCATAGCAATAAAGTTTGAAGTCATTTTCTTTTTATCCTCTTCATCAAACTCATTGAGAGTTTTCTCAACACTTCTTCCCTTTATAATCTTATAGGGAACATAAGGACCATTTATAACAATATTCCATAAATCAAAATCAATGGAGGAAATATAAATATGAATTCTATATTTCCATAAAGTGTAGTTATAGCCATTCAACAAAGGTGGTCTACTAGTAGAGTAACCCTCACTTATGATATTGTCGTCTATATGAGCCATAAGATCTTTACTTCTAGGTGATTAAACCTTAAACAAGAAGACCTGCTCTGATACCAATTGAAAAACCTAAGAGGGGGGGGGGTGAATTAGGTTTTTATCCGATTTTTAAACTTAATTCAATAAAACACCTCTTTGACAACAAATATCAAACACTTGGTGTGCTAGTTGTGTGAGAAATAATGTGTTCAAGTAAAATGCAGAAATTAGAGCAATGAACACAATGATTTATAGTGGTTCGGTTTATCCAACAAAACCTAATCCACTACCTTGAGTTACCTACTCAAGGATTTATCAAATCCCTTCACTAATCAAATAAATGAGATTACAAAAGAGGCTCACCCAATTCACCTTAGGGTTTTACAAATAACCTCTCAAACCAATCAAGGCTCACTCAACCCTTGAGTTTTACAACACAACCTTGATTATACAATAATCTCACCACTCTCCTTAGTGAATCCTAACACAACAATTCAATTCAAGGTTCACCCAAAGGTTTTACAAACAAACCTTGAATACAAAACAACCTATACAAGGCTCACCCTAACACTTAGGGTTTTATGCTACTTGCAACCTTGATACAATTACAATCAATAATAATAAGAGAGAGTTTGATAGATATCACCTTAATGTGAAGATATATCAATTTGAATCACAATCACCTCTTTGAGTAATGGCTTGTCAAGATTGCTCAAAATACACCTTTGAATGTAAAAACCCTTCTTTAATGATTTTAACAAGATTGATGTTTTGAAAGGGTTTTGGAATGTTTCTAAGATGTTATAGGATCAAGATATACAATGTTTTTGCTCAAAAAATCTTCTTCGAAAGAATTCCAAAGGTTTTGGTATTTAAAGGTTTGTTCCCAACGGTCAAAAAAGAAGCTGTTGGAAACCCACTCAGGAAGTGCGGTCGACCGCAAATCAGACTTGGTCGTCCGCACTATCATCCTCAAGTTCACTGGACAACCACCGGATGATGATTTTTCATCCTCCGGTCGACCGGACTTCATTTGCGGTCGACCTCACTTCACCTGCGGTCGACCTCATGGTCGTCCACAAGTTGGCAGATGAACAAATTTGACAGCACATGCATCCACAAGATAAACTAACTTATGGACGATACCTGGACCACTTTAGGTCGACTGAAACATGTTCATTTGTGTATCAACAATACTCTAACACACAAATGATGATTTCAATCAACCATATAAGTTATGGTATCAATCCAACAAGAGTTTATGAACCATATAAGTTTTGAAATCAAGATGCATGGTTTTCGAAATACCAAAACATATTTTAACATAAAAAAAACATTTTGAAATAACGTTTTAAATTCATAGAGCAACCTTTAGAAACCATTACTCAATTAGAGGTAGAGCTAGAGATATCAAAATATATAACTCTAAGACTATACCTCTAGTTCCTATCTAATCCAATAAAAGCTAGTCTTCAAATCTTGATAGTCTTGACTTGTATACTTCCTTGAAGACTTTGAAATTTTGTTGTTGCATGGATTAGATCATGAATCCAAAAACTCTATCACTTGTACAAATAAGACATTAGTCCTCATCAATGTTTGTCATTAATCAAAATTAAGACATTAAAAGCTTTAGGGCTTTCAAGAAGAATAGCAACACTACTTCTTTATTCACAAGTAAGGAGAATTAAATTTGATTCTATGACTATCTCGAGCTTTGAAATGTGATTCTTGAAAGTACCATCAATTCCAGTAAGTTTCCTTTTTGAAAATATCTTGAAGTATTTGCTAATGTAGGATGATATGATATTATTGTGCATGATGAGCCTATGTACTATGACTATATGCTTCAATGCTATGCTAATCTAGAGAAAAATATTCTTGAAGGATATCAGGTTGTATATTATGTGTCTAAAGTATATAGTATTGATTTAAATTTCAATCACTATAACTTGGTGATATTTTGAGTGCTCCTGTTGATGAGATTACATTTTTTTAATACTCACAAAGTTTGCTATTATTATGCATTCTCCATTCAAGATTTTAAAGATGCTTTTACAAATGAATAGTCATTTGTGAATCTTGCAAAAAGGGAATCTATTGTTTTTAGTCTCGAAAATAATATAGTTTTTCATATGTGCACCACTATATTTGTACTTATAGATGGTCATAGGACATCTATTACTCATTTGCACATGTTTATTATGCTAATTATGTTCAAAGGAAAACAAGTAGATTTTGGTTATCTTATGGATATCGTTCATTGATAAGAAGAAGGCTAAGAAAATAGCAAAAAGCCTACTTTATGCAAGGTTGCTTTAAAAAGTGTTCAAACATTTTGAAATATCTTTACTTGAGGTTATTGACATGAAATTAATCATAGATAGATACATTATTAAGTAGTTGGTTTTAGAATCCCGATCAGCTCAGACAGATTCCTATCCTTACAAAATAGATTAATCCCGATCAGCTCAGACAGATTAATCTATAATTTAATTAAACACTACTACCAACCAGCGTGTATAGGATGCTCAATCAAATTGAATTAAACAAATAAGGCATCACCAACATTAAATTGTATATAACAATCAGCTTAATTATATACAATTTAAATTATATAATTCCGCTACTAATTTAATTCAGCCAAGAGCTGCAACTCAATTAAACTAGTAGATGCTACTTGAATCATTAATACAAGATTAATAATCCTAGCTATATAATCACATTCATTAACTAGATTGTCAATCTAATTAATTCACACAATTATATTGGTTAAAACAGGAATTATATAAATACTTAATTAATATATATAAGTATATTAAATAAATAATATATGGAAAGAAAGATTGGATTTATATTAACTAAAGAAATTAGGCGGTTCAACCGGCCATTTAAATAAATTAAACTAAAAGTATAGAGGCTCGGCCTTCCATAAAAAAAAAGAATTAAAGACATAAAAATATATTAAATTAGTTAGGAGGCTCGGCCTTCCATAATACATAAAATAAAAGACATAAAAGTAAATTAAACTAATAGGTGGCTCGGCCATCCATTTGCGATATTTAAAGTGCATAAAACAAAATAAATAAAGACTAGGTGGGTAAACCGATCATAAGTCCAGTTAAATAAATCCAAATAGAAATTAAGTACAAAGAAAATTATCTCATAATCTCATTTATTAATAACTTAACACATATCCTTGCTAACAAAAGAAAATTACTCACAATACATATTTAATAAATATAAGATGAAATTTATAAACATTAGAAATAAAATTTGAAAGTAATATGCATCTTTGTCTGCGCAGCTTTTGAATAGGTAGGGATCATCCCAAAGGTAATGTTTTGAGTCATTCCTAATTTTATCATTTTGAGCCTTAGATAGATTATTTGGAAATACTTTGGTAACAATATCATTAACCATATCAGTCACTCAAATATGCATATTTCAAGGCATCACCAACATTAAATTATATATAATAATGAGCTTCAATTAAACATAATTTAAATCATATAATTCCCGGTTAAATTATTTAAGCCAAGAACTACAATTAATTAAACTAACAGATGCTACTATGATTGTCAATTAAAGATTAATAATCCTAGCTGATTAATCATGCAATTAAAAAGAATTTCTAATTAATTAAACATGATTATTTAATAATAACAACTGGAATTATATAAATACTCAAATTATTAAATAACAGGACTTAAATAATTAAACAAATTTGGACAATTAAACCTGCAAAATACAAGAAAATGGCTACACAATTATATATTTACAAAACTACAAATATTAAAAAAACATAAATTTGGCGGTTTTATCGGCCATAAAAAGTAAAAATAGGGAGATTTTAACTTCCACAATAAAAAGTACAAAAGAATAAAAGATGAAGATATTACTCTCCACATTTACGGAATTTAAAGTACGAAAGTGAATTTGGTGATTTTACTCACAATAGTACAATAAAATAAAGGATAGAAAATAAATACAGAAAATAAATAACGAAAAGTAAATATAAAAATTAAATAATAGAAAAGTAAAAGTTAAAAGTTAGAAGTTAGAGCAGTAAAATCGGAAATTGTTTAAATTAATTTAGTCTTTGTCTAAAATAAACTCCGGTGTTTTATACAACGGTAATTATCTCAAAATCTCATTAATTAATAACTTTAATATATGTCCTTGCTAATGGTAATTAAACTACTCACAATACATGACTCAAATGAAAAATTTTAAGAATTGAAATCAAGAATAAGAAGGATAACTTTCCTTGGATTTCTCCCGGTATTAGTTCCTCGGTATTCTTGAAATCTTATCCAAAAAACCTTCCAAAATAAACTCTAAAAATTCCTAAAAATACCTAAGATCTATTACAAAATATTGGTAAAACATTTGGCAGAGTTTTTGGTTGTAGAAGGTTGTACCAACATAGTAAATTTCGTGCCCAATTTATAGAAATTTATAGGGGTAAATTTGGAATAAAAATAAATAAAATATGACAAAAAATAAAAGTAGTGGGGGACAAAGTTGAGTTTCTGGAAAGTTAGGGCATAATGTGTGAAGTGGAGAAATTGCATCAGCCGCCACGTGTCGCCATCTGATTGGTTGCGCCCTTCTTCAGCCGCCGCCAATGCCATGTGTCACCTTTTGATTGGTCCGAAGTTTAACACATTGATCACCATCCGTTTTGCGTGTGCTAGCACGTGTCTAGCCTTTGCCAAAGGAGAGATGCGTCCAGATTTAGCTACGTCGCCAACGTCTACGAGTGACACGTGTCCTCGCATTTGTTTCTCGCCTCTATGAAAGCCGAGTTCCACGTGTCGTTCTCTGGTTCACTTCCTTTGCTGACGCAGCTACTGACGTGGCATTGCCACGTGTCATCACTGTATTTTTTTTTAATTTTACAAATACACAATAAATATCTAAAAACACTACAAACAAAAAATATTAGTAGGAAATGTAAAATATTATAAAATAAAATAACTTAAATTAAATTAACACAAATAACATAATAAAATAAATAAAAATAATCTATTTTTTTGTTTAATCAGACAGTATGGGCAAATTATCAACGAAAGTTCTAAAGTGTCTTCTTGTTCTACCCCTTACCCTTCTTTGGATCAACCAATGATGATTTGATTATTTGGATGGTTGTCGCAAATTTCCATTCCTTTGAAAGATCACTTTTGTTTTTTTCAGTGAGGTAGTGACGAGCGTGTCGTTGCGCTATCAATTAATACCAACTCAACCAACTTATATAGTTAGGGCAAGTAAGGGCGAACCCACAGGATTTTGTAAAATTTTTGACAAGTAACTACTCAAGATTAGGGGGGAAAGTTTGATTTTTATTTTAAAGAATAAACTTTAAATAAATTTACTCACAAATTAATTAAGAATCAAAGAAAGACAACGTTAGAATGACTGTATTTCGTTTACTGATTCGGATTAATCATTGATAATAACCTAGGTATTTTGTGATTTTTGTTGTTTTTTTTTTTTAGTGTTTTTTTTTTGAGTTTTTTTTTTTGTAGTGAATTAGAATTCCGCGTAGCGCAGCAATTCCGAGTTCCTGTATAGTTTTAGGGATTAATTCCCGAGAAGCACGGCAAATTAACTTTAACCTGATTAAACTAAATTACCTGAAAAGAATCGCTCGCATAAAATGTCAATTAAGTTATTCAGCTCGAGGACACATCAACACAAATTACATAAGTTAATGGCCGATTAAAATTCATCAATTCGTTCAAACAATTCCCTATCAATTAATCAACACAGATTTAATTATCAATAAGTTACTACTTTTGGTTACCGAAAACCGATTCTGCATACCCTATTAATCAATTTTGCAAAACAATTAAGATGGCCACTAATATTGATATCCAACACATTGAATGAATAAACCAAGCAGTTGTTCAAATACTCACTAAAATAAATAGATCCTTGAAAGATCGGGTTTTTAATGACAACACACAAATCCATAATTACCCGAAGTAAAGTCAACCTAATACATATCCTTGCCAACTAAAACGTTTACTCACAAAACAGAAAGGAAACATCATAAAAGATTAAGTGAAAGAGATAAACTCATTAGAAAACGGAAATCTCGATTTCCGAGAACTCCAACCCTTTATCTCCTACAATCTCGGAGAAAGAATCTAAAGTACTTGACCCCCAAAAACGAAGCTATTAAGGTGCCGACTAAAAGTTTTAGAAGGTCCTAGGGTTAGTTACAGAAGAGTCCGTAATTCAAACCTACTAAAAACCTGCCCAAACTCTTCAATTCGTCGGAGAGTGGACTGCGCGTGCTGTTCAAAAGTTGTGTGACGCGCCGAGCTCCAAAACTACTGAGAATGGACGCGTGGATGAATATACGCGTATCCACTTCTTCAAGTACAGCGTCCAATTGGTTCCTGGGCGCGGGGGGGGTCCACCATCTATTTGCTTGCAACAAAAACTATGTTAGCGAAGCCTCCTATCAAAATTCCTCCAATGTCCTTCTAAACAAACATTACAATACCTTCAAATACTGTAAACCAAAAGATAAAGTATAAAGAACCATTTTAAGCACATAAATAACAATTAGGTTAATTTTATCTCAATAACAACAACCTTAAGCTTCTAAAAAAAACCAATCTAATTATGGTTCATCAGGTAGATTCTTAATTGATCAACGCTTCTCACTTCTCATCATTTGATTTTGAAGGATTTTGATTTGATGAACCACTCTTTAGTCATTAACCTCATAGGTATTTCCCCTGAATATCACATTCATTCTCATCTCATGGACAATAATGTTAGGATTCATCAAAAACAACATGAATGACTTCTTCAATGATCATAGTTCTCTTATTATCCATACGATAACCATTTCTTATTGAAGAATAGCCAAGAATCTACCTTCATCGATTTCTTTCAACTTACCAAATATTGTCTTTGACAAATTTAAAATAAACATTAACCAAAAAAAACCAAAAAACCTTAAAGTAAAATTAAGGATTTTGTGTCAAAACATGAGTTCATCGGGGTTTTTCATTCACAAAAGGTCTAAGAATCACTCTATCTAAACAATATAACCAGAAGTATTTACAAACGCTAAACAGAGGAAGCCCAAAAATACTTTGGCACGTTATTTTCAACACCAGCACTAACATCAAACGAGCCCTTTCTTGTAAATTACGATTTTGTTTTCCCTTTCGACAACATCATTTTTTTGCGGAGTTTTCGCAACATAAGTGGTGAGAAATACCATTCTCAATCCCATACTTTAGTGACGGCTATTATTGCAAAATTCTCTAACCATGTCACTTCTAATGAAATGAGTTTGGCATCCGGTGGTGTTTTGTACTTGTTTAAAAAGCTTGACAAACGCCAAAAGCTTATTTTTTAGGTGACTAAAAGCGTGTCGTTGCGCAAGTCAAAATTAATTTCCAACTTTTTCTAACTTATGCATTAGTGCAGTAAGTGCCGAACCCATGGATTTGTAAAGTCTTAGTGAAAACCTAAGATGGGGGTGAATTAGGTTTTTAAATCCGATTTTTCAACCTAA